>CM038219.1:95614959-96981040 GCA_021442155.1 Cymbidium sinense
TCTAGGTTTGAAGATTTAAATTTAAAATTTAAAGTATATCATATGAGGTGGTTGAATCCACATAAAATAATAGCATGTAAAATGAGGGATGATATAAAATAATAAGGTAACTTAATGTCTCACATTAATATTGTCACCCACCTTTTATATATATATTTTGAATTTTCTTTCTTTTAAAGATGATTGGCTATAAGTAGTCCCCCTTACTAGAATGAAAGGAGTTCTTTTGGCAATTATAAACTATTTGAGTTATTTTTTATAGTTTGAGATATTGGTGGCCAAACTTTAGCAATCCATTTTGAGAGCATTAGTTATGCAACATCTCTTTCTTTTCTTGCCTCTAATACCTAGGAAAACTTGTTTTAACCATTTCCAAACTTCTTAACATCATTTCCATCTAACTAAGCCTTTTACTCTCCTCCATAAGCCTACACATTCCTTCCATCCAATAATACCTCTACTTCGTTGATCACGACTTAGTCTAATGAGCTCTTAAACCCTATTTTTCTCAACTAACTACTCCACATACAAATCCTAACATAAATATTCACATGTATTTCTGGCCATCTATCTTTCTTAAAGCTCTTTACTTAAAGTGATATTTCAAATCATCTCAAATTAGTCTAAACTTATCTAGTCATGCCATCCATTTAATAAAATCCATCATCTTTCCACTAAAATCCCACTATCACTTCTCAAGGCCTTAAACTAATATCTCAAATATTTTTATTTAATAATCCCTCTAAAAGGTTTCCCAGCTCCATCACACATGCACCGCATGTAGGATCAAGATAGAGAATTCATCACCTTAGCACTGACCTCTAGTGCTTAAGCATTATATCCAAATTACATGTGTAATTCAAGACAATGTTGATGCATTGGTTCCTAGTCTTACTATTAAGGCATCAAACCTAAATTCCTAGCACATGCAAAATATAGAGCATGATACCTAGGCATAGGCTTAGTGGCTATTATGATTTGTGTTAAACTTTCATTAAACACTTGTATTTTTAGGAAGATTTGGTACATCCATATTTAAGAAAATTTTATTGGAAAAATTAAGGAACTCCTCTAGAAATTTTTTTATGATTTTTTTTTAAGAGTTTAGAGGAGTCCAAGAGGAGAGTTTTGTATAATCTTCTTCAAGTTGCCTGAAGAGGCTGTTGATATGATCGTAAGAGCAAAAATACAAGGCAAAGAGGAAGTCTTTCTTAGTGTTCTCTACCTAAGTTTTATTTTTTTTCTCTTTTTAGTATTATAATCATGTTCATGCATGGAGTTTTCATGTTTATCTTTTCTTTTACAATAAAGTAAACTCTTTTTTCTAGGGGTTAGCATTTTCATTTATTTTAGTTTTAATTAAAATTTAGAGTTTTATTTCTTTAATTATCACATATTTTATTCTAGGCCTTATCATTTATTGAATTAATTAGCCATCATTTTCAATAGATTAGTAGGTCTATTTAGAACTTAGAGGTGCAAAATGGGGTCATTATGAATAAAATGCCATGGTGATGGGTGATATTAGAAATAATTATGATGAAGTTGTGTAATTATTTTTGAGATCCTTAAGCTTTGATGAAATTTTCTTTCATTAAATTTATCACCAAAAGATAAGTAATGACAATCTTGATCAAACTTCAATAAGATTAACTCTTACTTTGTTAAAATTTTAACTTCATATTTTAGCATCGGTGAAACCCAATCCTTAGGTTAATTCATATTATAATCACCCCCATAAATTCTCACATTTATTAAATTTTTAATCTATTTAGTAGAGTTAAGAGTAGTTGGGGTTTCCCCCCACCCCATTTCTATCATCTATATAATAAACAATCAACCTAATTTCAACACTTAGTGTTCACTCCTCATGGGAATGATACTTTGCACACACTTTATTCCTTGACATAATTGTGTACTCTTGAACATATGATTTATCCTGCATCACATCAGTGAATTCTTAGGAGGATCCCATGTAAGAAATTCATTTATAAATCTTTCCTATATCATAGATTTATCTCTAGCTGGCCCTAGGGTAACCCTCTTTCAATGCTTAGTTCAACCATTATTTAGAAGATCTAAGTGCTAAGTTTAAGCAATATATCCATAGCATTGAATTCCTTATTATTATTATTATTATTATTATTATTATTATTATTATTATTATTATTATTATTATTATTATTGTATTACTAATCAGAAGACTCTAATAATTGGTTTGACAATCCACAAATTCAATCTGAAAAAAATTGACTCATGATTGAGTCAAAGGTGCCAACCTATCCTTATCCCATTTAGGTCCTTAACTAGGTATCTACCACTCACAACCAAATTACTCAATTACTCCAAATATTCAACATTAAAATGTTCCCAACATGGTTAAGAATCAAATAACCATTATATCCATTAAACATATGTGTGGTTGGCCAAAGATCAAGAAAGTCAAATCTAGCCTAATCTAGATAAACTTTTAAGTTCAAGTTGAAGTCAAGTAACATGGACCTCATATTGACCATTTAACTTTAGATTAAACATATGCCAATACAATAAAAAATTCTAAAACAACCATTAGAATCATAAATTAGATCAATTGAATGCAAGTTAATCTGATTGACCTTGGTTGCCCCAATCGAGTCAATATAATGAAATTGACAATAATCTTGAAATTGATTTGATTAGTTGGACATACAAACTCCTCTTAATGCCCCAGACATGGCTTAAGCATCACTAAGCTCCCCTTGACCCAAGTTTAATTAGCCAAAGGCCCATATCCATCTTTGGTGGTTGACTGAACCAAGCTAAATATGATATCCAGCCTAATTCTTGAGAGTGATTATAGCCAAGGATGTTATTAAAAATGCTCATTACAACTCATATTGATTTCACCTCTTAAAGGTGGTCAATTTGAGTAAATGGGATAAATGGTCCCTTTTTTTTCCTAAATGGGAATACTTATAATTATAATGGAATTATGTGCATCAAATGATTAAATCATTTTAAATCCTTAAAAAAGTAATTTTAGCTATGGATCTTAGGAATAATTTTTTGTTAAGTTTGCACCTTTGTATATCACTATTGTATTTGGTAATAATACACCTTGTGGTGTATAGATTAATATTTTGTTAAATGCTCTTTATATTTTCATATATGTACATCAATCATCATGATGATTATTATAAGTATAGGATATAGAAGTAGGATCAAATTGTAGATAAGTACCAATAAGTTTGAGGTGTCTTTTGTCTTATAATGTATCTATATATAAAGTAAGAAATGAGCTCACAAAATTCAAAAAAATTGCTAAAATTGAATATTAATCTTAATTCATCTATAATTAAAAAAATTCATTTGAATTCATGCTTATAAATTGTTTTGTCATTTTATGAAGCTCGGACGATCTTGAATTCTTGTTACCCATTTTTGATAAATTTATTTTTTTTATTTTAATTAAATTTAATTATTATATATACATATATATTCCTTCATTTATTTATGTGATTTAAGCCATAATTTAACATTTATCATGTCCATCTTTGTGAAATATTTTGGTTGACACTTTTATGTTTATTTCAGGTTTTTAAATTATTTTTTGTTCATTTAATGATTGGCCTTTATCATAATATCATTATCTATAAATTTAAATATCTTTAGTTTAAATTAAATCTTAATATGTAATTAGTTTTTTAAAAGAAATTAAGTTATTTTTTTGACTTTGAGTGGTCGAATATTACATCTCTAAAATATTTCATGATTTGATTGGATTCAATAATTCAAAATTTGAATTATCCCATCCTTCACTCATTTATTAAATTAAAATTTTTAAAAAAATTAATTTAAATTAAATCAATTGATTTTTTATTTAATTCCTTCAGATTTTTCTTTGTATGGGCTGACCCCTATTGAATTGATTAAGTGCTAGAAATTCAAGTCATATATCTCTCTCCACTCTCTCAAAAAATTAAAAAAATCATAGCTCTTCTCTTTAAAATATTCGAAGATATCTCCAATTGTCTTTCAACGATTTCAAGCAAAAAACTTCAAATTCAATGAAGAGTTCAACGCAAAAATTCTTTGGTAGAAAGATCTCTTGCATAATTATTCAAATTTTGTAAGCAAACCCATCCAAATATTTTAGTTCTATTTTATTTATTTATTTATTTTTTTGCATACAAAATTTTAGTTTGGAAATTTTATGATTGTATAATATATGTTTGTTTGAAAAATAATTTTGTCGTTGATTGGTCTTATTTTGCATAAACTTCAAATCTCTTGACGAAAGTTTTTATAAGATTGTTATTTAAATATTTCTTCCAAATCTCATTTATCATTTCACTTTGAAACAAATTTTTTTTTTTTGGTTGAATATTTGTTGGAGAAAAGACAAGTTCTTGAATGGTAAAATTTTCTGAAATATTATTATTACTTTTTAAATATTGTTTGCATATCATACTAAATATCTTCATACTAAAATTTATCATTGAGGATCATTCATGTGAATGTTGTTGATTTTGCATTGAAAAATTTTATTTTCTCAAACTAATTTTTCAAATAATTATATTCACATATAACTATTTTATATTGATTCATAATAAACAAAATTTTAATAGTAAAAATTTATATTACATTTTGATTAAGTTTTATTTAATTTAATTTAATTTAATTTTCTAGAATTTTATTTGACAAGCATTTAAAATCATTGAAACAATCCCAACAAAATATTTTATTATTTCTCAAAAATATATTCACTATTTAATCATTTTATTAATTTTTTTATAAAATAATAAATGCTTATTTGCTAGAATTATTGGTGTACGTTTGCTAAAATTTCATTTAAGGCTATTTTTGTTAAACTACTTTTTTAAAAAAATTCTATATCATATGGTGCTTGGTTTTAAAATTAACTTATAAATGGTGCAAAGTTTATTTTTCAATTTATAGCATAGCTAGTTTATCATTTACATCAAATCATTTATTATTGCATATTTCAAGGCTTCATTTCACAAAATCATTTTTCTACACATAAAATTTGTGTGCTCAATCATTTACTAATTTATTTTGATATATTGTAAAGGTGATCAAATCATTGTATTTGTAAGATCAACAAATTTGGTTGAATGATTGCAAAATATTATTAAATCTGTTAGAGGGTAGATAAAATGTTTTTTTATTATTGTATTCTTGATTGGGTTATACTCACCTCATTGTAGGAGGTATATTATTGTTGTTAGAGGTGTACATGTTCAATCTAGGAGAGAATGATACTGCAATTTTTTCGTTTAATTAGTGGAATCATTGTCGAGGTGGCTGCTAGGCATGGACATAAGTAACTTTTTTAGGTTTGGTTATGTAAAAATATTTTGTGTGATATATCTTTTTGTTGTACTTACTTTATGGTTGTTGCAATTATTATGAATATAAATAAGTTTAATTTTTTATGATTTTCAATTTATTCCCTCTCATTGGTGCCATAATCACACCACATTTTCTAGTTCAACCTATGTTGATTTGACCATTTCAAATAGGTCAAATTGACTAATTGGGCCAAAGTACTCCATATCGGCTAAATGGAATGAAATATTGATTTTTGGTTGATTATTCATAATCCCGACAACTCTTACTCTTTAATAACCTATGCTCCTAGTTAGGCTAACATGTATTATACACCATTAATGAGAAAGTTAAGAAAGCTATACATGGGTCAATGGCATATAGCCAATTTATATCTAACATAAACACTAGATTCAATTTCTCAACTACCTACATTTTTCCATAGCTCCACCGGTAAGGAGCTATAGTCTTAGGTTAACCATGGTTTAACCATGAATATGCTTGATCAAATGGCCATTACATGGCACAATGCTTTATATGGGGGAAAGAGATTGGATTCACCTTCCCTAAGCTAAGACAATGAGTTTATTCCAATTCCCAACCACCCATACCCTAAGGCAAGCTCAACCATCACAATTTTCTCAAATAAGACAAAAACTTAATCCACTCAACAGTTTAGCCCTGCAAGCCAATTCCAAAGAGGTTTTCAGTATATTTTAGCTACAAAAGCTTCTCCAATCAAGAAAAGCAAGCTCCAACCACTAGCAAGGTAACTAATCTTAAACCCTCTTCTCCCCTCTCTCTTGGTCTTCCTAATGTGCCATGCATTCATTTTCCTTAAGCTCCCTTAAGCATTTGAGTGAAGTAGTTCTCCAAAATGACTTCAAATAGAAGAATTTAAATGCATTAATCTTGGGTCACGTTGAGTTGAGCCCAATAATTTTCTTATGAAATCCAGTGAAAGGTTAAACATATTTCTACAGTCATTGGATGGATTTTAAATAGATTCCAATTGATGAGATTGAGTTGAACTATACACTTATCCAAACCATGAGTATTTTTAGAGTTTTTGTACGTATTTTTGCTCTAAATATATTACTAAACAAATTTATTTAGAATATTTTACCATAGATATTTCTCTTTAACAAAAATATAGGAAAAATACCATCATCTAAATATTCATGAAATTTTTATGTTTTTTTTTTTTAAAATTTCATTGTTTTAATTATTTAAAGCCCTAAATGAAATGAAAAAAATTCTTATATTTGTTGAGAAGATGTTAAATGACCTTATAAGCATCTCATAATAATCATAAGATTAGTTGAATATAAGCATAAAAGTTATGGTTTTTATAAGCTAAAAAATTATTGTTTAAAGATGATAGTAATTAATTTAAACCCGCAAAATTTTAGAAATTTCAAGGCACATTTTATATAATTATGTACTACTAATAAAATTTATCAAAATTTTTTACATGAATCGATTTAGCAAACAAATTAAAAATAGAATAATTTCTATTTTTAATTTTATAAAAGTACTTGATGCCTGAAAATTCCAAAAAAAATTATGATGAGTGCTTTATGTCTTATGACATTCTCTAAAATTTTATGAAATTGGATATATATTATCTAAAAATTTTTTATTAAATATTCCTTTCGTAAAAAAAATTACCATCTTGCTTGTGGAGAGCCCATATTTAAATCTAGTTCCTAGTAAGTAGATTATGTTATTCTTAAGCTAATTTGACTTATTGAGAACCATCTCATACTTTTTTTTTTTTTATATTTTGATGAGAATGTGGTGTTTAAAGTTGCATCATCGTAGGAACACTACATGGAATTTAGAAGGTACTTATTCAAATGATCGAGTATGACATCAAAGAATAGAATACTATCTCGAAAGATAGAAGTATCATCCTACGATGGACTCAATCACCTAATAAGGACTCCTAAGGCCGATGGATCTATGTGTACGAGAGATCTTTCCACCTTGCATAATTTATTTTAATCTACGTTACAAGTTACCTACAAGGGCAATCCTCGTAATTAATTACATCTTAAAAGATAGGGGCTCTTAAGAAAACACTCAATTAAAGTATTCAATCATCATATTTATGGATTTCAATGATTATAATCAAAGGATTGCTTAATTTGGAGAATCAAGTGAAAAGTTCTCAAATAAGAATAGTTCTTGTCAAAAGCCAAGGGGAATAAGTAGGGAGTATTTGAATACCAGGAAGCCTAGTAAACACTCAAGTTTATCTTACAGTTGGGTTTTATATATTTAAAGGGAGATTTATGATGTTTGAGATGATCATTTATTAGAATACTAGGATTTATATCTCAACAAAATAAGATTGTAAAAATGCCTAGGAGAAGAGAACTTATCCCCATAACAATAGAGAAATGGGTAGCCACATATCTTAGAATTATAGTGCTTTAACACAAGCTAGAAGCTTGACTTACTTTCACTTGGAGAAGTGAGATGGATTTGTACACTCTTACCCAAAAATGTGAAATTATCCTGACACTTCTAAACTTATAACTACCTCTCCAACCGACACCACATGCTTTAAATCCATGTGGATAAGCCTCATGGAAGTACAAGATGGTTAGACTATTATTATTTAGAAAAATGACTTAAGAGCCTAAACTCACTTCTTAGAATTCTAAGATTATGATTGACATAATAATGGTTCTAACTAATGCAATAAGATTTTAACTTTTAAGTATTTTAGATACAAAATTTATTTAAAGGATTTGGGTATGCAATTATGCTTTATAATAAGATGTTGTTATAAGGAGGTTATGGGCTAAATTAAAAGAAAAGGTAGGCTTTTTTCGGAAAAAGTGGTCATCTTGACAAGTCAAATGCCCCTTTATGTGCAATGGGAGAAGAGCCCAATTCAAGGAAGAATGAAAATAATATGCAATCATAATTCATAAATTTTAAGGGAGTTTCTAGTTTCTTTTGGTAATTTCACCATTGACGTTAACAGAATGGAGTTATGAGTTGTATTACTTTAATTTGAGTTGATTTATTAATATTGGTTAAAAAGTAGTTTTATCTTAGGATCCTACTATACAAACCATGCTTTCATAACACTAGTATACAATCACAAAAAGAACATATAAAAGCATACTATTCTATTGTGCACCCTAAATAAACACACCAAAACACAACAAATTAATTAAAGAGATAGGCTGATGCAAGTAGGATCTGCTATATATCCTAGAAGAAAAGAGTAAAAATGGGCAGCCAAGCATTACACTTAAACAACCCAGCATTAGCTAAATATTACATAAAATAAAGCTAATGGGGTCTTCATATCTTCAACTTCAAATGTTGGACACCTTAGATTTCACAAGGCCTCCTAGGTCAAATGCCTTTAGCCACTATTCATCTTATATCCCATGACTCTAATCCTACTCCTATTATAAATTATATTTTAAAAGTAAAGTAAAATTTTAACTACACTTACAAAACTGAGGTTAGCTAAAATGCACATACACACCAAAGTGGCTATATTCCATACAAAGGGGCTTGACACTAACTTGTGTCCAAGCTCATCTATCCTAATGGATTATACTCGACAGAATATAGCACTTACAAGTAAAATTTGTTAATTTTAAACTTATTACAACATCATCTTAATATTGAGGACAACCCTTATAAAAATAATGTTAGTTTAATATTGCCTTAACATGTAGTCTATGAGCATACATCTAACATCTAGTCTAAAACATTTTTTTTTTATAAAGCAACAAATTAATCTATAACAAAGTACCATCCTAACTTAATATGTATCTATGGATTATTAATCTAAAGTTTGTCTTTGAGGCTACTGTGGTATGACAAAGTTAGGATTTAATATTTGAGTTGCACTATATGATCGAAGATTTAATTTCTTAGTAGGGATGATCATGATTCACATGATTAGTACTTTAGATATATATTTTAAATTATGGATTTAGCTCTTAATACAAGTTGGTCTTAATGTTTTGAAGAGCATGAAAAGCTATAGATTTCGCGTGGTGCCCATTCCTTTTCAACACCTTAATCCTATGTTAGATCTAAAGAGGTAAATTTTATATCTTTTAATTATCTTAATGAAGCATTATGTTATGATTAAATCCTACATTTGAATTAAGTCTAAATAAAGTTATTGTCATGTGAGAGACATCTTAGGAACAATAGGCATAAGCTCCAATTCTCTTTATGACACATAGTCAACTTTCCTCATCACTTTAATATTTTTAAATATCCTTTTTATTAATTTTTAATTATTAAAATACTTTAATATATTTAAATATCATTTAGAGATGTTTCACTCACATGCATGTATGCATGTGTTTCTCATTTTACATTAATTAAAATTTAGATAAGTAATATATGGATATGTATGTATTTTATACAAGAAAATTAAACACATGTATATATGAGTATACATACTACTATGCATTTGCAAGTATGTGTCATTATTAAACTATAAGGTCGAGGTATTAAGACATTTTTTAGACCAATAGCCCCACGCCCTCGAGTGTCTAGCTATATACTTGCTAGCTATGTACATGTATGCATAAACATGTATACAAATGAATGTGTTATTTTCAAGAAATAGTAATCAATAAGTTTTTTAAAATAATTTAATCTACATATGCATCATTCTCTTAAGTATGTGCCATTATTAAACTAGGGAGTTGAGATATCAAAGTCCTCCTTAACCAATATCTCCGGGTGTCCGGACTACATACTTTAGAGGTCGAATCGGTGATACATATGGCAATCATATATATATAAAACTTAAAAGTTGAAATTTTTAAACATGAATGCATCAAAATATAGTCAACGCACATACATAAGTCGATAAAGAGGAATGACTAACTTCACAAAGCAATTTACTTCAACTATCAATCCACAAACAAATCACATTAGTATAACACCACTTAAATCTAATTAAGTTTTTTACTTAAGGTATTTTAATCAAGGTTATTTAAATACATTTGAGGGATTATACACTCTAAGATTATTGCACAACCCTCTCAATTCAGTAAGTGATTTAAAAGTTAGATAAATAACTTTTATGATTTAATTATGGTTTAATTATAATTTACTGTAATTAAGCTCAAAGAAACTCAAAAATTTAATTAGACATAAAATATAAGTCTAAATTTTTTGAAAAATTTACAGAGCATGCATTAATATAAATAAAGTAGATTCTAAAAATTCTAAAGCATTTGGGCATATACTTTATGACTTATTTGATAAATGAGAAAAATTTCAAATCATTAATTACACTCCAAATACTTTAAACCAGTTAAGGCATTTTATTTCATTAAAAATCTCTTTGTTAGCTAAGCACAAAGATTGGCTGATCACAATTTTTTTGAGATATACACAATTCGTTAAGAATTATTTAAGTCCTTGTCCATTTAATGAATTATTAATTCCTAATTAATCTTAGTAATGGTGATTTTAAATTTTAATGATAGTCATAGTAATGGTGATTTTGAATTTTAATGATAGTCGTAGATCTTGATAAACTTTCTTAAGTATCATTATGTTATACAATTGTAATTATGCATTTAAAAATAAAATATATAATTTTTAGAATTTTTTAATTATTAAGTAAATTTGATGATTAAGTGCTCTAAAATTCATAACTTTAAATATAATCACACAAATTCATAAAAATTTTATGAGAATTGTACACTGATCTGATTAACTTGCCATAAAAAGTTCAATTGATTAAGCATGTATTTTAGGATTAATAAAAAAAATTATCTTTTTTGATAATTTCTAAATTATTCTAAAAATACTTCACAAATTTAGATTTAAATTTTTTTTTTGGGGATTCCTCTTTGAAATATGCATTGAGAGAGGAGTCATTTCTCATTTTGGCTTAATGGTTAATGTGTTATGAATTTTTGAAGTTCAAACTCAATAGACTTATTAATTAAAATTTTAATTTCTTATTAAGCCATAATTAAGTGATTTTTGAGATTTTATCCAATCCAAAGAGTCTAATTGATTTTTATGAAGTCCTTGATATAAGTAAAAATATTTTCAATCATTTTCATATATTTTTATAATTTTAAAATTTTAAATTGATTATTTTATCTAAATTATTCTAAAGTGCCCCTAAAATCATATCTTTTGATCTAGGGGTCTGATTGAATTAAAATTTTATGGTTAGTAGATATTGGAAATAAGTTGTTAACTTTAAAATTTTAACTACATTTGAGTAGTATTTTAGGAGCTATTAAAATTTATCCTTTTGATAATTTTACATTAATCATGAAATATTTAATAAAATATAAAGATTTTAATTTTGTTGGATCCCTCTCTGAAATATGCATCGATTGAGGGGTTACTCATATTTTTTAGTAAAGTGGTTGATTTATTATGAATTTTAGATTTTTAGATTTGGGCATATACTTTATGACTTAAAATTTAATAAGTCCTAAACTAGAGGCTCATTTGCCTTGCTATTTTTATGGTAGGTGGGGATTTATAGCAAGCTCAATCCTTGAAAATTTTAGCTTAACTAGTTTAGTATTTTGGAACTAATTAATAAATTATTATTTTTAATAATTTTGAAATTTATCTCGAAATACACAACAAATTTTGATGATTTTGAGTTCATTGAATTTCCTTAAAAAAATAAATCCATATAGAGCTTATTTGTAATTTTTAGTTAAGTAATTTTATTTCTATGATTTTTTTTTTTAATTTTCAGCAATTTTTTTTGTCAATTTTTAGATAAAAAAATCCACCTAATTTTCTACTTATACCAGTCCAAATTGACATGGAATTCCTCTATGTGTTTGGACACTTGATTGGGACATCTATAAACGACATAGATTTGGTGGGAGATAATTAGATCTGGACCATCTAATTTTTTAGATCGAATGGTCTAGATCAAAATGGGTTTATAATGAATCAAAAATAGGAATCTAATTATGATCATCTGTTCTAATCAAGTAGAATGGATGAATCCAAGCTTGACTTCCTCAGGAGAGGCAGACCAAGGTGGGAGGGGTGGACGAAATCCATCCCAAAGTCATGGGTGTTCATTATTTTTCTGACTATCTTTGCTAGAAATTGCTTCTTTTCACATTGGGGAGGTTCAAAATAAAAAGATCAAATTGCATCACATTTTTTGCAAACATCAAACCTATAGCTTGCAAATGAGATTTGAAATTTACCTTGCTCAAGCTAATATTGAATGGATTTCTTGATTAGGAGATGATTCTTTGAGATGAACCTTAAGAATTAATTTTCCCACTTGCCTTCCTTGGATTGCTACAACCACCAAGTGTCATCACCTCTTTATTAGAATCTACCTAGTTTTGGTGTTTTGTGTAGAAGAGGGGAATGAATATTTTACTTCTTGGGAGATGAAGAAGATTTTTTTATCCCAAAAAGAGAGGTTTTGAGCCTCTTTTATTCCCCTCTTTATGGTTGGCCGAAAATCATCATGGGAGGGTGATATGGTGGTGTATTCATTGATGGTGGGCAACTTGCATTCTTGGTGTGTGGTGGTTGAGTGACTAAAATCACTCCAAGATAAACAAATGGAGTGATGTGAGGAGATGGTGTGTTTTGGAGCTTTGCACTTGTTCTTCCTTCTACTCCCCCACCTTTGACATCTCTTCCCTCTCTCCAAGGCTAAAGTATCAACTCATACATATAAATATTGGGTGAGTGTGCATGAGCTTGGTTTGGGTTTCATGTGAGGTACTTTATGTTTTGGTTAGCATGGGTTAACCCATTTTGGTTTGAGTTGGGCCAAACGTTTGGTTTAATCAATTTGGATTTATATTGTTCTTTAATTATGTTTAATATGTTATTTAAGGTTGTTAAGTTTAATTGATTATAATTGATTTGGGTTTATTTTGGATTTAACCTAAATTGCCTAATCGAGTTAATTTGGGTTCATTAGCAAAATTGGACTAAAAAGATGGTTGGATTTTGTTTAATTAAGTGCCCTAAGTGATTTTCAATGATTAATTAGTTTAATTTCAATTTATATTGATTTTAATTTAGTATAGCACATATAGGATGATTTGGGTTGAGTGAAGCCAATTAACCATATTAGGCCTAAGAGGCTGTTGGATCATGTTCAAATGCTAATTAGAAACATATAAGAGTAATTTATTTTATTCAATTTAGCTTGGATTGGATTTTGGCTAAACATGATTCATGTTGGCCAAATTAGGTCAAATTGGATTAATATACCAACTTGGTCAAATTAGACAAATTGACCAAATTGAGTTTAGTTGATCATTATTGATGTAGAACATCATGAGGATCCAAAAATTAGAGTTCAAGGTTTATTTACAAGATGTCAAGCTAAAGCCCAAGAAAATTCAAGAAAGAAGGAGGCTTAGCCAATTAGCCTGCTAAGGCCCATTTTATGATTTCATCTTTTTTATTTATGTAATTTTAATTTTCTTCTAAAACTCAATGTTTGAAATTTTGCATTTAAAAATTCAAAGCATGACTTGTGAGGTGGTTGAATCGACATAAAATAATAGCATGTGAAATGGGTGGATGTCATAAAATAATAAAGCAATTTAATACTTGACATTAATGTGGCCACCCACCTTTCCCTCTATGTTTTGAATTCTTTTCTTTGAAAGATGCTTGTAATGGCTATAAATAGCCCCTTTACTAGAATGAAGAAGATATTTTGGAAAATACAAATTATTTGAGTTATTTTTGTGATTTGAGAGCTTGGTGGCCAAACCTTGGCAATCCTTGGTGGGAACTCTAGTTATCCAACATATCATCTTTTCTCATCTCCAATACCCAAGTTCTCTCAATCTCATCCAAAGAAAGAACGCCCACCTTCATCAAATTTGGTATTAGAGCGAAGCCTGGAAGGAGCAAATTTGGTCAAAAGTTTACTTCAACAAAGGGAGCATCTTAAGTGGTGGACCTATCTTCAAACTTTTATTAATATTGAAGATATTCTATAATATGAAGGACTTGGCAAACCTCCACTTGTTCAGTCTAACTCATTAGCATGAGATATAGCACTGAACTTCCAAAAGGCCTTTTTCTTTGAAGTTGACTATACCACTGAGGAAGCACCCATTAATCCAACTTCTGAACATCATTTTCTAGTTCGTTGGAAGAATAAGCCACCTGCTGAAGACACATGGTTGACCCATACTGATTTGGAGACTTTAGCACCACAATTAGTAGAAGACTTCTTAAATTTCAACTCTACAGAGCAAAGTTCAATTGAGCTCTCGGGAGTTGATGTAGAACATCATGAGGATCCAAAAATTAGAGCTCAAGATTCATTTACAAGATCTTAAGCTAAAGCCCAAGAAAATTCAAGTAAGAAGAAGGCTTCTTAAGGCCCATTTTATGATTTCATCTTTTTTATTTATGTAATTTTTAATTTTTATCTAGAAACTCCATGTTTGAAATTTTACATTTAAAAATTCAAAGTATGACATGTGAGGTGATTGAATCCACATAAAATAATAACATGTGAAATGGATGGATGTCTAATAAAGTAATTTAATGCTTGACATTAATGTGGTCACCTACATTTCCCTCCATATTTTTAATTCTTTTCTTTTGAAAGATTCTTGTAATGGCTATAAATAGCCCCCTTTACTAGATTGAAGGAGATATTTTGGCAATTACAAATTATTTGAGTTATTTTTGTGGTTTGAAAGCTTGGTGGCCAAACCATGGAAATCCTTGATGGGAACACTAGTTATCCAACATATCATCTTTCCTCACCTCCAATACCCAAGTTCTCTCAATCTTACCAAAAGAAAAACACCCACCTCCATCAATTATATTATGTTCAAAAATTAATTTTATGTATTTTAGAATAATTGGATTGGGTCAATTTAAATTAGAATCAGATTGAATTTGATTTTGTCCCTATAAGTCTTAATTAGGCTATCTTGGTCTAAATTAGTTTTAATAGAATTGATCTTATTATACCTTAATCAAGCTCAATTAAGGTTTCAAATAATTTAGGTAGGTTAAATTTGGCTTGGGTTTAGCCTCAAGTCTGGTCAATTAAGCTGATTGGTCAAATTAGACCTCAATTGGGTTGGTTTATGTTTTTGTTGTTGTTGTTGTTGTTTTTGTCATGTAATCTATCTGCTGAAATCAATTTGGATTCAGTTAAGGTTTGGCTCAAGGTGAACTAAATGGGTCAAATGGGATAATTTATGCTAAGTGGGCTAATTAGCTCATTGAAAACCAAGTGTGTTTAATTTGTGCCTGGGTTTGTGTTTGAGGTTAAGATAAGTTTGAAATCAATTTAGCTTAGTGTGTTTGAATTAATTTGGGCAGGTCCACTCATCCAATCAAGATCTGAACCTAGGATCGACCAAGTCTTTGAGTTTAGGTTTGGGTATCTTCTTAATCACTAGAAGTGGCCTAACACTAAGTGAGGAAGTTCTTGTGTCAAGATGGAAACCTATGTCTAAATTTGACCAATCAGCTTTAAAGTACAAACTTTAAAGTACGTGTCATTATATCTTAATAAAGATGAGTTCTTTAAGAATACTCTTACTAAAGCTCCCTAGATTTAGGACATGCTTTAGCTCTTACTAAAGCTCCCTAGATTTAGGATCTGAGATAGCATTTTTCTTCGGGATACAAGCATAGATCCTCACCTCTTAGGCATTCCCCTAACCTTATGTTGGTGGATTATAAGCCCCAAGCAAACAAAAAATTTAACTCAAAACATATAAATCTCCTCACTTTCAAAATTATAAAGCCTAACTATGATAGATTGGAATGCTCACGGGGTTCTTAGTATCATGAGCATTTCCTACTCATCTCTCTTGGCTTTCAAAATAAGTCTTCTCCTTAATCTTTCCCATTTGATCTTCCAATATAACCAATTTATTGATAGTCTTAACTTTGAAATATTTGGAGATAATAATATTCTATTTTAATCAAGAGTATTCCTAAGAAACTCATCTTCATTAGGATATAATTAACACTACAACTTTAAAGTATGTGTCATTATTAGACTAGAAAAGTGAGGTAATCAAATACTCCCTTAGGACTACTTAAAGTTTTGCACTCAGATATCAAAACTATAAACCTTCCAAGTATGTAGATCATATATATATATATATATATATATAAATTAAATTTATATTTATTAAGATTAATTTGGATTTACACTAATAAATATTTTTTATTATTTTAAAAAATGATTTAAAAATTGACTAGTGTTAATAGCACACTATTAATTCAAAACATGCAATTAAATAAAATCCTTCATTTTTTTTTGAAATATGGATGCATAAAAGATTTGAAACACAAATTTATAGAATGATTGAAGCAAAACAATTAAATATCACTAAATAACTCCTTTAAATCATTAAGTCTTAAGGTCATTCATATGAAGATAAGAAAACTTAAACCTAATCAAGTTCATCAAGCATTAATTTTAAAATTTAAGTTATTTAAGTTTAATGAAGAAATAAGCATCTAAAATTATCTCTTAATTCATTTTTGTTCATTAAGTTGTTGAAAAGGAATTTAAATAATTTTATGAATTAATTAAGTTTAAATAATTATTTTAATCAATTAAGCCCAAAAAAGACCAAAAAAATTTGATTAATCCCTAAATATAAATCCAAAAATTATGATAAAATTATTGAACATATATAAATCTAAAATAAACATCTTCTAAAAGTTCTAATGCAATTAAGCTTATACTTAAAGATTAAGTGAAGAAATAGGGGAAACCCAAAATCAACAATTACACTCAAAATATCCCAAACTAATTGAGAATTTTGATTTCATTGTAAACCTCTTTATAAAGAGGATTTGGTCATAATTTTTAGAGAACTAGGCAAATTGTTATGAATTTTTTAAGTTCTAGGGCAATTAATGATTTAATTAATTAATAAAACCCCTCAATGATGATTTTTTGAAATAATTAGGATGTGGTCCTAATTTATTTTCCTAGTCACCATTATTATTCAAAAATATATTTAAATTCCCATGTCGATTTTCAAAATTTCAAAATTATATTAATTTATTAAAAGCATAAAATGGCCATTTAGAGTTTGAAATCTCGGATATCTCAAATTACCCAACAAATTAGCTTTAAAATAATTATGGGGGGCATGTGTCATTCCATGGAACAATCATCCAAAGTTTCAAGTCTATTAGCCAAGTAATTATGGCTTAATTTCACTAATTAAAAAGAATTTCAAATCTTAATTAGTCTATATACACTGAATAAAATTTGGGGCTTTTATTTTTTATGAGATTCTCCTTTAAGCTTTTAATGGAGGGTTAATTTATATTTTTTTTAGATTTTTTAATAAATAGATTTATTTTAATTCTAGACACTTAATTGGAATTCTAAATTTAATTAATCAATTTACACAGCCGACACCACATTAACACTGACATGGCAACGTTTTCTATGTGACACCACATGGTTCATTACTTAAAGCATCCCACTTGGCACACTGAATTAATGGTGGCAGATGCGATTTCTTCTCAGTTGTTCAATCATGAATTGAATGATCGAGATTAATCTTGTAGTTTAAATCATATTAAATAAAATTGTTTAACATGAGTAATCATGATCATCTATTCTAATCACACAAAATGGACAGGATGATCCGTCATTAACCTCCTATGAGAGACGAACATCGTTCATCTTTCACCATATGATCCTAGCTTATCAAAGCTCCTTCGATGGTGAATTTGATTTTTAAATGACCATGGAGTGATTATAAAGAGGATTCTATGGCTTGATTCACATCAAATGCAAAACTACTTCATAAAAAATAAAAAATCTTATATTTTTTTTACGGTTTAAGGAAATTTACTTTGCCTGAGCTAAAGATTGAGATAACTTCACCTAGTATTGACGAATTCATGAGTTGCCTCCTCATTGCTCTATGGACCAAATGATGGCATGAATCTAACTGGACTTGGTCTAGGGATGTCTTCGGTGTTCTAATTGAATGGTTCTTAATTCATTTTGACTCACCAAAGCTATCAAAAGTGTAGGAAGAGTTAATTTGGTTTTAGTGGAGTTTTGATGAAGTTGGATATGAAGGATGCTTTGGTAATGGGATAGCTTGGTCTCACCATCGAGGAGGGGGGGGGTGCTCATGGGACATTAGGAACCCAAGGGGAGTCTAGTGAGAAAGGTCGTGCTCAATTTAAATGAGAGTGTGTACCCTCCTCCTTAAGTGAACCAACCAAAGAGGTTGGTTTAGGTCATGGCACGGCTATGTGGTGGTCAAAAGAGAAGGGACTAAAGAGGTTGGATTACTTCAATGCATGCTGGCTGCCCAAGAAAAAAAGGAGGGGGTTAGACCTTCCTATTTTAGATTTTTGTCTCATATGGGTGGCTTAGTTTACTTGGTTTGGCCTGAACCAGGTTCACCTTGGGTTGGGTCCACTTGGGTTGGTCAAGCGGGACGTAAGGATGAGCCATGCCAAGTTTGATTAAGTTTGGACTTGGTTTGGTTGGGTTTGGCTCAATTGGATCTATATAGGTCAATTTGGGTTCATTGAGTTAGGTTGACCAATTGACCAAATTGGGTCAAAGGGTTATTAAATTAAGTTCAAACGAGGATTTACAACTTATAGGTGCAATTGATTTGATTTAATTTAGATTAGATTTGAATTTGGCTCAAATGGGTTCAAATGGGCTAAATGGGTTAAGATGACCAATTTGGTCAAATTGATCAAATTAGATTGAATGGGAGGTTAATTCATGTTTGATTAATCATTTAAAGATGAGAAGGCTTTGAATTAAATTAATTTTATTTAAATTGAATTTTAGTTTAATTTAGCCCGTTAGGTCAAATTGGGCTAAATAATTATGTTAGGTTGATCAAATTGGCTTCAATTGATGATTGAAAGTGTTTAAAAATAAATTTAAGAATAATTTTAGGCATAGGTTCAATCAAAATTTTCTTGGATCAAGATTAGGATCAATTTAACCCTTTAGGTCAAATTGAGTCAACTTGAGTTTTAGGGCTAAATTGGTTCATTTGGGTTCAATTATTTGCAATTCGGTGATTTTCCATGATCAATGTTCATTTTGGAAGTTATTAGATTGATTGATTTGGTGTAATTTAGGTTGGATCAAGATTTTATTCAATTTGAGCATTTAGGCTAAATTGGGTCAAGTGTGTTAATTGGCTTGATTATGTTAATTAGAATCAATTGAGGATTGAAATATGATAAATAATTAAATTAGAGGTGATTGATGATTTTGATTGAATCAAATTTGGATTGAATTGAGTTTTGATTTAATTTAGACTTTTAGGCCAAATTTGATTGATCAGAATCAATTGTTGATCAATCAAAAAAAATGCTTTTGTAAACCTCCATGCCATCTTTTTAGGATGTTTAAGGAGTTCGCTCTTCATGAGACAGATTGATATATATTCAACCATATTTCTCTAAGATTATATTAGGTTTATTTAGATTTGGGTTCTACTTCATATTTTTAAGCTTCTATAGTTAATTACCCCTCTTACTGTAATATGAGAGCACTCTAGAATAAGGTTGAAAATTGATATATCTCTTTGATATAAATCATTGTCTAGTGGTGTGGTGTGGATGGCTATCTAAGGGAAATAAGATGGTAGTATCGATCAAGATCCCAAGGTTCCATCATCCTGGGACTACCATTATTCCAATCTACCAACATCAGAGGGTTACTAGCCGTAATGTCCAGGGAGTCTGATTAGTAGTCATGGGTTGCTTCATCTCAAATATCTCGATATACTAGAGTTTTTATGTAAGTTAAAAGTTTGCATGATGAACATATAAATTAGGCTTACATCCCTTGGTAATGCCATAAATTATAAGGAAGTTTGCAAGATGAACAAAGGACTACACTTATGTCCATTGGAAAGCTAATTAGATTTTAGAAGTTAGCATGGAAAACATATAGATTGGGCTGACATCACTTGGGAATATCATAAATTGTAGGGAAGTTCACATGGAAGATATAGGACTTACTTACATCCATTGGAAAGCTAGCTAGATTTTAGAAGTTCACATGGAGAACATGCATATTGGGTTTACATCCCTTGGAAGGCAAGTTAGAAATATTTGTATAGCGAATGAATAGATTGGGCTTACATCCTTTAGATGGCCAGTATGTTTAAAAGTTCACATGGCGAGAATTCCATTATGGTTTAAAAGTTTATGTGGAGAATATATAGATTGGGTTTACATCCCTTGGGAATGTTAGTTACATTTTAGAAGTTCACGAGATGAACATATAGATTGGGCCACCCAAAAGGGGAGAGGTCTCACGAGGGGAACCCTCCTCGAACATGAGAGGCTTCCTCTACCTCCTTCACCACACACTCATAATATCTTTTGATCTTTGTGATTCTTATTATGGTGCTCGATTTTGGTGGGTGAGGCTAGATGGGAACTAGAACCGATCTCAAAGGTAGGGGAGACTATCTGAGAAGCTAAGATATCCTTCCCTTTCAGGGTAGGCCCAACCACAAAGGTGGTACTAGTCCATGCTGAGACTGCAATGGGTATAATTGGCTAAACTGGTAACACCGAAGGGAAACTTCCCTCTTCAAGGGGAACTGAGTTAGAATATAGATTAAACTGAGAAGTGGCTTCCTGGCCGCCACTCCTCTAGTGATAGTGGTGAGGTCTAGTCCCTCACATGTGACTTTAAAATTCTCAAAGCCATGATGAGGGCGGTGGTGAGTATGCCCTGATCCAGGGCCAAATCCACACCAAAAGAGAATGAAAAGATCTACTTGCTGGAAGACATAATGGAAGACTAACTAAAAGAAGGGGGAAAGAGGATGGGGCTGGTATCTCTATTGCACTATTGAAAAAGAACAAGATTAGACTTTTCCTTGTTGTCGACTTGAATTGTTGATTTTGATTTTTGAATCAGAACCCTCATTCAACAAATTTGATTATGCTAAATGGGGTTCAATTGCATGTTGGAGATATTAGGAGATTTCAGGGAAGAGATTTTTTGCTTCTTATTGTTGTTGGATTTTTAGTCTTTTGATTTTGAGTTGGAACCCTCATTCAACAAATTTGATTATGTTGAATGGGGTTCTTTGATTTGTTAGGGAAGTTTGGAATTTTGGAGAAGATTTTTCTTTGCTTTTATTTTGGGACTTTTATTAGAATTTGGAGATGTTGGATGAGCATTGCTTTACCAAGCTAGTGGTAAGAGGTTCTTAATTTTGTTTGGTTTATACTTTGGATAGTTTATTTAGTTGATTTTCTTTGAGCAATTTATTTGATTAATTTTCTTTTCACCTATTGGGGACTAATAGGGGTTTTAAGACCTACTTGGAGTGAGGTCCTAAAACCTAAAGGATGTTGGCCACCATTGCTTAATGATTAAATAAGTGAAGTGCCAACAAAAAAAAAGATAGTCTTGGGCTTATATAAAATATAAGTCCACTATCTATGCTTGGAGATAATAATTGACTATCAAGAAGATGGAGAGAGGAACCATCCCAGTGAGAGCGAAAAAAATCTATGGTGTTTTAATTTGGAGTTGGACACCACATAGGCCTTAGGGGTGTACTTATTGAAGTGATCAGGTAGCCTCAAAGGCATGCCAAAAATGAATCAAATTTAGTAGTGGTGAGTATGGCTGATCCAAGGCCAAATCCACACCGAGCAGAATGAGAAGATCATCTTACCGGCATACATGATGGAAGACTGATCACAGAAGGGACAAGAAAACTGGGCTAGTATCTCTGCATTTGTTGAAATAGAATTGAATTAGACCCTTTCCTTGAACTTTTGACATGAATTGTTGACTCTTGGTTTGATTTTTGGAATTTGAACCCAATTTAACAAATTTAAGTATGCTAAGTCGGGTTCATTGTATTAGAAGATTTAAAATTTTAGGAGAGACTTTGTCATAAGATTTTGATTTTGATTTAGAACCCTCATTCAACAAATTTAGGTATGTTGAGTGGGGTTCAAATGTTTTGGAGAGACCTTTGGAGATGTATTTGTTGTATATTTTTGTTTGAAATTTAATTTTATACATCCCTTACTTAGTGAATTTAGGTGTGCTAAGTGGAGTTCAATTATATGTTTGAAAGCTTTCCATCTTAATGGTTTGATTGTTGTTGTTTGTTTGATGTTGATTTGATTTCAAGAGAAGAACTCTTATTTAAAAATCTAAGTATATTTAATGGAGTTCAAAATGTGTTTGATATTTGTTTGATTTAATTTTGAAAATGGGAACTCTTATTTGACAAATTTATGTATGTCTAATAGGGTTCAAATATATGTTTGATATTTTTTATTTTGATTTGATTTTGCTTTGGAAACAAGACTCACTTAAGAAATTTAGGTATGTTAAATGAACCTCACTTATATGCTTGTTTGTTTGTTAGGTATATGGTTTTGTTTTGACTTCAAGGATTGAATTCTCATTTAACAAATATGGGTATGCTAAATGAAATTCAAAATGTGTGTTGGATATTTTGATTTTGAAAAATGGAACTCTCATTTAACAAATATATGTATGTTAAATGGAGTTCAATTGTATTTTGTTTTGATTTTGAAAAAGGGAACCTTCACTTAACTAATTTGGGTATGCTAAGTGAAGTCCTTTTTATGTTGATTATTTTAATTTTGGTTTGAAAAATGGGACTCTCATTTAACAAATATGTGTAAAATGGAGTTGGTTTTATTTTGAAAATATTTGGATATCTTTGGTTTTAATTTTGAAAAGGGGACCCTCATTTAACAAATTTAAGTATGTTAAATGGGGTTAGTTTAATTTTTGAAAATGGGTTTGAATATTTTTATGAAAAAGAGGTTTATTATTTGATTTGATTTTGAAAAAAGGAAACACTCACTTTGCAATTTTAGATATGCTAAGTGAGGTTCAATTAATTTTAAAATATTTTGATTTTGCTTTATTTGATTTTAATTTTTGAAAGAAGTCATTTATTTAGCCAATTATATTAAGTGAAGTTCATGTGATTTTATTTCAAAAAAGGTTTTGAAATTTTTTATAAAAGAGTTTATTTATTTTATTTTAGATTCTTTTAAGGTTTTGTCAAGTATGAAATGAATCATTGCTTTACCAAGCTAGTGGTAAGAGGTTTCAAATCTTATTTGACTTATATTTAGTCATCTCCTTTCTTTAGTGAGTTTGTTTTACCTATTGGGGACTAGGAGTCTTAGGACCTACACGAGAGTGACATCCTAAAACTTGAAGGATGGCTACCTATGCTTAAGAGTGAAATGAGCAAAGGGCCAATGGAAAAAAAAGATAGTCTCAGGCTTATACAAAATATAAGTCCACTATCGATGCTTAGAGATAATAATTGTCTACTAAAGATGGAGAGAGAACTCATCCCCAGGTGGCCAAAAAAAATCTATGGTGTTTATTTTTTACATATGAGGGACACCAGATCGTAGGGATTCTTATTGAAGTGATCGGGTATGATATTTATTGATTTAGAGAAAGCTTATGATAAAGTTTCAAGAAATGTTCTTTAAAGAGTTCTAGAAAAGAAAGGAGTTAATATCGGTTATATTCAAGTCATTAAGGACATGTATACTAGAGCTATTACTTGTGTCCAAAGACAAGGAGGATTGACAAAATATTTTCCTATTTCTATTGGATTACATCAAGGATCAACTTTAAGCCCTTATCTTTTTTTTCTTTAGTTATGGATGTTCTTACTAGGCATTTATAGAAAGATGTACCTTGGTGTATGCTTTTGCCTATAATAATCTTCTTGTTGATAAGACTAGAGAGGAGTCCAAGAGAAACTTGAATTATGGAGGTCAGCCTTAGAGTCTAAATGTTTTTTGTTTAAGTAGATCTAAAACTAAATATATGGAGTGTAATTTTAGTTGTAGAAGTTTTAGTGGTAGTATTGTGATATTAGGTGAACAAGTCATTAAAAAGAGTGAGTGATTTAGATATTTAGGCTCTATTATTCAAAACGATGGTGAAATAGATGGAGGTGTTATTAGTAGAATTCAAGTTGGATGGATGAAGTGGAGGAATGCATCTGGCCTATTGTCTGATAGAAAAGTTCCACTTAAACTTAAGGGAAAATTTTATAAGATGGGGGTAGGACTTGCAATGACTTTTGGTGCAGAATGTTGGCCAATAAAAGAGAAGGATAAGACTAAGTTAAGTGTTACAAAGATGAGGATGCTCAGGTGGATGAGTGGCTTTACTCTTAGAGATAAAATGCAAAATGAGTATGTTTGGGAAAAGTTGGCTTAAAGGTGGTAGATAAGATTAGAGAGTCACCTTAGATGGTTTGGCCACATAAAGTGTTAGCCATCCGATGACCCAGTTAAGAGAGTAGATGCATTAGATTTGCCTTATGTTAAGAAAGGTAGAGGTAGACCTAAAAAGACTTGGTTAAGATGTATAAAAAATGATCTTAGTATACTTGAATTAAATGAGAATTTAACACATAATAGGACACAATGGAGATGAAGGATTCATGTAGTTGACCCCACTTAGTGGGATAAAGGCTTGTTATTATTGTTGTTGTTGGGTATGATATTGAGGTATGATGTACTATCTCGAAAGATAGATGAATCACCCTTCAATGGACCTAATCACCTAATAAGGACTCCTATGGCATGATGGGTCTTCGAATATACCAGACATTTTCCCCTACTTTACATGGATGAATAAAGTAGGGTTTATATTAAACTTGGTTCCTAAGTTCCCTATGGAAGTAATCCTCCATACTTAATTACATCTTAGAGAATGAAATTCTCTAAGAATACTCTCGATTAAAATAGACAATTATTATCTATAAAGATTTCAAGGTTAGACTATCAAAGGATTACTTATGTTTGAAAAGTCAAGTGAGAAAGTTCAAGGAGAAGACTTATTTTTGGAATCGAAAGGGAGGAAGTTGGAAATGCTCATGATACTTGGAAGCCTAGTGAGCATTCTAATCTATCCTATAATTGGGCTTTATATATTTGAAAGTGAAGAGATTTATTTTTTGAGTTGAATTTTTTTGGATTGTTAGGGCTTATAATTCACCAACATAAGGTTTTAAAAATGCCTAAGAGGTGAGGATTTATGCTTGTAGCTAGAATAAAATAATTATCTTTGATCCTAAATCTAGGGAGCTTTAGTAAGAGTTAAAGCATGACCTAAATCTAAGCGACAGGTGGACATAAGGGTTTACCTCCATAAGAGAGAATAAACACGTCCGACTTCTAGACTTGCAACCGTCTAGAGTGGTCACCAGTTAACTCCTCCTACGATTTTAAAACCATGTAGTCTGGCCTTATGAATTGCAAGATAGCTAGGGTAGTTATTTAATTTGAAAGAGACTAAAGTCCTAAACCCACTCTCTAAGAGACTAGAGAATGAGTGATATGAGCATATCACTGAACCTATACATGCAAAATATTTTTAAATTTTACTTCATTTTTGACACACCATTTTGACAAAGGCTTTGGAATTTTTATATGCCTAAATGCAAGATGAGATAAGTTATTGGATAAATCAAAAGAGAGAGGGTGAAGCTCCATCAATAGGGGTTGCTTTCATGGGTCAAGCGATCCCAATGCATGTAAGAACAGAGGCTCTCATTTTGCAAGAGTGATTCAGGATGATATGCATGATGTAAGACATACCATAAAGCTAAGGGTTGTTAAAATCTTTTGATTACCTTATTTATGTCCTAGGCTTTATGATGAGATTGTGAGTTATTTAAAATTTAGTTATGAGTGATTAATTGGGTTGAAAAATTATTTTTATCCTAAGAGCCTAACGTATCCAGGCCACACATTAAAGCACCAATCTTTTAAGGAACTAATAAAAACATGCCATTTTTAATGCACAAACTAAATAAATCAACAATCCATTTTATAACTACCACAAAAGAATAATAGACTGTTGCGGTCGGATACCGTCGTACATCCCAAAAAGAAAAAGATGGGTAGCCGAGCTCTACCTTTATACAACCTGAAATATGAAAGAATAATTACAATTTAAAGATGAATAAATGGTATGGGGGTCTTCATTCTTTATTTTTTTATGTTTTCCCTCCTTTGACATGGTTTGCTTGAAGGCATCACATGGATAAAGCCTTCTGGC
The DNA here is from genome assembly GCA_021442155.1 of Cymbidium sinense. Classification (NCBI taxonomy): domain Eukaryota; kingdom Viridiplantae; phylum Streptophyta; class Magnoliopsida; order Asparagales; family Orchidaceae; genus Cymbidium; species Cymbidium sinense. Next base: position 95,641,391 of record CM038219.1, read on the forward strand.
CAATGCTCATCCTAAACCCCATAGCACTAATCTTGATTCCTACTTACAAAAGTGCACTTATATAAAAATGTGAATCTAACTATACCTACAAAATAGAGGTTAGCTTAACACACATACAGTCCCAAATAGTTATATGTATAATTTGGACTTAGCACCCTACACATGGGAAACCAAGCCCACCTATCTTAACTCAGATTTATGGTTAGGGGTTTAAGCAACCTGCAAAGAAAATATTTATATTTATCTTTAAGCATCCCCTTAAGCACGATCCTTTGCAGGAAACATGATTAGGCTAAGGGCGGCCTAACATCCAAATCAATGAAGCATACACCATCAAATAAAATAATATAACACAAAATAAAACATTCATCACGTCATACACCATCCTAACATAGAGCTAGAAGTGGTGACTTAATTCTAATATGTGTGTTAAGGCTTGGTGTGGTATGTCTTAATAAGCATTTGGGTTATAATTTTCTAAGTTTAGAAACTATTCAAGTTAACATGATGGTGGGTTTCATTTGAAGTTGTTTAATTGATTTGTAAATTTTAATTTGTATTTTTTTTATTTCATGTGATTTACACTTAACATCTAAGTTTTATAAAGAGAGGAAAGTGGATTGCCCTCTTTCATCCCTACCTTAAGCCATTTCTAAAGCATATTAATTTAATTTAGTTTTCTTTAATGAAGGATTATTAAATAATCTTTTAATTAATCCTAAGTTTAGAGTCACTTCAAATAATTCTATTTAACATGAAAGGCATCCTAAGATTAATCTAATTGAATTGCTACCACATGCCACAAATCAAATTCTTCTTTGCCATCACATATAACATGCACATGATTTTATTTTAAGTGTATCTATACACACAACATGTTTTAGCACACTTAGATGATGAATGTATGTGTATATTTGAAGTTTATATTTTCATTTGATTGAATTAATCAATACATGTAATTTAAAAGCTCTATCCAAATTCTTATACAAAAATACATAGGGATGAAATTAAATAGGTATGTGCCATTATTAACTAAGGAAGTGAGGTAATCAAATGACCTCTAGCTAAAGTCTCGTATTCGGATGTCTAAACTATATACCCATTTGCATTCAAACATATGTAAACTTATATACACGAACATAAGAAAGAAGGCTCCAAATCGCATGATTAATTAATTCAATCACTTAGCCAATCATGGATGCATGCAATTTTAATATAACAGAGGATTTCCATTCTTTAATCACATATACATACACATGTATAAAGTCATAAACAAGTGCATGCTATTGTTAATCGGGGAAGTGAGGTGATCAAATGATCTCATTGGGGCTAGCTAAAGCCTCGTATTTTCAGAATTTCTAGACTATATACTTGCTTGTTTCAATACACATGATTGTATGTATAACTAAGAGAACAAAAACCATGCAAAAGATTGTATTTTTTAATTGAATTATTTTGGTATATGATTTAATGCCCTATCCAAATTATAATGTTAAAATTCATAAGAATAAAATCAAATGGATAAGTGCCTTTGTTAACCAAGGAAGTGAGGTAATCAAATGACCTCCTTAGGGCTAGCTAAAGTCTCGCATTCTGGATGTCCGACTATATACCCATTACCAATTTTCTCAAACTCATGAAAATTAACATATTAATAAAATAAAGAGAGCTTCACTTCATACACTTAAGCTATAAGCACATGCACCTTTTACATGTTTATAATTATCACCACTACACATATTATTATTTATTTATAAACTTTGGGAAAGTACATTTGGATTTAATAGTGATAATAACCACACATATATTTAGTTAAATCAACACATGTAAGCTTTACATAAAAAATATTCATTTGATTTGATTAATTTTGAAAAGAGATAGATGCATGAAATCAAATGGCATACATCATTTATCATGATAAGAAAGGAAACAATCAAATATAAGCATATGATTCATTCAACAAAATTAACTCCTAAGGACAATCAATCAACAAATAAAATTATTTAATGTAAACCAAAGCTTCTTTATTGATTTAGTTTTGAATTTTAATTTGATTTAAAGAGGAGGAGAAATTTATCATTTGCTATTTAAAATCTATTACCACATTAGTAATTTGATTTGGTTTAAGAAATGTTAATTAGGTAAATTTTATGAATTAATTAAGTTGGATCCTTAATTAAATTGATTAATCACCCTTACCGATGTTACATTAATGTAATTTAACTAAACAATTTTGAGCCAACATGATATGCATATGAATGGAAAGTAAATTTGTTATGATCCTAGTAAATAAAGGGGGCCTAATGTAATTAGCTCATAATTGATAGTTGATTAGATTAACGAGCTTAATTAAGTACTCTCATGGTTTCCCCACACATGTGAGTTAACCATAATTTCCTAAGTACCTTTAGGTTATTAAGCACTTAAAGATCTACCCATGATTTAATTAATCAAGATCTAATGTTATTATGATTTTAAACTAATTAATTAAATGATCCAATTAATTAATTAAACCATTAATTAATCTCATTTCAATCAATTTCCTTTTAAATGAAATGGTCTTAGGAAAAAGATTAGGAAAGAGGTCCTCATCCCATTTCCTTTGCCCATTCCCTGATCAACAATGATTAATAAGCTTAATTAATTTTTTTATTGCATGATTAGGAGGTTAGTTAATCATTTAATTAATGAAGAGAGTAATTAAGGCTTAAATGAGCAATTTCCCTAATTACCTAAGTAATAAATCCCAAGAAAATAATGGGATGCAGAGGTCATCCCATTAAACCACCACAGAAAGTTTGAAATCAATTACTTATGTAATTAAGCTAATTAAGTTTTAATTAAATTAAATTTAAATTACAGTTCAAAATTAATTAGGATTAATTTTAAATGATTCTCCTCTGAAATACCTTTAAAATGGGTATTTATTTGCATTTTTTTATTTTTCTATGATTTTTTATTAATTTTAGAAGTATCAGCCATTAAATATATTAACTAGCCCTTAATTAAGCTTAATCCCATCGGTGCCATGCAAACTGTTGATGTGGCACACTTTCCATGTGGCTTCATAGGATTGGCCACTTAAGCGCGTCCGACTCAGCGCTTACGTGGTTGGCGTTGGACATGCTTTCATCTCCACTGTCCGATATTGGATCGGATGACACAGATCAAAATCGCTATCTCTTAAGGGATAAAGTAAATTTAAAACTAGCCAATAATCATGACCGTCCATTCTAATCATGCATAATGAATAGTGAGTGATCAATCATCCCTTGAGTGATGAGAGACAAACACCATCCACCTTTCCTCACTCGATGAGCTTGCAGAGGTCGTCGATTGATCCCACACCTTCATGAAGGATCAAGGGATCCAATAGCTATGATCTCACAAAATGTAAGTTTCCTTTAAAAGCTCTAACCAATTGTCGCTAGGAGGTTAGTTTCATGGAATTACCTCATCGGAGCTTAAGACCGATGGTGAAATCGATTGAGGAAACTTCGTCTAGTGGAGACAAATCCCTGTTGTGCAACACGCACACCAATTTCTTCCCATTCACTCGGTGAACCATGAACCATCATTGTGGAGGTCAATGTCGATCAAACTCGCACTTATGATGGATGGGAAGCTTGGGAGGCAATTCATTCTTGCTCAACGAGGTCTAGGGAAGGTGTTGGTAAAAGGAATTTGGATTTAATTGAGTCTAGGTGGAGTTGGGTCGGAGGCTAGGTTTCCCTATTTTAGTTTCAAGATTTTTGGCATTGGGGAGGCTGGGATGCTGAGAGGGTTCTAGGGGTTTTATTTAGGCCTAGGAAGCTTGCCGAGGGTGTGTCTGCTGAATTTAGATCGAAATGAGGGGGTATATCCCTCACCTCCACCCCGCTCCCTTGGATCAGAAGAATGGGATTTTCTCTCAAATTTTGGCCAATCAACCACCACCAAGGTGTCGGAGTGGTCGGTGTCACCTCCATGTGGCTCAATTGGGTTGGTGGGATGCTGGTCTTATGACTCAAGGTGGCTGCCCTCTTCCTTGGATCCCTTGGGTTCGGCTAGTGAGGGAGGTGAGTTAAATCTCCTCCCTTTGGTCCATGGCTGACCTAGCCCACTTGAGTTGTTGGGCTAAGTGGATAGGTCAGACCCCATCTGAGGTGTTTGAGGGCTTCAGGAAGTGGACTTTACCAATTTAGGCAAAATCCTAAGTTGACCAATTTGACCAAATGGGTCAAGTTGATTTCACCAAATTGGTCAAATTAGCTGATTAGGTGTTGATTTGGGTTTGGTTGATCAATTGGAGATGATTGTAAGCTTTGGTTTTAATCAATTTGGATTTGGTTTTGATTTAGGCGAAATTGACCCTTTGGTCAATTTGGGCTAAATAGGTCAATTGGGTTTAATTGGTCAAATTGGGTTCAATCAAAGCTTTGATCATGTTTAGAGGTCAATTTGAAATGAAATTGAGCCATTGGTTGCTATCAATTTGGGTTGGATTTTGATTTGACCCAATTTAGTCTTTTAGATCAAATTGGGTCAACTTAGGTCAAAGGTCCAATTGGGTTAGCTTTGGCTCAATTGATGGTCAAGTTAGATTCAAGGATTGATCTTAGGTTGATGTGAATCATTGGTTTCAATTAATTTAGCTTATGATGAAATTTGGATAATTTGGCTCATGTAGGTTAAGTGGGTTGACTTAGTCAAATGATCAAATTGACTTGGTTTGACCCAATTGATAACAATTGATCAATCAAGGATGATCAACAATTATCATAGTAGGTTTTGAAGGGATCAGCTCAATCCAATTAGGTTGGATTGAGATTTGGTTCAAACAGGTCAAATTGGTCACTTTGGGTCAAGTATACCAATTGGACTACAATGACTTAGTTTTGGGTTGAGTTTGTATATTGATTTGGGATTGGTTTATAGTTTTGGTTGCAATTGATTTTGAGTTTTAATGGGTCTTGGCTCATTTGGGTATTTTGAGTCAAATAGGTTATGTTAGATTTGATTGAATTGATTTTGACTTGATTAGTTTGATTGTAGATTTTGGTATGGCTTGAAGTGATGATTGAATGATTAAATTGATTTGAGAGAAAATCAATTGAATTTGATTTGAAGTGATTTGGTTAAGTCCATAGGTTTGAATCTTGGGCTTAAGTTTGGTTTGATTGATTTTGATTTGGAGATTGGTTTGTCTTGATTGTAGATTTAGATGTGGTTTGGAATGACCATTGGAGGATTGATTAGTTTGTGAGAAAATCAATTAAGTTTGATTCAGATTGAAAGAAATTTGGCTAAATCCATACGGTCAAATCATAGCGCTTAGACTTAAGTTATTTAGATTTGATATTAGATTTGAGGCTTGAATTTGAGTATTGGAATTGAATTTGGATGAATTGAATTTAAGCTTTAGTTTAGCTGAGTAGGTAGGCATAAGTTTGGTTTGGGCTATGGTAAGTATTATCCTAATCCTTAAGGCATGATCTAAACCCTATGGCTAATCCTCCTAAGTCTCTATGCTTAGCTTAAGTTTTCACCTAGTCACTATAAGTGTTTTATGACTAAGGAGCTCTGAGTGTCTAGAAGACTCCTAGATCTATGATGGAGGATTAGACCCTCACTCCAAAAGTGAGGTCAATAATTTACTTAGCATCTAATTATTGTAAAGAGAGGAAGGAGGTTTAACCTCCTTCATCCCTACACTATGTTATTTTCTAAAGGCATATTATTAGGACTTGGTTTCTTTTAGTGAATATTTTATTAAATGTTTTATTAATCCTAAGTTTAGGTTAATCTTAAAGAATCCTATACAAACATGGAAGGCATCTTAAGATTAATGAAATTGAATTACTATCACATGGAGGATGTTCTATTATTCCTTTTCATCATCAATAGCATATGACTTTGGACTTAATATACCTATACATGCAATGTATTTTTTGGCACACTTGAATGATTCTAATACATATATTTTGGTATAAAAGAGAGATTTCATTAGTTAACTGAGTATACATACACATATATTCAAGATTTAAGTAAGTACGTGCCATTGTAAAACCAGGAAAATGAGGTAATCTAATACCTCCTTGGGGCTACTCAAAGCCTCATATTTTTGGGATGTCCATACTATATACTTAAATATACATATAAATATATACATAAACATAAGAATGAGAATCATGCAAAAGATTATAAGTTAACAAGTTTATTTATTTATGTAAAGTAAAGCTCTATCCAAATTCTAATATATGTATACATATGAATGAAATTAAGTAAGTACGTGATGTTGTTAAGTAAGGGAAGTGAGGTAATCTAAGACCTCCTTAGGGCTACTTAAAGCCTCGTATTCTTGGGATGTCCATACTATATACTTACTAATATTCAAACACATGTAAATATACACATGAATCATAAAAATAAAACACATTTAAGCTACAAGAAAATGTAAATAACATGGAATATTTATAACCAACATCAAATTAAATTTTCATCATTGGTTTATAAATTTAAAATAATTTGAAATTTATTAGTGATAATAGCCACTCCATATAATATGATTAATCCAACACATGCAACTTTACATACATATTTATATTCATTTGATTTGAAAGACATGAGTATATGATACAAATGGCATTCAAATTTATAATAATTGAAAAGAAATAATTAAATATTCCCACATAATACATTCAACTACATTAATTACTAAGGACAATCAAGTTGAATAAAATCATTTAAGCTTAACCAAAATTATTTATGGAATTTGATGTTTATGTTTTAATTATTAAACTTAAAGGGGAGAAATAACATTTACTATTTAGCCCCATCCTATGTGAGCGATTTAATGTGTTTAAAGAAAAGTAATAAAATGAATTTTATGGATTGATTAAGTTTAAATCATTAAGCAAACGATTTAATTTTCCCTTTCCTAAGTCTTTTTAATTCAATTAACCACTTAACCATGAGCCTCTAATGATATGCAAATGATAAATTAAAATTTGCAATGTTCCTAACAAGACCTAATGTAATTAGGCTCATGATTAAGTATTAATTAGATTAAAGAAGAATCTAATTAAGTACTTATATGATTTTCCCACACCCATGGGTTAACTATAATTTCCTTAAGAGGTCTTTTATGTTATTGAACACATAAAAAGGAACCCATAAATTTAATTCAGATTATCTAGAACAATTATCATTTTAACTTCAATTAATTTTATCATTAATTTAATTAATCCTTAATTAGACTATAAGTTAAGTAACCCTCCTAAATGAAATAGATTTAGAAATAAAATTAGGAAAGAGGTCATAATCTTTCCCCATCATAATTTCACTATTAACAGCGATTAATAAAGTTTAATCAATTCATTCTTTTACCATTTAGCACTTTTAATAATTATTAAATTGATTAAAGAGGGTGATTAAGATTAAAATTTTGAATTCTCTAATTGCTAGCCAATAAATCTCAAAAAAATTATGTGAGGTAGAGGACATCCAAAGGAATCAATACATCCATTTTGAGATCAATTGGCCAGTAATTAAAAAGGAAATTAGGAAAACTTTAAACCCTAATTAAGCACTATTTAATGTTCAAAAATTAGAAATTTTATTTTTATTTACATCTCCTCTATTTACCCTTTCCAAAATGGATTTACACATATTTTTAAGATTTTTCTACAATTAGTTATGATTTTTAAAGTTCTAAATGATTAATGATATTTTTAATACCTAATTAATCCCCTAACGCATCGGCGCCATGCGGGAGATGATGTGGCGTCGCTTTCTATGTGGCGCCATGGGATAGGTTATTTAAAACGTCGCCCGTGAAGGCTGAGTCAGTTGCCGTAAACTCACTTTTTTCCCTGTCGTTCAATCTAAGATCAGACAGAGGGGATTAATCTCATGATCTCTAAAGGATTAAATCAAATTTTCTAATGGATTAAATCATGGTCGTCCATTCTAATCACATAGAACGGATGACGAACGATCCTTTGTCCCCGGAGCGTTGGAAGATGGTCACCGTCTGCCTTTTTTTTCCCAATCTGAGCTCACCGGAGCTCGCAGGATGTCGGGATTGACTCCAAAATGTTTGGGGAGAAGATCTAAGAGGATTCTACTATGGAAATCTTGCGAAATCACAAAATCTTTCACAAAACACCAACTCCTAATGGATTTTCTATGGTTTGATAGAAATTACCTCGTCAAACCTCAAGACCGATGGTCTAACGATTGAGGTAGCTTCATCTTGGAGTGATGAAAAGATGAGAATCTTGCAACTCGATAGCTCTGGACCAAAGCCGCCATAAAGCTTGCAGGAGTTGGTCTAGGAGTAACTTTGATGCTCGAATTGATTGGGGATCGATTCATTTTGACTCGTCAGAGCTTGAGGAAGGTGTAGGAAGAGTTAAATAATATTTTGTGAGGTTTAAGTGGGGTTAGATGGAAAGAGGGCTCAATTTTGTTTAGCTTTCATCTCACTAGTGATAAGGAGCAGAAGGTTCAGGATGCTCTAGGGATGCTCAAAAACTCTCAAGAATGCTCTCTGTGTGGTTTGAATTGGATGGGAAGGAGTATACCTCCTCCCCAAGTGATCCGATGGCTGGGATCATCTCGCCTTGATCATCCACGGCATAGTGATCGGAGGTGTCAGTGATGGGATGAGGTGGAGGGATTTGAGTGGTTGAAGGCATGGGCTGATGTGGTGTGTACCTCTCCACCAAGTGCTCCAAAGGGAAGCCATGGGTTAACTCACCCTCTCTTGACCCATGGCTGAACCCAACAGCTTTGGGTCAGGTGAGTCAGGGGTCCATGTGTCCAAAATGAGCTAAGGGTGGCTGCCAAGAGGTTGGTGAGTAGGTAAGACCATCCAAATGGAGATTTTGTCTCATTTGGATGGGTTTACCCAATAAGGTTTGGCCTAAACTGGGTTTAACATGGGTTGGGCTTATTTAGGCTGAGTGAGCTCATGCCAAGTTTGGTTGGGTTTGGACTAGGTTTGAATGGGTTTTACTCAATTTGAACCATATGGGTCAAATTGGGTTCAATTAGGTTAGGTTGATCAATTATTCAAATTGGGTCAACCCAAGGGTTTGAATGAGTTCAAATGATCATTTGAGATATTTTGGTTCAATTGGTTTGGTTCAATTTGAAGAGGATTTGACTTTAGTTCACTTGGGTTCATTTGGGTCAAATGGGCTAAGTTGACAAATTTGGTCAAATGGGCCAAATTAACTTGTGTGGAAAGTTTATTTAGGTTCAATTGATGATTTAAGAATGATTTTAGGTGTTAGTTTGAGTTAATGTAGATTTGGGAATGATTTTGCTCAACTTGACCCTTTAGGTCAAATTGGGTTAAATGGGTAAATTGGGTTGGTTTGGTCAAATTAGGTTCAATTGAAGGGTGGATCATGTTAATAATAAATTTATGATTGATTAGAGGCATTAGTTTTAAACAATTTAGTTTAGAATGAGATTTAACTTAACTTGGCCCTTTTGGTAAAATTATGACAACTTGGGTCAAGTGATCAAATAGACTTGGTTTGACCCAACTGCTTACAATTGGCCAATCAAGGATGATCAACAATCATTGTAGAGGAGATCGGATGGATTTATTAAATTCAATTTGGGTTGGATTGAAGTTTGGATCAAATGGGTCATTTAGGTCACTACGATGTTTATTTTCGTTTTATTTTTAGCTCTTCATTTTAGGGGGTACACCATGCAGATCTGAGGGTGTATTTATTAGGATGATTGGGTATGACATTGAGGAATAGTGTACTTTCTCAAAAGATAGAAACACCACCCTACAATGGACCTAACCACCTAATAAGGACTCCTGAGGTATGATGGGTCTTTGAATATACCATAGATTATTTAAATCGGGTCATAAGTTCCGTATGGGGGCAAGCCCCTATAGTTAAGTAATTCCTCTAATTAAAGTAGGAGATTATTATCTTTAAAGAATTCAAAGATATGACCATCAATAAATTAGTTATATTTGGAAAATCAAATGGGATAGATCGAAAGGAGAGATTTATTCTTGAAGCTAAAAAGTGATAAGTAGGGATACTAGAAAGCATAGTGAGCATCCCAAAGTGATATAGTTGGGCTTATATTTTTTGAAATTGGAGAGAGTTTATATGTTTGAGTTAACATTCCATTAGAAATCTAAAACTTATGATTCCATAATTCAAGATTGTGGAAATGTCTATGATGTGAGGATTTATGCTAGTATCTCCATAGAAAAATAGTAACCTCGGATCCTAAATCTAAGGATATTTGGTGAGGGCCAAAGCATGACCTGAATCTAAGACGAACATGGGTATATTGATTTCCTCCATAAGAGAGAGTAAACCACCCAACTGTTGGACTTATTACTGGCTGGAGTGGCAGCCAGCTAACTCCTCCTATGCTTTAAATCCATGTAGATAAGTCTTATGCTTTGCAAGATGATTAGGTTGTTATTATTTAGAAAAGAAACTAAGTCCTTAAACTCACTCCCTAAGAGACTATAGCATGAGTGGCATGAATAATGACTTAATAAAATGCAAATTTTATCAAGTTTTGTTTGATTTTGGAATCTTTATTTTGACACAGGCTATAGGATTTTATATGCCTAAATGCATGAGAAGCCAAATCAAAAGAGAAAGAGGTGTCTTTCCATCAAAGGCTCTCAAAGGTTAAGCCCTTATTATTTGAAAAAGATGGAAGCCCTTTCTTAATAAGAGGAAATAACATGATATGCATGATATTAAACAAACAACATCCACTGAGGGTTGCTAAATCTTTTATTATCTTGATTTAATGCTAGGCTTTATGTGAGTTTATGAGTTATTTTAGAAAAATTTAGTTATGAGTTGTTAGTTTGGGTAGAAAAGTTAATTTTATCCTAGAGCCTAATCGCATCCAGCCATACTACAATCACAAATCATAAAGAAACTATGAAAAGGCATGTCATTTCTAATGCACAAGCTAAACAAAATATCAAATAATTTTATAAAGCTATGCAAAAAAAAATAAAGGCGATCTCGGTAGATCGTCGCACAACCCAAAAGAAATGTGGGTAGCTGAGCTCTACCCTTATACAACCCAGATTATAAAAGAATAGTTATAATTACAAATGATGAATGTTATGGGGGTCTTTATTCTTCATTCTTCTTTCTTCATTTCTTTCTTTCTTTCTTTCTTTCTTTCTTTCTTCATTCTAAATTTCTTCCTTTCTTTCTTCCTTTTGACTTGATTTGGGTGTGCTTGCTTCAAAGGCATCACATGGAACAAAAGATTTGGTCTTATAACCAATGCTCTTCCTAATCCCCATAACACTTATCTTAATCCTAATGCAAAATTACATTAAAATAAAGGAAAGTAAATTTACTAAGATAAATATTAACTAAACACACCATACAATCCAAGTAATTATGTGAATAATTTGGACTTAGCACCCCACAAGGGTAACCAAGTCCACCTATCCTAACATGGGTTTATGCTCAAGGGCTAAGCAACCTACACAAAAAGAGCATTCATATTTTATTACACCCTTTAGTACAACCCCTACAAAATATGATTAAGCTAATATCAAAGACTACATACATACACCCACAACATCAAATTCTACAATAATACATCATAAAATAAGCATACATCAAACCATACACCGCCCTAATATAAAGCTAGAAGAGGTGACTTAATCTAATGTTTATGTGTGTGTTAAGGCTTACGTGGAATGTCTTAGCTAGACTTTAGGGTTATAATTTGCTAAGTATAAGCGATTTAATTCATAAAGGGTTGGTTTCTTTTTAAGTGATTTAGTTTGTTTGAATATTTTACTTAATGTTTTCTTTTGTTTCATATGACTTACACTTAGAAATTAAGTGTTATAAAGAGAAAAAAGGGAGGAGGCCTCTCCTCCATCCCTACCTTAAGGCATCACTAAGGTAAGTTAATTAGCTTAATTCTATTTAATGAATGGCTTATTATGTGTTTTAATTAGTCCTAAGTTTAGGTTCAGATTAAATATACTCATTCAATAAGAAATGCATCTTAAGGTTAGTTGGAATGAATTACTATCACATATCACATATTTATTTATTTCTTTCCATCATGTATATCATGCATATGATTAAATTCTAAACATAGCTATACATACAATTTGTATTTTTAGCACACTAGAATGATGAATGTGAGTAAATGTGTTTGGAATTAATGTTTCATTTGATTGAATGATTCTGTCATATTAATTTAAAGCTCTATCTAAATTCTTATGCAAAAGCTTATAGAAAGAACCTTAAATCACATGACTAATTAACTTAAACAAATAAACAAGATATGAATGCATGCCTTTTTAATAGAAAAGGAGGATTTTCATTCATCAGCTAAGCACATATTCACTTGTATAAAAGTTTTAAGTGAGTACATCGCCATTGTTCTACACTAGGGTCGTAAGGTATAAGACCTACTTAGGGCTACTTAAAGGCTCGCAGCCCCGGGATGTCCAGACTAATATACCACTTTTCTTATATACATATGGATGTATAAATAACTATAAGAATAGGAAAACCCATGCAAAAGTTGTATTTGATTTATAATTCTTATTCATTAGTCATATCATACATACAAGTGTATAAGATTTTTAAGTGAGTATTGCCATTATTCTACACCAGGGTCATATGGTACATGACCTACTTATAGCTACTTAAAGCATCGCAGCCCCAAAATGTCTAGAGTAATATATTACTTTTCTTATATACATATGAATGTACAAAATAATCATAAGAATAAGAAGTCATAAAAATAATGCATTTAATTTAATTGATTTATTTTGTATAAATGAATTAAAGCTCTATCTAAATTCCAATATCCAAATGCATAAGAATGAAATCAAGCAGGTATGTAATTGTTCTACACCAGTTAGTAAGGTAAAAAGACCCAGAAAGCCTTACAGGATGTCCGGACTAATATACCTGCTAACATTCTTACTTTTGCAAATCAACACATGAATATAAGGGAGAGACTTTATTTCATACACAAAATTTATATTCACTTTCATATATATATGTAACTAAATTTACAAGATATGCATATTCAATCATTAGCAAACTCTTGAAAATATATTTGAGATTTAGTAATGATAGTAGCCACACATATTTTAAATTTAAATCAACACATGCAAATTGACATAAAAGAAATCATTTTTATTTGATTACTTTAAAAAAACATGAATGCATGAGTACAAGTGTCATACAATATTTAGCATGATTGGAAGAAAATAAAATAACATAAGCATATGATCTCATTCAAATCCAACTAAGCCCTAAGGACAATCAAACTAAATAAGACTATTTAAAATAAACCAAAGTTCTTTAATGTCATTTTATTTTCATGTTTGATTTGATTTAAGGAAATGTGAAGGAGGTTTGCTAATCCTAATCCCATTCCCCATGTGTAAGTTAATTTGGTATAATGAAAAAGAATTAGATTGATTTTATGTCTTGATTAGGTAAGGGTATGAATTAAGTGAATTAATTAACCCTCATCACCAAGTTAATTAACTAATTAATAATGATCCAACATGATATGCAACCACTTGAAAAGTAAATTTGCAATGCTACCAAGAAATGAAAGGGGCCTAATGCAATTGGCTCATGATTAATAGTTAATTAGGCTTAAGGGATCTCACTTGTTTTTATGGTTTTCTCACACATATGAGCTAACCATAATTTCATCATCTCTCACTTTGGATTATTGAACACCCAAAGAGCTACCCAAGACTAATTAAGGTCTCTTAGATGTTAATGAATGGATTTTAAATTGATTTCTTTAAGCCTTTAATTAACCGATTAAACACTTTGATTATGTTTTAATTAGAATGATGAAATTAACTTAGGAAAAAATCAAGGGCAAGGTCACAATCCTAACCCTTAAGTCATTTTAAGCACTCAATTAGATTCTAATTTTTATCTTGAAGATTAATTAATTAATTAATTAATTAATTAATTAGGTAATTAGTTACATCATCTACCATTAATTAATTTTATTTTAAAAGTAAAGAAAACTTAGAAAATGAATTAGGAAAAGTATCCCAATCACATTTCTTAAGCTATCTTACTGTTCAACATAGGTAATTAGGTTCAGATGATTAATCAAGTTACTGTTCATTCATTAATTATAATTAATTAAATTAAGATAGTGATTTGGTCTTAATCATTTGATTTTTCTAATTAAGCAACCAGTAAAATCTCAAAAAAATTAGGGGGCAGAGGTCATCACCCTAAATATTCACAGAAAACTTGAGATTAATTGGGTGATTAATTAAGGAGTAATTAAGCTAATTAAATTTTTTATTAAATCTTAATTAAGCCAAAATCACTATTGAAAATTTAATAATAATAATTTTCCTAAATTCTACTCTAAAATATCTTCAAAATGAGCATAAGTTCATATTTTTTAGATTTTTCTAGAATTTGTTATGATTTTTAGAAGTTTTAAGCTTAAAATGGATTAATTTGGATTAATTACAGCCTTAATCTTGTTGGGCCACGTGGTGGCTAGTGCGGAATGCTTTCCACATGGCGCGATGGGAGTGGCTATTTACGTTGTCACATTCGAAGGCTGACTCGGATAGCGACGAACGAGCTTTCTCTATGGGCCATCAAATCTAAGATTAGATGGCCACAATTTGATCCATTGTTTAGGAAAGGAGTCAAGCAATCTACCGTGGGATCAAATCAAAGTCATTTGTTCCAATCATGCAGAACGGATGGCTCATGATCTATCCCATTTGCAAGCGACGAAAGACGGATGTCATCTGTCTTCCCTCATTCAATTCGACCTTACCCGAGCTCAGATTGCCTCCAAATTCTTCCCACACCTTCAGGGAAGGGAGACACACACATCCAACAGTAAAAAATTCATGACTTTTGAATTCTCTTTACAAAATACTAACCCATTTTTCCATATAATGCTCGATTTGTGAAGTTACATCACTGGAGCTAATGTGTAGCAGCAGCTTTCCTGAAGGCAGAGGCCTTGAGCTTCGAGCTTGATTTGGGGTAGAGTTCTCGGTTGACCAATCCACACATGCGAAGGCCTTGGCTCTGATCGAACTCTGATCTCTGGTGCTTGGGAAGGTTTGGAGACGATTTGGTTGGCTTCGATAGAGTATGGGGATGGTGTGGGTGTAAGGAATTTGGATTTGATTTAGTAGAGGGGGAGTATTTCTTGGAGGAGCAGTGTCATATTTCAACTTTGCTAGGGAAGGAGGAATGTCAATCAAGGAGGGCTTAGGAATGCTTGGAATCACTCTGAGGGAGTTTGAAAGTGCTTCCTAAGCTTAGAGAGTGCAAATTGTGTGTTTTCGCACTCGAATTGAGGGTGTATTGGCCGAAAGCGTGCATAAGGGACAAACGGGATGGGTAGGCTTGCTTCGGCCAGCAGGCCACCGTCAGGGCACCGGAGTGGTCATGTCCAACTCCACATGGCTTGACTTGAGTGGAGAAAGCCATGGGAGGAGCCTCAAGGGCTGATGTGCAAAGTTTCCTTCCCCTTTATCCATAGGGTGCTCGATTTGGCTTGAGTGAGGATGAGTTGAACTTCCATTGATCCTTGGCTGACTTAGGATGGGTTAGGTGGGCTAAGTGGGTCAGGTGGAGCCTCACTTGAGTACTTGGGAGCTACCATGGTGATGGGGGAGCTGCTTTGGCTTGTTAAAGTGGAGATCCAATGGGATGAAGGCTTTATCCAATGGCTAATCCCCTTGGTGAATTCCACCGTGGTTAGTTTGGATCTGACCTAGGGTCCATTTGGGTCAAGTTAGGTCACCCACCAAGGATTTGCAAGGTGGTTTTGGGTGATTTGGCTTAATTTGATCAAAATGGGTTCATTTGGATTAGGTTGGGTTATGTTGAACAATTGCTTAAATTGGGTCAAACCAAGGCTTGGGTTAGCTTAATATGATGATTTGGGATGTTTTGGTCCAATTAACTTGGATTGGTTTGGCCTAAGTTTGGATTTGACTCTTTTGAATTTAAAAGGGTCAAGTTGACCAATTTGACCAATTTGACCAAATTGGGTAGGTTTAGATGTTGAGTCAAGTTCAATTGGTTAATTGAAAATGATTGTAGGCTTTGGTTTGGTTTAATTTAGATTTAATCTGAATTTTGTCCATTTTTACCCTTTAGGTCAATTTGTGCTAGGTTGGGTCAAGTTGACCAATTGGTCAACTTGGGCTCAATTATGGCTTTGGTCAAGTTCAGTAAGTGGTTTGGGATGAACTTGAGCTATTTGTTGTAATCAATTTGGATTAAATCATGATTTGACCTATTCTAGCTTTTTAGGGCAATTTGAGTCAACTTAGGCCAAATTGCCAATTAGGCTTTGTTTGGCTCAAGTGAGGGTTTGGCCATGTTTAGTTATTGATTATGAGTGGGTTTGAGTTAATGGTTTCAATCAATTTGGCATATGGTAGATTTTGGCTATTTTGGGTTTCATTTGGGCTAAATATTGACTTGGTCAATGGTTAAGTTTGACTTAGTTTGACCCAATTCAAGGCGGTTGATCACCCTAGGGTGATCGTTGGTTATGTTGTGAGGTTTAGATGAGCTTAGTTCAATCCAATTTTTGGATTAGAACTTAGCTCAAAATCTTTTAGGTCACCTTAGGTGGACCTAAATGGGTCAAGGCTTGATCTTGGCTTGATTCAAGTTTGGTTGAACTCATACATGAGCCTATGATTGAAATATAAATTCAATTACTTGGTTTGGAACCAAATGGGTTTTGGTTCATATGATAATTTCAAGTCAAAAGGGTTAACATGGGATTGACTTGGGTTGGTTTGATAATTGTGATTTATGTTTATATTTGGGTCAATGATTGTAGGAATGATTGAATCATGAAGAAATCCATGAGTTTTGGGTTGATTTGGGTATCATTTAGCCAATTTCAAGAAATTGACTTAAAGGCTAAAATTGGGAATTTTATTTGATTTGGGTTTGGTTTTGGTCATTTGGATTTATGTTTCATTTATATTTGTGAATACAAATGAAGATATAACTGGTTATGAGAAAATCACTTGAGTTTGGAGTGATTTGGAAGCAAGTTTGACCAAACTCTTGGATGTAGGTCAAAAAGGCTAACTTGGGTTTTTATTTGGTTTGATTTATTTTTGGTCATTGGAGGGTGGGTTTAATTTATATTTGTGAATATAAATGAAGGAATGATTGACTTATAAAGAAATCAATCAAGTTTAGGTTGATTTAGATCAAGATTTGACTAAGCATATGAAGGTGGTTCATATGACTTAAGAAGGGATTTTGGGGTTTGAATTTGGTTTGATTTATTTTGATTTGATTTGAATGGTTTAAACTTGGATTTCATTTATATTTGTGAATATAATTGAATGAATGATTGATTTATAGAGAAATCATCTAAGTTCGATTTGGTTTGAAGGAGTTTTGGCTAAGTATATGAAGAAGGTTCATATGACTTAGAAAGAGATTTTGGGGTTTGGATTTAATCATGGATTTCAATCATTTGGAATTGGGTTTGATATTTGAGTTGGGATTTGATTTGTGATTGGCTTTGATAATTGAAAAAATCAATTGAATTGGGATTGATTTGATGAAATCAAAGGGCTTAGGAAGGGTTTTGGAAATTGAATTTGGTCATGGGTTTCAATCATTGATTTGGAATTGATTTATGATCTTGGGTTTGAATTTAAGATTGAATTTTGTAATTGAGAAAATTAATTGAATTGTTTGGAAGAAGGAAGCAAGGATAGGGCTTAGGCTATAAGGCAGGCAAGTCCTCCTAAATCCCTAAAGCATAACATATTCCCATGGCTAACTCTTCTAAGGCTCTAGGGTTAGGTTAAGTGTTCACCTAATCACTAGAGGTGTCTCAAGACTACAAAACTCTTAGTGTCTACAAGAGTCCTAGATCTATGATGAGAAAGTTGAGAGCTCACTCCAAAAGTGAGGTCAATAGTCACTTTGGGTCAAGTGGACCAAATAGGTCAATTGAGTTGAGTTGGATTGAGTTTAATGATTAATTTTGGACTGATTGATGGCTTTGATTGTAATTGATTTGGATTTAATTGGGTTTTGGCTCATTTGGACCCTTTAGGTCAAATGGACTAACTTGGGTTGGTTGGAATGGTTTAGTTTGATTGGTTTGATTATGAGTCTTGGAAAGGTTTGAAATAGAGATTTGAATGGTTGGAGTGCTTTTTTGAAGATCAATTGGATTTGGTTTAATTGAATGGGCTTTGGGTTGAATCCACAATATGATGGTGGAATTGATTTAGGTTAAGGGTTAAGTTAATTTGGCTTGGAATATGGATATGAATCAAAACCCAATTAAGATTTGTCGCATTGGCTTGGGGTTAGTTTTGGATAAGTTGATAAGCATTGGTTTTGGTTTAGGCCATAGGGTGGGTCGATACCCTGGGTATTACCTAAGCTTGAGGTATGCCTTCTTAAGTTTCTAGGCTTGAGTTTAGTATTCCCTTAATCACTAGAAGTATCCTAAGACTAGAGAAGTCCTAGTGTCTAGAAGATTCCTAAGTGCGGGATAGGAAGGATGAGTCCTCACCCAAAAGTGAGGTCAACAACATACTTAAGAGAAAGATAGAATTTTGACCAACGTCACGATGTTGCGTCAGAGCGCCATGGTGCTCCATCAATGTTTAACACACTTTTAGATTTGGTTGATTACATAATTAATGTTGATAAATATTAATAAATACTCTTTTGACCAAAGACAAGAATGCTCTTGATCGGCCCGACAGGCTAGATGTGGAGCCCCTGGTCTTGTATCTTAGAACGAGAGGCCGGTGCCTAAGACTGTAGAAATAGTGTCGCAGTGTTGAGTCCAGCCTATAAATAGAACCCCTAGGCTGCCTAAATTTTCATTATAAGCCATTTATATTTTTCAAGAGTTCTTGTATTTCCTCATCCCTAGAATAGTAACATGCCACACAAGATCATCCAAAAGGGCGAGAAGAGGGTGTCCTCAAGTGACACTGGTAGGTTCATCAACATGGACACCGAGGGGAGGAACCAATATGTGCTCATCAGCAACCACCTCATTCCAGAGAGGAGCTTCCACAATCTGGGTGGGAGTGTGGAGATTATCAATGAGTGAGGTCGGGAGCATCCCACCTACAACAACATCGCCTGCATCGTCTCTATGGTGCAGGAGTTCTTCACCAACGTGAAGCAGTACTAGATTAATAGAGTTTTTGTATAGGATAAATGGTTACATTTTGATAGTACTTCCATTAATGTATATTAAAATTTATAAAATTTTGCATATGATCAATATCTTTCCTACTACAATAATCACCTTGATTTTGATGAAATCTTTTATTTCCTCATTGTTAGAAATTTGAATGTCTAGTGAAAATGGCAGGAGAAAAAGATTATCAATTTTCTACCACCGACCTAACAACAAAGAAAAGGCTTGGAATTATTTTATTTCTACCAAGTTGATGCCCACTAGTAACATCATCAAGGTAATTAAGTATATGACCATTTTGAATTATGTGATTCCAAAGGACTTTACCATAGATGTAGGAAAGATTATTTATAATTCAATTGGTAATATGCTTAAGGGTAGCACTATACTAGGGTGTGGTCACCCTTCTATCATTTATTCTTTATGTGTTGTGGTCGGTGTGTCAGGGGACCCGAATGAAAAAAGTCTTTATACAAAGTGCTCCCCTGACTAAAATAATAATTGAAAGGTTTGGATCAAAAATAAAAGTAGGTGAAAGCTCACATGCTCCTCAGGCTAGATATAAATTCTCTAAGACATTAATTGAGCAACTCCAAGATATTGGAGGAGAAGTCTTGAAATTAAGAAAAATGGTCGACAAAAGATGCTGGCGACATAAGGAATTGGAGAACAAATTTGATTCCCTTTTTTGTTTTGTAATTGTATTTGTATTTCTCTTCTTTTTTACACCATTATAATTTTATTTGGTTTTTGTAATAAAATTTCATTTTTCATAATAAAATTTTATTTCATATTATATGTGTACTTGTTGGCTATTTCCTAAACTTAATTATAATTTTAGATATTTATTATAACTTAAAATTTTAATTGAATGAAATTTCTAACTTAAAAAATCTATATTGAAAAGTCAGTGCATCGATGTTATAAAATTAGCGCCTTGAATTTGGAATTTAGCACATCGATGATGGCACTTAGCTTAAATTCAAAGAAGATAGCATCTAGGTGCTAGCAAAGTAGTGCCTAAATGATTTTAGGATAGCAATGTGGTGCTACAAGTGGACACATTGGTCTTATGGCCCGAGAAGGCAGCACTGCAGTGCCAACATTCAGTTTCATGGCACTAGAAAGTGGAAAAATTGACTTTACAACCCAAGAAGGTGGTGCTGCAGCACCAAAATTCAATGCCATGGTACTGGTCATAACGCCTCAACACCATAAAATAGCATTGTGGCGCTATAAAGTTGAGCGTCAAGGTTTAAAATCCCAAGAGCTTGGCACCACAGCACCTGCGGTGCTATGAGTCAGAAGACTCTATTCTAAGGTGATTTTCTTGTGTGATTTATTGATTTTTAGAAATTTTGATAGCATGATGACTTAGTAATTCTAAGTTTCAAAATATTTTAATGCAAAAATGTACTCTTCTCCCTTATTCTGGATCCAAGATCGATGGAGGGAGGGATTTTTCATCCATGATGGAACCAAGTTCAACGGTGAAGGTCTTGAAGTTTTAAAATTGAATTTTAGTGAATTAAAACCTAAATTAATCATGATTTTGGTAGCATTTTATCTCTATAATGCCTTAAAATTTTGTATTTAATATGAACATGTTCTTCTCCCTTGCTCTGGATCCAAGATTGACGAAGATAGGAACTTCATTTCACATAAAATCCATGATCAATGGTGGAATTCTTCAAGATTTTCCTGTAGAGTGAGGAATCGTATAAAAAAGCTTTTCATTTCGAGTCTTACCTAGAATCTTACCTCATGTAAGAAGGAGAGTGTGCAGTAGAGAGAAGTTTGCAGTAGATTCCACGATAGAGAGAGGGAAAGAGTGTGGCCAAAAAGAAAAGAAGAAGAAAAAGGAGAAGGGTCGGCCTTTCTCTTTTTATAGGAGTTAGTTCTTAACTACTCCCACTCTCCTATCAACCGCTCTTGTTTTCTTAACTGCTCCTACTCTTTCATTAGCTGGTTATCATTGACAAGGATGGCTATTGGTAGGAGTGGTTGATATTTTTTGAACTCTTTAAACTTAAGGGAATTTGAGCCAATGCCTAGGTGCCAGGTTTACAGCATCACAAGCCGAGATGTTCATTTTTTTCATTATAATTTATTATTTATTTTGATTATAAATAATTGTTTTATCATGTGATTAGAATGATCATGAAGCTTAGATTAACTTGATTTGGCTTGAATCAAGTGGGATTGGGCTTTGGCCCCATATGGTTTAATCATGTCAAATTGGGTCAGGGATCAAATTGGTCAAATTGGATCAATTGGTTTACAATCAAGTTCAATTGAGGCTTAATAGGGTTCAATTTCAAATGGATTTGATTAATTTTAGGTTGATCCCTTTTGAACCCTAAATGGATCATACTGGGTCAACTTGACCAAGTGACCAAATTGGACTTTCTTGGATTAAATTGGATTTAAAATCAATTGGCCTTGGCTTAAGTTTGGTTTGTAATCAATTGTATTTGGTTTGAATGATTGGTTTGGGTATAGGAGTTGGTTTGGATTTGGGGTAAGTAGGTCCCGTCTAGCCTAAGTCGGGGTCTAACTCTAGGGTTTAGCCCTATGAATCTTCTAGGCTTAAAGTTAGTGTTCACCTAGCCATTAGAAGTGTCTTACTCCCAGGAGAACTTTAGTGCCTAGATCGAATCCTAGGTTTGTAAAGATTATTGTCAACCTCACTCAAAAGTGAGGTCAATAGCAACTAACACACAAAAATTTAATTATCCTATTAAGTTAGCCCTAGTAAACCTAAAAAGGAGCTTATATATAAAAGTATTTTATTAAATCTTTCCTACAACTTAGGTCTGATGCTAGCTAGCTCTAAGTTAAACTTTCTTCATTGCTTAAATTCAATCATTCCCTAATGAATATAAACATTAGACATTAAACAATCAATCCATCTCATTCATTCAATTTCTTGTGTAATTGATTATGAGATTTTGAGCTTGGTTTAGTCCACCTCATAACCATTTTTAGGGATTTGACATAAGGTTGAGTCAAAGAAAAGAATCTGCCTTCATTTAATACCCAAACCCATAGGTAGACCCCTTTCTTTATTAACCCTATGAACCATAATCATTAATTTTAATTTTAAATATTCCCAACAATTGGTGGACCATTAAAACTCATGATCATATATTTAAGTTGACCAGGTCCATAAAGTCAAACTTAGGTTAATCTTAGGTCTATTATGAACTTACTTTAAAACGCGTCTAAAGGACATCAAACCAACTAAAAAGAGTATGTGTATTCAAATTACCACTGTAGAGTCTATTAATGGATTCAATTTACTAAATTTGGCAAGATTGGGCTAATGACATTTTGATGGCCTTAAACATCAAATTAATTAGCCTAAATTAAATCAAACCATTTCTCTATATGCCTTATACAACTTTCATAACTTGCTTGACCCAATTACATATTGGCTCAAGTATAAAGGGTCTTAAGAATGGCTCTCTCCCATTAATACCTACATGCCATTTTGGCTTCAGTTAGACCCACTTAATCTTCATAATGAATTAAACTATTGGACATCATGATTGTCAAGGATGTCCCAAATAAATGTATAGTTGAATCACCGAAGTTGATTTGATCACTCAATCTAGCTTAATTAAATCCTAAATGCCAACATGTCTAAATTGAGCCCAAATAGGCGCACTACAATTTCAAATTGGAATTGACCAACCAAAAAACATAATTATCTCATCAAATCGGCATGGAGCTAAAGGAGTATATTTTAAGAAAAAAAAACTCTTGTTCATCACAACTTGATTTCACTAATCCTTGTGGCTCAAAATCAAGTGAAACAAAAGAAGGGCCTTAATGAGTCGAAATGACTCATTAAGCCAAGATGAATTAATTTAATAAAATAATTTAACAATTCAATAAAATAAGATGAATTAATTATTTAATTTTAATTGCTAACTCACAATTCAAAATTATAAAAAGTACAAATATATTTGAGAAAATTATAAAAAAGTTAACTAATTCGAAAAAAATCTCATAATTTTGGAGTTAAAATAAATTGATTATGAATTTTCAAGTTAGTTTAATTAATTTTTTAAAAAATACTAAAATTAAATAAAATAAAAAATACATTACATTTTTTTTAAGTTAAAAGGATGTTTAAAACAATAATAAAAGATTTAAAAAAAATGATAATTTTCTAAGATAAAATAGAAATTATATCAATGTTTTCAAGTTATTTAGTCAATATTAAAAATTAACAAAAATTAAAATAAATTTAAAAAGTTTTGGTAAATTAATATGATGTTTAAATTAGTAATTTAAGCTTTCAATAAAAATTTCATGATTTCTCATGATGATTTGAATAGTAAAATTACTTTTCATGATGAAATTGGTGATTTAAAAAATTAAATAAATATTTAATAACTACTAAAACTTATAAAAAAAATCAAAAAATAAGTAAGAAAATGATGTATGATCATTATAAAATTATTATAAGTTTTTAAAGTTATCATCATAATTAAAAATCAATAAACTTTTGATTTACTAAAAAAATAATCAATTTAATAATAAATATAATAATTAATAGTTATTAAAAATCTTAAAAAAAATCCCAAACTAATTTAAATAACTGAAAATAAATTGTATTTTAAATATTTATATAACAATCAACATGAAAGAAATTTCTAAGATAAAATAGCTCTATTGGGTAATTAGTAAGTAGAGCTCACTTTGTCAAGTGAAGCCCACAAGTTAGATATTTCCCTTGAACATAAATCAAATTGAAATATCATTTCATATCATAAACATATTAGATGGTCAATAAAAAAGTAGGAACACTTATATGTGACACATTACTCTTATGCATGCATTTGCATTACGTTAGTCATCTATCGTGTGCACACACTTGCACTGTAGATCTCTAAGTTTTATTGATTTAATCTCAATTCTAGTCTTTTATGAGATTGATTATATTAATTAATCTCTATCACATCACTTCATGTGCACATAGGATAACCACTTTATTGAGGTAGGTCAACTTGTTACAAAATCACATAGCCTAAGATCACCCTAGATAGTATCTTAGAATCTGATTAATCTCTAAATCAAATTCATAGGTAACTGCATCATGGCATACATTATCTTCTTTAATTGCTTAGTAATATTAATTTGTTAAGTTTTCCTGCACTAGACCAACCTTTTTTTTGGGTTAAATGCGACCTTCCTACTCATAAAATATACATTGAGTCAACATCCTTGATATCTTCGTCAATCATGTTTGTATGACTAAAGAACTTTGGTGAGTTAGCCATGCACAAAATGACTCAACTTATTCTTAACATGGTTTGCTTCCATGTAAATCCTACTAGCTTTTCTTGATGAATATAATTACCTCTTTGGATTAAGTTTAACCAAAATTGATCAACCACTATTGGTTAGCTCTAACTCAACTAAGTCCAACACTCATGACAAAGTCATTCTTTAGCTTAATTAGCCACTATGACTAAATAACATTGAAATTTGAGTATGCACCGTCAAGTTCATTCCCTTTGTTTGAATAGATGGTTTCCATTCATCATTTATTTATTTATTTATTTTTTCACTCTGAACATTGTGAGTTTTGCATTACATTGCGAGAATCATTAACATCGTTTCGCTTAAATACCAAATTATTTATTTCTAATTGACTATGTTAATTGCTATTAATCATATTGATATATTTGCATGTTAACACAATAAGTTAGGCATCTATTAAGAATCCATACTTGACCCAAACCATGATCAATTAAATCATATTATTAGATGAGATTCATCTAGTAATAAAGTTTTTTAATTATGATTAAATCTTTGTATGAATAATTAGCACATTTCAATACCTAAAGCCTATCACTTATTTTTGACAAAGCATATAAAAGTAATAAGCCTTAGGATGATTAGATTGGTTATATAACTTAACTTGGCAAGCCAAGGTCATATAAGATTATTCTCAAGAATACACTGACTTGGACACACTTATGTGATATAATTTTTCATAACCCTATAGTTGCTAGCATTCAGAGGTTGTAGCTAGGTCATATTATTTGTGCTACCCTTTTTCATTAAATGGGATGAGGTTATGAGTGTATAACTAAAATTATTTTATTTTAACTGATTGTACATATTATATTGTATTGCACCACTTTATTGCTATATTTTTACTATGTTAGATATTACCTTTAGGTATTAGATGTATGGTTGATTCTTTCACTTTACATTATAGGAGGTCATTCATCAAACATGAATAATTCAATGATGTTTATTTTTTGATGTGTTATTTTAATTCTACTGTGCTATGATGGTTTTATTTAGTTTAGGAGTTTTCTTTAGTTACAACATCTTTTAAACTTTTTTGATGTAGTAAAATACAAATTAAGTTTCCTGTCTAGGTACTTAGAGATAACAAACTTTGAAGGATGAACATGCATTCTAAACTAGATGATGGACTAAGAGCAGAGAAGAACATACTTTATATTTTGTATTAAATTTGTTTGAACTTGTATGTAGAGCTCAACTACCCTTTTATACTTTTCTTTTATCTAGGTATATATAATCAAGCTACCTAGCCACCGATCTATTTTCCTTATACTTTTTATATCACAACATAATGATTGTCTTGCTTTGTTCCATTATTTTTCATTTCTTTATTGTAATGTGTTTTTTAGGATGTATGTTACGAGAGAGAACATAGACTCATCCCAGTGGGACATAGGTGAGCTGCAATCATAGTTGGAGCTAGAATCATAGTGCTAGCAGTCTTTGTAGGTGGAGTACTAGCATAATTTCATGACCATGAGGGTTGAGATTGCATTGTTGTAGAACTTGGTCAAGTCAGAGAGAACTTTCCTTCTCTTTTCTAGCACAAATTTCTTATTTGATTATATCTGTGAGAAAAATGAACTCACTAAGGATTGGCACTCAAACTCTAATATACTTACTGAAAAAATTAATGTGTTATGTTTATGGTGAGTGTTTGTAAATAAAGATAGTAAATATTTAATATTTTCTCTGCTCGTGAGTACTATTTAATTTTTTATTATTTCACATTATTTTTTTCTCTGTAGCCTTTATCACTTGAGATATTTGCAAGATTCAAACATTAAATCTTCATTTAATTCTTGATGTGATGTTACGCCTTTCGCGCGCATCTATAAATTCTTCCTGATAAGGAGTAGTTGAAACTTTATTACTCTCTTGAGATGCAAGAGTAGAACCTCTTTGTGAGTAGATCTTGATCATTTTCATTTCTAATGAGTATGGCTTCAAGAAGGCTACGAACTTTCCATCAAGCCCAAATCAAGGAGGTCCCTGAGATAGACTCTTCTATCATGACCTCCATGTTTTATGGATACTATGGAGGCAACCACAACTTTACCATGAGAGTGGCCAAGAAGAGTGAGTGCCTTAACTCGATCAAGATGCATGAGTTATATATTTCACTCGCCCATTTCAGGAATGGTTTAGGCTTCCTCTCTTCCTTGAGTGGATAGATATTCTTGATTTCTTTGGAGTGGTGCCCACCCAAATCCTTCCCAACTTTGTGGTGAGTATCACTACTTTCATCTTATGCTTGCAAGAAGATGGCATTCCATGAAGCTTGAACCTCTTTCACTGAGCATTCATGGTGAAGGGCCACCAGAACGGGACCATATAAATTTCAACGACTTTGCTGAAAATCATAGTCAAAATGAAGTGTTGAAGTGGTGCTCACAGCTTCTTTCTATGAAGAGTGCATTATAGTGGTTGGTATCGATTGTTCCCTACCATTTGAGTAAAGCGACCAAGCTCGATAAGTAGGTGTAGGTGGAGTAGGCCATGGTGAGGCTACGGTTCCACATTGACCATCTCTCACTACTTTCATTTCAAAAAAAAATTGATGTCCTTAGTATATACTTCTCTTCCTATTCGCTAATCATTTTTGTATCTTTTATGACTTATCTTATTCTAATTTTTTCTCTTCTTACTTAGTCATAGGAGAGGTGGGTTTAGCTACCCTAGAGCTTAGTCCTAGCATGCACCAATTCTTGGAGGAGGGAGCACGAGATAGGTGAGCAGTGGTGGGTGATGATCCAACCACCCTCAAGGTTGATGAGGAGGAAGAGGAAGAAGAGTAGCCAAGTGTGACTCTCACTATGGCTATCGATGAAATAAGATTTAGTATTTCTCTCAAAAAATCTAGAAAATTAGTTGCAAGCTCTAATCCTTGTAGTCCCCAGAGGCGAGTTTAAGGATGAAGAGCAAGTAGAATGCTTGAAGAATAACTATACTCTAAACTTGTGTGAGCCTACACTTGAAGCTTATTAGCTCAGCTCCTCCAACTTCTAGAAAGATCTTGACAATCTCTAGGGAGTCCTTTCTAATGCTTGCCTGCCACATGCTATTATGACTACTGAGGTGATGGCGTGGCAGTCGACATGAAAAGTTTGCCACAAATTTTTGAGGAGAGCTAGGAGGCCTATGCTAATAAGTCCTAGTTGACAAGTATGAAGATAAATCTAACTTCTCATGAAGCCAAGCACAAGAACCTTCATGTGTGAGCCTACTTGGAAAGAAGAGGAGAAGGAGAGAGTGACTCTAGAGCTTACTTGCCTCATGGAGGAGGAACTATCTCATCAGGCGAAAAGTTTTAAAAGAAAGATGCTAAATTTGGTGAGTTTCTTGATTCTAATGAGTACCAAGAGCTCTTATGATATAAGTTCAAATATGGTGCCCACTTTATTATTGCTAAATTAGTTGAATCATGATCATTTGGATGCAAAGTTTTGGACTTCTCTAATGTACTGACATTCACAGACTTTGATGATGATGATGAGGGTTGTTCAAGTTGCATATCTTTTACTCCATCTTTTGTCTATAAATTTGCTTTTTTTGGCGAGTATCATGTTTGTATCATACTCACTTAATTATAAAGGTTTCATAAAATCATGATTGAATACATGTGTATTTTTAGTCAAGTATACTTATCTGAGTAGCGAGTGAAATTATTTTGTTGCTGAGTATTTCTGAATAAATGCATTATCCCTGAGTTGATACTCGCTAGTCGATGCATCAATAACTCTATTCATAACTTAGAATATTTTTGAACGGGTAGTCTTGTTGAAATAGTGAGATGATGTACACTCATTGGATTGGTACTCACTTACAACTCTGCTCATGGCTTAGAATACTTAAGAAAATCATCCCTAGATTGTCACTCTAGTGTGGATAGTCAATGTATACTCGTTGAAATGATACTCACTCATTGATATTTGAATAAATCAATTTATGACTTAGAATATTTTGAGTCATCAATCAATAAAATGAACTTTCCTGGGTGGTTGTGCTTGCATAGAGAGTTTATGAATACTCATTTGATTAATACTTGTTCATTGATTCATGAACAACTTTGTTCATGATCAGAGTGTTGGTCTTTTGAGTTGCCAACTAGGCGAAGTTGACCTTTTGAGTTTAGTTGTCAACTTTGTGGGGGTGTCAGTCTTACACTATAGTCGACAACCGCATGGAGTGTTGGTCTTTTTATTTGCCAACCAGGAGAGTTGAGCTTTTTGAGTTTAGCTACTAACCTCATGGGTTATTAGTCTTATACTATAGTATCTAATTGTACAGAGTCTTGGTCTCTTTAGTTCTTAACTATGAGAGTTATTCTTTTAGAGTTTAGCTATCAACCTCACGGGGTGTCGATCTTACAAATAGTTGTCAACCACACAAGGTGTTTTTCATTTTATTTTCCAATTAGGAGAGTTGGCCTTTTTGAGTTTAGCTGCCGACCTCAAGGGGTGTCGGTCTTATACTATATTC
The DNA here is from genome assembly GCA_021442155.1 of Cymbidium sinense. Lineage (NCBI taxonomy): Eukaryota > Viridiplantae > Streptophyta > Magnoliopsida > Asparagales > Orchidaceae > Cymbidium > Cymbidium sinense. Next base: position 95,670,425 of record CM038219.1, read on the forward strand.
ACCACCTGCACGAAGTGTTGGTCTTTTGAGTTGCCAACTAAGAGGGTTTGTCTTTCTTTAGCTTAGATATTGGCCTTATGGGGTGTTGATCTTACACTATAAATGTTGTAGGGTCGGCTCAACTCAAGGATAGCTGGTTCGACTCTAGTTTTCTCAAGTCAAGAGTAGCATACCATGTATTCATATTTCCTACTGGGCTTCCGCTCATCAGTGGGACCTTTTCTTGGGTCAAAATGGCCTTAAGTATCCGAGACATCATGCAACTCCATCGCTGATTTTACATCACGGTTTTTTGCATTGACATCAATGTTTCTCGGAAGAAGAGTGGCACGCTAAGTATTTAAATCTCATACTTGAACTTTGTCACCAATTGGCATCATTCCTTGAGTCTTAAAAGGTTCACCATGTATCATGAGTCATCATGTAGCTTTTGAAGTATAGGTTTCACCTTTTGATGTTTATGTATGCTCTTTTGGTAGCTATCATTATCTTGCGAGTTAACTTATTTTAAAAAGAAAAATATAAAATTTTATTATCAAAATTAAGAAGAGGAATGAAACTTAAATTTATCAAAGCGAGTACAAATTAAAGGGACTTTCCTTCGGTAAAACTTCTTGGTATCTAGCATTCCATATTCTTATTATGTCTTCACCAGAATAAGATTATAGTCAGTATGTGTCAAGATCAACTTATTTTTTAATTATGAAAGCTCCATCCAATTATGGGTGAGCTTGCTCAGAACATTCTATCGAGTAGGGGCATCTTCTTTCTTCAGCACTAGGTCGCTCATTTTGAAATGTTTTCCCTTCGTATAATAATTGTAATACTTTCTCATTTGTTTTTCTATTTCCTCTCATCTTAGTGATGCCCCAATTTTGAGTTCTTCAAGCATGTTAACTATGTCTTTCGTAGCTTCTAAGTTTGCTTGAGCCCACTCACTATTAGGACTCTCTGACTTTAGACTTCATACTCAACTACAAAGACAACCCCTATGTCATGCTACAATGTGAAGGATAAGTGTCTTATTGCATTAGTGGTAGTTATTTTGAGTGCCCAGAGTACCCTGGTAGTGTTTCTACCCACTTAGCTTTTGCGCCGTCAACCTTTTTTCTAAGTATGTTAAGGATCTTCTTCTAATAGTTTCAACTTGTCTATTACTTAACAAGTGATGCACTAATGTAAATTTTAGCTTGATTCTTTGATACTTGCAGACCTCCTAGTTTAGCTTGACACCTCTCAGAGATTTTATGACATACTAAATGGCCATTATTTTCCACCTTCTCCGGGCAAAACTAGAACTGCGCTAATTGAGTCTTCCCCTCCTCTTAGGTATAGTAGCATGACTTCTCACTTGTTTGGGCTCTATAATAAAGGAGGTGACATGAGTAGAGTCTTTAACTCATTAAAGGATTTTTAATATTTTAAAGTCCATTTGAACATCTTTGCTCCTTTAAGAACTTTGAAAAATGGTGAGTATCGCTCCTAGCCTTTAAGATGGCCTTGTTTTTCCCTAGTATAGGCTAGTAATTTTGTACCTCTTTTACATTTTTGGGTGATGGCAGTATAACTTTTACCTTATCTTGATTTTCCTTTATGCTTTTAAGGATAATGAGAAACCCTAAAACATCCGCTCTTACACCAAAATGAATTTTAGGGGACTAAAGTGCATATTATACCTTTTAAGTGTGGTGAATGTCTCTTCGAGGTCTTGAATATATCTTGCATTGGTGACTTCCTTTTGACTAGTAGGTCATCCACATAGATTTCCCTTCAACTCTTTGAATATTCGGTCCACTAGTCTTTGATAGGTCGACCTTACATTTTGAGCCTGAAGGGCATAACTCTATAATAGTATAACCCCTCATCTATAACGAAAGTCATTTTCTCAGAGTCTATGGAGTGCATTTGAATTTGATGATATCTTAAATATGCACCAGAAGGAGTTGGCAAAATAAACTGAAAAAAAAGGTCAAAAATGGTCTGTACCCTCCAAAGAGGTACACAGAGTACAGATGTAAAATACCACCCAAAATCCATCCAAATAATCTCTAAATGCTTCCTTTGCAATGCCCTAAACATAATCATAAGAAGTTGGCAAAATAAACTGGAAAAAAACTGTCAAAAATGATGTGTACCCTCCAAAGAGGTACACAGAGTACAGATACAAAATACCACCCAGAATCCATCCAAACAATCTCCAAATGCTTCCTTTGTAATGCCCTAAATATAATCAGAAGGAGTTGGCAAAATAAACTGAGAAAAGCGTCAAAATGATATGTACCCTCAAAGAGGTACACAGTACTGAGATGCAAAATCACCCAAATCACTGCCTCCAAATGCTTCCTTTGGAATAAACATAATCATAAGGAATTGACAAAAAAATGTAAAAAAAGGTCAAAATGATCGTTCCCTCAAAGAGGTACATAGAGTACTGATATAAAATACCACCTAGAAATCAGCCATCAAATGATTCCTTTGAATGCCCAAACATAATCATAAGGAGTTGATAAAAAAACGCAAAAAAGGTCAAAATTATATGTACCCTCCAAAGAGGTACAGTACTGGCACTAAACCCCCAGAAACCACCCAAGCGCCATCAAATGCCTTTTGCAATGCCCTAAACATAATCATAAGAAGTTGGCAAAAAAATGAAAAAAACTATCAAAAATGGTTTGTACCCTCCAAAGAGGTACACAGAGTACAGATGCAAAATACCACCCAGAATCCATCCAAACAATCTCCAAATGCTTCCTTTGGAATGCCCTAAACATAATCATAAGAAGTTGGAAAAATAAACTGGAAAAAAACTATCAAAAATGATCTGTACCCTCCAAAGAGGTACACAGAGTACAGATGCAAAATACCACCCAGAAACCACCCAAACTGCCATCAAATGCTTCCATTATAATGCCCTAAACATAATCAGAAGGAGTTGGCAAAATAAATTGGGAAAAAAGGTCAAAAATGGTCTGTACCCTCCAAAGAGGTACACAGTACACCACCCAAAATCCATCCAAACAATCTCCAAATGCTTCCTTTGGAATGCCCATAATCATAAGAAGTTGGCAAAATAAACTGAAAAAACTCAAAAAATGGTCTGTACCCTCAAAGAGGTACAGAGTACTGAATGTAAAATACCACCCAAAATCACCCAAACGCCATCAAATGCTTCCATTATAATGCCCCAAATATAATCAGGAGTTGGCAAAATAAAATGGAAAAAAGGTCAAAATGGTTCTCCTCAAAGAGGTACACGAATAATGCAAAATCCATCCAAACAATCTCCAAATGCTTCCTTTGCAATGCCCTAAATATAATCATAAGAAGTTGGCAAAATAAACTGAAAAAAGGTCAAAAATGGTCTGTACCCTCCAAAGAGGTACACAGAGTATATATACAAAATACCACCCAGAATCCATCCAAACAATCTCCAAATGCTTCCTTTGCAATGCCCTAAATATAATCAGAAGGTTGGCAAAATGGAAAAATCAAAAAAATGATGTACCTCCAAAGAGGTACACAGAGTACAGATGCAAAATACCCACCCAAAACTACCCAAACTGCCTCCAAATGCTTCCTTTGGAATGCCCTAAACATAATCATAAGGAATTGACAAAAAAACTGCAAAAAAAAGGTCAAAAATGATCTGTACCCTCCAAAGAGGTACACAGACATATACAAAATACCACCCAGAAACTACCCAAACTGCCATCAAATGATTCCTTTGGAATGCCCTAAATATAATCATAAGGAATTGACAAAAAAAACTGCAAAAAAAGGTCAAAAATGATCTGTACCCTCCAAAGAGGTACACAGAGTACAGATGCAAAATACCCACCCAAAATCACCCAAACTGCCATCAAATGCTTCCTTTGGAATACCCTAAATATAATCATAAGAAGTTGGCAAAAAAAATTGGAAAAAAACAAAATGATCCCCTCAAAGCGGTACATCTGAGTACGATGCAAAATACCCACCCAAAATCACCCAAAGCGCCTCCAAATGCTTCCTTTGGAATTCTAAACATAATCATAAGAAATTGGCAAGAAAACGCAAAAGCTCAAAATGGTCTACCCTCCAAAGAGGTACACAGTCTGATACAAAATACCACCGAAACCACCCAAAGCTCAAATGATTCCTTTGGAATGCTCTAAACATAATCATAAGGAATTGACAAAAAAATTGCAAAAAAGGTCAAAATGATCCTTTTTGTATTTAATACATCACTAACAAACCGTAGAAAAATGCAGAAGCATTCGATGAATTTCTATTTAATACATCCTCTGCTAAAATGGTTGTTATTTCCTCAACGATCTCCATCTTCATGGTTCTTTTGTAAAAAGAAAATGAGATTTTCTATTTCTCTTCTGAGCTCATTTTGCCTGGAAAAAACTAACCCTAAACCCTAAATCTATATATTTCTTTTAAAATCCTCGCGCATTCCGATGCTTACAGGTAGCGGGGAAATGTATTTGCCGTCATATCGCCATCTAAGTTTACGGGCGGGGCGAGAAATGTCTTTACACCGTCCGTTATCTTGCTGCTCAGTTAATCGCTAAAACGGGAAAAAAAATTGGGACATCGTCGTGAGTCCGCCACGTAAAGCTACGTGACTCGGACGTAATTTTTCTTCCGGGCGTGATGTGAGTCATCGTAAAGGTGTGTGTCAAGGGGAGCGAACACGCGATGGGGTGAACACAGCATTAGTTGAGCTAAAGTGCTGTGATTTTGTTGAGCTAAAGGCTGGGCCAGTGGGGGCACAGGCCCTAGTGCCTTTATTATAGCTCCGCTCTTGCTCATATGTGCTGATACTTGGCCTTGTGAAAAAAAATTATAAAAATGAAGTACTCGTCTATACTGGTACTTGGCCTTGTGGGGAAATCCATTGTTATTCACGGTGCTTGAAGACTTTGTTGTGCCTACACACTAGAGTAGTATTGAAGACTTGACCAAAGTGTATCAAACACCTACATACCTAAAAGGCATGACAGGCTTTAGCATTCGATGCATTCCTTTATATGAGGATAACATTGAGATATTGTTAGATTTTTTTGATGTGGGACTTTAAAAGAACAAAAAATAACTTAAATAACATAAAATGTAAATATGAATGTCAAACTTGTAATAGAAAGACTTATAGAGATGAAGATCTAAAAAACTCTCAGTAACGACCCTTTCGACTTCTTCAAATCACACAAAACACTCCCTAAAACTCAAATGAAGTTTGAATTGAAATAGTCTTCACCCCTAATTTATAGAATTTGAAAAGTGCCATTATGGGTCCCACCCTTAATTTAAAAATATATTAAATATATGGTGGGTATGACATGCAAAAAACTTATCATACCCAAGTGCTAATTTTGTCTCATCCGCCACCATATCAACTTCTTAATACATGAAGATAGAAGGCAACATTAAATTAAAATTTGTATGCATTATGAAGTGACTAATCCTTCAAATTAGGTGCATTGAAATGCATGCAAATTATTTGATATGGAACTTTGCAAGAATTATAGGGTGACCAATTCTCTAAATTTGATGCACTATAGTGTGCAAATAATTGTAAAGTGAAAGTTTATATGCAATGCGAGCAACCTTATCTAATCTAAACACACTAAAATGCATGCGATAACTTCAAAATGAAATTTAGCATATATTACAGAAAAATCTTTATCCTAATTTGAATGCATTAAAATGCATGCAAGTAATCAAGGTTAGGAATTTTGCATGTATTACAGAGCTACCTTCAATTCAAATAAAATAATTTCACCTTTAATTATAATGCTTTGCAATTAATGATTCACTTAAAATTAAGATGCTCACATCACCCACTCGACTAATAAACAGGTTTAAGAATGTTGTGCCAATCTTATAGTTTTCTTTTAAATTTTAAATTCATTTTAAATCTACAACTACTTGAATGTGCCCCTCATAATGTTGAATATTTAAATCTAATGTTTAAAAGAAACTACATGGGTCGAAACTCAATTAACTTAAGTAACTTGCATGAAAAAAATATGTCGATATTTTAAGAGATCAATCATTATTTTGAAAATATTCATATTTTTTATATTTAAAGAATCACTAATTGCAAAAATCATGAAACAAAATTGTAAGCTTAAAGCTATAGACACAATTTTTCTCCTATAAGAATAGAGTTGACAAAGTCTGCAATATACTAATCTTTTAAAAATTAACTAATCATATGTAATTGATAGAACCAACCCTCTATATTTGAGGTAGAGTTGGCATGGTTTACAATGTAATAGATCATCAAGTGAATTTAAACTATACATAAATAATAGACCCAATCCATTGATAGTATTCAAATATAGTTAAGAAGATATAAAAGCATAAAATAAATTCAATCAACTAAATATCTCAATGATGTTCATGTTGATTATTAATCTCAACCAGTGGGGTTCATTATCAAGTAGAATTCTCAAATAATTTAAAATAAAAAAACATCTAAATGAAAATCGATCATTTTAAAATTTAAAGCAAAATTCATTCAATCCACACTCTACAACTATTTATCGAGAGAAACAATTTTGATATTAACTTAAGCTCACAAAGAGCAGATGCCATATTATATATACTATTACATTCCTAGTCAAAATAGTCGCATTTGTAAAGTAATTACGAGTTCTCTATCAATATGATTTGTCAAAGCTTCACATATAAAATATTTACAATGAGAGCCCTTTGACCATGTAGTTTAGGCAATAAACTCCACTATATTATGATTAAGGCTATAGCCTATATGTTCTCTGATGATTTTCTATACATTGAGTTATGAATCATAAGATATATCTAAAAAGGCACTAAGATCTCTATCAACTATTTGGACATAAAATTGTCTCCTTCGGACAAATATCAACCATAGTCCACAAGATTTCCTTGGACAAAATAACTCATTGTTGTTAATAAAGATCCTTTAGTTAGGTTGGATCAACCACCTCCTTTGAGTAAATGGACCTGGGACCACGATTTCCCGAGGCAATAGAACCATGAGATCTTCACCAGACATGTTGTCATTTCCCCAATCATATACTTTAAATTAAAAGTGATGAATTTCATATATTTCAATACTAATTTGTTTCCACTATATAGTAAATAATTAATGACCTAATGACTAGCCTTAATAAAAGTTTTCTCTCATCATCATTAGGGATAATTATAAGTGCTTGTGCATATCAAAACTAGGACCCAAATCTAAAGTCCTCACCAAATGAGCATGAAGACTTTGGGTGGTGTCAAATCTATAAATAAAGGTATTTGTCATCTATAAATTTCACTAGCATGAAATGTATACTCTCTTTCATCGAGAGGTCGAGCATAAATTTTCAAAGCCCACACAATTATGTTGTATTTTGTTTTAATCAAGGCCATTCGCTCTGTTGTGACTTCTCCTAGCTATTGTTGGATTCTCTTAAGACATTTTTAGATTATATTACTCTCATGTTGGCTTATAGGAGGCTACCACCAATAAATGGATTCACGTGATCAAAACTTTTAATCTTCATACAATTTACAATTGGAAGGGACTAGTATATATATATATATATATATATATATATATATATATATCTGTGTGTGTGTGTTTTTTGTATGTAGTATGTATGTGCACTGATCTTAATTCAACCTAAACATGCAATTAGATAAGATAAACTTAATGATGACTTGATTATTTTTTTGATAGCTAGTTTTCTATTATTATATTAATTTTAATAAATCCAATCCAAAAAATTATGTATATTATTAGAAATATAAATATGATATATAATTTCACATATAATTAAATAAATAGAAGAAAAAATAATTTTATTTATAATTGAAATATCTCTAAAATTTATAAATCAAGCTTGAATATAATCAAATTAAACGACTTAGTGAGATGAGTCCAACAACACTAAAATCAATGAGTCGAAATGAAGCCAAGCTCAAAAGACACCTATGAAACTTTGAGACACTAATTGAATGGTCAAATGACTTTGAAATTTGACATGCTTATAGTTGAATCGAGCGATTCGACGAGACAAATCCAACGAGCCTATGAATGCTCAAATCGAAGATCATTTGAACAGTCAAATCATCAAAAAAATTATATATGATCAAATGAATCCATATGAACCGTCCGATGGAGTGTATTGGGATTTTGGCTACAATGACCAAAATGCCCCTTTTAGAATCCTATAAATAGAACTTCATTCTTGTCATGAAGGGAGGAAGGGAAGGAAGAACTTGGGAGAAAGGCGAGAGAGAGCTAAGTTTGAAATTCGTCATCACCATCGTTGTCACCGACTATCACCAATAATCGTTACAGTTTAACTATCGCTACATGGCTATTGTAACCTAATTTTGGAATTCACATTATCGATTTCCTACATACAATCTTATAATCTGGAAAATTTTAAACTCTATATTCCAAAGCGGATATATAGTAGAGCATTTTAACTTGGCTAGGCCCCATAGTTTTTTCTCCTATTTATGGGGGTTTTCTACGTAAAAATTCTAAAGTTTCTTATTATCTTTTCAACTATCTGCGTGCATGCTAGATTTCTAAACGAAGCTAAGACGTGAAATTTTATTCTACCATAACTAGTTTTTTGGCACACAATAATTTGGCATCGTCTGTAAGAAATATTCCCTTTACATCTTCACAATGGTTGATAATCTGACTTCAAGTTAAAAGCAACAACATCTATATGATGGAGAAAATATTACTTTAGAATAACACATATGAAGAATGAAGAAACATCAAATACTGATCATTCAGTTGATATCAGAAGCGGGGGGGACAACCATTTATCTCAAAAGATTATTCAAATTAATATTCGAATATCTAATTGATTATCGTTCAAAAGCAAGCCAATGATGGAGTATGACATCATCGTTATCATTGGCCACCAACCGTTATAGTCCAACTACCGATGGTTATTGTAACTGATTTTAAAATTTCCATTATCGATTATTTCTAACATACAATCTTATAATCCCGTAATCAAAAAATTTAAACTTTGTATTCCAAAGCATATATAGTAGAGCATTTTCTTGGGCTAGGCCCCATAGTTTTTCCCCTATTTATGGTCTTTTCTACATAAAAATTCTAGAGTTTCTTATTATCATTTCAACTATCTGCGTGCATGCTGGATTTCCAAACGAAGTTAAGACGTGAAGTTTTATTCTATCATAATTATTTTTCTAGCACGCAATAATTTGATATCATTTGTAGGAAATATTCCATTTACATCTTCACAATGGTTGATAATCTGACTTCAAGTTAAAAGCATCACCATCTATATGATGGAGAAAATGCTACTTCAGAATAACACATATGAGGAATGAAGAAACATCAAATACTGATCATTCAATTCTTATCAGAAGCTGGGGGACAACCCTTTATCTCAAAAGATCTTCCAAATTATTACGGATATCTAATTGATTATCGAGAGCAAGCTAATGATGTTGAGTAATTTCAATATTGAAAAAAAAAAGATAGCTTTATAAATTATGATTCTCCAATCATACTCATAGAAAAATAAGATAAAGATCAAGAAGCAACTTTGGCTACAACCTCAAACGGATGTTTTGATTTGACCTTTTCACATAGGTTAACTTCATCGAGTAATACTCTAAGAAATAATCTCAGAAGATTCAAATTATTTAACCTCTTTCACATAGGTTAACGTCGTCGAATAATACTTTGACAAAATAACCTCAGATGAGAGTTAAAACTATTTCCCTCTTCCACATAGGTAAAATGTCACTGAGTAACACTCTAATAAATAACCTCAGATAAATCAAAAATCTTTTATGGATTCCTCCCCTCGAAGGCGTGCCCCTGCGGAAGCCTTGATGAGAAGCTAGTAGTGGACAAGGTTCTCACTAGAAGACTCCAAGAGAGCATGTGGTTGACAGGGTCTCCACTAATCAAAAATCTTAGGAGGTACGAGTACATCAAAAATCTTAGAAAGCAAAAGCCTCAAAAGGTACAGATATATTAAAAATCTGAGAAGGCAAAAGCCTCAAAAAATATATGTATATCAAAAACCTTAGAAGATAAAAGCTTTAGAAGGTACAGCTACATCAAAAATTTTAGAAGGCAAAAGCCTAAAAAGGTATAAGCACATCAAAAATCTCAATAGACAAAAGCCTAAGAAGGTACAGATACATCAAAAATCATAAAAAGAGAAAAGCCTTATAAGGTACAAGTAAATCAAAAATTTAAGAAGGCAAAAGCCTTAGAAGGTTTAGGTTCATCAAAAATCTCAGAAGACAAAAGCCTCAGACAGTATAGGTACATCAAAAATCTTAGAAGGTAAAAGCCTTAAAAGGTATAGGTATCATGATAGAGGAGAATAAGCTCGTTGCGATCTTTTAAGAGGAATAGTTGCCAAATCATTTGGAAAATATAACTTCTTCTTGAAGATTATCAAAGTATCACTGTTGATGATGTTACATCATCGATCGCCGTCCTGATGCTTCAACCCATCATCTTGTAAGATTTACTGAAATCTTTAGACATTGGGATATCGTGGAATGATGCTCATCAATGAAAAAACTCTCTATTTTTCAATTTTGGAATCATACTGGAGACTGAATTCGGGAAGCGAGCTGCTTAACCAGGTCAGTTGGAAACCATTAGATCGGGGAGAACTGGAGCCTTTGAGAGGGGTCGGCACCATTATAAGGATCAGTGGGAGAAACCACGACTTGAAAAGAGACTTGGAAGCATACTTGAGCCTGAATTCGAGATGCGTGCCACCTAACCAGGTCAGTTTCAAACCCTAGAACTAGGGAGAATTGGAGCCTATGAGGGGGGTCGTGCACTATCATAAAGGTGAGTGGAGGATTCCAGGATATAGAGAATGTTGGAAGAACTTGAAAGCATACTAGAGCCTAAATTTGGAATGTGTGCCTAACTATTGGAATCCCAGAGATGGGAATTAGAGTGTGAGGGGTTAATATCGTTATATATATGTGATAAGAAAATAAAGTAAAGAAAGTAATGTCCAAAATTTTTATTATTCCTTGGGGGTATTTATACTTGAAAATGAGACTTTTAAAATTTAAAAAAATAATTATTGAGGCATCTTCTCATTTAATTTAAAAAAATCTCTCTCTCCACATCCCTCTCTCCCTCTTTCCATCTCTTCTCTCTCTCTCTCTCTCTCTCTCTATCTCTCTCTCTCTCTCTCTCTCTCTCTCTCTCTCTCTCTCACGATAAAAATAGTAGGGCCCACCCCTCTTTTTAAATCAACGTCCTAAAAGAAAAATTATATATATATATATATATATATATATATATTAATAAAATAATTTATGTATTTATAAAAATTATCAATTTAAATAAATAAATTGATACATATATATAATCATAAATCCTAATAATTTTTGATAAAGTGATTTCATTTAATATATTTTAAATAAAATAAGTTTTATCATCCAAAAATAGAAAGCAAATAATATATCTCTAAAATTTATAAATCAAGCTTGAATACAATCAAATTAAATGAGTGGGTGAGAGTCCAACAACACTAAAATCGGGTCAAATCCAAATCGAATCAAGCTCAAAAGTTACATATGAAACTTTGAGACACTAATTGAATTTAAAATGACTTTGATATGCTTATAGTATCGAATGGCTTGATGAGATGAATTCAAGCCTCGATCACTCAAATCGAGGATTGTTTGAATGGTGAAATCATAAGAAAACCATCTATGATCAAATGAATCGATATATGAGTAGATGAGTATTTTGGGATTTTTTTGTGACCAAAATGCCCCTTTCAGAATCCTATACATAGAACCTCATTCTTGTCATGAAGGGAGGAAGAGTTTGAAGTGAACTTAGGAGAAAGCTGAGAGAGAGCTAGAAGTTTAATGTTCATCATCACTACCATTGTCATCGCCAGCAACAATGTTCTACCAACTATATGCTATTGTAACATGATTCTAAAATTCTCATTCTTAGTATTTTCTACATACAATCTTATAATCCGTTATCGGAAAATTTAAACTGCATTCTAAAGAGGATATATATAGTGGGACATTTTTTTCTAGTCCCCATAGTTTTCCCCATTTTGGAGATTTTCATGTAAAATTATAGAGTTTCTTATTATTATTTCAACTATCTGCGTGCATGGTATTTTCAAAACTAGAAATGAAATTTTATTTATTCAGGTTTTCTGCATAACAATAATTAATAATTGATAATAGAAATATTAAATACATGAATATGTTGATAGATTAAAATCTAATTTTATTATCATAATATTTTAGAAATACTCCTTTAGTATTTTATCTCAAATTTGATAAAATATTATGATGTATTGATCAATAATAATATGAATATTTATTTATATTATAAATTTTTTATATTCGGTATACTCACTTAACTTTTAATGATGGTTCAAATTTAATTAAAAGAATTTACAATTTTTGAATAAGATTTTAAAATTTGAATTATATTCAACAAAATATAGAACTTTGAAATTTTGTTTGGATGATATTTAGATAATAAAAAAGGTATTCATATTATGAGGAATTAGATTATACATAGATATATAATATTTTATGAGTTTAACAAATATATATTTTTTTCACATGTATTTTTATACACCACTTTTAGGCACGTATCATTCTTAAACTAGGGGGATGAGGTATTTGAGACCTTCTTCGAACCAGTAACCGTGTGCCCCCGAGTGTCCAAACTATATACATTTAAAGAGTTTATACTACACATGAATTAGGCATAGGGGTTTTATTTATTTCACTTAACTCTAAAAAATTAACTTAGATAATAAGACTATTACTTCTTGGTTTAAATGGTAATCATATAATTTATACATCATACACTTAGAAAATTAAACTTCAAACACAAATGTGAGTGATCTTTAATTTTATGGATGTAAGTATGATTTAGTCATTTATAAGTGAAAGGAGGGTACCAAATAAATATCACAAAGTAACCTATTTAGGTCATGAAACCCTAAGACTTTTCACATGAACATAATGTCGCTTAAGCTTGATCAACATTACTTAGTCAATACATGTTTTTTATATTTAATTAAACCTATTTAGGGGGGATCAAATGATGGAGTTTTCTTTCACACATCCTTTGGTTATTAATTAAATTTAAAAGGTGAATTAATATTTTTTATGAATTAATTAAATTTTATAACTATTTAATCCAATTAATTGCCAAGATAACATAGAAATTAATTAATCACAATTTATAAGCCCAAACATTATGAGAAAATTCATGGACATACATGATGATATGAAAAGTAAAAAAAACAAAAATTTCATCATATTTGAGTTAATGTTTTATGATTAATTAATTAATTAATTGAGAAAAATGCTAAATAGACAATTACTCTTAAAATACCTAAAACCATTTGGGGATTTTAATTACATTGATTAACTCTCTATTAGCTTAGCAAAAAGAGGATTTTTTTATAATTTTTAGATATTTATGCCATTAATTATGAATTTTTTAAGTCCAAGGTCAATTAATATATTTTTTAAATTAATAAAATCTCTCTTTAATGGTGGTTTTAAAAAATAATTTGGACTAGAGGTTCTAATAATTTTCTTTGGCCACCATTAGACCTCCAATAGATATTTAAGCATCTACAATTATTTTCATAATTTTCTTAATTAAATTTATTTATTAAATGGCTAAAATGGCTAATTTGGATTTGAAAATATGGATTCCCTAATGAACTCACCCAATTGGTCTAAACTAATTATAGGAGGTAAAGGTCATCCCATAAGACATTCATAAAAATTTCATGTCATTTGGCTAAGTTATTAGAGTTTAATTTTACTAATTAGAAAACCTTCAAATCTTAATTAGTCTATATACACTTGATAAAATTAGTGATTTTATTTTTCTTAGACCCCACTTTGTTTAAGCTTTCCAATAAGTCCTTATTTACTTTTTAAAACTTTTTTTATAATTAATTATAAATTTTTAAGGTGTTGTTTATTTAAACACATTTTAAGCCTTATTTTAGGAATTACATAATTAGTGGCTCAGTGAGATGTATTTTCCGCGCAGCGCCATGGGATTAATTATTTAAACTATCTCTCGCTAATGCTAACTCAATGACGGTGGATGTGGTTTCATCCCGAGTCGTTAGATCAAAGATCGAATAGCTGAAATGAATCATGTGATTTTAAAGGATTAAAATTTCATAAATCTAAATGATTTAATCACAACCGTCCATTCTAATCATTTGGAATGGGCGGTGCATGATTCATCCCCAACCATCAATGGGAAATAAGAGTCATCTGCCTTTTGCCGCTTGATTAGAGCTCACCAAAGCTATCATGGTGAACTGGATCATAAATGAAAATGCAAGTGTTTCATATGGCTTAATCTACGTGAAATGATAAATCATGGAACAAAAGATAAATGCTTAAGGAATTTTCTATGATTTGAGGGTGATGACCTCGCTAGAGCTCAAGACCAGTGGCCTGACATGTGAGGTAGCTTCGCCTAGAAGAGATGAATCTCTGCTGAGAAGATGGCTGGTTGCCTCCTTGTCCTTTGCTCCCAAGACTACGCACCATCATGAGTTAGCTAGAGTTTGATTAAACACTGACTTTTTGTGCTCAAATTGAGTGGTTCTTGATTCATTCTTGCTCGCTAGAGCATGGGGAATGAGTGGGAAGAGTTAATTAGGTTGGAGTTGAGTTTTGGTGAAGTTGGATGTTTGGGATGCGAGTGGATTTGTCTCACGGTGATAGGCAGAAGCTCTAGAAACTTGGGAACTATCTCTAGGGGCTTCTGAAGGTGTGTGCTAAGTTTGGAGGCTAGGGAGGCATATACCTCCTCCCATGTGAACCACCCATTTGGGTTGGTTCAAGCAATGGTAACCGCCAAGTAGTGGGCGTGAGCTTGGCTCTAAACGATGACCTCACCTTGGTTAATGGCTAAAGGTAAATGGGATAAACCATGGTTAGTAAACTAAGGGTTGTCAGGTGAGAGAGACCTCACCTTTGTTAATGGCTAAACAAGCCAACATTGGGTAAGCTTCATCACTTAGGAGAGCTCAAATCATGCTAAGGTGGCTGCCATGGCCAAAGGGAGGGGCTAAACTTTCTTATTTTAAGTTTTGGGTATCATATGATTTGTGTTTGGTATATGAGTTTTAACTTGAACTTGGAGTCATTAGGTACCACCTAATCAAGGGGCGTGGTCTACTCTTGGGTTAAGCCTTCAGTCTTTTAGGCTCTAGGTTGTGTTCCCGACCACTAGAAGTGTCTTAACGCTAGATGAGAAAACCTTAATGCCTAGATTAAATTCTAAGTCTAAGGGATGTGTGTTGACCTCTAAAAGTGAGGTCAACAATATGTTTATTACTCAATAATTTTTTTTTATAGAATATTCCTTAACATATATTACTTAGATTTACTTCCTGATGTTTATCCATCTAATCTTTAACATAAATGTTTTATTTCATTATTATGCAACATTATAAATAAAATTTTTACAAGTTAACCTTAATGTAGGTGAATTTAATCCAAATCTATAATTACTGAGAGAAATAAAGTTGTTTGAGATTGAAGACATTAGTAATGAAGCATCAATCAACATATATGAATAGCATAAAATCTTAGGGAGGTGAAAGAGCCTACTACCTTTGGAAGATACTAGGCTTTAACTCTATGGAAAAAGTTCTTTTAGAGCTAGAGAAGATGAGGCAAGATAAGCTCAGAATTATCATAGGATTCTTGAAAAAATTGCATGATAAATCAAAATGTATTTTGTTCTTTAATTTAATTTCATGTTAGAAAATAAAAGTGGCCCACATATAATATTTGGAGGAATTTTTGTATGTTTTTATGAGGATTTATCTTTCTTTACAACACTTTATTTATACTCCCTTTAATTTAAGCAAAAAATTTGTGCCCATAAGGAGTTTGGCGATGTCATTGGATTAATTTATGAATTAAACATATTTAAGCTTTATGAATCCTAATAGCATTTTTTTTTTTGGTTATTGTTCTCTTACTATCATAAAATCAAATTATATACCTTCTATAAAATCTAACTTATTTTTCACCTATTGTGACTACCCTATTCTATTAAGAGATTCACAACTTTCTAACTACATATACAACTGATTTTGAATTGCCTCCATTAGTTGTCTAACTATCAAAATTTAGATCTTGATATCTTTAACATATTCATTAAAGAAAATCTAACCAACTATTTTAAGAAAATTTAGCTAGTAATTTATCAAAAAAAATTGTGAACTAATCAACATTTTACTTAGCCTTTCAACAACCATAAATATTTAACCACCATTTCAACAACCCCTAAAATCTTTTAACTATATCCTCATCCCCATCAATCAATATTGTAATTATTATTGAGTGTGATGTTCTATGGATCATCAATAGAAATTTTTCTATAAACATTACTAAATACGAATGAGCAAGCTTTCCAACTATTAAGCTATGTTGAATAAAACAATATAATCTACTTTGGTGTTTGATTAAGTTCAGAATTTTTATTAGTCAACTACTCAACTATAAAAAAAAGGAGTAAGAAAAAAATAATGTAGCAAGATAACACAAAGATTTGTATCTATTTGATTGTATGATATGCTTAATAATCATTGTCCAAGGATTTGAATTGTTCCTCATTACTCAAAAGAAATACGAACATGATTACAATAAGTAGCAAATGCTTGGGAAAAACATTAAATTTACATTGTGAATCGTTATAATTTGATCATTGGTACGGAATTTACATTTAATTTATACAGAGTGCACTGAAATAAATGCATTTTTCTTTTTTTTTCTTACATGTAATTAGTTTTTTTAAAATTATATATATATATATATATATATATATATATATATATATATATATATATATATATATACTTGGCAGATGAGTCGGTGTGAAACGGTGCGGTAGTCGGCGTGGATGATCGGCGACAATTGATAATGGCGAAGATGGCCGGCGATGGTGTCATGACGGCGGCGGTGATAGCGCGGATAATCGGCGACAATAATGGTTGCGGCGTGAGGGTGGTCAGCGGCGGCAGCGGCGGTAGTCAGCGGTGCGGCAACGTCGATATGGATGGCGGCAAATAATGGTTGGCGGCAACGGGGTATCGGTCAAGCGGCATGGTCGGCAATTAGCCGGTGCCGTCGGTGTCATGAGATAATGCGGTGGTAGTCGGCTGAGGATTTTGACATCCGGGTTGTTTGTCGAGTGTTATCCGATGACATTAACTCTGAGTGGGTACAAAGTTTTGACCTTTCACTGGGTTGTTTGTCGAGCTTTTGCTCGATGACATTAACCCGAGTATGGAAAGATCGGAAGTCCCGGGCGTTTGACCTATCACGGGTTGTTAGTCAGTGTTTTCGATGGCGTTAACGCTATGGTGCGAAGTCCACCTGGGCGTTTGACTATCCGGTTAGTCGGTGTTTACTCGATGGCGTTAACGCGTATGGAAGAGGTGAAGTCCCTGGGGCGTTTGACCTATCTGGGTTGTTAGTGTTTACTCGATGGCGTTAACGGTGAGGTCGAATAGTTGTATGAGCTTGTAGCGAGTTGACTATTGATCTTTGCCTTTTCATTGGTGTTCGACTTGCTTATCTTTTGAGATTAAGAGTTGCCCCAGTTCCGAGAATCAAGGAACAAAGTTTGATGAATCTTCATTCTTAAACTGCTCTTTAAAAGCTTGAAATGCTCCACCTCGATGGTGGTTTTGATCTTGTTGGAAACTTGGTGTCATACAAGATGAAATAATGATCGACTTCCACAGCGCAAGCTTGCGTGCTAGAAAACCGATCCGAGTGAAAGTTCTACGCCCCTTGTTGTGAAGTCCGGCACAGTAATTAAAGCGAACAAGAGACACTCGAATTTTTAACGTGGAAAACCTCGAAAGAGGGAAAAACCACGGGGCTAGCCGATAAAAGCTTCCACTATGTATCTTTTGAGTACAAAATCTTCCGATAACAGGATGTGCATATGAGAGGAATAACAAGCGTAACAATGATCGGGTTGTAATTATTCGCGATGGTGGAGATCGGGGTAACTTAGGTGGGAATCTGGTATAGTGGTGACGCAGGTGTGGTGGTGGCGATGGTTGATGGTGGCGAGTGCAATCTTGCTTGGGGTGCGATCTTGCTTGGAGGATCTTGAGCTTGAGCTCTATCTTCCTCCTCACTTGGGCTTTTCCTCTTCTTCCTCGCTCGGACTCTTCCTTTTCTTCCTTGCTTGGACTCTTCTTCTTCTTCCTTGCTCGGGCTCTTCCTCTTCTTCCTTGCTTGGACTCTTCCTCTTCTTCCTTGCTTGGGCAGATTGACGGCGGCAAGGATCAGCGACGGCGGTGGTGGTTGACGACCGTCGAGCGGTGGCTCCTCTTCTTCACTTGTTTCAGCTCCTCTCCACTTGGCTTTTTCACTTGGCCTCCCCTTTTGTGAGGAATGAAGGCTATTTATAGATGGGAGGAGGCGTTAAATTCAGCATACCACTCCCCTCGGACGGCTCGGGATGATTCCTTTGATCATTTGATGTATTTTGAGCATTTGGATGCCCAAATGAAGTCGAATTATGAGATCTTAGGCTCATTAGATCCGCCGTCGAGGCCGATTTGACTATAAGCACTCCATTTGAGAGTTTTGGGATTTAATTGATGTCCCAGATTCCAATGATATTTTAAGTGCTTGATCCGATGGATTTGACTCAAAATCATAAATCGACTATTTGTCTTTGTGGTGGTATTTTGAGCCATATCAATATATATATATATATATATATATATATATATATATATATATATATATATATATATATATATATATAAAAGAGAGAGAGAGAGAGTGAGTGAGAGAGAAATAGGATCTCTTTACACTATCATAAAACATTGAATTGCTCAAATTTTCTACTTCAACCTCAATGAAAATTATTAATCATGTATTCAAACTAATTGTTTAAAGTAAGAAAAACAAATCTCTTTTGATCAAATTCGAAATAGAAAACCAAATTACAGATCACAATTTCTTCATGTCAATTATACCGAAGAAATATTTAAAAGACTGCATATTCAGCAAAAATAAAATAAATACTGCAATGCTAAAACGATCGCGTTTTTAATGAGCGATTAATGACTTGCATCATCCCTGTATGACTCATCAAATCTCCCTTCAAATGGAAACAAAGCGTCAATATTTGCTCACTTACATGAATCAATTCACTCCATATGGTACGTGCAAGCATGCATTAATACTCCTCATTTAATTCAAATACTTTACATAAATCTCAATTCCTAGCCTTTCAAACTCCTTACTTTCTTAACTTCTGTCGGTCTGAAATCCAATGAAGAATTCGATCTTTTTAATAATTGTTTGTATAAATATCTATTAATGGCAATAATTTCCATAAAAATTAATGACGGCAATCGCCATCCTTTTCAATAAATTCTCACACCATCAACCTCATGCATCCCCATCTCACCAGTTCGTCACCAAACATGGAAACGTTTTCTCCTTTCACTGCGTCGTCAGCTCCCCATTCTTCTTGCTACCACTGCTCCGTTGCTTATCGATCTTATCCACCGCGTTCCCTCTCCTCTCTGCTCCTCCTCCCTCTTTCTTTTCGCGACTCCTTCCTGCGCTCCTGCATGCCTGCTTGCGTGCCACCACTCACACCGCACCACTCTAAATCTTCTCTCGTTGAATACCTCATGACTCTCCATTCACAAAGCTCTCGCCATCGTCGAGCACGGCGATCTCATTTGGCTCCAATGTCCTGCCTGCTGCTCCCAACATTCTCTCTTCGACCCCGCAGCATCTAAATCCTACAGCCCGGTCCCTTGTTCCGACACCGTCTGCGCCGCGCTCCCGCAACATGGTGATTGCTCCTCCGAATCCAACTGTGATTACGAGTACCACTATGGCGACCGCTCTTACGTCATTGGAGAACTCGCCACTGAAACCTTCTCGTTCGACTCCGCAGAAGCCGACGGCCAACAGGTTCAGGTCCCAAATATTCTTTTCGGCTGCACGCACGAAAGTAACGGTACCTTCGACGAGAATGGTGGGCTTGTCGGGCTTGCCGGAGGCCAGCTCTCCTCATTACGCAGCTCGGTGACGCTGTTGAGAACAAGTTCTCTTACTGCCTTCCTGCGCTCAACAACAACTCTTTAAGCGGCCAGATCAACTTCGGTACTAAAGCCGTCGTCTCCGGTCCCGAAGCTGTCATCACCAATCTCATCCGCCGCGACACGAACAACTTCTTCTTCCTTAACCTGGAACAAATATCAGTGGCTGGTGATTCCGAGCCTATCGCCCTTAAATCGTCTCAGAATGATTCACAGGTATTGGCATCGAGAAATTTTGACTTTCTTTTTGGTTTAAAAATGTCTTATTAAAAGCATCCTTTATTCATTTAAAAAATTATAGACAATAAATATTTTGTTCTCTTTGAAGTTAAAACTAAAAATTTCAATAATTTTATATATTAGTAACAAAATCATTTATGTATTTATTTCAAAATTAAATTAAATAAAATTAAATAGAAAATTAATATTATCAAAAGTTGTAAAGAAAAAAAAAATTATATATATATACACGATGAAATGTCATTTACAATTGTCTTAAAATTAACGTCAATCAAAAAATTTCTTGATGCATTTAAAGCTCAAATATTTTAATTTTAATATTTTGCCCGTTATAATGAGATGAATAGAATCAGTTGATTAATGATTTTTAACTCATAATATTCAGCTACCGTTAATACACAGGAGGAAGGCAACATCATCATCGACTCAGGTACTCTCGACGACGACACTCTGCAGTCTTTGATCACAAAACTATCCCAAGTCGTAAAGCTGCCACAAGTAAGCGATCCTCAGGGAATGTTCAGTCTCTGTTTTGACGTTTCAGAGCTGAAGGGACTAGAGGATGCCGACATGCCAAATATAACCTTCCATTTCTCTGGTGCTGATGTAGTTTTGCAGCCACTGAATACTTTTGTGGCGTTGGACGAGAAGACGCTGTGCCTTGGTATGATATCGAGTGATGGCGTTGTGGGCGCGAGTATTTTCGGGAATGTGGCGCAGCAGAATTTTAACGTTGGGTATGATTTGGGCGCCATGAAACTGACGATGGAGCCGGCAGATTGTACACTGCTTTGATGGAGATGGAGAGAGGTTTCTGACCGTTTAGTTTGTTTTGTGCGTTGCGTGGCTTTGTTCTTGTGTGATTGTGTTTAAGTGTTATCTTAGATTATTTATAAGGTTAATGGATTTCAAAAGATGGGATATGAAGTTTTCTTAGTTGCTTTTTTAGTTTTTCGCAATTGTAATCTTTAAAAATGTTTGGGAAATTGTTAGTGGTTATATGGTTCATAAGCACCATATCTGCATAATTTTGTTCATAAATTGTATTGAAAATGTTGTTTTCCAACCACCCCTTTCAACCTAAATTTGCTAAGGAGTTAGGACTGAAATGGAAGAAAAAGAAATTGAATGGCAGAAAATGTATAGAATAAGGAAATAAAAAGATTTTGATGAAATGTTAGGCTCGAATAGTTATCTTTTTGTTTTAAAATATTTAGACTGAATGTATAGGTTGGATAGATATTTATAAATATAAAGTTTCTATTTATTATTTACATAAAACATGCATGTTCAGCATTTAATACAGTCATATGTATGAAATATTTTGCTTAGAATTTATGTTGCGTGCTACAAATTTCACAATGGCATTTGCATACTAAATTTTTGCGATAGTTTCCTAGCTCAAACATGTAGGAGACATTAGATTTTCTAAAAAAATTTCTAGAAATGGAAAAATCATGATGCCTAGCATATTGGAATACAGTTTCTCTATATTGTAAAACGATGTAGGCTTACAAAGACTAAAACTTGGGAATTGTACATTCTTTTGATTATTGTAGAGGATATTAAAAAACAATGGCATTCACAAATAAATAGTGGATGGTGAAAGAATATGATCATTTGTATTAGAATTTGATCATTTGTGATCATCGATGATCGAGCAACACTTATCTTTTAAGAATAGCTTATTGTTGTCATTGGAGGATGGGTTGTAATATATGTCAATGCTAGCATATGGTGAAATTCAATAAGATGATGTGTGTGATTTTTCTCCTAACAAGCAAGACAACCATGCTATTAGAAAAAGCAAGGGAGAAGTCTTAAAAGCAAAATCCTAAGATAATAATTTGGAGTTCCACATGAAGAGTAGAGTTATTTAATTCCTTAAGTCTTGGAATTCTCTTAATGATCCCTTGTTAATGCATAAAATAGAATCTTTTAATAGATTTATGGTGTGAGAATATTTAAAAAAATTAACCTCCATAATTTTCTACATGCTTTAAAATGCTTGATTTGAGCTTATTTACACTCGAATTAAGATATTCTTGAGACCATTCAGTTGCCTTATAAAATTGCATTATATTGACTATATGTTTGTTAAACTTTGAGTTGAAATGATATTAGAATCAATTATTAAAGATATATTTTTGAGATCAATAATTTGCATCAAAATTCATATTTTATTAGACAATTTCTTTTGGCAACATATCTATTACCACTTATTTTTTGAATGTAAAAATCTATGAATTTAAAAATGTTGGGTTATAAAATCATAAATTTGATGCAATTATAAAGTATGATCAGTCCATAGACTTCAACATGGACATCCCATTGGAACCACAAACCAAATAATTTAACCTCATAATTTTATCCTTTTATAAAGTTAGATCTTTTTTGAATCATATTTAAAAAGTATTTAGATCAAAGTTCTTTAATATTTTTGAAAAACATCCACAAATGTTTAATTTAGGATCAAAACTACCAAAATTATATCCAAAACACTAAAAATCAACCCTAATAAAATGCTTGAAAGTATTATCTAGGCCCAAAATTAATCTAAATTGCCATCGATTGGCCTAAATAGTTGGTTGGCTCCAACATTGTTGACTGCCTATGGCAAATGTATGGCCATCCACATCTCATGTATTTCTTATGCAATTCATTTTTATGGATTAAGTATACTTTTTAATTTCTTAACTATTTTATATATTAAATCTTTTAAAAATAAAAATGGTGCATACTTTTTTTTTAAAAATCTAAA
This sequence comes from Cymbidium sinense, assembly GCA_021442155.1. Lineage (NCBI taxonomy): Eukaryota > Viridiplantae > Streptophyta > Magnoliopsida > Asparagales > Orchidaceae > Cymbidium > Cymbidium sinense. The sequence continues at coordinate 95,693,564 of CM038219.1, forward strand.
AAATAATCAAAATTAGAAAAAAAATTGGAAAACCTTATCTTATGCCTTCCTCAAATATTTTAAATGCCTTCTAAGGATCGATGAGAGATGATTTTTTTCTCAAGCTAATTTTTCTTTCTAAAGATTGCAAGAAGTAGCCTACATGAGGCCTGATTGAAAGATTTGTCCAAAGTATATAATCCTTCAAGTGGGGTTATACTATTTCTCTAAAAGGGGCTACTTATCCTTGATTAGATGAATTAGATTTGATAAGTATTCTAGATTCACAATGCACATGGTAAGTCTTCAATCATTCTTAATAAAAGAGAGAAATTATCTTCATTTAGATGCATTAAATCTACGGAGAGGTATCTAAAATTCATATTTCCTAAGGTGAGGTTTTGATCTTCCTCTAAATTAGAGGTTGACTATACTTATTTATATAAATTAAATTTCAAGAAAGGTGTTTAAGGATTATAACCTTTATATTAAAGCTTTTATCATCTTCTAAAAAAAGATTTTTTTTTTTGCATTTGAATAATCAAATTAAAATCTATTAGAGATGTTCTAAGTTCATTATAAGTTCAATATATCCTTGATTTCTTCTATTAGAAGGGCTCAATTGTTTGCATTTAGATGAATTATATATGAAGTAACATCTTATTTTCATCCTTAAACTCCATTTTTTTCCTTTAAAAAGATGTTGATTGTGTTAACTCCATGATCTCATATGATTCATCTGTGGTTCTTTAGTGATTTGATGATAGAAAATTTTAATGTAGTGCCATCTTATAATTCATAATGTGCTTCTACAAGTTAAACATATATTAATTAAATAAGTTAAAGCAATTTTAGCTTGAAGTTGAGAAATAAATAATGAATTAATCTATTTGAAGGATGCAAATGAAATAATTAAAAATATAGCATAGTATGTATTTAGACATTTTAATAAAAGATTGAGTTAGTATTTACCAAAAAAACTATCAAGGATGATAAACCCAACTAAAATTGAACTAAATAATATTTTATATTAAGATATATTTAACTATGATGCTTGAAATTTTATTTAAATTTTATTATTATTTTTATTTATTGGTAAATATTATTTGATTATAATAATTAATAATATTATGATAAAAATAATTAATCTTTGAAATAATTACTAATTAAGTTATTATTATTATTATCAATCATATATATATATATATATATATATATATATATATGTGTGTGTGTGTGTGTGTGTGTGTGTGTGTGTGTTTATAACCCTATGATTTTATATTAAAATTAGTGCTAATGAATAGATATTCTTATAGTTAATAAATTCATGATTTTTAAATTTCCTTAGATTCATTGAATTTTCTTATATATAATTTTATATATGATATAACATATCCTTAGTTAGATATGAATTTATTATAAGTTTGTAAATATTAACTATTAAATACTAGGATTTTTACAAAATAACCACCTAATTCATATATATGTATTTACAATTTAACCATCTTCCCTTATCTTTGAACTATAAATGTATTTGCACATGATACAATCTAATCATTGAGAATTTTACAAAAATAAAAAATATGGATTGGGCTTTTCTTATGAATTTTAATATTTGAATGTCAATTTGAAGTTTTGATTATATCAATAAGAAATAAATTATAAAAGTTTTGGGCTACTTATTGAGTCATAAAGTTCTCATATAATTATACTTCTATTTTAAATTATTGATGACTTCGATCATATCTTATATAAAAGAAAACAAGTTTCCTTGAGTTTTAAGGCTCTATAAGTTTTAAGAAGAAAAGTTATAAATGTTCATCCTTTAAATATCTTGGGATTAATTCAAAATAACATTTCCCTCAATATTGTAATTTTATTTTATTTTTATATTTTTTATCTTTATTTTACCATCATTTATATTAAGATTATATTTAATAATTTTAATCACCACTAAAGTCTCATGTCACTTTAAAAGAAGGTATTTCTTATAATTTAACAAGTGTGGGCTTAATGATGGTTTTGTTGCCCTTAAAGAAGATGATGATATGATTCCCCTTAAGAAAGTGAGGTTAAGCTTCCCTTTAAGGGAAAATATTATAAGAGTTTCTCCTATATGGAGAGTAAAGGAGTGAGTGGTCATGTTTATTAGAATCCTAAGTAAAATGTGTGTTTAAGCATGAATTTATGCCATCAAGTAGACTAAACTATTATTATGCCAATTATATTTATTTCACCATTTTATTAGTGATGCAATATATCATAAAAAGTTACACGTAAAATATATTATAGACTCACAATAGGATGTTGTAGAAGACTTAAGGGAATGATAAAGAGGCTTGTGAAGGTCATTCACTCCTTAAGATAAATCCCATATCAATTCAGATAATCCAATTTCTAGGTTCTAAGCTGATATTATTCACATTTATATTATAAGTTCTCACTTCCTAGCTATCTTCTCAATCTTGTGTTATTGAAATATAAGCCTAAACTTTTAAATAGAAATAATGAATTTAAATATAAAAAAATTCCATCTAAATGTATGATAATTTGAAATACCTTTAAGCTTTTTAATTAAAATATCTTATCCATCTTTTTTTTTAGATTCTTTCTTAAATTTATTTTGACATTGATTCATTTTGAGTTAATCTCAAGATAAATTTTTTTATTAAAGTCAAGACTTTTCTCTAAAACCAAAAACTCTTAAAATTTTATTAATCATAAAGGCTTCCCTATATGGAAAACATATACCCCAAAATAAAATAAATCTTATTCAATTTAGCAAATTATGTATGAAAAGATATCTAAGAATATAAAATAAAAAATATTAGTTATTCTATCTATAGTGAATTAGTAGTTTTATCTTTCAAGATAATGTATTCTTTTTTTATGTCATACTTAATCAAAAAATTGCATTTGGATTGTAATATGCTTTAAAAAAATATTCAATTTTTATAACTTTAGTCAAAATATAAATTAAAGAGATTTTTTTTAAAAAAATTATAATTTATTATTTGAAGTTTACTTTTTAATCAATAAATACTCTCTTTATTTTTTATTTTATTTTGTGAAAATATAGATATTTTATTGAGTTTCTTATATATTTTATGAAAGAGAGTCATTTAACAACACTAAGCATTGTTAATTCAAAATTATGATATGATCAATCTCTAGTATATTTCAAAAGCATTCATATTAAGGATAAATAATAATACATAAATACATCAATTTCTTTTTGAGACACTTAGAAATTTGACTCTTTTGCTTCTATATTAATTTTTTAAATCAATTAAATTATAACATACAAATTTTTATGAGTATTTTTGAGTTTTGATAAGAGTATTTGAATATGTATTCTTATTTGTTCTCATGAAATCTACCATATGATATTTTTTGTACTAAAATACCTTTTTAAAATAAATAATCTTTCATGTCATCAATCCGTATTTTTCATAAGAGGATATACAATTTATTTATAAGAATAACCTCACACAAAATTTAAATATTATAGTTATCTACTTTAAAGGTGACTATGTACTTAGTTATTATTGGGAATATGCATTTTAACTATGATAACATGAAAATAATTAAATTTTAGATTTATGTTACCCATTAAGCGTGCTTTGTTAGAAATTACGAAGACATTACTTTTATTGGATATTGATCTATCTATAAGTGATCCCCTACCATACTCAATGAGACTAGTGTGGTGTTTTAATTTGGTGTCGTAGGGGCACCATGCAGATCTTAAGGGGTACTTATTGAAGTGATCGGGTGCAACATTAAGGTCTGATGTACTATCTCGAAAGATAGAAACATCACTTTATAATGGACCTAATCACCTAATAAGGATTCTTAAGACATATGAATCTACGTATATACTAGAGATCTTTTCTTTGCTTTACATGGAGAAGTAAAACAGGGCTTATTTTATGCTGGGTTTCTTAATTCTTGATGGAAGCAAGCTTCTATAGTTAATTACATCTTAAAAAATGAGCATTTCTTAAGAACACTCTCTATTAAAGTAGTCAATAAGTATCTCCAAAGATTTCAAAGCTGGACTATTAAATAATTGGGTACTTTTAGAAACCTAGTGGGAAAGTTCAAATAGAAAGACTTATTTATAGTTTCTAAAGGAGAATAAGTAGAAAGCATCCATACTACTAGGAAGCCTAGTGAGTGCTTCAATATATCCTATAGTGAGGCTTTTTATTTTGAAAGAGAGAATTTATTTTTATTTAAGTAGGAATCTTATTAGAATATTAGCACTTATAGTCCAACAACACAAAATTGTGAAAACGACTAAGAGGTGAGGACTTATACTCGTAGCCCGAAGGAAATAAGTAGCATCGAAACTTAAATCTAAAATGCTCTAGGACAAGATAGAAGCATAACCTAAGTCTAATCAAGAAAATGAGACATAATGGTTTACCTTTATAAGAGAAAATAGACTCATCCTGACTCTTCTGAACTTACAATCGCTTGGAGTGGCTGCTAGCTAACTCCTCCTATGCTTTAAAACCATATAGGTCGATCTTATATAGTTGCTAGATAGTTAGGTTGCTATTTAATTAGGAAGGAGGCTAAGGTTCTAAACTCACTCCCTAATGACTAGATAATATTTGGTATGCAGGCATGACTCAAACTAATGTTAAAAATTTACAAATGTTTGATTATTTTGGCACATTCATTTTTGGACCAAAGCTTATGATTATTATGCCTATATGCATGATAAAATTAAGTCATGAGCCAAATCAATTAGAGGAGGTATTCTCCACTATAAGAGATTTCTCTCAAAAGTCAAGCACATCCCTTATCATGTAAGAGTAAAGATCCTTCATATTCAAGAGTGACACAATATGATATGCATTGTTTGATAACATATAACATTCATCTAAGGGGTTGCTAAATCTTTTATTTATCTTGATTATGAACATAAGCTATAATATGAGGTTGTGAATTATATTAAAATTTAGTTATGAGTTATTTAGTAAAAAATTTTAATTTTATCCTAAAAAGCCTATTACATTCAGGCCACACATCAAATCATCAAAATTTAAGAAACCTATGAAAAGTATGTCATTTCTATTATGAAAACTAAGCACAACAATCAAACATTTATATTTTTGTAAAAGAATAAAAGGCTTATGTCGGTGATCAGACACACCCGAAAATAGAAGAAATTAGGTAGCCGAGTTCTGCCCTTATATAACCCGGATTATAATTAAATGTTATAATTAAAATAAATGCTATGGGGGTCTTAAATCTTGTGCTCTTCTTTCTTCTCCTTGGATTAATTTTCTCTAGGCTTCACTGGGCCTCCCAGGTCATTGCCTTCTAGCCACTATTCATTCTAAACCCCATAACACTAATCCTAATCCTATTATAAAAATTACATATTTTTGAAAAGTGAAATCTAATTACACATGTAAAACTAATGTTAGCTAAATAAATATACAAGCCAAGCAATTATACTTCACATATTTGGACTTAGCACCCTACACTTGGGTAGCCAAGCCCACCCGTCCTAATTGGATTATGCTTAGGGGCATAAATAGAACTTGCAAGAATGAATATGCATATATTTATTTATTATTTCAATGACCCCTTTAACACAATCTCCTACATAAAATAGAATTAGGCTACTAACGACCTAACAACTAGTTTATGCACAAACAATCGTAACATCTAGTCTAAAATATTATATTATAAAATAAAATATATCATCATAACATACACCAGCCTAACTTAAAATTAGAATCGGTGACTTAGCATTCTAATGTGTGTGCTGAGGCTTAGTGTGGTGTTTCTTAATGAAGCTTTAGGAGTGTGGTTGTCTAAAGTTCTAGAATTGTTTAAATTAATTATTAGGGATTATTTCAATTCAAATCTTTCAATGAATTGAGCAGTTTTAAATTTACACTTTCTTGTTTCATTAGATACTTACTTAACATATAATTATTATAAAGATAAGAAAGAGGTTTGACCCCTTCATCCTTTCCTTAAGTTATCTTCTAAAGGTATATTTTCATGGCTTTAGTTTATTTGGTGGACAACTTATGAACATTTTATTAAGCCTAAGTTTATATTAATTTTAAAAATCTTATTCAAACATGAAAGACATCTTAGGATCAATGAAATTGAGTCACCATCACATGAGTAACATTCCATTACTTCTTATCATTATCAATAGCATACACACTCCTTCAACTTTCTTTTATTTTCTTCTTTGTTCATAATATTTGATTTAAAATACATATTTGTACATGCAATACATATTCATATTTTGCACACTTGATGATCATTAATGCATGAATTTGGTAGAAAAGAAAGATTTCATTTCATAGCTAAACATATGCAAACACGTATTGGAAATTTAAGCAAGTACGTATCATTGTTAAACCAGGGAAGTGAGCTTATCTAAGACATCTTTCTGGCTACATAAAATCTCATGTTCTCATGATGTCCAGACTATATACTTGCTAATTCGAATACATGTAAATATTTCCATAAGCATTGAAATGAAAACAATGCAAAGGGCATATAAAAAATAAATCTTTTGTTCATGTAAAGTTTTGTGGCATGAAAAGTAAAGTTTTATCCCAAATTCTAGCACATGCATACACATAAATGAAATTAAGCAAGTATGTGCCATTATTAAATCAGGGAAATGAGATTATCTAAGACCTCCTTGGGGCTACTTAAAGCCTCGTGTTCCCAAGATGTCTAGACTATATACTTGCCAACTCAAATATATGTAAACATGCACATGAAACATAAAGATAAAATAATCCTTTACTATTTTTAAGTTATAACTAAATAGAAACTTTATTAAGCATTTATAGCCAACAATAACTTAAACTTAACACATTTTTATTCGTTATTAACTTTTAGCTTCAAAAATAATTTGAGATTTATTAGTGATAATAGCCATACCATATAATAACATCTATCCAACATGCAACTTAAATGCAATCATATCTTTTGTATTGTCTATTTTTTTAAGCATGAACATATGAAATAAATGTCATGCACATTTATAATAATAATAATTGAAAAGAGGTAATTAAATGTTGTAACATAACATACTCAATTACATTAAGTCCTAAGGACAATCAAGTCGAATAAATATTCTATAACACTAACCAAATTTCTTATAAGTTGGCTTTGATGTTTAGGTTGTTACAACCTAAAGAGGAGAAATGGTACTTAGGATTTATCCCATCCCATGTTGGTGATTTGATATATTTAAAGAAGAAAATTAAATGGATTTTTATGAGTTGATTAGGTTCAAGCCATTAAGCACATCAATTTAATTACCCTTCCCTAAGCTTCTTTAATTTAATTAAGTACTTGATCATGAGCCTTTAATGATATGTTTTGAGAAAATAAAATTAACAATGCACCTAAGAGAGTCTAATATAATTATGCTCATGCTCAAGAGTTAATTAAATTAAAGAAGAAATAATCAAAGTTAAATACTTTTATGGTTTTCTCACACCAATGGGATAATCATAATTTCTTTAATGACTTTATGCTATTAAACACATTAAAAGACATTAATGGATTATATTTGATTTATCTAAATCAAATTTTTTTATTTTTTGTTTATATTTTATCATTGAATTTCCTAATTATTCCCTAATTATTAAATGTATTAATTAATCCTCTTAAAGAAGGATACTTAGAAAAAAATAATTAGGAAACGGAGGCCTTAATTATTTCTCTCATCAATTTCACTATTCACATTGATTAATTAACATTAATTATTTAATTTTTAGTGTTCACTAATTTTAATAATCATTTAATTAATTAAAGAGGGTAATTAGGATTGAAATTTCAAAATCTTTAAACTACATTACAAATAATTTCATGACAATTTTGAGAGGCAGAGAACATCCCATAGAATTATCCCACCAAATTTGGAATTAATTAGCTAAATAATTTGACCTTAATTAAAGTATTTAACCTCAGCTTCAAATCTTAATTAAACACTATTCATTATGTCTTAATTAGGAATTTTATTTTTATTAAATTCTCCAATGTGTAACCTTTCCAAAATGGGTATATTTGTATTTTTTGGATTTTGTTATAAATAGTTATAATTTTTAAAGTTATGTGTACCTAAAGTAATTAATTAATGCATAATTAAACAATAATTTAATTACTTTTGTAACTTAGTGTGATCCAGAAGGTCTAAATGATTATTTTTAGATCTTTGATATTTATTAAAGTGATTTAAATTAATTTGATGACTTTATATAATTTTTATAGTTTTTAATTAATTATTTATTTAAAAATGACTAGTTATCTTAAAAAATTAAGAACTCCCAAACCAGAAAGCTAATTAACTTGAAATTTTTATTATAGGTAGGCAAAGACATTAAGTATATTTTTTGAAATTTCAACTTGATTGGTTTAGTATTTTAAGAGTAATTAAAAAAATATAGATTTTACTAAAATTCAAATTACTCCTAAAATATACATCCAAATTTGGGATTTTTAATTTCATTAGATTCCTCTTGAAATGGAAAATACATAGGCCCTTATTTGTATTTTTTTCATTTAGTATTTAATTTTTTATGATTTTTTAAAATTTTGGGTTAGATCTAGTAGAATAAATCAAAGATGAGATTTAATCATAGTCATCCATTCTATTAAAGTAAGATGGACAGCTTAGAGGTTGTCTCCCTCATTGGAGGCAAACCAAATAAGGTTAGATTGATGGGATCTATCACAAACATCACTAGATCTCATGATCTTCTAGTGATCTTAACCGAAAGTCACTTTATTTCGTATTGGGGAGTTAAAAAAAGAAAGTGCGATGGGATTTATAGGAAAATCCTATATTCGTGTAAAGTTTTCACCAAACGCAAGCACCTATGGTTGATCTAAAGTTTAAAAAAAATTACCTCACTGAAGCACACATTCTGTGGATGCTAGAATATCTCGATCTCCTCTTTTGCCTCCCTATTAAATGCTCTGACCTTGTGTACCACCCATTGCTAAAAGAATTGGTGGCTCTTGGACTTAGAGAGCATAAGAGGTGGGGAGAGGAGTTTTTTTTCTGGTTGGAAGAAGATTTGTGTGTTTTGTTTTAGTATGTTTTGAATAAAAGAAATGAGGTGTGTAGAAAAGTCCTCCTTTTTTTTTCTCCATGCCCTCCCATGTGAAGAAAGAAATGTATATTTTTTTCTCCTCATGCTCACCCTTCTTTTTTTTCATTGTGTTTGGCATGATTTCTTTCTTTATTCAAGCTAAAATCTTACTTGGTTTGATGTATGGGGAGGTGAGTGAACTCATTTTGGGTTAAGGTTTGAGTTGACTCATCTTAACCCAATTTGAGTTATGTTGAGTCCAGTGAGTCTTGTTTGCCTAAGTGATTTAGGATTAAATTTAAATTTATTAAACTAATTATTTATAATACCTATGATTAATTAATATAATTTAACTTAAGCCTAAATTAACTCAATTTAATATAAATAAGTCAAATTTGGCCAATTTGGGTTCACTTGGGTTCATGGGCCAATTTGACCAAATAAGATAAATTGGACTAAGAATTGAATTGAGTTTAATTAAGTTTTAAAAGTGATTTATAATAATTAATTTGATTTAATTTTAATTTATTTTGGTTTTGGCTTGATATGCTCATATAGGTCAATTTGGGTTAGATTGATCAATTGAACAAATTAGCTAAATTGGGTTCCATTGAAGTTGCACCATATTCAATAATCAACTTAAGAATAATTTTAAGCATTGATTTGGTTTAATTTGGGTTGAGTTGAGTTTTTATTTAAACCCATTTTTTATCCAAATTGGACTTAATGGGTTAAATTAGGTTCATGTGGGTCAAATGACTAATATGACCCAAACTGAAGTGTGTTCAAGCTTTGTTTATATTTGATTAAGTATTTGAAATGATCTGGTGTAATTGATTTTGATCTAAATTTATTTTGAGTCAATTTGGGCTTAATGGGTTAAATCGAGATTACTTAGGTCAATGACCAATTTGGTCAAATCAAACCCAAGAAAAGTTTAAATTATGTTCAAATATAAATTTAAAGTATTTTAGAATATTTAATCTAATTTAATTTTGATTTATTTTGAGTTTAGGTTTAATAGGGTTGGTTAAGGTTCATTTAGACTAGGTGACCCAATTAGGCCATTTGAGTCATCACTAGATTAATAATTAATTAGTTTAATGGTTTATTATATTAATTTGATAAATGTAAGTATTTAAGATGACTTAAATTGATCAAATTTTGATTAGTTTGATTTTTACCCACATGGATCAACTCTAAGTCAAATGATTTGATTGACCATTTTGAACCCCATCTAGATTTTTTTTGGATTCATTTATACTTGTGTATTGATTCTGTGCCATTTGTTTGATTTGATTTGATTTAGTTTTAATTTTACAGTATTTTGTTTTTTTTTTGAATTTAGGTGATTTTGAGTCCAAATGGTTTTATTGAGTTAATCAAACTTAATTACCTTAATTTGGGTTCAGTTGAATTTAAATTTCATTTTAATCTATTATTTTAGTTTATGCTTTAGTTGAGGTTGTGTACTTATCCACTACTTGCAGTATCCTAAGTGCCCAATTAGGAAGCTCCTAGTCTAAGTCGAGATCCTAATTTATTGAGATTATGGTGTTATTAACTTCACTTGAGGTCAACAGAACCTTAGTGCCTAGATTAAATCCTAGGTCTAAGTGGAGGGTTGTCAACCTCATTGAAAGTGAGGTCAACAACTAGTTAGACAAATAGAGCAGAAGGAGAAAAAGAGAGGAGTGGGTTTGATGCAACACTTCAAAGGAGAAAAGGACCAGTCTCAAGGTCTTAAATCGAAGCTTGAACTTATGTAGACTTTTATTAGACTTTATATGTTGTGGATTTATGATGTATGTGTTGTATTATATAGCAATGGATGTAATTAATCATGCTTAGATATTGTATCAGAGTTGTGGTTGAAAACATGTGATTTCATATGTTAAATTATGAAGGTGTTGGTCTGCCACCTAGGTGCTATTTTCTGACATCTTGGCACTGCACTCTGTGATATTTAATGTTTGGGGATAGAAAAGCTAGCACCTTGGGGTTGCTCTGTGGTGCATTGACATTGAATTGTGGTGCTGCGCACTAATCTATGGAGCCTTGGCATTGTGAAATGAAGGTTCCAACTTTTTTTTAGTTTTTTTGTAGTTTTCTCCCTAAGGGATACTTCCCTTGGAGTATTGTAATTATTTAAACAATATTTTTGACTTAATATAGGACTTTGGATTTTTAGTATGAAAATTAAGTAAAAACATTTTAGTTGGACCTTGATGGTCAGCCATCCTAGGGATTCAATAATTTCTTGCTAACATTTTCTTTGGTAAGTAGAACTACTTCACATTACTTCCACTTTGGTGAGTGGAAGATCCTTGGTCTCCATTATCCATTGTGACATCAAACCCATCTAGATCAATTTTGGTATTAGAGATCAAGGTTTAGAGGTGTGGAGAAAGTGCTCGCAAATAATCCATTTCAAATCCAAGCAAGCTATATTTTGAATTTTGTGTAATCTATTTTATAGAATTAGTGATTTCTCTTAGAAACACTTTCTGAATTCTTGTGGTAGGAAATTTTATGAATGTTTGTACTATTACAAACTAGTTGTCTTCACTTATAAAGACTAGAATTTCCCTACTTAACCTAACTACAAGCCATCATATTTGAGTGACAACTTAAGTAAGGGAGAGCTCACTAAATAGCCTAACTTAGTATACAAACCTTACATAAAAATAAAATCATATCCTTAAATATTTTATATTTATTTCTTTTGAAAGGTTGCTTAATATTTTGAGTATCCATGAATTACTTTGTGTTTACTAAAGGCTGGTCATTTTCAAAATTTGTGCATCTCATTTGTACTAAGTTTAGTTCACTTATTGCACATTTAAAAATTTCATTTGGAGTGTCATATATGCATCCTTTTATTAAACATCATGCCACCCAAATCTATTAGTTTGGATGAACTAGAAGACTTAACTAAGAGAGTAGATGAGATATCTATTCTAAGTGATCTCCTTATGATTCTAACCACACAAATTCAAATATTGAGTACCAGGCTTCAAACCCCACCAACTATCCCACATCTCGATGACTTAGAACCCATAAAAGAGGAAAACATCAAACTTTCTAAAGATGAGTATTCTAAGAGAAGGCCCGACCTAAGGAACACCCTTAAATAAGAGCATCTTAAAGTCCATGAAATATTACATGAACCTATAAAACAAGTTAAGATAGAAGCCCTAATGCATGACAATGTTCATGATCCTAATAAATTTTTAGATTGGTTAACCTAAATTGATGATTTCTTAAATTTGTATTATATGATGATTACTGAATAATATTTGCTAAGATGAAACTAATAGGTCATGCAAAAATCTTTTGGAATAACATTCTAGCTAAAGAAAAGAAATTCAGTAGAAACCTCATGACATGGGTAGAAATGAAAGAAATTCTAAGGGCAAAATACTATTCTAGAAAACATGATAAAAGCCTCCATAAATAATTGACAACTCTTAAACAATGGAATATGTCTATAGTGAAATATATGAATACTTTTAAAAACTTAATAGCTAGAATATAGTGCACTGATCAAGAGTAGCAAGTAGCTAATAAATTTATTATTAGTTTAAAATGAGATATTAAAAATGAGGTAGAGCTTCACGTTCCCTAGACCTTAGAGGATGTCTTTCACTATGCTTTACTTTTAGAAAAGTATAAGAAGCTTACATCTACATTCAAGATGAAAGCTCAAGTAACTTATAAATATTGGCCAACATCTCAACCTCAAAAGCCTATCGTTAGACCTAATCCTTTTACATTGAACAACCATTCTAAAATAAACCTTACTGAACCTACTTCTACAAATGTGAAATATATAGTTTGCTTTAAATTTCATAAGAAGGGTTATATGCAAAATCAATGTAGTATTTTTCTAGATGAATTAGAGCCTTTAAGAGAAGAAGTGGGTATTGAAGAGATATATGATGATACACCACTATTTGATAAATAAGTAAATACAAATATAGATAATCCAATATTAGTTAAATATAGTTTTAATGTATATCTTGTGTAAGAAAAAGAGGTGTCAGCTATGTATCTATAATGATCAAATTTGGAGTGACATTCTTTTAATGAAAATAACTTGTATCTTTTTAGGAAGACTATGAATTTATGATTTGAATGTGATCTAATATGGGTGTGAAATCACTTATGTATTCAAACATAATGAGAAAATAATCAAGTTATTTCTTAAAAAGCTTAATGAAAAGAGGTCAATTACACCCCTTTATAGAATTCTTTCTATACCAACTCATAAACCCAAATCTAAACTTAACTCAAACCTAATCAAAAGAGAAATGTAAAACTCTAATTGATAATGATATTGATCCTATGATTGGTAAGATACTTTTAACAGACAACGTGCGAATCTCCTAGTATTCAAATCACAACCTTAGGGATTAAACATTTAGTTAGAGAGTTTAATGACCATACTTCTTTATTTATCTTGCATCTTTGAGAAATTCCTGCTGATATTAAGAATCACCACATATTTATTATGGTATTAGATTTGTTATTTGAATTCACTGATTTGATCTTCGATGACTTACCTAATGAACTACCACCATTAAGAGATGTATAGCATGCTATAGACCTGATTCCTAGATCACAAACACCTAACTTACCTCATTAAAGAATGAATCTAATTGAGCATGTAAAATTAAAATGATAAGTGAATGAACTTTTGAAGAATAGTTTTATCCAAGAAAGTCTTAATCTTTGTGTTGTACTTGCTCTTTTAACTCCTGAGAAATATGAAACTTATAGGATGTGAATTTATAGCAGAATAGTAAATATGATCACAATAAAATATATGTTTCCTATACCTAGATTGGATGACATGTTAAATCTTATTTCAGGTTCATCCTTATTCTCTAAAATTGATTTGAAAGTGGATACCATCATATAAAGATTAGACCAAGTGATGAATGAAAGATAGCATTTAAAACTCTCCCAATGGTCTTTATGAATGGTTAGTCATATCGATTTGGTCTTTCAAACACACCTAGTACATTCATGAGTCTAATGAACATTATATTAAAATCTTTTGTTGGTTAATTCCTAGTAGTCTATTTCGATGATATTCTTATATATAGCTTAGATGAGAAGTCATATCTACGTCACTTAAGAATGATCTTAGCAAAAATAAGATTAGTAAAATTATATGTAAATCTTAAGAAATATTTTTTTTTATCAAAGTGAAGTTATTTTCTTATGTTTCATTATTGTGGGGAAAATTAATGACACCTCATAGGTTTTATAAATTTCTTATTTAGATGATCAAATGCGTTATTAAGAAGTAAACATATTATCTTGAAAGATAAACATTTCATCCCGTAGTGGATTTGATCATTTAATAAAAGACTCCTAAGGCTAATGGGTCTTTAATGCACTAGAGAGTTTTCCCCTGAACAACATGGGAAGTAAAGTAGGGTTTATTTTAAACTAGGTTCATGATTCCCTATAAGGGCAAACCGTTATAGTTAATTACATCTTAGAAATAGAGGACCTCTTCCTACGAATACTCTCGATTAAAGAAATAAGTTATTATTTCTATAGATTTCTAGGTTGGTTTTCAAGGAAAGATATTTAGAATTTCATTTGGGAATGATCCAAAGTGGAAAGACTTATTTTTGAAAGCCAATTGGGATGAAGTAGGAAATCCTTGTTGATACTACCATGTGTAGTAGGCATTTCAACTATCTTATCATTGGGATTTAAATTTTATAATTTAATTTAGATTTTGAATTGATATTTTCTTAGAAATTTAGGGCTTAGATTATAGTAGCACAAAACTATAAAAATGCTTAAGGTTGAAGACTTACTCCGAGGAGGATGCTTCATAACCTAAGTCTATAATTGCTTCTAACACAAGTCAGTTGCTCAACCTAATCTCATTTTTGGGAATTATTGATCATTCCTCTCATTTGAGGGAACAAACCTATCCTTGACTCTTTTGGACATATAACTCGCTTAGAAAGACTACCAGCTAACACCACCTAAGCACATTTTAAAATTCATGATGCTAAGTTATATTTTTATAAAGAGAATCTAAGATCTTAGACTCACTCTCTAATCCCTAAGATCATGTAGGGTATGAAATGCATCTAAATAATGCACATTTTTCAACTTTTTAGAAATTTTGACTTATGATTCTAAGGTCTTGGGGTATGCAATTTTTTTGCCTAAATGTCATGCAATTAGAATTAGTTATAGACCAAATCAATAAAAGAAGACATACTTCTCCAAGAAGGTGGTCATCCTCAAAGATCAAATGCCCCTTATGTGTAATGGGTGAAGTGCCCAATTCAAGAGTTGAGAGTAATATGTTTGCATGATTTTCAAAAGCTAATAATTTCTAATTGATTTTATGTTATCTCTAAGGCTTTAGTTTATCTGAGGTTTCAAGTTTATTTATTTGTTTGAGTTTATTAGATTTATATTGGGTAGAAAATTTAGTTTCTCTAAGAGCCTAATCATCCATGCATTCATCACAAGATGCATAACATAGAAAGAAACCTAGAAAATTAGGTTGATTTTATTGTGTACCCAAAATAAATCAAGCCAATTTTATTTTAAAGAAAGGGCAACGCGACCGGGTACCACTATACATCTAGAAGAAAGAGAAACATCATCCGAGCTATGCCCTTATACAGTGGCCTAAAACTATAGTTTAGATTTATAAGTCTTCTTTTTAGGATCGTCTCTTACTTCAGGGACCTCCATTGAGCTTCACAGGAGACCACTACAACCATCTGCTGGTAGGGTTAACTCTACTAATCCTAGATCATATAGATCCTAACTTAATTTTAAGTTCAAATTTATATTTTAAATTCAAAATTAAATTCTAAGCCTGGTAAAATAGATGTCAAGAAAAATACAAACAACACACAACAGTTATATTTTACAAATATATAGGCTTAACATTAGTTATTTGCCAAGCCCACCTATCATATCGGGCTATGCTTAAGTACTTAAGCATACCTGGAAGAAATAGCATTTATAATTTTTTTATAACGACAGCCTTTTTAGCATAGCCCCCTATCTAAGATAATTTTAGTTATAAAAATAACGTCCTACCATCAAGTCTAATGAGCAAATAATCTTAAACATACAATCTAAAATAGTACACCATAAATATATGAAAAGCACATCACATCACATCATAATATAGTATCACGATAACCTAACCTAAGTCTAGGGTTCATGACCTAAATGATCTAATGTATAAAGGAAATAAGCTTGCATGGAAAGACTTTGCTAAGCCTTTTTAATTAAAGTTTCAATTTGGTTTTTTGAATTTTGTTTGATTTACCTTTAAATGGTTTCAATTCAAGTGATTTAATGATTTTGTTTTCATTTTCAAGTTCACTTTTTTATGTTAAAGTGAAGTTTAAGTTTTCAAGAATTGAGAGTAAAATAAATTCCACTTTTAGGTGAAACCCATTCTATTCAACATCTTAAATTTTAATAGAATGAAACATTCATCATAAGATGAAGATTCATCCCAAAGGCTTAACTAAGATCCTTAAGTATCTTAATTAATCATTTTAGATTCATTTAGATGATTTGGGTTTTGAGTTTAGTTTGGATTAAAGTTTTATAAATTTAGTTCTTTAAAATTTGATTCTTCATTTCATTTATTTGATTTGATTAAATATTCTTGATTTAATTTATTTTTAATTTGATTTGATTTGGTTTAACATTTATTTTAGTAGTGTTTATAGTTTAATTCATGTTTATGTTTATTGAATTATGTTTTATTGTTATTGAATTCATGTGGTTGAATTATGTTAGCTAAGACACTTAGGTTAGTGCTTTAATCCATTCTTTAAGTTACATATATTATGGGTTATGATTTTATTGATTGTTTAATTATGAGTTCATTAGCCTTAAGGTTTAATTAATCTTAACATTCATTATTATTTTTATTAAACCTTAAGTATGTAAGTGATCAAGTTCTTTGATTTAGAATGTTGGATAATTATTCTTAACTATTCTAGTATTGGTGAAGGTGTTTTAAATTATTTTTTGAATTTTGTAATTTTGTAAATTTTTTAATTTATATTGACCTAGATATTTGGAAATTCGATAATTCTCAATCCAAAGGTCAATTGGGTTTGAAAATATTATGGCAACTGGGGTTTCTTTCCAATTTCATATTTCCAAAGTTTCATTTTAATCAGATTTATAATTTAAGTGTAATTAAAGTTTTAATTATTTCATTAAAATCTAAATTAATCCTATTTTAATGTGGATTATTTGAGGAATTTTTTTTTCTTTGATTCCACTCTGAAAAATAAATCCATAGAGGATTCATTCATATTTTTTTTAGAAATTTGGTTAATTTATTATGATTTTCCTATGTTTAGATTAATTATTTGAATTAATTAATTCAATTAATTACCAAATTAGGTCATTTTGTGATTTATTAAGTTTCAGTGGGTTTCATTGGTGTATTTAACTTCATTAGAGCTTGTTATGTTAATTTAAAGCGATTCAATCAATTTTGATGATTTATTTTATTTAGGTTTAATTTATTAATTAAAATTGAAGTTCAAAGTTTGAAATTTGATATCTCTTGAATTACTTAGCAATAATTCATGAAAATGTTTCCTAAAATGCATTTTAACCTTAATTTTAGTTCCCCAAAGTTTTATTTCAATTTGATTAATAGTTTGGGATTAATTTGAGTTTAATTAATTTCATTTAAAGTCAAATTAATTTAAAATTACTCAAAATTAATTAGAGATTTTGGGTTTAATGGATTATACTCATTGAGATGAATCCATAGAGCCCTCATTTGCATTTTTTATTTATTTTTTATTTTTTATAATTTTTTTGAAAATTTTGGCATTTTAATGATTTTTTAATTATTTAAAATAAAATTATCATTTTAAACGATGACACAGACATGGCGCGGTTGCCACGTAGCATGACTCCATTGGCCACGTGGAATCAATGCGGTGGCCACATCAAAGTGGTGTCAAGGGGATGAATCCCAACCATTTGATCGAAGATCTAATAAATTCCATTCACGGTCTTCTCTGGTTGAATCTGTACATCGTCTAGATCTTAGTTATCTATTCCAAATAGATGGAACGGACGGTGGATATTGCTTCTCGTTCATCTCCATTGAGAGATGAACATCGTTTGTCGAATCTAATAGATTTCTGGTGATCCAAAGCCAATTTTAATGCACTTTCGATTGCAAAATGATCAAGGATCAAGTTGTAATCGATCTATACGGTTTGATTCTCAAAGAAATCAAATTTATTTTAAAAATGACCAAAAATTGCAAGCTTAAAGGGTGGAATTGAAGGAATACCTCAACTTTGATGGCCTACAGCAATGAGATTGACTCAAACACCTTCACCATGTGATTTAGTAGCTTGCCTCCTCGCCAAACACCTTGGAGACCAACTTGCTGCCATTTTTTATCGGTGTTGACCTCACTTTTGGAGTGAGTTCTCATTCCCCTCTTCTTAGACTTGGGATTCTTCTAGACACTAAGATTTCCTTAGTCATAAGACACTTTTAGCACTTAGGAGAACACTTAACCTAAGCCTGGAGATTTAGAAGGGTTAATCATAAGAATAGGCTATACCTTAGGGATTAGAGAGATTCACCTACCCTATAACTCAAATCTAATTCATGTTCACCTTCTCAAATCAAACCTCAAGTCCAATTCAAACATCAAATTCAAATCCAAATCCAAACCCAAATTCCAAAACCAAATGATTGAAGCCCATGATGAAATCCAAACTTGAAATCCTTCCCAAGTCCTTTGAATCAATTTCAATAACTTAGTCAAAATCCAAATTCAACCCAAACTCAATCTTTTCTTATAAATCAGTCATATCTTAATCATCTTCCCAAATATAAATCAAATCATATCCAAATGATCAAAACTAAATCAAACTAAATCAAAACCAAGCTTCTTTTGAACCAAATCATGGACTAACAAAATTCTTGAAAACCCAAAGTAAATTGATTTTCAATCAATTTACCCAATCATTTCATAATATAAATAAATTTACTATCATCAAATCCCAAAATCAAATCCCAAGTCAAATTAAACTAAAACCAATTTGACCAATTTGAGCCAATTTCTAAAATTGAACCAAGCCATCAAAACTCCCATCATGATTGATGATCACCAAGATTCAATTATCAATCAAATCATATCATAAAGTCAACTAAATAAAAACTCAACCCAAAAAATCATCTTAAACCAAATCAATTAGAAATTGACACCAAAATGGCCAATTTGACCACCAATTGACCAATTTGACCCAAGTCCCAATTTTTGACCTAAAGACCAAAATAGGTCAAATTATGATCCAACAAAATTGATTGCAACCAATGGCTCAAGTTCATTTCAAATTGATTATTGAATTTAACCAAACCCATAATTTAGCCCAGTTTGACCAATTGGACCCAATTGACCAACTTATCCCAAATTGACCTAAAGGGTCAAATTGGCCTAAATCCAAATTAAATCTAAATCAACTCAAATAATTTCCTATAATCATCTTCAATTAACCAATTGAATATGAATCTACACCCAACCTAAGCCAATTTGGCCAATTTGGTCAAATTGGTCAACTTGACCCATTTGACCTACATGAATCCAAATGAGCCAAAATCAAACCTAAGCCAAATTGATTGAAACAAATTGAACCAGAATATTTCAAATCATCATTTGAACTTGACCCAAGCTTTGGTTTGACCCAATTTGACTAATTGGTCAACCTAACCCAACCTAGCACAATTTGACCTATAAAGGTCAAATTGAGCTAAACCCTTTTGAACTAAGCCATGACCACTTGGAATCTGATCCAACCCAACCCATGCCCATCTTATGTCATCCCAAAACCAACCCAAACCCAAATTGAGCTCAACCCAAGGAAAATCCCCTTTGGATTCTTCTCCCACATGAATTTTTAGCCAAATATAGCAAAGTCTCCTCTCCCTTTCCTTGTGGTAGCCCTCACACACTCCAGATGAGGTATGACTTTGCCACCTAGCCCAACCCATGTGGGCTAGGTCGATGTTGGACCAAAGGGATTGAGGGATGTTGCCTTGAGCCATCTCCCAAGCCTTCCACCAACCCAATCGAGCCACATGGAGGTGACACTGACCCCTACGACACCTTGGTGGCAGTTAACCAGCCAAAATTTAGAATTTGTCTATCTGATCCAAGTGAGGGGGTGGGGGTGCACACTCTTGAAATTATCATAGAGCCCAAAATGAAACTCCCCAAGCCTCCACAAAGCACTCAAAGCATCCTTAAACTTGGATTTCTTCAAGTTGAAATAGGACACCTCCATTCTTAATAGAAACCCACTCAAACCTCAACCAAATCCTAGTTACTCTTGCACACACCTTTCCCTCATCTCATCAAGCAAGAATGAATCATCTCCCAAGCTCTATGATCGCCAGACGTGTGACTTCAATCAAAGTGAAGCTCCATAGTGACAGACCTTGGTCCTCTGAGTGAATGAGGGGAAATTAGCTTACATGTTGCTCAATAGGGCCTCATCTCTACTAGATGAAGCTTTCTCAATGAAACTCACTGCTGGTCTTGAGCTCCGGTAAGGTAATTCCATTAAAATTGAGATTTTGCAAAAATTTGTTGGAGCTTTTCAAAAGAAAGTTGAATGTCATGTGATCCTAGCCATTGGATCCCTTCGAATCCTTAATGCAAAGGTGTGGGATCCTTTTGGAGTTGATCCGAGCTCGGGTGAGCTCAAATCGCTCAAGCAATGGCAGACCGACTCCATCTCTCATAGCTCACAGGATGATAGATCACACGCTATCTGTTCCACATGATTGGAATAGATGGTCGTGATTAGATCTCATTAGATCATCTAATTTATTCTCTTAGGAGTTGCGGGTTTAATCCTGACCATCTGATCTTAAATCAATGGTAGAGATTAAAATCACGTCGTCACGCATACGCGAGTTAGGAGTTAATATCCAATCCCATGGTGCCACGTGCATGGGTGCCACGTGGCATCGATGAGATTGAGCTTTGATTAGGCCTAATTAAATATTTTTTATGGCTGAAAATTAAAATATTTATAACAAATCATAGAAAACTAATAAAAATGTAAATAACTACTCATTTTAAAGGTATTTCAGAGGAGAATCATTTAAAATTAATCCCAATTGATTTTGAACAGTAATTAAGGCTTAATTTGAGTTTAATTGAAAACTTAATTAACTTAATTACTCCCTGATTACTCAAGCAATTAGTTACAAACCTTTTGAGATTGTTTAATAGGATGACCTCTACCACCCACAATTTTCTTGGGATTTATTACTTAGGTAATTAGAGAAATTTCTCATTCTGGCCTTAATTACTCTCTTAATTAATTAAGTGATTAATTAACCCCTAATCAACAAAAAAATTAACTAATTGGGCATGTTAATCACTGTTGAACAGTGAGTGGACTAATGGGATAGAGTTGGGACCTCTTTCCTAGCCTCTTTCCATAAGTTTATTTAATTTCAAAAATCAAATCAATTAAATGTTTAATTAACTAAGTAAATAGTTTAATTAACAAAATTCAAATTATAATCACATCATATCCTAATAAATTAAATCATAGGTAGATCTTTAGGTGTTTAATAACCTAAAGGAGTTTAATGAAATTATGTTAATCCATATATATGGGAAAACCATAAGAGTAATTAATTAAGCCCCTTAATCTAATTAACTATTAATCATGAGCCAATTGCATTAGGCTATTTTATTTCTTAGGATCATTACAAGTTTATTTTCCATGCATACCATGTTGGCTCATAATTATTTGGTTAATTACTTTAAGGTGGCATAGGTAAGGATAATTAATTGATTTGATTAAGGATCTAACTTAATAAATTCATAAAATCTATCTAATTACATTTTTTTAAACCAAATCATGTTACTAATGTGGGAATGAGATTAGATAACAAATAGTACTCTCCTCTTCTTTAAATTAAACCAAAATCCAAAAACTAAATTAATAAAGAAGCTTTGGTTTACATTAAATGATTTCATTTGGTATGTTTGTCCTTGGGAATTAATTGGATTGGATGAATCACATGCTTGTATTTGATTATTCCTCTCCAATCATGCTAAGTATTGTATTTCATTTGATTTCATACATCCATCTCTTTCCAAAAATTAATTGAATTAAATGAGATTTCCTTTATGTAGCCTTGCATGTGTTGACTTAACTTAATATATGTGTGGTTATTATCTCTGTTAAATCCAAATGTATTTTCTAAAAGTTTACAAATGAATAATACTATGTGTAATGACGATAGTTATAAGTACATAAAAGATGTATGTGCTTATAGTTTAAAGTGTAGGAAGTAAAGTCTCTTTCCTTTATTCACATGTTGATTTACATAAGGTTGAATGGTAATGGGTAACATCCCGGGAATACAAGGATTTAAGTCACCCCATGGAGGTCATTTGATTACCTCACTTCCCTGGTTTAACAATAACACATACCCATTTGATTTCATTCTTATGTATTTTAACATTATAATTTAAATAGAGCTTTAATTTATATACATAAATAATTCAATTAAATAAAATACAAGTTTTGCATGATTTTCATTCTCTTAGTTATTTATACATTCATATGTATCTAAACAAACAAGTATATAGTCTGGACATCCTGGGAATACGAGGCTTTAAGTAGCAACAAAGAGGTCATTTGATTACCTAACTTCTTTGGTTTAACAATAGCACATACCCATTTGATTTCATTCTTATGTTTTTTAACATTAGAATTTAAATAGAGCTTTTAATTCACATAAAAGAATTTAATTAAATAAAATACAAGTTTTGCATGATTTTCATTCTCTTAATTATTTATACATTCATATGTTTCTAAACTAACAAGTATATAGTTTGGACATCCCAGGAATATGAGGCTTTAAGTAGCCCCAAGGAGGTCATTTAATTACCCACTTCCCCGGTTAACAAAGGAACATACTTGTTTATGTCTTTTATACATGCATGTGTATATTTAATTAGAGAATGATGATCCTCTTTTCTATTTAAAAAAAACACATGCATTCATAATTGTTTAGATGGTTGAATTATTTAATCATGTGATTGGGAGCTCTCTTTCTTTTATTCATGTATGCAAATTTACATATGTTTGAATGCAATGGGTATATAGTCTGGATATCCCAGGAATACGAGGCTTTAAGTAGCCCCAAAGAAGTCATTTGATTACCTCTCTTCTCTAGTTTAACAATGATACGTACCTATTTAATTTCACTCTTATGTATTTTTGTATAAGAATCTATATAGAGCATTAAATTACATATACTAAATAATTAAATCAAATGAAAAGATAAACTTAAAAAAAAATACATGTGTTCATCATGTTGTATGTATAGATACACTTATGATTAAATCATATGAATGATATTTGTGATGGAAAGGAATGAGTTAATATATGTCATGTGATAGTAATTCAATTAGATTAATCTTAAGATGCATTTCATATTGAATAGATTTATTTAAAGTGAACTTAAACTTAGGATTAATTTAAAATGTATAATAAGCCATTCACTATAGAAAATTAAATCAAATTAAGATGTTTTAGATGTGGCTTAAGGTAGGGATGGAAGAGGGAAATCCCCTTCCTTATCTTAATAACACTTAGTTGTTAACTGTATATATATGAAATAAAGGAAAACATAAATTAAAATTCTCAAATCAATTAAACAACTTCATGTGAAATCAACCCTTTTATGATAATTTGAATTTTCTACACTTAGAAAATATAACTCTAATGCCAAGAAGACACACCACACAAGAGTTAGCAAACATTAGAACTAAGTCACCACTTCTAGTCCTAAGTTAGGATGGTGCATGATGTGATGCATATTTTGTTTTGTGATGTATTATTTTAGATTGGATGTTAGGTGTATGTTTGTAGACTAGATGTTAGGCCATTTTTAACCTAATCATGTTTTTTATAGGGGATTGTACTTAAGAGGATGCTTAAAATAAATATAAATTCTCTCTTTATAGGTTGCTTAAACCCTTAAGCATAATCCAAATTAGGACAGGTGGACTTGGTTACCCATTTGTAGGGTGCTAAGTCCAAATCATGTATATAACTGCTTGGGCGATGTGTATGTTTAGTTAACATTCATTTGTAGGTATAATTAAATTTACTTTTTCTATGTAAATGTAATTTTTCATTAGGAATTAAGATTAGTGATATGGGGGATTAGGATGAGCAGTGGCCAAAAAGCTTTGTCCTTGGGTGCCTTGTGATGCCTTTGAAGCAAGCACAACTAAACCGAAGGAGTTAATCAAATCAAGAAGATATGAAGAAATAAAGGAAAGATGACCCCCATAGTATTTGATCAAATTGTAATTATTCTTTTATATCCCGTAGAGGAACTAGGCTACCTATATCTTTTTTGAGTTGCGGATCCAACCACACCACCTATTATTTCATGATAGTTATAGAATTTGATTGATGATTTATTTAGATTGCATTAGAAATTGCATCTTCTTCATAGTTTGTTAAATGTTTAATGCCTTAATGTGTGACCTGGATGTGATTAGGCTCTTAGAGTAAATTTAATTTTTCTACCCCAACTAATCACTCATATTTAAAATCTAAACTACTCATAATCTCATAATAAAGCCTAGGTCTTAAATAAGATAATTAAATAATTTAGGAACTTTAGTTATGAGGTTGTATGTTTCACATCATGCATGCATCTTGAATCACTCTAAATGAGGGCCTTCATCCTTATATGCATAGGCTTGACGTGGAGTAACCCCTACTGATAGAGCTTCACCTCTCTCTTTTGATTTTGCCAATAATTTACTTCATCATACATTTAGGCATGTAAAAAATCCTAAAGCCTTGGTTTAAATTATGTGTCAAAAATGAAATAAAATTTGAAAAGATTTTGCATTTATGGATTAAGTCATATGCTCATATCACTCATGCTCTAGTCTCTTAGGGAGTGGGGTTAAGGACTTTAGTATCCTTCTAAATGAATATAAAGCCCAACTATCTTGTAAATTTATATGACCAAATTACATGATTTTAAAATCATAGAAGGAGTTAGTTGACGACCACTCTAGGCAGTTATAAGTCCAAAAGTTGGATGGATTTACTCTCTCTTGTAGAGATAAACCATGATGTCCACCTGTCGCTTAGATTTAGGTTGCGCTTTAACTCTTACTAAAGCTCCCAAGATTTAGGGTTTGAGGCAGCTGTTTCCTTTAGGCTACAAGCATAAATCCTCACCTGTTAGGCATTTTCATAACCTTGTGTTGATGGATTATAAGCCCTAATAATCTAATAAAATTTCAACTCAAAACATATAAATCTCTTCAACATCAAAATTATAAAGCCCATCCATAGGATAGATTAAAATGCTCACTAGGTCTCCTAGTATCATGTGCATTTCCTATTTATTTCCTTTGGCTTCCAAAAATAAGTCTTCTCCTTAAACTTTCCCAATTGATTTTCCGAACATAACTAATCCTTTGATAGTCTAACCTTGAAATCTTTGGAAATGATAATTATCTACTTTAATCGAGTGTATTCTTAGAGAATTGTATTCATTAAGATGTAATTAACTATGGAGGCTTACCTCCATAGGGAACTTTAGAAACTGGTTTAAAATAAACCCTGCTTTATTCATTCATGTAAACTAGGAGAAAAATCTCTAGTACATTCGAAGACCCATAATGCCTTAGAAGTCCTTATCAGGTGATTTGGTCTATTAGAAGGTGGTGTCTCTATCTTTTGAGATAGTACATCATTTCTTAATGTTTACCACGCCAATAAGTACCCCTACGATTTATGGTATCCCATATCTAAAATAAATAATAAGTCACTCAGGGATGGTTCCTCTCTATCTTTAGTAGATAATTATCATCTCCAAGCATCGATAGTGACTTACATTTTATATAAACCCAAGACTATCTTTCTTTTAGTTAGCACTCAGCTTATTTCATCCTTAAGCAAAGCTAGCCAACATCTTTTAAGTTTTAGGACCTCACTCCATGTAGGTCTTGAAACCTCTATTGGGTCCCCCAATAGGTAAAAATAAATTAATTCAAGGAAGGAGATAATTAAATTTAGAACCTCTTTACCACTAGCTTGGTGAGGCAAGGTTCATTTCATATTTAAGAAAATTTAAATAAAAGCCAAAGTAAAATAAGTCTTTCGCAAAACATTTCAAAAGCCCTTTTTCAAAATAAAATGATTTTGAAATTAAACTTCACATAACAAAATTTGCAAAACATAAAAAAAAAAATCTTCAAACCTCTTTTCAAAAATAATAATTAACCCTCATCAAACATACTTGAATTTGTTAAATAAGGGTTCTCTTTCAAATCAAAATCAAGTATACATCATCAAAACCCTTTTTTAAAATTTATTTTACAAAAGCACATTTTCAAAGAAAAATGGAACAATCAACTCTATTAAACAAATATATTTATAAAGTTTCATTTAAATATCCAATATAAAATCAAATCACAATATATATTTAATATACTTAAATTTATAGAATGAGAGTTCTCCAAATCATACCAAATCAACACATATCAACACACAACAAACATATCAAACACATTTGATCACTACTTAACATACCTAAATTTATTAAATAAGGGTCCTATTTTCAAATTAAGAATGAAATCAACATATATCACACACATAACAAATAATCATCACAAATAAGATGCTTTCAAAAATGTTCAAATATATAATTGAAACCTTTATCATACATAAATTTGCTAAATAAAGGTTTCCCAAATAAAATTTAAAATAAATCTTTTGGCAAATCTAATCTTATCATATCACAAAACCTTTAGCAAACTTAAATTTGTTGAATGTGAATTCCAAATCAAATCTTATGGCAAAGTCTCTCCTCAAATCTCAAAATCTCTCCAATTCAATGAGCCCCACTTAGTATACCTAAATTTGTTAAGTGTGAGTTCAAATTTCAAGTCAAATGTAAAAATTAATGATTGAAGGTAGTTATCAAAGCAAGGGTCTAATTCAGTTTTATTTCAAAAGCAGAGATATCAGTTCAGTCCTTAGTCCCTTTTGTGATCAGTCTTCCACCATGTATGCCGGCAAGATGATCTTCTCTTTCTTGTCCAGTGTGGATTTGGCCTTGGATCAGGCCATACTCACCACCATCACCACCCATGCAATCCAGTTTGACAGTGGCTTTGAGGTAGTCAGAGTCACCTGCGAGGGGCCAGCCCTCACTATTGTTGCAGGGAGGAGGTGGCAGAATAGAAGCCACTTCTCCACTTCGACATCCCATCTGACCCTAAGTTCCCCTCACTGAAGAGAAAATCCACTATGGTTCCCACCAATGGCGATTTTAGGCGACCCCTGATCTGGTCAGTGCCTAGCGGTTCGGTGAAGGCTAGCACCTCCTCAATGGTTTCTTCCATTTTGAAGGGAAGGATCTTGACCTCCGAGATAGTCTCCCCTACCTTTGAGGTAGGATCTAGCTCTCGCTCCACCGCTCGCAGGATGCAATAATAACCGAAAGGTTAAGCGACACTATGAGCACGAGGTGAGGTAGATCGATGATGCCTCTCACATGGCTGAGTAGGGTTCTTTTCATGAGACCTCTTCACTCTTGAGTAGAAGTAGGTTTCACCCCCTTTTAGCTTTGGGTGAAGAGGAGGACTATAGGAGGATTGCTGCATTGCCTCTACCATCAGCATAGTTTAAGACACCAGCTAGGGAGAGTAGGAAGCCCTATGATGATTTACGATAAGTTCTTTGCTGGGTCGGTAGAGCCCATAGACACTCAGAGTCCAAATTTTTACATGATTTGAGGAGTTTGATCCCTAGGAGCGTTAGGGGTCAAATTCATAGAGAGAGAGCTGTAGAGGCTAGAGTCGCTGCCTAAGCAGATAAGCGAGAGAGGATGAGGTATGCTAGACACTCGTCGGCCTCCACCTTGATAGACTTTCTTGATTGGCACCCCATCAGGGCTGATCACTCAAACAATATAGTAGTTACGAGCATGATTCGATGCAGGAGGAGATCTCCAGCCGAGAGGCAGTCAGTGTCTTTACCATCACACTGCTCCACTCACCGTCTGCCATCACCCATCCAACTTACAACATCTACCACCCCTACTAAGCTTTAGACGCCCCCATTTGGGGAAAGACCATCTCCATTAGCGATCTGGCTGTGGCCCAAGGATCTCGCTCCATCCATTCCACCCGTTTAGCTGAGATTGAGCTCCCCTGCTTGACCTTCTACCTTAGCCATGGTTAGGATGGAGTGGCAACCCAAGAGTGTCATGGTCGCACTACTTATAATACAGTTAGAGGGGCAGAGGGGAGGGGATACAGATATAGTCCACATGATAGTTGAGCCAGTTAGGGAGTGCAACCCGCTAGCACAAAGCATTAAGTATATACAATCTATAGAGCACAGTCCTATGGTCAGTCGATAGCCAGTCTACATTCCACAAGAGCTAGACAGGATAGATGACCATTCATTAGACAACATCATAGAGGACTACTACATTGCCGTCAAGAAGATTATTGGCAATGATCACTCAGATCAGGAGGAGGGTAGAGTCCACTTTGATCCTGATGAAGATGACATGTTGGGATTACGTGAGGTCACATGGTTGACACCGAGGATCCTAGGATCACAACTAGGAAGGTGTTGTGGTTGAGGAAGGTGACACCTCTCACTCAACTTAGCACCTCCTCCACCAGCTCAAGCAGAAGAATGATCATATAGATAGGGTGGAGAAGAGGGTAGAGGAGTTGATGGCAGTGGTCTTAGCATTGTAGAATCCAGCCCTAGTCTTGTAGCCTTCTCCTATAGTAGACAACCAGCCAGAATTGGTACATACTTTAGACTGTCCTAGGTGCACTTCTGTAGGTGATGATGTTGGTAGTTTGCATAGGAAGGTCACAGATAGCACCTCCATGCATGAGAAAGACATTAAGCATATGGTGGTGGAACAGTGAAGGAGGTGTGGCAAGAGCTCATCCATTCCAATGGGTAGACCATACCCAGAAGAATTCAATATAGTTCAATACCCTAAGGGTTTTATGCCACCATCCTTCAAGATTTTTTATGGTAGTTGGAGCCCATGGCAATAAATAGCACATTTTAGAGTTGGTGGTAGTGACACACTCTTGTTCAGACTTTCTGTGACTTAGTAGGGTAGCATTTATTGGTATGCGAATTGCCCAACGGTGAAGACTTTTCGAGTTGGAACACCTCTTCATCAAGAGATTTACTGGAGCTTTGCAGAGGGTGATTGTAGGAGACCTCATTGTAGAGAATCAGAAACTTAATGAGTCTCTTATTAATTACGTTCTCAGGTGGCGCAACCTGAGTATGAAATGCGAGCCATAGCTATCCGAATAACATGTAATTGAGATTCTTCTCAAGAATATCTATGGCCCAATTGCCTTCATGCTTAAGGGATTTACCATCAAAACCTTTGAGAAATTAATCAACAAGGCGGCTAGCCTACAAGAGGAAGCCAAACAGGTGCCCTTCTTGGAGCAATCATCTCAGCCCAAGCCATAGTAGGTGTTCAAAAAGAAGCTAGGGATAGTTGTGTTAGTGGAGAGAGGGAAGTAACCAGCTAGAGTTTGGTATGAGAGACCATGAGCTCAGCAGCCTCCTTTGCCACCTCCTCTGCCACCACCTCGATCATTATACCATCCACCAAAACTGCCACAATGGCCATTTCCACCATCTCAGCAGGCTACCCAGTAGCGGTATTCATATCCACCACTAGGAAGTTACTTCCCACCTACTCCTATCGATAAATTGAATAAGCCATATTCATTCAAGAGGGAGGTAATTAAGAAAATCTTTAAGAATCTTTTAAGGAAATCTTACTTTCAGTTACTAGAGCCTAAGAGGCCAAAAGAAGTGGACAAGAGCGTTCATCCTAGCTATTGCCCCCTACCACCACATGTTAGGCTATGTCTTAGAAGATTATATTACTTTTAAGGATTGGCTTAAGTGTAGCAACAAGTCGAGAGCCATAGTTATCCATAAGGAATACATATTGGAATAACCATCCAGTTCTATTAGATTAATGCTTAGGGACACTCGTGATCCTCTTAAGACCAAAGAGGGTTGGGATATCTCCTTATTGAACCTCTAAAAGATCATTTCTAAGATCATGAAGCTTTTCTTTGGGTCTTTGAAGTAGCTCAAACTAAAACCAAAGAAGGTTTGCTAGTCACAAAGTATAACTTGGGAGAGGATAGCCATGGTAACAGCAACACACTTTCCCGATAGTCCAAGTAGCACAACCAGCCCGAGTCCAGACTCCATCCATCGTTACTACTTCTTCTTCTACTAGCTCCTCCTCCGAAGAGCATTGTATGGAATAAGGGCATCAAATCCACTCCCTTACTTTATTTGATTTTTTACCATGTACCTCCACCGAAAAAGAAATCAATGAAGAAATCATATTTTACTTATATCTTATCTACTTCTGATGCTCTTGATTTTATTCCTATAGAAAACACTCCAAGTATAAATAATAATAATAGCTCTAGTAGTTCTGATACTTTCCTTTCTGATTCAGAGTCAAACTTTTCTTCTCTGAATCAATTTGGTTCACCTCTTGAGATTGACTTGGAGTCAACCAACTCTAAGGATCCCATAGGAGAAGCTGTAGGTATGCCTGATGAGTAGGTAGAACTTTTCACACAAACTCATCATTCCAAGAAGTCATGGAAGTCAACTTACGCAGTGGCAATGTTCTACCTCCTAGGGTAGCACCTCAGGATAAGGGTAAGAAAGTCATTGGTTTCAGTGAGCAGATAGCTCCTCCACAAGAAGCTCCACCTATGAATATGCTTGTGGAGGACCAAGCTAGAGTTGATTACAACATGCTAGCTCATCTTAAAAAGTTGCTAGCTAAGTTAAGCATATATGATGCCTTTGTCTTATCCAAAGAGATGAGAGAATATCTAATCAAGGCTTTACTTGATCCTAAGATTTGCTTAGCTCAGCTGATCACTACTAGAGAGGAACACACGATCAAGGATATCTTAGGAGTTACATTCATGATGAAGACTTACTTAGGGGGATGTCGAGCACAACCCCTCTTTACATTATAGTGGATGTTACATCTGACTATCTAGAGTTGGTTGACCTGATGGTCAACAATATGAGTCTAAGAACCTTGCTTACTTGAGGATCGACATCTCCAAACTCCAAAAAGAAAGAATGATGTTGAGAGGATTCAATGAACAAGGCGAGAGGGCATTAGGCTCCATAATATTACCCTTGAAGATAGATGATTGGAAGATTAAAGCCAAGTTTCACATTATAGATTTAGATACATCTTTCAATGCTTTGGGAGATGGTTATTCATGAAAATAACATGGTTCCATCTTCTATATCAATGTATGAAGTTTGTGAGAGGTGAAATCATCTATGTCAAAGGAGATCTTAAGCCATTTACAGTTCACGAGGTCGGCATATATGAGGACGTGACTTACTACCTCCCTCAAAAATCAACAAGTGTATTCTTATGAACTTGGTCAAAGTTCAAAAATAAAAGAATAGAAAAAAGAAAAAGAAAGAGAAAAAGAAAAAGAAATAGAAAAGAAAAGAGAAAATAAAAATGAAAATAAAAGGGAGTGAGAAATAGACTTGGAGGAGGAAGTGGAGCTTGCCATTAGATTCCACTCACAGTTCATTACTCCATTCGAACATATAGGTAGGATGACTGACCTTCAGAAGAGGCCAATTGAGGTAGTCCAGGGTGGAAAACCTCTTTATTGCCACCAATATGAGATATGTCCTAGCCACCAGTACACACTTTATCCATATAGACTTAAAATCTAGTTTAGAGGATGAGTCTATATGGTTAACACCAACTCTTCTTAGCAGATTCCCTTGAGGTGACACTTAAAAATAATGATGACGGGCTCCAAAGTAAAGCATGAGTGTATCCATCTATGGAAATCAAGTTAGGAACCTTATCTCTAACCCCAGTTTACTCATAAAAAGTTGAGGGTTTGGTAGTTTTGGAAACCCCTAAGTCATCCATAAATGTGAAGACTCAGAGGTTCTTTCTGGGAGCATCATCCTCAAGTCAAGAAGTTGATATAGAACTTAAGGATGACTTATATAAATATTTAATAGAATTACCTTTTGATTAATTTTCACATGTATTCATAATTTAACAAAGAAAGGATTAATCCCACAAACTTAGTCAAAGCATAGGTCATACTACTTTGAAAGAATATGAAAGAATAAATGCAAAATCTCTCAATCAAGATCAAGACTAAGATTCGGTACCATTCTAGTCGATGATGATGATTATTGCTTAGTCATCACCAATCATTTGGAATCTGATAGGTTCTTTTAAAATCACATTAACTCATATGAGGAGGTGTGCTTAGAAACTTCAAATGATCCAGATGATTTTAAAGTCAAAGATGCACCACCAGAGTTCGAAGAGGAGATCAACTTAACCATCGACGAGCTCAGAGAAATGAATTTAAGGATTGAAGACAATCCACGTCTGACATATATCAGTTCCTTTGAATAGGATTGAAACCAATGACTTAGTTTGGTTATTGACTGAGTTTAAGGACTACTTTGCATGGAGTGATAAAGAGATGCTCGATTTATCTTCTGATGTAGCAGTCCATAAACTAGCAATAGGGCCTAGTGCTAACCCTATCAAGCAAACTCCTAGTTGTATGCGATTAGACATTGAGCAACATTTCATTTCTAAAGTAAAAAAACTGACCGATGTTGGCTTCATTCAGGAAGAAAAATACCCTACATGGTTGGCCAGTGTCATCCCAGTTAAGAAGAAGAATGACCAAATTCACATATGCATCAATTTTAGGGATCTAAATAAGGCATGTCCAAATGACAAATTTCCTTCTAGATAACGATGGTGGACATTGCCTCATCTCATGTCTTCTCTTTCATGGATGGCTCATATAACCAAATAAAGATGGATGAAGATGAAAACACTACTTTTAGAATTGTCAGAATATTTTGCTATAAGGTCATGCCTTTCGCCCAAAATGCATCTACATCGAAGCCATGACTCAATCTTCAATGAACTCATTCATCTCAAGTGCTATGTGTCGATGATCTCATCATCAAAAGTAAAGAAAAGGAAGACCATCTCTTTGACTTGAGTAGTTTTGAAACGATTAAGATAATTTAACCACAAAATGAAACCCACGAAATATGCATTTGGGTAGCTTCAAAATTCCTTGGGTTTATTGTCGACACCAGAATCAATCGATCAGAAGATCAAAGTGATATTAGAAATGCCACCCCCTAAAGTTTAACTCAACTCAGATCATTTCAAGGGTGATTGGTGTATCTAAAATGCTTTATATCCAACCTATAAAGAAGATGTCAATCATTTTCAGCACTTGTCAAAAATGACGCCAAGTTCATGTGAGATTATAAGTGCCAACATGACTTCAAAAATATCAAGCACTATCTTATGATGCCGCCAGTTCTAACAACCCCTATCTTAGGAAAGTCACTCAAACTTTACACTGCTGCATTAGATGACTCCCTTGACACTTTGTTGGCTCAAGCCAACAACGAAGGGAAGGAAAATGCACTCTACTACCTTAGTCGCCATCTAGTCAAACTTTCCAAGGAGTTGGCATGTTTGGAAGATGAGTTCATATCAATCAATGTCCAAAATATACAAGTATTATCCCTTATTGATAGATAACTCATCAAAAAGCACTCTCTTGAAGGAGAGGTTGTGATTGTCAAAAAGGATGATGAGTTAAATTGGAGGCAACCATTCATGGATTACCTAAACAAAGGCAAATTATCTCAAGAGAAGTCCCAAGCCCATTAGATGAAGCATAGAGCACTTTCATATTCTCTCATAGATGGCACCTTGTACTGGTGGTCCTTCGATCATATGTGGTTATGCTATTTAGACAAACACGAATCCCGTAAGATCGTGATTGAGGTACATTCAGGGAGCTCACCGATCTGGTCCAAAGATGAAAGCCAAGATCAAGGGACTAGGATACTTCTGGTCTTTGATGATCATAGATTGCATGGACGTAGCTAGGTGATGCCACTAGTGATAGGTACACGGTGTGGTCATACATCAACCACCCAATATTCTACACCCTACATTGGCCTCATGGCCATTCGAGTGTTGGGGTTCTAACATAGTGGGTTTGATTGATCCTCCTTCTTCCAAAGGTCATCAGTTCATCCTAGCTGCTACTTACTACACTTCCAAGTGGGTGGAGGTGATTCCACTCAATGAGGTTATAGCTTTGATGTGCTCCATTTTTAGAACCATATCATTATATAGGTTGAGGTACCTCGACATTTATATTGATAATGCCATTCAAAACATTAAGATCAACAATATTGCTCAAAAATACATCATGGATTGGAGGTATTCTACCATCTACTAGGGAAAATGGCGAGCCTTCAACAAAACTTTCATCCAAATCTTTGAAGAAGACACTCGACTATAACGGCGATAGTGGCATGATTAAGAAGCCTTGTGCTTACGCATATATATGTAACTCCAACTCAATCTACCTCTTTCTCTTTAGTGTATGGGTCAGAGCTTACGATTATTGGTCCAACTCCCATCACTAAGGAAAATTGTGGGTAGCAAGATCACAATGGAGCAGAATAACAAGTTATGGTTAGAAGAGCTCGTAGGTTTGGAGGAGAGACGTCTACGGGCATGGAAAAATATCAAGTTGTATAAAGCCAAAATGTTTCAAGCTCATAACAAGTTTTTTCATTCTAGAGATTTTTAAGTAGGAGAGCTTGTTTTAGTTCTAAGGAGACCAATTGTTGCCCATCACAAGATGGGAGGCAAGTTTGAACCTACTTGGGAAGGCCCTTTCTCCATAGAGAAAGCCTACCAAGGAGGATCATATCGACTTATTAATCATGGGGAGAGCACCCAATGCTTCCAATCAATAGGCTTTACTTAAAAGAAATATTATCCTTAAAATTATGTTTGAAAATAATTATCAATGAAAATTTCATTTCAAATTCAATCTCTTCAAATTGAAAACATCTTTATTTGTGAATCTACCACGATGTGTTTAGGGTAGGTGTAAGGAACCCAAATGGTGTCCTATCCTTTATCAACACAACACAAACATAAACTACACACAAACACATAAAACAAACACATATCTTTTATCTCAGGCTTCTTCGAGTTGGGATAATGCCCCTAATGGCACTCACTCAGTAGCTGCTCTAGGTCAGGCTGATGTGCTACCCTGCTAGTGCATCATCCCAATGGTTCCTTGTACAATAGGATGTAAGTCTGCTACACTTTCTTCCTGACTTAATCATTACACACTGATGAGCGCCTTGTTAATTTGTAGGCCTGACTGCGTGGCCTGTAAACTACCTCTTGTTGGCTTCATTTAAGATGATATAAGTCTGCTACACCTTCTTCTTGAACTAGTCATCATGCACTGACTGGGTTGAGTATATTTGAGGTTTAGAGTAACTCCCCAGTGGCTCCTTTCCTCCTGACTACTTCAAGTTTGGGTTTGGTCCTCCCATGGGACTCTCCACTTAGTAGTCTCCTGTTGACCTCATTTTTAGAATGAGTTCTCAACCTCTCCATCTTAGACATAGGACTCCTCTTAGACACTAAGAGTTCCTTAGTCTTAAGACACTTCTAGTGATTAGGTGAACACTCAACCTAACAGACTTAGAAGAGTTAGTTATGAATAGGTCATTGCCTTGGGAAAACTTGCCTACCCTATAGCTTGAAACAAATCCTCACTTCCTTCCTTCAAGTCAAACTACAAATCCAAATCAAATTTCAAAACTTAAATCAATTCCAAACTTAATTGATTTTCTCAAACTCAAATCAACTTGAACTCCAAACCAAACCAAATTCAAAATCAACTTAAATCCAAATCAACTTCAAATTCAAATAAACTTCAATTCCAAATCAAATCTTAAATCAATTCCAATTTAATTGATTTTCTCAAACTTTAAATCAATTAAAACTCAAATTATGAATCAAATCTCAAATGATTGAAATGATTGAATTCCAAAGTCAAAATCCTTCCTAAATCACTTTGATTCCATCTTATGGACTTAGCTCAAATCAAATCCAAATCAATTCAAATTCAAAATATTTCCTCATAACCCATTTATATTCTCATTTACATTCACAAATATAAATGAAATATAAGTTCAAATGACCAAAATAAAATCCAAAACTCAAGTCCAAATCTAAAATCTTTCCTAAGTCACTTTGATTCCATGTTATGGACTTAGCTCAAATCAAATCCAAATTAATTCAAATTCAAGAGTTTTTCTCATAACCCATTTATATTTTCATTTATATTCACAAAAATAAATGAAATATAAATTCAAATACCCAAAACCAATTCAAAATTCAAACCCAAATCTAATCAAAATCCAACTTAAACCCTTTCAAGTCAAATTCTTGAACTTGGTCAAATCAATCTCAAATCAATCCAAACCCTTAAATTTTCTTCATGATTCAATCAATCTTTCAATCATGAAACTAAATATAAACATAACTTCAACCATCGAACGAAAACTAAATTCAATACTCAAACCTAAATCAAACTCATGTTCATCCTTTGAACTTCAAATTGTCAAATGAATCAAAACCTATTTGACTACAAGTTACTGGAAAATGGATTTATATTTCAATCATAAGTCCATATGTGAGTTCAACCAAACTTGGATCAAGCCTTGATCAAGTCAATTGACCTACTCAAGCTCCTTTGACCCAAAGTGACCTAAAGTACCCTTTTGAGCCAAATTCTAATCCTACCCAAATTGGATTAAACTAACCCCACCTAAGCCTCATATTGTGAGCAACAATCATCATGAGATGATCAATCACTCAAATTGGGTCAAACCAAGTCAAACCTAAGTGTTGACCAAGTCAACACTTAGCCAAAATGAAACCTAAACTAGCCAAAATCCACCATAGACTAAATTGATTGAAACCATTGATCAAAACCAGTTCATGATCAATGATTGACTTGACAAGTCATCAATTGAGCCAAACCTAACCAATTGGCCACTTGACCCAAGTTGACCCAACTTGACCTAAAAAGTAAAAATATGTCAAATCTTGATCTGAGTCAAATTGATTGCAACCAATGGGTCAAATTCATTCAAAGTCACTTGTTGAACTTGACCAAAGCCTAAATTGGTCAACTAGACCCAACTTAGCCCAATTGACCATGAACCCAACTTAACCTAAAAGGACAAATCAAGCCAAAATCAAACCAAACCAAAATTGATTTTAACCAATGCTTGCAAAGCATTTCAAATGACAAATGAAACCTAAACCAACCCATGAACTAACCTAGTTGGGTCAAATGGGTCAAATTGCCCAACTTGACCCATTTGACCTAAGTGAACTCAAATGAACCAAAACCAAATATAAATCAAATTGAACCAAACCAATGATACCAAAATATTTCAAATGGTCATATGAACTTGACCCAACCCTTGGTTTGACCCAATTTGACTAATTGGTCAACTTGACCAAAGCTGACCCAAGTTGACCCATTTTGACCTCAATAGGTCAAGATGAGCCAAATGACATCAAATCAACTCCAAATTCTTTGAGATTTGGCCCAACCCAACTTCAAACTATTCTAAATTTGCCTAAATTAAAATCAAAGCCAAATGACCATTTTACCCCTAGGTCAAGGGGTAACCTATGACTAATTCTACTTAAAATTTGGTCAAATCCTTTTCATGTCCACATGGTACCCTCTTAGTGGACCAAATGGACACTAATGAGGGTGGTACACATGACCCAATGAGTTTGGGTCAGGAAAACCCAACCCAAGGCCAAAACTGACCACCCAATAGGAATTTAACACATGGAATCACTCCATACTCTAAAATAAACACATGTGCAACTTCACCACTCCCGTCCTCTACCAAAATCAAATCACATGGCACTCAAAACCACCTAACAAACCCAATCCAGGTGATCAATTTGATCAAAATGGCAAGGAGAAGCTCACATCGATCCTTGTGGGAGATATACTCCCCCCAACTCCACTTCATTTCACATCTCTTCTTGATTGAGCCAGGAACTTAGAGCATTGCCAAGCTCTCAGGTTCCTCAAGCTCTTCCATTCTCTATTTTGGCTTTCTAATTGAAAATAGGGAGGTGAGAAATCCACCTTGCTCAATTCTAACCAAACTCAATTACTCTTGCAAGCACCATGGTGAATCAATTATCCATCAAGTTCCAAGCATCTAAATGGAAGAGGAGCAGAAAAGCAAGCATTTGAAGCTAATCTTGGCCAATAGGCGGATCTACTTGATCTGCCTTCAAACCTTCAAGGGCTTTATCCACTAGAAAGCTACCTGATAGTTGGGAGTCGGTGATAGCCTCGGTAGGTATGCCAAAGAGCTTAGTGTAGGAATTCTTTGGTCCTTTGTGAAGGGAAGTGTAATCCCATTGCAATTCAACCATTGGATGTCTTTATTCTTGCTCTTAGATGGTGTGTATTAAATCCCTTCTCAATCCAAGCTCAAGTGAGCTTGGATCAAGCCTTGGAGGATGGATGGTTGCCATCTCCCATAGGCGAGGGCAGGGATGAATCACAGACCTTCCATCCCGCATATTTTGGATGGGCGACCCTAATTAATCCGATTAGATCCCACATTTTAATCCATTTAGATCCACGGGTTTAATGGATGATCTTTGACTGATGATCCAAGGAGAAAATGATAGCACCGCCACGACCGTAGATATTTGATAACTTAAATAATGAATCCATCATGCCATGTGGAAACGCATCGGGTCCATGTGGCGAGGGATTAGTTATATAATTAGGCTATTTAATTATTCCTTAATCATAAAAACTCTAAAAATACAACACTAAATATAGAAAATCTAAAAAAATGCAAACTCAACTTCATTTTAAAGATAATTCAAAGGGGAATAATATAAAATTAATTTTAATTGATTTTGAATAGTGATTTTCTTAATTTGAGTTTTATTGTAATTATGTTAATTACTCTTAATTATTCCAATAATTAATTCCAAACTCCTTAGGTTAATTAGTGGATGACTCTCTACCTCCCATGATTTTCTTGGAATTTATTATTGGATTAATTTAGGTAATTGCTTTCATCTCTAATCACTCCTTTAATCAATTAAATGATTAATAACCTATTAAATGATGATAAATTCATTAATTAAATTTAATCATCTTGGAATTGGATAGACTTAGGGAATGAGATTAATGTTTTTTCTTTTTTTCTAAGTCTATTTCATTTGAATGAAAAATTAATTAATTTACAAATTGATTAATGATTTAATCATTTCATTAAATAGCTTAATTAACCAAACTCAAAATTAAAAAATTAATCTAGAAACTTAATCACTTAATCAATCCTTTCTTCGGTAGATACTTAGGTGTTCAATAACCTAAGTAAGCTTAAGGAAATCATTTCCAACCCACATGTGTGGGAAGGTTATGAAAGTACTTAATTAAACCCTTTAGCTTAATTAATCAATGATTATGAGCCAATTGCATTAGGCCCCTTTCTTTTTTAGGTGCAATTATGATTTAAATTCAATGTGGTTGCATATCATATGTTGGCTCACAATTATTTGAATAATTATGTTAAGGAGGTGTAGGTAAGGAGAGTTAATGAACATAATGTACACCTTAACCTAAACAAAATCTAAAATCAATCTAATGGTTCTAAAAATTAAACTAAAATAACACACACATGTGGGAAATGGGTTAGACCAACAAACCTTTTCACATTTCCTAAAATCAAATCGAACTCAA
This sequence comes from Cymbidium sinense, assembly GCA_021442155.1. Classification (NCBI taxonomy): domain Eukaryota; kingdom Viridiplantae; phylum Streptophyta; class Magnoliopsida; order Asparagales; family Orchidaceae; genus Cymbidium; species Cymbidium sinense. Next base: position 95,733,503 of record CM038219.1, read on the forward strand.
AATTAAAATAAATCTCTTAAACATTTTGATTCACTTTAAATGATCTTATTCCATAGGATTGTTTTAGAATTAATTAGGTGAATGAATTACATGCTTACATCACTTTATTTCTTTCTAGCATGCTAAATGTTGTTTGTCATATGAAATCATGCATTCATGCCTCTTGAAAAATCAAATTAAAATGAATGTTTTCCTTTATGTCAAATTGCATGTTTTGGCTAAAGTAAGAATATGAATGGCTATTATCACTACTAAATCAAAAATTATTTTCAAAACTTATAAATCAAACACATAAATGGGTATGCTACTTATAATTACTTATAAGCTTGCATGTGAGTATAATATAAGATGTGCATTATGTGACTTTCCTTCTCTTCTTTTTAACATAGTTTTGAATAGGATTTGCAAAGTGTATAGTTCATTTGAAAAGAACACAACACTTGCTTAAATCCATTCATATTCATTCCTATGTTATCATTTAAGAAGGATCTTCACATTTGCAAATATAAATTGAACAACCAACAAATCAAACAAACATAAACTTTTGCATGACTCTTTTTTCCATTCATTTCTTTTACATGCACATGTATTTAAGAAAAGTGGTATATTCCTGACATCCGGGGTTGTGAGGCTTTAAGTAGCCCGAAGTAGGTCTTGTACCTTACACCCGTGGTGTAAAAAATAATGGTGTTGTACTCACTTATGTCTTTCATACATGTAAATGTGCATTTGATTAATGGATAAAAGAATCTCTCTTTTCCTACCTAACAAAATCATGCATCATAAAAAAATCCAAATTTTTTTAAACAATATCTCTTAGCATTCGTCATTGAGGTGTGTTAACATTTCCATTTGAATGTATAGATATGCTTAGATTCATCCATATGCATGTTACACATGTTGGAAAAGAAATAAAGTGTTTGTGATAGTAATTCACTTTAATTAATCTAAAATGCCTTTCTTATTTGAATAGTTTATTTAGAAAATATAAACTTAGGATTAATTAAAACACATAATAAAACATTCACTAAACAAAAAATCATTAATGAATCTACCTTAGAAATTACTTAAGGAGGAAAGAGAAGTTCTTCTCTTTTCCTCTTTACAACACTTAGTAATTAAGTAGGTTCATTCAAACCAAATCAAATCATAAATAAAATCAACCAAATCAACTAAATCACTTAAATGAAACCACCTCTAAGTTGAACCTTCATACTTAGAAAACTCTAACCTTAAAGTATAGCTAAGACATACACAAGCCTTAAATGGCACACACACACATTAGGCTAAGTCACCATTTCTAGTCCTATGTTAGGGGTATGCATGATGTTTGATTTTATTTATGATGTGATATTTTAGTCTAGATGTTAGGTGGTAGACTGAATGGTAGGATGATCTTAGTCTAATCATTATCTTCTTGGGATTGTGTGGGCTTTAATAATAATATAAATGCTTTTGTATGCAGTTGCTTATACCCCTAAGCATAATCCAAAATAGGCCGTGGACTTGGTTACCCATGTGGGTGCTAAGTCCAATTTATTCATATACATGCTTGGGATTGGTTTGTTTAGCTAATCTCTATTTTGTGTTTTAGTTAGATTTATTTTTCCCATTTTCATGTAATTTTGTAATTAGATTTGGAATGAATGTTATGGGGGATTAGATGAACATTGGTCATAAGACTATGTCTTATGAACCATGTGAAGCCTTTGGAGCAACCACATTCCAACCAACCAAGAAAAAAGAAGAAAGAAGAAAGAAGAAAGAAGAAAGAAGAATGAAGAATGAAGACCCCATAACATGAATTCCTTGATTGTAATTAATTCATTTGTAATGGGTTGTATAAGGTAGAGCTCATACCCAATTTATTTTTGGGTTTGTGTGGAGCCACCACAAAAGGCCTTTATTCTTTTGTGCTAGCTTTATAAATTATTTGATGTTTGTTTAGCTTGTGCATTAAGATGGCATATTTTCCTAGTTTTTTCCTTGTTTTGATGAATGGCCTGGATGAGATTAGGCTCTTAGGAAAAAATAAATTTTCTATCCAATTAATCAACTCAAAACTAAAATTAATAACTCATAACCTCACCTAAAGCCTAGGTTATAAATCAAGATAAAAGATTTAGCAACCCCTTAGCTGGATGTTGTATATTTTCACATCATGCATAAAAAAGCATCTTGTTTCACTCTTGTTATGGAGGGCTTCCACCTTTGCTAGGGAACTTGGCTTGACCTTTGAGAGCCATGGTGGAAACACACCTCCTTTCTTGCTAATTTTGGCCCATAATCAATTTCTCATGCATTAGGCATATGAATCTCATAGCCTGTGTCAAATGAATTATCCAAAATGAAAATAAAACATAACAAAATTTGCATTAGATTTAAGTCATTAATCATGCCCTACATGATCTAGTCTTAGAGTGTGTGTTTAAGGACTTAGTCTCTTTCTAAATAAAATCTTGCAAAAGCATAAGACTTGCCTACATGTATTTAAAATTGTAGGAGGAGTTAGTTGTCACCACCCTGCAGTTGTAAGTCAACAAAGTGATTTATCCTCTCTATGGAGGTAAACCAAATACCCATTTTGCCTTAGATTTAGGTCACTTGGCCCCTCAAAGCTCCCTAGATTTAGGTTCTGAGGTTGCTACTTTGTACAAGCATAAATCCTCACCTCTTAGGCATTTCCATGATCTTGTGTGGAATTGTAAGCCTAGATTTCTTCAAATCAAATAAATAAATCACTTCAATTTCAAAAATATAAAGCCCAACCATAGATAGTTTGGGATGCTTAAAGCTTCCTAGTAATAAGCATACTTATCTTCCTTTGGTTTCAATATAACTCCCTCTTGATCAATCCCACTTGATCTTAAAAAATAAACCAATTGATTGATAGTCATCTTTGAAATATTTGGAGACAAATGATCATTTATTTTAATCGAGTATTCTTAAGAATCTCATTCCTTGGATGTAATTAACTATGGGGCTTGCCTCAGGAACTTAATGAAATTTAAAATAAACCTACTTTACTTTTCCATGTAAAGTGGGGAAGAATCTGGTACATTCAAGACCCATAGTCCTTGGGAGTCCTTATTAAGGTGATTAGTCCATTGTAGATGGTGACTTATCTCTCGAGATAGTACATCATTCCTCAATTCTGATCACCCCTAATAAGAATATCTGGATCTACATGGTGTCCAAAAATATTATTTTGTTTTCATTTATTCTTTCAAAAAGATAATGAAGATAAAAATTTCATCATAATTTTTTTCAACCACTGGGATGGTTCCTCTCTCTCTTGGTAAATGATCATTGTCTCCAAGTAATGATAGTAGATTTGTACATTTGTTAGTACTATCTTTCCATTGGCACTTAGTTTATTTCATCCTGTTAGCTAACATCCTTTAGGTTTTAGGACCTCACTCAAGGTCTTAAAACCTTGTTTCCTAGGTGAAAATAAAAATTTAATAAAAAGAATAATTAAAGACTTCCTCTTATCATTTCCATGGTAAGGCAAGGTTCATTCCAAAAATAAAGAAAAATAAATCCTTTATAAAAACAACAATTTCCAAAAAGCACTTTTTTAAAATGCACATAATAAAGTGTTTGCACAAAAAATTTCATAAATCAATCTCATCTAACAATTTTCATGATTGTTATGTGTAGGATCATTTCAAAATCAAAATCAATAATCACATTTTCAAAACAAAATCAATAATCATCTTTTCAAAAATAAAATCCCAAATCATATTTTCAAAAAGCACAAATGAACATCTTCATTCAAATTATTAAATGAAGATTTCATTTTCAAAACAAATTTAATAATCATCTTTTCAAAAATAAAATCAACGGTCTCTTTTCAAAAATAAAAAATAACAATAATATTTTCAAAAAGCATAAATGAATATCTTCATTCAATTTATTGAATCAAGATTTCATTTTTCAAAACAAAATCAATAATTACATTTTCAAAACAAAATCAATAATCATCTTTTTAAAAATAAAATCCAAAATCATATTTTTCAAAAGCACAAAGGAACATCTTCACTCAATTTATTTTGATGAAGATTTCATTTTTGAAAAAAATAATAATATTATAAAATAAAAACAATAATCATATTTTCAAAAGCACAAATGAACATCCTCATTCAATTTATTGAATGAATATTTCATTGTCAAAATAAAATCAACAATCGTCTTTTTAGAAAAATAAAATAAACAATCATCTTTTTCAAAAATTAAGACACATTTGGATCTTCATTTAGCATACCCAAATTTGCTATGAATCCTCTTTCAAAATAAAAATGAAACAACATTTGGATATTTCATTTTGCATACCCAAATTTGCTAAGTGAAGATCCTCTTTTCAAAAATCAAAATTAAAAAAATCAAAAATCAAATAACACATGGATCCTTTATTTGGCATACTTAAATTTGCTAAGTAAAGAATTCTCTTTTCAAAATCAAAACTAAAACAACATTTGGATATTTCATTTAGCATACCCAAAATTGCTAAGTGAAGATCCTCTTTTCAAAATCAAAAAAATCAAAAAAAAAAACACATTTGGATCCTTTATTTAGCATACCTAAATTTGCTAAAGAATCCTCTTTTCAAAAATCAAAACAAAACACATTTGGATTTCTTTAGCATACCTAAATTTGCTAAGAATCCTCTTTTCAAAATCATCAAAAAACACATTTGGATTTCTTTAGCATACCTAAATTTGCTAAGAATCCTCTTTTTCAAAATCATCAAAACAAACACATTTGGATTCTTTATTTAGCATACCCAAATTTGCTAAGTAAAGATCCTCTTTTCAAAACAACAAAATATTTAGATCTTTATTTTGCATACCCAAATTTGCTAAGTAAAGATTTCATTTCAATTCACACATAATTCACAAACAAGCAAACAAAAGAAGAAAAAATTATTCAAACACTCAAACCTACTATGTGAAGTAATTCCACAATCAAAAAAATCAATTGACCCTTTATTTTAACATACTCAAATTTGTTGAAAGGGTCCTCAAACATAAAAAAATAAAATTCCATAAATTCAAAAATATTCTAAAATTTTCTTAACATATAAAAATTGTTGAGTGTCAAATTCTAAAATTCAAATATAAGTAAAATTGATAATTGTTTTCAACATTATAAATTTGGTCTCCATTTTAGTCGCCAAATGGCAAAAAGTATGTATTATTCACATTTTCTTTGGGATGGATTTGGATTGATTAGCACGATTTAACTGCCACCTCATCCATTTGGCAGGTTTTGAGGGCTAGATCACATGTGAGGGGACCACCCTCACAACAGTTAGCAGGAGAGTGGTGATCGGGCATAAGTTAGCCATCCAGGTTGAGATGCCATCTGACTCAGAGATTCCCTCATTGAAGAGGAAGGCTATGGTAGTTCCCGCAACAATAGCAGTGTCAATGCCAGTGTGCCCAGTTGTTCCCCTTACTACCCTAGTATGGGCTAGCACTCACTCATTGGCTTCCTCCAAGGGGAAGGCTCCCTGAATTCCAGGGATTTTCTCCCCTACCTATGAGGTAGGGTCTAGTTCCCATACTGCTCATCCCACTAGGACTCAGTGCAAAAATAAGAACCGCATGATCAAGTGGTATCATACCCGCATATGCAAGGAGCTAGAGCCAGCCACTCAGTCTGTAGTAGAGGAGTTACTTAAGATAGTGTCTCCGCTCATCACAGAGAATAAGTTTCATCCCCTCTCTGGTTTAGATGGAGAGGAAGACATTAGGAGGATTTCAGTCTCACCTCCACCCGTAGTTCATTTTGAGGCTTCTATCAATGAGAGGAGAAGGTCATACACCAGCCTTAGATCAGTTCTTCATCGAAGTGGTGATGAGCATCGAGATCGGCTCAATTTGATTTAGATCCATTCCCATAGTGTGGATAGACAGATTAGAGAGAGGCGGGAGGCCCACATCAAGCATATTACTAGTGGAGTGGAGGTATAAGGTCCTCATCCCTTATGTCGACGATCTACCCGCGTCGATCATATCGATACATTCTATGATGTACTACCCACCATGGAGAGGAGCTCCTATTCGTGAGAGAGTCAGTGGTGCCTCCACCACACCACTCTACTCCACACCCACCATCTCTGGCACATGTCCCATCATCCACTATTCCAGTAAAGGCCATGAAGGCCACATCCAGGGAGAAAAGAGCCCCACTGGTGATCTGACTATGACTAAGAGATCCTATTCCATCTACACCACTAAGGCGAGGTTGAGCTCTCATGCTCGACCTTCTACCCCAGTTGTGGTGAAGAAGGAATGGTGACCACAGAGGATAGTAGTCATTCCATCACCACCACCACCGCAGCAGGCTATGGAGATAGCAACAATAGAGGGAGGAGGAGACAGTTCAATCATCCTTATGGCCATATATCCTCTTAGTAGTACCACTCCATCCAGATCCAAAGGTAGAGCATCTTTCTCACAAGGCTCAGGGTTAGCTCTCCAGCAGTAGCAAAAGTTAGATGCCTTTCTATTCATGACAGTGATCCTACTACTGGTCAGCCTTGATCTTTTGTACCTGTTCAGTGGGACCGATCTCTAGATGACATTATAACACAATATCTAGTGGAGAAGAAGGAGATATTAGGATATTCCTAGTCTAATTTAGAGAATGAAAATGCCAATTTTGATCCTAATGAAGATGATATGTTAGAAGATTCGCTGGGGGTACACAAGAGAACTGGTTCTCTATGTGTCAGCAATGAAAGCAGACAATAGCTCATTCAACCCAACACCTCCTTCAAACAAATAAAGTAAAAGGATGAACAAATATATGGGATGGGGAAGAGGCTTAAAGACTTGCTAGCAATAGTTTTGGCACTTCAAAACTAAGCCTCGACAGTGCATCCTACTATAGTAGAGACTAGTTAGCCAGAGTTATTGCATGTCTTGGATCCAGCCAAGACTTTACCTCTAGTAGAGCAGGGCATCACTAGCTAGTATAGGAAGGTAGTGTATAGTACCTATGTACAAGAAAAGGATATTAAAATCATGGTTGAGTAGCAGGTGAGAGAAGCTTTGACTCAAGCCTGAGGAGGATCATCAGTTCCAAAGGGTAGACCCTACCCAGAGGAATTCGATGCCATCCAGTATCCTAAGGGTTTCATGCCACCTTCTTTTAAGAGCTTCAATGGCAACGGGAACCCAAAGCAGTACATTGTGCACTTCAGAGCCAGCTATTGCAATGCTGGTGGAAGTGATGCGTTACTCTTCCATCTTTTTATTAGTAGGTTAACAAGCATAGCCTTCGATTAGTACGCTAAACTTCCCAACAGTTCAGTGAAGACTTTTGCTGAGTTAGAGCAACTCTTCATTAAGAGATTTGCTGGAGCTCAACAAAGGGTGACTTTAGGCGATCTCGTTGTGGCTCAACAACACCTTGGTGAGTCCCTAGTTGATTATATTCTCATATGGTGCAATTTGAGTATGAAATGTGAACTGCAGTTGTCTGAATAGCACACCATTAAAATTCTATTGAAGAATAATCATGGCCCGGTCATCTTCATGCTCAAAGGTTTTACCATCAAAACATTTGAGAAGCTAATCAACAAGGTGGCTAGCTTATAAGGAGAAGCCAAATAGTTTCCTTTTTTAGATCAATCAATAAAGCCAAAGCCGTAGAAAGCTTATGAGAAGAAGCTAGTGACAGCGATAGTAGTAGACAAAGGGAAGCAACTGGCCAGAGAGTAGTATGAGAGACCTCAAGATCTACAATCACCACTTTCACCTCCTCTACCACCACCAAGGCCATCCTACCGGCTGCCACAGTAGCCTCCACACTGCCTCCTCCTCAGTCATATCCATAGTAGCAGTGGTACACATACCCACCACCAGGTAGCAACCATCCACCTACTCTTATGGATAAACTTAACAAACCATATTTATTTAAGAGAGAGATAATCAGGAAAATCTTTAAGAATCTCTTAAAGATACCTGATTCTCAGCTACCCGAACTTAGAAGGCTGGAGGAAGTGGACAAAAGTAATATTCCTAACTTTTGCCCCTACCACCACATGCTAGGTCATGTTTTGGAGGATTGCTTTACATTCAAGGACTGGCTTAAGCATAACTACAAGACAGGAACCATAGTTATCTCAAAGGAATACCTTGTAGAACAGCCATATAGGTCCATTAGGTTAATCCTTGGGGATACCTACGATCCTTCCAATACCAAAGAAGGTTAGGATATCTCTCTATCCTAAACCTCTAAGAAGATTGTGTCCAAAATTGAGAAACTTTCTCTATAGGTGCGTGAGGCAGCTCGAACCTCCAACATTAAGCAAGGTTTGCAAGTTTTCCAGGACAACTTAGGGAAGGTAGGAGCTCAGAGGCAACATCCCATGCCAATCCTGGATAGCCAAGTAGCGCAACCACCAACCAAGTCCAGCCTCCAATCCATAGTTGCAGCTACTACAACAGTGACCACCTCTACTTCAATTAGCTCTTCTTCTAGTAGACATCTTGTATCAATGGATGAGGGCACCAAATCCCTTGCCCCTCTTACTTTACTTGATTTCTACTATATACCTCCTTCAAAATCCAAGAAATTGAGGAATAAAACTAGTTTGAATTACATTTATGTCACTTCTGATGGGTTGTCTAATTCTACTCTTACTAAGAACTCTCCAAGTTTAAACAATAATTATAATAGCTATGATCTTCCTCTTTCAGATTCAGAGTTGCACCTTCCCTCTCTGAATACTACAGGTTTACCTCTTGAGATAGACTTGGAATCATCCGATTCTGAGGGTCCCATAAGAGAAGTTGTAGGTGAGCCTGACGAGCAGGTAGAATCTTCCACTAACCTGCCATAAGAGATCACCAAAGTCAACCTCCATAGTGGTAAGATTCTACCTCCTAGGGCAGCACCTCAAGATAAGGGGAAATAAGTCATTGGTTTAGATGATCGAGAAGCTGCTCCATAAGATGCTCCACTCATGGATATGCTTGTGGAGGATCAGCCCAAGGTGGATTACAATGTCCTCTCTCACCTAAGAAAGTTGCCAACTAAGTTAAGCATATATGATGCCCTTATCTTATCCAAAGAGATGAGGGAATCATTGATCAACGAGTCACTTTCACAAATGAAGACCTTCTTCTGGGGGACTTGGAGCACAACTGTCCCCTATACATTATAGTGGACATGGACAGATTTAGACTTTCTAGGGTTCTTGTCGATCCAGGTGCATCGGTGAATATTATGAGTCTAAAGACCCTTGCCTATTTGAGGATCGACATCTCTACACTCTGAGGAGATCAGATGATATTGAGAGGATTCAATGAACAAGGTGACAGGGCTTTAGGTTCCATAGTGTTGCCTTTGAAAATAGGCGAATGGAAGACTGAAGCCAAATTCTATATCATTGATTTGAATACTTCGTTCACCACTTTGCTCGGAAGGCCTTGGATACATCAAAATAAGATGATTCCATCTTCCCTCCATCAGTGTATAAAGTTTAGAAATGATGGAATTGAACACTGTGTTAAAGGAGATGAAAAGCCATTTTTAGTCAGAGAGGTTGAGATATATGAGGATGTGACCTACAATCTTCCTCAAAGCACCTTTTCTTATGAACTTGGTCAAAATTCAAATGTAAAAGAAAAAGAAGAAAAAGAAAATGAAAAAGAGAAAGAAAAAGAGAAATCAAAAGAAAAGAAAAATGAAAGTTCAAGTGAATGAGAAAAGGATATTTAGGAAGAAGTAGAGCCGCATGTCACATTCCACCCACAGTTCATTCTATCATATGGACATGTGGGTAGGATGACTCGACCTCCACCAGGTAGAGGCAAAGGCAGACATAGAGCAGTTCTAGAGATGGAAGACCCCTTGGTTGGCAGCCAGCCAACAGGGGTTATGTTCTAGTTCACAAGAGTACTCTTACTATTCACATAGATGTGAAATTAAGCTCAGAAGATGAGTCTAATGTGATTAACATACCAGCTAACCCCTATCAGCGGGTTTCATTGGAGGTGACACTCGAGCTGGACAGGGATGAAGACTAGGCCTCCAAGCAAAGCATGAATGTATTCGAATCAAGTTTATATGAAATTATCAGGTAACAGTTAGGAACCTTAGCTCTAACCTCACTTTCCTATCAAAAAGTAGAAGGTTTAGTAGTTAAGGAAGCCCCTCAGTGTTCCAGGGATTTCAAGCCAAAGAGATTTCTATTAGGATCATCATCCTCAAGTCCATAAACTAATGTAGAACTTGAGGATAATTCAAATAAAGAATTAATGGAATTACATTTTGATTGGTACTCACCTTGTGTCCTTAATCTTGCAAAGAAGGGTTTGATTCCTTATACATAGCATGGTTGAGTACTTGAAGGCTGGAACAACAAAGCGATGCACAATCAAGATCAGGACTAGAATTTGGTATAGTGGGTCTAGTCGATGATGATGATTATTTCTTAGTTGTCACCAATCATTTAGAGTCTAATAGGTTCTTTTCACACAACACTAACTCTTATGAGGATGTATTTTTAGAAACTTTAGATGATCCAAATGATCTCCAAATTAAAGATGCTCTCCATTCAACAATTAACAAACTCAAAGAAATCAACTTCATGATGGAAGAAAATCCACGCCTGACATACATCAGTTCGTTACTGAATGAAGAAGTAACCAATGACTTAGTTAGGCTATTGATTGAGTTTAAGGATTGCTTTGCATGGAGTTATGAAGAGATGCCCAGAATATCTCCTAACATAGTAGTCCACAAACTAGCAATAGACCCTAATGCTAACCCTATCAAGCAAGCTCTCAGACGCATGTGATTAGAAATTGAACAACATGTTATTTCTAAAGTCAAGAAATTGATCGATGCTGATTTCATCAGGGAAGAAAAATACCCTACCTAGTAAGCCAATGTTGTCTCAATTAAGAAGAAGAATGGCCAAATTTATATATGCATCGATTTTAGGTACTTAAATAAGGCATGTCCTAATGATGAGTTTTCTCTTCCAATACCAGAATTAATGGTGGATATCGCCTCATCTCATGCAGTTTTCTCCTTCATGGATGAGTCATCTGGCTACAACCAAATCAAGATGTCCCCTGAGGATGAGAGAAACACTACTTTTGATCAGAATCTATTATTATAAGGTCATGCTTTTCGACCTTAAAATCGGTCTTTGCATATGTGCCATGACTCAGATCTTCAATGAACTCATCCATCATTAGGTTGAGTGTTATGTTGATGATCTAGTAGTCAAAAGAAAAGAAAAGGAAGACCATCTCTTTGACTTGAGAGTAGTTTTTGAATGGTTATGATAATATAACCACAAAATGAATCCACGAAGTGTGCATTGAGTAACTTGGGAAATTCCTTAGGTTTATTGTTATGCAGGGGGAAATAGATCAGAAAGATTAAAGCTATCTTAGAAATGCCACCTTCCAAAAGTTTAACTCAACTCAAGTCTTTCCAAGGGAGGTTGGCATATCTAAGATGCTTTATCTCCAACCTATTGGGAAGATGCAAGCCATTTTCAACACTTATCAAATTGGATTCCAAGTTCAAGTGGAATGACAAGTGTCAATATGCCTTTGAAGATATCAAGCAATATTTTGTGAAGTTGGCAGTTCTAGCAGCCCCTATCCCGGGCAGGCCACTCATCCTCTACACTACTGCATTGGACGACTCCCTTGGCGCTTTATTGGCTCAAGCCAATGATGAAGGGAAGGAGAGTGCTCTCTACTACCTCAACCATTATCACAAAGCAAACTACCCACCTATTGAGAAATATTGCCTAGCTTTAATCTTTGCATCCCAAAATCTACGACACTATATGCTTTCTCATAAGGTGAACTTGATTTTAATAATCAATCCATTGCAGTATCTCATGAAATAGCCGATGTTATCCAGACATTTGGCACCTTGGTCCATGATTCTCTTGTAATTTGATATCACATTCATACCCCTCTACGCGGTGAAAGGATAAGCACTAGTAATTTTTTTAGCAGCACACCCACTTCATGTTGATCTCCTCTTAGTGAAGATCTCCCTGACAAACAAATCATGAACTTAGGGGAGGTTGACAACCACCATTGAGAGATGTATTTTGATCGTACGACTTATTTTCATAAGGGAGAAGAATCACGACCTACTCTTCCAGGAAAGGCAGGGGTAGGAATAGTTCTCTTAACTCCTGATCGTGATGTGATGAGACTCTCATACTATCTCTCCAATCCCTGCACCAATAATAAAGCCGAGTATGAGGCTTTGATTGTCGATCTAGAGCTAGTTATTATAGTGTGTGTCAAGAGCATCAACATCTATAGGGATTCTCAGTTGGTCATTAACTAGATTGTCGGGTCCCACAAGATTTTCAAACCTAAGCTTCGTCATTACCACAAGTACACCATGAAGTTGTTGGCCCAAATCCCTAAAGTCACCATCTACAAGGTTCCCCGAGAAGAGAACGCATTAGCAAATGCTTTGGCCAAACTTGCCAAAGAATTGGTATGTTCAGAAGATGAGTCCATTCTAATAAGGGTCCAAAACTGACAGGTCCTATCCCTTATTGATGCTGAACTCATTGAGAGACTTTCTCTTGAAGGGGAGGTTATCATTGCCAATAAGGACAAGGAGCTGGATTGGAGGCAACCATTCATAGATTACTTAAACATTGGCAAACTATCTCAAAAAAAATCACAAGCCCATCAGGTGAAATAGAGAGCTCTCTCCTATGCTCTCATGGATGACACCTTGTACCGATGGTCTTTCGATCAAATGTGGTTATCTTTGGTTGGATAAACGAAGCCCATAGGATCATGTACACTCAGTCTATGTGGGATCAATCCGTGAAAATGAAAGCAAAGATCAAGTAGGATATTCGGCCTTCAATGATTATGCATGGATGTATCTAGGAGATGCCATCAGTGTCAGGTACACGGTGTGGTCCTACATAAACCACCCAATGTTCTACACTATACATTGGCCTCATGGCCATTTGAGTGTTAGGGTACCGACATTGTGGGTCCTATCGATCCTCCTTCTTCCAAGGGTCATCAGTTTATTCTAGCTGCCATCGACTACTTTTCATGGAATCACTCCATACTTTAAAACTGACCAACCAATAGGAATTTAGCACATGGAATCACTCCATACTTTAAAACAAACACATGTGCAACTTCACCACTCCCCTCCTCTGCCAAAACTAAATCACATGGCACTCAAAACCACCTAACAACCCATTTCATGTGATCAATTTGATAAAAATGATAAGGAGAAGATCAGCCATCCGATCGTTGTAGGAGGAGATATACTCCCCCTAATTTCGCTTCATTTCACATCTCTTGGTATCGATTGGGCCCTAGGAACTCAAAGGAAGCATTGCCAAGCTCTCCCAAGGTTCCTCAATCTCTTTCCAATTCTTGATTTTTAGTTTTTCCTAAACCAAAAATAGGGGAGGTGAGTGAGAAATCCACCTTGCTCAATTCACAACCAAACTCCAATTGCTCTTGCAAGCACCATTAGATGACTCAATCGAGCTCACCCAAGTCAAGTTCCAAGCATCTAAGCCATAGGAAGAGGGAGCTAGACCAAAGTCGCAAGCTTTTGAAGCTCATCTTGGCCAATAGGAGGATCCACTTGATCTCAAGCCTTCAAACCTTCAATAGGGCTTCATCTCCACTAGACGAAGCTACCTCGATGGTTAGGAGCACTGGTGATAGCCTCCGGTGAGGTATGCCTCAAAATCGAGCTTAGTGTAGAAATTATTTGGTCCTTTGTGAAGGGAAGTGTAATCCCATTACAATTCAATCGTTGGATGTCTTTATTTTTGCTCTTAGATGGTGTGTGCTCAATCCCTACTCAATTCAAGCTCAAGTGAGCTCTGATAAAGCCTTGGAGGATGGACGGTTGTCATCTCCCGCAGGCAAGGGCACGGATGAATCACAGACCATCCAACCCGCATGTTTTGGATGGACGATCCTGATTAATCTGATTAGATCCCGCATTTTAATCTCTTTAGATCTACGGGTTTAATTCAGACCATCCTATCTTTGATCAGACGATCCAAGGAGAAAACATGTAGCACCGCCGGCTGACTATGTTGTCGATTTGACAACTTAAATAATGAATCTCATCGCGCCACATGGAAAGCGTGCACTGCGTCAGTGGTCCACGTGGGACCGATGGGATTAGTTATATAATTAAGCTATTTAATTATTCCTTAATCACAAAAACTCTAAAAATACATAACTAAATGTAGAAAAATCCAAGGAATGCAAACTCAACTTCATTTTAAAGATAATTCAAAGGGGATAATATAAAATTAATTTTAATTTATTTTGAACAGTGACATTTTCTTAATTTGAGTTGTATTGGGGATGTAATTATGTTAATTACTTTTTAATTATTCCAATAATTAATTCTAAGCTCTTTAGGATTAATTAGTGGGATGACCTCTACCTCCCATGATTTTCTTGGAAATTATTATTGGATTAATTTAGGTAATTACTTATTTCATCTCTAATCACTTCCTTAATCAATTAAATGATTAATTAACCTATTAAATGATGATAAATTTATTAATTAAATTTATTAATCAGCTTGGAATGGTGGATAGACTTAGGGAATGAGATTAGGATGCCTTTTCTAAATCTTTTCCCCTAAGTCTATTTCATTTGAATGAAAACATAATTAATTTACAAATTGTTAATGGTTTAATCATTTCATTAAATATCTTAATTAAGCAAACTAAAAATAAAAAAAAAATTAATCCATAAACTTAATCACTTAATTAATCCTTTCTTGGGTAGATTCTTAGGTGTTCGATAACTTAAGTAAGCTTAAGGAAATCATTTCCTACTCACATGTGTGGGAAGGTTATGAAAGTACTTAATTAAACCCTTTAGCTTAATTAATCATTAATTTTGAGCCCATTGCATTAGGCCCTTTATTTCTTAGGTGCATTGCTGATTTAAATTCATAGTAGTTGCATATCATATGTTGGCTTACAATTATTTGAATAATTATGTTAAGGAGGTTAATGAACTTAATGTACACCTTAACCTAAGAAAAACATAAAATCAATCTAACGACTCTAAAAATTAAAATAAAACAACACAAATATGTGGGAGATGGGTTAGGACCAGCAAACCTTTTCACGTTTTCTAAAATCAAATCAAACTCAAAATTAAAACAAAATCTCTTGAAATAACTTTGATTCACCTTAAGTGATCTTATTCCATAGAATTGTCTTTAAGAATTAATTAAGATGAATGAATTTACATGCTTACATCACCTTATTTCTTTCTTAGCATGCTAAATGTTGTTTGTCATATGAATTCATGCATTCATGCCTCTTGAAAAATTAAATTAAAATGTAATGTTTCCTTCATGTCAAATTGCATGTTTTTGGCTAAAGTAAGAATATGAATGGATATTATCAGTACTATATCAAAAATTATTTTCAAAGTTATAAATCAAACATTACAAATGAAGGGTATGCTACTAATAATTACTTATAAGCTTGCATGTGAGTATAATATAAGATGTGCATTATGTGCCTTTCCCTTCTCTTCTCTTTTAACATAGTTTTGAATATGATTTGCAAAGTGTATAGTTCATTTGAAAAGAACACAACACTTGCTTAAATCTATTTCTATTTATTCCTATGTTATTATTTAAGAAGGACTTTCACTTTTGCACATATAAATTAAACAACCAAAAAATCAAATCAAACATAAAAATCTTTTGCATGACTCTTTTTCCATTCATTTCTTTTTATACATGTACAAGTATTTAAGAAAAGTGGTATATTAGTCTGGACATCCCAGAGTTGCGAGGCTTTAAGTAGCACCAAGTAAATCTTGTACCTTACACCCCTGGTGTAGAAAATAATGGTGGCGTACTCACTTATATCTTTCATTCATGTAAATGTGGATTTGATTAATGGATAAAAGAATCTCTCTTTTTTTACTTAACAAAATCATGCCTCTTAAAATATTCATATTTCCTTGAACAACACCTCTTAGCATCCATCATGAAGGTGTGCTAAATATTTGCATTTATATATGTAGATATGCTTAGGATTCATCCATATGCATCTTATTGGACATAAATAAAGTGTGGTGTGTTTTGTGATAGTAATTCACTTTAGTTAATCCTAAGATGCCTTTCTTATTTGAATAGGTTGATTTAGAGTAAATCTAAACTTAGGACTAATTAAAACACATAATAAAACATTCACTAAACAAAAATCATTAATGAATCTATCTTAGAAATTATTTAAGGTAGGGAGAAAAGGGAAGTTCTCTTCTCTTTTCCTCTCTTTACAACACTTAGTAATTAGTTGTAGGTTCATTCAAACCAAATCAAGTCATAAAATAAAATCAACTAAATCACTTAAATGAAACCACCCTCTAAGTTGAACCCTTCATACTTAGAAAACTCTAACCTTAAAGCCTAGCTAATACATGCCACACAAGCCTTAAATGGCACACACATTAAGTTAAGTCACCATTCTAGTATTATGTTAGGGTGGTGCATGGTTTGATGCTTGATTTTATTTTGTGATGTGATATTTTAATGTTGATGTATGTAGGCGTAATGGTATGATGGATCTTAGTCTAATCATTATCTTTTACAAGAGATTATTCTTAAGGGGTGTTGTAATAAAAATATAAATGCTTTTTTCTTTGCAGGTTGCTTATACCCCTAAGCATAATACAAAATAGTCCAAGTGGACTTGGTCACCCATGTGTGGTGTGCTAAGTATAATTTATTAATATACATGCTTGGGATCGTGTGGTTTGTTTAGCTAATCTCTTTTTTGCAGGTTTTAGTTAAGTTTACTTTTCCCATTTTCATGTAATTTTTGCAATTAAGATTTGGAATGAATGTTATGAGGTATTAGGATGAACATTTGTCATAATACTATGTATTATGAACCATGTGAAGCCTTTGGAGCAACCAAATTCTAACCAACCAGAAGAAGAAAGAAGAAAGAAGAAGGAAGAAATGAAGAATGAAGAATGAAGAGCCCCATAACATGAATTCCTTCTTGATTGTAATTAATTCATTTGTAATCTGGGTTGTATGAGGGTAGAGCTCGGCTACCCAATTTATTTTCGGGTTTGTGCAGTTGAGCCCGAGCATAAAAGGCCTTTTATTCTTTTGCTCTAGCTTTATAAATTATTTGATGTTTGTTTAGCTTGTGCATTAAGATGTCATATTTTTATAGTTTCTTTCTTGCTTTGACCTTCTGATGCGATTAGGCTCTTGGAAAAAATAAATTTTCTATCAATTAATCAACTCAAAATTACAACAACAACAACAACAACAACAAGCCTTAATCCCATGGGTGGTATTATAGATCCTTGATCTCCATTGTGTCCTATTATGTGTCAAATTCTCATTTAATTCAAGTATACTAGATCATTTTTATATTAGGTCTTTTTGCGGTCTCCCTCACCTTTCTTAACATAAGGCCAGATCTATATGCTCTCCTCCCTGATTAGGATGTGGATGTGGCCAAACCATCTAAGGCGTTCTCCCTAATCTTATCTACCACCAGACTACTCAACTTTTCCCGACATACTCATTTTGCATTCTATCTCTGAAAAGGGTCAGCCACTGAGCATCCTCTCTGTAACACTTAACTTAGTCTTATGTTTCTCTTTTATTGGCCAACATTACACCTAAGTCCTTGCGAGGTCTTACCACCATCTTATAAAATTTTCCCTTAAGTTTAAGTGGAACTTTTCTATCACATAATAGGCCAAATCCATTACTCCAATTTCTCCCGTCTCCATCTCACCATCCAGAGATTATCTGCAATGCACCCTAACTCGCACTCTTGAAGGCGGCAACACTTTCACCTAAAACTGTTTCACTCCATATATTCATTTTAGATGCCATGGAAAACCTTTACAACTAACTAAAATAATAATCAACTCAAAATTAAAATTAAAAACTCATAACCTCACCTAAAGCCTAGGTTTTATGCAGTTGGGATGTTTTACATCATGCATAAAAAACATCTTATTTCACTCTTGTTATGGAGGGCTTCATCTTTGGAAGGCTTGAGGACAAGAAACACACCTCTTTTCTTGTTGATTTTGGAGATCCATCTAATTTCTTGATGCATTAAGTCATAATCTAATTTTCATGGTATTAGACATGTGAATCCAATTGTCTGTCAAAATAAAAATAAAATATAACAAACATTTGCATTAGATTTAAGTCATTAATTATGCCTTACATGATCTAGTCTCTTAAGGAGTATGTTTAAGGACTTAGTCTCTTTCTAAATAAACAACAGTCTAACTATCTTGCAAAAGCATAAGACTTGCCTACATGTATTTATAATCATAGGAGGAGTTAGTTGGGGACCACCCCTAGGCAGTTGTAAGTCCAACAATCAGGTGGTTTATCCTCTCTTAGGGAGGTAAACTAAATACCCATCTTCGACTTAGATTTAGGTCATACTTTGGCCCTTGCCAAAGCTCCATAGGCTTAGGTTCAGAAGTTATTACTTCCCTTAGTGGGCTGTAAGCATAAATCCTCACCTCTTAGGCATTTCCATGATCTTGTGTTATGGAATTGTACGCCCTAGATTTCTAATAAAAATTCAACTCAAATAAGTAAATCACTTCAATTTCAAAAATATAAAGCCCAACCATAGGATTGTTTGGGATGCTTACTAGGCTTCTTAGTATCATAAGCATCCCCTACTTATCTTCCTTTAGTTTTGATATTAACTCCCTCCTCTTAATCAATCCAACTTGATCTTCTAAAAATAAACCAATTGATTGATAGTCCTATCCTTGAAATCTTTGGAGACAATGATCATTTACCTTAATCGAGAGTATTCTTAAGAAATCTCATTCCTTAAGATGTAATTAACTATGGGGGCTTGCCTCTATAGGGAACTTAACGAACCCAATTTAAAATAAACCCTTCTTTACTTTTCCATGTAAAGTTGGGGAGGAATATCTAGTTCATTTTGAAGACCCATAGTTCTTAGGAGTCCTTATTAAGATGATTAGGTCCATTATAGAATGGTGACTTCTGTCTCTCGAGATAGTACATCATTCCTTAATGTCATACCCGACCACCCTAATAAGGACATCTGTGGATCTATGTGGTGTCCCAACAAAACAATTATTTTTATTTTCATTTAATTCTTTCAAAAGATAGAATGAAAATAAAAATTTTTCCACATCACCCTAGGTCAGATAACATTTGTCTTACTGATAATAAACTATCCCGATGATCATTTTCATCTATGAAGATGTAAGCCTACATGCCTTCTTCATAGATTGATCATCACACACTAATGGGCACCTTAGGTTGGCTGGTGTTCGCTATGCTGACAGTGACCCACTCTGTGGATACACCACTCATGGCAGATGTAAGCCTACTATGTTTTCTTCTTGAGTTGGCCACCATATAACTACAGGCTTTCTTTTTTAAGGTTCAAGATAACACCCCTAGTGGCACCTCCCATATGGGCACTCTATTTGGATGACATTTTTTGTGACCCCATTTGACACTACCCGAGTAACTATCAGATTGGAAGTTCCCCTTTCCTAGTAACCGCCCCTGTGGTTGGAGATTTTATTCTACGAATGTGCAGATTCTCCCTTGGTCTAGTAAGTTTGAGATAAGATGAGACTAATATAGCCCTTTCTCAGTGTAGTCCCTTGCACACCAATAGGGTCCACCCAAGCATATAAACAAACATATATATTCGCTTGTGGATTAAGAGGATACGCCCAACGGTACCTTTTCTCAAGAAAGCATCCTATCTTTAGGGTAGTGTCGGTAAAACTCCCTATATGAATCGCCTCACTACTCTTGAATTGAGATAAGATCCCCAGTGACACTCTCTCAGTAGTCATCTTAGGTCAGGTCTGATTTATTATGGTACCAACAAGTCACCCCAGCACTTGTTCCCTGCTCTAGAAGATGTAAGTCTGCTACGCCTTCTTCCTAGAACAGTCGTTACACACCGAAAGGCAACCCTTATGTTGGTTAGCTCTACCCCTCGGCCGGTAGGCTATCCCTTTGAATTTAAAAACTTGAGATAGGTCAAGGCTGATATAGCCTCTTTTCAATGGGTCCATTGCATACCAACAGGGTCCATTAATTAAATCTATCAAATTTGCTCAAGTTCACAACCCCAGTAGATATTCCCTCAATTGAAAATCAAGTTATACTAAGCAAGTCAAATCAAATTAAATCAATTAAAATAAACATATCAAATTAAATGAAATTAATCTTGACTACTCTTGAGTTGAGGTAAGATCCCTAGTGGCACTCTCTCAGTAGTTGCCTTAGGTCAGGTTTGATTTATTACGCATCCAATAGATCACCCTAGCGGTTGTTCCCTACTTTGGAAGATGTATGTCTACTGTGCTTTCTTCCTAGCATAGTCATTCCACACTGAAAGGCAACCTTTAGGTTGGTTAGCTCTACCCCTCAGCCGGTAGACTATCCTTTTGGTTTTATAAATCTGATATAGGCCAAGGCCCCCATGGCCCCTTCTCAATGGGTCGATTGCACATCGACATAGTCTTTAAATTAACCCAAATCAAATTAAACTGAATCTGATTCTTCCTAGTGGAGTTAAATCACATCCTTCTCCCCAGTGGAGCCACAACAGATCAAAATAATTTAAGCTAGGTCTTGATCCCTAGTGGATCCAGGCCTATATCCCTAGTGGATATGTACTTCATTTACACAAATTACATCCCAAAATCCAATCTTGATTCCCAGCAGATTCAAGCTCATATCCCTAACATATATGCCCTCAAATTAAACATTAACCAAATCAAATCAAACTCAAACTTGTATCCCTAGTGGATCTTCACTCCATAAATCAAATCTCCATCCCCTAGCGGATGACGCAAACCTACTTCCCTAGTGGAAGGTTCATATACTGAATCTCCAGCATATTTGAGCTCATATCCCTAGCGGATATGCCTCCACATCAATTAAAATAAAATAAATTAAAATCAATTCGATCTTATTCCCCGATGGATTATAGATTCCTATCCCTGGAGGATCTTCTTTCCATAAATCATATAATCAAATCAATTACACAAATCAAATATTAATTCCCAGCAGGTTTTTTCTTCTATGCATTTAGCATAAACCCCTCACATGTCATGACCAATACATGTGTGATCCTCTAGTGGACCTCTTTTCATGTCCTCGACATGAAGTCCCCATCAAATCCTCTTAGTCCCTTTATGCCCTAGGCATAAGGAGAGTTGCATTGCATTAAAATCGTGATTCTATCTACATCTCAGGTTTAGATATAGATCATTTTCGTTAGCACTTGCAATCTTTTGGACATTGTTGATCATCTCAATCAATTCCAATAGTGCGGTGTGCCTTGTCAGTTACACCACACCTATTAGGAGTCCTTTTGTTGACATCACTTTTGGAGTGAGTTCTCATCCCCCTCTTCTTAGACATAGGAGTCTTTTATACACTAAAACTTCCTTAGTCATAAGACAATTCTAGCACTTAGGTGAACACTTAACCTAAGCTTGGAGATTTAGAAGGGTTAATCATAGGATAAGGCTATGCCTTAGGGATTAGAGAGATTCTCCTACCCTATAACCTAAATCCAATTTGTGTTCACCTCCTCAAATCAAACCTCAAGTCTAATTCAAACATCAAATTCAAATCCAAACCCAAACCCAAATTCCAAAACCAAATGATTGAAACCCATTATCAAATCCAAACTTGAAATCCTTCCTATGTCCTTTGAATCAATTTCATGAACATAGCCAAAATCCCATCCAATTCAACCCAAACTCAATTGATTTTCTCATAAATCAGCCATATCTTCAATCATCTTCCCAAGTATAAATCAAACATACATCCAAATGATCAAAACCAAATCAAAATCCAAGCTTAAGCATTTGAACCAAATCCACGGACTTAGACAAATTCCTTCATTCCAAAATACAAATTTAATTGATTTTCTTATGAATCAATCATACCTTCAACAATGTTCATGAATATAAATGAAATCTATAATCATCAAACTAAACCAAAATTAACCCAATTCAAACCAAACCTAACTCATTTGACTTTAAATTCTCAAATGAACCAAAACCCATTCAAGCCAAAATCAGTTGCAACTAAATTTATATATCAATCTTAAATGCATATATAAACCCAACTAAATCAAACTCAACCCAAAATCAAACAAACTAAGCCCAATTGGTCCACTTGCCCCAAATGACCAATTTGATCTATCTGAGCCAAGCTCTAGTCCTACCCAAATTGGATTGAACCAAGCCAATCAAGACCTCCCATCATGATTGATCATCACCTTAGGATGATCAATTGTCATAAATTAGGTCAAACCAAGTCAACTTGGTCATTTGACCAAGTCAACCCCTTAACCCTTATGAACCCAAACTAGCCAAAATTCATCCTATACTAAATCAATTGGAACCATTGATTCACACCAACCTATGATCAACAATTAAACATGACTTGACCACCAATTGAGCCAAATCCAACCTAATTGGCCTTTGACCTAAGTTGACACAATTTGACCTAAAAGACCAAAATAGGTCAAATCATGATCCAACCCAAATTGATTACAACCAATGGCTCAAGTTCATTCCAAATTGATTATTAAACTTGACCAAAGCAATAATTAAGCCCAGTTTGACCAAATTGGACCCAATTGATCAACTTAGCCCAAATTGACCTAAAGCATCAAATTGGCCTAAATCCAAATTAAATCAAAATCAACTCAAAACAAAGCCTACAATCATCTTTAATTAACCAATTGAACATGAATCTACATCTAACCTAAGCTAATTTAGCCAATTTGGTCAAATTGGTCAACTTGACCCATTTGACCTACATGAATCCAAATGAGCCAAAATCAAACCTAATCCAAATTGATTGAAAATAATTGAACCAAAACACTTCAAATCATCATTTGAACTTGACCCAAGGTTTGGTTTAACCTAATTTGACCAATTGGTCAACCTAACCCAACTTAGCCCAATTTGAACTATAAAGGTCAAATTGAGCCAAACTCCTTTGAACCAAGCCACGACCACTTGGAATCTAATCCAACCCAATCCAAACCCAGCTTGGGTCAGCCCAAAACCAACCCAAACCTAAATTGAGCTCGACCCAAGGCAAATACCCCTTGGATTCTCATCCCACATTAGTTTTTAGCCAAATATAGCAAAGTTCACTCTCCCTTTCTATGTGGCAGCCCTTACACACCGCAAATGAGGTCTGACCTAGCCACCTAGCCTGACCTATGTGGGCTAGTCAGCCTTGGACTAAAGGGAGGTGAGTTAACTCACCTCCCTCATAAGCTAAAATTCATTGGATCCTAACTTAAGGGCTGCTTCCTTGAGCCATGTCCCAAGCCTTCAACCAACCTAATTGAGCCACGTGGAGGTGACACAAACCCCTCTGACGCCCTGGCAGTGGTTGATCGACCAAAATCAAGAAGCTCAATCCATCCGTCTGATCCAAGTGAGTGGGGACATACCCCTCTAACGCCTCTATAGAGCACTCGAAGCTTCCCTAAACTCGGATTCCTTCAAGCTAAAATATGACACCTCTGTTCTTGATTGAAACCCCTCAAACCTCAACCAAATCCTAATTATTCTTGCACACACCTTTCCCTCATCTCGTTAATCAAGAATGAATCATTCCCTAAGCTCTATGATCGTCAAACATGTGGCATTGATCAAAGTTGAGCTCCACAAAGACGGACCTTGGTCTTCCAAGCAAACGAGGGGAAATTAGTTTACGTGCTGCTCAACAGGGCCTTGTCTCTACTAGACAAAGCTTCCTCAATCAAATTGGCCTCCAGTCTTGAGCTCCGATGAGGTAATTCCATTAAAACTGAGATTTTATAAAAAATTCATTGCAGCTTTCAATGGAAAGTTGAATGTCGTGTGATCCTAGCAGTTGGATCCCTTCAGATCCTTCGTGCAAAGGTGTGGGATCCTATTCGAGTTGATCCAAGCTTGGGTGAGCTCAGATCGCATGAGCAATGGTGAACAGAGTCTGTCTCTCATCGCTCGCAGCATGATAGATCATATGTCATCCATTCTATGTGATTGGAATGGACGGTCATGATTAGATGTCATTAGATCATCTGATTTATTCCTTTAAGAGCCATGGCTTTAATCCTAGCCATCTGATTTTAGATTGGATGACAGGGATTAAAACTGCGTCCGTCACTGCCATGTAGGCACTTAGTTAGATGCAGGTTAATATCCAATCCTGTTGTGCCACATTGAAACTGTGTCGCATCAGCAGTCCACGTGGCACCGATGGGATTGAGCTCTGATTAGGCCTAATTACCTATTTTTTATGGTTGAAACTTCAAATATTCATAACAAATCATAAAAAAATCATAAAAATACAAATAAATATTAATTTTAAAGGTATTTCAAAGGAGAATCATTTAAAATTAATCTCAATTGATTTTGAACAATAAGTAAGACTTAATTTGAGTTTAATTGAAATCCTAATTAGCTTAATTACTTCCTAATTACTCAAGTAATTTATTCCAAACTTTTTGAGATTATTTAATGGGATGAGCTCTACCTCCCATAATTTTCTTGGGATTTATTGCTTTAGTAATTAGAGAAAATGCTCATTTTAACCTTAATTAATCTATTGATAAATTAAGTGATTAATTAACCCATAATCAGCAAACAAATTAACTAATTGGGCATGTTAATCACTGTTGAATAGTGAATGGACTAATGGGACCCTTTCCCTAAGTTTATTTCATTTCAAAAATCAAATCAATTAAAGGTTTAATTAATTAAGTAAATAATTTGATTAACTAATTCAAATTATAATCACATCATATCCTAATTAATTAAATCATGGGTAGATCTTTAGGTGTTTAATAACCTAAAGGAGTTTAATGAAATAATGGTTAATCCATATATGTGGGGAAATCATAAGAGTAATTAATTAAGCCCCTTAATCTAATTAACTATTAATCATGAGCCAATTGCTTAGGCCCATTTATTTCTTAGGATCATTGCAAGTTTATTTTCCATGCATACCATGTTAGCTCATAATTATTTGGTTAATTACATTAAGGTGGCATATGTAAGGGTAATTAATTGATTTGATTAAGGATCTAACTTAATTAATTCATAAAATCTACCTAATTACATTTTCTTCAACCAAATCATATTACCAATGTGGGAATGGGATTAGATAACAAATGAGTACTTTCCTCCTGTTTAAATCAAATCAAAATCTAAAAACTAAATTAATAAAGAAGCTTTGGTTTACATTAAATGATTTTATTTAGTATGTTTTTACTTAAGAATCAATTGGATTGAATGAATCACATGCTTGTATTTGATTATTCCTCTCTAATCATGCTAAGTATTGTAAGTCATTTGATTTCATACATCTATCTCTTTCCAAAATTTAATTGAATTAAATGAGAATTCCTTTATGTAAGCTTTCATGTGTTGACTTAACTTAATATATGTGTGGCTATTATCACTATTAAATCCAAATGTATTTTATAAAAGTTTACAAATGAATAATAACTTGTGTAATAATGATAGTTATAAATACATAAAAAAATGTATGTGCTTATACTTTAAAGTGTAGGAAGTAAAGTGTCTTTCCTTTATTCACATATTGATTTACATAAGTTTGAATGGTAATGGGTATACAGTCTGGACATCCCGGGAATATGAGGCTTTTAGTCACCCTAAGGAGGTCATTTGATTACCTCACTATTACCTCACTTCTCTAGTTTAATAATGGCACATACCCATTTGATATAATTTTTATGTATTTTAATATTAGAATTTAAATAAAGCTTTAATTCATATACATAAATAATTCAATTAAACAATATATAAGTTTTGCATGATTTTCAATCTCTTAGTTATTTATACATTCATATGTATCTAAAGAAACAAGTATATAGTCTAGCCATTTTAAGAATATGAGGCTTTAAGTAGCCCTGAAGAAGTCATTTGATTACCTTACTTCTCTGGTTAACAAAGGCACGCACTTATTTATGTCTTTTATACATGTTTGTGTATATTTAATTAGAGAATGATAATCTTCTTTTCTATTTAAAAAAAAAACACATGCATTCATAATTGTTTAGATGGTTGAATTGTTTAATCATGTGATTGGGAGCTCTCTTTCTTATATTCATGTATACAAATTTACATTTGTTTGAATGCAATGGGTATATAGTCTGGACATATCGAGAATATGAGGCTTTAAGTATCCCCAAGGAGGTCATTTGATTACCTCACTTTCCTGGTTTAACAATGACACATGCCTATTTAATTTCACTCTTATGTATTTTTGTATAAAAATCTAGATAGAGCTTTGAATTACATATACTAAATAATTAAATCAAATGAAAAGATAAAATTAAAAAAAAATACATGCATTCATCTTTTAAATATGTTGTATGTATAGAGACACTTAGGAATAAATCATATGCATGAGATTTGTGATGGGAAGGAATGAGTTAATATATGTCATTTGATAGTAATTTAATTAGATTAATCTTAAGATGCCATTCATGTTGAATAGAGTTATTTAAAGTGGACATAAACTTAGGAATAATTTAAAATGTATAATAAGCCATTCACTAAAAAAAAACTAAATTAAATTAACATGTTTTAGATTTGGCTTAAGGTAGGAATAAAAGAGGGCAATCCCCTTCCTTCTCTTTATAACACTTAGTTGTTAAGTGTATATCATATATAGCAAAGGAAAACACAAATTAAAATTCTCAAATCAATTAAACAACTTCAAGTGAAATCAACCATTTTATGACAATTTGAATGTTCTTCACACTTAGAAAATACAACTCTAATACTTTAGTAAGATACATTAGAACTAAGTCACCACTTCTAGTCTTAAGTTAGGATGGTGTACGATGTAATGTATGTTTTATTTTATGTTGTATTATTTTAGACTGAATGTCAGGGTGTGTGCTTCATAAATTGGTTGTTAGGCCGTTCTTAGCCTAATCATGTTTTATGTAGGGGATTGTGCTTAAGGAGATGCTTAAAATAAATATAAATGCTCTCTTTATAGATTGCTTAAACTTTTAAGCATAATCAAAATTAGGACAGGTGGACTTGGTTACCCATGTGTAGGGTGCTATGTCCAAATCATGTATATAATTGCTTGGGTGGTTTGTATGTTTAGCTAATATTTATTTTGCAGGTATAGTTAGATTTACTTTTCTTATGTAAATATAATTTTGCATTAGGAATTAGGATTAGTTCTATGATGGATTAGGATGAGCAGTGGCCAAAAGGCTTTGTCTTGGGGTGCCCTGTGATGCCTTTGAACCAATCACATCCAAATCAAAGAAGGAGTGAATAAAATCAAGAAGATATGAAGAAATCATGGGAAGAAGACCCCCATAGCATTTGATAAAATTAGAAATATTCTTTTATATCCTAGGTTGAATAAGGGTAGAACTCGAGCATCCATCTTTTCTTTTCACGTCGGCGGTACCTGACCGCACCGGTCTCTTATTATTTCATGATAGTTATAGAATTTGATTGATAATTTATTTAGATTGCGTATTAAAAATTGCATCTTCTTCAAAGTTTCAAATGGGGTTCAAATGGATTTGAGAAGATTGATTGAAAGAGGAATTTGATAATGAATCCAACTTCAACAAATTTAGGTATGTTGAAATATGGATCCAAAATTTTTGATAAGGATGCTTCCATAAGTTCATTATTTTGTTTTGAATTTGAATTTTTGATTTTGAGGACCCTTTCCTTTAACAAATTTGGGTATGTTAAAGTAAGGGTCAAATTGATTTTGTTTTGTTTGATTGTTTTTGGAATTTTACTTAGCAAATTAAGGTATGTTAAGTAAAGTGTTTGAGAAAGTGATTATTTCTTTTTGTGAATTTGTTTTGATTTTGAAAAAATTTGGAATTCTCACTTAGCAAATTTAGGTATGCTAAGTGAAAAGTCCAAGTGTGTTTTGTTAGATTTTTGAAAATAGGATTCTTAGCAAATTTAAGTATGCTAAGAAAATCCTAAGTGTTCCATTTTGCTTGGAATGTTTTGATTTTTGAAAAGGGTAGGATCCTTAGAAAATTTGGTATGCTAAGGGAATCCTAAGTGTTTCATTTTTTTTGGAATGTGATTGAAAGTGGAGATTCAACTTTAGCAAATTTGGTATGCTAAAGATGAAGTCCCACTTGGTTTTCTGAAATGGAAATCTCATTTAGCAAATTTGAGTATGCTAAATGAAATTCCAAATGGTGTGTTCAAAATTTGATTTCATTTTTGGTTTTGAAAATGGAAACTTCTAATTAGAAAATTTGGTATGCTAAGGAAAGATGCTCCAAAGGTGTTTAAAAATTTTGGTTTTGACTTTGGAAAGTTCACTTAGCAAATTTGAGTATGATATGTGAAGTTCAAAAAAAGTTGTTTGAAAAATTTTGATTTTAGGATTTGGAGACTCCACTTAACAAATTTAGGTATGTTAAGTGAGGTTCCAAGTTGTGTTTAAAAAAAAAATTAGATTTTGAATTTGGAGACTTTACTTAACAAATTTGGGTATGTTAAGTGAGGTTCCAAATGTGCTTGAAAAATTTTGATTTTAGAATTTGGAGACTTCACTTAACAAATTTGGGTATGTTAAATGAAGTTCCAAAATGTGTTTAGAAGATTTTTTGAATTTTTGAATATGGAGACTTCACTTAACAAATTTGGGTATGTTAAATGAAGTTCCAAAGTGTGTTTTAGAAAATTTTGAAATATGATTGTTGATTTTGGATTTATGGATTTGGAAACTTCACTTAGCAAATTTGATGCTAAATGAAGTTCTAAATTTGTTGAAAAATTTTGATTTTGGATTTGGAGACTTCACTTAGCAAATTTGGGTATGCTAAATGAAGTTCCAAAGGTATGTTTGAATTTTTTTGTAATTTGGGTATGTTAAATGAAGTTCCAAAAATGTTTGAAAATTTTGAAATATGATTGCTGATTTTTGATTTTGGATTTGGAAACTTTACTTAGAAAATTTTAGTATGCTAAATAAAGTTCCAAAATGTGTTTTGAAAAATTTTGAAATATGATTTTTGAAGTTTTAATTTTTGAAAAGGGGACTTCCATTCAACAAATTTAGGTATGTAGAATGGAGATCAATCTTATTTTTGAAATATGAAAATTTTGTTTTGTGTGTGATTGTTGCTTTTTTGAAAGAGAGGAATTCTAACTTAAAACATATGTGAGATATGTTTATGTGGTATTTCCTAAATGATATTTATTTTTAGTTGGGAATGAAATCTTTATTTAATAAATTTAAGTATATTAAATGAAGGTGTTCATGTGTGCTTTTTGAAATTTTTTAATTTTGTTTATAAATGAACTTTCCATTCAATAAGTGTGAGTGTATTGAATAGAAAAAAATCATGTGTGCTTTTGAAAACCTTATGATTATGATTGTGATTTTTGGAAAAGATGATTGTTCATTTTGAAAATGAAATCTTCATCAAAGTGAATTGAAAGAAGATGTTCATTTGTGCTTTTGGAAAATATTATTAGTTTTTATTTTTAAAAATCCCTACATGTAACAATTATGGGAATTGTTAAATGAGGGTGATAAAATTTTGTGGGGAATATTTTATCAAGGGCATTTTTGAAAAGGTGCTTTTGGAAGGCAAAGTTCTTTATGGAAGATTTATTATTTTAGGATGAAACTTTCCTTATCATGAAAATGATAAGGTGGAAGTCTTTAAAAATGTTTTCTCTTTTTATTTAGATCTTTTCATTTTACCCATTTGAGAACCCAAAGGGGGTTTTAAGACCAACAAGAAATGCGATCCTAAAACCTAAAGATGTTGGCTTACTCAACTCAAGAATGAAATGAGCTAAGTGCCAACGGAAAGAAGGATAGTCTTGGGTTCATACCGAAGTACAAACCCACTATCGATACTCAAAGACTGATCATTTACCAAAGATGGAGAGAGGAACCATCCCTAGTGGAGTTGCCAGAAAAATCTGTGGAGAAAAATCCTATAAGGGGTTGGAGTCACCTTTCAAATCTGTTGGTGAGAAATGAAAGAGGATGAGACTCTTATATAAATTTATCTTTTTAGGATATCACACAGATCCACATATGTACTTATTTAGGTGATCAAGTACGTCATCAAAGAAATTGTGTACTGTCTCGAGAGACTGAAGTCACTACCCTTTAATGGACCTAATCCCCTCAGTAAGGACTCCTAAGGATGATGAGTCTGCATATGTACTAGAGATTCTTCCCCTACTTTACATGAAAAAATAAAGCAGGGTTTATTTTAAATTGGGTTCGTTAAGTTCCCTACAGGGGCAACCCTCCATACTTAATTACATATTAAGAAATGTAGATTCCTTAATAAAATTCTTGATTAAGGTAAATGATCGTTGTCTTTGAAGATTTCAATAGGAAAGGACTATCAATTGATTGGTTTATTTTTGAAAGTTCAAATGAGATTGATCAAAAGAGAGAGTTATTATTGAAGCCAAAATGGAAAATAAGTAGGAGATGCTCACGATGCTAGGGAACCTAGCCAGCAATCTCAAACTATCCTATAGTTGGGCTTTACATTTTTGAAATTAATTTAATTTGTTTGAATTACATTTTTCATTAGAAACTTAGGACTTATGATTCCTTAACACAAGATTAAGGAAATTCCTAAGAGGTGTAGAATTATACTTATGACCCACAAAGGGGAGAAGCAACCTCAGAACCTAAATCTCGGGAGCTTTGGCGAGGGCCAAAAGCACAACCTAAATCAAAGGTGAAAAATGGGTAATCGGTTTGCCTCCATAAGAGAGGACAAACCACACGATAGCTTGGACTTACAACTACCTAGGGGTGGCTGCCAACTAACTCCTCTTAAGATTTTAAATACATGTAGGCAAGTCATTATGCTTATGCAGGATAGCTAGGCTATTATTTATTTAGAAAGAGATCCTTCAACGCATTCTCCCTAAAGACTAGATCATGTAAAGGGCATGCTTCAAATGACCTAAATCTAATACAAATTTCATTTTATTTTCATTTTGGACAATCGGGGCTAATAGGATTCATATAGTAATGCATGAGAAAGATTATTGGCCAAAATCGGTGAAGAAGGAGGAGGTGAGTTTCCACCATGGCTCTCAAGGTCAAGCCAAGTTTCTCTGAAGGTGGAAGCCCTCAATCAAGAGTGAAATAAGATGCATTTGTATGCATGATATTATAAAGAAATGCTCATCCATCCAAGGGGTTGCTAATTCTTTTATCTTGATTTTAAACCTAAGCTTTAGGTGAGGTTATGAGTTATTTATTTATTTTATTTTGAGTTGTTAAGTTGGGTAAAGTATTTATTTTTGCCTAAAGAGCCTAATCCACATCTAGGCCATACATAAAGCAAGGAATAAACTAGGAAAAACATGTCACTTAATGCAAAAGCTAAATAAATCATCAACCAATTTATAAAGTTAATCGTAAAAAGAATAAATGGCCATTATGGTCGGCACCACAAACCCAAAATTTCAAATATGGGTAGCCTACCCTTATACAGATTATAAATGAATTAAATTACAATTAAGCAAGGAATTCATTGTTATGGGGTCTTTAAGCTTCTTATTCTTCTTTTTCTTCTTTTATTCTTTTGGTTCCTTCTTTTGGATGGTTGGAAGGTGGATGCTCCATGACCTCGCATGGTGCATAAGATAGGATTTTATGACCAATGCTTATCCTAATCCCCATAATAATTATTCTAAAATTCTAATTACATAAATTTACATGAAAAGGAAAAGTGGAAATCTAACTAACACCTACAAAACAAAGGTTAGTTAAAACAAACCACACAAATCTCAAGCATGTATATTGGACTTATCACCCCACACATGGGTGACTAAATCCACCTGGCCTATGGATTATGCTTAGGGATATAAAGCACCTGTAAGAAAGCAAGCACTTATATTTTTATTTATGATAGCGCCCCTTAAGCACAATCCCCAGCAAAAAAGAATAGTTAGACTAAGAACGTCATACCATTCATTCTATGAGAATACACCCTAACATCTAGTCTAAAACATATATCATAAAATAAAATAAATATCAAATCATGTACCTACCTAACCTAAGGCTAGAAGTGGTGACTTAGGCTAATGTGTGTGCTTTGAAGGCTTGTGTGGTATGCTTAGCTTTGGCTTTAGGTTCAAATTTTCTAAGTGTGAAGAACATGTTCAACTTAGAGGAGGGTTTCATTTAAGTTGTTTAATTATTTTGGGTTGATTTTATTTCATGTTTTGATTTGATTTAAATTGATCCTACAATTAATTACTAAGTTATGAAGAGGGAAGAGAGAGAACTTCTCTTTCCTTCCCAACAATTTTATAAAGTAGATTCACATTTTAGTTTTGTTTTGAATGTTTTGATTAAATATTTTAATTAATCCTAAGTTTAGATGAATTCTAAAAAAATCTATTCAAAGAGAAAGGCATTTTAAGATTAAATAAAATGAATCAAAATTCACATAACACACATAACTTCATTTCTTTCCCAACATATATAACATGCAAATGGATAGACCCTAAGAATATCTATACATTCAAATGGGAGTATTTAACACACTTTATGATGCATGCTAAGTAATCCATTTAAAGAAATTTAGAAGTTGAATATGCATGATTTTTCTTAGAAAGGGTTTTCCTTATCCAAATTTTCACATACACATGAAAGTAAGAAAGGCATAAGTGAGTACAACGCCATTGTTAACCAAAGGTGTAAGGTACAAGACTTACTTAGGGCTACTTAAAGCCTCACAACCTCAGGATTTCCCAGACAAATATACCACTTTCCTTAAATACAAACATATGTATAAAAGAAATGAAATAGAAAAGGAGAATGCAAAAATTATTTAATGGATTCATTTTATTTTATGCAATTTATGTATGCAAGCATAGTTAACCCTCCTTAAGTGATAGCATAGAGATGAATAGGATATGGAATTAAGTGAGTGTTAGGTTCTTTTCAAATGAACCATACACCTCACCAAATTCCTATTCAAAATAATACCAACATAAGAAAGAAAGGAAACCTATGCTAAACATACCTTTATAATCTATCACATGCAAACTCATAATTAAAATATAAGTATCATACTTTCAGATTTGATATTTTATTTATATTTTTTGAAAATAATTTGGATTTAGTAGTGATAATAGCCACTCATATTTCTACTTTAGCAAACACATGCAAATTTGACATAAAGTAAACAATTTCATTTTAAAATTTGATTTTTTAAAATTATGAATGCATGAAATCACATGACATACAACTTAACATGTTGGGGAAAGATTAAAAGCAATGAAAGTATGTAAACAAGTTCACTTCACTAAAATCCTAAAGACATTCTTATAGAATAAGAAAGTTTCAAATAAATCAAAGTGAATTTAAAGTGATTTTTGTTTAGTTTGGAGTTTGATTTAATTTTGAAAAGGTGAGATGGGTTTTCTATTCCTAACTCATTACCACATGTGTTTGATAATTTTGTTTAATTTTTAGATAAGTAGATCCATTTTTATGTGTTAATTAGGTTAAGGTATGAATTAAGTAACTTAATTAACCCTTACCTACACCACTTTAGAAGGATTAACTAAATAATTATGAGCCAATGAGATGACATAAAACCTACAAGGAATTTAAATTTGCAATGCACCTAATAAGAAAGAAGCCTAATGCAATTTGGCTCATAATTAAAAGTTAATTAAGCTAAAGGGTTTAGCTTAAGTAATTTCAAACACCCTTTCACAAATATGAATTGGGTTTTGATTTTATGAACTTGAACTATTAAACACCTAGCATCTACCCAAAGTAGATTAATTAAGTTTGAAAACTTTTTAGAATTTTTAGAAATTAATTAAGGGGATAATTAATGAATTAACCCTTAATTAAGAGGAGGTTAAAGAGACAAAAGAGGGTTTAGGGAATAGCTTAGGGGAAATGCCCCAAAAATATTCCATAAACCTCCTACTTATTGGATCTCACCTTAATCAACCCTAATCATGGTTAAAATCACTAATTACACCTTAATTATCCTTAATTACATAAGAAGGATAATTAGGAAATTCATATGCAATTATTCTAATTAAGCCTTCAATAAATCCCAAGAAAATTAGGAGAGGCAGAAGTTATCCCCTAAAACATACCTAAGAAATTTGGGATTAATAGAGGCTAAATTAAAATTAATTAGCAAAATAAACTTTCTAATAAAACCTAAATTTAGAAAAATAATATATAATTCAAAACTCATTGAAATTAATTTTAAAATATTCTATGTTGAATTATCTTTCCATAGGATTTTATTTTATAATTTTTTGAATTCTATAAACAGAGTTATGAATTTTGGAAGATCCTTAAGTTAATTAGAAATTAATTAAGCATTTTAAGTAATCCCTAGCTCACGGCGATGCGTGATTAGCACTTTACACACATGTGAGGGGTTACTTAAGTTGTCAAATCCTAGGTGGCGGCTGAAGGTGCACGTGGTTTGATCTCTTCCATCCGATCAAAGATCGGACGACCAAAGATTTCTAAATGTGTGGGATTATCTCAACCGTCCATCTAAAATTTATGAATGGATGGCTAAGATCTCCCAAGTTCTTCCCATTGATCAACAGAGACCATCCATGATCAAGAGGAAGATCCAAGCTTGATCTAGCATGGATTCAAATCAAACTCAACCCACACCATCTAAAGCTAAAGTGCGAAAAATCTAATGGTAAAACATCCATGGGGTGAAAATTTATTTCACAAAGCTCCACACCACATTGAGTTTAATGGTAAAAAAATCCCATACCTTGCCAGAGGTGATCACCGACGCTCGATTCCCTTAGAGAAGCTTTGTCTGGTTGAGACGAAGCCTTGCTAAAGTTTTGAGCACTTGAGGTTGAGTGGATCTTTTCTGTGGGTCACCTCCTCCTTAGCTTGAGCTCAGCTTTGATCTAATTCAATCCCCCTTGCCTTTAGAGCATGGGAAAGAACTTAGGTGAGCTCGACTTGGTCACCTAAGAGTGCTTGCAAAAGAAATTGTAGTAGATTGTAGTGTGGAAGAAGTTGGCAATTCAATGGGCCTCCCCTGTTTTCAAAGTTTGAAAATTGAGAAATGGCTTTTTCAAATCCTCTCTAAGAAGCTTGGGAGTACTCTCTAATGATTACTCTGAGTTCCTTAGTTTCAATCAACAGAGGGGAAGTGAGAATTGAATTGAATTAGGGGGAGTATATCTCCCCCTTGAAGGATCGGATGACCGATAATGCACTTGCCATTTTGATCCAATTGATCATAGGCAGTGGGTTGTTTGATTAGTTAAGGTGTTTTTTAGCCGAGTGGATTACTAACCTCCCATGTGCTTGAATTTGAGTTTGAGAGGGAGTTTGAAATTTGCATTTTGACCCAAAGTGTCGGGTTTGGTTTAGAGACCAATTGGGCTGACCCAAACCCATTGGGTTGGGTGCACCACTCTCCCCTAGGTTGCCCTTGAGCTTTTAGGAAAGCCTCAATTGAATGTGGCCAAGTTTCATGAGATTTAGAATTCATTTGATAAGGTTTGGCTCATGTTGACCAATTTAGGTCAAAATGGGTCAACTTGGGTCAAGTTGACCAATAGGTCAAATTAGGTCAAACCAAGGGTTGGGTCAAGTTCATATGACCATTTGAACTTTTTTGGTTGCTTTGGCTTGGTTTAATTTGGATTAGTTTTGAATATGGCTCATATGACTTCATTTAGGTCAAATGGGTCAAGTTGACCTATTTGACCCATTTGACCTATTTGAGGTAGGTCAATGGTAGGTTTAGGTTAGGTTAGTCATATGTGGTGGATTGGTATCTTTGTTTTCAATCAATTTGGGTTAAGTTCCATTTTGGCTCAACATGACCACTTTAGGTCATGTGTTGGTCTAAGGTCAATTGGGCTAGTTAGGTCTAGTTGGGTGAGGCTTTGGTCAAGTTCCACAAGTGATTTGGAATGGACTTGATCCATTGGTTTCAATCAATTTGGCTTAGATCAAGTTTTGACTCAACTTGGGTCAAGTTGACCAATTGGGCTAGGTTAGGCTCAAATGTTGGCTTGGTCAAGTTCAAACATAGTCATGAGTGAACTTAGATCAATGGTTTCAATCAATTTGGCCTATGGTAGAATTTGGCTATGTAAGATTGCATTTTGGGTTAAGTGTTTACTAGGTCAACCCTTAGGTTTGACTTGATTTGACCCAATTTAATTGATTGATCATCCCATGATGATTGTTGATCATGATGAGAGGGATATATGAGTTTGGTTCAATCCAATTTAGTTATGATCAAAATTTGGGTCAAGTGAGCCTAAGTGGGTCAAATGGCTTGGTCAAAGCATGATTTGAAGATGGTTGATCTTGTATATGGACTCATGATTGAAATATAAACCCATTTACAAGTGGTTTGAAGTCAAATAGGTTTTGATCCATTTAACAATTTCATATTCAAAAGAAGAATATGAAGGGGTTTGGGTTTGATTTTGGAACTAGGTTTTGATCGTTTGATTGAAGTTTGGATTTATATATGAGCTCATGATTATAGGGTTGGTTGAACCATGAGAGAAAATCAAGAGTTTGGCTTGATTTGAAAATGATTTGGCTAAGTTCAAGATTTTGACTTGAAAGGCTTAGATTGGATTTTGAGTTGATTTGAGTTTGATTTTTGGAATAGGTTTTGATTGTTTGAATTTATATTTCATTCATATATGTGAATATAAATGAGAATATAAATGGATCATGAGAAAATTTCAAGGATTTGAAGGGGTTTAATCATGAGTTAGTAAGTCCATTAAGAAGGATTTAAGGGATTTAGAAAAATTTTGGAGTTTGGAGATTGAAGTCTTGAATCTAGTTTGATTGATTTATATTTATATTTCATTTATATATGTGAATATAAATGAGAATATAAATGCGTTGTGAGAAAATCCCATGAGTTTGATATGGTTTGATCAAGATTTAGGCTAAGTTCATTAATGGAAAATTAATGACTTAAGGAGATTTTAAATTGGGAATTTAATTTTTACATTTGATTTGATTGATTTATATTTATATTTAATTTATATATGTAAATATAAATGAGAATATATATTATTTTTGAGAAAATTCCAAGGGTTTGAATTGATTTGATCATGATTTTAGATAAGTCCTTTAATAAAAAATTAAGGACTTAGGAAAATTTTAAATTGGAGATTTAATTTGAGAACTTGATTTGAGTGATTTATATTTATTTTTCATTTATATATGTGAATATAAATGAGAATATAAATGAGTTTTGAGAAAATCCCATGACTTTGAAATGGTTTGATCAAGGTTTAGGCTAAGTCCATTAATGAAAAATTAAGGGACTTAGGAAAATTTCATGAATTGATTTGGAATTTTGAGTTTAGTTTTATTGATTTGAATTTATATTTCATTTATATATGTAAATATAAATGAGAATATAAATGAGTTATGAAAAAATATCAAAGATTTGATTTGGTTTAGATCATAATTTTGGTTAAGTCCTTAAGAAAGAATTAAGGACTTAGGCAAAATTTGGACTTAAGAATTTTTGATGGATTTTGATCATGAGTTTCAATCATAGATTTCAATCATGGATTTTAATCATATGGAGTTGATTTGAATTTAGAGAAAATCAATTAAGATTGATTTAGATCTTGACTTTAAAGAAGGAAAGTGAGGAATGGTTTAAGCTAAGGGTTTACACCCCTAAGACATGACCTATTCATATGGCTAACCTTCTAAGTCTCTAGGGCTAGGTTTGAGTATCCACCTAATCACTAGATGTGTATTAAGACTGAGGAACTCTTAAAGTATAAGAGAAATCCTACGCCTAAGATGGAGGGATTGAGAGCTCATTCTAAAAATGAGGGTAACAGACCATTTAAAATGATTTCATTTAGTCAAATTTTTAGTGGGTTGACTATTAACTTGGTACGACCCACATAAGTCAAACTTATAACAACTAGATTTGACTTTGATTTAGATTTGGATTCATTCATTTGATTTAATTTGAATTTATTTTATTTTATTTGGATTTGTTTTGATTTAATTCAAGTTTGGATTTTGGGTTGAGTCCATCTGAGCCCATTAGGTTAGATCAAACCCAAGAAAGATGTACTAGATCACTAGATGTAGTGTCTTAAGCACTTAATTAGGAGGCTCTGAATGCTAAGATTAGGTGTCCTAATTATTAATTTTAGAAATAATATTAACCGCATCCAAAAATGATGTCAACAACTTGTCTAACTAATATTCTCAAAAGTGGAGAATACCATATCAGTTGAGAAACTAACAAATGACAGAATCATTCAAAGATTCTTAATCAGGTGGAAAGACAACGAACCAAGTGAGGATACATGGATGACTAATTAGTACTTTTTCCCTTATACACAAGTGCATGTGTCAAACCAACTAATATATAATGAGTAGAGCATTGTTTCCACTAGGATTAAAGCATAATGCGATATTAATTTATATAAAGTACTAAAATTTTAAAACTTGATTTTTATCAAATAAAATGTAAAGTGCTTAATGAAAATGACTATCTATTATTTTGCAAGATATTAAAAAGGTTATTTTTAACATTTTTATATTTTTACAGAAATTTATAAGTGTTTTCTTAATTTCAAAAAGTGTACTCTAAATTTCTAAATTTTATGGATTAAGTATTATATTGAACTAAGTAGTGAATTTAATTTTAAGCTTGTAGTATCAGCTAGGAGAAAAAAATGCTATACTCTCTATCTCTAGACAAGTATAACCAAACTAATCCTTTTACCCAATTTTCTACCTAATGCCAAGTAAATTTTGATTGGTTGCATTATCCATATTTCTCTTTAAATGATTGGTTGCATTACCCATATTTTCTACCTAGTGCCAAGTAATTTTAATTGGTTGCATTACCCATATTTCTCTTTAAAATGCTATACGCTATATCTCTAGACAAATATAACCAAACCAATCCAATTTTCTATCTAGTGCCAAGAAAATTTTGATTGGTTACATTACCCATATTTCTCTTTAAATGCTATACTCTCTATCTCTAAACAAGTATAACCAAACCAATCCTTTTACCCAATTTTATACCTAATGCCAAGTAAATTTTGATTGGTTGCATTATCTATATTTCTCTTTAAATGATTACAAACCTTAAAAATAATCACATGTTTAATGTCTATTTAGCGCTTGTTAACCTCACTTTTAGTGAGGTTGACTATCCTCCCCTTAGATCTAAGACTCATCTAGGCACTAAGGCATTCCTATGGCTAGGATACTTCTAGTTGGTTAGGTGAACACTAATTCAAAGCCTAAAAGATCTATAGGATTTAGCCATAGGATTAGACCTCAACCTAAGATGAGAAAGACCACCTACACTAAACCCAATCAAACTTCATACCAAACCAATTGATTATAAACCAGACTCAAGCCTATAGCCAAATGATTCCAAGCCCTATGTTGACCATTAAGATCTAACTTGGTTTAATGGGTAGGTTGACCCATTTAACCCATCTAGAGCTAATTCAAAACTGGCCCAATCCAATTGAAATTAAACTTATCCAAACTTATTTGAAATTTGATTGAATTTAATTGAGCTTTGGTTGTGTTGACCTCACTTTTGGAGTGAGGACTCATCTTTCCTATCTTAGACTTAGGAATATTCTAGACACTTAGATTTTTGTAGTCATAAGACACTTCTAGTGATTGAGAGAACACTAAACCCAAGCCTAGAGACTTAAGAAGGCATACTCCAAGCTTACGACATACCCTAGGGTAAATAAGTCCTACCTATTATATGGCCTAAACCATGACCCATGCTTGTCCACCAATCTAAAACCAACCCCAAACCAATACAACTAACCTTTATTTGATTTTATTTTATATCCAAGCTCCAAGTCAAATTAACTTAACCCTTAATCTAAATCAATTCTACCATCATCCTATGGATCAAACCCAAATCCCATTCAATTAAACCAAATCCAATCAATTTTCACAAAAGCACTCAAAACATTCAAACCTCTATTTCAAACCCTTCCAGTACCTACAACCAAACCAATTGGACTAAACTAATTCAATAAACCCAAGTTAGCCCATTTGACCTAAAGGGTCTAAATGAGCCGAAACCCAATTAAATACAAATCAATTACAATCAAAGCCATCAATCAATCCTAAGTCAATCATCAAACTCAATCCAACTCGATTCAACCCAATTCAACTCAATTGACCCATTTGGTCTACTTGACCCGAAGTGATCTAAAGGACCAATTTGATCCAAAACTTAATCCAACCCAAATTGGATTGAATCAACCCATCCAATCTCTTCTATGATGATTGTTAATCATTCTTGATTGACCAATTACAATAAATTAGGTCAAACCTAGCTAATTTGATCACTTGACCCAAGTTAACCCAATTAGCCCATATGGACCAAAGTGAACAAAATCCCATTCCAAACTCAATTGACTGAAACCAATACCTCCAATCAATCATAAATTGAGCTTTTAATATGACTTGACCATCAATTAGATCTAATCAAGCCAATTTGGCCTCTTAACCCAAGTTGACCCAATTTGACCTAAAAGGCCAAATTGAGTAAAATCTCATCGTAAACCTAATTGATTGAAACCAATACCTCTAATCAATCATAAATTGATCATTGAATGTGATTCAACCTTCAATTGATCTCAATTTGATCAAACCAACCCAATTGACCCATTTAGCCCAATTTAACCTGAAGGGTCAAATTGAACTAAATCATTCTCAAATCTAAATTTATTCAAACCAACACCTACAATCATTCTAAAATCATCAATTGAACCTAAACCAACCCTCCACCCAAGACAATTTGGCCAAATTGACCAAATTGGTCAACTTAGCCTATCTGACCCAAATGAACCCAAATGAGTCAAAATAAAATCCACTTCAAATTAAACCAAACCAATGGCACCAATACATCCCAAACCATTATTTGAACACATTCAAACCTTTGGGTTGATCCAATTTGACCAATTGGTCAACCTAACCCAATTGAATCTAATTTGACCCATATGGGTCAAATTGAGCCAAACCCATTCAAACCAACTCCAAACCCAAACAAACTCAGCATGACCCATCCTTGGGTCACCACCCAACCCATAGTGGACCCAGTTTGGGTAAAAACCCATTGGAGAAACCAATTCAAATGAGACAAAATCATCATTTGGATGGTCTCACATACTCACCAAGTCATGGCAGCCTTAGCTCATTTTGGACACTTGGACCACTGATACACCTGACCCAAGGTTGTTGGGTTCGTCCATGGGTCAAGAAAGGGTGAGTTCACCCATGGCTCCCCATTGAAACACTTGGAGGAGGAGGTACACACCTTTCCAACCCATGTCATTACCTCAGCCCCTCAAGAGCCTCCACCTCAGCCCATCACGAACACCTCCAACCACCTACCCCGGCCAGACGACTGCCAAAAGTCAAAATAATCCCAGCCATCGGATCACTTGGGGAGGAGGGTATACTCCTCACCATCCAATTCAAACCACATAGAGAGCATCCTTGAGTGATTGCAAGCATCCCCAGAGCTTTCCCCAATTCTCTTATGCTCACTATCGCCAGTGAGACCTAAGCCGAATAAAATTGAGCCCTTTGTCCATCCAACCTCACTCAAACCCCATCAAACTTTAATTAACTTTTTTCACACCTTTCTTAAGCTCCAGTGAGTTGAAATGAATGGATTCTCAATTGATTTGATCACCGGAAGGCACTCCTAGACCAACTCCTGTGAGCTTCATGGCAACATTTGGTCCACAGAGCTATTAGCGGGAAGGAAACTCAAGAGCTTCTCAATAGGGCTTTATCTCTTCAAGACGAAGCTACCTCTGTCAATGGACCGCTAGTCTTCAGCTCTAGTGAGGTAAATTTCTGGGAAACAGTAGAAAGTCTCATAAAGGTTGGTCCTTTATGAAGAAATTTGTGATTGCATGAAATTTTGACCATAAGATCTCCTTAGATCTCTATCCCACAAATTTTGGAGTCAATCCTTATATCCTACAAGCTCTGGTGAGCTCAGATCAAGCGGTAGAAGGCAGACAGTGTCCATCTTTCAGTGCTTGGGGATGAAGGATCATCCGTTATCTATTCCATGTGATTAGAATAGATGACCATGATTTAATCTATTACATTTTTTGATTTAATTTAATAAGAGCCATGGGACTAATCTTCATCATTCGATCCAAGATCGGACAGCGGGGATGAAACCGCATCTGCCGTCGCTGACTCAGCTACTACGGGGGACATTTTAAATAACCTATTTAGTGGCGCCACGTGAAAAGCGCTACTGCGTCAGCTTCCGCATGGTGCCAATGGATTAGGGCGTTAATTAGGTGTTTAAAATGTAATTAATTAGCTAGTACTTCAAAAATTCATAACTAATTATTAAAAAAATCCAAAAAATATTAGTAAACCCATTTTAAACAGGTAAAGAGAGAAGAATTTAATAAAAATAAATATTTAAGGTTTACTTAACGAACATTGCTTAATTAACATTTGAAGTTTAGGATAGTTATCCTAATTAGGCTTTAATTACTTGGCTAATGAGACTCAAATTAGATAAGTTAATTCCATGGGATGTCCTCTACCTCCCATAATTTTCTTGAGATTTATAGGCTAAGTAATTAGGAGAATTTGGAATTTTAATCTTAACCACCCTCCTTAATCAATTTAATAATTATTAAAATTTCTAAATAGCAAAATTTCAATTAATAATGAAAATTAATCATTGTTAAGAGTGGAAATGATGAGGCTAAATGATTAAGGCCTCTTCCTTGTTCATTTCCCTAAATATCTTTCCATAGGAGGGTTAATTAACTTATGGTTTAGTTAGGATTTAATTAGATAATTAATGATGAAATTAAATCAAATAGAAAATGATAATTGTTTCAAATAATTTAAATTGAATTAATGGGGTTCTTTTTATGTGTTTAATAATATAAAGACCATTAAGAAAATTATGGTTAGCCCATGGGTATGGGAAAATCATATGAGCACTTAATTAGATTGTTTTTTAATCTAATTAATACTTAATTATGAGCCTCATTGCATTAGGTCTTGTTAAATGCATTGCAAATTTTAATTACTCATTGGTATATCATTGGAGGCTCATGATTAAGTGATTAATTGGATTAAAGAGGCTTAGCAAAGGGAAATAAAATTATTTACTTGATGATTTGAACTTAATCAATCCATAAAATTCAATTAATTATATTTCCTTAAATATATTAAGTTGCTAACAAGGGAT
The DNA here is from genome assembly GCA_021442155.1 of Cymbidium sinense. Taxonomy (NCBI): domain Eukaryota; kingdom Viridiplantae; phylum Streptophyta; class Magnoliopsida; order Asparagales; family Orchidaceae; genus Cymbidium; species Cymbidium sinense. Next base: position 95,776,881 of record CM038219.1, read on the forward strand.
GGGGATAAACATATCATTTCTTCTCTTTAAGTTCAATAATTCAAATCCTAAATCAAATTTCATAATAAGTTTGGTTGATCTTAAATAGTTTCATTTAATGTGATTGTTCTTAGAAATTAATGTAGTTGAATACATTATATGGAAGTGTTCTATTATTCCTTTTCAATCATTATAAATTTGTATGTGATTTGTATAATGTATTCATGTTTTCAAATCAAATAATCAAATGAATATAATTATGTATATAAAGTTAATCCTATTATATGGAGTGGCTATTATCACTAATAAATTTTAAATTATTTTTAAAATTATAAACCAATGATAAAAATTTAAATTAATATTAAATATGAATATTACATGTAATTTACATATGACTATAGCTTAAACATGTTAAAGTATTATTTTATCTTCATGATTCTTGTGTATGTTTACAGGTGTTTGAATGCTAGTAAGTATATAGTCTGGACATCCCAGGAATACGAGCCTTAAGTAGCCCCCATGGAGGTCTTAGATTACCTCACTTTTGTGGTTAACAATGGCACGTACTTACTTAATTTTATTCATGTGGGTACATGTACTAGAATTTGGGTAGAACTTTACTTTACATGAGTAAATAATTCACTAATATATAATCTTTTGTATGATTATCATTCTCATGTTTATGTATACATTTATGTGTATTTAAGATAATAAGTATATAGTCTGGACATCCCAGAATATGAGAATTTAAGTAGCCCCAAGGAGGTCTTAAATTATCTTACTTCTCTGGTTTAACAATGACACGTACTTGCTTAAATATTTTATACATGTGTATGTATATTTAACTAAAGAATAAAATCACCTCTTTCAACTAAAATATATGCATTAACAATCATTCAAGTGTGTCAAAAATACATTGCATGGATAGGTATGCTAAGTTCAATACCATATGTATGTTATTAATGATGAAAAAGAATGGTACAACATTATCTATGTGATGGCAATTCAATTCCATTAGTCCTAAGATGCCTTTCATATTGAATAGAACTCTTTAAGATTAACCTAAATATAGGATTAATAAAAATGTTTAATAAATCATTCACTAAAAAAAACAAAATTGCAATAATATGCCTATAGAAAATAACTTAATTTAGGGATGAAGGAGGTTAAACCTCTTTCATTTCTTTATAACAGTTAGATTCTAAGTAAATATCAAATGACATGAAGCAAAATATAAATTAAAATCTATATATCCTCTTAATAACTTCAAGTTAAACCATCCTCATGTATAACTTGAACATTACAAATCTTAGATAATCATAATCATAAAGCCTAGCTAAACATACCACACTAAACCTCACCACACACCTTTAGAATGCTAAGCCATCACTTCTAGCTTTAAGCTAGGGCGGTCTATGTTATGATGTTGTGTTTTATTTTATGATGTAATATTTTAGACTGGATGTTAGGTTTACTTATGCATAGACTTAATGTTAGGTCTCTATTAGCCTAATGATTTTTTTTATAAGGGATTAAGCTAATGGGGTTGATAAAATAAAAATAAATTATTGACCTCACTTTTGGAGTAAGTTCTCAATATCCTCTTTTTTAGACTGAGGAATCTTCTAAACACTAAGATTTTCTTAGTCATAAGACACTTTTAGCAATTAGGTGAACACTTAACCTAAGCCTAGAGACTTAGAAGGGTTAATCATAGGATTAGACTTTGCCTTAGGGATCTAGGGAAACCCTCCTACCCTTTTGCCTAATCCCAACCTATGTTCATCTTCTTAAATCAAACTTCAAATTCAATTCAAATACCAAATCTGAATTCAAATTTTGAGCCAAATGATTGAGACCCTTGTGTTGTTGCTTCCTTTAGGCTACAAGCATAAATCACCAACTCTTATGCATTTTCATAATCTTGTGTTGTTAGATTATAAGTCCTAAATTTCTAATAAAATTTCAACTCAAAACATAAAAATCTCCTCAATTTCAAATATATAAAGTCCAACCATAAGATTGATTAGGATGCTCCTAGGCTTCCTAATTTCATGACCATTTCCTAATCTTTCCCTTTGGCTTCGATAATAAGTCTTCTCCTTGAGCTTTCCTAATTGATTTTTAAAATATAACCAATCCTTTGATAATCTAGCCTTGAAATCTTTGGAGACTTTAATTGATACTTTAATCAATAGTGTTCCTAAGGAATTCAACTTTCTTAGGATGTAATTAACTATAGAGGCTTGCCTCCATAGAGAACTTAGTGGACTCAGCTTAAAATAAATCCTACTTTACTTTTTCATATAAAGTACGGGAAAAATCTCTGGTACATTTGAAGACTCATCATGCCTTAGGAGTCCTTATTAGGTGATTAGGTCTATTATAGGGTGATGATTTCTATCTATCAAAATAATGTATCATTCCTTAATGTCATACCTGATCACTTCCATAAGTACCCCTAAGATTTGCGTGGTGTCCCACATCCAAAAATAAACACCATAGATTTTTCTAGCCAATCCTCTAGGGATGGTTCCTCTCTCCATTTCTAGTAGCAATTATTGTCTCCAAGCATCGATAGTGGACTTATATTTTATATAAGCTCAAGACTATCTTTCTTTCCATTGGCAGTTAGCTTATTTCACTCTTAGGTTGAGCTAGCCAACATCCTTTAGATTTTCGGACCTCACTCTGTGTAGGTCTTAAAATTCATATTGGGTCCCCCAATAGGTAAAAATAAATTAGGCGAAGAAAGAAAATGACTAAAAATTTATAACCTTTTTACCATCTTCTTGGTGAAGCAAGGCTCATCCTATGTTAAAAAAAATAAATCCTTTGCAAAAATATTACTTTCCAAAAGCACTTTTTTTAAATTAATTGAAAGACACATGACAAAAGATTTGCATAAAATTTAAAGATAACTAAACCCCATTTAACAAGGTCTACAATTGTTACATGGAGATTTTTTTTCAAAATCAAAGTCAAATAATTTTAAATTCCCTTTTTCAAAAGCACGTTTTTGAAAATAGCTATCTCTATTTCAACGTACCTAAGTTTATTGGATGAAGATCCTATTTTTAAATGAAATCATGACATAAAATTGAAATTCCATTTAGCCCATTCCCCATGTGCTAAGCTGGAGTTTCCCTTTTCAAAAGCAATATCACACACAAAAATCCCATTTTTTAAAAAATTAATAAATATAATTGAATTCCATTTAACATATCCAAATCTTTTAAGTGGAACTCCCCTTTTAAAAATAAAATCACCCAAAAAATAAAATCAAAACACATTTGAATTCCATTTGACACACCCAAATTTGTCGAATGAGAATTCCCCTTTTCAAAATCAGGATAAATTAGACTTTACTTAACATACCCACATTTGCTAAGTAGAGTTCCCTTTTTCAAAAAAAAAATCAAAACTACCCAAACTTGTCAAATGAGAATTCCCTTTTTCAAAAAAAAAAATCAAAATAAATTGGACTCTACTTAACATACCCACATTTGCTAAGTAGAGTTCCCTTTCACAATCACAAACAAATCAAACATACTTGAAGTCCATTTGACATACCCAAATTTGTCAAATGAGGGTTCCATTTTTTAAAATTGAAAACAAATTAGACTCTATTTAACATACCACATTTGTTAAATAAAAGTTTCCCTCTTTCAAAATAAAACAAAACAAGCTCATCAAACACACTTGAGGCTTACTTAATATACCTAAATTTGTTAAGTAAAGGTCTCATTTTTCAAATCAAATCAACAAAATATCAAACACATATGTGCTTTACTTAGCATACCTAAATTTATTAAGTAAGGATCCCATTCTCAAATCAAATCAAACAAAATCAAACACATGGCAAGCATCATCACAAACAACAAAAATGCTTTCAAAAATTTTCAAACATGCACTTGAATCTCATTTAGCATACCCAAATTTGCTAAGTGAAGATTCTAAAATTAAATTTTTAAACAAATGATAAATAACAAATTTATCTCCATAATCTCTCTAAAATGGAATGAACCCCATTCAACATACCATAATTTGTTGAGTGTGGGTTCTAAATCAAAATCAAAATTCAATGGCAAAGTCTCTCCTCAAATCTCTCCAATTCAATGAACCCCACTTAGCATATTTAAATTTGTTAAGTGTGGGTTCAAAATTCCAAGTTAATTTCAGAAGTCAATTTTTGAAGACAAATATCAAAGCAAGGGTCACTGTTATGTTTCAATAAATGCGAGGTATGACATTAGTTCCTTTCTCTTGATCGGTTAAGTTATTATGGCTCCCAGCAAGTTCATTTTCTCCTTCCCTTTTGGTGTAGATTTGGCCTTGGATCAGGCCAAACTCACCAACACCACCACACGATTGATCTAGTTTGGAGGCAGCTATGAGGCTGTTCGAATCACTTGTGAGGGGCTAGGAGGTGGCTAGATAGAAGCCACTCTACTGCTTCAACTTACCATTCGATTCAGAGTTTCCTCTGCTAAAGAGGAAGGCTGTGGAGGTTCCTATAGTGATGTCAGTTACAGTTCAACCAATTACAACTCCAAGTCGATTCGTTATCGTGGTTCCCCCGTTCTTATTGTTGTTGTCCCCTAGAGAGTGAGATAGCACCTTCTCACTGGTTTCCCCTATGAAGGGGAAGGCTATCTTTGCCTCCGAGATAGTCTCCCCTACTTTTGAGGTAGGTTCTAGATTTCACTCTACTCCGTTCACCCGCACTCAGCATTGCAATAAGAATAAGAAGATTAAGCGGCACCATGAGTGAGCAGCCAGGGAGATTGATGTATCCTCCCACATCGCCAAGGAGGGTTCTCCCCTTTCTTGCATGGCAGCCGATTCCACCCCCTCTTAGGTTCAGATGGAAAGGAGGATGTTAGGAAGATTGCAACATTACCTCCACCAGTAGCTCACTTTGAGGTACCAGCTAGGGAGAAGAGGAAGCCATATGTCAGTCTCAGGACAGTTCTTTTCCAAGTTGGCAGAGCCTACGGATGCTCAGAGTCTGGCGCATTATTCAATTTGAGATCCTTGATCCCCAGGAGTGTCAGAGATCAGATCCATAGGGAGAGGGCCACTGAGGCTAGAGTAGTAGCCCAAGAGGGCAGAGGGAGGCAGTACTGAGGCTCGGCGTCCTTAGCCATATAGATTTTATTGGCACCAAGATTGATCACATAGACAGTATAGTGTTGGCGTCCTTGACCATAGGAGGAGAGTTCCAGTGGCGAGTCTGTCTCATCGCATCGCTCTGTTCCTCATCCACCAGCACCTGTCCAATTCTCTCCTTCCACAGTTCCTACTAAAGTCCAGAAGTCAGCATTCGAGGAGAGGATGTCCCCATTAGTGATCCGGCTATGGCCTAAGGATCCCACTCCATCTGTGCCACCAACTGAGGTGAGGTCAAGCTCCCCCATTTGACCCCCTACTTCAGTCGTGGTAAAGAAAGAGTGGCGACCCAAAAGTGTCATTGTTGTGCTACCACTATAGCCACTAGTAGTAGTAGAGAAAGGAGGGTACACCAATGCAATCCTCATGGTAGTTGATCCTCCCAGCTAGAACATCCCATCAGTAAGCAATGTCAGATGCCTAGATTCAAAAGAGCATAGTCTTATAGTTAGCCATCAGCGGGTGTTTGTACCAGTTCAGCCAGGTAGAGTAGGAGATCACTCATTAGATGATATCCTAGCACAGTACTTCACCAAGAAGAGAGAGATCCTTAGGAGTGATCGCTCTGATCAAGAGGAGGATAGAGTAGACTTTGACCCTAACAAGGATGATCTATTAGAGGACTCAACAAAAGTCCACATGGTTGATACTCGAGGATCCCTCCATAGAGATCAACAAAGTCAGGAAGGTGTTGTAGTGGAGAAGCTGACACCTCTCATGAAACCCAACACCTCCTTCAATAGCTCAAGCAAAAGGATGAAAAGATCAATAGGATGGAGAAGAGGGTCGAGGACTTATTAGCAGCCATTCTACCACTCCAGAACCAAGCTCTAGTCTTACAGCCCAGTCCTATGGAGGTTGATCCTCCTAAGAGTACCTCTCCCGTGGATTAGGATAGGGGAAGTTTGCATAGGAAGGTCATAGATAGTACCTCCGTGCAAGAAAAAGTCATCAAACAGATGGTGGAACAGCAAGTAAGGGAAGCATTGGCGCAAGCCCGACATAGTTCATCCGTTCTAATGGGTAAGCCTTACCCAGAAGAATTCAACACAGTCCAATGTCCCAAAGGGTTTGTGCCACCTTCATTCAAAAGCTTCGATGGCAGTGGGAACCCTCAGCAGCACATGACACACTTTAGAGCTGGCTGTTGCAATGTCAATGGAAACAATGCATTACTCTTCTACCACTTCATTAGTAGTCTATCATGGGATGTATTTGACTGGTACACTAAACTTCCCAATGGTTCGGTGAAGTTTGCTTAGTTGGAGCAGCTCTTTATTAAGAGATTTGTTGGAGCCTAGAAAAGGGTGACTATGGGCGACCTCATTATAGAAAAAACAAAATCCCAACGAGTCTCTTGTTGATTATATTTTCATGTGGCAAAACAAAAGTATGAAATGCAAATCATAGCTATCCGAACAGCATGCTACAAAAATTCTTCTTAAGAATATCCATGGCCCGGTTGCTTTCATGCTCAAGGGCTTTTTGATCAAAACCTTTAAGAAATTAGTCAATAAGGCAGCTAGTCTACAAGAGGAGGCCAAACAATTTCCTTTCCAAAATCAATCATTCAAGTCCAAGCCATAAGAGACATTTGAGAAGAAGCCAGGGGTAGTGATGTCAGTAGACAAGGGGAAGCAGTCAGCTAGAGTTCAATTTGAGAGAGCACGAGCTCAACAGCCTCCACTATCACCTCCTCTGCCACCTCCTCGGTCATCATTCCGGACACCACAGCGACTGCTACCACCGCCTCCTCAACAGTATGCATAGTAGTGACACTCATATGCACCGCCAAGTGGATACTATCCACCTACTCTTCTATACAAATTAAATAATCCTTATTCATTTAAGAGGGAGGTAGTCAGGAAAATCTTTAAAAATCTCATAAAGAAATCTATTGTTCATTTTTCATAGCCTAAAAAGCCAGATGAAGTGGGCATGAGTGATGATCTTAACTACTGCCCCTACCACTACATGTTAGGCCATGTCTTAGAGGATTGCATCATATTCAAAGACTGGCTTAAGCATAGCTATAAGTTGGGCGCTATTGTTATTCCTAAGAAATACTTCTTAGAATAATCGTCTAGTTCAGTTAGGGTAATCCTTGGGGATACATGTGATCCTCTCAAGATGAAAGAAGGTTAGGCTATCTCCATATCCTGAACCTCTAAGAAGATTGTCTCAAAGATCAAGAAACTTCCCTTATAGGTGCCTGAGGCAGCTCGAGCTTCCAACATCAAGGAAGGTTTGCAAGTTACCAAAGACAACTCAAGGGAGGTGGGAACTCAGTAGTAGCAGCAACAATCTTCACTTGCCCGAGATAGCCAAGTAGTGCAACCCATCTAGCACTCTCTTCCGATACTTCATCATCCGACTTTTCTTACCGGTGTTATATTATTGGATGAGGGCACCAAACCCCTCATTCCACTTACTTTACTTGATTTTTAACATGTACTTCCACCTAAAAAAAATCAATGAAGAAAGTTGATTCCACTTATATCTTCTCTACTTTTGATAGTCTTAATGATCTCTCCAAGTTTAAATAATAATAATAGCACAAATAAATCTAATCCTTTCTCTTATGATTCAAAATCTGACTTTCCTTTTCTGAATCAATTAGGTTCACCCATTGAGATTGACTTGGAGTCATCCGACTCTAAGGTTCTCATAGGAGAAGCTGTAGGTACGCCCAATGAGCAGGTAAAACTTTCCACCAACCCTCCACATAAAGTCAGGGAAGTCAACCTATGCAGTGGCAAAGTTCTACCTCCTAGGGTAGCACCTCAAGATAAGAGTAAACAAGTCATTAGTCCTAGTGAGCATATAACCTCTCCATAGGATGCTCCACCTATGGATATGTTTATGGAGGACCACTCAAAGTTGATTACAATGTTCTTGCCTACCTGAGAAAGTTTTCAGCTAAGTTAAGCATATATGACACCCTTGTCTTATCCAAAGAGATGAGGTAATCTCTAATCAAGGCTCTACTTGATCCTAAGATATGCTTAACTCAGTTGACCACTACTGAAGGAGAGGCTCACCATCCAAAGGACACCTTAGGAGTGACATTCAACGATGAAGACCTTCTCTTAGGGACGATTGAAACAATCATCCCATTTTATATTATCTTAGGGATATGAGTGTTGGTTGACTCAGGCTCATCAATCAATATTATGAGTCTAAGAACCCTTACCTATGTGAGGATCAATATCTCCAAACTCTAAAAAGAAAGGATGATATTGAGAGGATTCAATGAACAATGAGAGAGGGCCTTAGGCTCCATAGTGTTGCCTTTGGAGATAGTTTATTAGAAGACTCAAGCCAAGTTTCACATTATAGACTCAAATACATCTTTCAATGCTTTCCTTGGGAGACCATGGGTACATGAGGATAACATGGTTTCATCCTCCCTACATCAGTGCATGAAGTTTGTGAGGGGTGGGATCGCCTATAATGTCAAAGGAGATCTCAAGCCATTTATAATTCATGAGGTTGGCATATATGAGGATGTGACTTACTACTTCCCTTAAAACTAACAAGTCTATTCTCATGAACTTGGTCAAAGCTCAAAAATAAAAGAAAGGGAAAGAACAAGAAAAATAAAGAGAAAAAGAAGAAAAAAGAAAAGAAAAAAAGAAATAGAAAAGAAAAGGGAGCGAGAAATATACTTGGAGGAGGAGGTAGAGCCCAACATTAGATTTCACCCATAGTTCGTTACTCCATTAGAACATGTGAGTGGGATGACTCGACCTCCAGAGGAAGAGGGGCATTTAGGCATCCCTAGGGGTAGAAAACCTTCTTATTGGCCACTCAATTGGAGATAAGTCCCAGCTACCAGGAGCACACCTGCTATCCATATAGACTTATAATCTAGTTCAGAGGATAAATATTATATGATTAGCATGGGACTCTTCTGAGATTCTTTTTTAGGTGACACTTGCAGATGATGAAGACCTAAAGCAAAGCATGAGTGTATCCAAATCTATATGTGAAATAATTAGGCATCAGTTGGGAACTGTGGTGTTTCATTTTTGAGAGAGATGGGGGACACCACGTAGATCTATAGATGTACTTATTAGGGTGATTGGATATGATATTGAGAAATGATGTACTATCTCGAGAGATAAAAGTCACCACCCTACAATGGACCTAATTACCTAATAAGGTCACGAGATAATGGGTCTTGAATGTAATAGATCTTTCCCTACATTACATGGAAAAGTAAAGTAGGGGTTATTTTAAACTGGGTTGTTAAGTTCCATGAAGGTAAGTTATTTACATCTAAGGAATGAGATTCCTTAGAATACTGATTAATGATCATAGTCTCCATAGATTTAAAGATAAGGACTATCAATCAATTGGTTATTTTTTAGAAAATCAAGTGGGATTTGAGCAAAAGGGAAGAGTTATTATCAAAACCAAAGGAGATGAGTAGGGTATGCTCATGATACTAAGAAACCTAGTGAGCATCCCAAACTATCCTATGGTTGGGTTTTATTTTTTTTGAAATTGAGGGGATATATATGTTTGAGTTGAATTTTTATTAAAAATCTAAGGCTTACAATTCCATAATATAAGATTGTAGAAATGCCTAAGGGGTGAGGATTTATGCTTGTAGCCCGCAAAGGAAACCCACCTCAGATCCTAAGTGTAAGGAACTTTGGCAAGGGCCAAAGTACAACCTAAATCTGAGGTGAAAATGGGTATATGGTTTACCTTCACAAGAGAGGATAAACCACCCAATTGTTGTACTTACAATCGCTTGGGGGTGGCCGCCAACTAACTCCTCCTATGATTTTAAATGCATATAGGAAAGTCTTATGCTTTGCAAGATGGCTAAGCTATTGTTTATTTAAAAATGAGACTAAGTCCTTAAACTCACTCCCTAAGAGACTAGATCATGAATGGTATGAATCCATGACTTAATCTAAAGCAAATTTTGTCAAGTTTTATTTTGATTTTTGGACATTGTTATTTGACACATGCTATGGGATTTCATATGTCTAACGCATGAGAAGATTGGTTATGGGACAAAATCAAAAAGAAGGATGTGTGTTTCCACCATGGCTCTTAAAGGCAAAGTCATTTTCTCTAGCAAATGTGGAAGCCCTCCATTAACAAGAGTGAAGCAATATGATTTATGCATGATGTGAGACATACAACATCTAGCTAAGGGGTTGTTAAATCTTTTATTATCTTGATTTATGTCCTAGGCTTTATGTGAGGTTATGAGTTGTTTAATTTAATCTTGAGTTGATTAATTGGATAAAAAATTTATTTTTCCCTAAGAGCCTAATAGCATATAGGCCATTCATCAAACAATGAAGAAACCAGGAAAATCATGCCATCCTAATTGTACAATAATAAATAAAACATCAATCAATTTATAAATTTGGCACAAAAGAATAAGAGTTGATGTGGTTGGGCTCCACCACACAAACCCGAAAAGGAAAAGGGGTAGCCGAGCTCTAACCTTATACAACCTAGATTACAAATGAATAATTACAATTAAAAGGAATTTATGTTATGCGGCTTTTCATTTTTCATTCTTCATTTATCATTTTGATTTGCTTCTTTTATTTCTTCTTTTTGGCTTGATTGGGATGTGGTTGCTCCAAAGACATCACATGGTGCATAAGACTTGGTCTTATGACCAATGTTCATCCTAATCCCCCCATAACATTCATTCCAAATATTAATTATAAAATTTACATCAAAATGAGAAATGTAGATCTAACTAAATTTGCAAAACAAAGGTTAGTTAAACATACCACACAACCCAAGCAGTTATATGAATAAGTTTGACTTAGCACCCCATATATGAGTAACCAAGCCCACCTGTCCTAGTTTGGAATATGCTTAGGGGTATAAGCAACCTTCACAACAAAAGCATTTATATTTTTATTATAATGCCCCTTAAGCACAATCCCCTACAGAAGACATGATTAGATTAAGATCATCCTATCATCCAATCTATGCACATACACCCTAACATCCAGTCTAAAAAATATTACATCAGAAAATAAAATCAGGCATCAAATCATGCATCACCCTAACATAGAGCTAGAAATGATGGCTTAGCCTAATGTGTGAGCCATTTAAGGCTTATGTGGCATGTCTTAGCTAGGCTTTAGGATTGAAATTTTCTAAGTGTGACAGATTGAACTTAGATGGTGGTTTTGGTTTAAGTGATCTAGTTGATTTGCCAATTTTAATTAGTAATTTGATTTGGTTTGAATGAACCTACACTTAGCAACTAAATGTTGTAAAGAGAAGAAGGAGAAAAGAACTCTCTTTCATCCCTACCTTAAAGTATTTCTAAGATAGATTCATTAATGGATTTCCTTTTGTGAATGGTTTTTTATGTATTTTTATTAATCCTAAGTTTAGATTTACTCTAAATAGTCCTATTCAACAAGAAATGCCTCTTAGGATTAGTTAGGGTGAATTACTATCACATAACACACACCCATTCATTTTTTTTCCACCATATATGCCATTCATATGAATGATCCTAATCATACCTATACATGCAATGCAAATTTTAGCACACTTTGATGATGAATGCTAAGAGATATGGTTTGAAAATTTGGATATTCAATTGATGCATGTCTTTGTTATGTAGAAAAGAGGGATTTCTCATCCATTAATTAAATACACATCCACATGTATAAAAGATATAAGTGAGTACGGTGCCATTTTTTTCTACACCAGGGGCATAAGGTACAAGACCTACTTAAGGCTACTTAAAGCCTCGCAGTCCTGAGATGTCCAAACTAATATACCACTTTTCTTAAATACATGTAAATGTACAAAAAGAAATAAATGGATGAGGAATCATGCAGGAGGTTATGTTAGATTTGGTTGTATAATTTACATGTGTAGATGTGAAGATCCTTCTTAAGTCTTAAAATAAATAAAAAACATAGGAATAGATTTCTACAAGTGTTGTGTTCTTTTCAAATGAACTATACATTTTGCAAATCCTATTCAAATCCATGTTAAGAGAGAGAAAATAATATACACATCTTATGTTGTAATCACATGCAAGCTTATAAGTACTTATAAGTAGCATCACTTCATTCATAATCTTTGATTTATAAGTTTTGACAATAATTTTTGTTTTAATAGTGATAATAGCCACCCATATTCTTAACTTTAGCCAAAACATGCAATTTGACATAAAAGGGAACATTTTATTTATTTGACTTTTCAAAAGAAATGAATGCATGATTTCATATGTCAAATAATATTTAACATGTTTGGAAAGAAATAAAGGGATGTAAGCACATGACTTCATTCACCCTAATTACTTCCTAAGGACAATCATATAAAATGGGATTATTCAAAATGAATCAAAATTCTTTAAAGAAAAGATTTTTTTTATTGGATTTGATTTGACTTAGAAAATATGAAAAGGGCTTGCTGGTCCTAATCCATTTCCCTTATGTGTGAATTGGTTTAGTTTAATTTTAGAACAATTAGGTTGATTTTAAGTTTTGTTTAGGTGAAGGTATGAATTAAGTCCATTAATTACCCCTTACCTATACCACTTTAACATAATTATTCAAGTAATTATGAGCAATCATATGATATGCAACCACATGGAATTTAAATCAGCAAATGAACCTAAGAAATAAAGGAGCCTAATGCAATTGGCTCACAATTATTGATTAATTAAGCTAAAGGGTTTAATTAAGTGCTTTCATAACCATCCTACATATATAGTTTGATTATAATTTCCTTTGAAGTCTCTTAGGTTATTGAACACCTAAGAATCTACCCAAGATAAAGTGATTAAGTTCTGGAATGATTTGGTTTTTGAATTTGATTAATTGATCTAATTAATGAAGTGATTAAGTCATTAATTAATTACAACTTAATTAAATGTTTATCCAAATGAAATAAACATAGTGGAAGAGATTGGAAAAGAAATCATAACCTCATTCCCTAAGTCCATTCACTATTTTATGATGATTAAAAAGCTTGATTAGTGAATTAATCATTTAATTAATTAAGAAAGTGATTAGGGGTGAATCAAGCAATTCTCCTAATTAATGCAACAATAAATTCCAAGAAAATCATGGGAGGCAGAGATCATCCCACTAATCAATCTTAGGAAGTTTGGAATTAATTGATGAAGTAATTAAGAAGTAATTTGCCTAATTATATTTCCAATATAACTCAAATTGAGTTAAAATCATTATTTAAAATTTATTAATTTTAATTTTCTATTTTTCCTCTCTGAATTATCTTTAAAATGAACTTGAGTTTATATTTTTTTTAGATTTTTATGCAATTAGTTATGAATTTTGGAAACTTCAGCATTAAAAATGAATTAATTATGCCAAATTAACCACCTAATCTCGCTGGGCCACATGGCAGCTGACGCGATGCGCTTTCCACGTGCTGCGATGGGATAGGTTATTTAAATTATCATATCAATGGCTGAGTCAGCTTGAGGCAGATGCGCTTTCTCCACGGGCCATCCGATCTAAGATCGAATGGCCAAGATTAATCCCATGGTTTAGGCTTAAATGGAGGGCTATCGTGATCTAATCCTGGCATGCATTCCAAATGCAAAATGGACTGTGAGTGATCCTTCTCCTTAGTGAGCAATGAGAGACAAACACCATGCATCTCTCCCTATTCAATTCGAGCTCACCCAAGCTCAGATTGGGATCAAAATGAACCCACGCATTTGGAAGGAGGAGGGATGCACATCCAATGGTCAAGATCTCAATGGATGACACTTTTCTTCAAAAAGGACCTAGCTATTTTTTCTATGGATATAGTTTTGAGTAATACCTCACTGGAGACTATCACCGGCACTTCCAACGGAGGAGATAGTTTCGTTTAGTAGAGACGAAGCCTTACTGAAGGTATTGGATCTTGATTTGAAGTGGATTGCTCGGTTGACCAAGCTCCCCTTCAATGGTGATGGGGCTTGATCAAGGTGATGCTTCCCATGGCTTGGAGACTTGGGAAAGGACTTGGTTGAGCTTGACGAGGTCCATTGAGGGTGTGTACAAGTTGAATTTGGTTTTGATGGAGAATTGAGTGGGTTGGCAATCAGATGGACCTCCGCTATTTTGGCTTTGAGGAGATTTGAGAAGGAGAAATCAATAGAGCTTGGGAAGGGCTTAGAAAAGCTTGGGGAGCTTTGAATCACTCTCCTTGGCTCTGTGGAAGTGAATGCTTATGGTTTGAGTGGGAATGAGGGGGAGTATATCTCCCCCTCCTTAGATCAAATGATAAAGAGTAGTTTTGCCATTTTGATCAATGGCTGAGATTGATTTATCAATTTGGGCTACTAACTATCTCATGTGAGTCATTTTAGGTAGTAGAGGGAAGGAGAGTGGATGCCCATGTGCTAGGTGAGTGCATTGGGTGATCCAAGTGTTCAATTCCCATTTGAGGGGTCAGTTTTTCCTTGGCTTGAGTCATGGCCGACCTAAGCTCATTGGGTCATGTTCACCATGCTCCTTGGTGTCCATGTGTATCACTAGGAGGATGCCAAGTGGCCTTGAGAAAGAATTGGACAAATTTCAAGTGAATTTGGTCATAGGATACCCTTTGACCTAAAGGAAAAATGGTCATTTGGCCTTGATTTTGATTTGGAAAGCTTTGAAATGAATCAAAAATGGGTTCGACCAAATTTTAAGTGATTTCGAGTTCATTTGATTTGAATTGGTTCAATTTGATCCATTTAGTTCAAGTTGGGTCAAATTGGGTTAGGTTGACCAATTGGTCAAATTAGGTCAAACCATGGGTTAGGTCAAGTTCAAATGATCATTTGGAGATTATGGGTGTCATTGGTTTGGTTCAATTTGGTTTAGATTTGGTTTGGTTCATTGAGTTCATTTAGGTCAAATAGGTCAAGTTGACTTGACCTATTTGACCCATTTGACCTAATTGGGTTAGGTCATGGGTTGGTTTAGGCTTGGTTGATCATTTGAAATGTATTGCAAGGTTTGGTTTCAATCAATTTTGATTTGGTTTGATTTCAAATTGATTTGATCTTTTAAGTCAAGTTGGATTCATGGTCAATTGCTAGTTGGGTCTAGTTGGTCAATTGACGCTCAAGTTCAACAAGTGATTTGGAATGAATTTGATTCATTAGTTGCAATCAATTGACTTAGATCAATATGACCATTTTAACTTTTAGGTCAATTTGGGTCAATTTAGTAGGCTTTGTTTGGCTCAAATGGCTTGATCATGTTCAATCATTGATTATGGATTGGTTTCGATCAATGGTTTCAATCAACTTGACTTAAAATAAGTTTTTTCTTATTTAGGTTTCATTTGGGCTAAATGTTGACTTGTTCAAAGCATATGTTTGACTTGGTTCAATGTGAATTGGATCATCCTGTGAGATGATTGTTTGACTCAAAAAAGGTCCTAGGTCACTTTGGGTCAAGTGAGCCTAAAGTTAATTAATCAAGGCTTGATTCAAGTTTGGTTGAACTCATATGGACTTATGATGGAAATATAAATCCAAGTGATTTTGGAGTCAAATGGGTTTTGGTTCATTTGACAAGTCAAAAGGGTAAACATGGGTTTGACTTTAGCTGATTTTTTGGTGATATTATGTTTATATTTGGGAATGTGATTGAATGATTGTTTGAAGAAAATCCAAGGGTTTGGATTATTTGAGAATGATTTGCTAAGTTCAAGGATTTGACTTGAAAGGGTGTAAGTTGGATTTTATTTGATTTGGATTTGTTTTGAATTGATTTTTTGTTTATTTAATTTATATTTCATTTATATTTTGAATATAAATGAGAATATAAATGGGTTAATAGAAAATCTTTTGAGTTTGAGTGATTTGGAGTTGTTTTGAAGGAGTTCAAGGATTTGACTTGAAAGAGTATAAGTTGATTTGTTAGATTTGGATTTGGTTTGAATTGATTTTGTTTTTATTTATACTTCATTTATATTTATGAATATAAATATATATAAATATGAGAAAATCTTTTGAGTTTGAGTGATTTGGATTAGTTTGAAGTTTAAGATTTGAAAGATTGATTTTAGATTTGGCTTTGAGTTTTGAATTGATTTTGGTTAATTGGTTTGAAGGAGAGAGGTAAGCGATTGGGATTCTATGGGTAGGAAAATTTCCTAATATCCCAAAAGCATAATCTCTCTCCATGGCTAACTCTTCAAGTAGGTTACAGTGTTTATATCACTAAAAGTGTCTTAAGACTAAGGAACTCTTAGAGTTTAGAGGATTTATATGTCTAAATTGGAGAAGTTGAAAGCTCACTCCAAAAGTGAGGTCAACAAAGGGCGCCTAATAGGTGTGGTGTGACTAAAAATACATACCACACATATTGGTGCTGACCGAGATGATCAACAATGTTCGAATGATCATAAGCACTAATAGAAATGATCAACTCTGAAACCTGAGGTATAGAAAGAATCAAGAGCTTAGTAATGCAACCCACTTATGTCAAAAAAACATAAGAGAGTGAAGGAGGAACCAGAGATTGAGTATGCCTTCCAGGGAAAAGGTTTAAGTTATCCACTTGGGATAAGAGGTTGTGAAATCCACTAGGGGATTAGAATTTGGGATCCACTGGGGATGAAGATGTGAACCCTCCACTAGGGGAGCAAGTCCAGGTTGGATTGAATTGATTCCACTAAGAGGAATTGGAAAGATTCGCATCTCATTGAGGAGAAGCTAATTGATTTGATTGTTTAATTTGCCTCCACTAGAGAGGTTGGTTAGATTTTTTTTAGATTTTAAATTGTTAATTTTTGAGATGGACTTTGTCAATTTGCAATGGACCACACTGAGTAGGGGCCATGTTGGCCTTAATCTACTTCAGGTTTACCAATCCAAAGAGGTAGTCTACCAACCACATAGTAAGACTATCCAACCAAAGAGGGGTTGCCTTATGTATAGGAAGAAAGAATGACTTACATCCTTCCAAAGTAGGATCAAAGATGATCTGATGACACAATGAATCAACCCAACCTTAGGTCAATTACTGAGTGAATGCTGGACTTAAATCACTCAAAGATAGTCAAAATTAATTTATTTTAATTATATTTGATGGATCCCATCATGGATGGACCGCACTAAGGGGCCATGTCACCTTGATCTACTCAAATTTATCATCCAAAGGGAGTAGTTTCGGGAGAACTATCCAACCAAAGGGGTTTGCCTTTTCAAATAATTCAGAAAGAAAGCAGGACTCACATCTTTCTGAATAAAAGACCAGGGTGACACATTAGCAAGGTAACATGTCAACCACCTAGGGCTGCCCGTTAGTTTGGATCATGCTAGAAAGAATGCATAGTAGACTTATATCTTCTAGAGTGAAATGACCATCGGGTAACTGTTGTGGAAAATAGATTGAACCCGACCTAAGGTGACTGAGAGTGTGACCTGGGACTTATCTCAACTCAAGTAGTCAAGTAATTCCTATAGGGAGTTCTGCTGACACTTCCCTAAAGATAGGATGCTTTTGGGAAAGGGCCGGGCTTGAATTCTAATCCACAAGCAATAAATTATTTTGTTTGTTTATCATGGACCTGTTTTGCAAGGATCATTAAGAAGGAGCTTATATCAACCTCTATTTCCAAGGGAGAATCTGCATCCACGAATAAATTCTCCGTGGATGGCGGAAAGGGGGACCCAATCCAAGAGTAACTAGTAGTGGGGTCAAAAGGACGTGATCCAAATAGAGTGCACAAGGGAGGGGCTAAGGGCTTTATCCAAAACCAAGAAGATAACTATAGGTATTCTGGTAACTCAAGGAGAATGGGGACTCACATCTTGGTATGTATCCAAGTGAGTGATGTCAAAGATAGAACATCAACCAACCTAAGGTGCTCAATTTGCAATAATCAGCTCGGAAGAAAGCATCAGGGACTCACATCCTCCTACAGTTGATTGGGATAGTCTGGCTCGAGTATCCGAGACCGAGTGAATGCCTGAGGGACTTATATCAACTCAAAAGTAGTCAAGAGAAAGGAGCCATAGGGACTTATCCTAAACCTTAAATATACTCATAGTTAGCATGATGGCTAGTTCAAGAAAGCATGTTACATCTCTTAAATAAAGTCAACATGAGGTAGCTTATTGCTGAGAAGTCTACCAAACTAACAAAACACTCATTGGTTTGCAAATGGTCAAGTCGAAGAAAGCGGGGACTCACATCACGTGACCATTGTGGTGATGACACTAGCAAGGCAAAGATGTCACCACCTAGAGCAATAATGAGTGAGTGCCATGAGGCTTGCTCACATCAAAATAGCCGAGACAAAGATATATGTTTTTTGTGTTATGGTGTTAGGGAAGGAAGATTTCTCTTGGGTTCTTTTACACAACCTAAACATGCCAAGAGTTGATGACCACAAATGGTGATCCACCAAGAAAGGATGCCACTTGGTTCTCTTACACCTAACTTAGCCATTAGTCTAAATAGATGCTCTGGGTTCTCACACCTTCTAGTAGCTGGGGAATCGTTTAATTTGTGTGTATGAAAGAAGGATAGATGCCTCTTGGGTTCTCTTACACCTACCTAAACATCATGATTCAAACAAGCAAACAATGCTTCAAATGAAGAGAATATTTTGATGAATTGGAATAGAATTTTTTTAAGATAATTATTTTCAAACATGATAATTATATATTCTTCAAATAGAGCCCATTAATTGGAAGCATGGTGTTCCCCTTTACAATCAATAAGTTGATAAGATCCTCCTTGGTAGGCCTTCTATTAAAAAAGGGCCTTCCCAAGTGGGTTCAAACTTGCCTCCCATCTTCCGACAGGCAACAATTGGTCTCTTAGAACTAAAATAAGCTCTCCTACTTAAAAGGCTCTAGGGCGGACCAACTTTTTGTGAGCTTGAATCATCTTGGCTTTATATAACTCGAGGTTCTCGCATGCCCATAGGCGTCTCTCCTCTAAACCTTCGAGCTCTTCCAACCATAACTTAGCATTTTGCTCTGTAGTGATTTTACTACCCATTATTATTCTTAGTGATGAGAGCTGAACTTCTAATGGTAAAATGGCTTCAGATCCATATACTAAGGAGAATGGGGTAGATTGAGTTGGAGTTCTGTATGTGGTGTGATATGTCAACAGGGCTTCAACTAGTTCATGCTATCACTTATTATCATCAAGTCTTTTATATGGATGAGTTTTTGAATTGCTAGGCCATTTCAGGATAGTAGATAGTGGAGTATCTCCAATCTATATGTCTATGGCAAGTTGATCTTGGTCCTTGAATGTACATTATAATATAATTCATCGAGGCACCCCAAACCTATATACAATATGGTTTAAAATTGGAACACATGCTGTGACCTCTAAGTGGGATTGCCTCACCCACTTGGAAAAGTAGTCGGTGCTAAGATGAACCGATGACCCTTGGAAGGAGGATCAATAGGACCCACTATGTTATTTCAACATGGCCATGAGGCCAATGTATGTGTAAATTTGGTGGTTGATGTAGACCACCGTGTACCTACATTATGGCATCTCTAGCTACATCATGCAATATGTGATCTTGGCGAGTATCCTCTCTTGATCTTTACTTTCATTTTTGGACCGATTGATGTGCTCTTATGAATGTACCTCGATCATGATCTTATGCTTGTGTTTGTCTAAATAGCATAACCACATTTGATCAAAAGACCATCGATAAGGTGCCATCCATGAGAACATAGAGAGCTCTTTGCTTCATCCGATGGGCTTGTGATTTCTCTTGAGGTAGTTTTCCCATTCAAGTAATCTATGAATGGTTGCCTAATCCATCTCCTCCCTATGGAAACGACAAACCTCCCCTTCAAGAGAAAGTCTCAATGAGTTCAGATCAATCGTAAGACTTGTATTTTGGACCCTTATTAGAATGGACTCATCTTCCGACATGCCAATTCCTTGGCAAGTTTGGCCAAAGCATCTACTACTATGTTCTCTCCTTGAGGAACCTTGTAGATGGTGACCTCAGGGATTTGGGCCAACAGCTTCACGGTGTACTCGTGATAATAATGGAGCTTAGGTTTTAGAACCTTATAGGGCCCATCAATCTAGTTGATGACTAGCTAATAATCCCCATAGATATTGATGCTTTTGACACATAATATAATAGCTAACTCCAGATCGATAATCAAAGCCTCATACTCAACTTCATTATTGGTGCATGGATTGGAGAGATAGTATGAGAATCTCATCACATCGTGATCTAGAGTTAAGATATTCCTACCCTTTCTCGGAAGAGTAGATCATTCTTCTCTTTTTGAAAGGAAGCTACACCATCAAAATACATCTCCCAATGATGATTGTTAACCTCCTAAGTTCATGATGATTCATCATCACAAGTGAATCAGGAAGTGGGTGTCTACTAAGAAATTTGTCCCTTTCATCACACGGAGGGGTACAATGTAATATCAAATTATGAGAGAATCATGGGCCAACATGCCAACTGTCTAGATAATGTTGGTTATGTCATGAGATACTGTAGTGGATTGATTCTTGAAATCAAGTTCACCTTATGAGAAAGCATGTAGTGTCATAGCTTTTGGGATGCTAAGATTTAAAAGCTAGGAAATGTTTCTCAATAGGTGGGTAGTTTGCTTGTGAGGGGTCGAGGTGAGGTAGTAGAGCATTCTCCTTCCCTTCATTGGTTTGGGCCAACAAAGTGCAAGAGTCATCTAATGTAGTGTAGAGGATAAGTGGCGGGATAGAGCTAGAACTTGGCTTCACCAAATACTATTTGATGTCTTCAAAAGCATCGTTGGCACTTTTCATCCACTTGAACTTAGCATCCTTTTGACAAGTGCTGAAATGCTTGCATCTCCCATAGATTGGATATAAAGCCTTAGATATGCACCCTTGGAAAGATAGTTGAGTTAGACTTTTAGGGGGTGGCATTTCTAAGATAGCTTTGATCTTTTCTGGGTCTATCTCTATTCCCAGTGTTGGACAACAAACCAAGGAACTTCCAGCTACTCTGAATGCACACTTTGGGGTTCATTTTGAGGTTAATTATCTTAACCATTCAAAACTACTCTCAAGTCAAAGAGATGGTCTTCCTTTTCTTTTGACTACTAGATCATCAACATAGCATTCAACTTGATGATGAATGAGTTCATTGAAGATCTAAGTCATGGCCGGTATGTAGCATAGCATTTTAAGGTGAAAGGCATGACCTTATAACAATAGATTCGATCGGGTTCAAAAGTAGTGTTTCTTTCATCCTCGGGGCCATCTTGATTGATTTGGTTGTAGCGGATGACCCATCCAAGGAGAATACTTGCATGAGATGAGTGATGTCCACCATTAATTCTATAGGAAGTGAAAATTCATCCTTAGACATGCCTTATTTAAGTCCAAAATTGACACATATGAATTTGGCCATTCTTTTTTTTCTTAAGCGGATGACCTAGCTAACCGGTAGGGTATTTTTCTTCCGATAAAACATCGATCAGTTTCTTGACTTAAAATGACTTGTTATTGATTTCTAATTGCATGCATCTAGGAGCTTGCTTGATAGGGTTAGCATTAGAGTCTATTGCTAGTTTATGGATTCTATGTCGAGATAATCGGGCATCTCTTCATAGCTCCATGCAAAGCGTCCTTAAACTCAATCAATAGCCTAACTAAGTCATTGGTTTCTTCTTCATTCAAGAGCTGTGTAGGTGTGGATCTTCTCTTGAGGTTGATTTCTTTGAGCTTGTCGATAGTTGAATGGATTTCCTTCTTCAAATTGGAGCATCTTTGATTTGAAGATCATCGATCATCTAAAGTTTCTAAACACACCTCATAAGAGTTAGTGTGGTTTGAGAAGACTATCCTCAGATGATTGGTGACAACTAAATAGAATCATCATCATCGGTTGGACCCTATCTGAATCTAGTCACGGTCTTGATTATGCATCCCTTCCTTTGTTGGTCCACAACTTCTCAAAATACTCTAACCTATGCATGGACCATGTATAAGGAATCAAACCTTTCTTTGCAATATTATGAACACAAGGTGAGTACCAATCAAAAGGTAATTCCATTAAATCTTTATATGAATTATCCTCAAGTTCTACATCAGATTTTTGACTTGAGGATGATGATCACAATAGGAATCTCTTTGGCTTGACATCCATGGAAGATTTGGGGCTTCATCTACTAAACCTTCAACTTTTGAGAAGAAAGGTTAGAGCTAAAGTTCCCAACTGCTAATGGTTTTACATAATCTTGATTGAATACATTCATGCTTTGCTTGGAGGCAGTCTTCATCATCTGCTCAGTGTCACCTCAATGAAACCAGAGGGGTTGAGCGATGTGCTAATCACATGAGATTCATCCTTGCTAGATTCCAAGTCTATGTGAATAGCAGTACTCTTGTGAACATAACACCCTTGTTGGCGCCAACCGGGGTCTTCCACCTCAAACCTCTTGTATCGCCTGCCTCTACTGTGGAGGTCGAGTCATCTACCCATATGTCGTATGGTGGAGAATTATGGGTGGAATGTACATCTTGCCTCTTCCTGGTGTCCTTTTCTGCACTTGTACTTTCTTTTCTTTTCTTTTTCTTTTTTTTTTCTTTTTCTTCTTTTTTCTTTTTCTTTTGTATTTTGACCAAGTTCACGAGAAGGTTTTGATTTTGAGGAAGATAGTAGGTTGCATCCTCATATATCTCGACCTCTAGCGAAAATGGCTTTTCATCTCCTTTGACATAGTATTGATTCCATCTTTTTTGAAACTTGATGAAGGAGGATGGAATCATCTTATTGTGTATCCAAGGCCTACCGAGCAAAGTAGTGAATGATGTATTTGAATCAATTATATAGAACTTTGGTCTTCATTTCCAAAGGTAACACTATAGAACTAAAGCCCTCTCATTCATTGAATCCTCTCAACATCATCCAATCTCCTCGTGAGATGTCAATCTTCAAATAGCAAGGGTTTTAGGCTCATAATGTTCATACTGATCAACAAAACCCTAGAAAGTCAATCGCCCATATCCACTTTATGATGTAGGGGATTGTGCTCCATGTCTCCTAGAAGAAGGTCTTCATCAGTAAATGTGACTCCCTATGCTTCTCTTGAATAATGTGCCTCCTCTCCAATAGCAGTCAATTGAGCCAAACATATTTCTAGATCAAGAAGAGCCTTGATTATTGATTACCTCATCTCTTTAGATAAGACGAGGGCATCATATATGCTTAACATAGCTATGAACTTTCTTAGGTGAGCGAGGATATTATAATCAACTTTTGGTTGATCCTCCATAAGCATATCCATGGGTGGAGCATCCTGTGGAGGGGCTTCTTGCTCGTTGGTACCATTGACTTATTTTCCCTTATCTTGAGGTGCTCCACAGGAGGTAGAACCTTGCCACTATGGAGGTTAACTGTGATCTCTTGTGGCGGTTAGTGGAAGATTCTACACCTCATTAGGCATACTACCTTCTCCTAGGACCCTCAATCGATGATTCCAAGTCTATCTCAAGAGGTGAACCCATATTATTGAAGGAAAGTCCATCTGAATCGAAGAGGATGATCGAGTTATTATAATTATTTAGACTTGAAGAGTTTTCTAAAGTAGAATAGATAACCCATCAGTGACAGATGTAATTCAAACTAGCTTTATTCAATTTCTTAGATTTAAAAGGAGGTACATAGTAGAAATCTAGTAAAGTAAGTGGGGTGAGGGATTTGATGCCCTCATCCATACAAGATGTCTACTAGAAGAAGAACTAGCTGAAGTAGAAGTGATGGCTGAAGTAGTAGCTACAACGGTGGAATGGAGGTTGGACTTGGTCGGTGGTTGCCCTACTTGGCTATCCATGGCAAGTATGGGCTGCTACTATTGCTTCTGAGTCCCACTTTCCCCAAGTTCTCTTTGGCAACTTATGAACCTTCCTTGATGTTGAGGTTCTTCGTGCACTTGTAAGGAAAGTTTCTTGATTTTAGAAAATCTTTTTAGATTTGGGATAAAGAGATATCCCAACCTTCTTTATTTTGAGAGGATCACATGTATCCCCAAGGATTACCCTAACTAATGAATTACTATATTCCTTAGGGATAACTATAGCACCTGACTTGTAGCTATGCTCAAGCCAATCCTTAAATGTAAAGCAATCCTCCAAAACATGGCCTAACATGTGGTGGTAGGGGCAAAGTTAGATCATTACTTGCCCACTTCCGCTTCTAGGCTCGTGTAAAAATCGTTTCTTTAAGAGGTTCTTAAAGATTTTTGACTACCTCCCTCTTAAATTAATAAGTTTTATTTAATTTATCCCAAAGAGTAGGTGGATGATAGCTACCAGGGGGTGGATATGTATATAACTAATGAGAATATGGCTGAGGAGGAGGTGGCAAAGGCATGGAGGCTCTAGATAGATGGCCTCATGGTGGTAAAGGAGGTGGAAGTGATGCTATGGAGCTCAACATCTCTCATATTGATCTCTGACCAATTGCTTCTCCTTATCTAATGCTACTACTACCACTGGCTTCTTTTCATCGGCTTTCTACGGCTTTGGCTTTGATGACTGATCTTGAAATGGAAACTATTTGGCCTCTCCTTGTAAACTAGTTGCCTTATTTATTAGCTTCTCAAATATCTTGATGGTGAAACCTTTAAGCATGAAGGCTACCGGGCTATGAATATTCTTTAATAGAATTTTAATAGCATGTTATTCTGATAGTTGTGGCTCACATTTCATACTCAAATTGTGCCATCTAAGAATATAATCAATGAGGGACTCACCAGGGTGTTCTGCTACAATGAGATCGCCACGCTACCTTTGAGCTCCAACAAAACCTCTTAACAAAGAGTTGCTCCAACTCAAAGAAAAGTCTTCATCAATTATTGGGAGTTCAACATACTAATCAAAAGCTATGTCGCCACCAAAGATTAACATAGCCCGGTGCACTATATGTATGAGGGTTCCTACCGCCATCAAAGCTTTGAAAGAAGGAGGCACAAAACCCTTAGGATATTGGATAGCATCAAATTCCTCGGTAGGTCTACCCTTGGAACCGACATGATGACCTCAGCCATGCCGCTTTCTCACTTATTATTCAACCATGAGTTTGATATATTTTTCTTGTATGGAGGTATTGTCCACTACCTTCCTATACAAGCTAGTATACCTCTACTAGAGGTGAACTCTTGGGTTGATCCAAGACATGTAACAACTCTGACCGTCACATAGGATGTACCGGAGCTTGATTCTAAGTGCTGCTAACCGCTAACAAATCTTCTCTCTTTCCCATCTTATCAATCTACTCATCCTTTTTTTTTGAGTTGTTGAAGGAGGTGTAATAGGCTATATCATCCCTGCTCACCGCAACACCTTCCAAACTCGATCTCAAGGAGAGAACCTCTAGTATCAACCATATGAACCTTGTCGAAGTCTTCCAACAAATCATCTTTGTATCAAAGCTAACCTTCTCCTATTCAAGGTCGACCAATCATACCCTAGATTTCTCTTCTAAGATATGTGCTCGATATCATCCAAGGAGTCCAACTATGTGCACAAATGATCGTAATACCGGTAGGGATCTTTTCATGAACAGATACATCTAACCTCCCTGCTATCGAGTGCTAATCATGAGGCTATGCTCACTGGAGACACATGCTCACTATCACCCCATGTGGGTGAGTCGGAGGATCTACCGCCATGGGGATAATAACTATCCTTCTCTCTCTCCGCTATATCCATGATCTACCGGTGGTGGTGGTGATGGCATGACTATGATGCTATGAGGTCGCCACTTCCTCTTCACCGCAACTAGGAGGTAGTAGAGAGCTCCCTCACCTCGCCGGGTGTAGATGAAATGGGATCCCTTGGCTATACCGATCACCAATGGAGCTTTTCCCCCGATGCCTTCATGGCTTTAGATGGAACTTAGAGATGGCATACATGGATTGATGAGTGATGGAGCACCAACTCTCGGGAGCCTCCTCCCATGATGTGTAGTCCAATTCAAAAGAATATTATCAGTGTGATCGACGCGGGTAGTATGTCGATCGAGAAAATCTATGAGGGCGGATGCTATTGACTACCTGACATACCTTCGCCTCTCTCTGCTAGTAACATGAACTAATACATGGGCCTCTCTGGCCCTCTTCTAATGTGAGGAATGACTGAGCATAAATCAAACTAGGCTTTGGACTCTGATCATCCAGAAGCCCTGCCAACTTGGCGCAGAATCATCCTGAAGCCAACATATGACCTCCTCCTATCTCTGATAGGTGCCTCATAATGAACTATTGGTGGAGGTGACACTGTAATCCTCCTAAAATCTTCCTCTCTAAAGAAAGAGGATGGAACTTAAAGTGGGCAAAGAGAAACTACTGGGTGACTCCTCTACAGTGAGACAACATCTCCATCTCTTGGCAATGCACATGATGCCATCTTATTATTATGGTGTTCTGGATGGAGGAGCATGGAGCTAGACCCTATCTCAAAGGGGGAGACTATCCGCCGTGGTAGCCTTCCCCTTGGAAGAAGCCAATGAGTTACTCCCACTAGAGCAAAGGATGGGAACAATGACGCATGCACTATAGCTGGTGAACCACCCCTTCCTCTTAGTGAGGGAAATAATCTAAAGGGCATCTCAATATATGGATGACTTACTTGCCCAATCACCATTCTCCTAATGGTGAGGGTTTCCCCACAAGTGATCCGCCCCTGAATCCACCAAAGTGTATCGAGGTAAAGTTTGGGGAGGTCGGCCCGATCCAAGGCCAAATCCATCCCAAAGAGAAAGTGAACACATACTTTTGAATCCATTTGCACTATCAACTTGAAAAAATTGACCGAAATTGAAATTCTATAATTGAAAATAAACTCAAAGATTTTTTGCTTTTAGTATTCTGATAACTTTTGAATTTGATTTAGAGTTCGAACCCACACTCAATAATTTGAATATGTTAAGGGCTCATTGAATTTAGGAGAGATATTTTGAAAGAATTGGAGAAGAGATTTTTTTTTTAGTTTAGAATCCATTTTCAACAAATTTGTGTGTGTTGAAAATGGATTCAAATATTTTGAAGAGATTTTTGATGCTTCCATTGGTTCATATTTAAATTTGATTTTATGTTAGGGGACCCTTTATTTAACAAATTTGAGTATGTTAAATAGAGGGTCAATTGATTTTGTTTTACATTTGATTTTGGGATTTACTCATTTAGCAAATTTGGGTATGCTATATGAGATGTTTGAAAATAATTTTCTTCTTTTGCTTGTTTGCTCATGTGTGAATTTTAGAAATGGGATCTTTACTTAACAAATTTGTGTATGCTAAACAAAACTCAAATCTAATTTTTGTTTTGATTTTGAAAATGGGACCTTTACTTAGAAAATTTGGGTATGCTAAATAAAGTCCAAATGTGTTTGATTTTTGTTATTTTTGAAAATTGGATCTTTACTTAGAAAATTTGTGTATGCTAAATAAAGTCCAAGTATGTTTGATTTTTATTTTGATTTGAATAATGGATCTTTACTTAGCAAATTTGTGTATGCTAAATAAAGTCCAAATGTGTTTGATTTTTTGTTCTTTTGAAAATGGGATCTTTACTTAGCAAATTTGTGTATGCTAAATAAAGTCCAAGTATGTTTGATTTTTATTTTGATTTAAAAAAATGGATCTTTACTTAGAAAATTTGTGTATGCTAAGTAAAGTCCAATTGTATTTTTTTTTGATTTAAAATGAATCTTTACTTAGCAAATTTATGTATTGTAAGTAAAGTAAATGTATTTGATTTTTATTTTTTGAAAATGAGATCTTTAACAAATTTGTGTATGCTAAAATAAAGTCCAAATATATTTTATTTTTGTTTTGATTTATGTCATTGAAAGGAATTCTTTAACAAACATGGTGTGTTAAATGGACTCCAATTTATTATAAATTTTCTTTCAAAAAATGAGACTCTCATTTGACAAATTTGGGTATGTCAAAGGAATTCTAATGTATTTTGATTTTCATGACTTTTGCAAAGAAGATTTTCATTTAACAAATTTGCAAGGAAGATTTTCATGACTTTTGCAAAGATGAAATTTTTATTTGTGATTATTGCTTTTTGAAAAGAAGGAAATTCCAACTTAACACATGTAGAATGTGTTGACTGGACTCTCAAATGGTGTGATTTTTTATTTAAAAAAAAATGAGACCTCCATTCAAATGAAGATAGTCATTTTCAAATATGTGCTTTTTGAAAGATGGTTTCGATTTTATTTGAAAAGATCCTACATGTAGCAATCTTGAAGATTGTTAGATGAAGTTAAGTTATATATGTTTTGCAAAAAATTTTGTTCAAATATTTTATTGTGTGAATTTTGGAAAAGTGCTTTCTAAAAAGTAATATTTTTATAAAGGATTTATTTTTCTTTATTTTTTGAATGAACTTTACCTCACCATGGAGATAGTAAGAAAAAGTTCTTTAATCATCTCTTTATTAAATTTTGTTTTCACCTATTGGGGGACCCAATAGGGGTTTTAAGACCTACATGAAGTGAGGTCTTAAAACCTAAAGGATGTTGGCTACCTTAGCTTAAGAATGAAATGAGAAAAGTGCCAAAAAAAGAATAGTCTTGGACTCATATGAAATACAAATCCACTATCGCTACTTGGAGACAACGATCATTTATCAAAGATGGAGAGAGGAATCTTCCCTAGCGGAGTCACCAGAAAAATCTATGGTATTTTATTTTTGAGAGAGATGGGGGACACCATGTAGATCCATAGATATACTTATTAGGGTGATCGGGCACGACATCGAGAAATGATGTACTATCTCAAGAGATAGAAGTCACCATCCTATAATGGACCTAATCACCTAATAAGAACTCCTAAGAACAATGGCTCTTTGAATGTACTAGAGATCTTTTTTCTACTTTACATGGAAAAGTAAAGTAGGGTTTATTTTAAATCGGGTTCATTAAGTTCTATATGGAGGCAAGCCTTTATAATTAATTACATCCTAAGGAATGAGATTCCATAGGAATACTCTCGATTAAGGTAAATGATCATCTCCAAAGATTTCAAAGATAAGACTATCAATCAATTGGTTATTTTTAGAAAATCAAGTGATTGATAAAAGGAAAGAGTTATTATCAAAATAAAAAGGAGATGAGTAGAGATGCTCATGATATTAAAAACCTAGTGAGCATCCCAAACTATTCTATGGTTGGGTTTTATATTTTTGAAATTGAGAATTATATGTTTGAGTTGAATTTTATTAGAAATCTAGGGCTTATACACAAATTCAAGATTGTAGAAATGCCTAAGAGGTGAGGATTTATGCTCAGTGAAAAAAAGAACCTATCCTAAATCTAGGAGAGCTTGGCAGGGCCAAAATATGACCTAAATCTTAGGTGAAAATGTGTATATGGTTTACCTCCACAAGAGAGAATAAACCACCCGACTATTGGGCTTACAACCGCCTGGGGATGGCCGTCAAATAACTCCTCTGACAATTTTAAATACATGTAGGCAAGTCTTATGCTTTGTAAGATGGCTAAGCTATCATTTATTTAGAAAGGAGACTAAGTCCTTAAACTCACTCTCTAAGAGACTAGATCATGAAGGGAATGAATCCATGACTTAATCTAATGCAAATCTTGTCAAGTTTTATTTTGATTTTTGGCCATTATTATTTGACACGCGCTATGGGATTTCATATGTCTAACGCATGAGAAGATTGGTTATGGGCCAAAATCAGAAAGAAGGAGGTGTGTTTTCACCATGGCTCTCAAAGGTCAAGCCATTTTCTCTAACAAAGGTGGAAGCCCTCCATTAGCAAGAGTGATAATATGATTTATGCATGATGTGATACATACAACATCCAGCTAAGGGGTTACGAAATCTTTTATTATCTTGATTTATGTCCTAGGCTTTAGGTGAGGTTATAAGTTGTTTAATTTAACTTTGAGTTGATTAATTGGATAAAAATTTTATTTGCCCCAAAGAGCCTAACCACATCTAGGCCATTCATCAAACAATGAAGAAACTAGGAAAATCATGCCATCCTAATTACACAATCATAAATAAAACATCAATCAATTTATAAAATTGGCATAAAAGAATAAGAGGTCGATGTGGTTGGGCTCCACCGCACAAACTTGAAAAATAAAAGGCGTAGTCGAGCTCTACCCTTATACAACCCGGATTAGAAATGAATAATTATAATTAAAAGGAATCCATGTTATGGGAGTCTTCATTCTTCATTCTTCTTTCTTCATTTTGATTTGATTCTTTCTTTTCTTCTTTTGGTTTCTTGGGATATGGTTGCTCCAAAGACATCACATGGTGCATAAGACTTAGTCTTATGACCAATGTTCACCCTAATCCCCATAACATTCATTCCAAATCTTAATTAAAATTTACATCAAAATGGAAAAGTAAATCTAACTAAACTTGTAAAAATAAAGATTAGCTAAACATACCACACAACCCAAGCAGTTATATGAATAAGTTAGACTTAGCACCCCATACATGGGTAACCAAGCCCACCTGTCCTAATTTGGATTATGCTTAGGGGTATAAGCAACCTTCATAGCAAAAGCATTTATATTTTTATTATAGCGCCCCTTAAGCACAATCCCCAGAATACATGATTAAGATCCTATCATCCTACTCATACATCACCCTAACATCTAGTCTAAAAAAAACATTACATCACAAAATAAAATTAGGCATCAAACCATGCATCGCCCTAACATATAGTTAGAAATGGTGACTTAGCCTAATGTGTGTGTCATTTAAGGCTTGTGTGGCATGTCTTAGCTAGGCTTTAGGGTTGAAATTTTCTAAGTGTGACATATTCAATTTAGATGGTGGTTTTGGTTTAAGTGATTTAGTTGATTTTTCAATTTTAATTAGTTTTTTTATTTGGTTTGAATGAACCTACACTTAGCAACAAAATATTGTAAAGAGAAGAAAAGAGAGACAAATCTCTTTCATCCTACCTTAAAGTATTTATAAGGTAGATTCATTAATGATTTAGTGAATGTTTTATTATGTATTTTAATTAATCCTAAGTTTAGATTTACTCTAAATAGTCCTATTTAATAAGAAAGGCATCTTAGGATTAGTTAGGTTAATTACTATCACATAACACACACCCATTTATTTCTTTCCACCATGTATACCATGCATATGAATAATCCTAAGCATACCTATACATGCAATGCAAATTTTAGCACACTTTGATGATGAATGCTAAGAGATATGGTTTGAAAATTTGGATATTCAATTGATGCATGTATTTATTATGTAGAAAAGAGGAATTTCTCATCCATTAATTAAATGCACATCCACATGTATAAAAGATATGAGTAAGGTGCCATTCTTTTCTACATAGGGGGGGTAAGGTACAAGACCTACTTATGGCTACTTAAAGCCTCACCCGGATGTCTGGGACTAATATACCACTTTTCTTAAATACATGTAAATGTACAAAAAGAAACAAATGGATGAGGAATCATGCAAGAGGTTATGTTTGATCTGATTGTATAATTTACATGTGTATATGTGAAGATCCTTCTTAAGCCTTAACATAGAAATGCATAGGAATAGATTTAAGCAAGTGTTGGGTTCTTTTCAAATGAACTATACACTTTGAAAATCCTATTCAAATCCATGTTATGAGAAGAGAAGAAAATAACATAATACACATCTTATGTTATAATCACATGCAAGCTTATAAGTATTATAAGTAGCATCACTACATTCATGATTTTTTTATTTGTAGGTTTTGAAAATAATGTTTGGCTTAATAGTGATAATAGCCACTCATATTCTTAACTTTAGCCAAAACATGCAATTTGACATAAAAGGAAACATTTTATTTAATTGATTTTTTAAAAGAAATGAATGCATGATTTCATATGGCAAATAATATTTAATATGTTTGGAAAAAAATAAAGGGATGCAAGAACATGACTTCATTCACCCTAATTACTTCCTAAGGACAATCATATAAAATGGAATTATTCAAAATGAATCCAAATTCTTTAAAGAAATTTTTTTTATTTTTAGATTTGATTTGACTTAGGAAATATGAAAAGGGTTTGTTGGTTCTAATCCATTTACATTATGTGTGAATTAGTTTAGTTTAATTTTAGAACAATTAGGTTGATTTTAAGTTTTGTTTAGGTGAAGGTATGAATTAAGTCCATTAATTACCCCTTACCTATACCACTGTAACATAATTATTCAAGTAATTATGAGCCAACACATGATATGCATCCACATGGAGTTAAAATCAGTAAATACACCTAAGAAATAAAAGGGCCTAATGCTATTGGCTCACAATTAGTGATTAATTAAGCTAAAGGGTTTAATTAAGTACTTTCATAACCATCCTACATATGTAGTTTGATTATAATTTCCTTTGAAGTCTCTTAGGTTATTGAACACCTAAGAATCTACCCAAGATTAAGTGATTAAGTTCTGGAATGATTTGGTTTTTGAATTTGATTAATTGATCTAATTAATGAAGTGATTAAGTCAATTAATTTAATTAATTAAATGTTTATCCAAATGAAATAAACTTAGGGAAAAGATTGAAAAGAAATTGTAATCTCATTCCCTAAGTCCATTCACTATTTCATGATTTAAAAGTTTAATTAATTGAATTTATCACTATTTAATAGGTTAATTAATCATTTATTCAATTAAGAAAGTGATTAGGGGTGAATCAAGAAATTCTCCTAATTAATCCAATAATAAATTCTAAGAAAATCATGAGAAGCAGAGATCATCCCACTAATCAACCTTAGGAAATTTGGAATTAATTGCAAAAGTAACTAAGAAGTAATTAGCCTAATTACATTTCTAATAAAACCCAAAAAGAGTTAAAATTACTATTCAAAATTAATTAATTTTAATTTTCTATTACTCCTCTCTGAATTATCTTTAAAATGGACTTGAGTTTGTATTTTTTTGGATTTTTCCATAATTAATTATGAATTTTGGAAGTTTCAACATTAAAAATGAATTAATTTGGCCTAATTAACTCCCTAATCCTATCGAGCCACGTATGCTAACGGGCTTTCCATGTGCATGATGGGATATTTGTTGTTATCATCCATACCGAGTCACACCACGATATACTTTCATGGGTCATCATCTAAGATGGACGACAGATTAATCCCATTTAAAGCTTAAAGAGGGATCTATTGTGATCTAAATCACACCATCCAATCACAAATGAACGGTGGGTGATCCTTCACCTTCACGAGTGATGAGAGACGAACCTTGTTCAATTCGAGCTCACCCGAGCTAGGATTGGGATCAAAATGATCCCATGCCTTCGGAAGGAGGGGGATGCACACCCAATGATCAAGATCTCAAGGGATGACACTTTTCTTCAAAAATGACCAAGCTATTTTTCCTATGGCTATGGTTTTGAGCAATACCTCACTCGAGGCTATCACCGATGCTTCCAACAAAGGAGGTAGCTTCATCTAGTAGAGACGAAGCCCTGTTGAAGGTATTGAATCTTGGTTTGTGGAGGTTTGACCAAGCTCCCTTCAATGGTGATGGCTTGATCAAGTGATGCTTCGTGGAGACTTGGGAAAGGACTTGGCTGAGCTCTATGAGGTCCACTGAGGGTGTGTGCAAGTTTAATTTAGTTTTTATGGAGAATTGAGTGAGTTGGCAAATGGATGGATCAACTTGTTTTGGCTTTGAGAAAAATCGAGAAGGATAAATAAATGGAGCTTGGGAAGGGCTTGGAAAAGCTTGGGTAGCTTTGACTCACTCTCCTTGGCTCTATGGAAGTGAATACTTGTGGTTTGAGTGGAATGGGAGTATATCTCCTCCTGATCATATGAAGAGGCCCATTTTGATCAATGGGTGAGATTGGATCGATTTGGGCTACTAACATCCCATGTGTCATTTTAGGTAGTGGAGGGAAGGAGAGTGGATGCATGTGCTGTGTGAGTGCATTGGGTGGTTCAAGTGTTCAATTCCCATTGGATGGGTTGGTTTTTCCTTGGCTTGAGTCATGGCCAACCCAAGCTCATTGGGTTACGTTCACCACCCTCCTTGGTGTCCATGTGGTCCACTAGGAAGATGCCAAGTGGCCTTGAGAAAGAATTGGCCAAATTTCAAGTGAATTTGATCATAGGATACCCTTTAACCTAACATCAAAATGGTTATTTGGCCTTGATTTTGATTTGGAAAGATTTAAAATGATTCAAAATTGAGTTTGGCCAAATTTCAAGTGATTTGGAGTTCAATTATTGAATTTCAATTTGATCCATTTAGGTCAAGTTGGGTCAAATTATGTTAGGTTGACCAATTGGTCAAATTGGGTCAAACCATGGGTTAGGTCAAGTTCAAATGATCATTTGGAGCCTATGGGTATCATTGGTTTGGTTCAATTTGGTTTAGATTTGGTTTTGGTTCATTTGAGTTCATTTAGATCAAATGGGTCAAGTTGACCAATTTGATCAATTTGACTCAATTGGATTAAATCATGGGTTGGTTTAGGCTTGGTTGATCATTTGAAATGTATTGCAAGCTTTGGTTTCAATCAATTTTGATTTGGTTTGATTTCAAGTTGATTTGACCTTTTAGGTCAAGTTGGTCAATTGGCTAGGTCTAGTCAATTGAAGCTTTGGTCAAGTTCAACAGTGATTTGGAATGAATTTGACCCATTGGTTGCAATCAATTTGGCTTAGATCAAGATTTGACCCATTTTGACTTTTAGGTCAATTTAGGTCAAGTGGCCAATTAGGCTTGTTTTGGCTCAATTGATAGCTTGATCATGTTCAATCATTGATTATGGATTGGTTTAGATCAATGGTTTCAATCAATTTGATTTATAGTGAATTTTGGATTATTTAAGTTTCATTTGGGCTAAATGTTGACTTGGTCAAAGGCTAGGTTTGACTTGCTTTGACCCAATTTAAGTGATTGATCATCCTAGATGATTGTTGCTCACAATGTGAGGCTTAGATTAGTTCAATCCAATTTGGGTTTGATTAATTTAGCTCAAAAGGTCCTTTAGGTCACTTTGGGTCAAGTGGGCCTAAATGGGTTAATTGGCTTGATCAAGGCTTGATTCAAGTTTGGTTAAACTCACATATGGACTTATGATGAAAATATAAATCCAATTCAAGTGATTTGGAGTCAAATGGGTTTTTGGTTCATTTGACAATTTCAAGTCAAAAGGGTGAACATGGGTTTGACTTCGGTTAGTTTGATTTTGGTTTGGTGATTGTAGTTTATGTTTATATTTGGGCATGTGATTGAAGGAGTGATTGTTTGAAGAGAAAATCCAAGGGTTTGGATTGATTTGAGAATGATTTGGTTAAGCTCAAGGATTTGACTTGAAAGGGTGTAAGTTGGATTTTGGTTTGATTTGGATTTGGGTTATGAATTGATTTTGGTTATTTGAAGTTATATTTCATTTATATTTGTGAATATAAATGAGAATATAAATGGGTTTTGAGTAAGTCTTTTGAGTTTGAGTGATTTGGAGTGGTTTGAAGGAGTTCAAGGATTTGACTTGAAAGAGTATAAGTTGGATTTTGGTTAGATTTGGATTGGGGTTTTGAATTGATTTTGGTTATTTTAATTTATACTTCATTTATATTTGTGAATATAAATGGGTTATGAGAAAAAAATTTTGAGTTTGAGTGATTTGGATTGGTTTGATGGGGTTCAAGGATTTGACTTGAAAGAGTATGAGTTGGATTTTGGTTAGATTTGGCTTTGAGTTTTGAATTTATTTTGGTTATTTGAATTTATATTTTATTTATATTTTTGAATATAAATGAGAATATAGATGGGTTATGAGAAAATCATTTAAGTTTGGAGTAATTTGGATTGGTTTGAAGAAGAGTGGTAAGGATTACATTCAAGCTATAGGGTAGGAAAATCCCCCTAATATCCCTAAGGCATAACCTACTCCTATGGTTAACTCTTCTAAGTATTTAGGGTTAGGTTAAGTGTTCACCTAATCACTAGAAGTGCCTTAAGACTAAGGAACTCTTAGTTGTTTGAAGGAGTTCTATGTTTAAGATGGAGAAGTTGAAAGCTCACTCCAAAAGTGAGGTCAACAGGAACCTTAGCTCTAACCCCACTTTCCTCATAAAAAGTTGAGGGTTTGGTAGTTAAGTCTTCCATAGATGTGAAGGTGCAGAGGTTCTTTTTTGGAGCATCATCCTCAAGTCAGGAAGATGGTATAGAACTTGAGGATGATTCATATAAAGATTTAATAGAATTACCTTTTGATTGGTACTCACCTTGTGTTCATAATTTAACTATGAAAGGATTGATTTCACATGCTTGGTCTAAACATAGGTCAGACTACTTCGAAAGGCTATGGGACAATAAATGCAAATATTCTCAACCAAGACTTGGACTAGGATTCGGCACAGTGGGTCCTGATGATGATAATAATTACTGCTTAGTCATTACCAATCATTTGGAGTCTGATAGGTTCTTTTCAAACCACACTAACTCTTATGAGGAGGTGTGCTTAGAAACTTCAGATGATTTAGATGATCTTCAAGTCAAAGATGCACCGTTAGAGTTTGAAGAAGAGATCAGGTCAACCATCGTTGAGCTCAAGGAAATCAACTTAGGAATAGATGAAGATCCATGTCTGACATACATCAGTTCTTTGTTGAATGAAGAAGAAACCAATAACTTAGTTAGGCTATTGACTGAGTTTAAGGATTTCTTCGCATGGAGTTATGGTGAAATGCATGGTTTATCTCCTAATGTAGCAGTCCACAAACTAGCAATATAACCTAACACTAACCCTATCAAGCAAGCACCTAGACGCATGCAATTAGATATTGAATAATAGGTCATTTCTGAACTAAGAAATTAATCGATGTTGGTTTTATCAGTGAAGAAAAATATCCTACCTAGTTGGCCAATGTCATCCTAGTTAAGAAGAAGAATGACCAAATTCGTATACATGTTGATTTTAGGGACTTAAATAAGGCATGTCCAAAAGATAAACTTCCACTACTAATCCCGGAGCTGATGGTGGACATTGCCTCATCTCATGCAATTTTTTCCTTCATGGATGGATCATCTGGATACAATTAAATAAAGATGGCCCCTAAAGATGAGAAAAATATTATCTTTCAAACCTCGATCAAAATTTATTGCTATAAGGTCATGCCTTTCGACCTTAAAAATGTTAATGTCACATACCAGCGGGCCATGACTTGAATCTTCGATGAACTCATTCATTATCAAGTCGAATGCTACATCGATGATCTCATTTTCAAGAGTAAAAAAAAGGAAGACCATCTCTTTAACTTGAGAGTAATTTTTGAATGGTTAAGTCAATATAACTTCAAAATAAATCCCCTGAAGTGTGTATTTGGAGTTTCCTCAAGGAAATTCCTTAGTTTTGTTATTTGACACTGGGGAATTGAGATCAACCCAGAGAAGATCAAGGAAATCTTAGAAATGCCACCCCCTAAAAGTCTAACTCAACTCCGATCATTCCAAGGGTAATTGGAATATATAAGGCGCTTCATATCCAACTTATCAGGGAGATGCCAGCCATTTTTAGCACTTGTCAAAAAGGATGCCAAGTTCAAGTGGGATGATAAGTGCCAGCATGCTTTTGAAGATATCAAGTAATACATGATGAAGACATCAATTCTAATGGCCCCTATCTCGGGTAAGCCGCTCATCCTCTACACAGCTGCATTAGATTATTCCCTTGGTGCTTTGTTGGCCCAAGTCAATGATGAATGGAAGGAGAATGCTCTCTACTACCTCGACCATTTTCTAATTCTTGCTGATGCAATTATCCACCCATTGAGAAGTATTGTCTAGCTTTAATCTTCGTAGCCCAAAAGCTATGGCACTACATGCTTTCTCATAAGGTGAACTTGATCTCCAAAGTCAATCCACTACAGTATCTCTTAACATGGCTAATGCTATCTAGATGGTTGGCACGTTGGTCCATGATCCTCTTGTAGTTTGACATCATATTCATACCCCTCCGTGCAGTGAAAGGACAAGTATTAGCGGACTTCTTAGCAGCACACCCACTTCATGCTGATTCTCCACTTAGTGATGACCTCCCTGATGAATAAATCATGAACTTAGGGGAGGCTGACAATCATCAATGGGAATTATATTTTGATGGTGCAGCTTCCTATCAAAGAGGAAAACAACCACAATCTACTCTTCCAAGAAAGGTAGGGGTAGGAATAGTCCATCTAACTCCACACCGCAATATGATAAGATTCTCATACTATCTCTCCAATCCTTGCTCCAATAATAAAGCCAAGTATGAGGCTTTGATTATTGGTCTGGAGATAGCAGTTATGCTATGCATCCAAAACATCAACATCTTTGGGGATTCTCAGTTAATCATCAACCAAATCACGGGGTCCTACAAGGTTCTTAAGGCTAAGCTCCATCACTACCACAAGTACACCATGGAGCTGTTGGCCCAAATTGCAGAGGTTATCATTTATAAGATCCCTCGAAGAGAAAATATAGTAGTAGATGCACTAGCCAAGCTCGCCAAGGAGTTGGCCTATCCGAAAGATGAGTCCATATCAATAAATACCCAAAATAGACAAGTCTTATATCTTATTGATATTGAACTCAACGAAAAAAATTCTCTTGAAGGGGGGTTGTCATTGCCAAAAAGGATGGGGTGTTTGATTGAAGGCAACCATTCATTAAATACCTAACCAAAGGACAACTGCCTCAAGAGAAGTCTCAAGCTCATCAAGTCAAGTAGAGAGCACTTTCCGACACTCTTGTGGATGGCAACTTGTACCAGTGGTTATTCAATCATATGTGGTTAAGTTGCTTAAACAAACTTGAAGCATAAGATCGTGACCAAGATACACTCAGGATTATGCAGAGCTCATCAATCTGGTCTACAGATGAAAGATAAGATCAATAGACTAGGATACTACTGGTCATCGATGATCACAAATTACATGGATGTAGCTAAGTGATGCCATCAATATCAAGTACATGGTGTGGTCCAACACCAACCACCCAACATTCTACATCCGACATTGGCCTCATGGCCGTTTGAGTTTTTGGGTACCAACATAATGGGTTCGATTGACCCTTCTTCTTCCAAAGGTCATCGGTTCATCCTAGCTGCCATCGACTACTTTTCCAAGTGGATGGAGGCAATTCCACTTAGAGAGGTTATAACTCAACATATGCTCTAGTTTTTTAGGAACCATATCGTATATAAGTTCAGGGTACCTCAATGAATTATATCTAATAATGGTATTGCATTCAAGAGCACCAAGATCAAACTTTGCTTGAGACACATCATAGATTGGAGATACTCTCATCTACTACCCAGGAAAATGGCTTCGAAGCCTTCAATAAAACTCTCATCCAAATATTAAAGAAGGCAATCAATGATAACAAATGACGGTGGCATGAGAAGTTAGTTGAAGCCCTATGGGCCTATCGTACCACATATAGAACTCCAACTCAGTCTACCCCTTTCTCCATAGAGTTTGGGTCTGAAGCCGTCCTACCATTAGAAGTACAACTCCCATCACTAAGGATAGCTATGGGTAGCAAGATCATAGTAGAGCAAAATGCCATATTGTAGTTAGAATAGCTCAAAGGTTTGGAGGAGAGATGCCTATGGACATGCCAGAATCTCGAGTTATATAAAGCCAAAATGATTCAAGCTCACAACCAGTTACGTATTGCCCAACTCCCAGAGCTTTTCAGTGGAGGACTTATTTTAAGTTTTTAATTAAAATGAATTAGTTTACTTTAAGTGATGAGAGAAAGTTTAAAACCATTGAAGACTTTTGTCAAGAACCTGATCTTAACTCGTAAAACATAAGGAGAGCTCAGATGCTAATCAATGAGCTTTATTTCATGAAATATTATCCTTAAATCATGTTCCAAAATCTTTATCATCAATAAAAATCCTATTTTCATTCACCAAACATTCTCTTTATTTGATAGCATTTTTGCTCATTTGTGAATCCGCCACGATGTGTTTAGGGTAGGTGTAACAGAACCCAAGCGACATCATATTTTTTCTTCCACAACACAAAAATAAGCATCACACAAAATACAAAATAAATACACATCTTTTATCTCAAGCTACTTTGTGGTGGGATAATGCCCTCTGTGACACTTACTCATTAGCTGCTCTAGGTCAGGCTGATGTGTTACCTTACTAGTGTGTCACCCTAGTGGTCCCTTGTTAAGGAGGATGTAAGTCTGATATGCTTTCTTTCCTTGTTTGACTACTTCACACCAATGAGCACCTAATCAGCATGGAAGGCTTTACTATGTGGTCAATAAAGCTATCGTCATGTTGGCTTCATTTAATAGGATGTAAGTCCACTATGCCTTCTTCTTAAACTAGCCTTCATACAATGATTTGGCGAGTAGAGGATTAGGGTAAGTCCCTTTCCTCTTCATTACTTCAAATCTAGGTTCAGTCCTTCTTTGTGACTCCCTACTTTATAGTCGTCCTTAGGTTAGGTCGATCTATTATGCCATCAACGGGTCACCCCAGCAGCTGATCCCTACTTTGAAAGATGTAAGACTGCTATACTTTCTTTCTAGCATAGCCATTGCACACCGACGAGCAACCCTAGGTTAGATAACACATGTTGAGCCGATGATAGACTATCCCAGCAATCAGTTCTGCTTTAAGGAGATGTAAGTCTACATGCCTTCTTTCTATACTTATTGTCACACACTGACGAGCACCTTAGGTTGGTTGGTGTTCACCCACCCGATGGATACACCACTCTTAGCAGATATAAGACTATTATGCTTTCTCCTTAAGTTGGCCACTGTATACCTAAATGCATTATTTTCTTCAAGGAACAGGATAATGTCCCTTGTTGCACCTCCCCTGTGGACACTTTATTTGGATCATATCCTTTGCGACCCCATCTATACACTACTCGGGTTACTTTTGGATTGGACAGTTCACCTTTCCTAGTAGCCAACCCTATAGTTGTTGATTTTGTTCAACAGATGCACAGATTCTCCCTTGGTCCAGTAAATCTTAGATAGGTCAAGGCCAACATAACCCCTTCTTAGTGTGGTCCCTCGCACACCAATAGGATCCATGATAACAAATAAACAAAATATATTTTTGCTTGTGGATTAGAAATTAACGCCCCAGCAGCACCTTTCCCAAGTAGGCATCCTATCTTTAGGGTAGTGTCAGCAAAATTCCCTATAGAAATTGTCTGACTACTCTTGAGTTGAGATAAGTCCCCAGTAGCACTCTCTCGGTCACCCTTGTTTCAACTTATTGTGCCACCAATAGGTCACCCAGAGTCATCCTTGCTTTGAAAGATGTGTCGCTTGCATTCTTTCTAGCCATTACTGCCAAGGACAACCCTTGGTTGGGTTCAATTTATTATGCTACCAATAGGTCACCCCAGGGGCTGATCCTTACTTTAGAAGATGTAAGTCTATTATGCCTTTCCATGCAGTGCACCAAAGGACACCCCAGGTTGGATAGTCCACCCTTTGATAGCGGGATCAATAAATATATGAGATAGGCAGGCATAGCCTCTTCTCAGTGCGATCCATTGCACACAGATGGGATCCATCAAATAAAATTAAATGAAATTAATCTTGACTACTTTGAGCCAACATCAGTCCCTAGCGGCATTCACTCAGTAGCTGCCCTAGGTCGGGTTTGATTCATTGCGCATCCAATGGATCACCGAAGAGGTTGTTTCCTACATTGGGAAGATGTAAGTTTGTTATACTTTCTTCCTAGCATGACCGTTGCACACCGATGGGTAGCCCTTGATCTGGTTCGATTTGTTATGACGATAGATCATGATAGGTCCTTGCTCAAGATATGAGTCTTCTTCTAATGATCTTTGCACAGAAAGGCTAGGGATAGTCCTACCTTGTGGCTAGAAGACTACCCCTTTGGATATGTGAATTTGAGGTAGCCAAGGCTCCCGTGGCTCCTCCTTAGTGGGGTCCATCGCACACCCGACAGGGTCCATCTCAAAATCTAAAAAATAGATCAAACTGACTCCCCTAGTGGAGTTCAAATTAAAATGATCTATATCTATCTCTCCCTCAATGGAGAAAAAACAAAATGAATTCATAAAATAAATCAAGTCAAAAAATCCATCCTTGATCCCCAGCAGACTTAAGCTTGTATCCCCAGTGGATACCTCTTCAAAACAATTCAATCAAATCCAATTCCAATCTCCCTAGTGGAGTCAAATCACCTTCCTCCCTTAATGGAGCACAAATCAAATTAAACAAACAAATCAAATTCAAATTTTTATCCCTAGCGGATCTCCCTCAACAAATCATTCAAAAGCAACTCAAATCCATATCCCCAATAGATAGTTTGAACATGCTTCTCTAGTGGAAGGTTCACATACCCGATCAACTGAGAATTCCTACTTTTATCCCCTTGGCATGAAACTCTCACATATTATCCCTAATGCATGTGTGATCCCCAACAAATTTCCTTCTTTTGTGCTCTTGGCATAAGATGATTTGCATTGCACTGAAATTGTGATTCTATCTACTCCTCGGGTTTAGGTATAGAATGTTTATGTTAGTGTTTGCAACATTTTAGACATTGTTGATCATCTCGGTCAACGTCAATACGTGCGGTGTGCCCTATCAGTTACATCACACATGTTGGGGGTCTTTTTGTTGACTTGACTTTTGGAGTGAGTTCTCAATATCCTCTTTTTTAGACTTAGGAATCTTCTAGATACTAAGATTTTCTTAGTCATAAGACACTAATAGCAATTAGGTGAACACTTAACCTAAGCCTAGAGACTTAGAAGGGTTAATCATAGGATTAGACTTTGCCTTAGGAATCTAGGGAAACCCACCTACCCTTTGGCCTAATCCCAACCTATGTTCACCTTCTTAAACTAAACCTCAAATTCAATTCAAATACCAAATCTGAATTCAAATTCCTAGCCAAATGATTGAGACCCTTGATCAAATCCAAGCTCCCAAAATCCTCCTTAACCCTTATGATGGATTCCATGGACTTAGCCAAATTTCCATCCAATTCAATCCAAACTTGATTAATTTTCTTATAAATCAATTTTATCTTCAATCATATTCACAAATATAAATAAAATCTACACTCAAATCATCAAAACTAAATCAAACTAAATCAAATTCCCTTCTAAGCCCTTTGGACTTACCCTCCATGGACTTAACCAAATTTGCATTCAAATCACTTCGAACTCAATTGATTTTCTTACAAATAAATTGTTCATTCAATTATCTTCCCAAATATAAATCAAATCTACAATCAAATAGCCAAAACTAAATCCAAATCAAATCAAAAACCCAAATTTAAGCCCTTTGAACCAATTCCTTGGACTCAACCAAATGACATCCAAATCAAGTCTAAACCAATGGGTTTTCTCTTGAATCAATCATTCCTTCAATTACCTATCCAAATA
The DNA here is from genome assembly GCA_021442155.1 of Cymbidium sinense. Lineage (NCBI taxonomy): Eukaryota > Viridiplantae > Streptophyta > Magnoliopsida > Asparagales > Orchidaceae > Cymbidium > Cymbidium sinense. Next base: position 95,820,422 of record CM038219.1, read on the forward strand.
TAAATGAAATCTATAATCATCAAGCTGAATCAAAATCAACTCAAGTCAATCCCAACCTAGCCCATTTGACTTGAAATATTCAAATGAACCAAAACCCCTTTGAACCTAAACCAATTGTAATTGTATTTGTATATCAATTCAAAATCCATATATAAACTCAACTAAATCAAACTAAACTCTAAATCAAGCCTACTAAACTTGATTGGCTCACTTTACCCAAAGTGGCCAATTTTCTTACATGAACCAAAATCCAATTCAATCCAAATCAAAGTGAATTAAGCCAATCCAAACTTCATGACATGATTATTGATCATCCTAGGATGATCAATTGATATAAATTGGGTCAAACTAAGTTAACCTAGCCCTTTAACCAAGGCAACCCCTTAACCCATATGAGCCAAAACTAGCCAAATTGCAACCTAAGCCAAATCTATTGAAACCCATGATTCATACTCATCCAAAATCAATACTTAAACATGACTTGACCTTCAATTGAGTCAAACCTAACCAAATTGGTCGTCTTAACCCAAGTTGACCCAATTTAACCTAAATGACCAAAATGGGTCAAATCAAAATCTAAACCAAATTAATTGCAACAAATGGCTCAAGTTCATTCTAAATTGATTGTTGAACTTGATCGAAGCCTCAATTAGGCCCAATTGACTCACTAGACCCAAATAACCTATTGAACCCAACTTGACCTAGGTCAAACAAATACAAGAACCATTAAAACCCAAATTAAACTCAACTAAAGCCTACAACATATTCCAAATGATCAACCAAACCCAAACCAAGCCATGACCTAAGCTTTGTTTGTCAATTTTAAATTGGTCAACATTTGACCAAAATGAACTCAAATGGGCCAAATTCAAATCTAAACCAAATTAAACCAAACCAATGACACTAATACACTCCAAATGATCATATGAACTTGACCTAACCCTTGGTTTGACCTAATTTGACCAATTGGTCAACCTAACCCAATTTGACCTAATTTGTCCCAAATGGATCAAATTGAGTCAAACTAAACCAAATGAAATCCAAATGACATGAAATTTGGCCCAACCCACTTTTGATTCATTTCAAATCTACCCAAATCAAATCCAATGCCAAATGACCATCCCACTCTTAGGCTAAGGGTATCACATGAGATAAAACACCCATGTAAATGGTCATTTCTCTTTCTTGACCACATGGCACTCATCTATTGCTCCACTTAGGCACCTACGACACTATTCACCTAACCCAAAGAGTGGTTGGGTCGGCCATGACCCATGGGGAGGTGAAATCACCTCCCCATTCCCATTGGCACACTTGGAAAGCTCCAGGACTTCCACTACCCCCTTGGGAGCCACCTCCACTCTTTCCTCCACTCAAGCCAAGCCACCTAGGATGATTCCCTCCCAAATTTGAGCCCCTCTTGGCAGCCATTTGATCACAAACGACCAAACAACCCATGGTCATCTAATCAAATGAATGAAGGGGTATACCCTCCTCATTCTCACTCAAACCCACACATTGAAACTCCTCAAAGCTTTAGCATCCAGAGGAACTTTTCCCAGAGAGAATTCCAAGCTTTCCAAGCTCTCCCATTTCTTCCCTTCTCGATTTTATGGCAAATCAAAACAAGGCATACCCCCTTCGATTCCCATTTCCTCAAACCTCCACCAAAGTATAATTAACTTTGCATACACCTTCCTTGGAGCTAGACGAGCAAGAATGAATCACTTCCTGCCTCCTCCAACCACCGAAAGTAGGAGTTTGATCAAAGCCAGCCACCCAAGTATTGACCTCACTTTTGGATTGAGCTTTCAACTTCTCAATCCTAGGCATAAGGACTCCTCTAGACATTAAGAGTTTCTTAGTCTTTAGACACTTATAGTGATTAGATGAACACTTAACCTAACCCTAGAGACTTAGAAGAGTTAATCATAGGAATGGGTTATGCCTTAGGGGTGGGAAAATTTGCTGTGGAACAACTTATATGGTCGTATCAGGTGAAAAGTAAGAATATAAAAATTTATCTTTTTGGGATGCCATGCAGATCCGTAGATGTGCTTATTCAAGTGATCGAGAACATCATCAAGGAATAGTATACTATCTCGTGAGATAGAAGTCACTACCTTTATGGACTCACCTCAATAAGGACTCTTGGACAATGTTACATATATACGAGATTCTTCTCTACTTTACATAGAAAGTATAGCGAGTTTATTTTAAATCGAGTTCGTTAAGTTCCCTATGCAAGCCCCTAGTTAATTATCCCTAAGGGATGGGATCCCTTGAATACTCTATTAAGGTAAATTATCATTATCTTCAAAGATTTCAATAGGAAAGGACTACCAATCGATTAGTTCATTTTTGAAGATCAAATGGGATTGATCAAAGAGAGGGAGTTCTTATTGAAGCCAAAGAAGGATAAGTAGAAGATGCCAGCGATGCTAGGAAACCTAGCAAACATCTCAAACTATCTTATAGTTGGGCTTTACATTTTTGAAATTGATTTAATTTATTTGAGTTGAAGTTTTCATTAGAAATTTAGGGCTTATGATTCCATAACACAAGATTATGGGAATGCCTAAGAGGTGAAGATTTATGCTTATGGCCCATAAAAGAGAGAAGCAACCTCAAAACCTAAATCTATGGAGCTTTGTCGAGGGTTGAAAGAACAACCTAAATATAAGGCAAAAAATGGGTATTTACTTTGCCTCCACAAGAGAGGATAAACCATCTAACTTCTTAGACTTATAACTGCATGGGGGTGGCTACCAACTAACTTCTCCTATGGTTTTAAATTCATGTAGGCAAGTCATATGCTTATGCAAGATAGCTAGGCTATTATTTATTTAGAAAGAGACTAAATCCTTAAACTCACTCCTTAAAGAGACTAGATCATCTAAGGGCATGCTGACCTAAATCTAATGCAATTCAAATTTCATTTTATTTTTATTTTTGGACAATTATTTTGACTGTGCTAATAGGATTCATATGCCTAATGCATAAAATAATGAGGTGTGTTTCCACCAGAGGGCTCTCAAAGGTCAAGCCAAGTTTCTCTGGCAAAGGTGGAAGCCCTCCAATCAAGAGTGAAATAAATGCATTTGTGCAAGATATTATAAAAGAAATAGTCATCTAGCCAAGGGGTTGCTAATTTTTTTATCTTGATTTTAAACCTAAGCTTTAGGTGAGGTTATGAGTTCTTTATTTTTAGTTTTGAGTTATTAAATTTGGTAAAATATTTATTTTTCCATAAGAGCCTAATCCACATCTAAGCCATACATAAAGCAAGGAAGAAACTAGGAAAATGATGTCACTTAATGCACAAGCTAAACAAATCATCAATTTTATAAAGCTAATCAAAAAAGAATAAGAGGTCATTGCACCACCACAAACCCAAAAAAAACAAATTGGGTAGCCGAGCTCTACCCTTATACAACCCGGACTAAAAATGAATTAAATACAATTAAGTAAGAAATTCATTATTATGGGGGTCTTGAAGTTTCATTTCTTCTTCTTTTTTCATTTCTTCTTTCTTCTTCTTCTTTTCTTCCTTCTTTGGTTCCTTCTTTTAGATGGTTGGAAGGTGGATGATCTAAGGCTTCACATGGTGCATAAGATGAGATCTTATGACCAATGCTCATCATAGTCCCCATAATAATCATTCCAAAATCCTAATTGCAAAATTTACATGGAAAAGTAATTCTAACACCTAAAACAAAGGTTAGCTAAACAAACCATCAAATCTCAAGCATGTATTAGACTTATCACCCCACTAAGTGACTAATGCCTTTGGATTATGCTTAGGGTATAAGCACCGCAAAGAAAAGAATTTATATTTTTATTACAGCCCTTAAGCATAATCTCAGAGAATAATGGTTAGACTATCCTACCATTCATTCTACACACATACATCCTAACATCCAGTCTAAAACATATATCACAAAATAAAAGCAAGCATCAAACCATGCACCACCCTAACCTAAAGCTAGAAGTGGTGACTTAGCCTAATGTGAGGTTTGGAGTGGTGTGCTTTAACTTTAAGTTAGGATTTTCTAAGTGTGAAGCATGTTCAACTTAGAGGAGGGTTTCATTTAAGTGATTTAGATCTTTTGTATTGATTTTATTTTATAATTTCATTAGGTTCAAGTGAATCCTACAATTAATTACAAAGTTATAAAGAGAGGGAAAGAGAAGAAAACTTCTCTTTCCTTCCCTAACCTAAGTAATTTCTAAAGTAGATTCATATTTTTAGTTTTGTTTAATAAATGTTTTAATTAGGTGTTTTAATTAATCCAAAGTTTAGATGAACTCTAAACAAACCCATTCAAAAAGAAAAACATTTTAAGATTAAGTAAAATAAATCAAATTCACAAAACATACATCACTTCATTTCTTTCCCAACATGTATAACATGCATATGAATGAGTCCTAAGCATATCTATACATATAAATGAGAATGTTTAACACACTTTATGATGCATGCTAAGTAATTCATTTAAGAAAATTTGAAAGTTTATGATGCATGATTTTCATTAAGTAAAAGGATTCTTATCCAATTTTCACATGCACATATGAAAGTAAGAAAGGCATAAGTGAGTACAAAGACCATTGTTAACTGTAGGGTACAAGACCCACTTATGGTTACTTAAAGTCTTGCAACCTCAGGATTGTCCAGACTAATATACCACTTTCCTTAATTCCAAACATGTGTATAAAATAAATGAATGGAAAAGAAAGAATGCAAAAAATTGTATTAATTGATTTATTTTGTTTATGAAATTTATATGTGCAAGCATAGGCATCCTTCTTAAGTGATAGTATAGGAATGAATAGGATATGGAATTAGGCAAGTGTTAGGTTCTTTTCAAATGAACCATACATCTTACCAAATCCTATTCAAAACTATACTAAAAGAGAAGAGAAGGAAAACCTGTACTAAGCACATCCTTATATCTTACTCACATGAAAGCTTATAATTAAAATATAAGTAACACACTTTCAGTTTTGATAATTGATTCATATATTTTGAAAATAATTTGAATTTAGTAGTGATAATAGCCACTCATATTCTACTTTAGCCAACACATGCAAATTTGACATAAAGTAAACATTTTCATTTTAAATTTGAATTTTGAAAAGTATAAATGCATGAAACCACATGACACATATTTAACATGTTGGGGAAAGAACTAAAGCAATGACATGTAAACACATTCACTTTAATTAAATCCTAAAGACAATCTTATGAAATAAGAAAGCTTAAAGAAATCAAAGTTCATTTAATATGATTTTGTTTGATCTTGAGTTTGATTTAATTTTGAAAATGTGAGTTGAGTTTGCTGTTCCTAACCCATTCCCACATGTGTTTGATATTTTTGTTTAATTTTTAGATGATTATATTCATTTTAGATTTTAATTAGGTTAAGGTATGAATTAAGCATGTTAATTAACCCTTACCTAGACCACCTTAGCATAGTTAACCAAATAATTATGAGCCAATGAGATGACATAAAATCTCACAAGGAATTTAAATTTGTAATGTACCTAGGAAGAAAAGGGCCTAATGCAATTTGGCTCATGATTAATGGTTGATTAAGCTAAACTTTTCAAAACACCCCTCACACATATGAGTTGGGTTTTAATTTTCTTAATTGAACTTAGGCTCTTGAACACCTAAGCATCTACCCAAATTAGATTAATTAAGTTTTGGAAAGTTTTAAAATTTTTAAAAATTAATTAAGAGGGTAATTAGTGAATTAACACTTAATTAAGAGAGGATTAAGGAAAGAAAAGGGGTTTAGGAATAGCTAGGGAAATACCAAAATTATTCCTAGCCTCCTATTCACTGATCAAACCTTAATCAACTTCAATGTGGGATTACAACACTATTCACACCCTTAATTATCCTAAATTACATTAAGGGGGTAATTAGGAAATGCAATTGTAATTCCCCCAATTAAACCTTCAATAAATCCCAAGAAAATTAAAGAGGCAGATGTCATCTTCCAAAACATACCCAAGAAGTTTGGGATTAATCAGAGGATTAATTAAGGAGTAATTAGCAAAATAATATTTCCATTAAAAGGCAAAATCAGAGAAAGATATAATTCAAAATCCATTAAGATCATTTTTAGAATAATCTAGATTGAATTATCTTCAGTAAAAATTTACCTCATATTTTTTTGATTTTTATTTAGAGAGATATGAATTTTTAAAGCTTAGAGGATTAATTAGAATTAATTAAAACCCCTTTAGCCCACAGCTTGACATGCGGCGATGACAGTCAGTGCACTTTACACACATCGGGCTGTGAGAAGCCACTTAAACATCGCATCAAGGCGAGTGTGTGGTGGCGGTACGTGGTTTAATACCCATCGTTCGATTAAAGATCAAATGGCCAGGAATCACCCTGTGGTTTTAAAATGATAAATTGATTTATAAAATGTGTGGATGGATGACTGGGATCATCCCTACTTTTCCCTGAGGATCATAATGATCAAAAGGAAGATTCGAGCTTGATCGAGCTCATATTAGGATAAAATTTTGCACAAACCATCATACAGTAATGGCAATCCTATCCAACAGTGGAATTTTCATGTCATGACACTTTCTTTTACAAAGGACCAACACCCCTTAAGTCTAGTGGTCGAAAAATGGCATACCTAGTCAGAGGTGATCACGCGATTGGAGGAGCTTCAGTGAGACAAGCTGGTGAAAGAATTAGCCCTTGAGGTTATGTAGATTGCTCTATGGACCAACACCTCCTCCTCCTTGTAGCTTTGATAATTAAACTTCTCCCCTTGGGAACTTGGGAAGGCTTGGGTGCACTCGACTTAGCCCCTGATGGAATGTGCAAAGAGAATTGAAGATTTTGAGTGAAGAGGAAGTTAGAAATGGAGCTCCCTATTTTCTTGAATAAAACTAGAATGGCTCAAATCCCTCTAAGAAGCTTAGATTACTCTGATGGCTCCTAACACTCTCTTACTGATGTACTTCGTTCAGTTACGTATTGCTGTGCTCAATATGCGGAAAGAGGTTGTTTGGGTATTTGGAATTTTCACATGGTTGGTTTGAGCCAAGGAGTGGATTAGTAACCTCCCATGTGCTTCAAATCAAGTGGAGGGAGGTTTTCAAATTGGCCAATTTGAGCTATGGGGTCGATTTTGGCCTTGGGTCCATTTGGGCTGACCCAAACTCATTGGGTTGGGTGCACCACCCTCCATAGGGTCCACTTGACCTATTAGGAAGGTATCAAGTTGATATGAAGAGGGCTTGACCAAATTTCCCATGGATTTTGACCAATTTTGTTCTATGGCCTAGGGGTAGAATGGCCATTTGGCTGATTTTTGAATTTGAATATGTTAGGTATATTAAGAAAATAGGTTTGGCCAAGTTTCATTGGATTTGGAGTTCATTTGATATGGTTTGGCTCATGTTGACCCATTTAGGTCAAAATGGGTCAACTTGGGTCAAGTTGACCAATTTGTAAAATTAGGTCAAACTAAGGGTTGGGTCAAGTTCATATGACCATTTGAAATGTTTTGGTGGCTTTGGTTTGATTCAATTTGGTTTAAGTTTGAATTTGGCTCATATGACTTCATTTAGGTCAAATGGGTCAAGTTGACCAATTTGACCCATTTGACTTATTTGGGCTAGGTCATGGGTAGGTTTAGGTTTGGTTAGTCATATGAAGTGGATTAACATCTTTATTTCCAATCAATTTTGGTTAAGTTCGAATTCGGCTCAAAATGACCCCTTTAGGTCAAGTTGGGTTCAAGGTCAATTGGGCTAGGTTAGGTCTAGTTGGCCAATTGAGGCTTTGGTCAAGTTCAACAAGTGATTTGGAATGAACTTGCCCATTGGTTTCAATCAAGTTGGCTTAAATCAAGTTTTAACATATTTTGACTTTTTAGGTCAAGTTGGATCAACTTGGGTCAAGTGGCCAATTGGGCTAGGTTAGGTTCATGAATGAACTTAGATCAATGGTTTCAATCAATTTGGCCTATGGTGGATTTTGGCTATGTTAGGTTTCATTTTGGCTAAGTGTTGACTTGGTCAACCATTAGGTTTGACTTGGTTTGACTCAATTTGATTGATTGATCATCCCATGATGATTGTTGATCATGATGAGAGGCATAGGTGAGTTCACTTCAATCCAATTTGGTTAGGTTTAGAATTTGGCTCATAAGGGTACTTTAGGTCACTTTGGGTCAAGTGAGCCTAAGTGGGTTAAATGGCTTGGTCAAAGCTTGATTTGAGTTTGATTGAACTTGTATATGGACTTATGATTAAAATATAAATTCATTTGTAAGTGGTTTGAAGTTAAATGAGTTTTGATTCAATTGACAATTTCATATTCAAAGGAAGAACATGAATGGATTTGGGGTTTGACTTTTGAATTTTATTTTGGTTAAGTGATTGAAGTTTATATGTATATTTGGATTCATGATTGTAGGGTTGATTGAATCATGAAGGAAAATCAAGAGTTTAGGTTGACTTCAAGTTGATTTGGCTAAGTTTAAGATTTTGACTTGAAAGGCTTAGGTAGGATTTTGACTGGATTTGAGTTTAATTTTTTTTGGAATTGATTTTGATTGTTTGAATTTATATTTCATTTATATATGTGAATATAAATGAGAATATAAATGAGCCATGAGAAAATTTCAAGAATTTGAAGTGATTTGATTATGATTTAGGCTGTCCACTAAAAGAGAATTTAAAGGACTTGGAAAATTTTGGAGTAGGGATTTGAATTTTGGAATTTGGTTTGATTGATTTATATTTATATTTCATTTATATATGTGAATATAAATGAGAATATAAATGAGTTATGAGAAAATCTCATTTGAATTGGTTTGATTAGGCTAAGTCCATTAAAAGGAATTTAAAAGACTTAAGAAAATTTTGGAGTTTGGAGCATGAATTTTGGAATTAGATTTGATTGATTTATATTTATATTTCACTTACATATGTGAATATAAATGAGAATATAAATGAGTTATGAGAAAATCCCATGAATTTGAATTGATTTGAATGATTTTATAAGTCCATGAAGGAAAACTTAAGGACTTAGAAAATGTGTGAATTGATTTTGAATTTTGAGTTTAGTTGATTGGTTTGAATTTATATTTCATTTATATATGTGAATATAAATAAAATATAAATGAATTATGAGAAAATCTCAATTTGATTTGGTTTGATCATGATTTTTTGGCTAAGAAAATATTAAGGACTTGGAAAAATTTGGACTAAGGAATTTCATTCATGGGTTTCAATCATAAATTTCAATCATGGATTTCAATCATTTGGCACTAATTTGAGTTTGGAAAAAATTAAATAAGATTGATTTGGAGTTTGACTTGAAGGAAGAAAGCTGAGGGATGGTTCAAGCAAGGGTAGGAAAATTTTCATAACACCCCTAAGGCATGACCTATTCCTATGGCTAACTCTTCTAAGTCTTTAGGGCTAGGCTGAGTGTCCACCTAATCACTAGATGTGTCTTAAGACTAAAGAACTCTTAAAGTCTAAGAGAAGTCCTATGTCTGAGATATAGGGGTCAAGAGCTCATTCTAAAAATGAGGTCAACACCTACCCTATAGCTTGAACCAAATCCTTACTTCCTTCTTTTAAGTCCAACCTCAAATTCAAATCACTTTCAAATTCAAACCAACTTCAAATTCAAATCAACTCAATTAATTTTTTCAAACCATCAAATCAATAGCAAAATCCAAATCATGAATCAATTCCAAATGATTGAAACACATGGTCATTTCTAAATCCAAAATCTTTCCTAAGCCTTTGATTTTATCTTATGGACTTAGCTCAAAACAAACTCAAATCATTCCAAATTTAAAAGATTTTCTCATAGATCATTTATATCTTCATTTATATTCACAAATATAAATGAAATATAAATTCAAATAAACATAACCAATTCAAACACTCAAATCCAAATCTAACCAAAATCCAACATATGCTCTTTCAAGTCAAATTCTTGAACTTAGCCAGATCAAACTCAATCAATCCAAACCTTTGGATTTTCTCTTCAAACAATCAATCCTACAATCACAAACCAAATATAAACACACACTTCAATCATCAAACCAAAATCAAACTAACCCAAATCAAACCCATGTTCATCCTTTGAACTTGAAATTGTCAAATAAATCAAAACCCATTTGACTTCAAACCACTTGCAAATGGATTTATATTTCAATCACAAGTCCATATGTGAGTTCAATCAAACTCAAATCAAGCTTTGATCAAGCCATTTGACCTACTTAGGCTCACTTGACCCCCAAAGTCACCTAAAGTACCCTTACAAGCCAAATTCTAATCCTAACTAAATTGGATTGAACTAAGCCCACCAATGCCCCTCATCATGATCAACAATCATCATGAGATAATTAATCACTCAAATTGGGTCAAACCAAGTCAAACCTAAAGGTTGACCAAGTCAAGACTTAGCCAAAATGAAACCCAACATAGCCAAAATCCACCATAGGCCAAATTGATTGAAACTATTGATCAAAACTCATTCATGATCAATGTTTGAACTTGAAGTCAACATTTGAGCTATAATTTGCCACTTGACCCAAGTTGATTGACCTAAAAAGTCAAAATGTGTCAAAACTTGATATAAACTAAATTGATTGAATCAATGGGTCAAGTTCATTCCAAAATGATTGTTGAACAAGCCTCATTGGCACTAGACTTTGCAATTGACCTTGAACTCAACTTGTCCTAAAAGGTCAAATTAAGCCAAACTCAAATATAAACTAAATTGATTGGAAAAAAAGATACCAATCCATTTCATATGACCAACCAAACATGAACTAACCCATGACCTAACCCAAATAGGTCAATTTAGTCAACTTGACCCATTTGACCTAAATGAACTCAATTGAACCAAAACCAAATATAAACCAAATTGAATCAAACCAAAGCCACCAAAACATTTTGAATGGTTATATGAACTTGACCCAACCCTTGGTTTGACCCAATTTGACCAATTGTTCAACTTGACCCAAGTTGACCCATTTTGACCTAAATGGGTCAACATGAGCCAAATCATATCAAATCAACTCCAAATTTAATGAAACTTGGCCTAACCTATTTTTCAAACATACCAAACATATTCAAATTGAAACCCAAGCCAAATGACCATTTTATCCCTAGGCCATAGGATAACCCAAAATCAAAACCACTTGGAATTTGTTCAATTCCTTTTCATGGACATTTGGCATCCTCTTAGTGGACCAAATGGTCACTAATGAACCTAGTGGTGATAATTTGGGTCAGCTTAACCCAAACCCAAATTGACCACCTCCTTTGAAAGCCACATGGAATCCTCTCCACCTTGTTTGAGCACATGGCCACCTCTCCTACTCCTTCTCTGACCAAAAATGAATGTCATGCCACTCTAAATCAAACAACCCATTGAAGGTCTTGGATCAAAATATCCTTTGTCGATTGATGGGGTAATATACTCCCCTAATTTGATTTCATTTGTAGACTCCACTATTGATTGAGCAGAGGAAGCAGAAGTCATTTCCCCCTCTAGCTCTCTCGACCAATTCCTAAATTCCATTTTTCTTGATTTTCATAGATTGAAAATAGGGGAGCTCCACTGAAAATCCAACTTAGCCTACACTCAATATCAGCCGAATTCACTTTGCAAGCATCCTCAGGGAACTCAATCGAGTTCACCCAAGCTTTTTCCCAAGCTCCAAAGGCAATGGAGGTGTTATTTTAATCAAAGCTGCAAGGAAATGAAGGTGGGGTTGGTCCATAGGAGGATCCACCCAAACTCAAGACCTTAAACTCTCCTTAAACTCTCAATAAAGCTTCGTCTCCACTAGACGAAGCTTCTCCAAGGGAATCGAGTGCCGTTGATCACCTTCGGCAAGGTATGCCATGAAACCGAGCATAATTTCAATGTGGTTTGGTCCATTATGAAGTAAAGTATCACCACATTAGATTCTATCCATTAGATATGATCTCCTATGCATGTTGATGGTGTGGGTTGAGTTTCAATCCAATTCGAGCTCAATTGAGCTTGGATCTTCTCCTAGAAGATGGACGGTGTCCATTCCTCATAGAGAAGAATAGGGAAGGAATATGGGTTGTCCATCCATGCATTTTTAATGGACAACCATGATCAAAGACACATAGATCACACGTTTCCTCCCTTTAGAACCGCGACTTTAACCTCAGAGATCCTTTATAGGGGAGAGAGGAAAAGCCAGGCCATCTTCTATGATGTGAACAATATCAAATCTCATCACACCATGTGGAAAGCATGCCACATGTCCTTCACGTCTTGATTAAACATTTAATTTGGCTATTAAATCACCTAATTAATCATGCAAATTTCCTAAATTTATATCTATTCCTAGAAAAATCAAAAAAATATGAAATAAATTGCATTGGATAGATAATTGAACATAAAATATTCTAAAAATAAATTCAATGGATTTTGACTAGTGCTTTCCTCTAGATTTAGGTTTTATTGGGAATATTATTTTGCTAATTACCCTCTAATTACTCCACTTCTTAATCCCAAACATCTTGTACATAATTAGTGGGATGACTCCTATCTCCCCTAATTTTCTTGGGATTTATTAATGGTTTAATTAGAGGGATTGCTAGTTTATTCCTTAATCACTCCCTTAATATAATTAAGCTTAATTAAGGATATAATTAGTTGTCTAACCCTCTGATTGAGTCAATTAAGTTTTTCTTAAGTGAGTATGAGGTTTAGGGAATACTTTTGGGATACTTTCCTTAAGATATTCCTTAAACCCCTTTTCTTCCTTAATCCAACCTTAATTAAGAGTTTAATTCACTAATTACCCCCATAATTAATTTTATAAAATTCGAAAACTTTTCAGAACTCAATTAATCTATCTTGGGTAGATGCTTAGGTGTTCAAGAGCTTAAGTATAATTAAGAAAATCAAAACTCAACTCACATGTGTGAGAGGTGTTATGAAATTACTTAAAATAAACCCCTTAGCTTAATTAATCATTAATCATGAGCCAATTGCATTAGGTACCTTGATTTCTTAGGTGCATTACTGATTTAAATTCCTTGTGTAGTTTTATGTCATATCATTGGCTCATAATTATTTGATTAACTATCCTAAGGTAGTGTAGGTAAGGGGTAATTAATACACTTAATTCATACCTTAACCTAAACAACCTATAAAAATCATCTAATAATCCTAAGAACAAACTAAATCAATAAGCATATGTGTGAATGGATTAGGAGTAGCAAACTCACCTCATGCTTCTCAAATTAAATCAAACTCAAAACAAAATCAAACCTTCTTTAAAAATAACTTGATTTGCTTTAAGCTTTCTTATTTCATAAGAATATCTTTAGAATTAATTAGGGTGAATGTGTTTACATGCTTTCATCACTTTAGTTCTTTCTTAACATGCTAATGTTATGTCATATGAATTTCATGCATTCATGCTTTTCAAAAATCAAATTGAAAATGAAATATTTTCTTTATGTCAAATTGCTTGTTTTGGCTAAAGTGAAAATATGAATGGCTATTATCCCTATTAAATCCAAAACTATTTTCAAAATTTATAAATCAAACACCTAAAACTAAAAGTGTGCTACTTATAATTATTTATAAGTTTGCATGTGGATATAAATATGAAGATGTGCATAGTGTGGATCTCCTCCTCTTTTCTTTTAGCATAGTTTTGAATAGGATTTGGCAAAGTGTATAGTTCATTTGAAAAGAATATAACGCTTGCCTAAACCTATTCCTATACATTCCTATGCTATTACTTAAAAATTACATCTACACTTGTACATAGAGGTTGCATAAACAAAACAAACAAACAAACACAAAGTTTTTTGCATCTTTCTTTTTCCATTCATTTCTTTTATATATGTGTTTATTTTTAAGAAAAGTGGTATATTAGTCGAAAACCAGGGTTCAGGCTTTAAGTAATAAGTAGGTCTTATATCTTATACCCCAGTGCTAATAATGTTCGTACTCACTTATGCCTTTTATATATACATGTGCATGTGAATAATGGATAAAAAATCCCTCTTTTTACTCAATGAAAATCATGCATCATAAAGAATTCAATTTTCTTAAGTAACATTTCTTAGAATTCATCATAAGTGTGCTAAACATTTGCATTTGTATGTATAGATATGCTTAGGATTCATTCATATGCATGTTATACAAGTTGGGAAAGAAATGAAGTGATGTGTGTTTTGTGATATTAATTCACTTTCTTAATCTTAAAATATCTTTCTTTTTGAATAGGTTTGTTTAGGGAAAATATAAACTTAGGATTAATTAAAACACATAAAAAACATTCACTAAATAAAATCAAATATGAATCCACTCTAAAAATTACTTAAGGTAGGGAAGGAAAGAGAAGTTCTCTTCTCTTTTCCCTCTCTTTACAATACTTAGTAATTAATTAATTGTAGGATTCATTCAAACCTAAACAAGGCATAAAAAAAAATCAACCAAATCAACTAAATAATTTAAACAAAACCACTCATCTAAGTTAAACATCTTCACACTTAGAAAATCTAAACCTTAAAGCCATAGCTAAGCATACCACACAAACCTTTTAAAGCACACACATTAGGTTAAGTCACCACTTCTAGCTTTAGGTTAGGGCGGTGCATAGCTTGAAGTTTGCTTTTATTTTGTGATGTATTATTTCTAGTCTGGATGTTAGGGTGTATGTGCATAGAATGAATTGTAGGATGATTTAGTCTAATCATTATTGTCTACAGGGATTGTGCTTAAGAGGCATTGTAATAAAAATATAAATGCTTTTACTATGTAGGTGCTTATACCCCTAAGCATAATCCAATAGGTCAGGTAGACTTGGTTACCCATGTGTGGCATTCTAAGCCCAATATACATGCTTGAGATTTGTATAGTTTGTTTAGTTAATCTCATGTTAGTTAGATTTACTTTTCTTTTCATGTAATTTTGCAATTAGGACTTTGAATGAATGAATGTTATGGGGATTAGATGAGCATTGGTCATAAGATTACATCTTATGTACCATGTGAAGCCTTTGGAGCAACCACCTTCCAACCATCCAAATGAAGGAACCAAAAGAAGAAAGAAGAAAGAAGAAAGAAGAAAAGATGAAATAAAGACCCCCCATAACATGAATTTTCTTACTTGATTGTAAATTAATTCATTTGTGATATGGGTTGTATAAGGGTAGAGTTAGGCTACCCAATTTTTTTTCGGGTTTATGCAGTGGTGCCCTACCACAAATGGCATTTTATTCTTTTGCATTTGGTTTATAAAATGTTTGATATTTTGTTTAGCTTGTGCATTAAGATGGCATCCTTTTTCCTAGCTTCTTCCTTGCTTGATGTATGGCCTAGATGATGATTAGGTTCTTAGGGAAAAATAAATCTTCTAGCAAATTAATCAACTCAAAATTAAAAATAAGCAACTCATAACCTCATTTAAAGCATAAGTTAAAAATCAAGATGTAATAATTAGCAACCCCTTAGCTGGATGAGTATTTCTTTTATAACATCATGCATAAAAGCATATTGTTTCACTCTTAATTGGAGGGATTCTGCATTTGCCAAAGAACTTGGCTTGACCTTTGAGAGCCATGGTGGGCACACCTCCCCCTTCTCGCTGATTTTGGCCCATAATCTTATTTATCATGCATTATTCATATGAATCCTATAAGCCTGAGTCAAATGATTGTCCAAAAATAAAAATAATATGTAATATGTTTTGCATTAGATCAAGGTCATTTTTCATGCCCTTACATGATCTAGTCTCTTAAGTGAGTTTAAGGACTTAGTCTCTTTCTAAATAAATAATAGCCAAATATTGCATAAAACATATGACTTGCCTACATGAATTTAAAATCATTGGAGTTAGTTGACCACCCCTTGTAAGTCCAAGCGGTGGTGGTTTGTCCTCTCTTAGGCAAACCAAATACTCATCTTCTTAGATTTAGGTTATGTTTTGGCTCTTGCCAAAGCTCTATGTTGAGGTTGCTTCTCTCTTCTATGAGCCATACGCATAAATCCTCACCTCTTAGGTATTTTCATAACCTTGTATTGTGAAATTATAAGCCCTAAACTTCTAATAAAAATTCACCTCAAATAAATAATTCAATTTCAAAAATATAAAACCCAACCATAGGGTAGTTAGGGATGCTTACTAGGCTTTCCAGTATCTTTAGCATCCTCTACTCATTTCTATTTAGCATCGATAAGAACTCCTTTTTCTTGATTGATCTTACTTGATTTGCTATAAATAAACTAGTCGATTGATAGTCCTACCTATTGAAATCTTTGGAGACAATGATCATTTACCTTAATCGAGAGTATTCCTAAGGAATCCCCTTTCTTAAGATGTAATTAACTATGGGGGCTTGCCAACTGAACTTCATTTAAAATAAACCCTACTTTATTTTTCCATGTAAAGTAGGGGAAGAATCTCTGGTATATATGCAGACCCATTGCCCTTAGAAGTTTTTATTGAGGTGATTAAGTCCACGTAGGGTGGTGACTTCTATCTTTCAAGATAATACACCTTCCTTAATATCATCTGTGGATCTACGTGGTGTCAACACAATGCATAAAAAGAAAGTATCTTTTTATCTTCCTTTTATTTTGCATAGAGTGAAGATGGAAGTATACATTCTCTTAGGAAATCTTAAAAAATGTCACCACACCAACCCATGACCTAACCTAATTGGGTCAAATGGGTCAAATTGGTCAACTTGACCCATTTGACCTATGTGAACTCAAAAGAATCAAAACCAAATATAAACCAAATTGAACCAAACCAATAATACCAAAATACTTCAAATGGTCATATGAACTTGACCTAACCCAAGGTTTGACGCAACTTGACTAATTGGTCACTTGACCCAAGTTGACCCATTTTGAACTAAATGGGTCAACTTGAACCAAATCAACTCCAAATTCATTAAAAATTGGCCCAACTCATTTTTCAATCATGCTAAATCTTCACAAATCAAATCTTAGCCAAATGGCCATTTTACCTTTAAGTAAAAGGGTAACCTATGGCCAAATCCAGTTGGAATTTGGTTAATTCCTTTTCATGGCCACTTGACATCCTCCTAGTAGACCATTTGGATGCCAAGGGAGGTGGTGCACATGACCCAATGGGTTTGGGTTAGCCATGACCCAACCCAAGGCCAAACTGATCACTCCAATCAAAATTCACCACGTGGATCACCTCCCACACTCACCTAGCACATGTGCACCTCGTCCATTTCACTCATCTGCCAAAATCGAAGCACATTGAGCTCCTAACAATCTAAAAAAACCCATTCAATCAGAGCAATTGATCAAGAATGGAAGAATAAGCTTCGATCATCCAATCCAAGTAGGGGGAGATATACTCCCCCTTATTTCCACTCAAACCAACACTCTTGCATTCGATTGAGCTCAGAGGATTGAAGGCAAGCATTCATAAAGTTCCCTAGGCATTTCTAAGCTCTCCCCAATTTCCCTCTCTCAATATTCTTTATAGCCAAAATAAGGGAAGTGAGGGGAATTGCCAACTTGCTAAACTCTCAACCAAACCTCAATTCACTTTGCAAGCACCATCAAGGAGGCAAGTCGAGCTCATCCAAAGCATTTTCCAAGCATCCAAGCCATGGGAAGGGAGACCTAGACCAAAGCCACAAGCCATTGGAGGGAGCCTTGGTCAATTGGGAGATCCACTTCAAATTGAACCTTAAAACTTTTAACATAGCTTCGTCTTCACTAAACGAAGCTACCTCCTCCATTGGAAGCACCAGTGATAGCCTCCGGTGAGGTATGACTCAAAACTGAGCTTAAGTTGAAAATTGCTTGGTCTTTTGTGAAGAGAATTGTCACCCCAATAGAATTCAACCATTGGATGTTCTTCCCTATGCTTCTAGATGGTGTGGGTTGAATCTCAGCCTAATCTAAGCTCAAGTGAGCTCGAATCAAGCCATGGAGGATGGACGGTCTTTATCTCCCACAGGCAAAGGTAGGGATGAATCATGGGCCTTCCATCCCATGTGTTTTGGATGGATGGCCCTGATTAAAACACGTTATATCCATTGATTTAATCCTTCATAATCACAAGTTTAATCTTAACTGTATGATCCTTGATCGGACAACCTGTGGAGAAAATGCGTGTGCAGCCAACTAACGTGGTGCGCGATGTGACAACTTAAATAATCAGTCCCGTCATGCCACATGGAAAGCACGCACCACGTCAGCAGCCCACATGGCGCCGATGAGATTAGTTAATTAATTAGGTCATTTAATTTCCCATTAATGAGAGAAACTTTCTAAAATCATAACTAAATGTAGAAAAATCCAAAAAATGCAACCCAAGTTCATTTTAAAGATAATTTAGAGGGGAATCTAATAAAATTGTTTCCAATTGATTTTGAACCATGGACTTTCCTTAATTACAGTTTATTTGAAAATCTAATAACCTTAATTACTCCCTAATGACTTCATTAATTAATTCCAAATTGCTTGGTCATGTTCAGCGGGATGACTTCTACCTCCCTTAATTTTCTTGGGATTTATTAATGAGTTAATTAGAGAAATTAATTAATGAATCCCTCATCACCCTCTTAATGTAATTAAGAGTAATTAAGCATGTGAACAGTGATTTAATCTCTTAAGTGAAATAATTAAACATTGTTTAAGTGAAGAGGAGGTTTGTGGAATGGGTGTGGGATATTTTCCCTAAGTTATTACCTAAATCCCCTTTCTTCCTTAATCCAAACCTAATTAAGGATTAATCCATTAATGATCTACTTAATTAGCCTAATCAAAATTTCAAAATCAATCTAAACTTAATCAATCTCTTGTTGGGTAGATCTTTAGGTGTTTAAGAGCCTAAGGTAAGTTTAAGGAAATCAAATCCAACTCACATGTGTGGGAAGGGTTATGAAAGTACTTAATTAAATCCTTTAGCTTAATTAATCATTAATTGTGAGCCAACTACATTAGGCCCTTTCTTTTTTAGGAGCATTGCTGATTTAAATTCCATGTGATTGCATATCATATGTTGGCTCATAATTGTTTAGTTAATTATGTTAAAGTGGTGTAGGTAAGAGGTAATTAATGGATTTAATTTATACCTTAACCTAAAAAAAACATAAAATAAATCTAATGGTTTTAAAATTAAACTAAACCAACTCACACATGGGGG
Source organism: Cymbidium sinense (assembly GCA_021442155.1). Lineage (NCBI taxonomy): Eukaryota > Viridiplantae > Streptophyta > Magnoliopsida > Asparagales > Orchidaceae > Cymbidium > Cymbidium sinense. Next base: position 95,839,632 of record CM038219.1, read on the forward strand.
AAATAGGTTAGGACCAACAAACTCTTTTTACATTTCCTAAATTAAATCAAATTCAAAACTAAAACAAAAACCTCTTTAAGGAATTTTGATTTACTTTGAATAATCTTATCTTATAGGATTGTCCTTAGGAATTAATTAGAGTGAATGAAGTTATATGCTTACATCACTTTATTTCTTTCTAAGCATGTTAAATGTTGTATGTCATATGAAATCATGCATTCATATATTTTGAAAAATCAAATAAAGAAAATGTTTCCTTTATGTCAAGTTGCATGTTTTGGCTAAAGTTAAAAATATGAATGATTATTATCACTATTAAATCAAAAAATATTTTCAAAACCTACAAATCAAACATTATAAATGAAATTGATGCTACTTATAAATACTTATAAGCCTGCATGTGATTATAACATAAGATGTGTATTTTGTGTGACTTTCTTTTCCTCTCTTAACTTGGATTTGAATAGGATTTGCAAAGTGTATAGTTCATTTGAAAAGAACATAACACTTGCTTAAATTCACTCCTATCCACTTCCATGTTATGTATTAAGAAGGATTTTTACATTTACATATATAAATTGCATAAACAAGTGAAACAAAAATCTTTTGCATGACTCTTCTTCTATTTATTTTTTTTTTGTACATGCACATGTATTTAAGAAAAGTGGTATATTAGTCTGGACATCTTGGAGTTGCGAGGCTTTAAGTAGCCCCAAGTAGGTCTTGTACCTTACATCCCTAGTGTAGAAAATAATGGCGTTGTACTCACTTATGTCTTTTATACATATAAATGTGCATTTGATTAATGGATAAAAGAGTCCCTCTTTTCTACTTAGACAAAATCATGCATTCATGAAATATCAAAATTCTACTAAATAACATCTCTTTGCATTCATCATTAAAATGTGCTAAGATTTGCATTGCATATATAGCTATGCTTAGGATCATTCATATGCAGGGTATACATGTTGGAAAGAAATAAAGGGTTGTGTGTTATGTGATAGTAATTCACCTTAATTAATCCTAAGATGTCTTTCCTATTGAATAGGTTTATTTAGAGAAAATCAAAACTTAGGAATAATTAAAACACCTAATTCAACATTCACTAAAGAAAAATGGCTAATGAATCTATCTTAGAAATTACTTAAGATGGGGATAAAAGAGAAGTTCTCTTCTCTTTTCTTCTCTTTACAACATTTAATAATTAAGTGTAGGTTCATTCAAACCAAATTAAATCATCAAATAAAATTGACAAATCAACTAAATCACTTAAAATGAAACCACCCTTCTAAATTGAATCTCTCACACTTAGAAAATTCCAACCTTAAAGCCTAGCTATGACATGCCACAAGAGCCTTAAATGGCACACACATTAGGCTAAGTCACCATTTCTAGCTCTAAGTTAGGGCGATGCATGGTTTGATGCATGATTTTATTTTTATGATATAATGTTATAGACTGGATGTTAGGGTGTATGTGCATAGACTAGATGGTAGGGCGATCTTAGCCTAATCATATCTTCTGTAAGGGATTATGCTTAAGGGGCACTGTAATAAAAAAATTATAAATACTTTTGATATGCAAGTTACTTATACCCCTAAGCATAATCCAAATTAGGACAGGTGGGCTTGGTTACTCATGTGAGGGGTACTAAGTCCAACTTATTCATATACATGCTTAGGATTGTGTGGTATGTTTAGCTAATCTCTATTTTGCAGGTTTAGTTAGATTTACTTTTTCCATTTTCATGTAATTTTAAAATTAAGATTTGGAATGATTGTTATGGGGGATTAGGATGAACATTGGTCATAAGACCAAGTCTTATGCACCATATGAAGCCTTAGAGCGAACTACTTCGCAACCAACCAAAAGAAGGAAAGAAAGAAGAAAAGAAGAAATGAAAAAATGAAGAAAGAAGAATGAAGAATGAAGACCCCCATAACATGAATTCATTTTAATTGTAATTATTCATTTTAATTATAATTATTCATTTGTAATCCGGGTTGTATAAGGGTAGAGCTCGGCTACCCACATTTCTTTTCGGGTTAGTGCAGTGGATCCTAACCACATCGGCCTTTTATTCTTTTGTGCTAGCTTTATAAAATTATTTGATGTTTGTTTACCTTGTGCATTAAGATGGCATGATTTTCCCTAACTTCTTCATTGTTTGATAAATGGCTTGTATGTGATTAGGCTCTTAGGGAAAAATAAGTTTTCTATCCAATTAATCAACTCAAAATAAAAATTAAATAACTCATAACCTCATCTAAAGCCTAAGACATAAATCAAAATAATAAAAGATTTAGCAACCCCTTAGCTGGATGTTGTATGTTTCACATCATGCATAAAATCATCTTGCTTCACTCTTGCTAATGGAGGGCTTCCACCTTTGCTAGAGAAAATGGCTTGACCTCTGAGAGCTATGGTGGAAACATGCCACCTTATTGCTAATTTTGGCCCATAACCAATTTCTCATGCATTAAGCATATAAATCCCATAGCCTGTGTCAAATAAATTGTCCAAAAATCAAAATAAAACTTAACAAAATTTGCATTTGATTTAAGTCATTACTCAAGCCCTACATGATCTAGTCTCTTGGGGAGTGTGTTTAAGGACTTAGTATCTTTTCTAAATAAACAACCTAGCTATCTTGCAAAGCATAAAGATTTGCCTACATGAATTTAAATCATAGGGGGAGTTAGTTGGCCACCCTAGTGGTTGTAAGTCCAGTGTTTATCCTCTTGTGAGGTAAACCATATATCCATCTTTGCCTTAAATTTAGGTCATGCTTTGGCCTTCGCTAAAGCTCCCTAGATTTAGAATCCAAGGTTTATGTTTTCCTTTGCGGGCTACAAGCATAAATCCTCACCTCTTAGGCATTTCCATGATCTTGCGTTGTGAATTGTAAGATTCTAATAAAATTTAACTCAAATAAATAATTTCCCTCAACTTCAAAAAAGTAAAGCCCAACCATAGGATAGTTTGGGATTCTCACTAGGCTTCCTTTATTTCCATTGGTTTCGATAAAACTCTCTCCTTTTGATCGATCCCACTTGATTTTCTAAAAATAACCAATTAATTGATAGTCCTATCTTTAAAATCTTTGAAGATAATGATCATTTACCTTAATCGAGAGTATTCCTAAGGAATCTCATTCACTGGGATGTAATTAACTATGGGGGCTTACGTCCATAAAGAACTTAATGAACCCAGTTTAAAATAAATCATACTTTATTTTTTCATGTAAAGTAGGGGAAGAATCTCTGGTACATTTGAAGACCCATTGTCCTTAGGAGTCCTTATTAGGTGATTAGGTCCATTGTAGGATGGTGACTTCTATCTCTCGAGATAGTATACCATTCCTTAATATCATACCCGATCACCCTAATAAGAACATCTACAAATCTATGTGGTTTCCTAACATAAAGATATTTTATTTTTCAGATCTCTCCCTCCCCCCAAAAAGGGAGGGAGAGGTTTGAGAAATAAAAAATTCACCACACCAAGATTTGGACGTTGGCCTCCCAAGCAAGCCACACCAAATCAAAGCTCGTGCCAATCAACAGGACTTCGTCTCTACTAGACAAAGCTTCCTCAATTGTTGGAATTGCAGATCTTAGCTCTGGTAAGGTATGCCATTAAAACTGACCTTAGGCTAGATTTTTATTAGAGAATTTTGAATAAAAGTTGTATGTCATGAGGTTTTCATCATTGGATCTCTTCATTTTGCTTCTCTAATGGTGTGGGATCAATTTGAGCATGATCCAAGCTCAGGTGAGCTCGATCTTTGTCTCTTGCCACTCGAGAGAAGATAGATCATTGATCGTTCATTCCACATGATTGGAATGGACGATCCTGATCAAATCATGCTCGATTCATCTAATTAATCCCTTAAGGACTATAGGATTAATCGTGGTCATCCAATCTAAGGCTCACGGCGCATCATACATCGACCCATTGATATGACAACTTAAAGAACCAATCCCGACGTGGAAAGCACATCGTGTCAACGCACCACATGGCGTCAATGGGATTAAGAGATGATTAGGTTTAATTAAATGCATTTTAATCACTTAAACTTCCAAAATTAATCATAAATTATTGAAAAATATAAAAAATACAAATAAATATTCATTTTAAAGGTATTTTAGAGGAGAATTTAATAAAAATATTATTAATTGATTTTTAGCAGTAAATAGAGCTTAATTATGGTTTAATTAAAAAATTAATTAGCCTAATTACTCTCTAATCATTCAAGTGATTAATCCCAAAATTTTTGAGATTATTTAAGAGGATGACCTCTGCCTCCTTTAATTTTCTTGGGATTTATTTCTTGCTTAGTTAGGGAAATTAATTAATTGGGTCTTAATTACTCTCTTAACCAAATTAATGGTTAATTAATTACATGAATATTAAAAAGTCAATTAATTAAATGATTAACTAATGCTCAATAGTGAATAGACTAAGGCAAAGAGACTAAGGCCTCCTCCTTAATCTATTTCCCCTAAGTTTATTTCAAGAAATAAATTAATTAAGGCCTAATTAATTAATTAGGTTACTTAATCAATTAAATTAAAACCATAATCATATGAAATCCAAATCACTCTAGATTTTTACTAATTCTTGGGTAGACCCTTAGGTGTTCAATAACTTAAGGAAATCCTAAGGAAATTATAATTAGCCCACATGTGTGGGAGAATTATAAGAGTACTTAATTAAGTTCTTTAGTTTAATTAACTATTAATCATGAGCCAATTGCATTAGGTCCTTTATATTTCTTAAGATCATTACTGATTTAATTTCCAATGTATATGCATATCATGTTGGCTCTCAATTAGCTGGTTAATTACTTTAAGGTAACATAGAAAAGGGTTAATTAATTAATTTAATTCATATCATAACTTAATTAATCCATAAAATCAGCCTAATTACCTTTCACTAAACCAAAGTAATTTACAAACATGGGAATGGGTTAGGACCAGCAAATCTCTTCTCACATCTTTAAATCAAATCAAAATATTGAATTAAAAATTACATAAGAAAGCTTTGGTTTACTTCAAATAGTATTATTTGATATGATTGTCCTTAGGTATTAATTTGATTAAATAAAATCATGTGTTTACGTTTATTTATTTCTCTCCAATCACATTAAATGTTGCATGCCATTTCAAATCATGCATTCATCCTTTTAAAATTAATTAAATCAAATGAGTTTCCTTTATGTCAAGCTTGCATGTGTTCATTTAATTTAATATATGTGTGGCTATTATCACTATTAAATCCAAATATATTTTCCAAAGCTTATAAATAAATGATTACATCTGTTATGAATGCTAGTTCTAAATACATAGGGGATGTATGTGATTATAGATTAAGTGTATGAAGTGAAGCTTTCTTTCTTTCATTCATGTGTTGATTTGTATGAGTGTGAATGTTAATGGGTATATAGTCTAGACATCCCGGGAATACGAGGCTTTAGCTAGTCCCAAGGAGGTCATTTGATTACCTCACTTCCCTGGTTAACAAAGGCATGTACTCCATTTCATTTCATTCTTATGCATTTCAATACTAGAATTTAGATAAAGCTTTAATTCATATACATAAATAATTCAATTAAAAAAATACAATTTTTTGGATGATTTTCATCCTCTTTATTATGAAGACATGTATATGTTTTAAGGAAAAGTGAGTATATAGTCTGGACATCTCGGGAATATGAAGCTTTAGCTAGCCCCAAGGAGGTCATTTGATTACCTCACTTCTCTAGTTAACAAAGGCGCATACTTACTTATGTCCTTTATACATGTTTGTGTGTATATGATTAGTGAATGGAAATCCCTTTTTTCTACCAAAATCACGTGCATTCATCATTGTTTGCATGATTGAATTCATTAATCACATAATTTGAAGCCTCTTTTCCTATTTTCATGTAGATGAGTCTACATATGTTTGAATGCAAATGGGTATATAATCTAGACATCTTGGGAAAATGAGGCTTTAGCTAGCCCTAAGGAGGTCATTTGATTACGTCGCTTCCTTGGTTAATAATGGCACATACCTATTTAAATTCATTCTTATGTATTTTTGTATAAGAATTTGGATAAAACTTTAAATCAATATGATTAAATAATTTAATAAAATGGAAAGTATAAACTTTAAATATGCATGTTCACATCCATCATTTAAGTGTGTTGAAATATATTGTATGTGTAGGTATACTTAGAACTTAATCATATGCATGTTACATGTGATGGAGGCGAATGATTTAATATATGTCATATGATAGTAATTCAATCAAATTAATATTAAGATGCCATTCATATTGAATGGGATTATTTAATGTGGACCTAAACTTAGGATTAATTTAAAATGTGTAATAAGCTATTCACTAAAGTGAACTAAATCAAATTAATATGCTTTAGAAAATGGCTTAAGGTAGGGATGGAAGAGGGAAATCCTCTTTTCTTCTCTTTATAACACTTAGTTGCTAAGTATAAGTCATATGAAACAAAAGAAAACATAAATTAAAATTCTCAAATCAATTAAACTACTTAAAGTGAAATCAACCTTTCATGCTAAATTGAATCCTTCTACACTTAAAAAATCATAACTTAATGCCTAGTTAGGACATACCACACAAGCCTTAATACACACATATTAGAATTAAGTCACTACTTCTAGCTTTATGTTAGAATAGTGCATGGTGTGATGTATATTTTGTTTTGTGATGTATTATTTTAGACTGGATGTTAGGGTGTATGTTTCATAGAATGAATGTTAGGCCATGATTAGCATAATCATATTTTCTATAGGGGATTATGCTTTAGGGGCCACTATAAAAATAAATATAAATGCTTTGCTTGTAGGTTGCTTAAGCCCCTAAATTTGAATTGATTTAAAGATGATTTTGGCTAAGTCCATGAAGGGAAATCAAAGGACTTGGGCAAGATTTGGAATTTGGAATTTCAACTTGGAAATCAATCATGGATTTCAATCATGTGGCATTGTTTTGAGTTTGGAGAAAATCAATTAGGCTAGAATTTATTTAGGTTTGATGTTGATTTGATTTGGAGTTTGACTTGAAGGATGGAAGTAAGGAAAGTGGTCCAAGCTATAGGGTAGGCAAATTTTCCTAACACCCCTAAGGCATGACCTACTCCTATAGCTAACTATTCTAAGTCTCTAGGGTTAGGTTGAGTGTCCACCTAATCACTAGATGTGTCTTAGGACTAAGGATCTCTTAAATTCTAATAGGAGTCTTATGTCTATAATGGAGGGGTTGAGAACTCATTCTAAAAATGAGGTCAACATAGGGGTTGGTCTTTTAAATAATAGCTACCAACCTCTTGAGGTTTCAGTTTTACACTTGAGTTGCCAACTACATAGAGTGTTGGTCTTTTTAACTGCCAACTATGAAAAGTTAATTTATAGTTAATAGTTGTTGATCATTTGAGGTGTTAGTCTTACACTTGGGTCATCAACTGCATTGAGTGTTATTTTTTTTAATATTTAACTTAGATGAGTACTATAAATTTTAACTCATGGTTTCTAGCTCAACAAAAGTATCATTGGGACACTTGTCTAGGCCCTATATGGCTCTCAGGGTAGAACCTTTCCCCTAGGCCAAAAGTGATGCGTTGAGTTTCCTATGTCATCATGAAGCTCCCTGAGTATTGAATCTCATGTTTCGTTGAGCCCTTTTTCTTTCACATTTGATTAGGTAATAATCAAAATATAAGTTTTTTATAAAATATAACCTTATATTAATAATAATGATAATAAAAAATACAAAATACAAAAGATAATACTGATTTCAAGGATAAGACCTCTTGAGATCATTAGCAATCCAAGTATGGGGTATATCTTGTCCTTTGTATGTCAACAATTAGTATATGTCAAGTCTGACTTACTTTTTGATAATGTAAGGCCCATCCTAAGTGTGGACGAGTTTACTTATGGGGTTCTGTTGAGCTACTACACTAACATTTTTCAAGACCAAGTCACCACCCTTTAATGCTTCTCTTTAACATGACAATCATGATACCTCACCATTCACCTCTTTATTTCTTCTTATCTTAACAATGGTTTCAGCCTCAATTCTTCAAGCATGTTGAGTGCAATCTCCATTGGTTTTACATTTATCTTCTCCCACTCATCAATATTATCCCTCAGTCCTTCCATCATTAATAATCTTTAGTTATGAAGCTCATACTTGACTTATAAATAGCTTTTGCACCATGCGATAATGCAAATGGTGAGTGCCTTGTCACATTTGTTCGAGTCATTTTGAGGGCCCAAAGCATGAAGGGTAATGCATCAACCAACTTAATTTTGTTTCCTTCCATTTTCATCTTCAACAAGTTGAGGATAATTTATTGGCAATTGAACCTAGAAATTACTCTACATATAATGAACTTAGTTGTATGTATGTTTAGCTAATACTTGTTTTTCAGGTGTAGTTAAATTTACTTCTCCTATTTTTAATGTAATTTCTTATTAAGAATTAGGATTAGTGCTATGGGGGTTTAAGATTAGTAGTGGCTAGAAGACTTTGTCCTAGGGTGTCATGTGATGCCTTGAAGTCCACCAAATCAAAGGAAGAAGAGACATGAAGAAAGGAGACATGAAGAATGAAGACTTGAGGACCCCCCATAACATTTATTCATTTGTAATTGTAATTATTCTTTCATATTCTGGGTATAAGGGTAAAGCTCGGCTACCTATCTTTTTTTTTTGGGTTGTACGGCGGTACCCGACCACACCAGCCTCTTATTATTTTATGGTAGTCTATAAAATTATTTGATGTTATGTTTAGTTTGTGCATTAGAAATTGCATGCTTTTACTAGTTTTTATTTTAAATGATTGATGCTTTAATGTGTGGCTTGGATGCTATTAGGCTCTTAGGGTAAAATAAATTTTTCTACTCCAACTAATCACTCATAACTAAAATTTTCTACAACTCATAACCTCACATTAAAGCCTAGAGCATAAATAAGATAATTAAAATATTTAGCAACCCCTTAGCTATATAGTTGGATTTTTCACAACATGTATATCATATTATTTCATTCTTGTAAATAGGGGTTTCCATCCTTGCACAATAGGGGAAGGCTTGACCTTTGAAGGTCTCCTCTATGTTGCAAAAAAAAAACCCTTTCCTGCTAATTTAGCCCATAATCTATTTTCATCATGCATGTAGGCAAATAAAAATCCAAAAGCCTTTATCTAAATGAAGTGTCAAAAATTGAATAAAATTTAAAAATATTTTGCATTAGACTAATTCATTATTCATATCACTCATGCTCTAATCTCTTAGGTAGTGGGTTAAGGACTTTAGTCTCTTTCTAAATAAATAATAGCCCAACTATCTTACACTTTCATAAGACTTTCCTACATGGTTTTGAATCATAGGAGGATTTAGCTGGCGGCCACTCCAAGCAGTTGTAAGCCCAACAGTTGGGAAGTTTACTCTCTCTTGTGGAGGTAAACCTTATGCCCATCTTTGCTTAGATTTAGGTTGTGCTTTAGCTTATGCTAGACCTTCCTAGATTTAGGATATGAGGTTGATGTTTCCTTTGGGCTACAAGCATAAATCCTCACCTCTTAAGCATTTTCACAATCTTGTGTTGTTGGATTATAAGTTCTAGCTTTCTAACAAAATTTCAACTCAAAACATATAAATCTCATCAATTAAAAATATATAAATCCCAACCATAGGATAGATTGGGATACTCACTAGGCTTCCTAGTATCATGAGCATTTCTTACTCTTTCCCTTTGGCTTCGATATAAGTCTTCTCCTTGAGCTTTTCTAATTGATTTTTCAAACATAACCAATCCTTTGATAGTATAGCCTTAAAATCTTTAGAGACTTTATTTACTATTACTTTAATCAAGAGTGTTCTTAAGAAATTCAACTTCCTTAGGATGTAATTAACTATGGAGGCTTGCCTCCATAAGGAAGTTAGTAGACCTGGCTTAAAATAAACTCTACTTTTCTTTTCCATGTAAAGTAGGGGGAAAATCTCTGGAACATTCGAAGACCCATCATGCCTTAGGAGTCCTCATTAGGTAATTAGGTCCATTATAGGGTGATGATTTCTATCTTTCAAGATAGTGCATCATTCCTTAATGTCGTACCTACTTACTTCAATAAGTACCCCCTAAGATCTGTGTGGTGTCCCACATCCAAAAATAAACACCACATAAATATAAATGCTTTCACTTGCAGGTTGCTTATACCCCTAAGCATAATCCACATTAGGACAGGTGGGCTTGGTTACCCATGTGCGAGGTGCTAAGTCCTAATTTATAGAATATAATTGCTTAGTTTGAATGGTTGTTTAGCTAACATTTATTTTGCAAGTGTAGTTAGATTTTACTTTTCATAAATGTGTAATTTTTATAAATAGGATTAGGATTAAATGTTCTGGGGTTTAGGACAAGTAGTGGTTAGAAGATAAAGACATGGGAGGCCCTATGATGCCTAGAGCAAAACCAATCAAAAGGAAGAAAAGAAGAATGAAAAATGAAGACCCCCATAGCATTTTCCATTAATTGTAAATTATAATATTCTTTTGTAATCTATGTAGTATAAGGGTATATCTCGGCTACATTATTTATTTTATTTTTTGGGGTGTACAGCAGTACCCTACCACACCGGTCTTTTATTCTTTTATGGAATCTATGAATCTTTGATTGTTATGTTTAGTTTGTGCAATATAAATGACATATTTTTATAGGTTTCTTAAAGCTCATTGATTAAAAGTATAGCCTAGATGAGATAGGCTCTTTACGACAAAATTAATTATTCTATGGCCACTAATAACTCACAACTAAATTTTAAAATAACTCACAACCTCACTCTAAAGCTTAGGATACAATCAAGATAATTAAAAGATTTAGCAACCCCTTAGCTGAATGATGTATCTTATGACAATCATGCATATCATCTTATTTCTTTCTTGAATAGGGAGGGCCTCCACTCTTACACGATAGGGAGATGCTTGACTTTTGAGGACATCCCTTGTAGTAAAGAACACCTACTCTCACTGATTTAGCCAATAATCTAATTTCATCTTGCATTTAGGCATAATTTTTTCAAGCTTTTGTCCCAAATTTATGTGTCAAAAATGAAATAAAGAATTGTAAAATTTTGCATTTGTTCTAAGTTATGTCAATCAAGATAATTAAAAGATTTAACAACCCCTTAGCTGAATGATGTATCTTATGACAATCATGCATATCATCTTGTTTCTTTCTTGAATAGGGAGGGCCTCCACTCTTACACGATAGGGGGATGCTTGACTTTTGAGGACATCCCTTGTAGTAGAGAACACCTCCTCTCACTGATTTAGCCAATAATCTAATTTCATCTTACATTTAGGCATAATTTTTTCAAGCTTTTATCCCAAATTTATGTGTCTAAAATGAAATAAAGAATTGTAAAATTTTGCATTTGGTCTAAGTTATGTCTTCATGCAAGTCATGATCTAGTCTCTTAGGGAGTGAGTTTAGGACCTTCTTATTAAATAATAGCCTAGATATCATGTAATTGCATAAGACTGGCTTACATGCATTGGAGGTGTTAGCTGGCAACCGTTGTAAGTTCAGAAGAGTCGGGATGGGTTTATTCTCTCTTGTGGAGGTAAACCATTGTGTCCCATTTCTTCGATTAGACTTAGGTCAAGCTTTTAGCTTATGCTAAAGCATTTTAGATCTTAGTTTCGAGGCTACTCATTTCTTTTGGGCTACGAGTATAAGTCCTTACCTCTTAGGCATTTTTACAATCTTCTGTTGGTGGACTATAAGCCTTAGGATTCTAATAAAATCTTAACTCAAATAAAAATAAATTCTCTCATTCAAATATTTAAACCCTCACCATAGGATAGATTGGAGCACTCATTAGGCTTCCTAGTATTGGGAGTGCTCCCTACTTATCCTCCTTTGGAATCCATAAATAAATCTTCCAAATTGAACTTTCCCACTTTATTTTTCTAAATATCCAATTTATTGATAATCTAGCTTTGAAGTCTTTAAAGATTTTTATTGACTACTTTAATCAAGAGTTTTCTTAGGAAGTTCATACTCCCTAAGATGTAATTAACTATGGAGGCTTACTTCCATAGGGACTTAAACAACCCGACATAAAATAAACATTGCTTTACTTTTTCATATAAAGTAGGGGAAAGATCTCTAGTATATACGAAGACCCATCTGCCTTAGGAGTCCTTATTAGATGATTAGGTCCATTGTAGGGTGATGTTTCCATCTTTCAAGATAGTGCATCATACACTGATATTATACCTGATCATTTTGATAAATACCCCCAAAGATATGTGTGGTGTCCCAACGACTCCAAATTAAAACACCACAGGTTGCAATCTAATTAGCCCTTAATCCAAGTTAGCCCATTTGAACCCTATAGAGCTAGAATTCAATTTAATTTGATTTAAGTCAATTAAATCAATCAAAGCCTCATGATCATTTCAAACACCCAATTAAACATTTCAATTCACTCCAACTAATCCAATTTTACAAATTGGTCCAATTGACCCAACTTGACCCATTTGACCTACAAAGTTCAAAAGTTTAAAAAGTCAATCTAACTAAAATTGATTGCAATCAAAACCATCAATCAACTTGAAGTCCATCATTAAGTGCCTCTCGACATCCAATTGATCTCAAATAAACCTAATCAAGCCAATTGGTTGTCCTAATTTGGCCTAAAAGATGAAATTGGATCAAATCCAAATTCAACTTCAATTTGACCAAATTAATCCATCCAACCTCTTCTAAAATGGTTATTGATCATCATTGATCACCCAATTGCAATCAGTTAAACTTAGCCAAACTAATTTGTCTAATTTACCTAAGTTAACCCACTTTGACCTAAAGAGCCAAATTGGGCCAAATACAATTCCAATCAAAATTGATTGCAACCAATCCATTCAATCAATTATAAATTGATTATTGAATACTATTCAGCCATCAATTATAGTTAATTTGATCAAATCGACCAAGTTGACTCATTTAGCCCAATTTGACCTAAAGGGTCAAACTGAATCAAAACTTATTTTAATCCAAATAAAATCAAATCAATGCCTCCAATCATTCTCGAATGATTAATTAAACATAAGTCAACCCTTCATCCAACCCAATTTAACCATTTTGGTAAACTTGACCCATTTAGCCTAAATGAAGTCATTTGAACAAACTCAATTCCACTTCAAATTAAATCAAACCAATTGCACAGATGCATTAGAAATCACCAATTGAATATAACCCAAGTGCCCTCTTGACCCAATTTGATCAATTGGTCAATCTAGCCCATTTGAACCCAAATTGACCTATATGGGTCAAATTGAGCTAAACCTAACCAAACTAAGTCTAAATCCTACCAAACTTGGCATGACTCACCATTACGTCTTCACTGACTTGCCCAAGTGGACCCAACCCAAGGTGAACCTAGTTCAGCAAAAACCAAGTGAACTAAGGGTTCCTAATAAGAAAAAATTCTAACATAGGAAGGTCTAACCCTCCCTTTGCCTTGGGCAACCACCTTGGCATGCCTTGACCTCCCCCATGCTAACTGAACTTGACCCAAAGTTTTTGGGCTTAGCCATTGACCAAGGTGAGGCAACTCACGAGCTTCTCAATAGGGATTTGCCTCTTCAAGGTGAAGCTACCTCTGTCAATGAATTAATTAAGGTTCAAAATATGATTTAATTAAACTAAACTTTGAAAATTTATAACTAATTATAGAAAAATAAAAAAATATAAATAAACTCATTTTTGAAAGCTTAAATATAGAAGATTTAGGTGAAAAAATACCCAAATTTTATTCAATTAACACTAACTAATTAGGGTTTGAAATTTTATCTAATTTTCTTAATTAGGCCCTAATTACTTGGCTAATTAACTTGAGATTTTATGTAATTAATCCTTAGGATGACTTTTGCCTCCCATAATTTGCTTGGGTTAATTTTTCTCATAGATTAGGAGAATCAATTTTTCAAATCCTAATTGCTTATTTTATGCATTTAATAATTTTTAAAAATTAACAAAATTATGAAATTAATCTCAGATATTTAATTAATTATCATAATAGTAAGGTTGATAAAAATAATAATTAGTATCTGGTCTTAATTATTCTTCAAGATCACCCTAAAGAATGCTTGATTAATTAAATCACTTAATTGATCAAAATTTCTATCCAAAACTAGGAATTAGGAAAAAGTGCATAAATTATTTTAATTAATCAAAATTTCTATCCAAAACTCTTAATGTGCTTAGCTAACATAAAGATTTCCCAATGAAATCAAGACTCTCCATTGGTATGAACAATTTTGAGAGTAATTGATTAATTAATTTGGTACTTCTTAATTTAGTTAATTATTAATTATGAGTCTAATTGCATTAGAATCTTTAGAGCCTTGATACTCTTATGTTTGTTTATTTTCAATCTTTTCATCATGGTTGTTTGGCTCATAATTAAGAATTAATCAAATTAAGAGGCTCTTTCAGAAATTTAAATGGTTAAATAATTAATTGAAAGTTAATTAAGCTATAAAAAATTATCTAAGTTCTCTTTAAATTAATTAATGAACAAATATGGGCAAGGGTAATTTAAATCATTTCGATATCCCTTTAGGTTTAGGTAATTAAAACTCTTAAATCCAAACTTAATGAATTTGATAAATTTTAGGGCATTCATGTGGATATGATTTGTCCTTAAGAATTAATGAATCCAAGTATGATATTTGGTGTAGCTCCATTTATTTTACTGAGTCTATTTATAAAGTTACATATCCTATGTGTAAAGGCATTCATATTTTTAAAATAAAAATCTTGTAAAAGAAATTATACAAATTGCATGCATTTGAAGTAAATAGTGTGGCTATTATCACTAATAAATTTTAAAGTTATTTTCCTTAAATAATAAGAAAATTATGTTAATTGCATGCATTTGAAGTAAATAGTGTGGCTACTAACACTAATAAATTTTACATTATTTTTCCTAAAGTAATGAAAAGATAATCAATCCTTTCCATACAAATGAATTAAAATGTTGATCTTAATTCCCTACATGTTTTAACCATAAGTTAAAAAGATATATAGTTGGGACATCTCGAGAACATGAGACTTTAAGTAGTCCCAAGGGGGTCTCTGATTACCTCACTTTCCTGGTTCAACAAGATCTCATATTTGCAAATATTCATTGTATATATATGTGCACATATATTGACATAATGCTAAAAATATGTAAATAAAAGATATTGTCTTCTATCAAAATAAAATTCATGCATCATGTTATCCTAACTTATGTTAACTAATTAACAATTAATGTGATGCCCATTCAACCATGCATTAAGCATTATATGATTAAAAAAAACTTATACATACAAAGTAGCAGAGCTTTATCACCAAATTCATCTTGGGTTTAGTGATCTTAGGTTGACTTTTATATTCATGATGAGTTCTTTACGTCGAGTCCAAACATAAGTACAAAAAGAAAAGAAAGTAAAATTCATAAAATTTACTTCTTGGATTCAACCTAAGGATAGGAATGAAATGAATCTCTTTCTTTATTCATTTTACAACCCTAAATCTTAAATGAATGACATTTAAAATTTGCATCTAAAATTCATCCTAAAATAATAACTATGTAAAGTATAACCACCTTTAAGAATTAAAAGATCCAACATTAGAAGAATCCATAACCTTAAAAGCCAATAAAGACACACTACACCGAGCCTCACACACACACACACACACTAGAATATTTAGTAACTGACCTTAGTTTTAAGTTAAGATGATGTTTGTTGTTATGATGTGATGTTTTATTTTATGATATAGTATTTTAGATTGGATGCTAGGATTGCTTGTGCATAGACTAAATATTAGAATAATATTAGACTAATAATATTTTCTATATGGGGCTATGCTTATGGGACCACTATAATAATAATAAAAATATAAATGCTTCTTACTAGTAGGTGTTGTTAAGTCCATAAGCATAATCCATTAGGACAGGTGGGCTTAGCTACCCAATGCGCGATCCTAAATTTGAATGTTTGAAATATAAATTATTTGGTTTGCATGTATGTTTCTCTAACTTCTACTTTGTAGATGTAATTAAATTTTTCATTCATAAAATATAATTTTTATAATATGAATAGTATTAGTGCTATAGGGCTGAGGATGAGCAGTGACTAGAAGGAATAAACCTTGTGAAGCCTGGAGTGTTCCAATCCAAAAAAAGAGGAGGTGAAGATGAAGAATTGAAGACCCCGTAGCTTTTTTTATTTATAATTTAAGTTTAATTTTGGCTATATAAGAGTAGAGCTCGACTACCCAATTTTATTTCTTTTTCGGGGTATATGGTGGTACCCAGCTGCACTGGCCTCTTGTTCTTTTAATTGATTCATGTTTGAATGCTATGTTGATATTGATTGTGCGATAAAAAGTGACATGCTTTTTTTAGGATTCATAAAGTGTGTTTGTTTGATGTGTGGCCTAGATACGGTAGGCTCCTTAAGAAAAATTAATTTTTTTATCTTAACTTAATAACTTTAACTAAAATTAAATCAACTCATAGCCCCACCATAAAGTTTAGGATCATAATAAAAAAAATAAAAGATTTAGCAAACCCTTAGCTATATGATTATAGGTTTTAATATCATGCATACATATTATTTCACTATTAAAAATAGGGGGTCTCCATTCTTGCATGATAAAGGATAGGCTTAACTTGTGAGGATAGTCTTTTATAGTAGAGAATACCCCTTCCCTCTAATTTAACCAATAATTTATCTTTATCATTCATTTAGGCATAAATTCATCCAAGCTTGAGTTCAAAATAATGAGTCAAAACAAAAATAAAAATTTATTAATTTTATCACAATAGTATAAGTCATTATTTTCACACCGATCATGATCTAGTCTCTTATGGAGTGAGTATAATATTTTAGATTCTTTCCTAATAAATAGTAGCCCATCTTTCTTGCATTTACATATGACTGGCCCACATGGTTTTAAATTGCAAGAGATGTTAGCTGCAGTCACTCCAGGTGATTGTAGAAGAGTCAAGATTGGTGTAATGTCTCTAGTGAAAGTGGACTGATATATCCCACCTTCCTCAAGCAGATTTAGGTTGAGCTCATAGCTTGTGCTAGAGCACCCTAAATATAAGTTCAAAGATTGCTTGTTTCTTCTTTGCTGCAAGCATAAATCCTCACCAATTAGGTATTTCTACAATCTTGTATTGTTGGAGTCTAAGTCCTAACATTCTAATAAAATTTCAACATAAATTAATATATTTTTGTCCTTCAAAAAATATAAAATCTCACTATAGGGTAGGGTAGATTAGAATACTCACTAGGCTTCCTAGTATCTTGAGTGCTTCCTACTTATTTTCCCTTGGAATCCAAAAAGAAGTCATCCTATTTTTGAACCTTCCTAATTGATTGCTAAATATTACCAAACCTTTGCTAACAAACTGTGAAAGCTTTAGAGACATAAATTAACTACTTTAATCAAGAGAGCTCTTAAAATATTTCCATTTACTAGGATGTAATTAAATATAAGGGCTTGCCTCCATATGAAATTAAAGAACCTGACAAAAAATAAACCCTACTTTACTTCATCCAAGAGAAATAGGGAAAAGATCTCTAGTATATATGTAGACCCATCTACCTTAGGAGTTCTTATTAGGTGATTGAGTCCATTGTTGGGTGATGCTTCTATCTTTTGAGATAGTACATCACATCTTAATGTCTCACTCGATCACTTCAATAAGCACCCCTTAAGATCTTTATGGTAACCCTACAAATCCAAATAAAAATACCATAATGCTTTTGGACAATCTAACACATTAATGATTATTTAGAACATTTATTTGGCTTTTTCCTAATTGTTCTTCTAGAATTCCATCGATATCTTTAGATCACACTAGATTTTAACTTCGTAATTAGCCACATCATAAGTAAATGAAGCATGAAGAAAAGAAAAGCATCATTTCTTTAAAAGCATAAATATTATTTTTTATAATGATCCATAAAACATAATCTAATACAACACAATCATCTAAAAAACTCACATAAATTTAGAGCACTTCATAAATTAGTGTTCCATAATAAAGTGAAAAAAAATTATATTAAACATAGCAAAATAAAATGTAGGATAACTATAGAAGAAAGGAAAGAGCATAGCAAGTAGATATTCTAAGTCACGTCTTTGTGATCCTCTACTGCTTCATCATAAAAATATCCAACATCCTCCATTGAAAATACTTGATTTTTGATCTCCTTTTCCATCTCTTGTGTAAGAAAAGTACTCTTTCACATTACCCTTACAAAACTCTTACGGCACTTGGAGTGTCACTCTCCAAGTGCTTCACAAAGAACTCACACACACACTTACACTCTTGCCTAGAAAATTTAAAAAATATATATAAACTTAATAAAGATTTTTTTTTCCTTGGAATGTCCCTTATATATATCTTAGATGTTGCCTGGGTCGGGTTCCCTAACGCTCCTACCATAATTTCCTCAAAAATTGTTCAAAAATGTTTATGAACTAACACAAATTAATTTTATCAGGCCATCACATTGTGGTGTGTTGACGAAACTGGGCGTGGAATGGCATTACTATCTAGTGTGCATGCTTGTTGCTTCAACTTCATATTTTATTTCTAGTATAACATCGTGGTGCTACTTTGGCGCTAAGCTAGCTGTAAAATTGAGTCTGATCGAGCACTATGACATTGATGATATAGCGTCTAGGCACTGGTTTTGCTATATCAATGCTTTAATCTAAGCCATATTCATTTACTACACAAAATATACTTAAATTAAACACATTTTAACATGTAAACTCATGATAAAGGCATTACAGTCACATAAAATTTACATAATTTTAACACTTATCAATGACTTTAGAAGAACTACAAAGCTTTGCCTCTAAACTTTTTGAAGACTTTTAGAATTATATCTCTTCAGAGAAGTGTTCTTTGAAGCCCGAGAGAATTAATGTAGCACATCAAAGGATGAAAGGGCCTGTCACAAGGTCCCAAAACAAAGTTTGAACTTATGGGGACTTTTATTAGACTTTATATGTTTTGAATTTCTGTTTCATGTGTTATAGTATATAATAATGGAAGTATCTAATCATATGTAGGTGTTGTATGAAAGCTATGCTTAAAAATATGTGAGTTCTTGTTTTAAATTGTAAAGGTGTTGATCCGGTGCCTAAGCGCTACCTTGGTATTGCACTCCATGGTATATAATGTTTAGGGATAGAGAAACTAGCACCTTAGCATTGGTCTAGAGTGCCTCGACATTAGACTATGGTGCCACTCTACTAGTCTATGGTGCCTTGATGCTGTGAAATAAACATTATGACTTTTTTTAATTTTTTTGATAATTTTCTCCCCAATGGAAACTTCTTTTAGAGTATTGTACTTATTTAAACACTAATTCTAACCTAATAGAGAAATTTTGCTTTTATGTATAAAAATTAAGTGAAACTCTTTAGTTGAGACTTGGTGGCTAGCAATTCAAGGAATTAGGTGATCTCTCACTATCATTCTACTTTGGTCAGTAGAACTACTTTGTATTCCTTCCACTTTGGTCAGAAGAAGATCTTTGGAATATTTCATCTCAATTATCCACTATGACATCTTCTCTCTGTGATACATAATTTATCGTTACAGGAAAACTGCCAATTTCTAGTAGAAAAGTCTGATGGAAATCATGCCAAATCCATCAAAAAATACTTACTTCTGATGAATTTTTGATGGATTTCACCCTGCTAGCAAAACCTTAGTTGGAATTGCATTCTAGAAGCTAAAACGTGTTTTCGACAATAAATACGTTGGAAATAGTTTTGTGAAGAACTGATAGAAACCCCACAGAAAAGCCCGTTAGAGGGGAATTTCCAACAAAAATTTCCCACGATGGATTTTCACTAAAAATCCACAAGAAAAATCACTGATATAAATTTCTTGTCTATCGGAAGCCCCTACGATGTGTCATTATTGACCTCACTTTTGGAGTGAGTGTTGACCTCATTTTTTGTTGTGAGGATTAACCTTTCTCATCTTTGACATAGGAACCTTTTAGGTACTTGGATTTTCTTAGTGATAAGACACTTCTAGTGACTAAGGGAACACTAAACCCAAGCTTAGAGATTTAGGAGGCATACCCTAAGCCGAAGATACACTTTAAGAAAAATAGGTTCTACATATCCTATAGCCAAAACCAAGACCCATGCTTGTTCACTCATACAAATGAAATCCTATTCAATTAACCTCACTTGAATTTGCTGTCTAATCAAAGCTCCAAGCCAAATTAACTTAGAGCTTAACCTAAGTTAACTCCGCCATGATCCTATGATCCAATCCAAAACTCATTCAAGCAAGCTAAATCCAATTTGATTTTTTTTTCAATCACTCCAATCATTCAATAGATCATTTCATACTCCTCCAACACTTACGATCAAACCAATTGAATCAAATGAATTTGATTAACCCAATTGGTTCACTTGACCCAATATGACCTAAATGACCAATTTGATTCAAACTTCAATCCAACCTAAATTGAATTAAATCAACTCATCCAATCTCTTCCATAATGATTGTTGATCATCTTTGATCACCCAATTATAATCAATTCAATCGAATTAAGCCAATTTGACCACTTAACCCAAGTTGACCCAATTTGTCCTAAAGGGTCAACATGAACCAAATCAAATCTTGGACCAAATTGATTGCAACCAATGCTTCTAACCAATCATAAATTGATTATTGAACACCCTACAATCATTAATTATACCCAATTTTGTCAACCTAATCTAATTTGACCTAAAGGGTCAAATTGAACCAAATAATTTCATAATCCAAATCAATTCAAACCAACACCTACAATCATTCCCAAATGATCAATCAAACATAAACCAACCCTCCATTCAAACCAATTTGGAAAATTTGACCAAATTGGTCAACTAAACCCATTTGGCCTAAATGAACCCAAATGAACCAAATCCAAACCCACTTCAAATTAAACCAAACCAATTTCACCAATGCATTCCAAATGACCAATTGAACTCACCCAAACCATTGGTTTGACCTAATTTGACTAATTTTCCAACTTAACCTAGTTAAACCTAAATTGACCCATATAGATCATAGTTAAACCAAACCAAACTTGGCATGACTCATCCTTAGGTCACCATGGGCCTGCCCAAGTGGACCCAACCCATGGAGAAATTAGTTTGGGTCAAACCCATTGAAACAAGCCACCCTAATGGGACAAAATCCCTAATTAGAAGGGTTCTCCACCTCCTTACCCCTTGGCAGCCACCTTTGGCTCTTCTTGGACAAGAAGACCACTAACCCAACCTAACCTAAGGTTGTTGGGCTCATCCTTTGGCCATGAGAGGGTGAGTTCACCCATGACAATCCATTGGTCCACCTAAGGAGAGTTGTACACCTCATGCCAACCCATTCCACTCCCTAGATCTCTCACCCTTAGCACCTCAGATCCCAGAACCCGGATCCTCCAAACGCCAAAGGTTGAACCATCTCGCCTTGTGGGAGGAGGGTATACTCCTCCCCAAGGATTCAAACTTCACAGACACCTTCCTGAGAGCATTCCTTATAATTCGAGACCTTCCCCGAGCTCCTCATGTATTCCACCATCGACGAGAACAACCCCTGAGTGAACCTGAGAGCCTCGCCTATCCAGGCTTCCAAAATTCCCACCAAACCCAAATTAACTCTTCCCACACCTTTACCTCACTCTGGTGAGTCGAAACAAATAGTTTCTCAAACTATTTGATCATTAGAAGGCGTCCCTAGACCAACTCCAACAAGCTTTATGGTGGCATTTGGTCCACAGAGCAATCGACGAGGAGGCAGCTCGTGATCTTCTCAACATGGCTTTGTCTCTTTAAGACGATGCTACCTCTGTCAATGAACCGCCAGTCTCTAGCTCTGGTGAGGTAAAAATCTAGCAACCATAGTTTTCCCCCTAAGTGTTGGTCTCTTTTGAAGTAAAGTGTGATTTCATGTGATTTCCACCATAGGATCCCATTAGATTCTCTCATTAATCATTTTAGAGTCAATTTTGTCATTGAACGAGCTCCGATGAGCTTAGATCGAGCTGCAAAAAGAGGATGGTCATGATTAATTATAGTAAAATTTCTAAATTAATCCTTTCAAAATCACGAGATTAATCTAATCCAAGATGAAATCATGTAAAATTACCACATCGATTTAAGTAACCAATACCATGCCAAAAGCAATAAAATGCCGCCAGCTTTAAATAGTTAATTAGGCATTAAAAATATAATTAAATGACTAGAACTTTAAAAAATTATAACTAATTATAAGAAAATCTAAAAAATATAAATAAACCCCTTTTGGAAAGATTAGACAAAGGAGAATCTAAAATAAATAAAATCCCTAATTTTTTTCAGTGAATAATGCTTAATTAAAGTTTAAAGTTTAGGCTAATTACCTTAATTAAGGCTTAGTTACTTTGCTAATTGATCCCAATTTTGGTTAGATAATTTCATGGGATTTCCTCTGCCTCCCATAATTTTCCTGGAATTATTGGACATGTAATTTAAAATTTTTTAAATTTTATATTTTAATTACCCTAATTAATCAATTTAACATTTATTTAAATTGCTAAATTGTAAAAATTAAATGATTAATGATAATTAATCGCTGTAAACACTGGGAATGGTGATGAGAAATAATTAGGATCTCTTTTCTAATTATTTTTTTAAATGTATTTCCTTAAGAGGGTTAATTGACATATGTAATAATTAGAGATTAATTCTGAAAAGTTAATAATAAAATAAAATCAAAATAAACTAATGATTGGTTTAGATAATTAAAACATAATTCATGGGTTTCCCTTTATATTTTTAATAACATAAAGTCTTTAAGGAATTTATGGTTGACCCATTGGTGTGGGAAAATCATAAGAGTACTTAACTTAGATTCTTTCCTTCCTTACTCTAATTAACTCTTAAGCATGAGCCTAATTGCATTAGGTCCCTTGAGGTGCATTGGAAATTTCAATTTCTCATAAGCATATCATTGGAGGGTCATGATTAAGTAATTAATTAAATTAAAGAAGCTTACGAAAGGGTAATTAAATTGATTGCTTAATGACTTGACCTAATCAATTCATAAAACTTACTTAATTACTATCATTAAATATATTAAGTCACCAATGTTGGATGGGGCAAACACTAAATGTCATTTCTCCTCTTTAGGTTTTAATAATTCAAACACCCAAAATCAAATTTCATAAAAAAACTTTGGTTGATCTTAAAGAATTTGATTTGGCTAGGTTGTCCTTAAGAATTACTATAATTGAATGTATTATGTAGAAATGTTTAGTCATTCCTTCTCAATCATCATAAATTTGCATGTCATTTGTATCATGTATTCATGTTTTTAAAAAGAATTGAAAGTATAGATATATATATATATATATATATATATATATATATATATATATATATATATATATATATATATATATATATATATATATACTATATATATATATATATATATATATATATGCTTGCTAAAAGATGAAATCTTTTCTTTTCTACCAAAATACATGCATTAAGAATCATCAAGTGTGCAAAAATATAAAATTATATTGCAAGTATAAATAAGCATGTTAAATCAAATATCATGAATAATAAAAATAAAGATATGTATATGTTATGCATGATGAAAAGGAATAATGGAATGTTATCCACATGATAGTAATTAAATTTTATTAATCCTAGGATGCCTTTCATGTTTGAATAAGATTCTTTAAGATTAACCCAAACTTAGGTTTAATAAAAATATTTGGTAAATCATTCACTAAAGAAACCAAAGTCATAATAATATACCTTTGAGACAACTTAGATAGGGATGAAAGGGGTCAAGTCCCTTTCTCTTTATTATAATTAAGTATTAAGTAGGCATCAAATGAAATAAGAAGAATGCAAATTAAAATTAACTAATCCTTTCAATGGTTTGAAGTGAAACTTCCCAAATGTTTGACTTAAACATCCTACACTTTCGATAATTATACTTTTAAAGCCTAACTAAGACATATCACACCAAACCTTAGCACACATATTAGAATACTAAGTCACTAATTCTAGCCATTATGTTAGGCTAGTGTATGTTGTGGTGTTATATTTTATTTTATAGTGTAATATTTTAAACTGGATGTTAGGATTGTTTATGAGTAGACTATATATTAGGTCGTTAATAGCATAATGATATTTTCTACAAGGGATTATGCTAAAGGAGTCATTGTAATAATAAGTAAATATAAATATTCTTACTTGCTGGTTGCTTATCCCCCTAAGTATAATCCAGTTAGGACAGGTAGGCTTGGTCACCCATGTGTAGGGTGCTAAGTCCAAATATGTGAAATATAATCACTTAGCTTGTATGTTTGTTGAGCTAACATTTATTTTGTATATGTAGTTAGATTTTATTTTTTATAAATATGTAAATATTATAATAGAAATTAGGATTAGTGTCATGGGGTTCATGATGAGCAGTGGCAAGAAAGCATTGGGAGGCCCTGTGAAGCTTGGAGCAAATCAACTCAAAAGAAGGAAAGAAAGATAAAGAATGAAGACCCCCATAGCATTCATTATAAGTGTAATATTCTCTCGTAATCCGAGTTGTATAAGGGTAGAGCTTGGCTATCTAATTTCTTTTTTTTTGGGTGTATACTTACCGTGATTGCATTTTCTTCTTTTAAGAAATTCACATATTTGATTATTGTGTTTAGTTTGTGTAACAGAAATGACATATTTTTTATAGGTTTCTTAAAGTGTGATGATTTAATGTGTGGCATGGATGCAGTAGGATCTTTAGGATAAAATTAAATTTTTTAGCATCACTAATAACTCATAACTTCATCTTAAAGCCTAGGTTCATAATCAAGATAAATAAAAGATTTAGCAATCTCTTAGCTGAATGTTGTATGTTATCACACCATGCATACCATACAGATTCACTCTTGATTAGGAAGGGTCTCTATTCTTGCACGATAGGGGATACGCTTGACCTTTGAGGGTGATCTCTTGTAATGGAGAACACCTCCTCCCGCTGATTTAGCCCACAACCTTATTTCATCATGCATATATAAATAATTATCTCAAACCTTAGTCCGTAATGAATGTGTCAAAATGGTGTAAAAGATTATAAATTTTTGCATTAGTCTAAGCCATAATTTTCATACCAATCATGATCTAGTCTCTTAGGGAGTAAGTGTAGGACTCTAGCTTTCTTCCAAATTAAATAGCAACCTAGCTATCTTGCATCTACATAAGACCAGCCTAAATGGTTTTAAAGCAAAAGAGGTGCTAGCTAGTGGCCACTCAAGTGGTTGTAAGTTCAGAAGAGTCAAGATGTGTTTATCCTCTCTTATGGAGGTAAACCATTATATCCCATTTTTCTGATTACACTTAGGTTTTGCTTCTAGCTTGTGCTAAAGCATCTTAGATTTAGATTTTTAGGCTACTTATTTTCTTTGAACTATGAGTATAAGTCCTCACATCTTAAGCATTTCCAATCTTGTGTTGATGGACTATAAGCCCTAGCATTCTAATAAGATTCCAGCCTAAATAAAAAGTACATTTTCTCTTACAAATATGTAAAGCCTCACTATAGGGTAGACCAGAGTACTCAATAGGCTTTCTAATATCATGGGTTCTCCCTAATTTTCCTCCTTTAGAATCCACAAATAAATCTTCTTATTTGAACTCTCTCATTTAATTTTCATGAATACCTAATCATTTGATAGTCTAACTTTGAAGTCTTTGGAGATACTTATTGACTACTTTAATCGAGAGTGTTCTTAGAAGATTCCTATTTATTAAGATGTAATTAACTATAGAAGCTTGCTCTTATAGGGAACTAAAGAACCTGACATAAAATGTACTCTCCTTTACTTCTCTATGTAAAGTAGGGCAAAGATCTCTATATATTAGAATCATCTCCTTAGAATCTTTATTTTATTTTAATCTTTTAAGATGGTATATCATATCTTAATGTCGTACCCAATCACTTTAATAACTACCCCCCTAAGATCTATATGGTGTCCTGATGGTTCCAAACTAAAACACCATAATGAGGTTAATCATCCCCTTGCACCTCGTTCATCTAGAGTAAGATTTTCTGTTAGGCACTCTAATGACAGAGAACACTAATATAAAACGTAGAGACTCATAGGGTTCAACTCTAGGGTTAAACTATGGCTTAGGATAGACAAGGCCCACCTACCCTAAACCCAATTAAGCCACATATTAAACTAAACTCTCAAACCTAAACTAAATGATAAAAAAAATTAAATCTCAAATAACACCAATTAACTTTATACCTAATTTCAGCCATTATGGTTCAATTTGGTCAAGTGGCTTAGTTGACCTAATCCAACCCATTTGGGCTTAAAAGGGCTAAATCCAAAATTAATCTAATCTAATCAAAATTAAGCTCGGCTAAACTCATTGAACTTCAACTGAATATGATTGATCCTTGAATTGCACCTTAACTGAGTCTGATTGAACCAAATTAGCCCATAGCCCAATATGACCTATTTGAACACTCTAAGGGCCAAATTTCAATTTAACTTGATTTAATCCAAATTAAATCAATCCAAATCTCGTGATCATTCTAAACATTCAATTGGACATTTTTCTTCATCCCAATCAATCCAATTCTATGAATTAATTCAACTGATTCAACTTGACCCATTCGACCTAATCAAATGAGCAAAAATCCTATCTAGCCCAAATTAATTATAGCTAAAGCCATCAATCAATTCTAAATTCATCATTGAGTACCTCTTAATATTCAATTGATCTCAATTAAACCTAACCAAGCTAATTGGTCTACTTAAACCCAATTTGGCCTAAAATACCAAATTTAGTCAAATCTTAATTCAATCTAAATTGGACTAAATCAATCCACCCAATCAGTTTAAAAATAATTATTGATCATTACCAATCACTTAATTGTCATCAATTAAACCCAATTAAGCCAAATTGACTATTTGACCCAAGTTGACTTAATAAAAGATCAAATTAGGCCAAAACTCATTCCAATTTATGTCGATTGCAACTAATATTTTTAATCAATCATAAATTGGTTATTGAACACTCTTTAACTATCAATTGAAGCCAATTTGGTCAAACCAACACAATTGACCCATTTAGCCCAATTTGACCTAAAGGGTCAAATTGAACTAAATCATTTCCTAATCCAAATCAATTCAAACAAACTCCAACAATCATTCTTAAATAATAAATTGAACTTAAACCAACCCTCCACCAAAGCTAATTTGATCAATTTGACCAAATTAGTCAACTTAGCCCATTTAGCCCAAATGAACCCAAGTGAACCAAATCCTAATTCACTTCAAATTGAATCAAACCAATGACACTAATACATTCCAAATGACCAAATGAACTTACCCAAGCCATCAATTTGATCTAGTTTGACTAGTTGGTCAACCTAAGCCAATTAACAAAGAGGCTTCTAATGAAATCAAAATCCTCAATTGGTTTAGAGTATTTTGAGTGTAATTGAAGATTTTGGGATTTCACCATTTATTTTATTAGCCCTTAATTATAAGCCTGATTACATTATAATTTTTAGGACATGTTTATCTTATATTTATGCTTTCCCAATAATTTTCTCATAATTTTTTAGATTATATTTAAGGTTTAGTTAAATTTATGGGCCTCTTTGGGCTTAATTTGATTAAGTATTCAATTAATTGTAATTAAATCATAAAAATTATCTAAACTATCTTTAAACCACTTAATGAACAGAAATGGCCAAAAGGATAATTTTAATTATCTCCTCTCCTCTTTAGGACTAAACAATTTAAATTCCAAGATCAAATCTTAATGAATTTGATTAGGATTAAGAGTATATATTCAATATGAATGTCCTTTAAAATTAGTCAACCCACTTAACCTACATGAACCAAACTAGCCAAATCTCAACCTAAGCCAAATTTATTGAAACCAATTATTCATACCAACCTAAAATCAATCCCAAAACATGACTTGACCATCAATTGAGCTAAACTTAACCCAATTGGCCCTTTGACTCAAGTTGACCCAATTTGACCTAAAAGACCAAATTGGGTCAAATCAAGATCTAACCCAAATTGATTGTAACCAATGGCTCAAGTTCATTCCAAATTGATTGTTGAACTTGACCAAAGCCAGAATTCAACCCAATTGACCTATTTAGCCCAAATTGGCCAAAATCTAAATCAAATCCAAATTAATTCAAACCAAAGCCTACAATCATCTTCAATTAACTAATTGAATATAAATAAACCCATAACCCAAGCCAATTTGGCCAATTTGGTCAAATTGGTCAACTTGGCCCATTTGACCCATTTGACCCATATGAAATCAAATGAGCCAAAATCAAATCCAAGCCAAATTGACTCAAACCAATTGAACCAAAATATCCCAAATACTCAATTGAACATGACTCAACCCTTGGTTTGACCCAATTTGACCAATTGGTCAACTTGACCTAACCTAGCCCAATTTGCCTATATGGGTCAAATTGAGCCAAACTCACTTAAACTAAGCCCAAACCCAATGGGATAAGATCCAACCCATTTTAAACTTTTCTTAGGTTAGCCCAAAATCAACCCAACCCAAAATAAGTCCAATCCAACCCATTATCCAATGGCTAAAGCTCCCCCACATGGGATTATACCTAAATTGGCAAGTTAACTCTCCCCTTTTCCTCTTGGTAGCCATCAAACACCCAAAATGGAACCAAGCCTACATGCTTAGCCCAACCCAAGTGGGCTAGGTCAGCCATCAACCAAGGGGAGGTGAGTTAACTCACCTCCCCACACTAGCCATGTAATATCCAATTAATTCAATAGCTTATTTCCTAATTGCCTAATTAACTTTGTCGTTACTATAGCAATTACTGTGGCGTTAGTAGATTACTTTGGAGTCGTACTCCAGTAAGCTTAGGAGGAGACATCAATTTTAGGTAAGATTGCAAGATTGTAGGTTAAGTTAATTATGAGTTTCATGTCTTAGAAGTATTTAGAAGAGTTATTTCATTATTGGTACTGGGAGGAATTGGATAGACCATAATCGGTATGACTTAGAGGTGAGACATAATTGCTAATTTAAATTCAGTTTCTATTCCTATGTATGCCACTGTTTCTACCACTTCGTATAAATTGTATGAATGACATATAGATATTTCTGTCATATTGAATGCAAATACAAATGTTTATTACTTGATCTTGCATAGATTACTGACTTACAATGATTATATGCCAGCTAGTATAGCATATGATTTCATTGGACATATAGAAATGTTTGATAACATGTTAAATGCAGTAATGTGATAAACAGGGAAATGTCAAGAAAATTGTGATAGGAAGGCTACAGGAATCTGCGCAGATAGGCAAAAGTTCTGACGAGATGAGCCATGATTAGGAGATCTTAGTATTCATTTTGAGGTTGGAGTAGGTCAGTCCAATTGGTGTCGTGGGATTAGGTAGTATATGGTTCGCCCCGCCTTACCTTGACTTTAGGTCGACGGTGTGACACCTTTGTTATGAAGTCAAAACCTATGCAATTATAAATGACATTTCTAGAAAATGATTTGATATAGAACTGAGAACTGAAATGATTTAATGAAATTCACTGCTCCTTGACATTGATACAGTATGTACCTACAGCATATTACGTACAACATATTGTTCAGTTATATTGTTACATTTTATAGACCTACAAAGATATTGTTCGCCATATTGTTACATTATCGCAAAGACGCTTTATCGCTTTTATAAATTTACATGTACATGCACGATTATTCCTACTGTCTTGTACTAAGCTTACTTTAGCATTCTTGTCTCACAAAGCTTTAGCTTATGATGCTACCATTGATAATTTCAGGAAAAGATGAGCTGGGTAGAAGCTAGTCTATTTTGTTGAATTGTACAGTTTTGGTATATAGTTTAGAAAGATTAAAGGCTTTAATGCACATTAAATGTCTTTAGTTGCTCTGTATTTATTTACAAACTTAAAGATTTCATGCTTCCAGTAATTGTGATATGAATTAATTAGTATATGAATTGTAAATATTTGTGATGATTTGATTAGATACACATTTCACTTGCTCGTTCCACAGTAGCACAAGTTGGAACTTATTGGTGGAATCTATGTCTAATCGAGTCATCATATTCTGTTACACTTCAAATTAACCCTAGAATAAGGGTAGGGGGTCATTTGGGGTGTGACAAGACAAACCCAAATGATCCAAGATTGGAGGGAGCTACCTTGAGCCACCCACCAAAGCATCTGGCCAACCAAACCGAGCCACTTAGGACTCACCTTGATAACTCTAGTGTCCGAACGGTGGCTGACCAACCAAAATCAAGGGTTGAATATCGTTCATCTGATCCAAGGGAGGGGGGATATCCCCCTCATTTTGAGCCAATTCAAGCACTTACACTCTCAAAGAGCTTCAGAGATTGAATTCAAAACCCCTAGAGCATTCTCCAAGTCTCCTGAGCCTCCCCATCGCCGAAATCCTTCAACCTGAAATAGGGAAACCTTCTAGTCAATTCAACTCTATCAATACTCCACCAAACTCAAATTAATTTCACTCGCACACTTCCCAGGCTCCATCAAGCAAGAACAAATCTTCTCATGAGCTTCTAGACCACCGAAGGTGCAAGTTCGGTCAATGTCGGCTTGCATAGTGATGGTTCATGGTCTACCGAGAAAATGGTGAGGAATCAATGCAAGTGTTGCTCATTTGGGCTTTGCCTCGTCCAGGCAAAGCTACCTCAAGTGCTGCATCGCTAGTCTTGAGCTCTAACGAGGTAATTTCCATTAAACTGAGCCTTGGTCAAAAAATTTTAGTCCTTTTCAAAGGAAATTTCTGTCATGTGATTTTGATCATTAGATCCCTTCGGATCTTCCTTGTGAAGGTGTGGGATCGATTTCGTGGTCATCCGAGCTCGGGTGAGCTCGAATCGACCGAGAAAAAGTAGGCGACGTTCATCTCTTATCGCTTAGGGGATGATGGATCACGCACTGTCTGTTCCACATGATCGAAATGGACAGTCATGATTATTTGCTAGATAAAATCAAGTTTAATCCTATTATAATTGTGGGATTAATCCTGACTGTCTAATCTTAGATCGGATGGTGGATAAGAAAGTGTGTCCACTGCCTCCACGTAAGCACCGCGTCGGACAAGTTTAAGTAGCCAATCCCATGGTGCCACGTGGAAAGTGCTCCGCATCAACGGTCCGCGTGGCGCCGATGGGATTAGGCTTAATTACTTAATTTAATGGCTGAAACTTCAAAAAATTATAACAAATTATAGAAAAATTAATAAAAATACAAATAAATACTTATTTTGAAGGTAATTTAGAGGAGAATCATTTAAAATTAATTCCAATTAATTTTGAATAGTAATTAAGGCTTAATTAGGGTTTAATTGCAAATTTAATTATCTTAATTACTTGAGTAATTAATTCCAAACTTTGTGTGTTATTTTAATGGGATGACCTCTACCTCCCATAATTTTCTTGAGATTTATTGCTTGGTTAATTAAAAAATTTGACCATTTTACCCCTAATTACTCTCTTAATTAATCTTCCAAACAATAAAATTTAATTAATTAAGTGCACTAATCACTGTTGAATAGTGAATGGGCAAGGGGAATGGTGTTAGGACCTGCTTCCTAATCCATTTCTCTTTAATGAAAAAGTAATTAAAATAAGATTAATTTAGAGTTTAATTAGTTAATTAAGTTTCTTATTTAATCAAATTAAAATTATATTATAACAGATAATTAATAATAAAATTAAGGGTTCCTATTTATGTGTTTAATAATATAAAGACCCTTAAGGAAATTATGATTAACCCATAAGTGTGAAAAAATCATAAATGTACTTAATTATGTTGGTTAATTTAATTAACTCTTAATTATGAGCCATTTGCATTAGGTCCTTGTAGAAGCATGGCAATTTTATTTCCTCACATGTTCATGTCATTTATGGCTCATAATTAAGTGGTTAATCAAATTAAAGAAATATAGGTAAGGGTGATTACTTGATTTAATTAAGAATCCAACTTAATTAATTTATAAAATCCACTCAATTACCTTTTCTTAAAACAGATCAAACTACTAATGTGGGAATGGGATTAAAACATCAAGTAATTCTTCTCCTCAAGCTTGATCAAAATCTTAAATTATAAATCAATAATGAACTTTGGTTTTTCTTAAATGATTTTATTTAATGTGATTGTCCTTAGGGCTTAATGTAATTGAATGAAAACATGTAGTCATGTTTAGTCATTTCTTTGCAAGCAAATTGAATGGTGTATGCCATTGATT
The DNA here is from genome assembly GCA_021442155.1 of Cymbidium sinense. Lineage (NCBI taxonomy): Eukaryota > Viridiplantae > Streptophyta > Magnoliopsida > Asparagales > Orchidaceae > Cymbidium > Cymbidium sinense. The sequence goes on from CM038219.1 coordinate 95,872,087, forward strand.
TCATGTATTCATGTTTTCAAATATAAATGAATCAAATGAATTTCTTTTATGTAAGCTTGCATGTGTTGGATTAATTTAATATATGTGTGGCTATTATCACTAATAAATTCATAACTATTTTTCGAAAGTTTATAAATCAATTATAATACTTAGAGTGTTGATAGTTATGAATATACATAGGATTTTCATGTATTTATAGCTTAAGCATATTAAATAAAGCTCTCTTTCTTATGATTTATATATAGACTTATATAAGTTTGAGCAATAATGGATATATAGTCTGGACATCCTAGGAATACGAGGCTTTAAGTAACCCCAAGGAGGTCATTTGATTACCTCACTTCCTTGGTTTAACAACGATAAATACTCATTTGGTTTCATTATTATGTATTTTCATATTAAAATTTGGATAGAGCTTTAATTCATATTCCTAAATGACTTAATTAAAGGAAATACAATATTTTTCATGGTTTTTATCTTTATAGTCATGAATACATTCATATGTATTTAAGATAGCAAGTGTTTAGTCTGGACATCCCAAGAATACGAGACTTTAGCTAGTCCCAAGGAGGTCATTTGATTACCACGCTTCCCTGGTTAACAATGGCACATACTTTCTTACATCTTTTATATATGTGTATGTGTGCTTAATTAAAAGAGTCCCCTTTTTGTTACTAAAAATGCATGCATTCATATTCAACTAAGTTATTAGCATGTATTATATATAAATTAGTGCTTTCTTTTCTTTATTCATGTATAGATCTACATAGGTTTGGAATGTTAATAAATATATAGTCTAGACATTTCGAGAATACGAGACTTTAGTTAGCCCCAAGAAGGTCATTTGATTATCTCACTTCTCTAGTTAATAATGACACGTACTTATGTGATTCCATCGTTATGTATTTTGGTATTAAAATTTGGATAAAGCTTTAATTTATATGTTTATATAATTCAATAAAAATAAAATATAAATTCCAAATATGCACGTTCATCATTATTTAGGTGTGCTAAAATGTATTGTATGTATAGATATGCTAAGTATTAAATCATATGTATGTTACATGTGATAGAAAGGAATGACTTAGTATACTTCATGTGATAGTAATTTAATTAGATTAATCTTATGAAGCCTTTCATATTTGATAAGATTATATAAAGTTAACCTAAACTTAGGATTAATTAAAAATCATTCAATAAGCCATTCACTAAAGAGACCTAAGTCAAATCAATATGCTTTAGAAAGTGGTTTAAGATAGGGATGAATGAGGGTAATCCTCTTTCTTCTCTTTACAATACTTAGTTACTAAGTGTAAATTACATGAAATAAAATAAAATACAAATTAGAAGTCACAAATCAATTAAACAACTTCAAATGAAACCCACCATCATGTTAACTTGAACAAGTTCCAAACTTAGAAAAGTACAACTCTAATGCTTAGTTAAGGATACCACACAAAGCCTTAACACACATATTAGAATTAAGTCACCACTTCTAGCTCTATGTTAGGGTTGTGTATGATGTGATGTATATTTTATTTTATGATGTATTATTTTAGACTAGATTTTACATATGCCTCAGATTGATGTTAGGTCGCTTCAAATTTAATCAAGTTGTAGAGGATTGTGCTTAAGGGGATGCATAAAATATAAAAGTTTTCTTCGCAGGTTGCTTAAACCCTTAAGCACAATCCAAGTTAAGATAGGTGGGCTTGGTTACCCATGTGCAGAGTGTTAAGTCCAAATTATATGTATAACTTCTTAGGATTGTATGTATGTTTAGCTAACATCAATTTTGTAGGTGTAGTTAGATTTACTTTTTTTTTTATATGAATGTAATTTTGCAATAGGAATTAGGATTAGTACTATGGGGGATTAGGATGAGCAATGGCTAGAAGGCTTTATCCTAGAAGGCCTTGTGATGCCTTTGGAGCACAACCAAATTAGAAATGGAGAAATTGAGAAATGGAGATATGAAGAATGAGCATGTATTCATTCAAATTGTAATTATTCTTTCATATTCCGAGTTGTATAAGGGTAGAGCTCGACTATCCATCTTTTCTCTTTTCGGGTTGTAGGATGGTACCTGACTGCATCAGCCTGTTATTCTTTTACATTACTTTATAAAATTGATTGATAGTTTATTTATATTATGCAATAGGATGACATTCTCTTTATAGTTTCTTCATGTTTGTTGCCTTAATGTGTGGCCTAGATGCGGTAGGATTTTAGGATAAAATTAATTTTCTATCCAACTAATCACTCATAACTAAATTTTAAATAACTCATAACCTCACCATAAAGCCTTTGTGAAAATTAATTGGATTGGGTTCAATTGAATGGGCTTGGATCATGGGATCATAGGATGATGGTGGAATTGATTTAGGTTGGGGGTTAAGTTAATTTGGCTTGGAGCTTAGATATAAAACAAAATCTAATTGAGGTTAGTTGTGTCGGTTTGAGATTGGTTTTAGATGAATAGACAAGGATGGGTTCTGATTTCGGCCATAGGATAGGTAGAACCTATTTATCATAAGGTACAACCTAAGCTTGAGGTATACCTTCCTAAGTCTCTAGGCTTGGGTTTCATATTCCTTTAATCACTAGAAGTATTCTACGACTAAGGAAAGCCTAGTGCTTAGAAGATTATTTAGTCTAAGATGGGAAGGATAAGTCCGCGCTCCAAAAGTGAGGTCAACAACCTCTTAAAAATAATTTCTCAACTTGATTCAAGCAATAGCATATGAGAATGAATGGTCTAGGTGACAATTAGTTTGACTTGATATCACAATATCATTTTAATTTTTTTCTTATAAATATATAAATAATTATTCCATGTTAAAATATTCACGATAGTTGAGAGAAAGAGTTTTGCATCTTAGATTTATATGAAATTTAAAACACTTATAGATAAAAGAGAAGCATGAAGAAGATTATAATTTATGTGAAAATTCTAGAAAAAAAATTACTGAGCTTCGCTTAGTTGAAATAATTTTATTATATACTTGAAATTACAAAAGTACACCTTTTTCATAATTGGATAAAGCATAATTATAAAGTTGGGAGAAATTATGTGATATGCGGCAAAGTTAGTATAAATTACAAGATTTATAAATAATTTCATTTATGTGTTTTTAGGATTAAAAAATTAAGTGATTATGAAGTAGCTGGATTCCTTTCATCCAGAAACTTAATTTTGTTGCAAGCATATAAATTTTGAGATTGTTTGACTTTTAAATTAATGTCTTGAATTTTTCAATCACATTTTAAGTGCTTCATTTATACTTTTTTATACTCAGATTGAATTACTTTTACTATCATCAGATTTCTCTTATTAAGAAGTTCAGTTCACCAATAAATTTGATGAATTCACGAAACAAATGATCCTAAATTTACTTTAAAAATTTTCAACTCAGAAATTGCTCGCCTCACTATTTTTGAATATCGAAGTTTGTAGCGTCTGAAAATATGTATCAAATTGTTGGTAAAATTTGCAATGTAAAATTATAGATTAAAAAAATTGTAGAATATGATCGCTCTTTTAATATCAATATGAGTGCAAAATATCTAAGTGTGGTGTTTGAGAACTTAGACTTTCAATCAAGAGATTTTAAATTCAAATTTTTACAATGTGAGTTTAAATATAAAATTAAGATGAACTTCCTTGCAAAATTGTGAATCAAAAAATTAGTCTACTAGCATAATTTTAGCTCTACCAAAAATTAGCGCTTCAATGGAAGAAAAAAAAATAATGATTAATATTTGTTAGTGCTCACTGAACATCAAAAATTAGGAAAAATTTATGTCTTATGAATATTATTAAAAATTAGCAACCTTCCTCATAACATCCTCTCTCTCTCTCTCTCTCTCTCTCTCTCTCTCTATATATATATATATATATATATATATATATATATATATATATATATATATATATATATATATATATTATAAATATTTTTGATATATTATTAGTATCGATACATCCTCGTAAAATTAATCATCAAGACTCTCGCATTTTCGTAAATGTTTCGATCTAATCACCGATTTCAAAGAACTTACAAACCGACCATCTCGATGACTAACATAAGAACATCAAGCATAGTCCGATCCGAAGCTCGAATCGACTCGATCGTTATCTGAGCATGAAAATGGATCCGATCCGCCAAATGGTCACCAAACGACATATTTATACGATCGAGCGGCCAAGACGAAATCCAACGAATCCAAGATCACCCAATTCGACATCATTAAGGCACCTGCATCATCAAAATACACCCCGATCGGGGGATCGACTGCCGTCCGGGAGTGGTTGGAGTTTTCCACGAATTTACAAGGCTCACTCCCAAAAAATCTATAAATAGAGCTTCATTCTCACCTGAGGAGGACCGATTTGAAGATGAGAGCTCGAGAACCACCACACCTCGACGCCGAATCTATCACCACCGTACCACCAAGAAGTGCTCAAGATCGAGCTCGCCTCAGAGATCGCCCAGGGAATAAAAGACCGCCCTTTCTCAAGATCAAGAGGTTGCTCCCGTAAGATCGCCTCGCCGCTTTTGGGAAACTTCTCCCTTGGGTCGAGTTGACCGATATTGTATTTTTTCTACACTCGAATATTCCAGAAACACCTTCTTCTCCCAACTAACGAGCAAGGACCAGATCTTTGAACACATAGTGAAAGTTCTGATCGGCAAGGCCCCGCGGGTTTTTCCCTTAACGGGTTTTCCACGATAACCCTGTGTTCATATCCCCGCTTGTGTGTTGATAATTTTGGGCTACATAAGATCTCGATCTACCGAATAAAATTCTAAAGACGCAATGCTTGGCGCCAAAACAGCCCCCATTGCTATATCTCCAATATGGTTGGTAAACGGGTTTGCGCTCCAACGCCTCATTCTCGTGATCAAGGACGCCAAGTCTCCAACACTTCTACATAACACTGTCTCGTGTGAGGGTCCGTGTGCCCCTCTTTGGAAGATCGCTCAAAGGATGGAGGATTCGAACGAAATTCTTCGACTCGCGAGAGGACCGAAAACGCTCCAACACGCCTGAAGAGCCACGTTCCGCGACGGCCCTCAAAGATAATCCATTTTCTTCCCGAGAATGATTACCCGGAATGCCGGATCAACAAGTAGAGAACCCTTGCACCACATCCAGATGTCAACTTCGATACCGCCTACTCACCCCAAATAATGGTTCCTCAGACGGTGAAACTCACGCCATCTTATACCGATGAACTACAATCGGTGCAGAAGAGTTCTACAACAATTCAATGATCCATTCTCCCGCCGCTTCTTCCAAAATCATCCCCGCCAGATCATCTCGCAATACCCGACGAGATTCAAGCTTCCCAAAGATGGACCCTTACGATGGCACAACCGATCCGCAGAGCATATCGATCACTTTCAACGATCATGCACATTCGCGGTAAATGACTCGTCTTGTGTCGTATTCCCGACTCTCAAAGGACGCATTGGTTCTATTCGCCGCTAAGGGGTCCGTCCATCATTTGGAGAGCTCGCCATTTTTGTAGAACAGCTCGGCAACAAGAGAATCATCGTGGATTCATCACATCTCCTAATCCGCCAAACGATGGAGAGTCCTCAAAGAATACTTCCGAGGTTCTCCTCTCAAGCTATGATACCGTGAGTAGATCCGTAACTTTGAGGGCTTTCTGAGGACCTGCCAGATACTTATTCATCATTAATGCGAGACACCCATTCATATGTCGACTGTCCACCGAATAGAGGCACAAATCTCCACGACGCTATCGGTCTCGCATGCTTGAACCACCAAGCAAAGAAGAAGGTTCCCAAAGGTGTCAAACATCTCTAAAAGAAGAGAGGCAAAGAACCTCCCCCAAAACCTCCTCAAAGAATGACCTCATATGACTCAATCGAGAGGAAATATATACGCTCAACACGCCATGCGAACATCCTACCGCTATTCGTGAAGAGGATGCTGGTCCGCACCTTTAAAGCCCGGAATTGGAAATCAAGAGAAATTTCGCCACTTTCACCGCAAAAGGGCACACCATCAAGAATGCCACCAATCAAGGTGGAGCATTTCAAGCTTTTAAAGAGCCAGTTTAAGAATGAAGATTCATCAAACTTTATTCCTTTAGATTTTGTCGGAAACTGGGGGGCAACTCTTAATCTCAAAAGATAAGCAAGTCAGCAACACCAACGAAAAGTCAAAGATCAATGGTCAACTCTGGCTACAAGTTCATACAAATATTCGACCTCTTCCATACAGGTTAACGTCATCGAGTCACACTCTGACAAACAACCTCGGATAGGTCAAAATCCTCGGATTCACTCGAGATCTTCCTATACAACATCGCCGAGTAACGCCCGATAAACAACCTGATAAGTTGGCAATCCTCTAGACCGCCACAACTTTCTCCATAAACAAAGTTAACATCATCGGTAAACGCCCGATACACAACAGATAGATCGAGAGGTTCTCGAGAGAACCTCTATAAATATATTCAGGTATCGCCGAGTAACGCCTCGATAAACAACTCGATAAGTTGGCAACTTCTATGACGCCTACAACTTTCTCCATAACAAAGTTAACATCATCGGTAAACGCCCATAAACAACCTCGATAGGTCAAAATCCTCGCCGATTCAATTCGAGATCTTCCTATGTGTTAACATAACGCCTGATAAACAACCTGATAAGTTGGCAATCCTCTAGACCGCCTACAACTTTCTCCATAAACAAAGTTAACATCATCGAAAAAACGCCCGATACACAACCCAGATAGATCGAGAGGTTCGGAGAACCTCTATAAATATATTCCTAAGTTTATCGCCGTAACGCCTGATAAACAACCTGGATAAGTTGGCAATCCTCTATAGACCTACAACTTTCTCCATAACAAAGTTAACATCATCGAGTAAACGCCCGATACACAACCTCGATAGTCAAAATCCTCTGGATTCAATCGAGATCTTCCATATCGCCGAAGTAACGCCTCGATAAACAACTCGATAAGTTGGCAATCCTCATGGATCGCACAACTTTCTCCATAACAAAGTTAACATCATCGAAAACGCCCATACACAACCTCGATGGTCAAAATCCCGGATCTAAATCTTCCAGTTAACGCCATCGAAGTCACACTCGACAAACAACCTCGATAGTCAAAGATCTCCATGCCGCCGACTATCTGCCATTGCAGCCGAACGCCGGCCGCTAACCATCAGGGCTCTTGCTGATTAGCCGCCGGCTACTACCGCTGATTATCACGACTTCTCACTACCGACGCTAAGCCGCGCCGACTATTGCCGCTGCTTGCCGCTGCCGGCAACTCTCGCTGCCGCACCATCAGCTGGCCACCGACTTGCCGCCGGCTACTACTGCTGACATCACCTTTTACTCGACGCTAGCTGCCATCGCCGACTACTCTATTGCTGGCTGCCAACCCTTGCCGGCCGCTAACCATCAGCTGGCCACTACCGCTGACTCGGCTCCCCATTACTACTGGACTATCGCTGATCATTTATCGACGCTCGCATCGCTGACTACTATCTTGCGGCCACTAAACCATCAGAAGGCCATCGCTGCTGACATCTTGCCGGTTACTATTGGCTACCATAACACTGTTGCCGGTTACCATATCGTTGCCGTTATCCGCTGACTAGAGCCATTGCTTGTTGACCGCCACTGTTTGGCCGCTAACAACTGCCGCTGGTTACGCTGACTATCTTGTTGCCGGTCACGCTGATCTCACGGCATCGCTGGTTACCACTATCGTTACTGGCCTTCCTGCTGATTCGCGCTGCACGCTGACTATTGCCGCTAATTGTTGACCAGCCGCTAACTACTGTTGCCGGTTACACATCGACGACGCTGCTGGTCTCCGCTGACACTGACTTGGCTGCCACTATCGATTACGCTGCGCCGACAGCCGCTTAACTACGTCGCCATCGCACCGACTATCGCCGGTTATCTCGCCGACTACCATCAGTCACCCGCTAATGTCGCCACCATCGCCGATTTCGTCAACCCTCGCCTCGTGATCGCTTCCAAACACCGAACTGCATCATCGAGATGAAAATTATTCCAAGGAGAGTGCCCAAACTCCCACCGTGGGAGGGCTGCACTCGCCGGGAGATGAGAAGGAGGTCGATCCAAGAAGAGTGCCCAAACTCCCACCGTGGGGAGGGCTGCACTCTAAGAGGAGAAGAGGAGATCCAAAAAGAGTGCCCAAACTCCCACTGGGGAGCTATGCACTCTAAGAGGAGGAGAGGTGGATCCAAAAGAGTGCCCAAACTCCCACCGGGGAGGGCACCCCAAGAGAGGAGAGGGATCCAAAAAGAGTGCCCAAACTCGTGGGAGGGCTATGCACTCTAAGAGGAGAAGGGAGAAAGTGTGCCTTTCCCTCTTGTGGGTTTTATAGACCCTTCTAGGGGCAAAAGGGTAAAACCGCCTAAAACCATTGAAACCGCTCAAACCGCAAATCATTATTTGGCGTTTGGCTGGCTCACAAGGTTCATGTCATGGCGACTGCTACAAGGCCAAGGAACGCTGTCTACGGGTCGCGACTGCACCATGGGCGCTTAACTGCCGGCCATGGGTTGAACTGCTGCTCATGGGAATCGCCGGGCCGAAATCGCTCGGCTAAGGCAAGATTGCGGTTCATGTGAACCGGGCCATTGTCGAACGCCCGCTGGCCATTCGCCTGCTTCGCCGCTCAGATTCCCTGCCAAGGCTGATCTTCACTGCGGCCCCGCTGCTCCGCTGGACGCCTGATCCGCCTGCTCACCGTCTGTTTCATGATTCGGCATCAAATTTCGCCTCCGACCGTCTGCCATTATCATGGCACCATGGGCGCTATGAAGGCCATGCATACGCCAAGCTCAAGCTCGTTTCGCCTCTGATGGATTCAGAATCAAATTCGCGACTACAAGATACCTACACGATTATGCTCGAATTCCAGAGTCATAATCTTGTGCTATGAAGACTGTTTCTCTTCAAAATGCTAGCTTGATGGACTCTCAAATTTCATTGAAGAATTTGCTATTTTCAAGATTGACATATATTTTTGATGACCGAGATAATGTCACCCAAAAATAGCAACCGATACATCCTCGTAAAATTAACTGATCAAGCACTAATCTCAAGGCATTTTCGTAAATGTTTCGATCTAATCACCGATTTCAAGAAACTTATCCGACCGCCTCGATGAGACGAACATAACATCAAGCATACCGATCCGAATGAATCGACTCAAGCTTATCTGAGCATGAAAATGGATCGATCCGCTCTAAGATCACCCAATTCGACATCATTAAGGCACCCAGATCATCAAAATACACCGCTCGATCGGGGATCGTGACCGGGCCGTCTGATGGGAGTGGTTGAGTTTTCCAATTTACAAGCGTCATACTCCCAAAAATCTATAAATAGAGCTTCATTCTCATCTTAGAGGGGACCGAAATCTGATTTGAAGACCAGAGCTCGAGAACCACCAATTGACGCAATTTAACTATCACCACCAAGCACTACCACCGAGTTCAAGATCGAGTCGCCTCTGTGAGATCGCCTGCAGGACTAGAAAAGACCGCTTGCCGCCTTTCTCCTCAAGATCAAGAGGTTACTCCCGTAAGATCGCCTCGCCGCTTTGGGAAACTTCTCCTTGCGGAGTTGACCGATTTTGTATTTTTCTACACTCGAATATTGTTTCCGCCTCAGAAACACCTTCTTCTCCGAACTAACCAGAAGCGACCAGATCTTTGAACACATAGTGAAAGTTCTACAGACGGCAAGGCCTGGTTTTTTCCTTAACGGGTTTTCCACGATAACCCCGTGTTCATATCCTTATGTGTTGATAATTTTTGCCAATACTACATCTCATCTACGGAATAAAATTCTTTAGCACGCAACAAACATACATAAAAATTTGTTCATATTTTAAAATAAATATCATGTATAAATAATTAATATTATATTTATTATAATTTTTTAAAAATTTTGAGATGCATTCTAATAATTTTTTTTTAATATCAGATTTTCCATTTTTTTTAAATACCATTTTTTTTTCTTGTCCACCGGCAACCACCCCTTTCACATAAATTTTATTCCATACTCCATGACACCGATAAATTTGTGAGCTGTTACCACTTCTTAAGTGAGAATTTTTACAAAATTTGATCCAACAATCACATAATCACGAAATAAACCTTTATTCCCCCTTAAACAAAATTGGGCTTTTGATATTAGATATTGGAGGCATATATTACATAGGCAAAATTTTTAAATTAGGTTTAATCCTAATCTTAATTAGCAGTTTAGGCATAAAAAAATTTTATTTAATAAAAATGATTACTGACGACGGCACTAGGACGCCACGTTAGAGCCAGTCGTCCATTTTGACGGACGATTGGCTCCTGTCGTCCATTAAAATGGACGACTGGCTCTGACGTGGCGTCCACATAGGCTCCAGTTGTCCGTCAAACGGACGACTGGCGCGGTTTATTTTATTTTTTTAAAAAATGTGGAGCAGTTCTCGTATTTTGCACGTATCGGAGTCATACGGTATCGGAATTAAGCAAACTTTATATCGTTGGAATCATAACGAAATTCTCTACAAGTTTCATGTTGGTCAAAATTTACGATTGCGACCCGATACACAGCAGATTTTGCAAATGCGCGTGAAAACTGCGGCGCGGAGCTGAAAGTTCGAAGCAGCAATCATATTTTGCACCTATCGGAGTCATACGGTATCGAAATTAAGCGAACTTTATATCATTGGAATCATAACAAAATTCTCTACAAGTTTCATGTTGGTTAAAATTTACGATTGCGACCCGATACACAGCAGATTTTGCAAATGCGCGCGGAAACTGTGGCGCGGAGCTGAAAGTTCGAAGCAGCAATCATATTTTGCGCCTATCGGAGTCATACAGTATCAGAATTGAGCGAACTTTGTATCGTCGGAATCGTAACAAAATTCTCTACAACTTTTATGTTGTTTGAAATTTATGATTGCGGCTCGATGCGCAGCAGATTTTGCAACTGCGCGCGGAAACTGTGGCGCGGAGCTGAAAGTACGGAGCAGCAATCGTATTTTGCGCGTATCAGAGTCATACGGTGTCGGAATTGAGCAAAATTTGTATCGTTGGAATCATAACAAAATTTTCTATAACTTTTATGTTGGTTGAAATTTATGGTTGTGGCTCAATGCACAGCAGAGTTTGCAAATGTGCGCAAAAATGGCGGCGCGGACCTGAAAATTCGGAGCAGCAATCTTATTTGTTTAAAGTGTATTACAAGCTAAAACCCCAATGATCGCATATACCATAGACATCTTGTAAGAGTATTTCTAATCTAAAAAGTGTATTACAAGCTTCACCACCACTTTCTTCTCAATTTGCAATCAACTCCTATATCACAATCATCTCAAAAAAAATTCGATAACAATAGAACTCATCAAGATCAAATTTGAATCATAATATCCCCACCCAGAACTTTTTTTCCTCTAAATCAAAAATAAGTACACATACAACAAAATGTAATCCCGTATGGACAGAAAATAATAGTGCAGACGACTATCTCCGACAATGTCTGCAATGCGGTATCGCATCACTACTGGGTGTGTAATGGGCAGGTGGTCGCGTCGATCTCAAGATGATGCTCCGCCGGGTCCTCGCTCACCGCTTGATGGTTGTTGGTAACCGAGGTGTAGCACTAGGTACATCGAAAAACCGTGTCAAGCATTAAACCATGATACGCCATACGGGGTGTCATATGTAATGAGGGAGGCCCATATGTAGGAGGAACTTGCGCCAAGGGTGCATCGTGATCACATAGCTGACGAATATTGGTGTGTGAATGTATATGTAGATGGTTCGACTACTGGTAGAGATGATGGACCAATATCCATTATCGCTCATCCTACCGACAAGTACTGAATGCTAGTGTCCCTGCACGCTATCGAAATATACATGCCGCAAGTCGCACAACCCCTCATACTCATTGATTGATTGTTGAACCTCTGTGTCCTCCACTCGAAATAGCGTGAAATATATCCTCGGTATTCAATATGTGCTCACGCAAGTAATGAACTCAATTATGATGGAATTAGTAAAAAAATTATTATTACTTGGAGAAATGCGGCTTACCATGAGTCGATCTCGTGAGCTCGGGGTAATAAGTGTTCTGGGGTATTGTAGTCTTCAAAGATATATAGTAGCCCAAGACCCATACCATCGTGATGTATCTTAATGGCGCACCCACCAAGAGTCTACCACCACAACTAAATCTCGTCTGCTCTCCCACTACGCAATATATGTCTGGTGGTAATCAACCCAGTCCACGTCGGCTTTCCCTCGACCATCCACTCGTACGAACGAAGAATCTACTGGTGCAACCTCAGCCGTAGGTGGAAGGCCGAACCGCTCGAGCATCAAGTGCCACTCAACTCGTTTCCAACTAATCAAGGGTACTCTAGCCAGCCATATGTCGTCCCCATGTAAGAATATATCTGCGACACGTGTACGGATATGAACTCCATATGGCTCCCAGATCACATGTGTTGTTTGAAATGATTATTAGCTATGCTATCTACATACAAAAATGGGCCCAAAAAATACACTTACAAGAAAATATACCTGACTCTGCAATAGGCCATCTAGCTCGCCTCAGAACGATATGGGCATCACCTCTCAACAAACCCTTCATTCCAGACAACCCACACTCACCCATCTATGTCGCCGGGTATAGAATATGTAACGCCGGTCACATGAACATGCTCCCATACCCATACTTGCAGTAACTGTAAGCAACTAGCCATATTCGTCCGTTGTGGCTTCGTTGCCTCATGGAGCTCCCTGTACAAATGAGCAAGCATAGTGGATCCTAATGAGAACTCCCTAAATGTGTCAAGATCCTCCAGTAAGGGCAGATACTGCAGGTGAATCTCCGAACACGACGTATCTAGCATAAGGAAACAGTCAATAGCAAAAAGTATGTAATCTATGACATGCATGCTAAACTGAAACTCTAGACAGAATAATAATGCTGCCCACCGTAGGGCAAACAGTCAGCGGCGCTTGCCCCATTCGAACTCGATGTGATATGAGGTCGGATCGGATCGTGGTAGAGCGGCTCAGTGCTCCTATCAACTCATCACAATGAAGCCCAGCCCCCCCACCAACAACATTCCTACCAACAAATGGGCCATTTATCTCAACACCAGGATCATAGCAACATCGTAATGTGACACATCTCGCCAATGGGAAAATGGAATGAATTCATAAAACCAACGCTCCAATCTTAATGTGAGAAGGTGATGATATATGCGAATGTACTGCATCTGAGACACACACCAATCCAACCGTAGGCGGTCATCAGACAATTCACTTTTTGAACATAAGTACATGAGATGACATATCCAGAACAGAAACCTACACAGTGTGAAATTATAGTTCAGTAAACTAAAATATAAGAAAAATCCATACACACAACTTGGCTTAAAAAATCTTACCAAGTCGATGCTTCGCCGCTCAATGTAGTGCTATACTAGGGTGAACTTCGTCGGCGTAGTCGTAGTCCACTATAGTCTTCTGCCTTTTTGCCTCGCGCGAGAGAGCACCTTCTTCGACAGACATCCTACCTACAACAAGATAAATCAATTGAATTCAAACCAATTAACATGAAAGCTTGGCTCATATAAAGCTTTGAAATAATCATCCCATTTAAGATCTGCTTAATAGCCTAAACATGGAGAACAAATTATATAAACACTCTTGTATCACATAACATTTGTGGTAAAAGAGCAAAAGCCCTTGGAGCCACTTTGTGGTAAAAGAACAAAAAATCTTTACAGAAAAAATGTAGTACAACATTTGGAATGATTAGTTGCCTTTTTCCCCATCTTCCATGTCTTGCCATTACTAGAGAAACCAACATGTACACAACTATACTAACAAACTTTATTTGGAATGAACGTAAGAAGAAAGAAAATACTATTTATCTCATAGTTTCATGCACAACTATACTAAGTGGCCTTTAAATAGTATATCACATTTGCAACAATTTAACAAGAATTGTAAGGAATGAATTAGGCAGTGAAACAATGCTTTATAATGTGAAACAATGCTTTAAAGCTAATTTGAATGTGACATTAAAAAAAACACTAAAGCATGATTCTAATTGACAGCCATAGCAATATAATAAGAAAAAATAATAATATTAATCCTTCATAAATTATTGTCTTCTTATTGGCCCGATTAATAACATCTTACAGCTCGACATACTTGGTGACTGCGAAAACTATTTTATATCGGCCGTGATCGATGATAACGTGATCGGCCAAACGGTGTCGGAATGGAACGAAATTTATATCGTCGGAATCAACAAATTTTCTATGACTTTCCTGTTGGTTAAAAAAACCGACCAGGGCTGAGGCAAGATTTTATGCGCGCAAAAGCTACGCTATGAAAATGTGATCGCGATCAGATTTAGCACGACGGCGGCCAAACTGTCGGAATGGAACAAAATTTATATCGTCGGAATCGTAACAAAATTTTCTATGACTTTCCTATTGGTCAAAACTCCGATAGGTCGAGAGCAGATTTTACATGTGCAAAAGTCGCAATGCAGAAAAATGTGATGCATGATCGATAAGCACGTATCGGCATCAAAGCGTCGAATGGAACAAAATTCATATCTTCGAATCGAAAAAAAAATTTTCTACGACTTTCAAAAAAACTCAATTGTGGCGATGAGCAAAAGGAGCTATGCAGAAAATGTGATGCAACGATCGTATTTAGCACGTATCGGCGTCAAACGGTGTTGGAATGGAACAAAATTCATATCGTCGGAATTGTAACTAAATTTTCTACGACTTTTCTGTTGGTCAAAACTCGACTATGGAGTGGCAGACGGCGAAGAAAAGCTCGCGCTATGCAGAAAATGTGACGCAGCGATCGTATTTAGCACGTATCGGCGTCAAACGGTGTCAGAATGGAACAAAATTCATATTTTCGGAATTGTAACGAAATTTTTTACGACTTTCCTGTTGGTCAAAACTCATATAAGAGCAGCAGATTTTGCACATGTAAAAAAGCGGCGCTTATGCAAAATGTGATGCAAAGGATCGATGAAGCATCGTCTCAAACGGTGTCGAATGGAACAAATTTATATCTCCGGAATCGTAACAAAATTTTCTATGACTTTCCTGTTGGTCAAAAACTCCGACTATGAGCCGAAGCGCAGCAGATTTCTTATACAGTCCTTATAAAAAATTTTCATGCATTCAAATGCTACAAAAGTCTAAATAAGGAACCTGCCTGAAAATCAAAGCCAACTCACGAACAAGTACATAAAGAAAAGAGTGTCAATAAGAACATAAAAGAAGCTATATCAACAACTTATTTAATATTCAGCAAAGCAACCTTAC
Organism: Cymbidium sinense; assembly: GCA_021442155.1. Taxonomy (NCBI): domain Eukaryota; kingdom Viridiplantae; phylum Streptophyta; class Magnoliopsida; order Asparagales; family Orchidaceae; genus Cymbidium; species Cymbidium sinense. The sequence goes on from CM038219.1 coordinate 95,887,504, forward strand.
CAATGAAGCTTTTAGATAACACAATCCTTTAGGGAAACAGATGAACAGATGACTTCAAAATTCTTCAATGACTAGGGAAGAAAAAAACTCTAATCTCACCATCACAAGCAATTAAACTGATTAATAGCAGCATGTGTTGCTTAATTAACTACTAAGGTGCTGCACAACTTAAGATGTTTTAGAACTAAAAAACTACATATGCAAATATATAAAATTTATGTTGTATGTATGTAAATCTCATGAGTATAAATTGTCCATCCTAATAACATTAGCAATGCACGAGAACCAACAACCCAAGCCATCCTAATAACATTAGCACAAATTCCTGAGAACCAACAACCCAAGCCTAAGAAAATATTCATGTGCATCGAGTAGAGAGAGAGAGAGAGAGAGACCTAGGATGTTTTAGAACTACAAAAGCTAAATATGCAAATATACAAAATTTATGTTGTGTATGTAAATCCCATGAGTATAAATTGTCCATCCTAATAACATTAGCATGGTCTAAGAACCAACAACAAAAGCAGAAAATTATCTACTTGTGAATCATCATCGACTCTCTTTAAGACAAAATTTCTAATTTGTCCATGCTGCACGATTAGCTCACACTACGACCTCGGCACGTTGTTCTATTATGGCCAACATTTTTACATACGCTACAAATCCTATTACTTCTTGTAGTATTTTCATCCATAGTATTTCTGAATCTATTTGAACGTGGTCGACCTGACTTCCTCTTAATATTTGGTGGGGTGTACTGCAAGTTCCTAGCAGTGATGTGTTCGCCACTCATCACGCATCGTGGATGACATGAAACGCTTCTCGTAAGTTTTGCAGTAGTCCAAGGTGTAGTAGAATCGATACGCATCAACGTGGCTTATATGTCACGCCTAACACATAAAAAATGACGTGAGGACATGACATGTGATAAGCTGGTCCCGCATGTACACCTAGAAATCTGATTTTCATACAACTCTACCTTGTATGTTCTACCGCATCAAAAACTTAGTACTCATTACTGTTAATTCGTACTGGCTCAGGAAATCTCCTTGCCTCATGTTCACTACCCTACAAAGTTGCCTTGGTCTGGGGAGAGAACATAGAGTCGTGCTGGTTCGCTGCTGATGTTGCTAAGTTTAGGCATTTCATGAACATAGCGACTATATTATAATATATTGCAGAGACCAGTGCCTGAATTGGCAAGCCACGTGCCCTCTTAAGTACACTGTTGAAGCATTCAGCTGCATTTGTAGTCATGGTGTCATACCTGTACCCATCATCATGGGTAAGAGACCACTGATGTACATCCCTTGATACGAGCCAATCGTAGGCCTCCTGTCTGATGTTCTTGATATCAGTCATATACCTTTTAAAAATGCGTATATCATCAGTATTACCTGCTACATACATTTTTTGGCATATGAACTCAACGTCTCCGACTCCAAGTTGTCTAACTATTTTTTTAAAGTTCTCCCTCAGATGTCTCAAGCAAAATCGATGTGCAACCCATGATAATATCTCCCTGCAGCCCCGTACTAACCCCGCGTGCCTGTCAGAAATGATGCACAGATCACCTCTAGTACAGATAAATGGAATTAAGCCTTGGAGTGTCCGTAGAAACCAACACCATGACTCAATACTTTCTGATTCTACTACTGCGAAGGCCAGTGGAAATAAACCGTTGTTGGCATCAATTCCAACCTGAGTAAAGTCCCTCATTTACCTAGGAAGAAAGTCCCATCCGACATAGAATGGCACGGATTGCCAACCGAATTGAAGAATAACCAAAATAATCGTTGAAATCAGTATGACTCGACGACTCTGTAGACCGATCGGCATTCCGAGCATATAGCATGAATCTCTCCAACGATCGGTAAGATTTCTCCAACTATTGAAAATAACCTTTAATGTCTTACGATGCGCATCCCAAGCTTTCATGTAGGACACTCGTATATTAAATTTTGACTCAATACGGCCTATAATCTCTCCGGGCTTTAAATCTTGACGCTAATTGTTGAATGAAATAACCGATAAACGGTGTACATATGTCCTGAGAATCAATGACTACATGTATGTCGTATACATACAATTCTCCATGCACCCCAATCTCTTACTTGAACTTGCATGTAAGCCACATGCAAGGCATAGCTTGGTTCATGTTGAGTGCACACAAAGGAACTGATTTGTTTGAAGCGTAGATCATAGACATTGTTAATGATAGACCAACCTCAACAAAGAACAACGCTTCTTATCAAGAAAGCACATACCTTCTAGCGGTTCATCTGGAATGCAACTTTCAAGTTCAAAAGTTGACTCATCTGAAGGCCCATCAAATGTTAGCTCTTCATCCCATTCTCTAGCTGTTTGAGCATGATGCATATACTCATTGTTAGGCAATAAGTGCTCATCTGTTTGGCTTGTTCTAACTGAGTAGTCCCTAATAAGCTCTCTCACCCTGTTAGATGGATATTTGCCCCTTAAAGAAGGCCCATCTGCATCACTATCATCCCCCTCATCATCATTGATACTTGTTGCATAAGGCATAGTTTCGTACCCATCACCTACATCACCTTCAAAGATCACCCGTAAAACCGAACTTGTCCGCCTACATTAGCAGCTTCCAGGCTGCACGTAGGCTCACCGGCGCTTTGCAAATCAAGTGTGATGAATTGATCGATTGAAGCTGATGCTCCTCATTACGGCAACATCTCTTCCCTCACAATGTAATTCGAACTTCAACATAAATCGCAGTCGCACGGAAGTCGCGTGATTCATTCACACTTCGTCAATAATATGAGTCGCGATAAATCCAGCCCCAATAGAAAATGACCTACAAGATTAACACATGACTTTGCATGGTCTAACTTCAATGATCTCATGATTCGCTTTTGTAACCCCAGCAGGTTAATTATTCGTGAGATCTGAATTGGTCGATTTTTTTCACCAATATAGGTTGGAAAGAAATTATCAACAACATTCAGTTCGCCATCATAATAAAGAACTATGCAGACAGTTTTTGAACTCATATTCAACTAACAACAATTCTAACTAGCAATAATCCTTCCTCTCCCTTGGTCACAGAAGAAAAGCATTTCAAGATATAATATAATTGCGCATTTCAGTTGGAGATATTTCGCAAACTCATAAATGACGAAAGGAGAGTAGATTCCAATCGTAGCTTTCATAAAGATGAATAATATCGTACAACGGAATTGCACCTAAACCACTAAGAAGAATCACATCTCATTAATCCATAGCTAGATGAATGAACACTTGCAAATAATAAACAAATAATTTCATAGCTACATGAATGTTTTTAGCCCCCATGTGAAGCTCATGAGTTTATAATTGGCTTTCTGCACACCTTCTCATTTACTAAAAACAAGTGACATTTATCTTTAAAAAATGCCTAAACACTAAAAAGGAAATAAGCAAATAGCTCCAATATGTGTAAGTATCTACATTGATACACCACCTAGACCTACAATTAACCATTCAAAGATACCTAAATTAAAAAAAAAGAAAAAAAATTCAAAATAAGCATCCAAGACATGTTAAACATCCAAGATGAAGTGCTATAAAACATAAAAGCAAATCATACAACACAAATGTCGGCAAAAAGCTAAATAACACAAGGAAATAAGCAAATCATAACACACAAAGCAAGATCTATCACAAATTAAGCATTTAGGAAAAAATTACCTTAATCACAAAGAAGAAATAACCTCCGGATGACTCGGACGACAAAAGCTCTCCCTTTGGTCGGCGGCACCTCCTTGGCGGGCGGTTTCTTGTTAAAATCGGTGGAGTGAGGAGCCGACGGATTGGGAGGAAAGACAAAGCAAATCGCGATCTCGGCTCACGGATTTGTTTGCCAGGAAGGGCGAAGCTCTCCTAGTGGAGGCGACCTCCCTTGTGGCGACCTCCCTTTGGCGGCGGCATGCATAGGGTGCTGAAATCCGGCGGTGGAACGGAGGAGCGACAAAATGGGAAAAAAGGAAAGCGATTCGCTCACGAAGTTTTTGCCGAATAGGACGCCGCCGTTGAGGAAGATCGACTTAACGTATGCCCACGTATGCCGGGCCGTCACATCACAACTAGACTATTTTGTTAAATAAAATTTTTTTATGCCTAAACTATTAATTAAGATTAGGATTAAGCCTAATCTAAAAATTTGGCCTATTACATATACACACACACACAAACATATATATATATATATATATATATATATATATATATATATATATATATATATATATATATATATATATATATATATATATATATATATTAGTTATGAAAACATAATAATCATATTTTAATCAAAATTTTAATTAAAACATACATCAAAATTTGTTAATATTTTAAAATAAATATCTTGTGTAAATAATTAATATTTTATTTATTATAACTTTTAATTTAATTTTGAGATGCATTCTAACAATCTTTTTTCTAATATCAGAATTTTCAATTTTTTTAAAATACCATATTTTTTTCTTGTCCACCACTTTCACATAAATTTTATTCCACACTCCATGGCACCCAAAAATTTGTGAACTGTTACCACTTCCTAAGGGAGAATTTTTACAAAATTTCATCCAACAATCTCATAATCACCCCACAAACCCTTCTTCCCCCTTAAATACCTCCCAACCTCCCTTCTTCCACTCGCCCCAAAATCATAGCAAAGAAGCCAGTTATTCTATTCCTCCCTCCTCCCTCTCCCCCTTTGGAGAAAAAATTTTTTAGCAAAAATCACCGCACTTAACTTAAAATATTTTTTTTATGTTCAGCTCATTTATTTAACAACGAATCAAACATGAGCAATTTCTTGAGCTTAACATTGCTGTTCATGAATAAGTATTTTGACAGCCTTATCTTTTATGATGATTTTCGATTGGAATAGATGTTTTTATTATATTAGCATGCACATCTTATTAAAACTATCAAAATATGATCAATATATTAGTTTTTATAAACTAAATTATTCTAAGAATCATTTTTTTTATAAATACCTTATGATGACAATTGCATCGTTGGGAAGCAATTGTCAATTTATTGCCTAATTTCAATGCTCGGCATCAATGAGTTTGTCCTCTTTTATCAGCGATCAAGCGACGGGCAGATTAAAAACAATGCAAAGCATGCTGAGGAAGGCTACGGTGAAGACGAAGACGAGCACAGCGAAACGCTTTGTGGAGCTTGCGGCGGCAACTACAGCCCCAGCGAATTCTGGATCGGATGCGATGTTTGCGAGAGGTGGTTTCTTGGTAAGTGCGTGAAGATCACGCCAGCTAAAGCCGAGAGCATAAAGCAGTACAAGTGCCGAAGCTGCAGGTCGGAACGAGGAAGGCAATAGTAAATCTGAGAGACAGCTGTCGATGAGTTTGTTATTTTCTGTTTGCTGACAGATTTCAAGATGTTTTCTTTTGTTCATGGTTAATATATTAGATCCTAGTGCTGTTTATTTATGGTGTTCATGTTTATAGATTATGAACTATACAAGCAACCCTCCCACCATAGCAAAACGACTATGCCACATAGTTCAAGTAGTCTGCTACATGCTACGCAAAGGCATATCCAAAAGAAAACTCATATTATACCTCCACTTCCTGCTTAAGCGCAGCAAGCTCGCCGGAAAAGCCCTCAGAAACCTCCTCATGACTTTCCACCACCACCATCACTCCCACACCAACTCGAACGAGGTCGAATTCAGCTGTGGCAACACCCCTTCCTACGCCTCCTACTTCCATTCCATGGCCGCCAAGAGGAAGAACCGCCGCCACCGCCAAGATGAATTCGACAGCTTCGATGCGCCGGAGATAGCCATGGCGTTTCGAATGATGAATGAGGATGACTCTGATGTGGAGTTGGTGGCGTCGTCAGCTTTTCCGACGCCGTCCCCGATGATGGTAAAGAAGCTGAGAATAACGGACTCTCCTTTTCCGATAGATGAGAATGAGGCTATAGATGTAGGCATGATCGATAAGGAGGCTGAAAAGTTTATAAAAAGGTTCTACGAACAACTGCTGAAGCAGCAACTGGCGTCTGAAGGTGCCAACCCCGACTATGGCCATTGCCGCCGGCCGATCACCGGCCGGAAATAAGCCAAGCTTGGGATTATAAGTAAATAAGAAGGCTGTGTTGGCTTTATAATGGGATGACTTCTGCCAAAAGTAAAGTCTTTTAGTTGTGGTTTTTGAGCTTCTCTTTTTAGTTTGGTACTTCTTCTTCTCTGAGATATTTTATGAAGATTAACCGTCGTAATATTTGCATTGCTTATTGTTACTGTGTTAGAGGCAGATTACAGCTTCTGAAGTGTAGAAATTTGAGAATCATCAGTTGATTAAATAGGTGTAGTGCTGAATATGTGAAATGTATATTGATAAATGAATATTAAATTGATGGTTCTCATATATAAATTTATTAGATTGGTGAGTTGATAATATATTAAAATATTAATGCATTAGAATTAGTTATGGACTTTCTTTGATACGCAATCCGTATCAAAGCCATTAAAAAGATTTCAAGTGTCTAACTAAAGTCGTATAAAGTATATACTTAAAATGATTTTATTTTGTGATCATATCAACGCTTGCGTAGATGTTATTTATATTGTTGCAATAAATAGCACTTGTAAAAATTTTTAATAAAACTTCGTCCCTGGTTTCACAGTTCCATTTTCTTCACCGCCAAAATTAATGGCAACAGTCTCCTCGGCTGCCTTTTTCCTCAACGCCCTCCTCATTGCCAAAAAAGGATTTATAAGTATAAGGAGGAAATTGAACCTGCGGGTGAGTTGTCGAGAACTATTTTGCAACATTAAATGATTCTATCTCTTCTTCATCTTCTTCAATGCCGTCTTCTTCTTCGACGTCTTCATCGTGGTCGGATCTCCCTCTTGACTTCTTGATAAGCATCACGCTTTGATCTCATCTCCTTCGGATCAGTCTACTGCCAATGGCGTTCTGTCGTGCCTGCCCCCAGCTCTTTCCCAAGCTACTTGGTAAGTAACGGAATTGGATTTTTATTCTCAACTCATCGAACAATATACAGGTTTGTACATATTCATATTAGCTCTGTAGAATTACAGAATTAATGAAATGCGTTATAGCATTTTACTGGGAAAGGAAACAAGTAAATGACTTTCCTATATAAGAAGATTTGAGAATTTAATTGCAGTAATTTCAGATATTCTCAGAGAGTGATTTCAGATTTATTCTTATTGCGTGCTAGAAAATCAATTCATGTAGAGTAAAGTTTTGCCTTTAATCAAGGAAATCCACATACACACGCAGATTTAAAGAGTAACAATAAAACTCCGAATTTACGGAAAACCTGAAAGAGGGAAAAACCACCGTCTTCTAAGAAAAGCTTCCATATGTTTTCGGACAACATCTTCCCGATACCGAGATTACGAATTGTATATGAGAAAGAACAACATGTGACAACGATCAGGTTGTGGTCAGATAGCGATGATGATGGTGAATCATGAGCAATCGCCGAGAAATGCGAACAATTACCTAAATGCAGGAACAATCACGGTAAATGCGAACAATCAGCGAAATGCGAACAATCATCAGAACGCGGAAACAATCATTGAAGTCATCATGAACCGAGATCGACGACGGCAGCGATCAACGGCTGACGGCATGTACGGCTTGACACGCCGAGTGGCGACATGCTTAGAGAGGATCTTTAGAGCTCTCTCTCTTGCTTCTCATACGGCGGAATGGGTATTTATTGGAGGAATGACGCTCGTAAATACATGCAAAACCCGTACCACTCCACTTCATCGGACGTCACAATGATCCCTTGATCATTGATGTATTTTAAATATTTGAATGCTCAAATGAAGTTAGAATTTTGAGATCTTGTTAGATCCGCTCGTCGAGACGCCGATTCGACTATAAACACTCCATGTTTAAGAGCTTTTAGGATTTAACCGATATCCCAAAGTTTAATGATATTTTAAGTCTCGATCTCGACAGCCAAGGATCGTTTGCTTTTAGCATCAAGATTCATGCTTCGCCTAGTAGTATTTTAAATGTCATATCAATTCTATAATAATTTCAAATATTTGAGAGAATGATTTCCGGTCTATTAGTAAGCTTCGATGAGATTGACAATGACATCAACTTCAAATTATACGGCAATAATAGTAGACACCGCAGCTCCTTGCAATATCTTTTCAATCTTCTCCCATCCCTAAATACTGGAACTCTTCATCTCTTTGATCCCACATCAAACCATAAACTAATATTCCCCCCTCTGTCCCCAAAGCTATTCCGCCATTATTAACAGTTAAAACCAAATGTTCATGATGGGTCTCGCTTATGCCTCAAAAAGGTGGCCGTCTATTAAAGCTCGGTCCGGATCCTCTACCTCCCAGAGATAAATTCTATCTTATATATAGTTTTCTCTTATGTATTTTTATTATGTCTGCCTTTTATCCCTTTCCTACCAGTGTATACATACCCTGGTATGTAATCTCAAGGAAGATAATTCATTTTTTATCACCATTTGTAATATGGTATCAGAGCCCTAGCAGTCCTCCCGATCTTCTTCCGATGGAAGAGATATCTCACATCTCAGATTGATTCAGCCGATCCACCGTCGAAGATCTGACCAACCTGTTCTACCTTCTTCACCACTCAGATAACCCAAGTATTTCCCTCGTCACACAAACTCTCACGGGACAGATCCTTCTCATGGATCCTCTTCCCCCCTCATCAAAGACAATTCCTTGTTGGTGAAAAGCCATGAAGGAGGAAACTGAGGCTTTGGGAACAAACAAAACCTGGAGATTAGTTGATTTGCCTCCCGGTAAACAACCAAATGGGTGCAAATGGACACACAAGATAAAATAGAACTCTGATGGAAGTCTGTATAAACATAAGGCGCATCTTGTTGCAAAAGAATATACTCAACAGGAGGGAATTGTCTTTGATAAAACCTTCTCCCCTGTGGCCAAAATGGTGACCGTTAAAACCCTTTTGGCCATTGCCACTTCTGAAAATTGGGTTTTGAATCAACTCAATATTAATAATGTCTTTCTTCATGGAGAACTATCTGAAGAAATTTACATGGAAGTCCCTCCGAGATATATCAGGGAGGGGATAACATCGACTCTAACAAACAGAAAGTTTGTAAACTTCACAACTTTATTTATGGGCTTAAACAAGCCTCTCGGCAGTGGTACTCCAAGCTATCATGTTGCCTCATCAAATGTGGATTTGTGCAATCCAAATGTGACGACTCCCTATATACCAAAGGAGAAGGATCAAATCTTATTATTTTACTTGTGTAAGTTGATGATATTATTATTGCAGGCCCTTTCACCACCTTTGTGAGTCAAGGAAAAGACTTCCTTCACTCCCAATTCAATTTAAGGATCTGGGTGACTTGAGGTTCTTCCTTGGACTGGAAATTATGCACTCAGAATCTGCTATTTCCTTGTTCCAATGACACTATACATTACAATTATTAAATGATACGGGATTGCTTGGTTGTAAACCTACTCAAGTGCCTATGTATCCTAGAAAGCAATTGAATCAAGCAGAGGGATAACCTCTCACCAATGCATCACAATATAGATGCCTTATAAGGAGGTTGTTGTACCTCACTCTGTGAAGACCGGATATAATGTTCATTGTTCATAAACTCAGCCAATTCATGTCACAGCCAAGAACGACACATCTTGCTGCTGCTCATCATCTTTTTCGGCATTTAAAATCAAACCATGGTCAAGGTCTATTATTTTCCACTAACATTAAAATGCAACTCAAAGCATTTTCTGATGCCGATTGAGGATCATGCATGGACACCAGAGGATCTAGCCACAGCAACTAGTGAAGTAATAGGTATGTCTTCTTCCCCAACGCTCATTTTTTGTGATAATCAAGCAACTGTACATATAGCAACCAATCCCATTTTTCAAGAGAGGACCAAACACAGAGAAATCAACTGTCATTTTGTTCGTGACAAAGTCATTGAAGGATCGAGCTAATGGCCATAACTTCAGAGCATCAATTGGTTGATCGATTCACTAAGACGCTACCCTTTAAACTGCTCACATTCTTGCATGGAAGAGCGGAGGATCATATTTGAATATTTATGGGTTTTGTTGGAGACATAGACCTGGAGGAAGCTCTCTCGTAGCAGCAATAGCGTCAATGTTGCGTGTTAAGCTGAGTGGAGCTATGGGTCTCATTGTCCATATTATTATAGTTAAATTCTTTGCTCCATTATTAAGGAAACCATCACTCAAAAGTTGAAGAGTTGCATTAAGTGATAGAATTTCAGCTAAATTTATTTTGAGATTAATATAATTTAAATTTGATTAATTAATTTTTTATTTGATTTATCTCAAAATTAATTTAGTCAAAATATATTGTTTGTTTTTTTTTTGTGATGATGATATTTAAATTTTGATCATTAAACTTTTTGTGTTGCTGTAAATAATAATCAGCAGAAAAAAGAGAATAAAATTAATCACTACCTTTATTTGCTAGCTGTTGCTATTTTAATTTAGAGATCATTTTTTCCTCCAATAAAGCATTAATTGGTAAGATTAATATGCAATTTCAAGAGGGAAATAATATTGACCCCCATATATATTAAGGGTGTTTTCTGAATTAAGTAAAAAATCAATAATAAAATTGTAAATTTATTTTATATCATTATTATTCTTCTTGTGCTTTACTATTAACTTAATCATCTTTATTGCTTGTTGACCTCACTTTTGGAGTGAGGACTCCATCTTCCCATCTTAGATTTAGGAGTCTTCTAAACACTATGACTTTCTTAATCATAAGACACTTCTATCAATTAAGTGAACATTTAATCTAAACCTAAAGACTTAGAAGGGTTAACCGTAGGATTAGGTTATGCCTTAGGGATTAGGATGACCTACCTACCCCATGACTCAAACCCAACCTATATTCACCTGCTTAAGCCATAACTAAATTCAATTCATATTAAATTCAAATCAAATGATTGAAATCTATAATCAAATCCAAACTCAAAATCCTTCCTAAGCTCTATGATTTTATCTTATGGACTTGACCAAATCTCCTTCCAAATCAATCCAGGTTCAATTGATTTTCTCAATGTTCAATTCAACCTTTCAATAAATTTATCAAATTCAATTTAAATCCAAATATCAATACCAAATCTGAAATCAAATCGACCCAATTCAAATCAAATCAATTTTAGCCTAAGTTCTATGATTTTATCTTATGAAATTAACCAAAATCTCTTTAACCAAATTTAAATCAATTCAAACTCAATCGATTTTCTCAAAGGACAATTCAACCCTTCAATCAATTCACCAAAATCTATAATTAAACTCAACTCCAAATCAAATCCAAAACCAAAATCACATCAAACCAAAATCTACCTAAGTCATATGATCAACCCCATGGACTTAAGCAAAATCTCAATCTAAATAAAGCCAAATTCAATTGATCTTCTCATGATCAATTCATATCTCCAGTCATCTTCCCAAACATAAATCAAATATGTATTCAATTGATCACAACCCAAAACCAAAATCAAATCAAAATCCTTCCTAAGCCATATAAACCAATCCCATAGACTTAGCCAAATTTTTATTCAATTCAAATCAAATTTAATTGATTTTCTCATGAATCAATTATATCTTCAATCACCATCCTAAATATAAATCAAACCTACAATCATCAAACAAAACCAAAATCAACCCAAGTCAAACCTAACCTAACCCCTTTGACTTGAGATATTCAAATGAAGAAAAACTCATTTGAACACAAACCAATTGCAATCAATGCTATAAATCAATCCTAAATTCATATATAAATTCAACTAAACTCAAATCAACCCAAAATCAATCCAACTAAACCCAGTAGGCTCACTTGACCAAAAGTGACCTAAAAGACCTATTTGAGCTAAATTCCAATCCAACCCAAATTGAGTTGAATCAACTTAACCAAAACCTCCTATGATGATTGTTGATCACCGTAGGTTGATCAATTATCATAAATTGAGTTAAACCAAGTCAACTTAGCCATTTGACCAAGTCCCCTTAACCAAACTAGTCAAATCTCAACCCAAGCCAAATTAATTGAAACCATTGATTCACACCAACCTATGATCAATGGTTGAACATGACTTGCCCATCAATTGAGCCAAACCTAACCCAATTGGCCATTTGACCCAAGTTGGCCCAATTTGACCTAAAAAGACCAAATTGGGTCAAATCATGATCTAACCTAAATTGATTACAACAAATGGCTCAAGTTCATTCCAAATTATTGAACTTGACCAAAGCCATAATTGAACCCAGTTTGGCTAATTTGTCAACCTAACCCATTTAGCCCAAATTGACCTAAAGGGTCAAATTGGCCTAAATCTAAATCAAATTCAAATTGATTCAAACTAAAGCCTACAATCATCTTCAATTAATCAATTGAACATAAATCAACCCATAAGCCAAGCCAATTTGGCTAATTTGGTCAAATTGATCAATTTGATTCATTTGACCTACATGAACCCAAATGAGCTAAAATCAAACCTAAGCCAAATTGACTCAAACCAATTGAACCAAAACACTTCAAATCATCATTTAAACTTGACCCAAGTCTTGGTTTGACCTAATTTGATCAATTGGTCAACCTAACCCAACCTAGCCCAATTTGACCTATAAGGGTCAAATTGAGCCAAACCCATTTGAACCAAGCCAAAGCTTATTGAAACATGACCCAACCCATCCTAAATCCACCTTGGGTCTGCCCAAAACCAACCCAAACCTGAATTGGGCTCAACCCAAGGCAACCCCCCTTAGATTCTCCTCCCCACATGAGTTTTAGCCAAAAATGGCAAGTCAACTCCCCTCCACTCTCCTTGGCATCCCTCCAATGCCCAAATGTAAACATCACCTATGCACCTAGCCCAACCCAAGTGGGCTAGGTTGGCCATGGATCAAAGGGAGGTGAGTTAACTCACCTCCCCACACTAGTCGAATCCATTGGACCCAAGGAGGAGGCACCACCTTGAGCCACCCCCAAACATCACCAATACAATGACGTGGGTGACCACCACTTTCGCCACGACGGTGATCAGTGAAAATGGCTCCCATCCATTCAGTCCATCGAGGAGGATATACCCCTCATTTCTATCTAAATTAAAAAACACACACCCTTAGAGACTCCCTAAAGCTCGAAACGAAACCCCCAGAGCCCTCTTCGAGCATCCCGAGCCTCCCCATTGCTAGAAAGCTTGAAACTAAAATAGGGCAACCTCACCTCTAACCCAACTCCACCTAGACTCAACCAAATCCAAGTTCCTTTCACCCACACCTTCCTCCAGAGCAAGGAATCCTCCCAAGCTTCACCCGGGAGTGCAAGTTTGATCAACACCTCCACGGTGGTTCGTGGTCCACAACAAAAAGGCATCTATCATAGCTCCACTAGGCGGCTTCCTCAATCGATTTGCCACGGTCTTGAGCTCCGGTGAGGTAATTCTAAGACCTCTAAATTTGTTGAGCTTTTGAAGAAACTTGCATTCTGTGAGATCATAGTTATTGGATCCCTTTGGATCCTTCGTATGAAGGTGTGGGATAGATCTCCGATCGATCCGAGCTTGGGTGAGCTCGGATCGAGCGACGAAAGGTGGATGGTGTCCATCTACCATTGCTCGGGGGATGATTGATCACGTACCGTCTATTTTGCATGATTAGAATAGACGGTTGTGATTATTTGCTAATTTTAATATGATTTTATCCCTTAAGAGACCACAGTTTGATCTCATCTCGATCTCGGTGGAGATGAAAGCTTCACGTCGCCAACAAGACCTTAGGCGCGGTGTGACCAATGGTGCCATGTGGAAAGCGTGCCACGTTAGCGATCCGCGTGGCATCAACGGGATTAAGCTTAATTAAGTCCTAATTAATGTATTTAATGGTTGAAACTTCCAAAATTCATAATAAATTGAAAAAATACAAATAAATAATCATTTTAAAGGTATTTCAGAGGAGAATCATTTATAATTAATCATAATTAATTTTGAATAATAATTAAGGCTTAATTTAGATTTAATTAAAAACTTAATTAGCTTAATTGCTCTTTAATCACTCAAGTAATTAATCCCAAATTTTATGAATTAGTTTAATGGGATGACCTCTGCCTCCCATAATATTTTTGAGATTTATTGCTTAGTTAATGAAAAAATTGCTCATTTAAGCCTTAATTACTCTCTTAATTAATTAAATGATTAATTAATATCCTAATCAACAATAAATTGATTAATTATATGTCTTAATCACTACAAAGAGAATAGGGTTATGACCTCTCTCCTGGCTCCTTTCCCTAAGTTCATTTCATTTTGATAGGAAAAAATTAATTAATATGGGATTAATCAAGGATTCAATTAAGTAAATAATTGTTTAATTAATCAATTTAAAATAATAATAACATTAGATCTTGATTAATTAAATCATGGGTAGATTTTAGGTGTTTAATAATTTAAAGGTACTTAGGGAAATTATGGTTAACCCACATGTGTGGGGAAACCATAAGAGTGCTTAATTAAGCTCCTTAATCTAATTAACTATTGATTGTGAGCCAATTGCATTAGGCCCCTTTGTTTCATTGGATCATTGCAAATTTACTTTTCATTCATATGCATATCATGTTGGCTCATAATTGTTTGGTTTATTACATTAAGGTAACATAGGTAAGGGTGATTAATCAATTTAATTAAAGATCCAACTTAATTAATTCATAAAATTTACCGAATTATGTTTTCTTAAACCAAATCAAATTACCAATGTGGGAATGGGTTTAAACAACAAATGATAAATTTCTCCTCCTCTTTAAATCAAATCAAAATCCAAAACTAAATCAATAAAGAAGCTTTGGTTTACTTTAAATAATTTTATTTGGTTTGATTATCCTTAGGAATTAATTTGGTTGAATGAATCATATGCTTATATTTGATTGTTTCCTTTCTTATCATGATAAATGTTGTATGACATTTGATTTTCATTCATCCATCTCTTTTCAAAATTAATCAAATCAAATGAATTTTTTTATGTACTGCTTGCATGTGATGATTTAACTTAACATATGTGTGGTTATTATCAATATTAAATCCAAATATATTTTAAAATTTATAAATGAATAATAATATGTGTAGTGATAATTATAAATACATAAAGGTGCATGTGCTTATAGCTTGTATGGTGAAGCTCTCTTTCTTTTATTCATATGTTAATTTACGTGAGTTTGAATGGTAATGGGTATATAGTCTGGACATCCCAGGAATATGAGACTTTAGCTATCCCTAAGGAGGTCATTTGATTACCTCATTTCCCTGGTCAATAAAGGCACATATCAATTTGATTTCATTCTTATGTATTTTAACATTAGAATTTGGATAGAGCTTTAACACATGTGCATAAATAATTCAATTAAAGAAATTACAACTTTTGCATGGTTTTCACCCTCTTAGTTTTTTATGCATTTATGTGTATCTAAGCAAACAAGTATATAGTATGGACACCTCGAGAATACGAGGCTTTAAGTAGCCCCAAGAGGGTCATTTGATTACCTTACTTCCCTAGTTTAACAATGGCACATGCTTATTTATGTTTTCATACATGCATATGTATATGTGACTAAAGAATGAGAATCTCCCTTTTTTTTATAAAAAAATGCATGCATACATAATTATTTAAGTAATTGAATTATTGAATCATGTGATTTGGAGCTCTCTTCCTTATGCAAATATATGCAAATTTACATATGCTTGAATGCAAATGGATATATAGTATGGACATCCCGAGAATATCAGGCTTTAGCTAGCCCTAAGGAGGTCATTTGATTACCTCACTTTCACAGTTAACAATGACGTACCATTTAATTTCATCCCATGTATTTTTGTATAGAATTTGGATAAAGCTTTAAATTTACATTTATTAAATAATTTAATCAAATGAAAACATAAATTTAAACATATACATACATTTTCATTTAAGTGTGCTAAAACATGTTGTATGTTTAAATACATTTAAGGTTGAATCATGTGCATGTTATAAGTGATGGAAAGGAAAATTTTGATATATGTCATGTGGTAGTAATTCAATTATATTAATCTTAAGATGCCTTTCAAATTGGATATGATTATCTAAAGTGAACCTAAACTTAGGATTCATTAAAAATAGATGTAATAAGCCACTTATTAAAGACAACCAAATCAAATTAACATGCTTTAGAAAGTGGATTAAAGTAGGGATGAAAGAGGGCAACCCTCTTCCTTCTCATTATAACACTTAGTTGCTAAGCATAAATTACATGAAATAAAATAAAATACAAATTGAAATTCACAAATCAATTAAACAACTTCAAATGAAACCCACTATCATGCTAATTTGAATAATTTCTAAACTTAAAGAAATACAACTCTAATGCTTAGTTAAGACATACCACATAATATCTTAACACACACGTTAGAATTGAGTCAACATTTTTAGCTCTATGTTAGGATGGTGTGTGATGTGATGTATATTTTTATTTTTATGATGTATTATTTTAGACTGAATGTTAGGGTGTATATTTCATAGACTGGATGTTGTGCCGCTCTTAGCCTAATGAGATGCTTAAAGATAAATATAAATGCTCTCTTTGTAGGTTGCTTAAACCCCTAAGCATAATTTAAGTTAGGACAGGTGGGCTTGGTTACCCATGTGCAGGGCACTAAGTCCAAATTATATATATAACTACTTGGGATTGTATGTGTATTTAGCTAACCTCTATTTTACATATGTAGTTAGATTTACTTTTTCCTATACATGAATGTAATTTTGCAATAGGAATTAGGATTAGTGTTATGGGGGATTAGGATGATGAAGAATAAAGACCCCCATAACATGTATTCATTCTAATTGTAATTATTCTTTCATATTCCGTGTTGTATAAAGGTAGAGCTCGGCTACCCATCTTTTCCTTTTAGGTTATGCGGCGGTGATCTCATACTATTATTATTCTCTTACGGTAGTTATAAAATTATTTGATGATTTGTTTAATTTGAGCATTAGAAATGACATGCTTTTCTTAGTTCATTAAATGATTGATGTTTTCATATGTGGCCTGGATATGATAGGCTCTTAGGATAAAAATAAATTTTCTACCTAATTAATCACTCATAACTAGATTTTAAATAACTCATAATCTCATCATAAAGCCTAGGATATAAATAAGATAATTAAAAGATTTAACAACCCTTTAGTTGTATGATTGTATGTTTCACATCATACATATCATCTTGAATCACTCTTGCTAAATGAAGGCCTCCGTTCTTACACGCATAGGGACCGCTTAACCCATGAGAGCAACCCCTATTAACTGAGCTTCACCCTCTCTCTTTTGATTTGGCCAATGACTTATTTCACATGTTTTAGGCATAGAAAAATCCCAAAGCCTTTGTTAAAATGATGTGTCAAAAGTGAAATAAAATTTGAAAAGATTTTGCATTTATAGGTTAAGTCATATGCTCATATCACTCATATTTTAGTCTCTTAGGGGGTGAGTTTAGGACTTTAGTCTCTTTTAAATTAAATAACTACCCTAGCTATCTTGCAATTCATAAGACCAGACTACATGGTTTTAAAATTGCTAGAAGAGTTAGCTGGCGGCCACTCCAAGCGGTTATAAGTCCAGAAGTCAGACGATTTATTCTCTTTTATGGAGGTAAACCCTTATGTCCACCTTTCGCTTAGATTTAAGTCATGCTTTAGCTTGTACTAAAGCTCCCTAGATTTAAGATTCGAGGTAGCTATTTCTTTCGGGCTACAAGCATAAATCCTTACCTCTTAGGCATTTTCATAACCTTGTGTTGGTGAATTATAAGCCCTAGCAATCTAATAAAATTCAACTTAAATAAATAAATCTCTTCACATTCAAATATATAAAGCCCAATCATAGGATAGATTGGAATGCTCACTAGGCTTCCTAGTATCATGAGCATTTCCTACTTCATCCCTTTGAATTCCAAAAGTAAGTCTTCTCCTTGAACTTTCCCAATTGATTTTTCAAACGTAACCAATCCTTTGATAGTCTAACCTTAAAATCTTTGGAGATAATAATTGTCTACTTTAATCGAGAGTATTCTTATAGAATTCCATTCCCTAAGATGTAATTAACTATGGAGGCATGCCTCCATAGGGAACTTTAGAACACAGTTTAATATAAATCCTGTTTAATTCATCCATATAAAGCAGGGAGAAAATCTCTAGTATATTTGAAGAGCCATCATGCCTTAGGAGCCCTTATTAGGTGATTAGCTCAATTGAAGGGTGGTGCCTCTATCTTTCGAGATAGTACATCATACCACAATGTCGTACTCGATCACTTCAATAAGTACCCCCTACGATCTACGTGGTGTCCCCTCACATCCAAAAATAAACACGACATTGCTCTAAGAAACTATGACTAGGCTTTCAACCTTATTATCCCATCTTCTAATCCTCTTGATTTCTTATTTAATCAATTAGAAGTGATAGATATTTGTGACTTTGAATATTTATTGCCTTTCCCTCTATTATTTACATGGACTAAGCAATAAATAAGTTTTTAGTGTTAAAGCTATAATTAATAGAGCAAATTAAAAAAAAAAAAGAGCTACATAGACATGATTAATTAAAACTTCTTTGAAAATAAGATAAAATTGCACACTTAAACTACATAAGCAAGTAAAAAAATATATTGTGTAACACCAATATTTTTTATGGGTTATTTACATTCATACAACATAATTCTAACATAATTACATATTCAACATCCGAACTTTAATATTTACATTAATAATATTTAAATCTTTAATATCATATAAAAATAACACTATTATTATCTTTTTAAAAATGAATACACCTTTTCATGCATAGTTAAGATATTAGATATGCAAATATCAAATTTTAGATATTAAATATGCAAATATATAAGAATTATGTGATATATATGTAAATCTACCTTTTTTATAATAAACATCTTTAACCAAGAGTGCCCTCATAACATGTATTCCTAGATAACCTCTATTAACTCAATTGGAAACTATTTTAAATGAGAAAATTAAAGTTTTTATTGTTGTAGAGCAAGTAGAAAAGTTAGTAAATAAAGGTCGCTCGTACTCAGCTGAGTATGACCAAGTGTCATACCCCAAAAATTACTCAGTACCAAAGTTCAATAGCTTTGATGGTAATGATAACACTAAGCAACACTTGGCGCAATTCAAAGTGACTTGTGGAAATACTGGGTGCAACGATGGGCAGTTATTTTGTCAGTTTGTTAGTAGTTTAACTTCAACTGCTTTTGAATGGTACATTGAATTTACAAATGACTCGATCAAGACTTTTGTCAAGTTAGAGATGATTTTCATCAAAAGATTTGTCAATGCAGTTAGAAAGACTACTATAGCTGATCTCGCCATGGAGAAGAGAAGAAAAGATGAGTCAGTTACTAAATACATAAATCACTGGCGCAACATAAGTATGAAGTGTGAGCGACAGCTTGAGGAAGACCATACAATCCAGCTGTTGATGGACAACAATAATGATAAAATGGCGTCTTATCTATTTTAAAGAACTACTTGATAGGGTGGTAAAATTTGAGAAGCTGAACCTTTTCAAGTATGATAATCATTCAGATAAAACAAAGAAAGGAAAGCTTCTAGATTCAAGGAGAAGTGAATCTCTCACAACTTAATATAGTTCCAACGGAGAAAGATGTGTAGCTTATAATGTACATAAAAGGAAAACCCATCTATTTTCAAGAAAAAGTTAAACAATCCATCAATTCCCAACTAAACTTAGTTCTTGGAGGCAATGATATACTTAGAACTTTCTCGTGTAATGGCGAGGGCCTAAGGAAATCGTTAGGATATGATGATCGAACGCATCCATCTCTTAAAGAGAAGATGAGTAAAGAATACTCATTCAAAAGGGACAGTGTGACTAAACTATTCTGACAAGCATGCAAGGTAGGGTTGGAGTTGCCAGAATATAAAAGACTTGAAGAGTCAGGACAAACTAACAACTCAAATTACTGTCTATATCATCGGATAGTTAGCCACCCTATAGAGGATTTCTTTATATTCAATGATTGATTGGAAAGAAAGTACAAAAAGGGTGAATTTACATTGTCCAATAGTGTTCTCATCCAACAAAAAAGAGAGTCTACAAGGGTGGTTATGTCTTCCTCTGTACCACCAATCGAGACAAAAGAGAAAAGAGAATTTGTAAAAGATAAAGAATGGGAGATTGTGCTCTTAAAGAAAACTATGAAGATGTTGAAGCAGTTAGAAGGCATTCCTACTATCAAGTGGAAATCCACTTGAACCAATATTGGAGCTGAAGATAGGGTCCACATAAAAAGGCTCTGCTCTTCAGAAGCAGTCTAAGGTGATTGGTGTGCCCCCATCTAAGAAGCAATCTATTCAACATTCATCCAAAATTTCCAAGAAGTTAGCCAAATAAAAGAAAATGAAGAAGAAATTCACCACCAAAAAGATCATTAATAACTTGGAGGAATATCAGCAACCAGCAAGACAACCAATTAAGCTTTCTAACTTCATGTCAGGACTCCAAATCACTGAAACAAATAATGAAGGAGATGATGATGAAGAATCACCTTTTGGAGAAGTCTATCGAGTTATCTCAGTGTCCTTGGATACTCCCATATGGAGTTCACTTCTTCAAGATAATTCAAGAAGATGAGCTGCCGACAATATGACTTCTACATCTTGTTTGATGGTGAGGCAAGCATATGATAACTCGGAAGAAGACTTGTGCTTTACGGATAAAGATGAATCAGAGTCTTCAATGTCACCACTGATGAATGGCATAAAATTAGGTAGTGATTTTGAAGTCTCCATCTAATATTCTGGCATAAAAGGTAATTTTGATGGGGAGACTTTTTCAAAAGAATTTGAGCCAGATAGAGCAACCACAATACAGCTAAAAAATGGTAAGGTGTTGTCGTCATCATAGATGAAAGAAACATTAAATAAAGACAAGGACAAGAACATGAAGTGTGGTATTTATTTTTGAGATTGTGGGACACCATGTAGATCTTAGGGGGAACTTATTGAGGTGATCAGGTACAATATTGAGGAGTGATGTACTATCTCGAGAGATAGAAGTCATCATCCTACAATGGATCAAATCACCTAATAAGGACTCCTAAGGCTAAGAGGTCTTCGAATGTACCAGGGATCTTTCCCCTACTTTACATGGAAAAATAAAGCAGGGTTTATTTTAAGTCGGGCTCACTAAGTTCTCTATGGAGGTAAGCCCCCATAGTTAATTACATCCTAAGGAATGAGATTCCTTAAGAATACTCTCGATTAAGGTAAATGATCATTGTCTACAAATATTTCAAAGATAGGACTATCAATTAATTGGTTATTTTTTAGAGAATCGAGTGAGATTGAGCAAAAGGAGGGAGTTATTATCGAAACCAAAGGAAGATGAGTAGGGGATGCTCATGATACTAGAAAACCAAGTGAGCATCTCACACTATTCTATGGTTGGGCTTTATATTTTTGAAATGGAGGAGAATTAAATGTTTGAATTGAAGTTTTATTAGAAATCTAGGGCTTACAATTCCAAAACACAAGATTATAGAAATACCTAATAGGTGAGGATTTATGCTTGTAACCCATAAAGGGAAATAACAACCTCAGATCCTAAATCTTGGGAGTTTTGGCGAGGGCCAAAGCACAACCTAAATCTAAAGCGAAAATGTGTATATGGTTTACCTCCACAAGAGAGAATAAACCACCCGACTGCTGGACTTATAACTGCCTGGAGTGGCAGCCAGCTAACTCCTACGATTTTAGATATATGTAGGCAAGTCTTGTGCTTTGTAAATGGCTAAGCTATTGTTTATTTAGATAGGAGACAAAATTCTTAAAATCACTCCCTAAGAGACTAGATCATGAGGGGCATGAATTCATGACTTAATCTAATGCAAATTTCATCAAGTTTTATTTTAAAATTTGGACATTTTTAATTGACACATGCTATGGGATTTTATATGCCTAATGCATGAGAAAATCGATTATGGGCCAAAATTAGAAAGAAGGAGGTGTGTTCCCACTATGGCTCTCAAAGGTCAAGCCATTTTCTCTTGCGAAGGTGGAAGTCCTCCATTGGCAAGAGTGAGACAATATGATTTATGCATGATATGAGGCATACAACATCCAACTACGGGGATGCTAAATATTTTATTATCTTTATTTATGTCCTAGGCTTTAGGTGAGGTTATGAATTATTTAGTTTAATTTTGAATTAATTAATTGGATAGAAAATTTATTTTTTTCTAAGAGCCTGATCACATCCAAGTCATTCAACAATCATCAAACAATTAAGAAATAAGGAAAATCATGTCATCCTAATTGCACAATCATAAAAACAACATCAATCAATTTATAAAATCAACACAAAAGAATAAGAGGCCGATGTGGTCGGGTTCCACCAACTCAAAAGAAATGGGTAGCGAGCTCCCCATAATGAAAGAATAAATTACAATTATGAAATGACAAG
The DNA here is from genome assembly GCA_021442155.1 of Cymbidium sinense. NCBI lineage: Eukaryota > Viridiplantae > Streptophyta > Magnoliopsida > Asparagales > Orchidaceae > Cymbidium > Cymbidium sinense. The sequence goes on from CM038219.1 coordinate 95,910,083, forward strand.
TGTTATGGGGGGGAACATCCTCCATTCTTCACACCTTGTTCTTCATTCCTTCATCTTGATTTGCTCCATTTCTTTCTTTCTTTTGGTTTGACTTGGGATGTAGTTTGCTCCAAGGCCTCACATGATATATAAGACGTGGTCTTATAACCAATGTTCACCTTACTCCCCATAACACTTATCCTAATCCTAATGCAAAAATTACATTAAAAGAAAGGAAAAGTAAATCTTGCTACACCAAAATAAATGTTAGCTAAACACCATACTACCCAAACATTATATGAATAATTTGGACTTAATACCCACACATGGGTAACCAAGTTGTCCTAATTTGAGTTATGCTTAGGGGTATAAGTAACACACAAAAATATTTATATTTTTATTACAATGCCCTTAAGCACAACCCTACATAAGACATGATTAAAATCTATCATCTAGTCTACGCACATACACCCTAACATCCAGTCTAAAATATTACACCACAAAACAAAATCATATATCAAACCATGCACCGCCCTAACATAGAGCTAGAAGTGATGACTTAGCCTAATGTGTGTGCCATTTAAGGCTTGTGTGGCCTGTCTTAGCTAGGCTTTAAGGTTGAAATTTTCTAAGCGTGAAAGATTTAATTTAGATGGTGATTTTAGTATAAGTGATTTAGTTGACTTGTCAATTTTAGTTAGTGATTTGATTTCGTTTGAATGAACCTACACTTAGTGACTAAATGTTATGAAGAGAAGAAAAGAGAGAGCTCTCTTTCATCCCTACCTTAAAAGCATTTCTAAGGTAGATTCATTAATGAATTTCCTTTAGTGAATGGTTTATTATGTGTCTTAATTAACCCTAAGTTTAGATTCACTCTAAATAGCCCTATTCAATAAGAAAGAAATCTTAGGATTAGTTAGGGTGGATTATTATCATATAACACACACCCATTCATTTCTTTCCACCATGTATACCATGCATATGAATGCTCTTAAGCATACCTATACATGCAATGCAAATCTTACACACTTTAATGATGAATGCAAAGAGATGTGATTTGAAATTTTGGATATTCCATTTGTTAATTGGATCATTAATGCATGTCTTTATTATGTAGGAAAGAGAGATTTTTTATTCATTAGCTAGATGCACATCCACATGTATAAATGTTATAAGTGAGTACAGCGTCATTATTTTCTACACCAGGGGCGTAAGGTATAAAACCTACTTGGGGCTACTTAAACTCATGACCCAGGATGTCGGTGATATACCACTTTTCTTAGATACATGTAGATATACAAAGAACAAAATGGATAAGAATCATGCAAAAGATTATGTTTGATTTGGTTATAATTTACATGTGTAATATGAAGATCCTTCTAAGTCTTAATCTAGAGATGCATAGGAATAGATTTTGGCAAGTGTTGTGTTCTTTTCAAATGAACTATACACTTACAAATCCTATGTGAATCCATGTTAAGAGAAGGAAAGAGAACTTCATAATACACATCTTATACAAGCATATAAATATTTATAACTAGCATCACTTCATTTATAATTTTTGATTTATAAGTTTTAAAAGATAATTTTTGGTTTATAGTAATAATAGCCACTCAAATTCTTAATTTTAGCCAACACATGCAATTTGATATAAAAGGAAATATTTTATTTAATTAATTTTTTAAAAGAAATGAATGCACAATTTCATATGGAAAACAATATTTAAAATGATTGGAAAGAAATAAAGGAATGTAAGCTCATGACTTCATTCACCCTAATTAATTCCTAAGGACAATCATATAAAATAAGATCATTTAAAATGAATCAAAATTCTTTAAGGAGATTTTTATCTTTGAATTTGATTTGACTTAGGAAATATGAAAAGGGTTTGCTAGTCCTAACCCATTCCCCCATATGTGAATTAGTTTGGTTTAATTTAGAATAATTAGGTTGATTTTATATTTTGATTAGGTTAAGGTATGAATTAAATCCATTAATTATCCTTACCTACCACTTTAACATAATTATCCAAGTAATTATGAGCCAACATATAATATGCAACCACATGGAAATTAAATTAGCAATGCTCTAAGAAATGAAGGGGCCTAATGCAATTGGCTCACATTATTATTGGCTAATTAAGCTAAAGGGTTTGATTATTAATTACTTTTATAACCCTCCCCACATGTAGTTTGATTATAATTTTTTTTGGAATTCTCTTAGGTTATTGAACACCTAAGAATCTACCCAGAATTGAATGATTGAGTTAGAATGATTTGGTTTTGAATTTGATTAATTAAACTATTTAATGAAGTGATTAAGTCATTAATTAATTGCAAATTGATTAAGTGTTTATCCAAATGAAATAAACTTAGGGGAAAAGATTGGAAAAGTGGTCCTCATCTCATTCCCTATGTTCATTCACTATTTCATAATGATTATCAAGTTTAATTAATGAATTCATCATTATTCAACATACTAATTAATCATTTAATTACTTAAGAGAGTGATTAAGAATGAAACAAGAAATTCCCCAAATTAATCGAGCAATAAATTCCAAGAAAATCATGGGAGGTAGATGTCATCTCACTAATCAATCTCAGGAAGTTTGGAATTAATTGCTAAAATAATTAAGGAGTCATTAGCTTAATTACATTTTTAATAAAACCTAAATTGAGTCAAAATAATTATTTAAAATTAATTTATTTTAATTTTTTTATTATTCTCCTATAAATTATCTTTAAAATGAATGTTTATTTATATTTGTATTTTTCTATAATTAGTTATTTATAAATTTTGGAAGTTTCACCATTAAAATTAGATTAATTAAGCCTAATTAAACCCCAAAATTCTGTTAGGCCTAATGACGCAGCTTTCTAATTGGGATTGGTTATTTAAGTTATCCTAAAATTAATAAAAATTATATGAACTAATTTTTACTAATCATGAGTCTACTTTCCTTAAAATATTGAAGGAATTTTTTTAATAATGTTAATCATAGCTTTATTATCATTACAAAAATAATGAAATTATAGCAAAATAAATAAATGATTATAAGAAAACCATATTAGTTCTATAATTAATTTGAGTAATTCTTATTGATATTTATTTCAAACCTCTCCACAAGTATTCAATAACACTAAATAAAAGAGCTAGAGATTAAGGATCATTTTGGCTAACATTCATCAAAGACTTAAAAAAATTCATGAAAAAACCCATTAACGAAAATATAATACAAAATTATTTCCTTGACATTTGTAATAAACATATAAAAGGCTTAGAAAAATCAAATATAGCCAAGATTTAATATAAAAATTACCAATCTAATCAATACTAAGGCTTTGACTAATTTGTTAAACATATTATGACCATTTTTTTTAAGATGCAATTGAAATCAACTCATCAACCAATAATACATTAATTGGCATTGAACTGCCTTTAGCAAAACTATATTAGTTTTTCAAAATATTCTTAGGAGTAGCGAACCAAATCTAGAAGCAAATACCTTAGAAAATATTTTATTAAACACTATACATAGAATAATAGGCCAAAAATTCTTCCATATTTTTTTGATTCTTCAATTTGAAAATAAGAGTAATGTTAGTGTTACTAAAATAGTTATGCTATTGACTACCTAAAAATAATTATCTATAGCTTCTTTAACATCCTCCTTAATCACATCTATGAAAAATATTAAACCACAATATTTTTATGATCAAATATTCAAGCACAAATAATAAAATATCTCAAAAGACAGAAATACTATTTGTCAATAGATAAAAAAAGAGTCATCTTTATCATCATAATCAAACATATAAAAAATAATATGCTATCCTAAAAGATGGAATTTTTATTTTTCAATGTATTAAAATGCTAAAATTAATAAAGTTTTTAAAAGGTGTTTATCTATGATCTCATCAATTTTTTTGCATTCCTAGTTTGGGTAAGATAGGGCATAAGTTATTTATAAAGGTTAGTCTTTATAATTAATTGCATCTTAGAAGTAAGAAAATTCTTGATTTAAGTAGTGGTGTATAATTTTATAATTTTAAAAGTTTGATTTTAATATAGTTCTTTTAAAATTTTAAATGAAATTGGGACAATTTTGAAATAGTTCTTTTCAGTGACCAAAGTATAAAAATAAAGAATAATAGATGCTAAGACGCTCAAAAGTACTACCTCTTCCTATTATGATTAGGCTTTAATATTTTCAGTGACCAAAGTTATTTATTTTATTAAAATTTTAAGATATATATTCTATCAGCATAATATTGAGGAAATACCTAGAATGTGAGAACTTATAATATAATAAAAGAGAAGTTATGAGCTTGAAATCCTAAAATTAAAATGAGAATTATTGTTAGGTAGTAGCTCAAACCTAAGTACATTGATATTCAAAGAACTTGTAGCTTTCAACTCTAATTAGAGCTAAAACAGCCCCCAACTTTACAAAACTTATAATGTTTCTAGGAAAGGATGACCTACTAAATCCACCTAAGCACTTTAAAACATGAGGTTAGGTCTTATGCTATGAAACTTAATGTGATTTTGACCTTTATTTAGAAAATAAATAGAGCTTATAACTTAACTATTAATGTTAAGTAGACAAACCATATTTGGTGCATCTTAATGTCATGTTTGAATGAGGTTAACACCTATGTACATTACACTTATGATTCTAATCTTAGGCTAATGATCTCCCCTACTTAGACACTTAGTACACTTAGTGCTCAAGTGAACACCAAATTCAAAGCAAAAATAAATATAACTCAAAATAAAATAAAATTTAGAGTTCAAATTTGAAATTCTAAAATCAAACACTCGATCAGCCCTAAGTCAAGCTAGTGGGCCCCTTTTATCTATCTAATATAGACTAAGTGGATATAAACACTTATAAATTTAATAGAATTGAACAAGAATTATGAAAAAATATTTTTGAGCTAAAATATAAATCCAAATGATTTCTAATTGAGTTAATTAGGTTGCTAAACCCAACCAACTCATTTAGGCCCAAATCAACCCTAATTTAAATTAAATAAAATTAAGCTAAAATTAAATCAACTTAAATAAGTTCAAAGTCTTAGGATTGTTATTCAAACTCAATTAAACACAACTAAATCTAGGTAGACCTATGTGAGACCCTCTAAGTCAAAACTAAATCTAACCAAATTAAATCGAATTGAGTTCTCCCAAAGGCTCAAAATCATTATACTAAATCAATAAAACATAAAAAAAATGAATTCAACTCATGTGGGCCCCACTTAAACAAAATCAAATTCAATCAAAACTAAATCAAAGTGAACCCTCCAAAAGGCTTTAAATCATTATAATATCTCAACAAAAGTTTGAAACTAAATTCAATTGAAGCTCAAATTAGCTAATTGGGCCACTTAACCCAAGTAGGCCTAAATGGATAATATTGAGAAAAATTTTAAATTAAATTTAAATTAAACCAAACTAAGCACTCCTAAGAACATTCAACATATAATTAGACATAACCTAACTCTTCCTTAGGTTCAATTTGACTAATTTAGTCTATGAACTCAGGTGAACCCAATTGGACTCGTTTATATCAAATTCGATCAAATGTGAATCAAATGTAATATTAATCAAAATTAATAAAATTGATCTATGCTATTTTCTCAGGAAAAAATATTATCTTGGAATCTCTCCATCATCTTTATTAGAACATATTCTTGAGGCAAATTGATATATATATATATATATATATATATATATATATATATATATATATATATATATATATATATATATATATATATATATATATATATATATATAGTATATATATATATATATATATATATATATATATATATATATATATATATATATATATATATATATATTCAACATTTCCCCATTATGTTGGGGTTTATTTAATTTGGATTATAAAAGCATATGTAATTAATACCCCATTATAGTAAAGAGAAGTCTCGATTAAGGTTTGGAACAAATATATCTCTGATATGAATCAATGTTTAGTGGTGCATGTGGCGTGAAATAGATGACTGTTTAAAATAAAATGGAGATAGTCCTGATGAAGATCTCATAGTTCTATCATCTTGGGACTTCATTATTCCATTATATTAACATCAAAATATCGGGTAATCAGGAATTACTAGCGACCATGGTTGTTTTATTTTAGATATCCCAAGTAGACTAGAGTTTTTCGGGGTTGTATAAGGATGATTGCGAATAAGTAAATAGACATGGTTTATATTTATAGAAAAGCCAGAATATATGGGTGTTACATGGCGAACAAGTATATTGGGCTTACATTTCTTGAGAAATGTCATGTAGAAATGTTTACATGGTGAACAGATAGATTGGGCTTACATCTCTTTGGAATTCTTTTATTGTAGGGTTATTCATGTGGAAAATAAGTAGATTAGGCTTACATTCCTTTGGAATTCCATATGGATATAGATTATTCACATGACAAACATATAGATTAGACTTGCATCCCTTTAGAATGTCATATGGATATAGATTATTTGCATGATGAATATATAGATTAGACTTACATCCCTTTGGAGTGCCAAATTAATTATAGGGTGTGTTTGCATGGGGAATAGTTAGATTTATAAGATGTTTGTGTGGTAAACATTAATTTGTAGTTCTGAGGGTCAGCGCCTTAGCGCTGTCATGGTTGCACCTTAGCATTGGGTACTTAACACTGTAGCGCTAGGTGGCATGAATTTGTGTGTTGAAACTTGAGGGCTCAGCATCTTGGTGTGCTATAACTAGCCCCATAGTGCTTTTCACAACATGATATTGGAATAGTAAGACCAAATTGATTGATTAATTGGCGCTGTAATTTCCATGGCTAGTCAATGTTAAAAATTTGGAAGACAAACATGTGCTTTCAATGAAAAAGGATAAACTTTCTGACCAGCATTATGACACTATGTTAGAGCACGAAGATGCTACATCAAGCTTTCTGTACTATATTAGTTAGGGAGTTAATTGTTATTAATGACAATAATATATCTATTTCGACCAACACCATAATTCTATGTTTAGCACCAAAGGCGCTTGTAGTTTTCCTTAGAACCCGAGAAGGTAGTGTTGTGGTGTCGAAAGGACAACATTAGCACTCAGTTAGGAACTTTTGTAACACCGGTCTGCTGCGGTGCTTGATGGATGGCACTGTGATGCTTTAATATCGATACTTTTGGTTTATAACCCATGAGGGCAGCATTGTGGTGCCAAAGATGTGGTGTTGCGATGCTATAATAGAGAAAAATTTTAAGTCCTAACCTGAGAGGCTAGTACTACAGTGCAAGATTGGCGGTGCCTTGGTAATGGGTAGATAGGACTTATACTTTAGATTTGGAGAAGTTAGTATTCTAAGTGTCCAAAATTGTAAAATTAATGCAGCACCTCGACACTTTAGAACATGGGATTACTATAACTAGATGTTTTGATCAGAAAACTTAAGAATTCGTCTTTGCGACTCTAAAATATCTGATATTGTGATCTTTGAGTTTCTGAAGTTCCATATAGAAATGACATGATGTGGTACGCTACATATTTGATTTCTCAAGAGTGTAGTGCTATGATGCTATTCCACTAGTACCGAGGCACTATGAGTCAGGAACTCTATTTTTGAGTAATTTCCTTGTGGGAATTCAATAATTTTTAAAAATTTCGGTAGCACAATGGCTTATCAGTGCTATATTTGCACTTTTTTAGTGAAAAAGTACTCTTCTCTCTTATTTTGGCTCCAAGATCGATGGTGGGAGAGTCTTCTTCTCACACTAGAACTAAGTTTAATAGTAGAGGTCCTCGAATTTCAAGATTCTTGGGAGTTTTAGATTTTGAGGCATTCTTTCTTACTTCAAATCAAATATTAACAAGGATAGGCTTCTTTATTTCTCACCAGATCCAAGATCGATGGTGAAAATATTCTTTTAGAGAGAAAATTATATATAAAAGAATATTTCTAAGAATCTTTACCTAGAGTTCACAGTGGCCATCTTCGATCTTATCTCGTGCAAGAGGAGAGTGCCCTCATATAGCAGCATGAAACTCCCTGTGGAGAGAGTGGTAGAAACTGGGAACAAGAAGCAAGTGGAAAAAAGGGAAAAAAAAAGGTGATTGGGCATCAATCTTTTTATAGTGTGGTGTTGCTCTCTTTTGGGTGGCTTTCCCATCCTCCAATAGTTCTCTCTTCTCCTCTAGGCAGTTATCATTATCAGGAAAGTAGTTGGCTTTTAAAACTGAAGTCCATCATGATAACTCTGCAGTGCTATGTAATTTATTTAGACAACTGACAGGGGTGGTTATTTTTCTTGAAAGTCATGATAATGCCTAGGTATTGTAGTGTCACGGTGCCCTGAGACAAAATTTTATTTTATTTTATTTTAGTATTATTTTTAAGATGCAAATAAATTGCCTCTCATATCGATTGGACATGATGTATTTATTATTATTTATTTATCAATAATTATATGTAGCAACATAATAAGAATAGAGAGAACAGTCTTTAAAAATCTCTAATCACTTTTATATATTATTTGAGACAATAACATAAAAGAGGTTTTAGTTACAAATAATTAGCCTGAATTTTTCTAATATAGATAGAAGTTAGATGAACTCTATAGGCCATAATAGATTGCCTCTCTCGAGCTGCATGGAGATGCTAAAGGGCAACTTCACATTATGAACCAATAAAAAGAATATCAGTTTATAGCATCCCTTTGTTAGCAATCATTTCTATACTTGTGATAGCCTGTTTGACCATAGATATCCTCTCTAATAGATATTGTCTCATCACCTATAACTCTCTAAATTCAACAAATATATCAAAGTGCTTAATCTGTGCTATAGAAGGCTCTCTCTGGTGGGATCTTAATGCTCTGAGACTGTGCTAGAGATCTTGGCAAACTAGAGAGATGTGATGCGAAGTAGTGTTAAATGAGGTCTCTACAGTAGTGATTGTATCCGATAAAATCTCCTGATAAGTAGTGTGTGATAAGAATAATCCAAACTAAACATCTCACATAATTTGTTGTATCTTTGTTTAAGACCTGTCTCTAAAATTCACTTTCATCTGATGCTAGCTCAAGTAAAACTTAAGTCAATGCTTAGAAGCAAGTGGCTTAGTGTTATCACTATATGACATAGGCTCTTTGAATAGTCATAACTTAGTGAATCTGAAGGCTTAGGGCATATCCTAGATATGAACCATGAGATTTCCTTGCAAGATAATTGCTTTTGAGCTATATAGCTCAAATTTGAAATATGGTGGCTTTCTATACAAGAATAAATATCTGAGGAATCATATAAGGTGGCACTTACTATCACCCAAGTTGAGTTTAATAAGAGCAACTCATGGTTAGTAATCAAAGTGACTGGTTGTTCTATATATGGGTCCTCTCCAATATGCACATGATCACTACTGATAGGTTGAGTAGACATTAGGGAAGTCGCATTAGTTTTAGTCAATAATACGAAGGTGAAATCACTCTCCATCTATCCTACTAGTGGCTCAACTACTACTAGTGAGATGAGAGAATAAGTAGAGTCATCTGTCATTGCTACTCCCATATCATAACCACTTGACAAAGGAATTTGAATATCTCTATCATCTCTCTCATGAATGGATGAAGCCTCTTTGTCATCGCTTCCTATTGTTGCCCCGCTCATCTGATGATCTTTTAGGAGCATGAGTCGCATGTCAGAGAGAATGTAAATGTCGTGTTGGTCTAGCTCTCCCCCACCTACAATTGTATATATGAAAGCCTAGATCCAAGAAGGAAGAGAAAGTATGGCAGATCCATAGTAATCATAGGTGATTAACTCTTGTAGGACAATACAAAAATAAGATTTAGTCCTTAGACAAAGCAAGAAACCCCATTCCATAGAAGTGTTTATATTAAAAAAGAAATGAAATAAAATGAAGAATAAAAAATAAAATAAATAAAATTTTTTGGCTATAATTTGTCTTTGATTTTTAAGACAGATTATGATTGCAATGACTATGGAGATAGTTATTAGCTCACTCTATAAATAGGGTGAGCTTCTCAGACTTTTGCCCATTTAAGTCTACTCTTTCTGAACGGTGCTCACACTTCACTCTGAGTTTTTCACTTCAGGTAAAGAATCTATGCTTTTTTTACTAGTTTAACAAAAGTCCAACCATTGATCTTTGAATCGGTGTGAAAAACTTGGAGATTTGAAGACCTCTACCATTGAATTTTATTTCGGTATGAGTTGAAAACCCTCTCCTCTCCGTTGATCTTTGATCCGAAATAAAGGATAAGAGTGCTTTGCATTATATAATTTTGCAGTCTAGTACTGCTTATTTGAAATGTTGCCAAAATTTCTAAAATGTTTTCAAAATTTTACATTTTAAATTCAAAATCGTATAAAGAGAAGACATCAACGATTGACACTCTTGGTATTCATGTTACAAGAGTAGTGAATGCCCAAAAATTGTCACTCTTGGAATGAAAACCCATAACCAGATGTAGCATGATGTAGCATCTTTCACTTGATATGACTTAGAGAATATTTTAATAAAAAAATGAAATAAAATTCATAGCGCCTTGGTGCTGTGGAGACAGCGTTACAACACTGTGTTGCCTTGTTGCATGTGAAAAGGACTTAGAAAATTTCTATAATGCCGCGGAGCCCCATGAAAACACCATGACACTTGCTTCTCAGGTCCTTTGGCCTATCTCCAATGTCGAGGCATTGGCATACGAGCGCCGCAAGATTATAGCCTAATTTGAATTTTTTATAAATGTTAAAAAAATCATTTATCTTGGAGCATCAATAGTAGCAATATATCTATATACATACATATACATACATATATACATAAATACATACATACATACATACATACATACATACAAGCATACAACATAAAGATAATAAAAAGGGAAATTTATTTTTTCAAAGAAATTTTTAAATTATAAATAAAAAGAAGAAAAAAATACAAATGGGGGAAAGCTAGTAGTCGATCTCTAAGAACTCTTATCTACCCTCTTCCGTAAGTTCGAGACCTGGTTGCCGATCTCTTGAATTTGCTCAACTAAGAACTTAGGAGTTTGAGATCTAGATTGGGGAGGACGTGAACTCTCTCCCACTTTCAATTCTATTCCTAAAATCCCTGATCATCCTCTTCATTAGAGGAGCCTTCTAAAGGAGTACCTCCTCATCAAGCCCACCTATCACACCCATTGCTACATAAACCATAATAATAGGGTAGTTCTAAGTAGTGATATTTTAATTAAAAATAACCTTTTTGATATCGATCGAGAACTCCTTTTGAATAGAAAAATTAAAAATAGATGTGTCCTTGGTAAACTCACTAATGTTACCGACGGGCATAAGCCTAGCAGAAATGAAATAGTGCTAAGCCTTAGAGACGACTGCCATTTTGCTGGCAAAAAAGTTGATAATCTTTTTCTCCTTTCATTTCCATTTGCACACTTTCATTTCTGCCACAAAGAAAAAGAATAATATCATTGAAATTAAGATGATCATTATAGTAGGAGAGATATTGATCATACTCAATATTAGGGAGATCATAATATGTGTTTATAGTTGTGGTGTTGTTTTTTTTTTTTCATCTATGAGGATAAATGAAAACAAAAATATACTTGTAGTACACCATGTAGATCCACAGATGTTCTCATTAGGGTGATCGGGTATGACATTGAGGAATGATGTACTATCTTAAGAGATAGAAGTCACCATCCTATAATGGACCTAATCACCTAATGAGGACTCCTAAAGACAATGGGTCTTAGAATGTACCAAAGATTTTTCCCTTACTTTACATTGAAAAGTAAAGTAGGGTTTATTTTAAGTCAGGTTCATTAAGTTCTCTATGGAGGTAAGTCCCCATAGTTAATTACATCCTAAGGAATGAGATTCCTTTGGAATACTCTCGATTAAGGTAAATGATTGTTGTCTCCAAAGATTTTAAAGATAGACTATCAACAAATTGTTATTTTGGAAGATCATGGGATTGATCAAGAGGGAGAGTTATTATGAAACCAAAGGAGAGATGAGTAGTGGGATGCTCAATGTTATGAGACCCAACAAGCATCCCAAACTATCCCATGGTTGTTTTATATTTTTGAAATTTGAAGAGAAATTATGTTTGAGTTGAATTTTTATTAGAAATCTAAGACTTACAATTCCACAACACAAGATCATGGAAATGCCTAAGAGGTGAGGATTTATGCTTGCAGCGAAATAGCAACCTCGAACCTAAATCTAGGGAGCTTTGGCTAGGGGCAAGGCATGACCTAAATCTAAGGAAAAATGGGTATACAATTTACCTCCACAAGAGGATAAACCACCATGTTGACTTACAACCGCTTGGGTGGCCGCCAACTAACTCCTCCTATGATTTTAAATACATGTAGGCAAGTCGTGCGATTTTGCAAGATAGCTAGGTTGTTGTTTATTTAGAAAGAGACTAAGTCCTTAAAGACACTCCCTAAGAGACTAGATCATGTAAGGCATGAATAATGACCTAAATCTAATCCCAATTTTGTTAAGTTTTATTTACATTTTTGGACAATTTATTTGACACTGCTATGGATTCATATGCCTAATGCATGAGAAATTGGTTATGGGATAAAATCAAGAAGAAGGAGGTTTTCACCATGGCTCTCAAAGGTCAAGCCAAGTTCTCTCGCAAAGGTGGAAGCCCTTAGCAAGAGTGAAGCAAGATGATTTTATGCATGATGAGACATACAACAAATAAGGGGTTGTTAAATCTTTTATTATCTTGATTTATGTCCTAGGCTTTAGGTGAGGTTATGAGTTGTTAATTTTAATTTTGAGTTGATTAATTGGATAGAAAATTTATTTTTCTTAAGAGCCTAATAGCATTCAGGCCACTCATCAAAGCAATGAAGAAACTAGGAAAAATATGTCATCTTAATGCACAAGCTAAATAAACATCAAACAATTTTATAAAGCTAGCGCAAAAGAATATAAGACTGATGTGGTCAGGCTCCACTGCACAAACCTAAAAAGAAATGGGTAGTTGAGCTCTACCCTTATACAACCTGGATTACAAATGAATAATTATAATTTAAAGAATTCATGTTATGGGGTCTTCATCTTCATTCTTCATTTCTTCTTTTTCTTCATTTCTTTTCTTTCTTCTTTTCTTTCTTTTTGGTTGGGATGTAGTTGATTCAAGGCTTCACATGGTACATAAGACATAGTCTTATGACCAATGTTCACCTTAATTCCCCCATAATCCAAATCTTAATTGCAAAATTACATGAAAAAGAGAAAGATAAATCTAACTAAACTTGCAAAATAGAGATTAGCTAAACACACCACACAATCCCAAGCATATAGAATAATTGGACTTAGCACCCACACATGGGTAACCAAGTCCACTGTCTAATTTGGATTATGCTTAGGGTATAAGCAAGCATAACAAAAAAGCATTTATATTTTTATTACAACACCCTTAAGCACAATCCCTAGAGAAGATAATGATTAGACTAAGATCATCCTATCATCCATTCTACGCACATGCACCCTAACATCCGTCTAAAATATTACATCACAAAATAAAATAAGCATCAAACCATGCACCTAACATAGAGCTAAATGGTGACTTAGCCTAATGTGTGCCATTTTAAGGCTTGTGTGGCATGTCTTAGCTAGGCTTTAAGGTTTTTCTAAGTGTGAAGGATTCAACTTAGAGGGTGGTTTCATTTAAGTAATTTAGTTGATTTGTTAATTTTATTTGATGATTTGATTTGGTTTGAATGAACCTACATTTAGTTACTAAATGTTGTAAAGAGAAGAAAAGAGAAGAGAACTTTTCTTTCCTCCCTACCTTAAGTAATTTCTAAGGTAGATTCATTAATGATTTTTTTTAATGAATGTTTTATTATGTATTTTAATTAATCCTAAGTTTAGATTTTCTCTAAATAAACTTATTCAATAAGAAATACATTTTAAGATTAATTAAGGTTAATTACTATCACAAAACACACAACCATTTATTTCTTTCCAACATGTGTATCATGCACAGGAATGATCCTAAGCATATCTATACTTGCGATGCAAAGTTTTAACACACCTTAAAGATGAATGCTAAGAGATGTTGTTTAGGAAAATTTGGGTATTTCATGAATGCATGTTTTATTAAATAGAGAGGGACTCTTTTTTATCCATTAATCAAATGCACATTTACATGTATAAAAAGACATAAGTGAGTATGACGCCATTATTTTCTACACTGGTATAAGGTACAAGACCTTCAGGGCTACTTAAAGCCTCAAACCGGATGTTCAAACTAATATACCACTTTTCTTAAATACTTGTGCATGTACATAAAAGAAAATAAATGGATGAAGAATCATGCAAAAGATTTTTTTTATTTGTTTGTTTGATTTGTATCATTTACATATAAATATGAGGATCCTTCTTAAGTCATAACATAGAAGTGTATAGAAATAGATTTAAGCAAGTGTTATGTTCTTTTCAAATGAACTATACACTTTGCAAATCCTACAAACCATGTTAAGAAAGAGAAGAAAATCACATAACACATTTTATGCTATAATCACATGCAAGCTTATAAGTATTTATAAGTAGCATACCTTCATTTATAATCTTTGATTTATAGGTTTTGAAAATAATTTTTTTATTTAATAGTGATAATAGCCATATTCTTACTTTAGCCAAAGCATGCAATTTGACATAAAGGAAACATTTCATTTATTTGATTTTTTTCAAAAGACATGAATGCATGATTTCATATGGCATACAATATTTAACATGCTTGGAAAAAGATAAAATGATGTAAGCATATGGCTTCATTCACCCTAATTAATTCCTAAAGACAATCTTATGAAATAAGATCATTTAAATTGAATCAAAATTCCTTTTAGGAGATTTTTATTTGTTTGAATTTGATTTGATTTAGGAAATGTGAAAAGAGTTTGCTGGTCCTAACCCATTTTTCCGATGTGTGAATTGATTTAGTTTAATTTTTAGAACAATTAGATTGATTTTTATATTTTGTTAGGTTAAGGTGTGAATTAAGTCCATTAATTACCCCTTACCGACAACACGTTAACATAATTAACCAAACAATTATGAGCCAACATATGATATGCAACCACATGGAATTTAAATCGAAATGCACCTAAGAAAGAAAGGGCCTAATGGGGCTCACAATTGATTAATTAAGCTAAAGGGTTTAATTAAGTACTTTCATAATCTTCCCACACATATGGTTGGGATTTCCTTAAACACCTTAGGCTCTTGAACGCCTAAGGATCTACTTAGTAAGAGATTGATTAAGTTCAGATTGATTTTGAAAGTTTGATTAGAATAGTTAAGTAGATCATTAGTGGATTAATCCTTAATTATGCTTGGATTAACGAAGAAAGGGGGTTTAGGGAATAACTTAAGGAAAATACCCCAAACCCATTCCATAAACCCCTCCTTATTTAAACAATGTTTAATTATATCAATTAAGGGATTAAATCACTGTTCACATGCTTAATTGCTCTTAAGAATATTAAGAGGGTGATTAGGAGTTCATTAATTAATTCCCCTAATTAACTCATTAATAAATTCCAAGAAATTTAGGGCAGGCAGAAGTCAGCCCCCTAAATATGTCTAAGAAAATTGGAATTAATTAAGTAGTCAGGGAGTAATTAAGGTAATTAGATTTTTAATTAAATCCTAACTAAGGAAAATCCACTGTTCAAATAATTAGAAATAACTTTATTGGATTCCCCTTTGAATTATCTTTAAAATGAACTTGAGTTTGCATTTTTTGGATTTTTCTACATTTAGTTATGAATTTATGATTTTTTTGTGATTAATTGAAAAATATCCTAATTAATTAACTAATCCCGTCGGTGCCACGTGGACCACTAACACGGCACGCTTTCCATGTGGTGTGATAGGATTAGTTATTTAAGTTGTCATATCACATGTCACGTCAGTCGTCGGCACAATGCGCTTTCCCCTAGGCCGTCCGATCAAAGATCGGATAGTCAAGAATAAGCCCGTGGTTTGAAAAGAATTAAATCAAAGATCTAACGCATTTTAATTAGGGTCGTCCATCCAAAACATGCGGGATGGACGTCCCAAGATTCATCCCTACCTAAGTTGCGGAAGACGGAGGCCTTCCATCCTCCATGGCATGATCTAAGCTCACTTGAGCTTGGATTTGGCAGAGATTCACCCCACACCATCAAGAGGTGTAGGGAAGAAAATCCAACGGTTGAATTTTAATGGGATTACAATTTCCATCACAAAGGACCAAGCATTTTTCAAAAGAGGATCAGTTTTGAGTCATACCTCACCGGTGGCTATCACGGGTGCTTCCAACAGACGAAGTAGCTTCGTCTAGTGGAGACAAAGCTCTGTTGAAAGTTTCAAGCCTTGATTTGAAGTGGATCTTCCAATTAACCAAGCTCCCCTTCAATGGATTGTGGCTTTAATCAAAGTGAGGCTTCCCGTGGCTTGATGACTTTGGATTTGCTTTGGGTGAGCTCGACTTGCTTCCTTGATGGTGCTTGCAAAAGGAATTGAGGTTTGGTTGAGTATTGAGTAAGTTAGAAAATCCTTAGGCCTCCCCTATTTTGGCTATGGAGAAAATCGAGAGAGGGAAATTCAAAGGAGCTAGGGAATGCTTGGGAAACTTGGAGAAGCTTTGCTTTGATCCTCTGAGCTCAATCGAATGCAAAGAAGGTGGTTTGAGTGGGAATGTGGGGGAGTATATCTCCCCCTACTTGGATTGGATGACCAAGGCTTGCTCTTCCATTTTGGATCAATAGATGAGATTGAATGGGTTATTTTGGTTGTTAGGAGTTCCATGTGCTTCAGTTTTGACAGAGGAGTGGAGGAGAGGGAGTGCACATGTGTTAATTGAGTGTGGGAGGTGATCCAAGTGGAGAATTATCATTGAAGGGATCAGTTTGGCCTTAGGTTGGGTCATGGCTGACCCAAACCCATTGTCATGCACCACCTTAGTGTCCATGTGGTCCACTAGGAGGATGCCAAGTGGGCATGAGAAGGAATTGGCCAAATTCAAAGTGAATTTGGCCATAGGTTACCCTTTGACCCAAGGGTAAAATGGTCATTTGACCTTGATTTTAATTTAGGCAGATTTAAAATATTTCAAAAATAGGTTGGGCCAAATTTCAAGAAATTTGGAGTTGATTTGATATGATTTGGCTCAAGTTGACCCATTTAGGTCAAAATGGGTTAACTTGGGTCAAGTTGACCAATTGGTCAAATTGAGTCAAACCATGGGTTAGGTCAAGTTCAAATGATAATTTGGAGTGATTTGGTATCATTGGTTTGGTTCAATTTGATTTATATTTAGTTTTGGTTCAATTGAGTTCACTTAGATTAAAAGGGTCAAGTTGACCAATTTGACCATTTGACCCAATTGGGTTAGGTCATGGGTTGGTTTAGGCTTGGTTGGTCATTTTAAATATTTTACAAGCTTTGGTTTCAATCAATTTTGGTTTGGTTAAGTTTCAAGTTGATTTGACCTTTTAGGTCAAGTTGGGTTCATGGTAAATTGGGCTAGGTTGGGTCTAGTTGGCTAATTAGAGCTTTGGTCAAGTTCAACAAGTGATTTAGAATGAATTTGACCCATTGGTTGCAATCAAGTTGTCTTAGATCAAGATTTGTCCCATTTTGACTTTTTAGGTCAACTTGGGTCAACTTGGGTCAAGTGGCCAATTGAGCTAGGTTTGGCTCAATTGATGGCTTGGTCAAGTTCAATCATTATTTATGAATTGGTTTAGATCAATGGTTTCAATCAATTTGGCCTATGATGGATTTTGGCTAGTATAGGTTTCATTTGGGTTAAGTGTTGACTTGGTCAAAGGCTGGGTTTGACTTGGCTTGACCTAATTTGAGTGATTGATCATCCAATGATGATTGTTGCTCACAATCTGAGGCTTAGATGGGCTTAGTTCAATCTAATTTGGGTAGGATTAGAATTTGGCTCAAAAATGTGCTTTAGGTCACTTTGGGTCAAGTGAGCCGAAGTGGGTCAAATGACTTGATCAAGGCTTGATTCAAGTTTGGTTGAACTCACATATGGACTTATGATTGAAATATAAATCCAATTGCAAGTGATTTGGAGTCAAATGGGTTTTGATTCAATGATAATTTCAAGTTCAAAAGGGTGAACATGGGTTTGATTTGGGTTAGTTTGATTTTTGTTTGATGATTGAAGTTTATATTTATATTTGGTTTGTGATTGAAGGATTGATTTTTTGGAGAGAAAATCCAAAGGTTTGAATTGATTTCAGAAATATTTGGCTTAGTTCAAGAATTGACTTGAAAGGGTATAGATTGGATTTAGGTTAGATTTGGATTTGAGTTTTGAATTTAGTTTTGGTCATTTGAATTTATATTTCATTTATATTTGTGAATATAAATGAGTATATAAATGGGTTATGAGAAAATATTTTGAATTTGGAGTGATTTGAATTTGATTTGAGCTTAAGTCCATAAGATGAAATCAAAGGCTTAGGAAAGATTTTTGGATTTAGAATTGATCATGGATTTCAATCATTTGGAATTGATTCATGATTTGAGAAAATCAATTAAGTTGGAATTAATTTAAGGTTTGATTTGGAATTGATTTGACTTTGAGTTGGTTTGAATTTGAAGTTGATTTGAATTTGAAGTTTTGACTTGAAAGGAGGAAGTAAGGATTTGGTTCAAGCTATTGGGCACACAAGTTTTCCTAATACCCCAAAGGCATGACCCATTCTTATGTCTAACTCTTCTAAGTCTCTAGGGTTAGGTTAAGTGTTCACCTAATCACTAGAAGTGTCTTAAGACTAAGGAACTCTTAATGTCTAGAGAAGTCCTATGTCTAAGATGAAGAAGTTGAAAGCTCACTCCAAAAGTGAGATCAATAATAGCACTACTATCATAACTTATCAGCTTTTCTCAGACATATGCCTTATTGCCTCTACCGTCCCGTACATTTGCGAAGAATTTGTGCACTACTGAGATGATGCATGAGTTGTTGTTATAGGCTAGTTTAAGCCACCTCTGCTCCACAATTATCCCCTTAATTCTACCATTGGAATTCTAGAATCCCCTCTCTAGAATTAGGTGCTTGTGGAGGACACTGTGCTAGTATTGTTCCTCAACGTCAACGCTAATGAAGCGATTGGCATCACTAGATGCGGTCTTCTTGGCCACAACTCTTCTAAGAGGCATGATTAATAATGAAAATTGAAAAACAAAGATAGTTAGAAAGAAAAGAAATTCTTAAAGGGAAGGTATCGATGAATGAAACTCCTTAACAGCCTAGGCATTTATTTACAAATCAGGACCTAGTGCTATGGATCCCAGACTTGACGCCGAGGCACTACCCTCTTGAGTGACAGAACATGGCCTTAGCACCACAATGCCCACATGCAGCACCGAGGAACTGGTCAGCTCATCTCGTCGATAATTATGCTGTCAAAATGATAGAATTAATTATAATAGATTTTTATAACTGACACACACGAAAAGAGTGTAGAGCCACAACACTCTAACCTGGCATCACAATGCTCATTAGAACAAGGCTGTTGTTTCCTCTTAAAACCTGTTGCATGTCTGTCAAGAATCTTGACCAATGCCACGGTGCTACTAGGAGACACTAGAGCACTATTTAAATGGTCAAATGACCAATAATAGCAGTGTCGAGGCTCTATGACTCCAGCTCATCTGGCCCATGTCATGCCACATAAGCATTATGCTCCACAATCATAGCGCCATGGTGTTGGCTCTTAAAATGAGAATTTTATTATTTATAAATAAAATTTAAATTTTAATTCATTTGCTACGCAAACACCACTATTTCTACTTAATATGTGGACAACCCTAATTTTGAAATTCCAAACAGAATGTAAGCCCAACCTCTGATTGTAGCATTGAGGGGATTCTAGAATTCTAATGGTAGCATTGAGGGGGATAATTGTGTTTAAGCCACCTCTGATTAGGAGAGGGATTCAGTATCAGAACTCAATTAGGTTTGAAATCGTCCATGGTAAACTCAAACAATATGATGACTATCCGATTAGGAGAGGGATTCACTATCAGATTCCCCCAATCTATAATTAACACCAGCTCCGCTAGAGCCACTATCTAGTTAAAAATAATCTCTAAGGTTTTCTAGTTTCTACCAGCTAGACTAGTGAATGAAATCATACTCAAGGTGTACAACAAAAGAAATAGGTCAACCCTGAATGAACCCAGGTCTAACACTACGTCAAAAAGAATATCTATCTTCGATAGGTTATTAGAGGTAGCCCCGCATGCTAAGGATAAAATGATTGTCAAGACCAAATTAAAAACTATCATAGTCAAACCACTTAGCATCACGTCTAAGGAACAAAGCCCGACAAAAACTACTATCCTAGCTCTGAGTACAAAAAATGATTATGAGGCATCTTCTTCAAGCACTAAAATGTCTAGAAGAGCTCAAAGGAAATACAATGTCTCTCATTGAGCTGCCATACTACTCATTCATACTGAGCAATGATCTAACCCATAGGTAGAGGCCAACATACTTACAAATAATATCTTCAACATATTGAAATGGTTCAAAAGAAATAACCCTGAGGGAGAAATAAAGAAATCTTTCTAGGACAACCCGTCAAGTTCTTTGTCTTAGAATCAATTATGATAAATGGAAACTGTTTCATCCTAAATCTATAAGGTCTTGAAGACTACCAAGAATAGAGGTATTCAAATAAGGATTAAGAAATTAGTGAGCTAGGTCACTAAACCAAAAATTTTTTACTTTAAAATAAATGGGAATATTAAGAAGTATCATCTTTCCCATCTTGAGTAGAAATCAAGATAAAAAAAATTGGATGATCGAAGAGCACCAACAACAAGCCATCCAATCAAAAATAAATAGATGGCCAGTTGTTGGAAGGTCTTGACAATAATATCAAAGAAAGTCATATCACTTGGACCTTTCTAACCTAATCAGTGATCATCATGGTCTGACAATTGAGACTCATTCTTAAAGATCCATCACCGGGAGGTCCTAACTTATATTGAGAGCCAAAGAATTGAAAGATGTCAAAGATGAAGGAGCTCATAATAAATTAGCTCCCCCATATAATGAGAAAGTTGATTCTCTTATCATCAATTGGAAGCATCGGTTTGAAAAAAATTGGCCAATAGGTGATGATATGGATGATCAACTTTTTTAGGAAGATGAAAATCTCCCAAACAATAAAGAGCTTAAAGTTTAGATGTTTAAGATAATGAAGAGGTAGATAACATTGAGGTAAATCAGATTAAGGTCGATATTGTTCTCATGGTTGATACTTGTCTAAGAAATAAAGGTGTAGTGTCTGAATAGCAAAATAAGGAAGATCAATAAGGAAACCCAAGTCACCGAGAGCCTAGAGGTGAGGTTCAAGTATAAGTGACTGAAGAACTCATGGATATTGTAGTAAGGCTACAACAATAGATGGGTTCCTAACTTTGAAGGAGAGATTAAGAAATTAGTTAGCTCAACAACCACTTTAATAAAATGAGCAGGCTAATGAAAGACTTAATTGGTTAGCTTAACCTTATAGCAATAGAAATACAACGGATACCTCCAAGGAATCCACCAGAGATAATTAATCCAGCAGTAGAGAATGAGGGTGTACAAAATGCTCCACCAAATCTACTAACAATTGTAGCACATAGACAAGAACCTTCAGGGGAAGCCATACCAAACCTTCATCATGAAGGTGATATTATCACCAAGTCCCAAGTGGAAGATCTCATAAGTCAAAAGGCCAAAGCTGTTATTGCTTTAGAAACTGCCAAACACTTGGAAGGAAAAGAATGACCATATCAAGCTGAGTACTATTAAGTACAATATCCTAAGGGATATGTAGTGCCAAAGTTCAATACCTACTTAGCCATAGAAAATCCATGATAACATCTGGCCCAATTTAAGTCATCATGCAAAAATACTAGCAGAAATGATGCTTTATTGCTACTTTAATTCATCGGCAGTCTTACCCATACAGTCTTTGAATGGTATGCTGAGTTACCTAACAACCTAGTTAAAATATTCGCTAAGCCAGAGTCACTCTTCATCAAGAGATTTGGAAGTGCAACAAAGAAACTAACAATTGTAGATCTCGCCTTCAAGAAAAAAAAGAAAGGATGAGAGTGTTACTAAATATATTACCAAATGGAGGAACTTAAGCATGAGGTGTGATCAGTAGCTCACAAAAAAGCATGTAGTGGAACTCCTAGGAAATATTGATGATCAAATGGCCCCATACTAAGCCATGGCTACAATAAATACATTCCAAGAATTATTAGATCATGTAGCCAAGTTTGAAAGATTTCCCAAACAAAAAGGGCTTAATTTGGGCTATAGTAATAACTTAGTAGAAAGAGGAAAGAAACCCAAGCTGCAAGAGTCCACAAAAAAAAGAAGTGAATACAACATTCATATTTACAGTAGACAAAAAAGAAAATGGTGGAGTGGCATGCTCAGGACCAGCCACAAAGCTGACAAAGGAAAATAAAAGAGTACTAATCCTCCATGAGAAAATGGCTAAGCAGTACTCGCTTAAGAGAGAATGTACTACTAAGATTTTTAAACATATCATAAAGTTGGGATTACAACTGCAGAGCTATATCGACCAGATCAAATAGACAAGGTTGATGATCTCAACAATTGTCCCTTTCATAGGCTTCGAAGTCACCTAATAGAAGACCATTTTATATTCAAAGATTGGGTTGAGAAAAGCTATCATAATGGGGAACTTACCTTGTTAGACAATGTCTTAATAAATCCTAAAAAGAAAAATGCAAGTGATGTTATGGCATAGTCGAATGAAAAAACTGAGTCGACCAAGACTCAAAGCATAAATAAAGACAGAAAAAGCTCCATAAGTACAAGCAGAAAAAGAACGTGGCTAGAAAACTTTTATCTCAAAGAAGACTAAAAGAATGATCAATATTCTTTTAGCTATAGAGGGTGTTTAGTAGAGGAATTCCGTAGAACCTGAAATAGATCCTAGGATACTTCTGCTAATCAGGGGACAATTTTTATACAAAATGAAGGAATAGATAAAAAATGATAAGCCCTCTACATCAAAGCCTCATAAAACAAGAAAAGCTAAGAAGACTAAGAGACAAAAATCTAGGACACAAAAAATGATAGATTCTTTGGAGGAGTAAGAACAACCTCTTTGAAGATCGGTTAGGTTAGAGGAATATATGCACCATTTACAGCTCAACATAGAAGAGCCTAAAGAAGAAGTTGTAAGAGAAACATGTCGAATGATAAGTATGGTTATAACTTCAACTAATTCTAAAGAAGAGCTATGTTTTCCCAAATAATAGTAAATTAAACAAAAAAACAAGTTAGGCTCTAAAAAGTTATAACCTAAATCAAGCAGTAGTTCTGAAAGTCATGAAGACTCTAGGAACTCCAAAGAGTTACAAAGTTTAGAAACTTCTTCTGATGAAGAAAGCCAAGCAGAAGAGATAATACAAGTGCAATTAAGAAGTGGAAAAAAATATTCCTCCACCTCAACAACAAAAAAACCAATGAAAAAGATAAAGAAATTTAAATTAATGAGGATGTCTTACCTCCACCACCGGCTAAACCCCAAAAGTCTACCAAAATAGGAGTAGACTATAATGTTCTGGTACACTTATGTAAGCTTCTTCTCTATTTAGTACATATGACGCTCTTATGCTATCCCAGGATATACAAGAGACCTTAATAAAGGCCTTGCAATGCCTAGAGCAATATGAAGTATTTTTTACTGAAGAAAGGATGAAAGAAGATCTTACCTTGCAAAAGCCATCATTTTACTTCTTAAAATGACTAAACAAAACCTACCTCTTTATGTTACAGCTGAATTTAATTATTCACACATAAAGAGAGTGTTGATTTACCCATGTGCTTCAGTCAATCTCCTAATATCTAAGACACTTAGGGCATTAGCTTTAGATGCTATGTTGAACTCATTTTTGGATGAGGTTAACATTACTTCCAAAACTAATAATTAGGATATCTAATCTTAGATTAGGAATCTTTTAATTAGATACTTAGGACACTTCACTTAGTGGCTTAATGAACCTTTCTAGAATCTAATCCAACTCAACAAGATTGGATAGACCTAGACCAAATTCAAATCCAAGCCTAAAGAAATTGAAATTTAAAGCCACTTGAATTTAAATTAAAGTGAATAGAGTAATTAATCTAATTATCCTATTTAACCTTAAAGCCACTTAAACTTAATGGTCAACCTTTTTAACATAGGTTTGACTTAAGTGGGTCCTACCAAGTTAAAAGGCAACCCACCAAAAATCTGACCAAATAAAATCTTTCTAAATAATCTAAATAATAAAATATTCATATTTGAACATGATTTTAAAAGAATATAAATCCAATAAGTGCCTTAATTAGGCTAAATAGGTCATTTAATCTAAATCGGCCTAAGTGGACCATATTGGATTCAAATTCAAATCAACCCAAATTAATTATCTAAAATTATTTGAAAATGATAATCAAACATAATTCAACCCATCACTGGGTCTAATTTGACCAATTTGGCCATTTTACCCAAATGAACCCAAACATAACCCATTAAGCTGTATTTGAGCCAAATGAGTCAAAATTGAAATTAACCTTAAACTAATTGAAACAAATTACTCTAAGTCATCTCACACATGTGCTTAAACATGCTTGGAGTCCAAACATGATCTAATTGGATCAAAGTTGGTCATTTGACTCAATCAAATTCAACTTAAACCATTTAAGGTAAAATGGATCAAGATGACTTGGAATTGAATTAAATCCTCATGTGGCATGGGTCAATTGGATTCTTAATCATCCAATAGAAAATATATGATATTTTAAACTCAAATCTAAAACCAATAAATGAAAAGAAATGTGATTAAAGCATTTGAATTTAACTTGAATCCAATGGCATAATTAACAACCAAATGAACCAAAGCTTGAACCAAACCCATTTAAATTCATCCAAATCTATTCTAAGATGGGTTAAGAAAGAATGATAATAAGCTTAGGAAACTTAACCAACCCTAACTAAAATCCAAAAGGATGGAATATGCCATGGTAAGCAAAGAGAGTACAAAGCCAAATTCAAATTCTTCAATCCCTCATCTTCTTTGCTTTCCCACCTCACCACCTCTAGATAGCTATTAAATAGCTGATGATCCTTGGAGCTATCTTCCAAGGACAAAAATTAAGCATGGCCAACCAAGGAGAAGAAAAAATACATAAGAAGCTCTTGGTCTCTAATGGCAACAATATATAGAGAACATCTTGAGTGAAATTGGCTATTCCATTATCTTCCCCACCACATACAAAGTTGATTGAATTTCTTCCCTGATTCCCTCACCATTGGGAGGCCGAAAAATGACCAAAGCTGATGAGAAAGAGGCTGAGCTTGTTCTATAAGGCAATCCACTAGGAGAGGATCTAATTCCTTCTACCCACAGCCTTGATGCACCATTCCAAACCTATTGGAGTCAACCCCACTACCGAAGATCGCTGGAATTGAGATACACCATTAAAGCCACCTCTTAAGATTTTGGTTTGGGGCTTTTCAAAATGAATTTGATTTTAAGGTAGATCAAATCATATATATCCCTCTTATTTCATTCACTAATGGTTTTGGAATCAAATTCGAGCAATTTCAATGGTTGGATCACTGAAAATTACTTCAAATCGATGGACGGCTTTCAGAGTTCATCTCCATCAAAGGAGAGATAATCTTTGCCATATGTTCCTTTTGATAGGAATGGATGGGCGAGATTTAGGTGGATCGTTTGATTAAATCCCTTAAAGAAATTATGGATTGATTAGAGCCATTCGATCTTCGATCGAACGACCAATAAGAATTCTACATGTGCCTCCATTTTGACATGGGATCCACATGGATCCTGCATGGACGAATACCATGGTGCTACATGTAAAGCAGTGCCACATCTTATCCACATGGATCTGACATGATTAAAGAGAAATTTCAGGGTTTCTAAATTTAAAAAGTAAAGAAATTTCTAAAAAATTTAAAAAAAATCATTGAAAATAAAATATAAACATAAAAATTCAAATGAAAGCTCTGTGGACTCCTTTTGATGAGCAGAATCCATTAAAATTAAAATACCCAATTAATTTTGGGTAAATTTTGATTAATTTAAGTTTAAATAAAAATTTTCAAATCTAAAGTAATCTCAAACCATTAACCAAAATGATATGAGACTTTGGGGAATTGAAATCAGTGTTAAGATACACATTAGGTGAATTTCTCAATAATAAATCTAAAAAATATCAAATTTTCTAAACCTCAATTTTAATAAAAATAAATTAAATATGACTCATATAAATTAGGAAAAGTATGGAAATGATCCAAAACTTCATAATACATCCTAATGAAATTAAATACATCATTGAAACCCACTAAAACCAAATTAATCATAAAATGACTAATTTGGCATTTGATTGAATTAATTAATTCAATTGATTAACATGAATTTAAATAAATCATAATAAATCAACCAAGTTTCCAAAATTTATGAATAAACCCTCTATGGAAACACCTTATAGAGGGGAATCACAGAAAAATAAAACCACTAAATAATTACAATTAAATTAGGGTTAATTTAACTTTTAATGAAATAAGTAAAACCTTAATTAATTCCCAATTACACATTTGATTAAGGTGATAGATAAATCAAATTGGCAAGGAACCCCACTTGTCATAAAAATTTCATACCTAATGGACTTCTATATTGGGAATTCTTGAATTTCTAAGTCTCTAGGTCAATTTAAAGAAAATAATAAATCATCAAAATTACAAAAATTAGAAAATTCATAATATAAACTTAAAACATTATAATTGGCATGAGATCACTTAAATACAAATGTCCAAGCAATCTTAAAGTAAAGGAACTTATTTAAATTAAGTTAAAGATTATGAATAATTGAAAATGTGGAATTTAATTATACTCTAAAATTAATGATTAATTAAACCATGATAAACCCATTAATAAATTAAAATATAAAATTCATTAACTTCTGAACTATATAATATATCAACATATAAATACATTAAGGCCATTTAGAATAAGGAATAAAATGGATACAATTGTAAATGTGAAAGATTAAATTTAATTAAACTTAAAATGACATAAAAGTTAAAGAAACCTAGGGTAAGTTTAATTCATATAACAAAAAATAATAACAACTCTTCCTTAAACTTCTTAGGCTATGGTGAATAATGGTAATTACATTGCCCTAAATGATAAAAAGAACTCTTTTAAATAACATAATTATCATTCCCTTTAAGTTAATTGAAATGAATTGAACTATTCCATAATGTATGAAATCACAACTTAGAATCAACTATCTTAATCTAAGATCATTAAGAAGCATTAGAAAAATTAATGAAATAAATGAATTGAAATAAGAGAGATCAAACAATAATAAAATTTGAATAGTCAATTCAAGATGATACAAATTATACAAATGGGTTATAAAATTAAAACATGTGAGTTTACTTAATAAACATAAACAAAATAAAAAGAGAACAAATGAGATCAACTTGAAAAATAAATATAATAAATACATCCAAATGTAATAAGTAAACTAAATCATCCCAAAATTAAATGAATGATAATGAACAAATAAAATGAATATAGCTTAATGAAACATACCGATGAAAGTTAAAACATAAAGTTAAATGAAATCAAACATAAAGGTTTAACCTAAACTAAAACATAACAATAATAATGAACAAAATAAAAAAAGAGTGAAACACATTAACTTAAATATGTTTAGTTGACATAATGGGCGTACATTAAATAAAAATCAAATATGAACATTAACAAAAAGAATGAAAAATAAATCAAATAAAAAAGAAATTAAAAGAAGAATCAAATTTCAAAAGAAATAAAATTACAAACTTATTTCAAATCTAATCTTTTAAATGAATCTAAAAGGAATTAATCAAGATACTTAGGATTTTAATTAGACTTTTAGACTGAATCTTCATCTTAAGATGAAGGTTTTATTCTATTAGGATTTTGGATGTTGAATAGAATTGGTTCTACCAAAAATAGAATTTGTTGTATTCTTCATTCTTGAAAACTTAAATTTCACTTTAACATAAAAAAATGAATTTCAAAATGAAAACAAAATCACAAATCATTAAATCACTTAAATGTAAACTACCCCTAGTAAATTAAACTAATTTTAAAATTAAAAAAGTAAAACAAATTAAATTAAAAATTTTTTATAATCAACATCATATGGTATATAGTTTGGAAACCCGAAGTTGTAGGGCTATTGGTCCAAAGGAGATCTTGATACTTTGAATCTTTAATATAATAATGACACGTACCTATGAAGTTAAATTATAAAAATTAAAAAGTCTAAAAATCAAGTTAAATTAAAAATTGGAAACCCAAATTAAAACTTGAAATAGAAAAGGGTCTAGCAATGTTTTGCTATACAAACCCTCATTCTTCACACACTAAATCATTAGGTCACGAACCATAGATTTAGGTTAGGTCGTTCTGTCATATTCTGTGATGTGAAATGCCTTTTTATTATTTTATGGTGTACTATTTTAGACTAGATGGCTGAGATTGATTGCCATTAGTCTGGATGGTAGGACATTATTTTTAGAATTAACATAGTCTTCTGTAGGGGGGTTGTGCTAAAAGGGACCATTATCATAAGATAAATTATAAAATTATTTTTTGCTTGCAGGTTTTCAATAGTCCTTTAACATAGCCCAATAGGCCAGGTGGGCTTGGCAAGTAGCTAATGTTAAGCCTGTATGTTTGTAAAATATAAGTATTGTGTGCTATTTGTAATTTCTTGATATTTGTTTTACAGGGCTTAGGATTTATTTTTGAATTTGAAATATAAAATTGAGATTCAAATTAGGTTAGGATTTATGGGGTCTAGGATTAATAGGAGCTGACCTTACCAGTAGATGGGTGTAGAGGTCCCTTATGATGCCCAATGAAGGTTCCTAAAGAAGTAGACGATCCTAGAAAGAAGACTCATAGATCTAAATTTTAGTTTTAGGCTAGGTTGTATAAGAGCAGAGCTCGGCTGCCCATTTTTTCTTTCTTCTAGGGTATACAATGACACTTTGCCGCATTGGCATTTCTTTAATTTAAAATTGGCTTGATCTATTTTGGGCGCGTAATAGAATCAACCTAATTTTTTAGGTTTTTTTTATGTTGTTTTCTATGATGAATGCATGGACAATTATGCTCTTAGGAAAACTAAACTTTCTACTTAATTTAAATCTAATCAACTCAAATACAAAAAGAAAGAAGCATGAAACTTCATATAAATTAAAGCCCTAGGAATAACCTAAAATTAAATAGAAATAATTAGCTCTTACAAACCATACTACCATATTGCTCTAGACTCTTGAATTGGGCACTTCACCCATTGCACATAAGGAACATCTAACCTATAAGGATGACCATCTTCTTGGGGAAGCCTACCTTTTCTTATTAATTTGGCCCATGACCACTTCTAATTTCATGGCATTTAGGCATAAAAATGCATACCCCATGATCTTAAATGAATCATTAGAAAATGTGCATTAGTTATTGTATATCATACCCTACATGATCTTAAGGATTAGGGAGTGAGTTTAGGATTTTAGATTCTTTCTTAAAATGCAATAGCCTAGCCATCTAGCATACATGAGACTTGGCATCATAGATTTAAAATATGCTTAGGAGGTGTTAGCTGGCAGCCCTTCTAGGCGGGTTATAAGTCTAGAAGAGTCAAGGATAGGTCAGTTCCCTCAAGTGAGAGGAATGACCAATAACTCCCAAGAGTGGAACTAGGTCAAGCCTCTGATATGTGTCAGAAGTACTTATAAACTTAGGTTCTGAAGCATCCTACTAGAGTAAGTCTTCAACCCTAGGCATTTCTACAGTTTTGTGTTTCTAGAATCTAAGCCCTATATTTCTAATAAAATGTTAACTTGAAATATAAATTAAATTCACAATTTAAAACCTAATGAGGATAGTTGAAATGCCTACAAGGCATCCTAGTATCAATAGACATTTTCTACATAAATCCCATTTAGCTCCCAAAAATAAGTCTTTCCACTTTGGATCATTCCTAATTGAAATTCCAAATATCATATCCTTTGAAAAATACCTTAGAAATCCATAGAAATAATAACTTATTTCTTTAATCAAGAGTATTCTTAGGAAGAGATCCTCCATTCCTAAGATGTAATTCATTATAAAGGTTTGCCCTTATAGGGAATCATGAACCCAATTTAAAATAAACCTTGCTCTACTTCTTATGTAATTCAGGGGAAAACTTTCTAAGATATGAAAAACCCGTTAGCTTTAGGAGTATTTTAATAAATGATCGAATTCATTATAGAATAACATGTTTGTCTTCTGACATAATATGTTTACTCAATGACTCATTTGATCATCCAACTAACAAATTCTAAAAACTTATGTGGTGTCATAAATATTTCTTATATGCTCGATACCTCAATAAGAGCATAATATTCTTACAATTTTTTAATGAATAAGGTAGAAAACTTTAGGATCTATTATCCTGCCCATATGATTCGAGGAATTATATATAGAAGATAAATTTTATGTAATCAAAGCCAAAGTTGCATATAAGGCACTCCTAGGTAGGCCATAGATTCATGAGTATGATGGTATAGCACCTTCGACTCTTCATCAATGCATAAAATATATCCAAAATGGTGAAGAACATCAAATTGATGAAGACATGAATCTATTCTTGATATGTGAAATCCAGATCTATGATGACGCCAAGTACTATATCCCAAAGAAGATTGAAGAGATTAATCCCCAAAAGAAAGAAAATCCACCTATCAAACTAATATTAAGGAGTGGCGATCCAAAAAGTAAAATTACTAATGAATCAAAATAATCCATGGTAATTCCCCACCTTAGTAGTGATACCGAAGAGGATGAAAATGAATTAGTACCTAGGAGGGCCTCAACTAGTCAAAAGAAAGCAAAGGCTAGTACTAGCGATGTGACCAACAATTAGAAAAAAATATGCATATCTTAAATAAGATTGTTTGAGTTTCAAGTTTCTGATAAGGTTATAAAAAAATCTTAATACCAAAAGCACATATATAAAAGCCTTATCAAATTCAAAGAGAGAAGACATAGAATAATTAAAGACGATCTATGTTCCTTCGAGAAGGGGTTACAAAGACCGTGGAATCCTATTCTATAAAGTTTAAGAGCGATCCACAAATTCCACGCAAGAACTATTTGAAGAATATGATTTTGAGGAAGAAGACGTTTAATTATCATTCATCAATACTTTTCATTAGCTTTAAAGAGGCTAATCAGAAATAATGTCCAGCTATCACAATCAAATGCACAAGCTTGATTGTTTAAAAGGTTCTAGCAAAAGGATAATGTTCAGAGTTCCATTGGATATGGAAAATTCACTACGTGGGGATTAGGATATATTCATTCATCAAATTCCTTAACAAGCTCCTGCTATGCCATATCCGATAATGAAATAATTCCATTCGAAACTATAAATCTAAAAAGGAGCTCCTCACAGGGGAACAAAAATGTGTCTAAAGACAAATTAATAATCAACCTCAAAGAAGCTTTGAAAGAATTTGAAGAAGGCAATCAAGCCACGGTCAATGAACTTCAAAAAATTAACCTAGGTATAAAAAAAATAGCCTAGGACAACTTTTGTTAGTGTTAATCTCACACTAGAAAGATTGGAAGAATTAAAATCATTACTTTATGAATATAAAGACTGCTTCACATGGAATAATAGTGAAATGTCAGGTTTATTGCTAAAGGTGGTTGTACATAAATTGGCTATTAAATCTGATGTTCAGCCAGCAAAGCAAGCATCGAGGCAAATGCAATTAGAAATTGAAGAATAAGTAATCGTTAAAACCAAAGAGCTCATTGAAGAAGGGTTCATCAAGGAAAAAAATATGCTGATTGGATTGCTAATATTGTCCCAATAAAAAAGAAAAATGGGTAAATCTGAGTCTACATCAATTTTTAAGACTTAAATAAAGCATGCCTAAAGATGATTTTCCATTGTCCAATGTAGAAGTCATGGTGGATATTACATCTAACTATGATATGTTCTCCGTCATGGATGGATCATCAGGCTAAAATCAAATTAAAATGGCTCCAAAAGATAAGAAGCACACATCCTTCCGTTGGGCAATTGGCATATATTGCTACAAAGAAATGCCATTTGGATTGAAAAATGTAGGTGCCACTAACCAGAGAGCGATGACTCACATCTTCGACAACCTTGTGAGTCTAGAGCTAGCAATTAATAAGAAAATTAATAAGCTTCATATTTATGAAGATTTCTAACTTATAATCTAATAAATAATTGAGACTTTTAAGATAAATAAGCCATAATTAATGTTTTACCATTTTATAGCTTTTAAAATAAATCCCTGAAGTAACCACATTAAGGGTGTCACATCGAGACAATGGCAAGGCCAACACATTAGTTAAATTAATTACAAAAATGATAGCCCCTTAGAGAAATCCAATTACAATAATAGTCTAAAATAGGATAGCACTAGTGTCAACCCACCTACAAGCCTTTAAAGCTAAAGAAAGTCAAGAAGTTGTGATCATGATAAAAGAAGATGACTGGCAAGAATCATTCATCACCTATCTCAAAAGTGGTCGACTACCAAAATAATAAATCAAAGGCTCATCAAATTTCACAAAGAGAATTACGATACACTCTTATAAATGACACATTGTATCGACGCGCCTTTGACCAAATATAGCTACGATGCCTAGGATCAGATGAAGCCAGTAATGGCTGAAGTTCATGAAGGATTGTATGGAGCACACCAATTTGTCCCTAAAATAAAATCAAAATTAAATAAATGGGATATTAATGGCCTAGCTTGGTTCAAGATTTCATAAAAATGCTAAAAGATGTCATCAGTGTTAAATACATCCAGACACACTACATCGGCCACCCAATACCCTAAACCAAACAATAGTGTCATGGAAATTTGAATGCTAAGGAATTGATATAATAGGTCCAATAGATCATCTACCATCTAGAGGACATCGCTTCATTCTAGCTGCTACTGATTATTTCTCAAAATAGACAAAAGCAATCCCATTAAGAGAAGTTAAAGCACACAATGTAGTAAAGTTCTTCCAAGACCATATTATTTATAGATTCAAAATACCTTGATCAATTATATCAGACAATGACACTACCTTCAAGAATACCAAAGTTTATTATTTTACTATAAAATATAAGATAAAATGGCGATATTCCTCAATATACAATCCAAGAGCCAATGGTTTGACAGAGGCATTTAACAAAATGCTAATTAAGTTGCTTAAAAAAATTCTTTCTAAAATTAAAAGAGAATATCCTGATAAATCAATTGAAGCATGGTGGGCATACCATACAATATACAAAATTGCTACACAAGCAACACCATACTCTTTAGCTTTTGGAGTAGAAGCAATACTTTCCCTCGAAGTAGAATTACCTTCAATCCGCAAAGCAGTTCAAAGAAAACTTTCAATAGAAGAAAATATTTGAATATGATATGAAAAGCTTGAAGCCTTAAGCCTTAAATGAAATGTGACTACAAGCCTAACAAAGTCTAGAAATATATAAAGCAAGAATGCCCCAAGCTCATGACCGTCAAAGTAGGTGAACTAGCACTGGTACAAAGAAGGTCCATCATTCCACATCAACGAGTTGCTAAAAAATTTGATCCAGGTTGGGAGGGACCACATATCACCCAAAAAGTATAGAGAGACGAAGCTTATCAGCTTATTGATATGAAAGGCATCAGGCTTATGCCCCTTATAAATGGACAATATTTCAAAAAATATTAAGCATAACTATAAATGAAATATTCATATCTCAATGAGAATTTCTCCTATCAAATGGAAATGCTATCCAATTAAGCAAAATTAAACTAAGATCCATCATGCTCAAAGGGGTTGGATCAGATCCACCATTCCCAAAGGGGCTAGATCCAAAACCCTAATTTAGATTCCATCATACACGAAGGGGTCGGATTTAAATTAAATTAAGATCCATCATGCCTAAAGGGGTTGGATCAGATCTACCATGCCCAAAGAGGCCTAATCCAAAACCTCAATTTAGATTCCATCATACCCAAAGAAGTCAAATCTAAATTAAACTAAGATCCATCATGACCAAAAGGGCTGGATCAGATCCACCATTCCCAATGGGGCCAGATCCAAAACCTCAATTTAAATTTCATCATACCCATAGGGGTAAGATCTAAATTAAACTAAGATCCATCATGCCTAAAGAGGCTTGATCAAATCCACCATGCCCAAAAGGGCCAAATTTAAAACCACAATTTAGATTCTATTATACTCATAGGGATCATATCTTAATTAAACTAAGATCTATCATACCTAAAGGGCCTGGATCAAATTCATTATATCAAAAAAGGCCATATCTAAATTTAAATTTAAATACCCCATATAATCACGAGAAGAAAGTTTAAATATAAATCTTTATAAAAGTCTAAATTGGAAAAGCTCATATGCATAGCTCATGCATAAATTCAAATATTACTGTTAATTTATAAAACTCTTAAAAATTATATGCTTCTCTAATCCAGATATATTACAGGTTGATTACAATGTTCATTTGGAAAACACCAGATGATATACCATCAACTAAGCCTACTAAAGAGCATATATGGACCATTATTGAAGCCTGCGATCCATGTGGTACAGCTAGGATACAAGACAAGTTATCATAGAACCAAGATATGTTAAGAGGTAAAGATATTTTTTAATACTCATTTATTCGATCATCACGTCTCCCACTATCTGACTCACAGTTTCCAACTGTCTACGACCCAAATGATTGGACAAATAGTCATGGTGCCCATTTAGAATGAGTCACAGATAACCTTAAGTTTGGCGATCCGAATGTGCTCCAACCAACCGAAGGCACTGCTTCGCCTACAGGCATAGTCAGGCTACTGGTCACCATATATTGCATCATGAAGTAGAAGATTAAGACCCAAAATTAGATTTTGGAACTCCATTATCAACTATCAGTAGATACATGTATTGGGTTCGACATCATTTGCAAATTCACAATGATGTTCTTACAAAAGCTTGTATATATCCGGCACTCTATGCATCACTATTTGATTATAGTTACCTTCCTTTAACATGGATCAAAAGTATAACAAAATATTAGGATAGAGCTACCAATACTTTCTTGGTTGGTCCACATGAATTAACAATCACCATGGTAGATATGCAGGATATAGCAGGACTTCCAATTATAGGAACTCCTTATGAAGAATGTATTCCACCAGATCATGAGCCTTTTCAGCGCCAACTAGATGGACAACATAGAAGAGGTAGTTACATATATTCTTTAGGACTACATCGTGTATTGGCTTATTGTTAGGGACTATCCAAAGAACGGAGGATAGGTCGTAGACATCAAAGTATGATCACTTTGGACACGTGGTCAAAATCTTTCTCCATTTAGGGATGCACCTGCCACATTTTGCATGGATTGAAGATTCATTTGATAATAGAGCCCATACATCTGCTAACACCAAATTTGAGTCAACATAAAATGTCAACTCTTTCCAAATACTAGCACATAACATTAACGAGGAACTATCTTTAGTGGCTTTCATTGCCACGACTATGCTATTTTATATTCCCTTGGCATAATAGATTATTTCATCCTTCTACCTTACTTATGGATAGCCTACTTGCTCGTGGTAAAAGGATATCATTAGTTCCTACAGCATTGGCCTACTTATATCGTGGATTAGATAGAGTAAGTATCATGATCGATTCATGACACGATGATGTGGATGCCACTTGGGATTATCTATATGGATGGATTCATGTTCATATTTCAAGAGCCTTCAATTATCCTGAGACACTGTCCTATTTCAAAGAGCAT
Organism: Cymbidium sinense; assembly: GCA_021442155.1. Classification (NCBI taxonomy): domain Eukaryota; kingdom Viridiplantae; phylum Streptophyta; class Magnoliopsida; order Asparagales; family Orchidaceae; genus Cymbidium; species Cymbidium sinense. Next base: position 95,946,090 of record CM038219.1, read on the forward strand.
AATTTCCCCATGATTATGAAACTAAGCTTATAGCCTGTCTATTCAAAGTATGGGGAAAAAATTCATAGACTCTCTTATTGATAGAGGCACTCCCATTCTATCATTATAGTGAGGATACAGGCACATCACATAATATCTCATTGAGCTAAGACCCATTTGGCTATGTTATCACCACCATGAATCTGTAATCTTGGAATATTACAACCTTAATTTGGTGGATAGATAGTTTGTATTTACTCAAGCTACACCTATATACAAGTTATCACTGATAATGTATATAATAGATACTTATTCCTTAGAAGAACTTTCACTAGCAGTTTGTTTAATGACAACCTCTACAACATGAACCTTCACACTTTATCTGTGAACCTGTTCCAATTTTTATATAGCTCTATAAAAGACTCATACAGGGGTCAGTCATGTAAGGTTAATGTGGATCCTCTATACCTGCTCTTCCTTCTTGGAGCTAGGCTTTCGCATATACAATCATAAAATGTGAAAGGCCAGACTGGTCAAACCTATACCATATATGACTAATACTTTTAAAAGAGCATTAAATGACCAAAAGACAATAAAAAATGATGATGCCAAAATTCATCTACTCAAGAGAAAAATGATAGGAACCTCTGTATCCCCCCACCAGTTCATTCTAATATACTAGTTGTAAATATAAACAACTCTATTCATGTTCTTGCCTCACCAATAGTAGCTAAACTATCATCAAAACAAAAGGATAGTGATGTCACACTAGTATTATCCATAGATACTACTATAATATCTCCAATATACATCTAACCTGCTAGTACTGATCGTATATATTTAGAGAAAATATACATACAGAGGAGTCTGACACTGTGGCTACTACTTTTTAACCACTTTTATTAGATTCAACTTGGGTAATGGTGAGTGTAACCCAAGATGACTTTTAGATCTAGATTCTTATGCAGAAAGCCACCCTATATATAGTCTGAAACATATAATTCAGAGGCAAATATCTTGCATGGAAATTTTATGTTTTATTTCAAGAATATGCCCTAGGGCTTCAACTGCCTTGCATGGTAGTCCTTCAAAAAGTTTATATCATACAATAGCGGCCCTACATTAATTACTTCTAAGTATCAACTTAGAATTTCTATTTGATCTATCCAGCTTCTATGTAGAGATAAATTTTTTACTAGATTATTCTGTTGCTCTAGGCCTTGAACCAAAAGAATTACAGTTATTAGAATCCCTCTATAGAGATGTCAAATTTGGAATGTTCTCTTTACGTACTACCTACAAGGAAGTCTTGTTAGATACACTTGCTATTATAGAAACATCAGCTAATTAGCCAAGATCTAAAGCATAGTCTCAAAGCCTTGAGATCCTTCCAAAGAGAACTTCCTAGAGCACAAATGGAACTCCTCAATTTTTTAGTTGAATTGAGAGAACTACAACAAATGAGACAATACTTACTAGAAAGGAAGGCTATGATTAAACAAGTTGTCACAGTCATAGAAGAAGATTGTTCATAGATAAATGCTCGGGTGTCCAAACTTGAACAAACTCTTTCTTCATTAGAGAGTGATCAGGAGGTTGCCCTACAACATCTCCATGAAGCACAAGAGAGGCAAGCTCCTATGTCCTATAGAGCTCATACAGGTTTTATTTGTATTAGAGAAATTCAGGCCAACTATTTTAGCTAAAATCTTCTCATGTAACTATCTTTATTATCATATAATACATGAAGATTATTGGAGTAACATGTTAGAGCTTCAATTCTTTTGCTTAAATTATCTCTATATATACTACAACTAATAGAAGAGAAGATCCATATAATAAATGTAACATGCCCTAATGACATGATACAGTTAATAACATTTTGGCGATATACATGGCGAGGCACCTTGGTCTTCTAGAAGAAATAACTACTTGGTCCAAATGTCGATTTATGTTACAGTGTCACAGCACTGCAATCTTGGCATTGAGGTACTACACTGGCTATTGAGAGAGAAAAGTTATCAGACCACTTCAATAAATAGGAGTGAGTAGTTCACTCAAATGACTTTTCTCCACATTTAACTCTACTCTTTCGAACAATGCTCACACTTCACTCCAATTTTCTCACTTAGGTAAATAATCTATGCTTTTTTTACTAGTTTAATAAAAACCCCACAATTGATCTTTGATCCGGTGTGAAAAACTTCGAGATTTGAAGACCTTCACCATTGAATTTTATTCCAGCGCGAGATGGAAACCCCCTCCCTCCATTAATCTTAGATCTGGAATAAGAGAAAAGAGTGCTTTGCACTATACAATTTTGAAACTTAGCACTACTAAGGAGAAATACTACAAAATTTTCTAAAAATTATTTTAAAATTTTGCACATTAAAATCAAAATCTTGCATATAGCACCGAAGTGTTGGACATTGGCTTCACAGTGCCCCACTCTCAGGTATTCAAGTTATAAGAGCAGTGTCGCAGTGCCTAATAATTAGAGCCATAATGCTGGAATGAGAACACATAGCGCCACAATCCCATAGCATCAATGCTGAAATGAAAACACTTGAAATATGACTTAGAATATTTTGATAAAAAAATGAAATAAAATCCCACAGTGTTATGGTATTGTGGGGATATGGCCATAATGTTGTGTTGCCTTGTTGCATGAGAAAAATAACTTAGAAAAATTTTGTTGGGAAGGAAATAATATCCCACAGCAGTGCGATGACACAAGACAACATTATGGAACCCACCTCTTGGGTTTTTTGGTTTATCTCCAGGACTAAGGAAGTTGCGTACCAGCATCGCGGCATTGCACTCTAATTTGATTTTTTTTATAAGGGCTAAAAAAATTTTATTTATCCTAGAGCATTAATAGCGGTAATATATATATATATATATAATAGGAGAATTTTATTTCTTCAAAGAAATTATAAATTATAAATAAAAGAAAAGAAGAAAAAATACAATCGGGGAAAAGCTAACATTCGTACTCATTGCCGCCCTCCTCTTCTTCTTTTTCCTCCTCATATGTACCTAATAGTGGTGGGGTAACTACACAAGGCTAATATTAAGGCTCTGTAAGGAAGGAGACCTAGTTAAGATCTATAAGATAATAATTTTGAAATATATTGGCTAGTGTTGTGTTGAATTGGGCCATGTAGGAGAATTACCTCTACTGATGATCCATATGATGATCAAATTTCGTTCCAGCATCTCCTGTATATGACTACTCTTATCTACCCTCTTTTGCAAGTCCAAGACCTAGTTGCCAATATCTTAAACTTGCTCGAGCAAGGACTTGGGAGTCCAAGATCTAGATGAGGATGAACTCTCTCCCACACGGAGGATGAACTCTCTCCCACCTCAAATCTATTTTGAACCCCATCACCCTCTTCATTAGAGCAACCTTGAAGTACCTCCTCATCAAGCCTCCCTAATGCAGCTGTCGCTACATACAAACCATAAATAAGAGAAGGTTGACTGTACCCGATAGTAGTGCTCCCCTTCAGCATATTACAAATAGAATTAAAATTAATCTTCTAGTATCAATCGAGAACCCCTTTTGAATAGAAATATTCAAAATAGTTCTATCCTTCATAACCTAACTATTGTTTTCAAAGGGCATAAGCTTGGTAGAAATAAAATAGTGCCAAGCCTAAGAGGTGGCTATCATTTCACTGGCAGGAAAGTTGATAATCCTTTTCTCTCATCATTTCCATTTCTCACTTTCATTTTTGCCACAAAGAAAAAGAATAATCTCGAAGAAATTGGGATGATCATTGTAGTAGGAGAGATATTGATCATACTAAATATTAAGGATATCATAATATGCATTTATAGCACTACCGTCATAACTTACTGGCTTTCCCCAAACATATGCCTTATTGTCCTGGTTTCTCATGCATTTGCGAAGAATTCGCACACCACCTGGATGATGCATGAGTTGTTATTGTAGGCTAGTTTGAGCCACCTATGCTCCATAATTATCACCACAATGCTACCACTAAATTCTAGAATCACCTCTTTAGAATTAGGTGCTTGTGGATGAGAGCGCGCTGATACCACTCCTCAGCATCGATGCTAATGAAGTGGTTGGCATCATTGAATGCCCTCTTCTTTCCCACAACTCTTTTAAAAGACATAATTAATAATAAAAATTAGAAAATAGAAATAGTTTGAAAGAAAAAAAATTCTTGAAGGGAAGGGATCCCTGAATGAAAATTCTTAACACCCTGGGCCTCTATTTATAAATCAGGATCCAGGGCCACAGTGCCAAAACTTAACATTAAGGCGCTACCCACTCGGGTTGTAGAACATGGCCTCAACAACATGGCACCCACATGCAACACCAAGGTGCTAATTAGCTCATCTCATCGATTATTGTGCAATTAAAAAGATAGAATTAAAAATAATAAATTTTGGTAACTAACATGGACGAAAATAGCGTAGCCCCATAGTGCTCATTAAAATGTGCCTGACTTTTTCCCTTAAAACCCATTGCATGTCTATCAGGAATCTTGACCACCACCGCTGTGCTATTCAAATGGTCAAATGACCAATAATAGCAGCATGGAGGAACTAAGCCTCTAGCTCATCTAGCCCATGTCATTCAACATAAGCATTGGGCTCCACTATCATAGCGCTAAGGTGCTCAGTCTTAAAATGAGAATTTTATGTATTTTAAATAAAATTTAAATTTTTATTCATTTTCTATGCAAACACCACTATGTCTACATAATATGTGGATCACCCTAATTTTGGCATTATGAAAGGGATGTAAGCCCAACCTCCTATTCGTTCACCATGTGAATATCTATTCATTCGCCATGCAAACACCCCATTATTCATTTATCATGTGAACAAACTTATATCCATCCACCATATGGATAACCCCTAATTTTGGAATTCTAAAAGGAATGTAAGCACAGCCTCCTACTGGATCGCAATGTTAACATCTGCTCGTTTGCCATGTGAACACCTTATAATATGTTTACCATGTGAATACTATTACACAACTTACACTAAAATTCTAAGTCTACTCAAGATTCCTAAAATGAGGCAACCCATGGATGCTAATCAAATTCTCTGAACATTATGGCTACATCCCTTTGATGTTGGTAAACTACAATAATGTAATTATGGGATGACTAAACCATGGGATCTTGATCGGGATTACACTCCTATTTTTTTATAGGATAGTCATCTATACCACACACACCTCTAAGACACCTATTGTATATCAGATAAATATGTTTGTTTCAACCTTAATCAAGAGTTCTCTCTAACAATAGTAAGAGGGCTAACTAAATATAGAGGCTTGCATCCATAGGAAGAAGAACCCCGATCAAAATAAATCCTAACATAAATGTTAGGGGAAATCTTGTTGAATATATATCAATCTACCTCATAAAAAATACACTCTTACCCATCCCATAAAGATGGTAAAGTGCATTCATAAAGGTATATTTTTGGAGTGATCAAGAAGCTACTACTAAATGAATAAAAAGTGGAAGCATCCCCAGGGAATGAGTATATACTATGTCTAGTATTTATGGTAGTCCATGAACATGTGTATCCTGAGTGAATACATACTACCTAGCCACTCTAATAAGAATGGATCCCTCCAAGATCACAAACTCAAGACATCGATAACAAAGCCAAGCAGGTCTCAGCCCAATAAACTATTCTGGTATGCACCTGTAGCATGGATTTGATAATAGTAAGGGTTTCTTTCTAACAGTAAGAGAATCTATCATGCATGATGGAGCAAACATGAAAGTCTAAATATAATCCTTGTCTAACGTGACTATAGCCCTACTCAACTGCATAATCAGAGGGAATCACTACTCTATGAAGTATTGTGGAATCTCAGGATAATTGAAAGCTCTTAAAATATGTACATGAATCCATCCATGTAAGTAGTACCAAGGAGCATCTACATAATAGCATCATGATGCTCACTCTGCTTAATCCACTATATAGGTAGGCTAACGATGCAGGTGTTGGTGTTATTCTTTCACCACAAAGAATCTGACTGGCCATCAAAAGAGTGGAAGGATGAAAAAGTTTATCGTAAACCAGAAACACAATATAGCATAGGAAAGTGGCAATGAAGGCCACTAAAGATAGCTCCTCATCAATGTCCTGTGTTAAGATACATTAGAAATTGGCTCTTCCTTCATGCTTGAATCTAGAGTTAAAGGACTTCTCAAATGAATGAAATCTCAAGTCAAATGGATTATCCAATCAAGCAAAATAAGGCAAACATACTACTGAATTGAGAAAACTCTCAGACCATGTGTCTAGAGTAATTGTGCTCCATCCCCTACAGGCTAATCTCCACTCTCTAAATAGTCTTTGATAATGAGCTAGAACACAATGGAGACCTAAAGAGTATGCATAACTGCCTCTCCTTCACTAGCTAGCTAGCTAACACTGAAAGAGCTCATAATCTGGAGGAAAATACTCATCGTAAGGAATGCTTTTAATAAGGAGGCCTACTATATCCTTTCTGTCTTCCAAGGTGACTGTCATCTCATGCATGGTGGTCCTATCCAAATGTTCTACTATGCTCCAGATCTAAGTAAATGGAAGATAGTTGTAATCAAAAAGTGATGCCTAGACTACGTGATATATGTGAGCTCTCCTGAGGAAGTTACCATGTATCTGTAGATGATGGCATGACCAGTATATGTAGCCACTGACAGCTAATAAAGGTGTGTCAAAAACTGAATTTATGTCACTATCTTCTACTTCATAATGTAATATGCGATAACCCAAAAGCCTAATTATGCCTGCATAATGAGAGTATATGTAGCTAGCTGAAGTACATTCTAATCCCCAAAGCTAAGGTGATCTTTGACCTACTTTAAAGCAACATCGTGACTATGTCTTAGCTTCAAATTCATCACCTAATCAGTAGGATAATGACATGATGGAAGCTCAAAATCAAGAGGTAGAATGCATGATGATCGAGCAAATGAATCCTCAAAAATATCCATGTCCATCAATATATCTTGATGCCATGATAGTTGATCCTGTAATTTGATTGAATAATGTGGATCATGGGCCTCAATAGTGGCCCATATCTGCTCCTCAATGGGCTCAATAGGAGGCATATCATCTGGTCTTTTCTAGGTAAACATTGTAGTTAATCTATAGTAAATCGGGACAAGAGAAGAATATAAATTTTATAGGCATTATAAAAAGTAGTAATATCTGAATTTGTAAATGAGTTGCACTTGTAGGATTTGATTTAGTCTTATCTAGTTTCATAGAGTTTAAATTTGTATTTAAATTTAATCTTTCTTTGAACATATTGAATATAGATTTATATTTAGGCTCTGGATATGTTTATTTAAGTTTAGGTCTATATTCGACCCCTTTAGACATGATAGATCTAAGATTTTGATTTAGAAATGACCCTTTTGGGCATGGTGGAATCTAAATTTGGGTTTTAGATTTGTCCCTTTTTGGACTTGATGGATTCTAAATTTTGGTTTAGATCGATCCTTATTTGGGCATGATAGAATCTAAATTTAGGTTTAGATCTAACCCCTTTGGGCATGATAAATCTAAATTTGAGTTTTAGATCTGATCTGGCCCCTTTGAGCATGATGGATCTTGGTTTAAATTTAGATCTGACCTCTTTAGGAATGATTGATGTGATCTGGCTGCTTTTGTCTTGATGGATCTTGGTTTAAACTTAGATCTAGCCTCTTTGGGCAAGATGAATCTTGGTTTAATTTTATATCTAACCCCTTTGGGCATGATAGATTTGATTTGACCCCTTTGGGCATGATGGATTTTGATTTAAATTTAGATTCAAACCCTTAGGGTATGATGGATCTAATCTAGCCCCTTTGGGTATGGTGGATCTTAATTTAGGATAGCTTCGATTAGAGAGAGTTTCTCTTTAATAGAGAATTTTTTTGTATTGCAAGGCTTATAAAATTGTCTCCTATTGACATGAGAATTTTCTTTTGAGATGAGAACATTCTTCTCTTACTTAAGCGGAGATTATCCCTTCGGTTCATCAATTTAAAACTAATTTTGACTCTTGCCTCTGTAAAGCATAACACCTTTAATATTTATGCATAATATCTCTTAAAATATTATTCATTTATAGGGGGCTTAGGTCTTATCCTTTTTGCATCAATGAGCTAATAAGCTCCCTCTTCATATACCTTTTCAATGATATATGATCCTTCCTAATTTAGGTCAAACTTTTCATCGGCTCGTTGATGTGGAATGATATGGCTTTTGTATACCAGTACTAGTTCACCTACTTTGAAGCTTCTTGGGAGAACCACGCGGTCATGATATGGATTTATCCTTGCTCTATATATTTCTAGATGTTATTAGGCCTGTAATCGAGATGCATCAAGAGATTCAAGCTCTTCAAGTTGTATTCGAACACTTTCCTCAGTTGTAAATTCATTTTAAACTGCTATACAGAGTGAAGATAGCTCAACTTTAAGAGAAAGTATTGCTTCTAATCCAAAGACTAAGGAGTACATTGTTGCTTGTGTAGTAGTTTTGTTTATAGTATGATATGAGCATAAGGCTTCTATTAATTTATTATGGCATTCCCTTTTATTTTTGGGGTGAAATGTTTTGAGAAGTTTAACCAACATTTTTGTTGAATGCTTCTATGAGACCATTGACTCTCAGATTGTATATTAAAAAATATCATCTAATATCTAGTCTACGCATAAACAATCCTAACATCTAGTTTAAAATATTATATCATAAAATAAATAAAACACCACAACATACATCGGCCTAACGTAAAGGCAAGAATTGGTGACTTAGTATTCTAATATGTGAGTTAAGGTTTGGTGTGGTATGTCTTAGTTAGGCTTTAGAAGTATAATTATCTAAAGTGTAGGATGTTTAAGTCAAACATTAGGGGAGGTTTCACTTCAAACCATTGAAAGAATTAGTTAATTTTAATTTGCATTCTTCTTATTTCATTTGATGCCTACTTAATTATTAATTATAAAGAGAAGAAAGGGACTTGACCCCTTTCATCCCTATCCTAAGTTGTTCTCAAAAGGTATATTATTATGACTTTGGTTTCTTTAGTGAATGATTTACCAAATATTTTTATTAAACCTAAGTTTGGGTTAATCTTAAAAAATCTTACTCAAACATGAAAGGAATCCTAGGATTAATAAAATTTAATTACTATCACATTGATAACATTCCATTATTCATTTTCATCATCAATAACATACACATCTCTTTATTTTTTATTATTCATGATATTTGATTTAACATGCTTATTTATACATGCAATATACTTTTATATTTTTGCACACTTGATGATTCTTAATGCATTTATTTTGGTAGAAAAGAATATAATATGAAATTCTTTATTCATGTAAAGCAAAGTTTTATCCCAAATTCTAGCACATACACACACATAAATGAAATTAGGCAAGTATGTGCCATTGTTAAACCATGAAAGTGAGATTATCTAAGACCTCCTTGGGGCTACTTAAAGCCTCGTGTTCTTGGGATGTCCAGACTATGTAATTGCTAACTCTAAACATATGTAAACATACACATGAATCATGAAAATAATACAATCCTTTACCATGTTTATAATATAAGTAAATGTAAATTTTATTGAATATTTATAGCCAACATTAACTTAGATTTTCATCATTAGCTTATAACTTAGAAAATAATTTGGGATTTATTAGTGATAATAGCCGCACCATATAGTAATATTTATCCACACATTCAACTTAGATATAACCATATTCTTTTGATTCTTTTTGAAAGCATGAATACATGACTCAAACGACATGCAAATTTATAATGATTGAGAAGGAATGACTAAATATTTCCACATAATACATTCAATTATATTAATTCTTAAGGACAGTCAAGCTAAATCAAATTCTTTAGGATCAACCAAAGTTTTTTTTATGAAATTTGATTTTTGTTGTTTGAATTATTAAAACCTAAAGAGGAGAAATGACATTAAGTGTTAACCCCATCCCACATTGGCGAATTAATATATTTGATGATAGTAATTAAGTAAGTTTTATGAATTAATTAGGTTTAAGTCATTAAGTAATCAATTTAATTACCCTTCAGTAAGCTTCTTTAATTTAATTATGAAACTCCAATGATATGCTTATGAAAAATTGAAATTTTCAATGCACCTAAAAGGACCTAATGCAATTAGGCTCATGCTTGAGAGTTAATTAGATTAAGGAAGGAAAGAATCTAAGCTAAGTACTCTTATGATTTTCCCACACCAATAGGTCAACCATAAATTTCTTAAAGACTTTATGTTATTAAAAACATAAAGGGAAACCCATGAATTATGTTTTAATTATTTGAACCAATCATTTGTTTAATTTTATTTTATTTTATAATTAACTTTTCTTAATTAATCTCTAAGTATTACATATCTCAATTAACCCTCCTAAAAAGATGCATTTACAAAAATAATTAGAAAAGAGGTGCTAATTATTTCTGCTCACCATTTTCAGTGTTTACAATGATTAATTATCATTAATCATTTAATTTTTTACTAAGTAGTAATTTTAATAAATATTAAATTGATTAATTAGGGAAATTAAGATTTAAATTTAAAATTTTTTTAAATTACAAGTCCAATAATTCTAAGAAAATTATGGAAGGTAGAGGACATCCCATGAAATTATCTAACTAAATTTGGGATCAATTAGCCAAGTAATTAAGCCTTAATAAAAATAATTAGCCTAAACTTCAAAGTTTAATTAAGCACTATCCACTGAACAAAAATTAGAGTTTTATTTTTCTTAGATTGTCCTCTCTCTAACCTTTCCAAAATGGGTTTATTTGTATTTTGTTAAATTTTTCTACAATTAATTATGATTTTTTAAATTTTTGGCCATTTTATTACATTTTTAATGCCTAATTAGTCATTTAAATTGACGATGTCATGCGGACACTGACGCAACAGTGCTTTCCACGTGAAGACATGGTATTGGTTACTTAAATCACCTGATGCAGTAGTATACTCAGTGGTGGCGGATGTGGTTTCATCTCTAATCGAACGACTGAGATTAATCCTATGATTTCAAAAGTATTAAATCAGAAATTTTATTATAATTAAACAAGACCGTCCATTCTAATCATGCGGAATGGACGGTCAATAATTCATCATCCCCCCAGCACCCGAAGACAGATATCGTCCACTTTTTGCTGCTCGATCCGAGCTCACCGGAGTTTTTTTGATGATGAAATTGACTCTAAAATGATCAATGAGAGAATCTAAAGGGATCTATGGTGGAAATCGCATGAAATTGCACTTTACTTCCAAAAGACCAACACTAAGGGGAACTACTGTTGCTAGATTTTACCCCACCGGAGCTAAAGACCGAAGGTCTGTTGATAGAGGTAGCTTCATCTTGAAGAGACGAAGCCCTATTGAGAAGATCACGAGCTGCCTCCTCGCAGATTGCTCTGTGGACCAAACGTCACCGCAAATATCACATGTGTTGGTCAAGGGACGCCTTCCAATGATCAAATAGTTTGAGTAACTATTCATTTTGACTCGCCAGAGTGAGATGAAGGTGTGGGAAGAGTTGATTTGGTTTAAGATTTGATTTGGTTTACTTTGACCCTATAGGCCAAATTGTGTCAACTTGGGTTAAGTGGTCAAATTAGCTTGATTTGACCGAATTGATTACAATTGGGTGATCAAAGATGATCAACAATCATTATAAAAGGGATTGGATGAGTTGATTTAATTCAATTTGGGTTAGATTGAAGTTTGAATCAAATTGGACATTTAGGTCACATTGGGTCAAGTGAACCAATTGGGTTAATCAAATTTATTTGATTTTATCAGTTTGATTGTAAGTGTTGGAGGAGTTTGAAATGATTTATTGAATGGTTGGAGTGATTGAGAAAAGCAATTTGGATTTAGCTTGCTTGAATGGATTTTGGATTGGATCATAGGATCATGGTGCAGTTAACTTAGGTTAAGGTTTAAGTCAATTTGGCTCGGAGCTTGGATTAGAAAATAAATTCAAGTGAGGTTAATTGAATAAGGTTGAGGTTGGTTGTGTTTTATTTGTTTGAGTTTAGGTTTGGATGAGCAAACAAGCATGAGTCTTGTTTTAGGCCATAGGATAGGTAGAACCTATTTGTCCTAAAGCTTATCATGGCCTTAGGGTAAGCCTCCTAAATCTCTAAGCTTCGGTTTAATATTCCCTTTGTTACTAGAAGTGTCTTATCACTAAAGAGATCGAAGTACCTAAAAGGTTTCTAAGACTAAGATGAGGAAGGATAATCCCCACACCAAAAGTGAGGTCAACACTAACTCCGAAAGTAAGGTCAATAACGACCCATCGTAGGGGCTTTCGGCTGACAAGAAATTTCTAACGGTGATTTTTCTTATGTTTTTTTTAATGAAAATCCATCATGGGAAATTTTTGTTGGAAATTCCCCTCTAACGGGCTTTTCTGCAGATTTCTATCAGTTCTTTGCAAAACTATTTCCAACGAATTTATTATCAAAAACACTTTTCCATTAAGATTTTTAGCTTATGGAATTCATTTCTAATTGAGATTTTACTGGCAGGGTGAAATCCATCAAAAATTCATCAGAAGTAAGTATTTTTTGATGGATTTGGCATGATTTCCATCAAATTTTTCTACTAGAATTTGGCAGTTTACCTGTAGTGATAAATTATGTGTCACAGAGAGAAGATGTCATAGTGGATAATAGAGAAGAAATGCTCCAAAGATCTTCAACTGACCAAAGTGGAAGGAATACAAAGTAGTTTTACTGACCATAGTAGAACGATAGAGAGAGATCACCTAATTCCTCGGACTGCTACCCACCAAGTTTTAACTAAAGAGTTTCAATTAATTTTTATACATAAAAGCAAAAGTTCTCTATTATGTCAAAAATAGTGTTTAAATAAGTACAATACTCTAAAAGAAATGTCCATTGGGGAGAAAATTATCAAAAAACTAAAAAAAGTCATAATATTTTTTTCACAACATCAAGGCACCATAGACCAGCAGTGTGGCGCCATAGTCTAATGTCGAGACACGCTAGACCAATGCTAAGGTGCTAGCTTCTCTATCCCTAAACATTATATACCATGGAGTGCAACACCAAGGCAACACTTAGGCATCAAATCAACACCTTTATAATTTAACACATGAACTCACATATTTTTAACCACAACTTTGATACAACACCTAAATATGATTAGATAGTTCCATTATTATATAATATAACACATGAAACATAAATTCACAACATATAAAGTCTAATAAAAGTCCCCATAAGTTCAAGCTTTGGTTTGGGACCTTGTGATAGGTCCTTTCCTTCTTTGATGTGCTACATTAATTCTCTCGGGCTTCAAAGAACACTTCTCTGAGGAGTTATGATTCTAAAAGTCTTTAAAAAGTTTAGATGTGAAGCTTTATAGTTCTTCTAAATTCATTGATAAGTGTTAAAATTATGAAAATTTTATGTGACTATAATGCCTTTATCATGAGTTTACATGTTAAAATGTGTTTAATTTAAGTATATTTTGTGTAGTAACTGAATATGGCTTAAATTAAAGCATTGATATAGCAAAGCCAGTGCCTATACTCTATATCATCAGCACCATAGTGCTCAACCAGACTCATTTTTGGACAATTTTACAGCAAGCTCAGCGTCTAAGTACCACCGCAATGCCATACTAGAAAGTAAATATGAGGTTGAAGCAACAAGCATGGTGCTGCAACACTAGATTAGTAATGCCAATTCCAACGTCACAGTGCTACGTCAATAGCACCACAATGTGATGACCTGTCAAAAATAATTTGTGTTAGTTCAAAAATAGTTTCGAATAATTTTTGAGGCAGTTATGGTATAAGCATTTGGGAACCCAATCCTGGCTATATCTAGGATATATATAAGGGATATTCCAAGGAAAAAAAATCTTTTATTAAGACTTTTTTTTTATTTTTTGGACAAGAGGGTGAGTGTGTGTGTGACTTCTTTGTGAAGCACTTAGAGAGTGACACTCCAAGTGTCATGAGAGTGTTGTAAGGGTAATGTGAAAGAGTATTTTTTAAAAGCAAGAGATGGAAAAGGAGATCAACACTCAAGGATTTTCAATGTAGGATGCTAGATATTTTTATGATGAGGCAGTAGAGGATCTCAAGGAGCAGACTTAGAATATCTACTTGGTATGCTCTTTCCTTTCTTTTATGGTTATCCTACATTTTGTTTTAATATGTTTAATATAGTTTTTTTCTTTCTTATGGAACACTAATTTATGAAGTGCTCTAAATTTATGTGAGTTTTTAGATGATTGTGTTGTATTTTAAAATTAAAAAAAATTATTTATGCTTTCAATGAAATGATGTTTTTTTTTTCTTTTCTTTATGCTTCGTTTACTTATAATGGGGCTAATTACAAAGTAAAAAATCTAGTGTGGTCTAGAGATATCGATGGAATTCTAGAAGAACAATTACTAAAAAGCCAAACAAATGTAATAAATAATCATTAATGTGTTGGATTGTCCAAAAGCACTGTGGTATTTTTAATTGGATTTGTAGGGTTACCACGCAAATCTTATGGGGTGCTTATTGAAGTGATTGAGTGAGACATTAAGATGTGATGTACTATCTAAAAAGATAGAAGCATCACCCTACAATGGACTCAATCACCTAATAAAAATTCCTAAGGTAGATGGGGTCTACGTATATACTAGAGATATTTCCCTACTTCTCATGGATGAAGTAAAGTAGAGTTTATTTTATGTTGGGTTCTTTAGTTTCATATGGAGGAAAGCCCCCATATTTAATTACATCTTAGTAAATGAAAATATTTTAAGAACACTCTCGATTAAAGTAGTTAATTCATGTCTCTAAAGATTTTATAGTTTGTTAGCAAAAGATTGGCAATATTTAGCAATCAATTAGGAAGGTTCAAAAATAGGAAGACTTCTTTTTAGATTCCAAGGGAGAATAAGTATGCAGCACTCAAGATACTAGGAAGCCTAATGAGTATTCCAACCTACCTTATAGTGAGATTTTATATTTTTTGGAAAAGAAAAAATATATTAATTTATGTTGAAATTTTATTAGAATACTAGGACTAGATTTTAACAATAAAAGACTGAGGAAATGCCTAATTGGTGAGGACTTATGCTTGTAGCTAAGAAAAAATAAGAAACATTTGAACCTACATTTAGGGTGCTCTAGCACAAGCTACGAGCTCAACCTAAATCTTCTTGAGGATGGTGGGATATATCGGTCCACTTTTACTAGAGACAACACACCAATCTTGACTCTTCTAGACTTACAATCACCTGGAGTGGCTGCAGCTAAAATCTCCTATGATTTAAAACCATGTGAGCCAGTCATATGTAAATTCAAGATATATGGGCTACTATTTATTAGGAAAGAGTTTAAAATATTATACTCTCTCCATAAGAGACTAGATTATCATCAGTGTGAAAATAATGACTTATACTAATGTGATAAAATTTATATATTTTTATTTTTATTTTGACCCATCATTTTGGACTCAAGCTTGGTAGAATTTATGCCTAAATGAATGATAAAGATAAATTATGGGTTAAATTTGAGGGAAGGGGTATTCTCCACTATAAGAGACTAGTTAAGCCTATCCCTTATCATGAAAGAAGGATACGCCCTACTTTCAAGAGTGAAATAATATGTATGCATGATAGTGAAAAATACAATCATACAGCTAAGGGGTTGCTAAATATTTTATTTTTTTATTAAGATCCTAAGCTTTATGGTGGGGTTATGAGTTGATTTAATTTTAGTTAAAATTGTTAAGTTAAGGTAAAAAAATCATTTTTTTTTCTTTAAGAGCCTGCTGTATCTAGGCCACATATCAAACATATACACTTTAAGAAACCTAAGAAAAGTATGTCATTTTATATTGCACAATCAATATAACACAACATTCAAACATGAATCAATTAAAAGAATAAGAGGCCGGTGTGGCTGGGTACCACCATACACCTCGAAAAAGAAATAAAATTGGGTAATTGAGCTCTACCCTTTATATAGCCAAAATTAAAATTAAATTATAAATAAAAAAAGCTATGGGGTCTTCAATTCTTCATCTTCACCTCCTATTTTTTGGATTGGAACACTCCAGGCTTCACAGGGTATATGCCTTCTAGCCACTGCTCATCCTAAGCCTTATAGCATTAATCTTATTCATATTATAAAAATTATATTTTATGAATGAAAAATCTAATTGCACTTCCAAACGAAAAGTTAGAGCAACATCATGCAAACCAAATAATTTATATTTCACACATTCGAACTTAGCACCTTGCATTGGGTAGCTAAGCCCACCTGTCCTAATGGATTATGCTTATGGACTTAACAATATCTGCTAGTAAGAAGGATTTATATTTTTTTATTATTTTTATAGTGGTCCCTTAAGCATAGCCCCTACATAAAATATCATTAGTCTAATATTATTCTAATATCTAGTCTACGCACAAGCAATCCTAACATCAAATATAAAATACTATATCACAAAATAAAACATCACATCATAATAATAAACATCATCGTAACCTAAGACTAAGGTTAGTTACTTAATATTCTAGAGTGTGTGTGTGTGTGAGGCTCAGTGTAGGTGTCTTTATTGGCTTTTAAGATTCTGGATTCTTCTAATGTTGGATCTTTTAATTCTTTATTAAAGGGGGTTAATCTTTACATAGTTATTATTTTAGGATGAATTTTAGATGCAAATTTTATATGTCATTCATTTGAGATTTAGGGTTGTAAAAAGAATAAAGAAAGAGATTCATTTAATCCCTATCCTTAGGTTGAATCTAAGAAGTAAATTTTATGACTTTTAATTTCTTTACTTTTTGTACTTATGTTTGGACTCAGCTTAAAGAACTCATCTTGAATACAAAAGTCAACCTAAGATCACTAAGCCCAAGATGAATTTGGTGATAAAGCTCCATTACTTTGTATGTATAAGTTTTATCTAATCATATTATTCTTAATGCATGCATGAATGGACATAAATTTAATTGTTAATTAGTTAACATAAGTTGGGATAACATGATGCATGGATTTTATTTTGAAAGAAGACAATATCTTTTATTTACATATTTTTAGCATTATGTCAACATATGTGCACATATATATACAATGAATATTTGCAAATATAAGCTGTTGTTGAACCAGGAAAGTGAGGTAATCAAAGACCCCATTGGGACTACTTAAAGTCTCGTATTCTCGGGATGTCCAGACTATATATCTTTTTGACTTATGGTTCATACATGTAGGGAATTAAGATCAACATTTTAATTCATTTGTATGGAAAGGATTGATTATTTTTTGATTACTTTAGGAAAAATAATTTAAAATTTATTAGTGTTAGTGACCACACTATTTACTTCAAATGCATCCAATTAACATAATTTTCTTATTATTTAAAGAAAATAACTTTAAAATATATTACTGAAATAGCCACACTAATTACTTCAAATGCATGCAATTTGTATAATTTATTTTACATGATTTTTATTTTAAAAATATGAATGCATGTACACATAGGATATGTAACTTTATAAAAAGACTCAATAAAATAAATGGAGCTTCACCAAATATCATACTTGGATTCATTAATTCTTAAGGATAAATCATATACACATGAATTCCCTAAACTTTATCAAATTCATTGAATTTGGATTTAAGCTTTTGAATTACCTAAACCTAAAGGGATATCAAAATGATTTAAATTACCCTTGCCCATATTTGTTCATTAATTGGTTTAAAGAGAACTTAGATAATTTTTATAGCTTAATTAACATTCAATTAATTACTTAACCATTTAAATTTCTGAAAGAGCCCCTTAATTTGATTAATTCTTAATTATGTGCCTACCAACCATGATGAAAAGATTGAAAATAAACAAACATTGGTGTAGCAAGGCTCTAAAGATTCTAATGCAATTAGACTCATAATTAATAATTAACTAAATTATTAAATAATCAATTACTCTCAAAATTCTTCATACCAATGGAGAGTCTTGATTTCATTGGGGAATCTTTGTGTTAGCTAAGCACAAAAAGAGTTTTGGATAGAAATTTAGATTAATTAAAATAATTTATGCACTTTTTCCTAATTCCTAAATCAACTAAGTAATTTAATTAATAAGCATTCTTAAGGGTGATCTTGAAGAATAATTAAGACTATAGACTAATTATTTTCTTGATCATCCTTACTATTTTGATAATTAATTAAATATCTCAAATTAATTTCCTAATTTTCTTAATTTTTAAAAACTATTAAGTGCATAAAATAATCAATTAGGATTTGAAAAATTGATTCTCCTAATCTACAAGAAAAATTAACCCAAGAAAATTATGGGAGGCAAAAGTCATCACAATGATTAATTACATAAAATCTCAAACTAATTAGCTAAGTAATTATGGCCTAATAAAAATAATTATATAAAATTTTAAACCCTAATTAGTTGCTGTTCATTGAATAAAATTTGGGGATTTTATTTTTTCCCTAATTCTTCTATATTTAAGCTTTCCAAAAATGGGTTTATTTACATTTTGTATTTTTCTATAATTAGTTACAAATTTTTAAAGTTTGGGTTAATTAAATCATATTTTGAACCCTAATTAATTCATTGACTGAGGTAGCTTCACCTTGAAGCAGCAAATCCTTGTTGAGAAGCTCGTGAGTTGCCTCCCCATCGATCATCCTTTAGACCAAATGTCACCACAAAGCTCAAAGGAGTTGATCAAACTTGATCTTCTGGTGGTTGAATCAATTGGGAATCAATTCATTTTGGTTTATCAGAGCTAGGGAAAGGTGTGGGGGCACTTAATTTAATTTGGTGGAGTTGGATAGAATGAGGGTTTAGGCTGTGGGAAGAGTTGGTCTTGTCAGCTATCGAGGGCACGGAGAGCTCTAAGAAGGCTTGGGGACTTCTCCAGGCTCCATTAGGAAGGTCTCTAATGAGTTTGAGTATGATAGGAGGTGTATACCCTCCTCCCCACATGAACCAACTAAAGGGGTTAGTTCAGGCCATGATAGATGGTTGGCTAGTGGGGATGGCCAGAAATGGCATGAGATTGATGAGGTAGATGTCCCCTATGGCTGTGGAAACTTGGTGGCTAGTGGTGAGAGGGATAAGTCCCTTGGGCTAAACCAAGGGTTAGCCAAGGAGAGAGGGACCTCACCTTGGTTAATGACTTGGCTAATGACTAAGCCCACCAGCTTTGGGTCAGGTCCAGTTAGCATGGGGTAGGTCAAGGCATGTTAAGGTGTTCGCTCAAGGAAAAGACAAGGTTAGACCTTCCTATTTTAGAATTTTGCCTTATTAGGAACCCTTAGTTCACTTGGTTTAGGCTGAACTAGGTTCACCTTGGGTTGGGTCCACTTGGGCAAGTCAGTGGAGACCAAATGGCGAGTCATTCCTAGTTTGGTAGGATTTGGACTTGGTTTTGTTGGGTTTAGTTCAATTTGACCCATATAGATCAATTTGGGTTCAAATGGGCTAGATTGACCAATGGCCAAATTGGGTCAAGAGGGCACTTGGGTTATATTCAATTGGTCATTTGGAATGCATCGGTGCAATTGGTTTGATTCAAATTGAAGTGGATCTAACTTTGGTTCAAATGAGTTCATTTAGGCTAAATGGGTCAAGTTCACCAAAATGCTTAAATTGGGTTTTATTGAGGGTTGACTTATGTTTTATTAATCATTTGAGAATGATTGGAGGCATTGATTTGATTTAATTTGGATTAAAATAAATTTTGATTCAATTTGACCCTTTAGGTCAAATTGGCCTAAATGGGTCAACTTGGTCGATTTGACCAAATTAGCTTCAATAATGGTTGAATAGTGTTCAATACTCAATTTATGATTGATTAGATGCATTGGTTGCAATCAATTTTGATTGGAATGATATTTGGCCCAATTTGGGTCTTTAGGTTAAAGTGGGTTAACTTAGATCAATTGGCCAAATTGGCTTGGCTAAGTTTAATTGATTGCAATTGGGCGATCAATGATGATCAATAATCATTTTGGAAGAGGTTGGAAGGATTAATTTGGTCAAATTGAAGTTGAATTTGGTTTTGATCTAATTTAGTCTTTTAGGCCAAATTGGGTTAAGTGAACCAATTGGCTTGATTTGGTTCATTTGAAATCAATTGGATGTCAAGAGGCACTCAATGATGGACTTAGAGTTGATTGATGGCTTTGATTGCAATCAATTTTTAGTTAGAATGATTTTTTAAACATTTGAACTTTTTAGGTCAAATGGGTCAAGTTGGGTCAATTGGACCAATTTGTGAAATTGGATTAGTTGGAGTGAATTGAAATGTCTACTTTGGTGTTTGAAATGATCTTGAGGCTTGGATTGATTTAATTTGATTTAAATCAAATTGAATTCAATTCTATCTCTATAAGGTTCAAATGGGCTAACTTTGGTTAAGGGCTAATTGGATTGCAACCTGTGATATTTTAATTTGGAGTCATTGGGATACCACATAGATCTTAGGGGGTACTTATCAAAATGATCGAGTACAACATCAAGGTATGATGCACAATCTTAAAAGATGGAAACATCAGTCTATAATGAACCTAATCACCTAATAAGTACTCCTAAGGCAGATGGGTCTTCGTATATACCAGAGATATTTTCCCTACTTTACATGAAAAGGTAAAATAAGGTTTATTTTATGTTGAGTTTTTTAATTCCCTATGGAAGCAGACCTCCATAGTTAATTACATCTTAGGGAGTATGAACTTCCTAAGAAAACCCTCAATTAAAGTAATCAATAAATATCTCCAAAGACTTCAAAGCTAGACTATCAATAAATTGGATATTTAGAAAAATCAAGTGGGAAAGTTCAATTAGGAAGACTTATTTATGGATTCCAAAGAAGGAAAATTAGGGAGCACTCCTAATACTTGGATGCCTAGTGAGTGCTCCAATCTATCATATGGTGAGGCTTTATATATTTTAATGAGAGAATTTATTTTTATTTGAGTTAAGATTTTATTAGAATGCTAGGGCTTATAGTCCACCAACATAAGATTATGGAAATGCCTAAGAGGTGAGGACTTATACTCGCAACCCAAAGGAAATAAGTAGCCTTGGAACCTAAATCAAGGATGCTTTAGCACAAGCTAAAAGCTCAACCTAAGTCTAATCGAAGAAATGGGACCACAAGAGAGAATAAACCCATCCAGACTCTTCTGGATTTATAACCATCTGGAGTGGCCGCTAGCTAACACCTCATACACTTTAAACCCATGTAGGGCAGTCTTATGCAATTACAAGATAGCTATGTTGTTATTCAATTAGAAGAGAAACTAAAGTCCTAAACTCATTTCCTAAGAGACTAGATCATCACTGGGATAAAGACATGACTTAGACCAAACGCAAAATTTTACAATTTTTTATTTTATTTTTGACACATAAATTTGGGAGAAAGGCTTGGAAAAATTATGCCTAAATTCAAGATGAAATTAGATTATTGAGTAAATCAGTGAGAGGAGGTGTTCTCCACTACAAGGGATGCCCTCAAAGGTCAAGCATCCCCCTATCGTGCAAGAGTGGAGACCCTCCTTATTTAAAAAAGAAACAAGATGATATGCATGATTGTCATAAGATATATCATTCAACCAAGGAGTTGCTAAATCTTTTAATTGTCTTGATTATATCCTAAGATTCAGAGTGAGGTTGTGAGTTGTTTTAAAATTTAGTTGTGAGTTATTAGTGAGGGTAGAAAAATTAACTTTGTCCTAAAGAACCTACGGCATTCAGGCCACACATTTAATCATCGAGCTTTAAGAAACCTATGAAAAACATGTCATTTATATTGCACAAACTAAACATTACAATCAAACATTCATAGATTCCATAAATGAATAAAAGGTCAGATGCCGCATACACCCAAAATAAAAGAAATTGGGTAAGCTCTATCCTTATACAACCCAAATTACAAAAAAATATTATAATTTATAATTAAAAGAAAATTACATGGGGGTCATCATTTTTCATTCTTCTTTTCTTCCTTTTGATTTGGTTTTGCTCTAGGCATCATAGGGCCTCCCAGGTCTTTGTCTTCTAGCCACTGCTCATCCTAAGTCCCATAGCATTTAATCCTAATCTTATTTACAAAAATTACACATTTATGAAAAGTGAAATCTAACTATAATTTCAAAATAGATGTTAGTTAAACAATCATACAAACCAAATAATTATATTCTATAAATTTAGACTTAGCACCTTACACATGGGTAACCAAGCCCACCTGTCCTAATGTGGATTATTCTTAGGAGTATAAGCAGCCTGTAAGAAAAATCATTTATATTTATTTTTATTTTAGCAACCCCATTAGCATAATCCCCTACATCAAATATTATTAGGCTAATATCGGCCTAACATCCAGTCTATGCATAAGTAAACCTAACATCCATTCTAAAATATTACATCATAAAATAAAACACAGCATAACAACATACATCATCCTAACGTAAAGCTAGAAGTGATGGCTTAGCATTCTAAAGGTGTGTGCTAAGGTTTAGTGTGGAATGTTTAGTTAGCTTATAGGATTATGATTATCTAAGATTTGGAATGTTCAAGTTATACATGAGGATGGTTTCACTTCAAGTTATTAAGAGGATAAATAGATTTTAATTTATATTTTTCTTTGTTTCATTTGATATTTACTTAGAATCTAACTGTTATAAAGAGAGGAAAGAGGTTTAACTTCCTTCATCCCTATACTAAGTTATTTTTTAAAGGCATATTATTACAATTTTGGTTTCTTTTAGTGAATGATTTATTAAACAATTTTATTAATCATATATTTGGGTTAATCTTAAAGAGTTCTATTCAACATGAAAGGCATCTTAGGACTAATGGAATTGAATTTCCATCACATAAATAATGTTGCACCATTCTTTTTCATCATTAATAGCATACATATGGTATTGAACTTAACATACCCATACATGCAATGTATTTTTGGCACACTTGAATGATTGTTAATGCATATATTTTCGTAGAAAGAGGTTATTTCATTCTTTAGTTAAAGATGCATACACATGTATTAAAGATTTAAGTAAGTATGTCTCATCGTTAAACCAGGGAAGTCAGGTAATCTAAGGCCTCCTTAGGGCTACTTAAATTCTCATATTCCCAAGATGTCCAGACTATATACTAACTATCTTAAATACACATAAATGTATACATAAACATGAGAATGATAATCATGCAAAAGATTGTATATTAGTGAATGATTTACTCATGTAAAGTAAAGTTCTACCCAAATTTTAGTACATGTACATATATGAATGAAAATAAGTAAGTACGTGACAGTGTTAACCAGGAAAGTGAGAAAATCTAAGGCCTCTGTGGGGCTACTTAAAGTCTCGTATTCTCGGGATGTCCATACTATATACTTACTAGCATTTAAACACATGTAAATATACACATGAATCATGAAGATAAAATAATACTTTAACATGTTTAAGCTATAGGCATATGTAAATTACATGTAATATTCATAGTTAACACCAATTTAAATTTTTATCATTAGTTTATAATTTTAAAAATAATTTAAAATTTATTAGTGATAATAGTCGCTCCATATAATAAGATTAATTCAACACATGCAACTTTGTATACATAATTATATTCATTTTATTATTTGATTTGAAAACATGAATACATGATACAAATGACATACAAATTTATAATTATTGAAAAGGAATAATAGAACACTTCCACATAATGCATTCAACTACATTAATTTCTAAGGACAATCACGTTAAATGAAATTATTTAAGATCAACCAAAGTTGTTATGAAATTTGATTTTGGATTTGAATTATTGAACTTAAAGAGAAGAAATGATATTTGATGTTTTTCCCCATCCCATGTTAGTGACTTAATATATTTAAGGAAATATAATTAAGTAAATTTTATGGATTGATTAAGTTCATATCATTAAGCAAATGATTTTATTTCCCTTTGCTAAGCCTCTTCAATTCAATTAATCATTTAATCATGAGCCTCCAATGATATGCCAATGAGTAGTTAAAATTTGCAATGCATTTAACGAGATCTAATGCAATGAGGCTCATAATTAAGTATTAATTAGATTAAAGAAGAATCTAATTAAGTACTCATATGATTCCCCACACCCATGAGTTAACTATAATTTTCTTAAGGGTCATTATGTTATTAAACATATAAAGAGAAACCCATTAATTCAATTTAAATTATCTCAAACAATTATCATTTTTAATTTGATTTAATTTCATCATTAATTGCCTAATTAAATCCTAACTAAACCATAAGTTAATTAACCCTCCTATGGAAAGATATTTAGGCAAATGACCAAGGAAGAGGCATTAATCATTTCCCCTCATCATTTCCACTGTTAACAATGTTAATTATCATTATTAATTGAAATTTTGCTATTTAGCAATTTTAATAATTATTAAATTAATTAAGGAGGGTGATTAAGATTAAAATTCCAAATTCTCCCAATTACTTAGCTAATAACTCTCAAGAAAATTATGGGAGGCAGAGGATATCACATGGAATTAACCTATCCAATTTGAGACTCATTAGCCAAGTAATTAATGCTAAATTAGGGTAACTAGGCTAAACTTCAAATGTTAATTAAGCAATGTTCATTAATTAAACCTTAGATATTTTATTTTTATTAAATTATCCTCACTTTACCCTTTTAAAATGGGTTTACTCATATTTTTTAGATTTTTTACAATTAATTATAATTTTTTGAAGTTCTAGCTAATTAATTATATTTTAAACATTTAATTAACCCCCTAACCCATTGGCGCCACACTGAAGCTAGCATAGTAGTGCTTTCCACATGGCGCCATGGGATAGGTTATTTAAAACGTCCCCCATGGTGGCGAGTGAAGAGATCTACCGATCTCATATTGAACAATGAAGATTAATCCCATGGTTCCTATTGAATTAAATCAAAAAATCTAACAGATTAAATCATGGTCATCCATTCTAATCATGTGGAATAAACAGCGGATGATCCTTCATCCTTCGAGCACCGAAAGACGGATACCATCCACCACCCACCACTTAATTTGAGCTCACCGGAGCTCGTAGGACATCAGGATTGACTCCAAAATGTACGGAGAAGAGATCTAAGGACATCCTATGGTGGAAATTGCATGCAATCATAAATTTCTTAATAAACGACCAACACCGCGGGGACTTTCTACAGTTTGCTAGAAATTTACCTCGTCAAAGCTGAAGACCAGCAGTCCATTGATAGAGGTAGCTTCATCTTGAAGAGACGAAACCCTATTGAGAAGCTCTTGAGTTTCCTCCTCGCCAATAGTTATGTGGACCAAACGTCACCGTGAAGCTCACTGGAGTTGGTCTAGGAGTGCCTTTTGGTGATCGAATCAACTGAGAATCCATTTGTTTCAACTCATCGAAGCTTATGGAAGGTGTGGGAAAAGTTAATTAAATTTTGGTGGGGTTTGAGTGAGGTTGGATGGATAGAGGGCTCAGTTTTGTTCGGCTTAGGTCTCACAGGCAATAGGGAGCACAAAAGAATTGGGGAAAGCTCTAGGATGCTCGTAATCACTCAAAGATGCTCTCTGTGTGGTTTGAATTAGATTGGGAGGAGTGTACTCTCCTCACCAAGTGATCTGATGGCTGGGATTATTTTAACTTTTATATTCGTCTGACCAGGGTAGGTGGCCGAAGAGGTTAGTGATGGGCTGAGGTGGAGGCTCTTGAGGGGTTGAGGTAGTGGCATGGGCTGGAAAGGTGTGTACCTCCTTCCCCAAGTGTTCTAATAGGGAGCCATGAGTGAAATCACCCTCTCTTGACCTATGGCTAAAGTGTCCAAAATGAGCTAAGGGTGACTGCAATGACTTGGTGAGTATGTGAGACCATCCAAATAAGGATTTTGTCTCATTTGGATGGGTTTTTCTAATGGGGTTTGACCCAAACCAAGTCCATTATGGATTTGGTTTATTTGGGCTAACCCAGTTGACCCAAGGATAGGTCATGCGGAGTTTAGTTTGGTTTGGGCTTGGTTTGAATGGGTTTGGCTCAATTTGACCCATAGGGGTCAAATTAGGTTTAATTGGGTTAGGTTGATCAATTGGTCAAATTGGATCAACCCAAGGGTTTTAATGTGTTCAAATAATGATTTGGGATGTCGGTTTGGTTTAATTTGAAGTGGATTTGATTTTGACTCATTTCAGTTCATTTAGGTCAAATAGACTAAGTTGACCAATTTGGTCAATTTGGCCAAATTGGCTTGGGTGGAGGATTGGTTTAGGTTCAATTGATGATTTAAGAATGATTGTAGATGTTGGTTTAAATTAATTGGGATTTTAGAATGATTTAGTTCAATTTGACCCTATGGTGAAATTTTTATTTTCAATCCTTTATTCTTTATCTTTATGAGAGAGAAAGAAATAAAATGAAGGACCAAAAATAAAATATCAAAACACTTTTTGTGTTGGACACCACGCAGATCCATAGATGTTCTTATTAGGTGATGATGATATTGAGGAATGATGTACTATCTCTAGAGGCGTAAGTCACAATCCTACAATGGACCTAATCACCTTAATAAGGACTCCCAAGGACTATGGGTCTTAATGTACCGAGATTCTTCCCCATATATGAAAAAGTAAAGCGATTTAATTTAAATCGTTAAGTTCTATAAAGGCAAGCCCCTCATAGTTAATTACATTTTAAGAAATGAGATTCCTTAAGAATACTCTTGATTAAGGTAAATGACCATTGTCTCCAAAGATTTCAAAGACAGGACTATCAATAAATTGGTTTATTTTTAGAAGATCAAGTGGGATTTATCAAGATGGGGGAGTTATTATTGAAACCAAAGAAAGATAAGTAGGGATGCTTAGAATACTAGGAAGCCTAGTAAAGATCCAAAACTATCCTATAGTTGGGCTTTATATTTTTGAAATTGAAATGATTTAATTGTTTGAGTTAGATTTTTATTAGAAATCTAGGACTTATAATTCCATGATACAAGATCATGGAAATGCCTAAGAGGTGAGGATTTATGCTTGTAGCCCGCAAAGGGAAGTAGCAACCTTTGAACCTAAATCTAGGGAGCTTTGCTGAGGGATGAAGCACAACCTAAATCTAAGAAAAAAATGGGTATTTGGTTTACCTCCACAAGAGAGGATAAACCACTGACTTGGACTTACACAGGGTGGCCAACTAACTCCTCCTATATAATTTTAAATACATGTAGGCAAGTCATATGCTTTTTTAGATAGCTAGGTTGTTGTTTATTTAGAAAGAGACTAAGTCCTTAAACACACTCCCTAAGAGACTAGATCATGTAGGGCATGATTAATGACTTAAATCTAATGCAAATTTTTGTTATGTTTTATTTTCATTTTTGGACAATTCATTTGACTTAGGCTATAGGATTCATATGCCTAATGCATGAGAAATTAGATTATGGGCCAAAATCAGCAAGAAAGGAGGTGTGTTTCCACCATGGCTCTCAAAGGTCAAGCCAAGTTCTTTGGCAAAGGTGGAAGTCAACCATAATAAGAGTGAAACAAGATGCTTTTTATGCATGATGGGAAAACATACAACATCAAACTAAGGGGTTGTTAAATCTTTTATCTTATTTATAACCTAAGCTTTTAGGTGAGGTTATGAGTTATTTATTTTTAGTTTTGAGTTATTTATTTGGATAGAAAATTTATTTTCCTAAGAGCCTAATCGCATCCAGGCCATTCATCAAAGTAAGGAAGAAACTAAGAAAATATTCCATCTTAATGCACAAGTTAAACAAACATCAAATAATTTATAAAGCTAGCGCAAAAGTATAAAATGCCTTTTATGGTCGGGCTCCACCGCACAAAGTAAAAAAAAAAAAATTGGGTAGCCGAGTTCTACCCTTATACAACCCAGATTACAAATGAATTAATTATAATCAAAAAGGAATTCATGTTATAGGGGTCTTCATTCCTCATTTCTTCTTTCTTATTTCTTCTTTCTTCTTTCTTTTTTTCTTCTTTCTTCTTTCTTCTTTCTTATTTCATCTTTCGGTTGGTTGGAATGTGGTTGCTCCAAAGGCTTCACATGGTACATAATACATAATCTTATGACCAATGTTTATCCAAATCCCCCATAACAATCATTCCAAATCCTAATTACAAAATTACATAAAAAATGGGAAAAGCAAATCTAAATAAAATTTGTAAAATAGAGATTAGCTAAACAAACTACACAATCCCAAGCATGTATATGAATAAATTGGACTTAGCACCCACACATGGGTAAGTCCACTGCCTATTTTGGATTATGCTTAGGGGTATAAGCAACTAAAGCGTTATATTTTTCTTACAGTGCCCCTTAAGCACAATCCCCTGTAGAAGATAATGATTAGACTAATATCACCCTACTAATTAGTCTACGCACATATACCCTAACATACAGACTTAAACATTATATCAAAAAACAAAATCAGGCATCAAACCATGCACCATCCTAACATAGGACTAGAAATGGCGACTTAGCCTAATGTGTGTGTCATTTAAGGCTTGTGTGGTATGTCTTAGCTAGGCTTTAAGGTTAGAGTTTTCTAAGTGTGAAAATGTTCAACTTAGAGGGTGGTTTCATTTAAGTTGGTTTGGTTGATTTTATTTGATGTTTTGATTTGGTTTGAATGAACCTACAATTAGTTACTAAGTGTTGTAAAGAGAGGAGAAGAGAAGAGATTTTCTCTTTTCTCCCTACCTTAAGTAACTTCTAAAATAGATTTATTATTAATTTTTATTTAGTGAATATTTTGTAATTAATTTAAATTAATTAAAAAACAAACTATTCAAGAAAGATAACAAGTAATACTATCCTAAACATATGCAATAAATGCTATATATCTAATGATGAATGCTAAGAGATTTTGTTTAAAAAAAACTTTGGAATGTTTCATGTATGCATGATTTTGTTAAGTAGAAAAGAAAGGTTCTTTTATCCATTATTCATATTCACATTTACATGTATGAAAGACATACGTGAGTACGACACCATTATTTTCAACACTAGGGGTGTAAGGTTCAAGACCTACTTGGGGTTACTTAAAGCTTCGCAACCCCAGGATGTCCAGACTAATATACCACTTTTCTTAAATACATGTGCATGTAGAAAAAGAAATGAATGGAAAAAGAGACATGCAAAAGATTTTTATGTTTGTTTGTTTGATTTGTTAGTTATTTAATTTATATGTGCAAAAGTGAAGGTCCTTCTTAAATGATAACATAGGAATGAATAGGTATGGATTTAAGCAAGTGTTGTGTTCCTTTCAAATGAACTATACACTTTACAAATCCTATTCAAAACTATGTTAAAAGAGAAGAGAAGAAAAAAAGTCACATAATGCACATCTTATATTATACTCACATGCAAGCTTATAAATAATTATAAGTAGCATACCTTTTATTTGTAATATTTGATTTATAAGTTTTCAAAATAATTTTGGATTTAATAGTGATAATATCCATTCATATTCTTACTTTAGCCAAAACATGCAATTTGACATAAAGGAAACATTTCATTTTAATTTATTTTTCAAAAGACATGAATGCATGATTTTCATATGGCACACAACATTTAGCATGCTAGGAAAGAAATAAAGTGATGAAATCATGTAAATTAATTTACCCTAATTAATTCCTAAAGACAATTCTATGGAATAAGATTATTTAAAGTGAATCAAAGTTGTTTAAAAAGATTTTGTTTTAATTTTGAGTTTGATTTGATTTAGGAAATATGAAAAGTTTTGATGGTCCTAACCCATCTCCCACATGTGTATGTTGTTTTAATTTAATTTTTAGAACCATGAGATTGATTTTATGTTTTGTTTAGGTTAAACTATAAATTAAGTTCATTAATTACCCCTTACCTACACCTCCTTAATATAATTATTCAAACAATTATGAGCCAACATATGATATGCAATCACATTGAATTTAAATCAATAATGCATCCTAAGAAAGAAAGGGCCTAATGCAATTGGCTCACAATTATTGATTAATTAAGCTAAGGGGTTTAATTAAGTACTTTCATAACTCTTCCCACACATGTAGGTTGGATTTGATTTCCTTAAGCTTACATAGGTTATTGAACACCTAAGTATCTACCTAAGAAAAGATTGATTAATCGATTAAGTTTTTGGATTAATTTTTTATTTTTGAGTTTGGTTAATTAAGCTATTTAATTAAATGAATAAATCATTAACCAATTTATAAATTAATTAAGTTCTCATTCAAATGAAATAGACTTAGGGGAAAAGATTTATAAAAGGCTCATAATCTCATTCCCTAAGTCTATCCACCATTCCAAGATGATTAACAAATTTAATTAATGAATTTACCATCATTTAATAGGTTAATTAATCATTTAATTGATTAATGGAGTGATTAGAGATGAAATAAGCAATTACCTAAATTAATCCAAGAATAAATTCCAAGAAAATATCATGGGAGGCAGAGGTCATCCCACCCTGGGAAATTTGGAATTAATTATTGAAATAATTACATCCCCAATAAAACTCAAATTAAGTTTATTATTATTCCCCTTTAAATTATCTTTAAAATGAAGTTGAGTTTGCATTTTTTTTCTATATTTAGTTATGTATTTTTGAAGTTTCTATAATTATTGCTTAATTAAATCTCCTAATTATATAATTAATCCCATCGGCATACTACACGCCGCTTTCCATAACGACGAATTCATTATTTAAGTTGTCAAATTTACGGTCGGATGGTCACGTGTTTCTCCTTGGACCATTCGATCAAAGATCGGACGGTCAAGATTAAACCCATGATTTCTAAAGGGATTAATCATCTGATCTAGATCATTTAATCAGGACCATCCATCCAAAACATGCGGGATGGATGGTCCATGATTCATCCCTTCCCTTGCCTGCGGGAGATGGCAACCGTCCATCCTCTAAGGCTTGATCTGAGCTCACTTGAGCTTGGATTGAGTAGGGATTGAACGCACACCATCTAAGAGCAAAGAGGAATACATTCAACGGTCAATTTCAATTGAGATGATACTTTCCTTCACAAAGGACCAAAGAGTTTCTTCACTAAGCTCAATTTTGAAGCATACCTCACCGGAGGTTATCACCGGCGCTCCCAACCATCGAGGTAGCTTCGTCTAGTGGAGATGAATCCCTATTGAAGGTTTGAAGGCTTGAGATCAAGTGGATCCTCCTTTTGGCTAAGATGAGCTTCAAGTGCTTGCGGCTTTGGTCTAGCTCCCTCTTTCTGTGGCTTAGATGCTTGGAACTTGACTTGGGTGAACTCGACTTGATGCCTTAAAGGTGCTAGCAAGAGGAATTGGAGTTTGGTGGTGAATTGAGCAAAGTGGAATTTCCAATGAGCTACCCTATTTCGGCTTTGAAGAAATCCAAAAATGGAGAATTGGAAAGAGCTTGAGGAAGCTTGGATGAACTTGGAGAAGGTCGCTCTGGGTTCCTAAGGTTCAATCGACAATAAGTGATCATGAATGAAGTGGAATTAGGGGGAGTATATCTACCCCTACAAGGATCGGATGGCCATGAGCCTCCCTTCTATTTTGGATCAATTGACTTGATTTATTGAGTTTGTTAGGTTGTTTTGGATGCCATGTGATTCAATTTTGGCAGAGAAGAGTAGTGGAGGAGTTGCACATGTGGAGAATGAGAGTATGGAGGTGATCCATGTGCTCATTTTCATTAGGTAGGTCAGTTTTGGCCTTGGGTTGGGTTTAGCTGACCCAAACCTATTGGGTCATGTGCACCACTCTCATTAGTGTCCATTTGGTCCAAGAAGAGGGTGTCAAGTGGCCATGAAAAGGATATGACCAAATTCCAAGTGGAATTTTCCATAGGTTACCCATTGACCTAGGGGTAAAATGGTCATTTGACTTTGATTTTAGTTTGGACATATTTGGAATAGTTTGAAATTGGTTGGCCCAAATTTCAATGAATTTAGAGTTGATTTGATATCATTTGGCTCATGTTGACCCATTTAGGTCAAATGGGTCAACTTGCATCAAGTTGACCAATTGGTTAAATTGGGTCAAACCAAGAGTTGGGTCCAATTCATATGACCATTTGAAATGTTTTGGTATCATTGGTTTGGTTCAATTTGATTTATATTTGGTTTTGGTTCAATTGAATTCATTTAGGTCAAATGGGTCAAGTTGACCAATTTGACCTATTTGACCCAATTGGGTTAGTTCATGGGTTATCTTAGGTTTGGTTGGTCATTTGAAATATTTTGCAAGCTTTGGTTTCAATCAATTTTGGTTTTGTTTGATTTTAACTTGATTTGACCTTTTAGGTCAAGTTGGGTTAATTATCAATTAAATTGGGTTAGTCTAGTTGGCCAATTGAGGCTTTGGTCAAGTTCAAGTGATTTAGAATGAACTTGACCCATTTTGCAATTGATTTGGCTTAGATCAAGATTTGAGCCATTTTGACTTTTTAGGTCAAGTTGGGCCAACTTGGGTCAAGTGGCCAATTGGGCTAGGTTAGGCTCAAATAATGATTTGGTCAAGTTCAAACATTGATCATGAATTAGTTTGGATCAATGGTTTCAATCAATTTGGCCTATGGTGGATTTTTACTAGTTTAAGTTTCATTTGGGTCAAATATTGACTTGGTCAAAGGCTAGGTTTGACCCAATTTGAGTGATTGATCATCTTATGATGATTGTTGCTCACAACGGAGGCTTAGATGGAGCTTGTAGTTCAATCCAATTTGGGTAGGATTAGAATTTAGCTCAAAAGAGTATTTCAGTCACTTTGGATCAAGTGAGCTAAGGGTCAATTGGTTGATCAAGGCTTGATTCAAGTTTGATTGAACTCACATATGGACTTACGATTGAAATATAAATCCATTTGTAAGTGATTTGGAGTCAAATGGGTTTTGATTCATTTGACAATTTCAAGTTGAAAGGGTGAACATGAGTTTGATTTGGGTTTGATTTTTTGAATTTAGTTTTGGTTTGATGATTGAAGTTTGTGTTTATATTTGGATTCATGATTGAAGGATTGATTGAATCCTGAAGAAAATCCAAGGGTTTGGATTGATTTGAGTTTGATTTGGCTAAGTTCAAGAATTTGACTTGAAAGGGTTTAGGTTAAATTTTGATTAGATTTGGGTTTGAGTTTTGAATTGATTTTGGGTATTTGAATTTATATTTCATTTATATTTGTTAATATAAATGAGAATATAAATGGGTTATGAGAACATGTTTTGAATTTTATTTAATTTAGATTTGATTTACGCTAAGTCCATAAGATGAAATCAAAGGGCTCAAGAAAGATTTCTGAATTTGGAATTCAATCATGGGTTTCAATCATTTGAAATTTTATTCATGAGTTGAGTTTTGGAATTGATTTAAGGTTTGATAAAATCAATTAAATTGGAATTGATTTAAGATTTTATTTGGAATTGGTTTGATTTTGGAGTTTGACTTGAAAGAAGGAAGTGAGGATTTGGTTCAAGCTATAGGGCGGGCAAATTTTTCTAACACCCCTAAGGCATGACCTATTCCTATGGCTAACTCTTCTAAGTCTCTAGGGTTAAGTTGAGTGTTCACCTAATCACTAGAAGTATCTTAAGACTAAGGATCTCTTAGTGTCTAAGAGAAGTCCTATGTCTAAGATGGAGAGGTTGAGAACTCATTCTAAAAATGAGGTCAACAGACCCTTCAGGTCAAATTTGGCTAAATGGGTCAATTGAGTTGGTTAGATCAAATTAGGCTCAATTTAAGGTTCAATCGCATTCAATGATAAATTTATGATTAATTAGAGGTATTGGTTTTAATCAATCGGGTTTAGGATGAGATTTTACTCAATTTGGCCCTTTAGGTCAAATTGGGTCAACTTGGGTCAAGAGGCCAAACTGGCTTGGTTAGATCCAATGGATGGTCAAGTCATATTCAATACTCAATTTATGATTGATTGGAGGTATTAGTTTCAATCAATTGAGTTTGGAATGGGATTTGGTTCACTTTGGTCCATAAGGGCTAATTGGGTAAACTTGGGTCAAGTGATCAAATTAGCTTGGTTAAACCCAATTGATTGTAATTGGCAATCAAGGATGATTAACAATCATCGTAGAGAAGATTGGATGAGTTGATTCAACCCAATTTGGGTTGGATTGAGGTTTGGATCAAATTGTTCCTTTAGGTTCTTTGGGTCAAGTGGACCAAATGGGTCAATTGAGTTGAATCGAATAAGATTGAGTTTGATGATTGACTTAAGATTGATTGATGGCTTTCATTGCAATTAATTTAGATTTAATTAGGTTTTGGCTCATTTGGACCCTTTAGGTCAAATGGGCTAACTTGGGATGATTGAATTGGTTTGGTTTTAGGTATTGGAAGGATTTTAAATAGAGGTTTGAATGGTTGGAGTGTTTTTGTGAAAATTGATTGGATTTCATTTAATTGAATGGGCTTTGGGTTTGACCCATAAGATGATGGTGGAATTGATTTAGGTTAAGGGTTAAGTTAATTTGACTTGGAGCTTGGATATAAAATAAAATCCAATCGAGGTTAGTTTTATTGGTTTGGGGTTAGTTTTAGATTGGTGGATAAGCATGGGTCATGGTTTAGGCCATAGGATAGGTAGGACTTATTTACCCTAGGGTATGCCCTAAGCTTGGGGTATGCCTTCTTAAGTATCTAGTCTTGGGTTTAGTGTTCCCTCAATTACTAGAAGTGTCTTATGTTTAGGAAAATCTAAGTATCTAGAAGATTCCTAAGTCTAAGATAGGAAAGATGAGTCCTCACTCCAAAAGTGAGGTCAACACAACCAAAGCTCAATCAAATTCAATCAAGTTTCAAATAAGTTTGGGTAAGTTTAATTTCAATTGGATTGGGCCAGTTTTGAATTAGTCCCCTTTAGGTCTAGATGGTTTAAATGGGTCAACCTACCCATTAAACCAAGTTGGATCTTAATGGTCAACATAGGGCTTGGAATCATTTGGCTATAGGCTGGAGTTTGGTTTATAATCAATTGGTTTGGATTTGAAGAGTTGGTTTGGTATGAAGTTTGATTGGGTTTAGTGTATGTGGTCTCCCTCATCTTAGGTTAAGGTCTAATCCTATGGCTAGATCCTATAAATCTTTTAGGCTTTGGATTAATGTTCACCTAACCACTAGAAGTGTCCTAGCCCTAGGAATGCCTTAGTGTCTAGATGAGTCTTAAATCTAAGGGGAGGATGGTCAACCTCACTAAAAGTGAGGTCAACAAGTGCTAAATAGATTTAAACATATGATTATTTTTAAGATTTGCAATCATTTAAAGAGAAATATAGATAATACAACCAATCAAAATTTACTTGCCATTAGGTAGAAAATTGGATAAAAGGATTGGTTTGGTTATACTTATTTAGAGATAGAGATTATAGCATTTAAAGAGAAATATGGGTAATGTAACCAATCAAAATTTACTTGGCAATAGATAGAAAATTGGATTGGTTTCATTATACTTGTCTAGAGATATAGAGTACAGCATTTGAAAGAGAAATATGGGTAATGCAACCAATCAAAATTTACTTGGCACTAGGTAGAAAATTGGGTCAAAGGATTGGTTTGGTTATACTTATCTAGAGATAGAGAGTATAGCATTTTTTCTCCTAGCTGACACTATAAGATTGAAATTAAATTCACTACTTAGTTTAATATAATACTTAATCCATAAACTTTAGAAATTTAGAGGGCTCTTTTTGAAATTAATAAAACACCTCTAATTTTCTATAAGAATATAAAAATATAAAAAATTAGCCTTTTTAATATCTTGCAAAATAGTAGATAGTCATTTTTATTAAGCACTATACATTTTATTGGATGAAAATCAAGTTTTAAAATTTTAGTACTTTATATAAATTAATATCGCATTTCACTTTAATCCTCATGGGAATGATGCACTACTTATTATATATTACTTAGTTTGACATGTGCACTTGTGTATAAGGGTAAAAAGTACTAATTAGTCATCCATGTATCCTCACTTGGTGTTTTGTCTTTCCACATGATTAAGAATCTTTTAATGATGCTGTCATTTGTTAGTTTCTCAACTGATATAATATTCTCCACTTCAAAGAATATTAGTTAGACAAGTTGTTGAACTCAATTTTGGATGAGGTTAATATTAATTCTAAAATTAATAATTAGGACACCTAATATTAGCATTAGGAGTCTTCTAATTAAGTACTAAAGACACTACATCTAGTGATCTAGTACATCTTTCTTGGGTTTGATCTAACCTAATGGGCTTAGATAGACTCAACCCAAATTCCAAACTTGAACT
The DNA here is from genome assembly GCA_021442155.1 of Cymbidium sinense. Lineage (NCBI taxonomy): Eukaryota > Viridiplantae > Streptophyta > Magnoliopsida > Asparagales > Orchidaceae > Cymbidium > Cymbidium sinense. Next base: position 95,982,455 of record CM038219.1, read on the forward strand.
AAATCAAAATAAATCCAAATAAAATAAAATGAATTTAAATTAAATCAAATGAATGAATCCAAATCCAAACTAAAGTCAAATCTAGTTGCTATAAGTTTGACTTATGTGGGTCCCACCAAGTCAATAGTCAACCCACCAAAATTTGACTAAATGAAATCATTTTTAATGGTCCAAATGATAAAATGAACATATTTAATCATGAATATAAAGAAATTTAAATTTATTTAGGCATTACTTAGGCTAATTAAACCACTTAGTCTAAATGAACTTAAATGGGTCATATTAGGTTCAACATAAATTAGATTGAAATCACTCAATTTGATTATTTAAAATCATTTAGAAATAATAAGCATACAAAATCTAACTCATCATTGAGTCTAATTTGTTCAAATTGATCATTTCACCCAAATGAACCCAAGCTTAACCCATTAAGTCCAATTTGGGTTGGGTTCAAATTGAAATAAAATTGAAATGAAATAAAATTAATCATTCTAAATCATCTCACACCAATAGTTTGGCCTCCAATGGTAAAATGAGTGGGAAAGTGTTCCACCTCAAATTGAAAGTCCAAACACGTTCAAGAGCTCAAGGCAACCTCAATCAAATCGTCACCGAGGCTCATCGCCACCGATGAGCCGGAGAATGATCAATCCCAACAAAAAATGGTAGGAAGTTGGTCTCCAAGGTGTTTGACGAGGAGGCAAGCCACCAAATCATGTGGTGAAGGTGTTCGAGTCGATCCCATCGCTGGAGGCCATCAGAGTTGAGGTATGCCTTGAATGACACACTTTAAGCTTGCAGTTTTGGTTGTTTTTAAAATGAATTTGATCCCTTTGAGGATTAAACCATATAGATAAATTACAACTTGAGCCTTGATCATTTTGTAATCGAAGTTGCATTAAAATTGGCCTTGGATCACCAAAAATCTGTTTGATTTGATGGATGATGTTCGTCTCTCAACGGAGATGAACGAGAAGCGGTCTCCACCGTCCGTTCCATCTATTTGGAACAACAACCAAGATCTAGCTATATAATCTGATTCAACCTTTATAGAAACCGTGAATGGAATTGGGATTGTCCCATCTTTGATCGAATGGTTGAGATTCATCCTGCATGATGCCACTTTTGATGTCATCGCCGCATCAATTCAATGGGCCAATGGCTGCGCATAACCGCCGTTTAAAATGATAATTCTCATTTTAAATAATTAAAAAATCATGAAAAATGCCAAAAAATTTAAAAATATATATGAAAATAAAATATAATTAAATAAATGCAAATAAGGACTCTATAGATTCATCTCAATGAGTATAATCCATTAAACCCAAAATCTCAAATTCATTTTGAGTAATTTTAAATTAATTTGACTTTAAATGAAATTAATTAAACTCAAATTAATCCCAAACTATGAATTCAATTGAAATAAAACTTTTGGGAATTAAAATTGAGTTTAAAATGCACTTTAGGAAATATTTTCATGAATTATTGCTAAGTAATTCAAGAGATATCAAATTTCGATCTCTAAACTTCAATTTTAATAAATAAATTAAAACTAAAAAAAATAAATCATCAAAATTGATTGAATCACTTTAAATTAACATAGCAAGCCCTAATGAAGTTAAATACACCAATGAAATCCACTGAAACTTAATAAATCACAAAATGACCTAATTTCATAATTAATTGAATTAATTAATTTGAATAATTAACCCAAACTTAGGAAAATCATAATAAATGAACCAAATTTCTAAAAATTACGAATTAATCCTCTATGGATTTATTTTTCAAAGAGGAATCAAAGAAAAATAAAATCCCCAAATAATCCTCATTAAAATAGGCTTAATTTAGGTTTTTATAAAATAATTAAAACTTTAATTACACTTAAATTATAAATCTGATTAAAATGAAACTTTGGAAATATGAAATTGGCAAGGAACCCCACTCGCCATAATATTTTCAAACCCAATTGACCTTTGGATTGAGAATTATTGAATTTTCAAATATCTAGCTCAATATAAATTAAAAAATTTACAAAATTACAAAATTCAAAAAATAACTTAAAAAACCTTCACCAATACTAAGAATAATTATCCAACATTCTAAATTAAAGAACTTGATTACTTACATACTTAATGTTTAATGAAAATAATAATGAATGTAAAGATTAATTAAACCTTAAGGCTAATGAACTCATAATCAAATAATCAAAAAAATCTTAACGCATAATCAATGTAACTTAAAGAATGGATTAAAGCACTAACCTAAGTGTCTTAGATTAACATAATTCAACCACATGAATTAAATAAAAATAAAACATAATTCAATAAAAATAAACATAATTTAAACTAAATAATAATGAAACAAATGTTAAACCAAACCAAATTAAATTAAAAATAAATTAGATCAAGAATATTTAATCAAATCAAAGAAATAAAATTAAGAATCAAATTTCAAAAGAAATAAATTTATACAATTTTAATCCAAACTAAACTCAAAACCCAAATCACCTAAATGAATCTAAAAGGATTAATTAAAATACTTTGGGATCTCAGTTAAGCCTTTGGGATGAATCTTCATCTTAGGATGAATGTTTCATTCTATTAGAATTTAAGATGTTGAATATAATGGGTTTTACCTAAAAGTGGAATCTATTCTACTCTCAATTCTTGAAAACTTGAACTTCACTTTAACATAAAAAAGGGAACTTGAAAATGAAAATAAAATCATTAAATCACTTGAATTGAAACCATCCAAGGCTAAATCAAACAAAATTCAAAAATCTAAATTGAAACTTGAATTAAAAAGGCTTAGCAAAGTCTTGCCACACAATCCTATTCCCTTCATACATTAGATCATTTAGGTCATGAACCCTAGACTTAGGTTAGGTCAATCTGTGATACTCTGTGTTGTGATGTGATGTGTTTTTCATATATTTGTGGTGTACAATTTTAGACTGCATGTCCCGTTAGACTGGATAGTAGGACGTTCTTTTTATAACTAACATTGTTTTCTACAAGGGGCTATGCTAAAAAGATTGACATTATAAACAAATTATAAATCTTATTTTCTTCCAAGTATGCTTAAGTACTTAAGTATATCCCAATAAGATAGGTGAGCTTGGCAAGTAACTAATGATAAGCCTGTATATTTATAAAATATAACTGTTGTGTGATGTTTGTATTTTTCTTGACATCTATTTTAATAGGCTTAGGATTTTACTTTGAATTTAAAATATAAATTTGAGCTTAGAATTATGTTATGATCTATGGGATCTGGGATTAGTATGAGTTAACCCTACCAGCAGATGTTGTAGTGGTAAACTCTAGTTTTAGGCCACTGTATAAGGGCATAACTTGGCTACCTATTTTCTCTTTCTTCTAGGTGTATAGCGGTACCCGATCGCATTAGCCTTTCTTCAAAATAAAATTGACTTGATTTATTTTGGGTGCATAATAGAATCAACCTAATTTTCTAGGTTTCTTTCTATGTTGTGCTTCCTATGATGAATGCTTGGACGATTAGACTCTTAGAGAAACTAAATTTTCTACCTAATGTAAATCTAATAAACTCAAACAAAATAAATAAATAAATAAACTTGAAACCTTAGATAAACTAAAGCCTTAGAGATAACCTAAAATCAATTAGAAATAATTAGCTCTTGAAAAGCATGCAATCATTTTACTCTTAACTCTTGAATTGAGAAGTTAACCCATTACACATAAGGGGCATTTGACCTTTGAGGATAACCACCTTCTTAGGGAAGTCTGCCTTCTTTTATTAATTTGGTCCATAACCAATTCTAATTGCATGACATTTAGGCATAAAATTTCATACCCCATGACTTTAAGAGAATCATAAACAAAATATCTAAAAAGATAAAAAAAATATGCATTAATTAGATGCATTTCATACCCTACATGATCTTAGGGATTAGGGAGTTAGTCTAAAATCTTAGATTCCCTTTCTAAGTCCAGAAGAGTCAGGGATAGGTTTGTTTCCTGATATGAGAGGAATGACTGATAATTTCCAAAATTGATATTAGGTTGAGCAACGAACTTGTGTCAGAAGTAATTGTAGACTAAGGTTCTAAAGCATCCTCCTCAGAGTAAGTCTTCAACTCTAAGCATTTTTATAGTTTTGTGCTGCTAAAATCTAAGCCCTAGATTTCTAAAAAAATATCAATTCAAAATTTAAATTAATTTATAAAATTTAAAGCCCAATGATAAGATAGTTGAAATGTCTACTATACATGGCAGTATCAACAGCCATTTCCTACTTCATCCCAATTGGCTTCCAAAAGTAAGTCTTTCCACTTTGGATCATTCCCAATTAAAATTCTAAATATCATTCCTTGAAAATCAGCCTAGTAGAAATAATAACTTATTTCTTTAATCGAGAGTATTCTTAGGAAGAGGTCCTCCATTTCTAAGATGTAATTAACTATAAGGGTTTTCCCTTATAGGGGATCATGAACCTTGTTTAAAATAAACCCTACTTTACTTCCCATGTAGTTCAGGGGAAAACTCTCTAGTGCATTAAAGACCCATTAGCCTATGGAGTCTTTTATTAAATGATTGAATTCATTATAGGATAACATGTTTATCTTTCAAGATAATATGTTTACTCCTTAATAACGTATTTGATCATCCAAATAAAAAATTTATAAAACTTATGAGGTGTCATTAACTTTCCCCACAATAACGAAACATAAGAAAATAACTTCACTTTGACAAAAAAAATATTTCTTGAGATTTGCATATAATTTTACTAATCTTAATTTCACAAAGATCATTCTCAAGTGATGTAGATATGACTTCTTACCTAAGCTATAGATAAGAATATCGTCAAAATAGACTACTAGGAATTAACCAATAAAAGATTTTAATACAGTGTTCATTAGTCTCATGAATGTACTTGGTGTGTTTGAAAGACCAAACGGTATGACTAATCATTCATAAAGACCATTGGGAGAGTTTTAAATGCTATCTTTCATTCATCACTTGGTCTAATCTTTATCTGATGGTATCCACTTCTCAAATTAATTTTAGAAATAAGGATGAACCTGAAATAAGATTCAACATGTCATCCAATCAAGGTATAGGAAACATATATTTCATTGTGATCATATTTACTATTTTTCTATGAATCTACATCCTATAAGTTTCATCTTTCTCAGGAGTTAAAAGAGCAGGTACAACACAAAGATTAAGACTTTCTTGGATAAAACTATTCTTCAAAAGTTCATTCACTTATCATTTTAATTTTACATGTTCAATTAGATTCATTCTATAATGAGGTAAGTTAGGTATTTGTGATCCAAGAATCAGGTCTATAGCATTCTATACATCTCTTAATGGTGGTAGTTCATTAGGTATGTCATCGAAGATCAAATCAGTGAATTCAAATAATAGATCTAAGACCATAATAAATATGTAGTGATTCTTAATATCAACAAAAATTTCTCAAAGATGCAAGATAAATAAAGAAGTATAGTCATTAAACTCTCTGACTAAATGTTTAAACCCTAAGGTTGTGATTTGAATACTAGAAGATTCACATGATGTATGTTAGAAGTATCTTCCCTATCACATGATGGCAACATCATTATCAATTAGAGTTTCACATTTTTCTTTTGATTAGGTTCGAGTTAAGTTCAGATTTTGGTTTATGAGTTGGTATAGGAAGAATTCTATAAAGGGGTGTAATTGACCTCTTTTCATTAGGCTTTATAAGAAATAACTTGATTATTTTCTCATTATGTTTGAATGCATAAGTGATTTCACGCCCATAATAGATCACACTCAAATCATAAAATCACAGTCTTCCTAAAAATATATAAGTTATTTTCATTAAAAGAATGTCACTCCAAAATTGACCATTATAGATATATAGCTGACACCTCTTTTTCTTACACAAGATATACATTAAAATGATATTTAGCTGATATTGGATTATTTATACTTGTATTTACTTCTTTATCAGATAGTGGTGTTTCATCTTATATCTCTTCAATATCCACTTCTTCTCTTAAAGCTTCTAATTCATCTAGAAATATAATTTTTACTCTACATTGATTTTGCATATAACCCTTCTTATGACATTTAAAGCAAACTATATCTTTTACATATGTAGAAGTAGGTTCAGTGAGGTTTAATTTAGAATGGTTGTTCAATGTAGAAGAATTAGGTCTAATGATAGGCTTTTGAGGTTTAGATGTTGGCCAATATTAATAAGTTACTTGAGCTTTCATCTTGAATGTAGATGTAATTTTCTTATACTTTTCTAAAAGTAAAGCATAGTGAAAGACATCCTCTAAGGTCTAGGGAACATGAAGCTCTACCTCATTTCTAATATCTCCTTTCAAACCAATAATAATTTTATTAGCTACTTTCCACTCTTGATCAGTGCATTGTATTCTAGCTATTAAGTTTTTAAAAGTATTCATATATTTCACTACAGATATATTCCCTTATTTAAGAGTTGTCAATTATTTATGGATGCTTTTATCATGGTTTCTAGAATAGTATTTTGCCCTTAGAATTTTTTTCATTTCTACCCATGTCATGAGGTTTCTACTAAATCTCTTTTCTTTAGCTAGAAAGTTATTCCAAAAGAATTTCGCATGACTTATTAGTTTCATCTTAGCAAATATTATTCATTAGTAATCATCCATATAATACAAAATGAAGAAATCGTCCATTTAGATTAACCAATCTAAAAATTTATTAGGATCAGGAACACTGTCATGCATTGGGACTTCTATCTTAACTTATTTTATAAGCTCATGCAATATTTCAAGGACTTTAAGATGCTCTTATTTAAGTATGTTCCTTAGATCGGGCCTTCTCGTAGAATATTCATCTTTAAAAAGTTTGAGGTTTTCCTCCTTTACGGGTTCTAAGTCATTGAGTTGTGGGATAGTTGGTGGGGTTTGAAGCCTAGTACACAATATTTAACTTTGTGTGGTCAGATTCATGAGGAGATCTTCTACCTTAGTGAATTTATCTTCACTTAGCATAGAGATCTCATCTACTCTCTTAGTTAAGTCCTCTAGTTTATCCAAACTAACAAATTTGGGTGGCATGATGTTTAACAAAAGGATGCACATATGACACTCCAAATGAAATTTTTAAATATGCAATAAGTGAACTATAATTAATACAAATGAGATGCACAAATTTTTAAAATGACCAGCCTTTAGTAATCATAAAGTAATTCATGGATACTTAAAATATTAAGCAAACTTTCAAAAGAAATAAATATAAAATCTTTAAGGATATGATTTTATTTTTATGTAAGGTGTGTATACTAGGTTAGGCTATTTAGTGAGCTCTCCCTTACTCATGTTGTCACTCAAATATGATGGCTTGTAGTTAGGTTAAGTAGGGAAATTCTTGTCTTTATAACTGGAGACAACCAGTTGGTAATAGTACAAGCATTCATAAAATTTCCTACAACAAGAATTCAGTAACTAATTATATAAAATAAATTACACAAAATTCAAAATATAGCTTGCTTGGATTTGAAATGGATTATTTACGAGCACTTTCTCCACACCTCCAAACCTTGATCTCTGTTACCAATATTGATCAGGATGGGTTGCGATGTCACAATGGATAATGGAGACCAAGGATCTTCCACTCACCAAAGTGGAAGGAATATGAAGTAGTTTTACTTACTAAAGAAAAATGGTAGTGAGAGGTTATTGAATTCCTAGGATGGCCGACCATCAAGGTCCAACTAAAGAGTTTTTACTTAATTTTCATACCAAAAAGCCAAAGTCCCATATTAAGTCAGAAATAGTGTTTAAATAAGTACAATACTTCAAGGGAAGTATCCCTTAGGGAGAAAACTACAAAAAAACTATAAAAAAAAGTTGAAACCTTCATTTCACAATGTTGAGGCTCCGTAGATTAGTGTACAGTGCCACAGTCCAGTGTTCATGCACCATAGAGCAACCCCAAGGTGCTAGCTTCTCTATCCCCAAATATTAAATACCATAAAGTGCAGTGTCAAGATGCCAGAAAAATAGCACCTAGGCAGCAGACCAGGACCTTTACAATTTAACATATGAACTCACATGTTTTCAACCATAACTCTAATACAATATCTAAACATTTTTAAATACATCCATTGCTACATAATATAATACATAGAACATAAATCCACAACATATAAAGTCTAATAAAAATCTACATAAGTTTAACCTTTGATTTAAGACCTTGTGACAGGTCCTTTTCTCCTTTGAAGTGCTGCATCAAACTCTCTCTCTTTTCTACTTTCGGTTGACTAACCTCTTAGACCTAGGATTTAATCTAGGCACTAAGGTTCTATTGACCTCAAACAAGGTTAATAACATCATAATCTCAGTAAATTAGGATCTCTGATCTTAGACTAGGAGCATCCTAATTAGGCACTTAGGATACTGCGATTAGTGGATAAGTACACAACCTCAACTAAAGCATAAACTAAAATAATAGATTAAAATGAAATTTAAATTCAAATGAACCCAAATTAAGATAATTAAGTTTGATTAACTCAATTAAACCATTGGACTCAAAATCAGCTATATTCAAAAAAAAATCCTGTAAAATCAAAACTAAATCAAATCAAATCAAACAAAAGGCATAGAATCAATACACAAGTATAAATGAACCAAAAAAATCTATATGGGGTTCAAAATGGTCAATCAGGTCGTCTAACCTAAAGTTGACCCATGTGGATCCCACCAAGCTAAAAATCAAACTATCCAAAATTTGGTCAATTTAAGTCATCTTAAATATTTACATTTATAAAATTAATATAATAGAGCATTAAACTAATTAATTATTAATCTAGTGATGACTCAAATGGCCTAATTTGGTCACCTAGTCTAAATGAACCATAACCAACCCTATTAAACCTAAAATCAAAATAAATCAAAATTAAATTAAATTAAATATTCTAAAATACTTTAAATTTATATTTGAACATAATTTAAGCTTTCTTGGGTTAGATTTGACCAAATTGTTCATTGAACTAAGTAATCCCTGATTTAACCCATTAAGCCCAAATTGACTCAAAATAAATCTAAATCTAAATCTAAATCAATTACTCCAGATCATTTCAAATACTTAATCAAATATAATAAAATCTTGAACACACTTCGATTCGGGTCGTATTAGTCATTTAACCCACATGAACCCAATTTAACCCATTAAGTCCAATTTGGATCAAAAATGGGTTTAAATCAAAACTCAACTCAACCAAAATTAAACCAAATAAATGCTTAAATTTATTCTTAAGTTGATTATTGAATATGACACAACTCTCAATGGCACCCAATTTAACTAATTTGGCCAATTGGTCAATCTAACCCAAATTAACCTAAATTGACCTATACGAGCATATAAAGCCAAAACCAAAATGAATTAAAATAAAATCAAAATAAATTAAAATTAAATCAAATTAATTATTATAAATTACTTTTAAAACATAATTAAACTCAATTTAATTCTCAGTTGGGTCCAATTTATCTAGTTTGGTCAAATTGGCCCATGAACCCAAGTGAACCCAAATGGGCCAAATTTGACTTATTTATATTAAATTGAGTTAATTTAGGCTTAAGTTAAATTACATTAATTAATTATAGGTATTATAAATAATTATTTTAATATAATTTAAATTTAATCCTAAATCACTTAGGAAAATAAGACTCACTTGACTCAACCTAACTCAAATTAGGTTAAGATGAGTCAACCCAAACCTTAACCCAAAATGAGTTCACTCACCTCCCCATACTTCAAACCAAGTAAGATTTTAGCTTGAATAAAGAAAAAATCATGCCAAACACAATGAAATAAATAAAAAAGAGTGAGGTGAACATGAGGAGAAAAAAATATACATTTCTTTCTTCACATGGGAGGGCATGGAGAAAAAAAAAGAGGGCTTTTCTACACACCTCATTTTTTTTATTCAAAACATACTAAAGAAACACACACAAATCTTCTTCCAATCAGAAGAAAACTTCTGTCCCCACCTCTTGTGCTCTCCGAGTCCAAGAGCCACCAATTTTCTTAGCAACGGCTGGTGCATAGAGGAGGAGAGGAGATTCAAGATATTCTAGAATCCACCGAAGGTGTGATTTAGTGAGGTAACTTTTTTAAACTTAAATCAACCATAGGTGCTTGCATTTGGTGAAAAATTTACATGAATATAGGATTTTCCTTTTGATCCCATCGCACTTTCTTTTTTTTAACTCCGCAACACGAAATAAAGCGACTTTCAGTTAAGATCACTGGAAAATCATGAGATCTAGTGATGTTTGTGATAGATCCCTTCAATCTAACCTTATTTGTTCTACCTCTAATGAGGGAGACAATCTCTGAGCTGTCCATCTTACTTTAATAGAATGGACGACTACGATAAAATCTCATCTTTGATTTATTCTACTCGATCTAACCTAAAATTTCAAAAAATCATAAAAAATTAAATACTAAACCAAAAAATAAAAATAAGGGCCTATGTATTTTTCATTTCAATAGAAATCCAATGAACCCAAAAACCCCAAATTTGGATATATATTTTAAGAGTAATTTGAGTTTTAGTGAAATCTATATTTCTTTAATTACTCTTAAAATACTAATCCAATTAACTTGAAAATTTCAGAAATGATACTTAATGCCCTTGCCTACCTATAATAAAATTTAAAGTTAATTAACTTTCTGGTTTGAGAGTTCATAATTTTTGAAGGTAATTATTAAATAATTAATTAATTAAATATTATAAAAATTACAAAAAGTCATCAAATTAATTTAAATCACTTTAGTAAACATCAGAGATCTAAAAAAAATTAATTATACCTTCTCGATCACACTAAGTAACAAAAGTAATTAAATTAGGGTTTAATTATGCTTAATTAATTATGTTAAGTACACAAAATTTTAAATACTTATAACTAATTATAGAAAATCCAAAAAATGCAAATAAACCCATTTTGGAAAGGTTACACATTGGAGAATTAAATAAAAATAAAGTCCCTAATAAATACAAAATAAATTATACTTAATTAAGATTTGAAGCTTAGGCTAAATACTTTAATTAAGTTCAAATTACTTGGCTAATTAATTCCAAATTTGGTGGGATAATTATATGGTATTTTCAGTGCCTCCCATAATAGTCTTGAAATTATTTGCCATGTAGTTTAAAGATTTTGAAATTTTAATTCTAATTACCCTCTTTAATTAATTAAATGATTATTAAAATTGGTGAACACTAAAAATTAAACAATTAATGTTAATTAATCAATATGAATAGTGAAAATGATGAGAGAAATAATTAAGGCCCGAGTTTCCTAATTATTCTTTCTAAATATCCTTCCTTAATATGATTACTTAATACATTTAATAATTAGGGAATTATTAGGAAAATCAATAATAAAATATAAACAAAAAATTAAAAAAATTTATATAAATAAATCAAATATAATCCATTAATATCCTTTTATGTGTTTAATAGCATAAAGTCATTAAAGAAATTATGATTATTCTATCGGTGTGGGAAAACCATAAGAGTGTTTAACTTTGATTATTTTTTTCTTTAATTTAATTAACACTTGAGCATGAGCCTAATTGTATTACACTCTCTTAGGAGCATTGCTAATTTTATTTTCTCAAAGAATATTATTGAAGGCTCATGATCAAGTAGTTAATTAAATAAAAGAAGCTTAGGGAAGGGTAATTAAATTGATGTGCTTAATGGCTTGAACCTAATCAACTCATAAAAATCCATTTAATTTTCTTCTTTAAATATATCAAATTACCAACATGGGATGGGATAAATCCTAAGTATCATTTCTCCTCTTTAGGTTGTAACAACTTAAACATCAAAGCAAAATATTATAAGAACTTTGGTTAGTGTTAAGGATATTTATTTAGCTTGATTGTCCTTAGGACATAATGTAATTGAGTATGTTATGTTACAAAATTTAATTACCTCTTTTCAATTATTATTATTATAAATGTGCATGCCATTTGTTTTATATGTTCATGCTTAAAAAAAAGTAAATAAAAAGGATATGATTGCATTTAAGTTGCATGTGTTGGATAAATGTTATTATATGGTATGACTATTATCACTAATAAATCTCAAATTATTTTTAAAACTATAAATTAATAACAAATAAAAATGTGTGAAGTTTAACTTACTGTTGGTTATAAATGCTTAATAAAGTTTCTATTTAGTTATAACTTAAAGATAGTAGAAGATTATTTTATCTTTATGTTTCATGTGCATGTTTACATATATTTGAGTTGGCAAGTATATAATTTGGATATCTCGGGAACACGAGGCTTTAAGTAGCCCCAAGAAGGTCTTAGATAATCTCATTTCCTTGGTTTAACAATGGCATGTACTTGCTTAATTTCATTTATGTGTATGCATGTGCGAGAATTTGGGATAAAACTTTGCTTGCATGCCACTAAACTTTACATGAACAAAAGATTTATTTTTTATATGACCTTTGCATTGTTTCCATTTCTATACTTATGGATATATTTACATGCATTTGAATTGGCAAGTATATAGTTTGGACATCCTAGGAACATGAGGTTTTAAGTAGCCCCAAGCAGGTCTCAGATAATCTCACTTCCCTGGTTTAATAATAACACATACTTGCTTAAATTTCTGATACATGTTTGCATATGTTTAGCTATGAAAGAAGAACTTTCTTTTCTACAAAATTCATGCAATAATGATCATCAAGTTTGCAAAATATGAATATGTATTGCATGTACAAATATGTATTTTAAAACAAATATTAAGAACAAAGAAGAAAATAAAAGAAAATTGAAGGAGTGTGTATGATATTGATAATGGTAAGAAGTAATGGAATGTTACTCATATGATGGCGACTCAATTTCATTAATCCTAAGATGTCTTTCATGTTTGAACTAGATTCTTTAAAACTAATCTAAATTTAGGCTTAATAAAATGTCATAAGTGGTTCATCAAATAAACTAAAGCCATGATAATATACCTTTAGATGATAATTTAGGGTAGGGATGACCTCTTTCTTCTCTTTATAATAATTAGATGTTAAGTAAGTATCAAATGAAACAAGAAAGTGTAAATTAAAAACTAGTCAATTCATTGAAAGATTTGAATTGAAACCATCCTTAATGGTTAATTTAAACAATTCAAGAACTTTAGGCAATCATACTCTTAAAGCTTAATTAAGAAACACCACACTAAGCCTTAGCACACACATTAGAATGTTAAGTCACCGATTCTAATTTTAAGTTAGGCTGGTGTATGTTATGATGATGTGTTTTATTTTATAATGTAATATTTTAGAATGGAAGTTAGGATTTTTTGTGCATAGACTGGATGCTAGGTTGTTAGTAGCCTAATGATATTTTATATAGGAGATTGTGCTAAAGGGGCAGCTGAAATAATAAATAATATATACATATTCTTTCTTGCAAGTGCTGCTTATGCCCCTAAGCATAATCCAATTAGGACAGGTGGGCTTGGCTACCCAAATGCAAGGTGCTAAGTCCAGATATATGAAGTATAATTGATTGGCTTGTATGTTTATTTAGCTAACATTAGTTTTGCAAGTGTAATTAGATTTCATTTTTCAAAAATATGCAATTTTTTGTAATGGGATTAGGATTAATGTTATAGGGTTTAAAATGAACAGTGGCTAGAAGGCAAAGACCTGGGAGTCCCCGTGAAGCCTAGAGCAAACTAATCCAAGGAGAAGAAAGAAGAGTGCAAGATTGAAGACCCCCATAGCATTTATTTTAATTGTAATATTTAATTGTAATTGCTAAGTATATAAACTAGATACCTAATTTCTTCTCATTTTGGATTGTGTACTGGCCGATTGGCCTTTTATTCTTTTATGAAAATCTAAATGCTTGATTTTTGTGTTTAGTTTGTGCAATAGAAATGACATACTTTTCATAAGTTTCTTAAAATGTGATGATTTAATGTGTGGTATGGATGCGGTAGGCCCTTTAAGATAAATTACATTTTTTACCCTCACTAATAACTCATAACTTCATCTTAAAGCCTAGGTTCATAATCAAGATAAATAAAAGATTTAGCAACCCTTTAGCTAAATGTTGTATGTTATCACACCATGCATACCATACTATTTTACTCTTGATTAGGAAGGGTCTCTATTCTTGCACGATAGGAGATACGCTTGACCTTTGAGGGCGATCCCTTGTAGTGGAGAACTCCTCCTCCCGTTGATTTAGCCCACAACCTTATTTCATCATGCATATAAAAATAATTATCCCAATCCTTAGTCCATAATGAATGTGTCAAAATGGTCTACAAGATTATAAATTTTTGCATTAGTCTAAGCCATATTTTTCATACCAATCATGATCTAGTCTCTTAAGGAGTAAGTGTAGGACTCTAGCTTTCTTCCTAATTAAATAGCATCCAAGCTATCTTGCATCTACAAAAGACCAGCTTAGATGGTTTTAAAGCGTAGGAGGTGCTAGCTGGTGGCCACGCCAAGCGATTGTAAGTCCAAAAGAGTCAGGATGTGTTTATCCTCTCTTATGGAGGTAAACCATTATGTTTCATTTATCTGATTACACTTAGGTCATGAATTTAGCTTGTGCTAAAGCATCTTAGATTTAGGTTCCGAGGCTACTTATTTCATTTGAACTAGGAGTATAAGTCCTCACCTCTTAAGCATTTCAACAATCTTGTGTTGATGAACTATAAGCCCTTGCATTCTAATAAGATTCCAACCTATGTAAAAAGTAAATTTTCTCTTTCAAATATGTAAAGCCTCACTATAGGGTAGACCAAAGTACTCAATAGGCTTTCTAATATCATGGGTTCCTTACTTGTCCTCATTTGGAATCCACAAATAAGTCTTCTTATTTGAACTCTCCCATTTAATTTTCATGAATACATAATAATTTGATAGTTTAACTTTGAAGTCTTTGGAGATATTTTTTACTACTTTAATCGAGAGTGTTCTTAGGAGATTCCTATTTCTTAGCTTGCTCCCATAAGGAACTAAAGAACATGGCATAAAATGAACCCTGCTTTACTTCTCTATGTAAAGTAGGGGAAAGATCTCTGGTATATATATAAACACATCTGTCTTAGGAGTCTTTATTACTTGATTAGGTCCATTATATGATGATATTTCCATCTTTTGAGATGGTACATCATACATTTATGTCGTACCTAATCATTTAATAAGTACTCCCTAAGATCTGTGTGGTGTCCTGATGGCTCTAAACTAGAAAACCATAAGGTTTAATAATCCGCCCATCTAGGCAAAGATTTTTTTTTAGTTTAAGACACTTCTAGTGATTAGGAGAACACTAATCCAAAGAATAGAGACTCATAGGGTTCAACTCTAGAGTTAGACTATGGCTAAGGATAGACAAGGCCCACCTGCCCTAAACCCAATTAAGCCACATATTAAACCAAACTCTCAAACCTAAACTAAATGATAAAAAAATTAGACCTCAAATAACACCAATTAACTTTATACCTAATTTCAACCATTATGGTTCAATTTGGTCAAGTGGCTTAGTTGACCTAATCCAACCCATTTGAGCTTAAAAGGGCTAAATCCAAAATGAATCTAATCTACTCAAAATTGAGCTCACCCAAACTCATTTGAACTTCAATTGAATATGATTGAATCTTGAATTACACCTTAATTAAGTCTGATTGAACCAAATTGGCCCATAGCTCAATATGACCTATTTGAACCAGGACCAAATTTCAATTTAATTTGATTTAAGCCAAATTAAATCAATCCAAACCTCATCGTCATTCTAAACATTCAATTGGACATTTTGCTTCATCCCAATCAATCCAATTCAATGAATTAATTCAACTGACTCAACTTGACCCATTTGACCTAATCAAATGAGCTGAAATCCTATCTAGCCTAAATTAATTATAACTAAAGCCATCAATCAATTCTAAATTCATCATTGAATACCTCTTAATATTCAATTGATCTCAATTAAAGCTAACCAAGCCAATTGATCTACTTAATCCTAATTTAGCACAAAAGACAAAAATTAGTCAAATCTTAATTCAATCCAAATTGGACTAAATCAATCCACCCAATCACTTCAAAAATAATTATTGATCATGGTCAAATAGTTAATTGGCGTCAATTGAACCAAATTGAGCCAAATTGATTATTTTACTCAAGTTGACCTAATAAAGGATCAAATTAGGCCAAAACTCATTCCAATTCATATTGATTGTAGCTAATATTTACAATCAATCATAATTTGATTATTGAACACTGTCCAACCATCAATTGAAGCTAATTTTGACAAACCAATCCAACTAAAATAAATCATTCCCTAATCCAAATCAATTCAAACCAACACCTACAATCATTCTTAAATGATCAATTGAACCAAAACAAACCTCCACCCAAGCTAATTTGACCAATTTGTCCAAATTGGTCAACTTAGCCCATTTAGCCCAAATGAACCCAAGTGAACCTAATCCCAATTAACTTCAAATTGAATCAAACTAATGATACTAATACATTCCAAATGACCAAATGAACTTACCCAAGCCATCAATTTGATCTAATTTGACTAGTTCATCAACCTAAGCCAATTAACAAAGAGGCTTCTAATGAAATCAAATTCCTCAATTGGTTTAGACTATTTTGAGTGTAATTGAAGATTTTTGGATTTCACCATATATTTTATTATCCTTTAATTAAGCATGATAACATTATAATTTTAAGACATGTTTACCTTATATTTATGCTTTCCTAGTAATTTTCTCATAATTTTTTGGATTATATTTAAGGTTTAGTTAAATTTATGGGCCTCTTTGGGCTTAATTTGATTAAGTATTCAATTAATTATAATTAAATCATAAAATCATCTAAACTATCTTTAAACCACTTAATGAATAGAGATGGGCAAAAGAATAATTTTAATTATTTCATCTCCTTTTTAGGACTAAACAATTTAAATTCCAAGATCAAATCTTAATGAATTTGATTAGGATTAAGAGTATATATTCAATATGAATGTCCTTAGAAATTACTGAAACCAAATGGATTATCCAATAATATTTAATTGCTTTGCTTCAACTATTCATAAATTTCTATTTCATGTGCTTATGCATCCATATCTTCAAAAATAAAAAGATTGTATATAATTGCATGCTTTTTTGGTTTAAATTGTGTGGCTATTACCACTAGTAATTTTTAAATTATTTTTCTCAAATAATAAAAATACAACTTTGAATCTAAACATAAATTGATATGAAATTATAAAGCTTAGGCTTAATTTTTATGTGTGTGAGATTTGTAATGAGATGTATATTAAGGTAAATTGTTATTTTCATAACTAAAGTGATTTGAAGAATTTCATAATCTCATCCTTATATTTGTACATACACTTGTATATATTTGATTAACAAGTATATAGTTTGGACATCTCAGGAGCAAGAGACTTTAAGTAGTCCTAAATGAGTCTCTGATTACCTCACTTCCCTGATTTAACAATGGCACGTACTTGCATAAATTTAATATAGCCATGTATATGTATAGATATAAGGTATGGTTAAATTAAATTCTTTTATTAAAAAAATTCATGTATCAGTGTTGTTGAATTAATCATAGTTTGACTTTATTAATCTTAAGATGACTCTTCATATTTGAATAAAATCCCATAAGTCAAATCCAAATATATGAATTAATAACATTTGTAACATTTCATTAAGAAAAGTAAAAGCTATAAGAATTCGCCTCTTGGATCAAACTCAAGGGTAGGGATTGAGGAAGGTTTGTCCTCCTCTTTTCTCTTTATAACTTCAAATCAAAATATGACTCAAAATGAAATCAAAGCTCAAGTCTAAAAGTTATTTTAAATTATCAATCACATAAGAGTGTAATCATCCTTAATAAAGAACTCAAACATTCAACATCATACAATTCAAATATTAAAGCCTAATCATGGCATACCACACCAACCCTAGTTCTAAGTTAGGTCAGTGATTATTATGATGATGTGATATTTCCTCTGGTGATATACTATTTTAGACTAGATGTTAGGATTATTTGTGCATAGTTTGGATGTTAGGGTGATATTAGACTAACAATAATTTTTATAGGGAAAAGGGATCACTATAGTAAAAATTATAAATGCTTCTTACTTACAGGTGCTGCTTAAGTCCATAAGCATAATCTATTAGGAAGGGTGAGCTTCCTAAGTCTAAATGTGTGAAATATAAAAATTTGGCTCAAATGTGTGTTAAGCTAACTTCTATTTTGCAAGTGTAGTTAGATTTTGATTTTCATAAAAATGTAATATTTGCAATAGGATTAGGATTAATGTTATTGGGATTAAGATGTGTAGTGACTAGAAGGCTTAGACTTGGGAGGCCTTGTGGTGCCTAAAGTGTCCAAATCCAAAAAGTAAAAAATGAAGATGAAGATAAAGAATTGAAGGCCCCCACACCTTTATTTTCTTTTGTAATTTAATTATAATCTAGGTTGTATAATGGTAGAGCTTGGATACCCAATTACTTTTCCTTTTTGGAGTGTACGGTACCCAGTCTCACCGACCTTTTATTCTTTTAAGCAATTGATGTTTCATTATTATATTTACATGTATTGTGCAGTAGAAATGGCATACTTTTTGATAAGTTTCTTAAAGTTTGATTGCTTGATGTGTGGCCTAGATACAGTTGGCTCTCTAGGAACTTAAATTTTTTACTACAACTAAATAACTTCAATTAAATTTAAGAACTCATAACCTCACTTTAAATCCTAGGATTTTAATATAAAAAAAATAAAATATTTAGCAATCTCTTAGTTGTATGGTTGTATGCTCTAATAACATGCATGCATACTACTTCCCCCTTGAATATAGAGGGTCTCTACCTTGCACGATAAGAGACAAGGCTTGACCTGTGAGAGTAGTCCCTTGTAGTAGAACACCTCTTCCTTCTGATTTGACCCATAACTAATTTTTTTTATGTATTTAAGCATAATCTCTCCCAAGTCTAAGTCCAAAATAATGAGTTAGAATGAAATAAAATTTATAAATTTATTGCATTAGTCTAAGTCATGATTTACAAACCAATCATGATCTAGTCTCTTAAGGAGTGAGTTTAAGATTCTTAATTATTTCTTAATTAATAGTAATCTAACTATCTTGCATTTACATGATTTTAAATCGTAGGAGATGTTAGCTCGCAGCTACTCTAGAAAGTTGTAAGTTCAGAAGAGTCGGGATCGTTTCACTCTATCCGGTGAAAGCGAACTAATATATCCCACTTCTCCGAGTAAAATTAGGTTGAGCCCTTAGCATATGCTAGAAAACTCTAAATATAGATTCATAGGCTACATATTTCACTTTTACTATAAGGATAAGTTCTCACCACTTAAGCATTTTCATAATCTTGTGTTGTTGGAATCTAAGTCCTAGCATTCTAATAAAATTTCAAGTCAAATGAATAGCTTTTATCCTTCTAAAATATAAAGCTTTGTTATAGGATAATTGAAGCATTCACTAGGCTTCAGAGCATCATGAGTGCTTCCTACTTGTTCTTTCATGGAATCAGTTAAGAACTCTTTCCATTTGGATTATTTCTTCTAGTTTCCAATAATTGATATCAATCTTTGAAATTTTTGTAGAAATTAGTTAACTACTTTAATCGAGAGTATTCTTTAATAAATTTTATTTTTTAGGATGTAATTAACTATGAAAGCTTGCTTTCATATGGAACTAAAAAACTTTGCATAAAATAAATTCTACTTTACTTCATCTATGTGAATTATGAGAAAGATCACTCGTATATATAGACACATCAACCTTAGGAGTCCTTATTAGATTATTGAGTCCATTATATGGTAATGTTTATATCTTTCGAATAGTATATCATTCCTTAGATGTTGTTCTCAATCATTTTAATAAGTACCCCCAAAGATTTGTGTGGTGTTCCTATGATAATAAATTTAAAACACCACAATCATATCAACCTTAGCGATCCAATTAAAAAAAATGAAAGAGATTTGCATTTTTTTTATTTTTACACCTGTTAAAAAATGACATAATAACTCTATAATTACTTCACAATTAACTCTGATATACTGGCAATAATTATACAAGAAGCTCATACTAATTAAAACAGATGGGTTCAATCACTTCTTTTATTCCAACAATTCTAAAATTTTGAAATTATCCAATAATTCTAAACATTGAAATTACATGGTTCTAAAACAATAACATTTCAACAAATCATCTAATAACTTAAATTAAATAGTGGCAATAACATCATACAAATAAAAATAAAATGCTCAAACTATAAATAAAAAATACAAGTACAAATAAAAATATAGTCATCGTAGTCATTCTCCTCATCCTCTTCCTTCAGTATTGGATCCTTCCCATTCCATCTAAATTTATGCATCTTCAATTTTTTAGCCTTAATGATAGCCATATGAGCTTCCATCAAAGCAGTCATCCTCGCCTCCATGTCCTCAGCCTTCGTAGCAACACACCTTCTAACTATCTCATCAATTGAATCTCTGTTCATTCTAAAGAATGAATGTCATGCATCATAAGCCAACCCTTGTGAGACTATGCCACATAGTCTTCCCTTCTTCTTACCTCCAACAATCTCTTTTCATATGTCATACTCTGACTAGTCAGACTGCCCATCAGAACTACCTGCACCAATAGAGCTCTAATTACCAACCTCTTTCAACCCCATGTCATCGCCTTATGATAAATTGTAATGTTATTTAAAAAAACATAGTTTAATAAAATTGTAGTTCAAAAAAAGTATGTTAATTTTTATAAGCTCTTTGTAATCGAGCATCAACTTCAATATAATGTTGATGTATTCAGCTATATAATTTAATAGCAGTTACTCCCTTCCAAGATCTTTCATCTATAATCACTCGAATGAAATTAATTAAGTGTAATTATTAATTTAATTATTATAAGTAATGAATGACTCACCATCCTTCACCTTGACTTAGTGTGTGGAACTAAGCCTCCAGTATATAGAGAGCTACCTATACCCCTACAACTAGATGCTCGATTTTGTTTAGCCTATTCCTTTTTTCGAATGTACTCTAAGGAGGCCAGGCTCTATAAAGCTCTATCATACATTCTCTCCAATCTAAACTAGTTTTCGCTCAGACTTGTGTATGTATATGAACATATTATGTAAACATGTTGCGCCTCTAGACTTAAACTTTTATTTTTATGTTCTAGCTATGCTTTAGAAGCCAACTAAAATCCTTCTATAATAGAAAACACATTAATGATAATCAATAGTTCTTTAACATAATATTATCTATTAGATATGCCTAAAGAGTTACGATAAAATTTTGAATTCTTTGAATCACATGTCACACACTTCAACTGGCACCTTCTTTTATAAAACATAAGGAGCATCAAATTTGCTCCTTATTATATCTCTAATTTAATGTATGGCTTCTTTAGAAGGATTGAACCTAAAAAATATAGTTAAGATGATCATAACCATTAAATTTTAAAACTAAAATTCGAAAGATAAACTTACATGTCACCCTTTAGCTTAATAAAAGTGTGTGTTGTCGATGGCTCAGTGGGCATAGATGGATCAGTTGCATATGGTAAAAACCTAGGCTTCCCATAACTTGTGTGTACTTGATATGGGTAAAATGGTGTAATATCAATAAGCTCAGAAGGTGGTTGGCACGTGTACCAATAGGTCTAGAAGTATAAGGTGGCAGGATCGAAATGGATGTTATGGTGGTGACCGTAGTGGTAGCCTGAAGACTGGTTCAAGACACAAGCTTCTTCTTTCTCTTAAAGATGCTCGTAATCAATTATCATGGAATATCATCACCACTACCAGATGCCATCTATAACAAAAAAAAAATATAATGATTAAATCTCTTAAAAAATATATGTATGCAATAGTGTAAAGTATATGCAAAGAAAGTAAATAATGTATGTAAAGTATGTATGTACAATATCTAAAAAATATCTATGTAATTAGAAAAATAGTGTACAAAATATCTAAAAGTGCAACTATGCATGTAGAAAAAACAATATAAAATATTAATAAGTAATTGCATATATGCTTTCTTAAAAAAAGATATGTTATTATATTTATGTTTTCATATAGATATTTAAAGAATCACTAAAAGTTGAATATCTTTTTATTATCATTCTCAATGTCCTCATCTTTAGACTGAATATCATCTTCTTTGGTATAAATCAAGCTTTTTTACTAGCTCGCCCTCATCAACTAGAAGTTTAAAATATGTTATCTCATTCATCTGATGAGCAAAGTTTAATTGTATTTTGAACTTTCACATGTTCTTGGTTTGATCTTGATTACCATTATGCAATCTATTTTCTCTCTTTCTCTTCTTGGATATCTTAGGTAATGCACTTGACTTTCTTGATGTGCAAAGATAAATTAATCAAACTAAACATATTTTATAGTCAATTTCACTTCGATGATCCCATATCAGTTATGCTTCTTTCTTTCTTTATTATGCACAGGATCAAACCATTCACAATTGAATAGAACAACATTTCTCTTCTTTGATGCGGGATACTATAATTGTGTAATTTCTTGTAAAATCTCATAATAATATATCTCATCATTTGAATGTGTGTTTCCTCTAACATAAACATCTGAGTTATATATTTTCTTTCCTTCTAACCAAGAACTTGTGTGAAATCTATAGCCATTTACATATTAAATTGGCCATATATTTACAATTTTCATAGTCCCCAAGCAAGGTCATGAAGGTCTTAATTCTCCACTTTGTTCCTTCAATCATGAACTTATTATATTGAGCTGTATACCACAACTAATTTAAGAATATATTAAGGTCATAGTGTTGATTTCTTACATGTAATATGAACTATGTAAGAAATTCATCTTCAGCCTTCCTACTAACAATGGCAACATCATTCAAGTTTAATGAATTCATGAATAACATGAACTCAATATTATAATGAACATAATTGGATCAAATCAACACATCGGCTCAAATTAGATACATACCCATATGGTATCTTCAATGACTATACTCACTCATAAATTATTCTTTGATATTTTATTATAAGGTAGTATTTGTCTTTAGACTTTAGAAATTTGCCAACTATAGTCTCTCTCAGCTCTAACTCTCTTTTTTGACAATACTCCTTTAAGTCTAACCTAACCTACACATTATCTTTACTTCTACTCCTAACATCAATCACCATTTTGAAAATATTGTCAAAGACATTTTTTTATGTGCATCACATAAAAATTATGCCTTCTAAGATTAAACATTGAGTACATTGATCCCAAAATTACTTCTTTTTGTCCAATTATGATTTACACCATAAACTGAAAGATGACTATCATATAATATATAAGAATCAGTTATAGTTGGAATTAATCTAAAATTTTTCCATAAGCCGTCCCGGTTTAACTTTGGATGTGGCTTGGACTTCTCAACCCAATTTTTAATGAACACATCCTTCTTTCTTTAAATTGATGATCAACATGTAGGAACATACGCTCAAAGTCAAACCAAATTTTTTAAATTATTTTTAAGAGTAAAGGATTTTGATAAAACCATGTAGTATGGACAAGCCAACTTCCCTGCAAGAAAGTCATTGATAGTCCACATCAATGTTGCCTTCATTTGAAAGTTCTTCTTTATAGCAATATCATATGCATCAATGTCCCATAATATTTTCAACTCATTTATTAATGGTTGTAATAAGACATTAATATTTGCTTTAGGGTTATGTGGCCCAAGTATGATTAGAGTCAAGAACATATAAGATGTGGCCATGCACATCTTTAGAGATAAATTATGTGGTGTTAATAAGAATAAGGCGACACAAGGCTATATATAGTGTGAAACCATTAGTGCATAAACCAAGCCTAGCATTTCTTGGCTTAGTTATAAAATCAAGATAAGTATGATTGAAAGGCTTCCACGCTTTCTCCTTCTGATGGATGACTCAAGAGATTTAGTGCACTTGCTCTATCATGGTGTCATTGCATGTGCATAGGTTAACGCATAGAAGCATATAGTCTTTGCAAACGTGGAGTAAGCAGAAAGTAGAATAATCTCTTATAAAGTACATTCTTCTGTTTGTAATATTTTCTACTCTATGGTTTAAATCTAGGTGCTCTATAAAAGTTGTATTCAACATATTGTGCATTGTCCTTGTAATACAATATGCAATCATTAACACAGTAGTCAATCTTTTCTGAGCTCACCTAATTCTAACACCAACTTCATTGTTCTATACAGGTCCTTTGGAACTAAATTTTTTTGTTGATTTGTCTCTTTCAAAAGCCTTATAAATTGATTAAAATATTCACATGACATTAAATTTAGTATTGATGCTTAATATTTTTACAGCCAAAAACATTTCAGTATGGCTTATGCAACCTTCCCACAATGGTCACTATACTGCCTTCAATAGGTCACAAAACTTTTTAGCTTCTTTATTAGGTGGTTCCTCTTATCTTACTCCTGAAAACTCAACTCTTGCAGCATCAAAAACCATTTCTTCATAGCCTCTTGAGTGATATTTAGTTGAAGGTGCATAACTCATTGAGGTACTAGAGTCTACATCAATGTGTAGCTCAAACTCATGATTTGAAGTCCAAAACCAATAATTTGGCTGAAACCCTCAGTGATATAAGTCTAATCTAACTTCATTAGGTATTAAGTAGGCCTGATTCTAATGTATTGCACATAGATATAAAAACTTCCCTTCTAAGAGATAAATAAAAAGTTAAGATGCCATATGGATAAAGTGCTCAATGACATTTAAAGAATTCGTTAGTTAGTCATTTCCTACTCTGATGCAATCTATTGTACTTCTATGTTCATTCGCTATGGATATCCATATGTTGTATAAATTAATTAGTGTGAGGACAAGAATCATGTCTTATACACATTATAATTAAATATGACTAATTGATTAAGACTTAATATGACCTAACTACTGAAGTATGTAATTTTTTTCACTTAAAAGCAATTGATATCAGTGTATTAAGCTTACAAGTAACTCCCATTCAAGTATCAATCATAGCATGAGGAGATTGTAATAATCTCATAACTATTAACTAACTAATTGGGAATCATAATTTATGTGTGTAAGGTTTGTTAGTGTGAATGAGGGAGAACTATAAGGGGAGCTAGGTCATAGAGTGTGAATGATGTACACCATATGATTGTAGTTATTGTGAATCAAAATTTGTAACCTTTTTAAAACAAACATGGGGGATAGGTTATGAACACAGTGATTATCAGTATATACATAATTTTATGAAATTTTCAATTTTATCATTTAACTTATTCTAAATTATTTCACAATATTAGCCTATATTAATTTAACTACACAATGCGAACTAAAATTTTTCAATATATCAAAAAATTTCTAGAATACTTGGGTAAAATTTTGGTGTACAATGCAAAATTATCGATACATGTACATTGCAAAAAAAAATAAATCACATAATGTGTAATTAAAAACTTAAAGGTAATTGTAAAATATATTTCCCAAATATCCCAAATCTAGATTTCAACTAAAATGCAAATCCTAAGCTAAATAATCATAAATCTTTCTCTAAATAGCAAAGTAAGTGTAAGACATATGAATTTTAAAGAAGCTCGAAGAAGACCTAATCTATAATTTGAAAAATATTTCAACGAACTTAAAATCCCGATTTCATAAGATCAAATGAATGAAATCACAAATAAACAGCTATAGAAGCTAAAGGAAGAGATTTACCTTCGATTCTATAGAGAAATCAAACAAAAAATACGTATTTGGAATGAGAACTAGCATGCCCTAGCTTTGATTTTGCTATCGCTCGAGAGAGAATCTACATAAGGAAGAAGAAAGAAATGTTGGGGGATTGCAAATTTTAACACAATTCTATAAAACATTTTATCGACTTTAAGTAAATTTGGAAACAATGTTTATCTCAGTGGGAATTTTCATTAGAAATGGATATGGATAAAAATCTGTCAATAATTTGGTCAATAATTTTCAACGAACTAGTTTACTAAAGATTTTACTAGTAATAGATAGTTTTGTTATAGTGTATGAATAATACAAAATGACTACCTCTAGTCCTTTTTTATAAGGTGAAAGAGATTATATGAGAAGCTATATCGTGAAAAAAATCTTAAGGTAATTGTTGACCTCACTTTTGGAGTGAGGACTCATCATTCCCGTCGTAGACTAAGCACTTGGATTTTCTTAGTGATATGACACATATAGTGATTATCAGAATACTAAACCCAAGCTTAGAGACTTAAGAGGCATACCCTAAGCTTAGGTTAGACCCTAAGACAAATAGGTCTTACCTATCCTATGGCCTAAACCAATATATGCATATTCACTCATCCAAACCCAAACTCATATGAATGAAACACAACCAATCTCAAGCCAATTAACCTCAATTGAATTTTGTTTTATATCCAAGCTCCAAGCCAAATTAACTTAAACCTCAACCTAAGTCAACTCCACCATGATCCTAAACCCGAAGTCCATTCAAACAAACCAAATCCAATTTAATTTCTCATAAAAGTACTCCAACCATTTAATAAACCTGTTCAAATCTCTCCAACATTTGCAATCAAACCAATTGAACCAAATGAATCCAATCAACCCAAGTTAGCCCTTTTGACCCAAAAAGTCTAAATAAGCCAAAATCCAATTAAATCAAAATTATTTGCAATCAAGGCCATCAATCAACCATAAAGCCATCATTGAACTCAGTTCAACCCAATTGGTCCACTTGACCCAAAGTAACCTCAAGGACCAATTTGATTCAAACTCCAATCCAACCCAAATTAGATTAAATCAACCCATCCAATCTCTTTCATAATAATTGTTGATCATCTTTGATTGCCAAATTGCAATCAATTAAGTCAAACTAAACCAATTTAATCACTTGATCCATGTTGACCCCACTAACTCATATGGACCAAAATGAACCAAATCTCATTCTGACCCCAATTGATTGCAACCACTGACTTCCATCAATCATAAATTAAGTATTGAACATGGCTCAACCACCAATTGAACCAAACTAAGCCAATTTGGCCCCTTGACCCAAGTTGATCCAGTTTGACCTAAAGGGCCAAATTGAATCAAATCAAATCTTAAACCATATTGATTCCAACTAATACCTCCAATTAATCATAAATTGATTATTGAGCATGATCCAACCTTCAATTGAACCCAATTTGGTCAAACCAACCCAATTGACCCACTTAGCCAAATTTGACCTAAAGGATCAAATTAAATTAAATCATTCCATAATCTAAATCAATTCAAACCAACATCTACAATCATTCTCAAATGATCAATTGAACCTAAACCAACCCTCCACCAAAGCCAATTTGGCCAATTTGACCAAATTGGTCAACTTAGCTCATTTAGCCCAAATGAACCTAACTAAACCAAATCTCAATCCACTTCAAATTGAATCAAACCAATGACACTAATATATTCCAAATGACCAAATGAACTTACCTAACACATCAATTTGATTTTATTTGACCAATTGGTCAACCTAAGCCAACTGAACCCATGGGTCAAATTGAGCCAAACCCATCCAAACTAAGTCCAAACCCAACCAAACTTGGCATGACTTATCCTTGGGTCACCATGGGCCAGCCCAAGTGGGCCCAACCCATGGTGAACACAGTTTTAGTCAAAACCTATTGGACCAACCCACCCAAATGGAATAAAATCCATATTTGGATGGGTTCTCTCACTACCAAAGCCTTGGCATCCACCTTTGGCTCTTCTTGGACACTAGGACCACTGTCCCAACCTAACCCAAGGCTGTTGGGTTCATCCTTTGGCCTTAAGAGAGTGAACTCACCCAGGGCTCTCCATTGGTTCACTTGGAGTACCCATGCTAGCCCATGTAACTCCCTCAGCCACCTCAACAGTCCCCTACCAACTCTGACCACCTACCCTAATTAGACGGCTGCCAAAGGCTGAATTGATTTCAACCATTAATTCACTTGAGGAGGAGAGTATACTCCTCCCCATCCATTCAAACTTCAAAGAGAGCTATCTCAGGAGATTCCGAGTAGTCCTGGAGCTTTCCCCAAACCCTTAGTGCACCCCATTGCCGGCGAGACTAACCACAAATGAAACAGAGAGCTCCGTCCATCCAACCTCACCTAAACTCCAACAAACTCAAATTAACTCTTCCCACACATTCTCCTCACTCTAGCGAGTCAAAATGAATTGATCCCCGATCGATTTGATCATTGGAAGGCACTCCAAGACCAACTCTGATGAGCTTTGAGGTGACACTTGGTCCACAAACAAACTGACAGGGATGCAGCTTGAGATCTTCTCAACAGGGCTTTATTTCTTTGCAATGAAGCTACCTCATTCGATGGATAGCCAGTCTTTAGCTCCAACGAGATAAAAATTTTGACAAATCATAGATTTTCCCCTAAGTGTTGGTCTTTTGTAAAACAAATCATCATTTTATGGAATTTCCATCGTATGATCCTCTTTGATCTTCTCCCCACACATTTTGGAGTCGATCTCACCATCTTACAAGTTCCGATGAGCCCGAATTAAGCGATGAAAGGCAGATGGTGTCTGTCTTCCGGGGGGCTCGGGAGACGACAGATCATCGACCATCCATTCCACATGATTAGAATGGACAGTCATGATTTAATCTGTTAGATTTTTTTTTATTTATCCCTTTCAAAACCACAGGATTAATCTCGAATGTCCAATCTGAGATCAGACGATGGAGATGAAACTATGTCCGCCACCGCTGAGTCAGCTGACGTGTCGAACGTTTTAAATAACCTATCCCATGGCACCATGTGGAAAGCACTACCATGTCAGGTTTCTCTTGGCACCGATAATTTAAGAGTTTAATTAAGTGTTAAAAATACAATTAAATGGCCATAACTTTGAAAATTCATAACTAATTGTAGAGAATCTAAAAAATACAAATAAACCTATTTTGGAAAGGGTAAATAGAGGATAATTTAATAAAAATAAAATATGTAATGTTTGATTAGTGAATAGTACTTAATTAAGGTTTGATGTTTAGGCTAATTACCTTAATCAAGGCTTAATTACTTGGCCAATTAATGTCAAATTTGGTGGGTTAATTCCATGGGATGTCCTTCGCCTCCCATAATTTTCTTGGAATTTACTGGCTATGTAATTCAAAGAATTTAAATTTTAATTTTAATTATCCTCCTTAATCAATTTTATATTTATTTAAATTGCTAAATAGTAAAAATTAAATGGTTAATGATGATTAATCATCTTTAATAGTGAGGAATGATGAAGGAAAATAATTAGGGCCCCTTTCCTAGTCATTTTCCTAAGTTCATTTCCATAGGAGGGTTGATTAATGTATGTATTAATTAAAAGTTAATTAAGTAAATTAATGGTAAAGTAAAATTAAATAAAAAAGATATTTGGTCCAAAAGATAATTTAAATTAAATTCATGGGTTTCCCTTTATGTGTTTAATAACATAAAGGTCATTAAGGAAGTTATGGTTAACCCATGGGTGTGGGAAAACTATAAGAGTACTTAATTTAGATTCTTCCTTAATCTAATTAAGTCTTAAGCAAGAGCCTAATTGCATTAGGTCCTTTTAGGAGCATTGCAAATTTTAATTTTCTATAAGCATATCATTGGAGGCTCATAATTAAGTGGTTAATTAAATTAAAAAGGCTTACAAAAGAAAAATTAAATCAATTGCCTAATGATTTGAACTTAACCAATTCATAAAAGACTTAATTATTTCTCTTTAAATGGATTAAGTCACCAACATGGGATGGGACAAAACACCAAGTGTCTTTTCTCCTCTTTAGGTTTTAATAATCAAACATAAAAATTAAACTTCAAAATAACTTTAGTTGATCTTAAAGAGCTTTATTTGACTTGATTGTCCTCAAGAATTAATGTGGTTGAATGTATTATATGAAAATATTTAATTATTCCTTTTCAATCATTATAAATTTGTATGCCATTTGTATCATGTATTCATGCTTTCAAATAAAAAATCAAATGAATATGGTTATGTATATAAGTTGCATGTGTTGAAATGATCTTACTATCATTAAATCCAAAATTATTTTCAAAATTATAAACTAATGATGAAAGTTTAAAGTGATGTTGGCTATGAATATTCTATAGATTTACATTCAATTGTATTTTAAACATGTTAAAGGATTATTCTAATTTCATAATTCATGTGTATGTTTACATGTGTTTGAATATTAGTGAGTATATAGTCTAGACATCCCTGGAATGCGAGGCTTTAAGCAGCCCTAAGGAGGTCTTAGATTATCTCACATCCCTAGTTTAATAAGGGCACATACTTACTTAATTTCATTCATATGTGAACGTGTGCTAGAATTTGGATAGAGCTTTACTTTATGAATAAATAATTTGTTATAATTCAATCTTTGCATGATTTCCATTCCAATACTTGTGTATAGATTCATATGTATTTAAGATAACAAGTATATAATCTGGTCATCCTGATAATACGAAGCTTCAAGTATCCCCAAGGATGTCTTAGATTACTTCACTTCCCTAGTTTAATAATGGCATGTACTTGCTTAAATCTCTAATACATATTGTTGACCTCACTTTTGGAGTGAGTTCTCAATCTCCTTATCTTAGAATAAATTCCAAGATTTTAGTAATAAGACACATCTAGTATTAGGTGAACACCTAACCTAAGCCTAGAGACTTAGAAAGGTTCAACCACGGGTATTAGGCCATGCCTTAGGGATTAGGGAAATCACCTATCCTATACCCTAAACCTAACCCATGTACACCTTTTTAAATTCAATCCAAATCCAAATTTCAAACATAACCTTAAATTTAATTCAAATTCAAATCCAAATATAAAATACAAAATCCAAAT
This sequence comes from Cymbidium sinense, assembly GCA_021442155.1. Lineage (NCBI taxonomy): Eukaryota > Viridiplantae > Streptophyta > Magnoliopsida > Asparagales > Orchidaceae > Cymbidium > Cymbidium sinense. The sequence goes on from CM038219.1 coordinate 96,013,390, forward strand.
CCCAAATCAAATGATTGAAGCCCTTGATCAAATCCTCCATAAGCCTTATGATTGGATCCCATTGACTTAGCCAAATTTCCATCCAACCCACTTCAACCTTGATTGATTTCTTCATGAATCAATCATATATTCAATCATCTTCATAAATATAAATGAAATCTACACTCAAATTATCAAAACTAAATCAAAATCTTCCTTAAGCCATTTCGGCCTAAGCCCATGAGCTTGGCCAAATTTGCTTCAAATCAATTCAAATTCAATTGATTTTTTTATGAGTCAATCATATATTCAATCATCTTCCCAAATATAAATCAAATATAAAATCCAATAGCCAAAATCAAATTCAAATCAAGTCAAAACCCAAATTTGAACTCTTTGAGCCAAGTCCTTCGACTCAATCAAATCCCACTCATTTCATTCTCATAGAGCTTCCTAATCAACCAACAATCCTTCCCACTTCGTTTTGGAGTGAAAGCCATCAAAATCAAGTGGATTTTCATGAGGATGCGGTGGCCACCAGTAGATACATCATTCTGAAGTGAAGGCGAAGGTCTAGGCTCATTCCAAAGCTTCTTCCTCCACTCAAGAGCATGCTCGGGTCAATAGTTCCATCGAAAATCATCCCCGATAAGGTAATTTTCAAGAAAAACTGTAGCTGGCCTTAGGTTCTCTTATTTTGTGATGATTTTCATCAAATTTTAGGAATTTTCCATAGATAAACCTTGCATTTTTTTTTTATTTGATTCCTAGATGAATTAGAAGGTTTTTCGGTGAAAATCAATGTGAAATTGAGCCAATTTGAGTGAGAAATCATTATTTTGGTGATTTTCTTGATCGATTTTTTGTCACCCACAGGTGGAACACACGGCCGTCGATCCCCATACCGCTCAAGAATCGAATGGCGGACCATACGAGCGGTCCATTTAGAGCCCTTGGTCGCATGGATTGATCTAGATCGTCCGATCCACAATCGGACGGTCCGTACCCATCCACGCATCACAATCCCATGTTGCACAGTTTTCTTCTCATTTGTTGACGCGACATCGCACAAGCCAACCGTGCAGCGTTGTATGGCACCACATGCCACATGAAATTGCACGGTCCAATCATGAGACACCATGTGGCACCCGCGCCACTTGATACGCGTCTTTTCGGATAAGTAGGAAATTCAACCTTTTCAATTTTAAAAATTATTTAAATCAACTAAAAATTTAAAAATTCATAGAAAACAAAATACTTAACTAAAAATTACAAACAAGGGCTAATTGGATTCGCCTTTCTAATAGGGATCTAATAAACCTAAAATCCACAAATTTTAGTGAATATTTTTGACTTAATTTAGGTTTTAATAAAAACCAAATTTCATTAATTAAAATAAAAAAATATACATCATATTGATTTGAAATTTTCAAGGATTGCAATTGAAGTTAAAATGCACCCACCATAAAAATTTCAAGTCAAAACGATTTCTGGAATGGAAGATATTGCATTCTGAAATTCAAATAGTGAAAATAGATTAATGGACTTTATAAAAATCATGAAAAAATCATTTAAATCAGCTGAAACTTTGGAAAATTATAACAAATCATATAAAAATCCAATAAATACAAATAAATACTCATTTTAAAGGTATTTCAAAGGAGACTAGTAATTAAGGCTTAATTTAAGTTTAATAAAAATATTAATTAGCTTACTTACTCCTTAATTATCCAAGCAATTAATCCTAAACTTTCTAAGTTTGATTAATGGGATGACCTTTGCCTCTCATAATTTTCTTGAGATTTATTTCTTGTCTTAGCCGTAATTACTTTTTAAAATAATTAGATGATTAATTAACATTCTAAATAGCAAGAAAATTATTAATTAAGCTTGCTAATCATTATGGAATAGTGAATGGGCATGGGGAATGAGATTGGGACCTCTTTCCCATTTTTTCCCTAAGTTCATTTCACTTAACTTGAAACTAATTAATTTGGGACTAATTAATGGTTTAATTCATTAATTAAATAGTTTAATTAATTAAATTGAAATCATAATCATTCCAGATCTCATCTAATTAAGTTTCTTGGGTAGACTCTTAGGTGTTCAATAACCTAAGAGAATCCTAAGAAAATTATAATAAGCCCATATGTGTGAGAGAATTATAAGAGTACTTAATTAAGTCCCTTAGCTTAATTAATCATTAATTATGAGCTAATTGCATTAGGCCCCTTTCATTTTTTAGGATCATTATTGATTTAATTTCTAATACATATGCATATCATGTTGGTTCACCATTACTTGGATAAATATGTTAAGGTGATATAGAAAATGTGTAATTAATAGACTTAACTCATATTGCAACCTAATTAATCTATAAAATCAACTTAATTTCTTTTCATTGAACCAAATTGATTAACCAATATGAAAATGGGTTAGGAGCAGCAAATGATTGAATCTTCTCTTTTCTCTAAATCAAATCAAATATGCAAAAAATAACTTAATAATAAGCTTTGGTTTACTTTAAGTGATTGTGTTTAATATGATTATCTTTAGGAATTAGTTTGATTAAATGAAACATGTGTTTTATGTCTTATTATTCCTTTCCAATCATATTAAATGATGTGTTTCATGTGGTTCCATGCATTCATGTTTTCAAAATGTTTAAACTTAAATGAATTTCCTTTATGTCAAGCTTGCATGTGTTGATTTAATTTAATATATGTGTGGCTATTATCACTATTAAATCCAAATGTATTTTTAAAAAGCTTATAAATGAGTAATAACATATGAAGTGATAGTAGTTATGATTACATATAGGTTTGCATGTTCTTATAGCTTAAGTATGTGAAATAGAGCTTTCTTTTCTTTAATCTATATGTAGTTTCGCATGTATTTGAATCTTAATAAAAATATAATCTGGACATCCTGGGAATACAAGGCTTTAATTACCCCAAGGAGCTCATTTGATTAAGTCACTTCCCTAGTATAACAATGACACATACTTATTTGATTTCATTTACATGTGTTCCTACATTAGAATTGGGATGAAATTCTATTTCACATACATAAATGTTCTAATCAAATAAAAATATAATTCTTGCATGATTTTCTTTCTCTTACTTACACATGCATTTATGCGTAATGAGATAGCAAAGTATATAGTTTATCCAGAATATGAGGCTTTAACTAGCCCCAAGGAGGTCATTTGATTACTCACTTTATTTAACAAAGGCACGTACTCACATTCTCTTTACATGTGTATGTATGTGTGGCTAAAGATGAAAATATCTTTTTACTAAGAATACATGCATTCATAATAGACTAAATGATTGAATTAATTAGCCATATGATTTGGGGTCTCTTTCCTTATGTTCTTACATACAAATTTACATGTGTTTGAATGAAAATGGGTATATAGTTTGGACATCCCGGGAATAAGACTTTAGCTAGCCCCAAGGAGGTCATTTGATTACCTCACTTCCTTGGTTTAACAATGACACGTACCTATTTAATTTCATTCTTATGTTTTTTTGTATAAGAATTTGGATAAAGCTCTAAATTAACATGATTAAATAATTCAATCAAATATGAAATATAAACTTTAAATATGCACATCTACATTCATCATTTGAGTGTGCTAAAATATATTGTATGTATAGTCATACTTAGAGTTCAGTCATATGCATGCTACATGTGATGGAAAAGAATAAATTGTTGTATGTCATGTGTTAGTAGTTCACTCAAATTAATCTTAAGAAGCCTTTCATGTTGAATGCAATCATTTAAGGTGAACCTAAACTTTGGATTAATTTAAAATATGTAATAAGCCCTTCACTAAAGAGAACTAAATTAAATTAACATGCTTTAGAAAGTGGCTTAAGGTAGGGATGAAAGAGGGCAATCCTCTTTCTTCTCTTTATAACAATAAGTTGTCAAGTGTAAGTCATATGAAATAAAATAAGTCACAAATTAAAACTTGCAAATCAACTAAACAACTTAAAGTGAAACCAACCCCTTACGTTAAATTGAATTTTTCCACATTTAGAAAATCATAACCTTAATGCTTAGTTAGGATATACCACACAAGAATTAACACACGCATAATAATTAAGGCACCACTTCTAGCATTATGTTAGGGCGGTGCATGATTTGATGTATGTTTTATTTTGTGATGTATTATTTTAGACTGGATGTTAGGGTGTATGTTTTGGAGACTGGATGTTAGGTCGATATTAGCCTAATTATGTCTTTTCAGAGATTGCTTAAGGGGCTTAAAATAAATATAAATGCTCTCTTTTAAATTGCTTAAGCCCCTAAGCATAATCCAAGTTAGGATAGGTCGGTTATGTGCAGGTGTTAAGTCAAATTATAAATATAATTGCTTGGGTTGTATGTGTTTAGCTAACACTTATTTTGCGGTGAAGTTAGATTTACTTTTTCTATCTTAATATAGTTTTGTATTAGGGATTAGGATTAGTGTTATGGGGGGATAAGGATGAGGATTGGCTAGAAGGATTTACCTTGGGAGGCCATGTGATGCCTTTGAAGTGGAGAAAACCAAATCAAAGAAAGGGGAAGATAAATAAGGACATGAAGACTTGAAGACCCCTCATAGCATTTATTATTTGTAAATTGTAAACTATTCTTTTATATACCGGGTTGTATAAGGGTTGAGCTACCCATTTTCTTTTGGGTTTTTTTCTGAGCATTCTTTTTTATTAGCTAGTTATAAAATTATTTTGTGTTATGTTTAACTTGTGCATTAGAAATGGCATGCATTTTTATAGTTTCTTTATGATCGGTGTTTGTTGTATGGCCTGGATGAGATTAGGCTCTTAGAGAAAAATAAATCTTTTACCCAATTATAACTCATAACTAAGACTTTAAATAATTCATAACCTCATAACAAAAGCCTAGACATTAAGATAATTAAAAGATTTAGCAACCCCTTAGTTGAATGTTGTATGTTTCACATCATGCATGATATTCTTTCTCTCTTAAAAATAGGGGATTTCCATCCTTGCATGATAGGGGAATGCTTAACCTGTGAGAGCGTCCCTTGTGGTAGAAAACACCCCTTCTTCCTGATTTAGCCAATAATCCATTTCATCATGCATTTAGACTTATGAAAATCCCAAAGCCTTTGTCAAAATGAAGTTTCAAATATAAATAAAATTTAAAAATATTTGCATTATACTAAGTCATTACTCATACCACTCATGCTCTAGTCTCTTTAGATAGTGGGCTTAAGGACTTTTGTCTCTTTCTAAATAATAACAACCTAACTATCTTGCAAAATTATATGACTTACCTATAATGTTTTAAAGTATAAGAGGTTAGGCACCTCAGTGGTTGTAAGCCTAGCATCAAGTGGTTTATCCTCTCTCTGGAGGTAAAATTATATACCCATCTTAGACTTAGGTCATGCTTTGGCTTTTAGCTCCTAGATCCATTAGGTATTTCATCCTACAAGCATAAATCCTCACCTCTTAAGCATTTTTACAACCTTGTGTTGTGGGATTATAAGTCCTAGCTTTCTAATAAAATGTTAATTTTAAAAAAATCAATCTCTTTAATTTCAAACATATAAATCTCAACCATAGTATAGATTGGAATGCTCACTAGGCTTCCTAGTATCATGAGCATTTCCTGCTTATTCCCTTTGGCTTCTAAAATAAGTCTTCTCCATGAACAATCCCATTTAATTTTCTAAACATATCCAATTTATTGATAGTCTAGCCTTGAAATCTTTGGAGACCCTAATTGTCTACTTTAATCAAGAGTATTCCTAAGTGATCTCATTCCTTAGGATGTAATTAACTATGGGAGCTTACCTCCATAAGGAACTTAATGGACCTAGCTTAAAATAAACCCTACTTTACTTTTCCATGTAAAGTAGAAAAAAATCTCTGGTACATTTGAAGACCCATCATGCCTTAGGAGTCCTTATTAAGTGATTAGGTCCCTTATAGGGTGATGATTTCTATCTTTTGAGATAATGTATCATTCCTTAATTTCATACCTGATCACTTTAATAAGTATCACCTAAGATATGCGTGGTGTCCCACATCCAAAATAAAACACATTTTTTTGCGTGACTGGGGATGGTTCTCTCTCCATCTTTAGTAGACAATTATTATCTCCAAGCATCACTAGTATACCTATATTTTATATAAGCCCAAGAACATCTTTCTTTCTGTTGGCACTCAACTTATTTCATCCTAAAGTAAAGCTAGCTAACATCCTTTAGGTTTTAGGACCTCACTCCGTGTAGGTCTTAAAATCCCTATTGGGTCCCCAATAGGTAAAAATAAACTAACTAAATAAAGGAGATGACAAAATACAAATTTTTTAACCTCTTTACCACTAGCTTGGTGAGGTAAGGTTTATCCCACATTTAAGAAAACTCAAACTAAAATAAGTAAAGTCTTTTGCAAAATATTTTCAAAAGCATTTTTCCCAAACAAAATCATTTTTAAATTCACTCCACATGAAGTTTACAAAAGCATAAAATTTTTCAAATCTCTTTAAAATAAAATACAATCAAACCTCATTTAACATACCTAAATTTGTTAAATGAGGGTCCTCTTTCAAAATCAAAATCAAATTTTCAATCATCAAAATCCCTTTCAAAGATTTTCAAAAGCACATTTCTTAAAATAAAATCAATTAACTCCATTTAACATACCCAAATTTGTTAAATAGAGTTCCATTTTAAAAAAAATCAAAATCAAAATCAACATATAATTGAATCTCACTTAACATACACAAATTTATTAAGTAAGAGTTCCCCTTTATTTAAAAGCAATATCACACACAAATTCAAGATATATATTTTGAATCTCATTTGGCATACCCAAATTTTCCCAATGAGAGTTCTATTTTTAAAAGAAACCACACACAAATAATTGAACTCCATTTAATATACCTAAAATTCCTAAGTGGAGTTTCTCTTTTTCAAAAACCAAAACAAATTGGATTCTACTTAACATACCCACATTTGCCAAGTAGAGTGCTTTTTTTCAAAATTATGAAAAATCAACGCACATTTGAATTCCATTTGACACACCCAAACTTTTCAAATGAGAATTTCCCTCTTTTTTAAAAAAAAATAATAATAAAACAAATTGGACTCTACTTAGCATACCCACATGTAGAGTTATCTTTTTCAAATCACAAGAAAATTAAATAGAATTGAATTTTATTTGACATACTTAAATTTGTTAAATGAGAATTTCCTTTTTATAAAATCAAACATTATCATGAAAATCAAATTGAACTCCATTTCACATACCACATTTGTTAAATGAGAGTTCGCCTCTTTCAAAATGAAATAAGTACAAAATCACACTTACTTAACATACCACATTTGTTAGGTAAGAATCCCACTTTTGAATTAAAATCGAACACATTTTTAGACCTTACTCAACATACCACATTTGTTAAGTAAGAGGCCTATCTTCAAATCAAAGCAACAAACACACTTGAGCCCTGCTTAACATAACAAAATTATTAAGGGTTTCACTTTTGAAATCAAAATAAAACATCAAATATTTTGGACCTTACTTAACATACCATAGTTGTTAGATTAGAATCTCACTTTCAAAAATATTAAACATGCTTGAGCCCTACTAAACATACCAAATTTGTTAAGTAAGGGTATCATTTTTCAAAATCAAACCAAAATACATCAAACACATTGGGCTTCACTTAGCATACCTAAATTCTCTAAGTAAAGATCCTATGATCAAATCAAAACAAATCAAATACATAACAAACAATCATTGCAAACAACAAAGATATTTTCAAAAATATTTTCAAACATGCTCTTGGATCTCTCTTAGCATACCCAAATTTGCTAAGTGAAAGCTCCAAAATCAAATTTTTAAAATAAAGGATTAGTAAAACAAAATTTTCTCAAAATATCTCTCCAAATGGAGGAACCTCATTCAACATATCCTAATTTATTGGATGAAGGTTCCAAAATCAACAAAGCAATTCTTATGGAAAAGACTCCCTTCAAAATTCTAAATCTCTCCAAATCAATGAACCCCACTTAGCATACTTAAATTTATTGAGTGTGGGTTCAAATTCCAAATTCAAATCAAAAATTTGCAATTGAAGACAAATATGAAAGTCATAGTCTGATTCAGTTATATTTTCACATGCATATATATCAGAGCAGTCAGTTTAGTTCAATCTCCAGTCAGTACAGTTGTTATGGATCTTAGCAAATTTGTTTTCTTTTTCCCCTCGAGTGTAGACTTTGCCTTGGATAAGGCCAATCTCACCATGACCGAGGCTACCCACTTGATTTTCTTTGGTTGTGGTTTCGAGGGGGTTAGGATTACTGAGGCGACAACCTGGCTGGGGAGGAGGTGGCGTGAGCCACTCCTGCTTTGATGTTGAGTCCAACCAGTTTCCCTCTCAGGAAGGCTGTGGAGATCCCGTGAGTGTCGTTTAGTCACTTACTTGTTTCTCTGCAGGTGTGATATGTTACCTCCTCCTCATCCCCTCAAGGGAAGGCTATCTTAGCATTGAGATAGTCTCTCACCTTTGAGGTAGGTTCAACTCACACACCCTCTCTCCCCGCCATATAAAAATAGGAAGATCAAGTGGCACCATGAGAGAGGTGAGGTGTGGCATCACATATTCTGGGAGGGTTCTCCTCGAGAGGTCTCCCCTTTCTTGGGTGGTAGATTCCACCCCTCTCTTCAGATGGAGAGAGGATGCTAGGATATATGCATCACCTTCACTCTTACTATGATGGCGGAAACCCATGTTGCCCTGGGCAGTTCTTTTGGCAGAGTCTACAGATGCTCAAAGTCTAGTGCATTATTTTTGTGATCCCCAGGAGCATCAGTTCCCAGATCCATAGAGAGAGGGCCACCAAGGACAAGGTTGTAGCCAGGAGGAGGCGGTAAGGAGACAAAGTTGCGGCATTGATGTCCACTTCTTTGATTTTCTTGATTGGGTCACCGGCTAATTGCATAGTATAGTACTCAGACACCATCGAGAGGAGAGCTCTGGAAGGCGGTTGATGTTACCCCATCTGCTTTATCCGTCACTGTAGGTCCCTCCTTATTTCTACAAATGTTCAAAGATGCATCAGGAGAAGTCTCCATTGGTGATCCTATGGCCTAAGGATCTCTCATCTACTCCATTTGGTGAGGTTGAGCTCTCCCATTCGACCTCCCACTTCAGTTGTGATAAAGAAGGAGTGGTGACCCAAAGTCGTCATAATCATGCCACCACCACAACAACAGCATCCCTCACTTGCCCGGGATACTCCAATAGCTCAACCACCATCCAAGTCAAGCATTTCATCCACCGTCTGAGTCAACCATTCCATCCACCATTGTAGCTACCACTTCATCTAGTGCTTCTTCTAATAGGAGTGTTGTATCAGCATATAAGGGCACCAAAATTCTTACCCCACTTACTTTATTTGATTTTTATCATGTACCCCCACCCAAAAAGAAATCAATGAAGAAACCGATTCCACTTTACATCTTCTGCTTATGTGATTTTATTCCTCTAGAAAACTCTCCAAGTCTAAAAAATGATAATAGCTCTGATAATTTTGATCATTCTTCATCTGATTTAGAAATGGTTTATCCATTCCTAAAACTTATGAGTTCACCCCTTCAGATTGACTTAGAGTCATCCAACTCCAAGGGTCCCATAGGAGAAGCTATAGGTATACCCAACGAGCAGGTAGAATCTTTCACCATATCATCTCAAGAAGTCACCGAAGTTAACCTTCGTAGTGGCAAGGTTCTACCTCCTATGGTAGCACCTCAAGATAAGGGTAAGCAAGTCATTGGTTCTACCAATCAGTCATCCAATCCACCAAAGATTCTGCTTGTAGATACTTTGATTGATGGACAACCTAAAGTCGATTATAATGCCATCGCTCACCTTAGGAAGTTACCAGCTATGCTAAGCATATACGGCGCCCTTATCTTATCCAAAGAGATGAGGGAGTCATTGATCAAAGCTTTAATTGATCTTGAAATATGTTTGTCTCAATTGACCTCTATAGGAGAAGAGGAAGATTACTCTAAGGAAGTCCCAGGACTCACATTCATAGATGAAGACCTTCTCTTAGGGATGATCGAGCATAATCATCCCCTCTACATCACGATCGACATGGGCAGATTCAAATTATCTAGAGTATTGGTTGATCCAGGTGCATCGATGAATATTATGAGTCTAAGAACCCTTGCCTACTTGAAGATCAACATCTCCAAACTTTCAAGAGAAAGGATGATGTTGAGAGGATTCAATGAACAAGGCGAGAGGGTCTTAGGTTCCATAATGTTACCTTTAGAGATAGATGATTTGAAGACTATAGCCAAGTTTCATATTATAGAGTCGGATACATCTTTCAATACTTTTCTAGGGAGACCATGGATACATGAAAATAAGTTGGTTCCATCCTCTCTACACTAGTGCATCAAGTTCATGAGAGGTGGGATTTCATATTGTGTCAAAGGAGATCTCAAGCCATTCACAATCCATGAGGTTGGAATATAAGAGGATACGACCTACTATCTCCCTCAAAATCAACAAGTCTATTCTCATGAACTTGGCCAAAGTTCAAAAATAAAATAAAGTGAAAAAGAAAAAGAAAAAGAAGAAGAAAAATAAAGAGAAAAAGAAAAAAGAAAAGAAAAAAGAAGGTGAAAAAAAAATAAAAGGGAGAGAGAAATAAACTTGGAGGAGAAAGTAGAGCCTGACATTAGATTTCACCCGCAGGTTGTTACCCCATTCAAACATATGGGCAGGATGACCCAACCTCCACCAGGCAGAGGAAGAGGTAGATCTAGAGGTGTTCCCAGTGATGGAAGACCTTCTTATTGGCCACACAATATGAGATATGTCCCTACTACCAGGAGTACACCTATTATCCATATAGAGTTAGAATCTAGTTCAGAGGATGAGTCCTATATGGTTAGTACACTAGCTAGCACTTCTAGATAGCATATCCACATGCAGGTGATAGTTGAGCCAGACAGTGATGAATACCGGGCTCCAAAGAAAGGCATGAGTGTATCCATGTCTATATGTGAAACAGTCACGCATCAATTAGAAACCTTAGCTCCAACCCCACTTTCCATGCAAAAAGATGAGAGTTTGGTAGTTAAGGAAGCCCCTAGATCTTCCACATATGTGAAAATGCAGAGGTTCTTTTTGGGAGCATCATCCTCAAGTCATGAAGTCGGTGTAGAACTTGAGGATGATTCATATAAACATTTAATAGAATTACCTTCTGATTGGTACTCGCCTTATGTTCTTAATTTAGCAAAGAAATGATTGATTCCACATACTTAGTCTAAACACAGATCGAATTACTTCAAGAGGTTATGGAATAACAAATGCAAATATTCTCAATCGAGAACGGGACTAGGATTCGGTGCAGTGAATCTAGTCAATGATGATGATTATTGCTTAGTCATCATTAATCATTTGGAATCTGATGGGTTCTTTTCAAATCACATTAACTCATATGAGGAGGTGTGTTTAGAAACTTCAAATGCTCCAAATGATTTTGAAGTCAAAGATGCATTGCCAGAATTTGAAGAAGAGATCAAGTCAACATTAATGAACTTAAAGAGATCAAATTAGGAACAAAATAGAATCCACGCCGGACATACATCAATTCTCTATTGAATGAAAAAGAAACCAATGACTTAGTTAGGCTATTGGGAGTTTAAGGACTACTTGCATAGTTATGAAGAAATGTCGGTTTATCTCCTGGTAGTCTACAAACTAGCAATAGAACCTAATGCTAACCCTATCAACCAAGCTCCTAGACGCATGTGAATACACATTGAACAATAGGTCATTTTTGAAGTCAAGAAATTGATCAGTACTGGCTTTATCATGGAAGAAAAATACCCTAACTGGTTGGCTAGTATCACCCCAGTTAAGAAGAAGAATGGCCAAATTCACATATACGTCAATTTTAGGGACTTAAATAAGGCATGCCCAAAAGATGAGTTTTCACTGCCAATCCCAGAATTGATGGTGGATATTACCTCACCTCATGTAGTCTTCTCCTTCATGGATGGTTCTCGCTACAAATAAATTAAGATGGCCCCTGAAGATGAAAGAAATACTGCCTTCAAACTCTGATCAAAATTTATTGCTATAAGGTCATGCCTTTCGATCTTAAAAATTTTGGTGCCACATACTAGCAGGTCATGACTCGAATCTTCGATGAACTCATTCATCATCAAGTCAAGTGCTATGTGGATTATCTCATAGTCAAAAGTAAGGAAAAGGAAAACCATCTCTTTAACTTGAGAGTAGTTTTTGAGTGGTTAAGACAATTTAACCTCAAAATGAATCCCCTGAAGTATGCATTTGGAGTCGCTTCAAGGAATTCCTTGAGTTTGTTGTTCGACAGGGGAATTAAAATCAATCTAGAAGATCAAAGCTATCTTAGAAATGACACCCCTAAATTTCTAACTTAGATCATTCCAAGGGCGGTTGGTGTATCTAAGATGCTCCATATCCAACCTATCAAGGAGATGCAAAGCATTCCTAGCACTTGTCAAAAAGGATGCCAAGTTCAATTGAGATGATAAGTGTCAGCATGTTGAAGACATCAAGCAATACTTGATGACACCGCCAATTCTAGCAACCCCTATCTCGGGCAAGCCACTCATTCTCTAAAATACTGCATTAGATGACTCTCTTGGCAGTTTGTTGGCCCAAACCAATAATGAAAGGAAGGAGAACATGCTTTATTATCTCACCCATCATCTAATCCCTACTAAAGCCAATTATCCATCTATTGAGAAGCATTACCTAGCTTTAATCTTTACACCCCAAAAACTACAGCACTACATGATTTCTCATAAGGTGAACTTGATCTCCATAATCACTCAGACGACGTTATGCGAACGGTTGGCACATTGGTCCATAATTCCCTTACAATTTGATAATTATATTTGTACCCCTCTGTGTAGTGAAAGGACAAGCACTTGCAGATTTCTTAACAGGACACCCACTTCCTATTGATTCTCTGCTTAGTGATGACCTCCCCATTGAACAAATCATGAACTTAGGGGATACTAGCATTCACCACTGGGAGATGTATTTTGATGGTGTGGCTTCCTCTCAAAGAGGAGAAGAACCACAATCTACTCTTTCAGGAAAGGCAGGAGTAGGAATAGTTCTCCTAACTCTAGACCGTGATGTCATGAGATTCTCATACCGTCTGTGTAATCCATGCACCAACAACAAAGCTGAATATGAGGCTCTTTGATTACGAGTTAGTCATTATGCATGCATCTAAAGTATCAACATCTTTGGAGATTCTCAGTTAGTCATTAATCAAATCGTTGGGTCCCATAAAGTCCTCAAGCTTAAGCTCCATCACCACCACAAGTACACCATAGAGTTATTGGCTCAAATCTCAAAGGTTATCATTTACAAGATACCTCAAGGTGAGAATGTAGTAGCAGATTCCTTAGCTAAACTCACCAAGGAATTAGCATGTCCGAAAAATGAGTCTATATCAATAAGAGTCCAAAATAAACAAGTCATATCTCTTATCGATCTGAACTTATTGATAAGTACCTTCTTGAAGGGGAGGTTGTCATTGCCAAAAAGGATGAGGAGTTGGATTGGAGGCAACCATTCATTGATTACCTAAACAAAGGTAAACTACTTCAAGAGAAGTCTCAAGCCCATCAAATGAAACAGAGAGCACTTTCATATGCTCTCATGGATGGCACCTTGTACAGGCCATCCTTCGATCATATATGGTTACATTGTTTAGACAAACATGTAGCCCACAAGATCATGACTGAGGTACACTCAGGTCAATGCGGAGCTCATCAATCTGGTCTGAAGATGAAAGCCAAAATTAAGAGGCTAGGATACTATTGGCCTATGATGATCACCGATTATATGGACGTTGCCAGGTGATGCCACCAATGTCAGGTATATGGTGTGGTCCTACATCAACCACCCAATATTCTACATCCAACATTGGCCTCATGGCCATTCGAGTGTTGGGGTACCGACATAGTGGGTTCGATTGATCCTCCTTCTTCCAAAGGTCATCGATTCATCCTTGTTGCTACAGACTACTTTTCCAAGTGGGCAGAGATAATTCCACTCAGAGATGTCTTAGCATGTACTAATTTTTCAAAACCATATCGTATATAGGTTGGGTGCCTGAATTATATTTGATAATGGTATTGCATTCAAGAGCACCAAACAACTTTGCGGAGATAACATAGATTGGAGATACTCTACCATCTACCGAGGGCAAATGGCTTGGCAAAGCCTTCAACAAAACTCTCATTCAAATACTTAAACACTCGATGACGGCGTGGCATGGGTTAGTTGAAGCCTTGTGGGCATACCGCACATATAGAACTCCAACTCAGTCTACTCTTTTTTCTTTAGTATATGGGTCTGAAACCATTCTACCATTAGAAGTTCAACTCCCATCACTAAGGATAGCTATGGGTAGCAGGATCACAACAGAGTAGAATGCCAGATTGTGGTTAGAAGAGCTCAAAGGTTTGGAGGAGAGATGCCTACGGGCATGCTAGAACCTCGAGTTATACAAAGCAAAAATGATTTAAGCTCACAACAAGTTGGTCTATCCTAGAGCTTTTCAAGTAAGAGAGCTTGTTTTAGCTCTAAGGAGACAAATTGCCATAAGATGGGAGGCAAGTTTGAACCCACTTGGGAAGACCCTTTTGTCATAAAAAATGCCTACCAAGGAGGATTATAATGATTAACCACAAAGGAGAGCACATAATGCTTCTGATCAATGGGCTCTATTTAAAAAAATATTATACTTGAAATCATGTTTGAAAAAAATTATCTTCAACAAAAATTCTATCTTTCCATTTCAATCCATCAAATCAACTTCAATCCATCAAATCAAATCTTCATTGGAAGCATTATTTGCTTATTTGTAAATCCACCATGACGTGTTTAGGATAGGTGTAAGAGAACCCAAGCGGCATCATATCCTTCATCAATACAAACACAAACTACGATTCTCATATTAATAGTATAAAAGAATAGGCATCATATTTCAACACAACTAAGTTAGGTGTAAGACAAGTGGCATCTTTTTTTTTGGTGAGTCCCTTTTGTGGCACCATTTCATCCATTCTTTTATTTAGGATAGGTGTAAGAGAACGAGCATCCCATTCCTTCTTTCACACAAACACCATCATAAACACAAATAAATACACATTTTTATCTCGACTATTTTGATGTGGGATAACTCCACTGGCACTCTCATTAGCTACTCTAGGTGGTGACGTGTTACCCTGTGCATCACCAGTGGTCCTTGTTCAGAAGATGTAAGTATTACACTTTTTGTAATGACTTGATCACCCAATCCAGTGCCTTAGCATGGTAGGTCTTATGTGGTCGATGCTTCATCATGGCTTCGTTTAAGAGGATATAAGTCTACGCCTTCTTAAACTAGCCATCATGAATGACTTTCTAAGTTAAGGATTATGGTAAGTCCCCTCCTTCTTTCTTATTTTGGGTCAGTCCTTCTTTGTGACTCCATACTTGGTAGTCACCCTTAGGTCGGGTTGATCTGTTGTGCCATCAATGGGTCGCCCAAGCGGTTGATCCCTACTTTTGAAGATGTAAGCCTCCTATGCTTTCTGTCTGAGTATAGCCATTGCAAACCAACAAGCAACCTTAGGTTGGATAGCATCTATCGAGCCAACGACAGGCTATCCCGGCAATCAGTTTCACTTTAAGGAGATGTAAGTCTACAAGCCTTCTCTCTAGACTGATTGTCACACACCGACGGGCACCTTAGGTTGGTTGGTGTTCGCTATGCTGAAAATGACCCACTCGGTGGAAACACCCCTCCTGGTAGATGTAAAGGATACGCTTTCTCGAGTTGGCCGAATACTACAGGCATTATTTTCTTGAATGGATAACACCCCTATGGCACCTCCCTGCACTCTACTTGGCTCATATCCTTTCCCCATTTGACACTACCCACGTTACTTTTTTATTGGGGTCCCCCTTTCCTAGTAACCACCCCTATGGTTGGAGATTATATTTAGTGGATGCATAGATTCTCCCTTAGTCGATTGAGATAGGATATTAAAGACATAGCTTTAGTGTAGTCCACACCAATAGGGTCCATGATAATAAACAAATAAAATATATTTTCACTTATGGATCGGGAATTAACGTCCCCAGTGACACCTTTCCCAAGCAAGCATCCTATCTTTAAGGCAGTGTTAGCAAAACTCCCTGTAGGAATCGTTTGACTACTCATGAGTTGAGATAAGTCCCCCGTGACACTCTCTCAGTAGTTGCCCTTAGGTCAGGTTCAATCTATTCTGCCACCAATAGGTTACCCTGGTGATCATTCTCACTTTGGAAGATGTAAGTCTTCTATGCAATCTTTCCAGCATAACCGTTGCATACCGACGGAGGTCAGGTTCGATTTGTTGCGCATCCAATAGGTCATCCTAGCCGCTATTCCTTTGGAGGTGTAAGTCTGCTACGCTTTCTCCGGCCTGCCGTTTGCAAAGGCACCTTTAGGTTAGATAGTCTACCCGACGATTACTACCACTTTGGATTCTAAATCTAAGGCCAAGGCCGACATAGCCCCTTCTCAGTGTGGTCTGTCGCACACCAACGAGATCCATCAAATTAAATTAAAATAAATGAAAATAAACCAAATCAAATTAAAACAAATTAATGAAATTAATCTTGACTACTTTTGAGTTGACATAAGTCTCCCAGCGGCATTCACTCAGTCACGGTTGGGTTGATTTATTATGATCCAAACATATCACCCTGTTGACACTTTGGAAGATGTAACTACTTTCTTCTTCCTACAGCCTGCACTAGAAAGGCAACCCTTAGGTGGATAGTCCTACCTTGGATGACTATCCCTTTGGATCAATCTAAAATAGGTCAAGGCCAACATAGCACCTTCTTATAAGTCCATTGTATACCGACAGGGTCCATAACAAACTAAATTTAAAACCAACCTCCCCAGTGGAGTCAAATTAAAATATATCGAACAAACCAAACTTCTCTCCAACGAGCCGTGAATCAAATTAATCTCCCCAATGGAGCCATAAAAGATCTCATTAAACTATTATCCCCAGCGGATAGCTCAAACCTGCTGCCCCAGTGAAGGTTCATATTTCCAATCCCTAGCGGAAACACACTCAAACAAATCATATTCGCAATCAAACTCAAATCCATATCCCCAGCGAATAGCTTGAACTTGCTTCACTAGTGGAAGGTTCACATTTTCAATCCCCAACAAATTCCTCCTTTTATACTCTTGGCATAGACCTCTCACATGTCGTGTCCAATGCATGTGTGATCCCTTAGCGGATCTTCCTTCATGTCATTGACATGAAATTCCAACTATATCTTCCTTGCTCTCTTATGCCCCTAACATAAGTTGAGTTGTATTGCGCTAAGATCATGATTCTATCTACCTTTCAGGTTTAGGTTTAGATTATTTCTGTTAGCTCTTGCAATCTTTTGGACATTGTTGATCATCATGATCAACGCCAGTACGTGTGGTGTGCCTTGTGAGCTACATCACACCTGTTGGGGGTCCTTTTATTGACCTCACTTTTAGAGTGAGTTCTCAATCTTCTTATCTTAGACATAGGAATCTTTAAACACTAAGATTTCCTTAGTCATAAGACACATCTAGTAATTAGGTAAACACCTCACCTAAGCCTAGAGACTTAGAAGGGTTCAATCACAAAATTAAGCCATGCCTTACAGATTAGGAAATCACCTACCCTATAGCATAAACTTAATCCATGTACACCTCCTTAAATTAAATCCAAATCCAAATTTCAAACACAACCTCAAATTCAATTCAAACTCAAATCCAAATCCCAAATCAAATGATTAAAGCCCTTGATCAAATCCTCCTTAAGCCTTATGATTGGATCCCATGGACTTAGCCAAATTTCCATCCAATCCACTTCAAACTTGATTAATTTTTTCATGAATCAATCATATCTTCAATCATCTTCATAAATATAAATGAAATCTACACTCAAATTATCAAAATTAAATCAAACTAAATCAAAATCTTCCTTAAGCCATTTTGTCCTATCCCTATGAGCTTGGCCAAATTTGCCTCCAAATCAAATTAAATTCAATTGATTGTTTTCATGAGTCAATCATATATTCAATCATCTTTCCAAATATAGATCAAATATACAATCAAATAGCCAAAATCAAATTCAAATCAAGTCAAAACCTAATATTGAACTCTTTCAGCCAATTCCTCGGACTCAATCAAATCTCACTCATTTCACTCTTTTAGAACTCCAACAACCCCCTTCCCACTTATGGGTGAAAGCCATCAAAATCAAGTGGATTTTGGCGAGGAAGTGGCAGCCACCAGTAGATATATCATTCTGAAGTGAAGGCGAAGGTCTAGGCTCATTCCAAAGCTTCTTCCTCCACTCAAGAGTGTGCCACCGAAAACCATCCCAGGTGAGGTAATTTTCAAGAAAAATCATAGTCAACCTTAGGTTCTCTTATTTTATGATGATTTTTGTTTGATTTTAGGAATTTCCCTTAAATAAACCTCACATTATTTATTTTATTTGATCCCTAAATGAATCGAAAGGTTTTTTGGTGGAAATTGATGCCAAATCAAGCCAATTTGAGCAAAAAATCATTGTTTTCCTGATTTTCCAATCGAGAATAGTGTTCTTGACTGATTCCCATCGATTTTCATCACTTGGGGCGACAAAACACATGTCAGCCATCTAATCCTACAATTCAAGGATCAGATGGCCCAGATCACATGCAGATCCATGCATTTTAGCTCTTCAAATCGCGTGAATCGATCTGGACCATCCGATCCATAATCGGATAGTTTGTGCTGATCCATGCGTCACAATCCCGTGGTTTCCACTCGTTCTTGATGCACTTGCGCGGTGCAGTGCCATCCGAGGCGTCTACGTGGTGCATTGCATTGCATTACGCATCTGCGCCGATCGGGATAAGTAGGAAATTCATCTTTTAATTTTAAAATTTATTTAAATCACATGAAATTTTAAAATTTCTTAGAAAACAAAATACTTAACTAAAAATTACAAACAACGACTCTTTGGATTTGTCTTTCCGAGAAGAAGCCAATAAATCTAAAATCTCCAAATTTCGTTGAATATTTTGGGCTTAATTTAAGTTTTAGTGAAAATTAAATTTTATTAATTAAACTAACAATATGTAATAGTGAATGAGCATGGGGAATGAGATTCAGACCTCTTTCCCATTTTTTTCCCTAAGTTAATTTCACTTGACTTGAAACTAATTAATTTGGGACTAATTGATGGCTTAATTAATTAAATTGAAATCATAATCATTCGAGATCTCATCTAATTAATTTTATTGGATAGACTCTTAGATGTTCAAAAATCTAAGAGAATACTAAGAAATTATAATTAACCCATATGTGTGGGAGAATTATAAGAGTACTTAATTAAGTCCCTTAGCTTAATTAATCATTAATTGTGAGCCAATTGTATTAGGCCCCTTTCATTTCTTAGGATCATTGTTTATTTAATTTCTAATGCATATGCATATCATGTTGGCTCACCATTACTTGGATAAATATATTAAGGTGATATTGGAAAGGGGTAATTAATGGACTTAACTCATATTGCAACCTAATTAATCTATAAAATCAACTTAATTTTTTTTCATTGAACCAAATTAATTAACCAATAAGGAAATGGGTTAGGAGCAGAAATTGATTGAATCTCCTCTTTTCTTTAAATCAAATCAAACATCCAAAAATAACTTAATAAGAAGCTTTGGTTTACTTTAAATGATTGTATTTGATATAATTGTCCTTAGGAATTAGTTTGATTGAATGAAACATGTGTTTTATGTCTTATTATTCCTTTCCAATCATATTAAATAATGTGTGTCCTGTGGTTCCATGTATTCATGTTTTCAAAATGATTAAACTTAAATGAATTTCCTTTATGTCAAGCTTGAATATGTTGATTTAATTTAATATATGTGTGGCTATTATCACTTTTAAATCTAAATGTATTTTCAAAAAACTTAAAAATGAGTAATAACATATGAAGTGATAATAATTATGATTGCATATAGGTTTTCATGTGCTTATAGCTTAAGTATGTTAAATAGAGCTTTTTTTTTCTTTAATCTATATGTAGTTTCACATGTATTTGAATGTTAATAAGTATATAGTTTGGACATCCCAAAAATACGAGGCTTTAGTTAGCCCCAAGGAGGTCATTTGATTACCCCACTTTCCAAGTTTAACAATGACACGCACTTATTTGATTTCATTTACATGTGTTCCTACATTAGAACTGGGATGAAATTCTGTTTCCTATACATAAATGTTTTAATCAAATAAAAATGTATTTTTTGCATGATTTTCTTTCTTTACTTACATATACATTCATGTGTAGTGAGATAGTAAAGTATATAGTCTGGACATCCTGGGAATACGATGTTTTAACTAGCCCCAAGGAGGTTATTTGATTACCTCACTTTCTTGGTTTAACAAAGTCACGTACTCATTTATTTCTCTTTACATGTGTATGTATGTGTGGCTAAAGGATGAAAATCTCTCTTTTCTACTAAGAATACATGTATTCATGATAAACTAAATGATTGAATTAATTAGCCATATGATTTGGGATCTCTTTTTGTGTTCTTACATACAAATTTACATGTGTTTGAATGCAAAATGGTATATAGTTTGGACATCTCGAAAATACGAGGCTTTAGCTAGCCCCAAGGATGTCATTTAATTACCTCACTTCTGGTTTAACAATGACACGTACTTATTTAATTTCATTCTTATGTATTTTTGTATAAGAATTTGGGTAAAGCTCTAAATTAACATGATTAAATAATTCAATCAAATAAGAAATATAAACTTCAAATATGCACATCTACATTTATCATTTGTGTGTGTTAAAATATGTTGTATGTATAGTCATACTTAGGTATTTAAGAAGGGAGCCACCTTCCAAAACTAAGTTGTATTTTATTTAGTCATTTCTCATAATAATTTAGGAGATAAATATAACTAGCCTTTAAAGGTGACTTAGGATTCCCTTGAAAGGAAAACACACTAGTGAGTATAACAATAATAATTCACCTCTTAGGAATTTTTAGATTTTTCAAGTAGAAAGTGTTGACTCCATGAGCCTTATTGCTTATACAATTAATTTTGATGATAAAAAAAAATATATGATTGGATGAAACTAATGTTCTATTATAAGTTTTTAAGGAAGATAATCAGTCTCAGTGTGCTCATCAAATTTGAAAAGTAAAGATCAACTTGACAAGGACAGTTTGAGAATCTCCCAAGGTTTTGGAATAATAAGATAAATAAGAATTCAATAAATATAAACGTAATGGATTAAACGTCTCCATATCATTTATTTGAATTTTTGCAAAAAAATTTATATTTTAATTGTATCCTTTTTTTTTTTTGAAATATTCTTTGAATTATCCTTTTTAGATAGTTTAAGTACTTGCATGAGATTAAGCCTAATCCATTGTATTTGAAAGTGTATTGGATTTATTTCATACTTCACTAAATTATTTCCATGCTTGGTCTTACATATTATCCTTTTATTTTGGCAAGAGAATTAAATTATTTTGTATTATTAAAATTATTCATTTCTCTCTCATATCAATAATCTCTTCCCAACTGTGTTTGGCCTAATTTTCTTATGAATTTTGGCATGAGAAATATTATGAGATTTATTAAAATTATTATTATTATTTTCCCTTATTTATAGATTTTTTTTAAATTTTTATTTATTAAAATTTAAATTTAAATGCTTTTGATTTTTAAATTTTATTTAGCCTTAATGTGTTTCCAAATAAGTTGTATTCATTTATGGCATGATGTGGCCGACCCATAATGCATTTTTGCTCATCATATTTGAATTTAATTAATTGAATCTAAGTTAATTTAAATTTAAATATGATTATATTTTAAATTAAATGCATTTTTAAAATTGATTTTCTAATTTAGGAAATATATTTGGCAAGCCCCTTATTATTTATTTTTGATTGAATTAATTTACATAATTATTTCAATATACTTATTACATTGATCTCTCATAATTTGCATGTGATTGGATGCATTGATTAATGATTGATCCAAGTTTGGAATGTCCTTGGCCGAAATCCTATATATATTATTGTATTTATTTTATTGGTTTTTAATTTTAAATCTTGCATTTCTCATTCAATTCAATTTAGTTAATTTAATATCTCATATTATTTGCATTAATATTAATTGAATGCTTCATTGGAAAAGTGCTTGGTTGGCCCATGCAATAAACCAAATCAAGTCAATTTATTTTTAAATTAATTCAAATTCTTTTCATGATTAATTATTTTTTTAATTGGAAAAGTGCTTGGCTGACCCATGGGTCTAAAAAAGGCAAAGTAGACACCAATTTCTCAAAATATAAGTGATGACCTTATTGTCATATATATATATATATATATATATATATATATATATATATATATATATATATATATATATATATATATATATATATATATATATATATATATATATATATATATATATATATATATATATATATATATATATATATATATATATATATTATTTAAAGTACAAATAAATCTTTAAGTTCTCATCTTTGATGTTTAAAGAGTTTGAAATGAGTATGATGAAATACCATAAAATTTTCTTGGGTCTTCAAGTGAGACGATAAGAAAATAACACCTTCATTTGTTAAACTAAGTATACAAATGATTTTATTGAAATGTTTGACATGATAAGATTTAAATCTAGCAAAACCTCCATAAGCTCTTCAACTAGATTAGACTAAGATGAATCATGTAAACATGTTAATCAGAAGCTTTATATGAGTATGATAGATTCACATTTATACCTTATTATTAGTTAGCTTGATATTATGTGATTTGTTGTGCTCATTTTAGCCTACCCTAAAGAATCTCTAAATAAGCATTTTATTATTTGATATGCACTTCTAGGTTTGGTTTATGGTATCCTAATTTTTTTTCCATGATACTTATTCTGATGCTAACTTTATAGGTTGCAAAATAGATAGGAAAAGCACATCAGACACGTCAATTTTTAGGATCATATTTTATGTCTTGGTCCTCTAAGAAATAAAATTTTGATGTTCTTTCTACTATTGAAGCTAAGTTCATAGCTGCTGGAAGTTGTGTTGCTTAGGTTTTTTGGTTAAAGTAATAATTAAAAGACTTTGACATTATGTTAGAACGCATTCTTGTTTTATGTGACAAAGCTAGTGCTATTTGTTTAACTTAAAATCTTATTCAACACTCACAGACTAAATATATTGAGATTATACACCACTTTATTAGAGTTCATGTTTGTAAAAGTGATGTTAATGTTGAATTTATTAGTAATGATTTGCAAATTGCTAATATTTTTATAAAACATTTACCTGAAGAACATTGTTGTGCTTTAAGACATATATTTGGCATGTTCGATCCATCTATTTAAATAAAATTAATTGTTTATATATTTTATTTGTTTGCATCTTTTTTATGCTGCCAAAAGGGGGAGAAATATGTATGTTGGTCTATCAAAAAATTTGATTATTATTATTTTCAAAAATTGTTTTTAAATATGCATAGATTTGGAGGGAGCTATTCAATTTTGTTATTGCTACATGCCTTACTTAGCTATTTGATTTTACTTTGCTACATGTTTTACATGGCTATTTGATTTTACTTTGCTACATGTTTCATTTCATTTTTTTTTAGCTTGTTTAACTTTTTTTACAAAATTTTCTATATCACTTAAATGAATCTTTGCTTAAAAGAAGATGAAAGTCACTTTGCACCTTCCAAACACTACCAACATAGGTTCGTCATCATCAAAAAGGTGGAGATTGTTGACTCCATGAACCATGTTGCTTATGCAATTGATTTTGATAATAACAAATCTATGATTTTATAGATCTAATGTTTTATTTCAAGTGTTTTAAGAAGCTAAAAGACTTAGTGTACACAGTCAAAGTTGGAAAGATAAGATCAACTAGACTAGGGCAGTTTGGGATTCTTCCTAGGTTTTGTAATAATAAGATAAATAAGAACTCAATAATATAAAAATAATGACTTAAATATCTCCATATCAATTATTTGAATTTTCACATATCTTTTATATTTTAATTGTGTTATTTTTTGAATTATCCTTTTGAATTTTAAGTACTTGAACGAATTAAGCCTTATCCATTGTGTTTTAAAGTGTGTTAGATTTAATTTACACTTCATTAAGTTATTTCTATTTTTGGTTTTACATATTATCATTTTCTTTTTCATCAGAATTAAATTATTTTTGTATTATACAAATTATTCTTTTCTCTCTTCTATTCTTAATTTTCTCTCTCCTATCAAGAATATCTTCCTAATTTTGTTTTGGCAAAATTTTTTATGGATTTTGGCATGAGAAATATAATGGGATTTATTAAAATTATTTCATATTATTTTCCCTTATTTACAGAATTTTTAAATTTATATATATATTCTTGAATTTATTTAATTTTTAATTTAAATCTTACCTTTCTCTTTTAATTCCATTTAGTTAATTTAATATCTCATATATATATATATATATATATATTCTTGAATTTATTTAATTTTTAATTTAAATCTTACCTTTCTCTTTTAATTCCATTTAGTTAATTTAATATCTCACATTATTTTCATTAATCTTGATTGAATCCCTCATTAGAAAAGTACTTTGCTGGCCCATGAAATAAACCAAATCAAATCAATTCATTTTTGAATTAATCAAATTCTCTTCATGATTAATTATTTTCTTAATTAGATTTAATTCATTTATGCTAAATTTTATTAATATCCTTTCCATTTCTTTGTTTCGGCTGACCATGTAAATTTGAATTCAAGATTTTTATCATGTAATTTGTTACTTGAACTCAAATATATTACCTTAATTTATTTCCCTCCATTAATCATGCCTTAGATGAAATTTACATGATGATAGATTATCTTGAGATTGCTTAATTAACCTAAGTGATCTCTCCCTCTCTTTTCTCTCTTCCCATGCATTCAAATTTGAAATTATTTTCAAATTATTTGCATGTGCCAATTTGTTCAAAATCAAATTACTCATGTGAATTTTCCTCTTTTTTTCTTCATGCTTTGGCCTAACCTCTCATCTATATAATGAGGCTAAGTTTTAGATATTTTTTATTTGCTTCTCTCCTACTAGGTTGACCCCTTGCTAATCAATTTCTTGGAGTATTTCTTGAGTTCAAGTGCTAAAATCTCTCTTTTCTCCATGGTCTTCTTCTTGGCTAAGACCTTGCTAAAGTCTTGGTTGATTCGATGTGCCAAATTTCACTTCTCATTCATTACTTTCTCTCTTGGCCTAGGCATACATTGAAGGTTGCTTTAAGAAATTGTGCTCGAGATCATCTACTTTAATTACATCATCAACATCATTCAAGCAGAGATTTATTTCAAACTTCTTCCAAGGCTTGGAAAGATCAAAATCAAGTCATTGCTTTCATTGATCATACATTAAAGACTTGAGTAAAATTTTGTTTTTTTACTTCAATTTTTTGAATTTGTAATTTCATTGTCTTGTTTTGAATAAAATAGATTTTTGTGCTTTGAAGTTTAAGATATTTTGAAATCCCCTTTCATTCATATTCAAGTAACTTAAAAAGATTTTCACTTTGATTTGATTCTTTCTCTCTGTATTTTTTTATTGTTCTTTGCTTTCTACTTTGTGCAAGTGGTTTAAGAAGTTCTTTTAACATCTTTGACATTTAATCTTATGTGTTTTCATTAAATCATTTAAAAGTACTTCATGAAATTTAAAGTTAAATTGTTCATTGCATAAATTCAAATTCATTAAACATATAATATAAGTATTGAGATCTCTTCTCTTTATTTGTCTTATCATTATATAATACTAGGTTGAGTGCAAAATTATTTTAAATGTGAGAGTTAGGCATACAAATTATAATTTTCTTTTTGTAGTTCTTATTGTAAAGTGTTGGGGTTATATTTGTCTGCTGCAGGAAAGTACGAAGTTAGGGTTGTACTTTCCTAGTGTAGGAAAGTACGAGAGATTGAGTGTAACCTTATTTTGATTAGTGAATTTCTAGACAAGATGACTAGGCATGGAAGTAGGACAATTTTTAGGTTTGGCCAAACCACATAAAAATTTTGATGCCTCCTATCTTTACTTTTCTACACTTTACTTTACTTGCATGGTTGCTTGCTCTTTTATAATATACTTTATTCACCTTTGCAACTATTTTAACCTGGTGTCATAGCTTTTAACAAAAAAATATATTTGTTTTTGTTACTAAGAGTTCACTTAAGTCCTTTCAACATATAAAGGCTACTAGGTTAGTATGAGAGGGCGACCCCATTAATCGATGACTATTCTTCATGGGGGCTTTAGGTCTCCTATATTCTTCATGGGGCTTTGGGTCTCCTTTAGTCATTTGCTTGAGGCCTTAGCTCTTCTATAATGGGTAACCTTATCACTTTTAAATTAGCCTTGAGCTAGGATCTCTTTGGTCTTTGAACTAATGTTGGTCTCCCTTTCATTCTTAAGCTAGTATCTTTATACATAAAAAATTTCTTAAATGATGGATTCATCACTTGACTAAGTATGAGTATGAAGTTGGCCTTGGATATATCCTAAAGTTAGAAGGACATCTAAGAAAACATTTCATGGTATTTTGATCAATTTTTAAAATATTAATGATTTAATATTATTCATTAATTGATTAAGAAAGAAAAATCCAAATCAACATCAAAAAAGTTTCTCAATAGTTATAAAAATATTCTTTGGAGTTGGTGACATCAGAGGAACATCCCATAAAATTTTGAGATTGTTTTAAATAATTTAAATATTTACTATTTTTATACTATTTTATATTCTAAAAATATTAAAATAAAAAATATTTATAAAATCATGAAACTTTGTAGGGTGCTGAAATGAGGTCCCAACACTTCTTAAGTCTTTTTGATTTTTTTTATGATTTATTTGATTTATTTAAGAAAGTAAATTATTAAAAAAAATATTTTAATATTCAAATTAGTTGATTTTATTTTTTTCTATATCTTCACTATTAATGTAGATTTTTAGGAAGAGTTTAGTGATTTTTTATTTTATTTTATTTATTATGAATTTTTTAAGTAAAATAACAATTAATGTAGTTTTTTATATTAAGATAAATATTTATCCATTTAAAATAGGTTGAATTTGGACACACATCAATTTATGTAGTTCAAGCTCAAACTAATGGATCCTTTAATTTTCTTGGACTATAGAGCAGCTCTTCCAACAGCTCCAATTGATGGTTAGGAGGACTAGATGATCGAGGTCGAGATGGATCACCTAAGTTTACTGGTTGAAGTGGTTTGAGTGAGCAATTGAGATAAAGAAAAGTAAGCGACATCTAAGAGAGTTTTAAGGAGTGTTTTGAATGCAAAGAAGTGAACTAGCTCTAATAGAATGGGGGTTATTTATAAATTGAGCTTGGAATAATTTTGATAATACTGAGGGCTAGGAAAAAAACCTAACTACGCAATAGTTTTAGATGATCGATTGGGACATTGCCAAGTGTCCATCATCACTAAGAGGCTTAAAAATCTTTGACCAAATAGTTAGAGCTAAACCAAGTTATGACCAATGTGACAATCCATTGTTATTGATCCAATGAGTGGTAAACGACTACTAGAAAGTATATGGAACACTTAGATGAAATAGAAGAATTTAGATTAAACTCTAATTTTAATATGTCTAACTTATAGACTTAATTAAGCACAATTTAGTCATTTAAAGTTAGATGGATTTGATCTTTGGATTGAATCAAATTATTTGACTTGGGTTTTATAAGTAGCCTAATGTTAACAGATATGTCGAGCTAAGCTCAAGGAGGATTAGATTTAATATTAGTTAACTCTTAGTTTAAGTAATGTTTAATTGATACTTAATTTGTAAAAGCTAACTAGATTTGATTTTGAATTTTAATGACTAATGAAAATGATTAGGAAATGATTAGATAATTGGAGTTGTAATTAATTTTTTTATTTATATATGTTTGATTTGATAAAATCTTAATGGGTGAATATTAGATCAATGAATTATTTGAGTAAATTTGATCTTAATGGAATTTGAATTTCAATTAAATGTTTCATTAAGGCATTTAGAAATTAATTATCAAAATTCAGCTTAAATCAGATGTGATTTGTAAAGATTTTAACTTAACATGATCCTTAATGGGTCAAGATTAAGTTGATTAGGACTTGAGTTAGTTTGGATTTAACTAAATTAAGTTTAAATTTGGAATGTCTAATTAATGTTATTAAGAAAACAATTGGCCAACTTTCAATTACGATTAACCTTTACTTGAAATCATTTGATTTGATATTACCTTCATAAGTTAACAATAAGTCATTTACGCCATTAATGTTTTAAATTATATTGGACTTGATTAGTTTCAATCTTCATTTAAAGTTGTTCTTTGGGCTCTTAAGAATGTGTTTAAACAATTTGATTAATTTTGATTCAAATTTCTCTAAATTAAATTTTAAAATACCCTTGATGGGCCATTTAGTTGATCTAGGATTTAGGTGCCTAGTTTTTCTTCAAGTATAATTCTTAATGTCATCCATAATGATAGAGCTTATAGGAACCGAAATCTTGATGAAAAATAATGATTTTAATATATAGTCCCCACTAAGTCAACCCTTCCTATCATGACTTGGTTGTGTCTTTATTATTCCATGATTTGACCTTATTATTTATGGTCAACTAATAGTCTAAAAATTCTTAAATGATCTATGAAATTATTTTTAAGTCATTTTAAAGAAAAATTAAAGTTCAATTTTTAATTTATATTGAATTAGGCCTGATTGGACCAAATAGTCAAAATGAGTTAACCATAGTCCAAATGACTCCAAAAAGTTTTGGAGTTATATTAGGTTCTGGGGAAGCCTATTTGAATGATTAGTTTCAATTTTGAGGAGTATTTTAATAATTTTAGGCAATTTTTATTAAATTTGACCAAATCAATCTTTCTACTTTTAATTGTAGGCTAAATAAGGAGATCGTGGTTTAAATTGGGCAATGTTCACATTATTATATATATGAGGTCAACATTGTCTTGGCCACCTAAAATCTTTTCAATAAAGTAATCTTTTAAATCAATATAAGCTTGATTAGTCTTAGCATTCCATCTATCAAATTTTCATAAATCCTTCATAATTCACCACAAACTCTATATCACATCCTAATATATCAAAATAAAAAATTATATTTATTTTTGGTCACTAATTCTACTAAAAGGTTTCACGTCATTATTACATTTAATATTAGAGCCAAAACTAAAATTATATAATATAAAGGTTTTATTTTATTTATTTTATTTTTTATTTATTTTTTTTTATTTTTTTTATTTTTGGTTATATGGGGGCAGGGGGGAGGCAGCAATGATGGCTCAACTATTAAAATTACGATTTAAATCAATTTCTTCATCCTTCAATTAGGAATGGCTCAACTATTAAAATATTTAATATTGGCCACTAATTTTGATGACTAAGAAGGAATTGTTTGCATTCATGTGAAGACGAATTTTGTGATTCATTTTCTTTTTGGAGAACATTGATGAATTTCTTAAGCTCATATCTTCTATACTTTCTTTTTTTTTTTCAAAATATTTACCTTTTGGCTTTTCATTCTTTAGCAATATATTAATTTTTAATCACTATTTAATTTAAGTTAATCTTTAGTTTTATGACCTTAGTTATCACTTTAAATTTTTTTATTTAGATTAATTTTTTTTCTTTTGTTACAAAAAAGTAGTTATCAAAATCAGATTACATCTTTTCTTAACTTATAAATTTCTATTTTAATATTTTAACATTTCATTCTGCTCATATTACATTCTTGATTTCTCTTTCTATTGCCATCCATTTAATTCTATGAGGTAGAATTCTTGAGGAAGGGAAAATTTGGTCTAGAATAACATATGATTAATTATATTAATAAAATTATATATATATATATATATATATATATATATATATATATATATATATATATATATATATATATATATATATATATATATATATATAAGAACTAAGTTGCATATAATAGCATATAATCAAGATATGAAATGATCCAAGCAAAAGCCCGGGTTTATCAAGATGTTTAAGCAATAAAAAGCCTAATTACAATAGCTTATTCATGCAAAAAAAAAATACATAAGTCTAAAAATTTTATATGTATATTTTAGATTTAAGCTTAAAAGATCATTTTTGTATTGTTATAATCACAATAAAATATGTAAGGGTCACCCACTTAATGGTTTTTTAAATGGATAATGTAATCAAGCATATGGTTAGCACTACTTCTATTAATGACTATCCACATATTTTCTCTCTAAAACTTTTCTCTTTTATTATGAATGATGGTAGTCTAAAAATTCTTATAATATCCTTAAACAATGTAGTTATGCAATAAAAAATTTATCATTTGGGATGTTCAATTATTTTAAAGAACTATTTCTCTTTGTTTTAGTGTTTAATGGCCTAACTCCCCTCACACCTCTTTGTAAGTAATTCCAAAATTTTGATGAGGACACATGAAAACACTAGAGAGGATCCCACACAGGCCTTAATTTGATGTCACACATGACAAAACCATTAAGACCCACATGATCTGCTCGACAAGACTCCAGACATAGTCCCATCTCTTCATAAACAGTGCAACCATCTTAGAGGTTTTTCGATATTCCATTCCAACATCCACTTAATGGCATCTTCAAATTTAAAGCGTCACTAAGTTAATTCTATCAGACCGCATCAAAACAACAACTAATGTTGTTGTTAGATTTGAAATATTTTAAAGGAATAATATTTTTTTATAAGTGTGATAATTTCATTAAAGAAAGCATAAACAGTCACTACTTAGGTGAGCTAACATAAATATGGGAGGAGAAATGAAAGAATGGACTTTTTAGATCATCACGGTAGACATAAGCCTACCTAAAGGTGGCACCATTGATCAACATTCCTCCCCATCATGAAAAGGAGATGTTCCATCAGTATGTCATCAACTTTTATTTTTATAAATAAAACTTGAGCATCCTTTTGAACATTTTATCAGAAAGTGAAAGAGAAAATGTAACCTTATAACTTATACTCAGTAATAGTTAAAAGTTATTATCTCTCCATCACTTTATACATAGATCTAATTTACTAACTACCATCCCATTCAAATATTTGTATTCTGATATGAATATATCTTTTTATTCTCTTTTTCTTCATATTTTGGCCTTGTTTATCTAATAATTTTTACTCTTTACATAACTTTAACTATGTGACAATAATAATATATGTCAAATAATAAAAAAGATGATGATATCAAAATTTGGTCAAGATAAATTTAAAACTTTTAAATTTATATTTAGATGAAT
The DNA here is from genome assembly GCA_021442155.1 of Cymbidium sinense. Lineage (NCBI taxonomy): Eukaryota > Viridiplantae > Streptophyta > Magnoliopsida > Asparagales > Orchidaceae > Cymbidium > Cymbidium sinense. The sequence goes on from CM038219.1 coordinate 96,044,898, forward strand.
ATAATATAAAAATTAATTAATTATTTGATATTTAAATAATCTTATAAAATTTAAAATTCATTAGATTTTTCCACCCAAATTTCTCTTATTTCTAATCGAAGCCAATGTAGGGTTGAAAAAAAAACTCGTTGCTGTTTTCGTTAACTAAATGAACACAAACAAATATTTCGTCGATTTATAAATGAACCGCACAAATAACAATACTGTTGATCATATTGATTTAGCTTGAAATAGAAATAAAAAATTATATTATTTTTTATTACTATTTTTATTATTATATATTAATACATATATATATATATATATATATATATATATATATATATATATATATATATATAGAGCTAAGATTCAAATCCTCCATGTTATAGATTTTTCATATTATTATATTTTGAATATGAACAAAATAATTTTCAAATAAGAGGAATATAAATAGTAAAATTTTGAATTATTTCAAATATGAGATGAACATAAATAAAATAATTTTTAAATAAATTAAATATGAATAAAAATTCAAGTCGCTCAAATTCAGCTGATTTACGCTACTTAACCAATGTCATCCAACTGCTTGCTACCGTCGTCAGTCTTTCAAACATCATCGTGACCCACGCGCCACGACGGTGGATTTGCACCCTTTCTGCTGATGCTTAAAAAAACCTTTTCCTTTGCAGAAAAGCTCCTTTTAACATATATTTATTATTATTTTACACAGACGCCCCACCGCCGTCCACTTTCCGAAATAGCATCGGCACGTGCGTAATGGCGTGCTCCGAACGCCCGCATGTGCGCCGGACATGCGCTTCCCGGCATTCATTATCCCTTCAGTTCTCTCCACCTCCTTGACGGTTTCTGATCGCAACTCCATTAAGGCTGCAAGTTTTCACTCACCAGCACCAAAACATCACACGGAGAAGAGATCTAGCTCTTAGGGTTTAGTTTGCAAGTTCAATTGACTCTCATACCTCCGTGGAGTTGACTGGGTTCGGATTCTAGTATCTTTTTTTGTATTGAGCGTTCAGCAGAGATATAAAGAGAGAGTTCTTATGGAGGCTATCCGGCAGGAAAGCAAGCTAAGAGAGCAAGTGGCAAAGCAGCAGCAGGTAATATGATCTTATCAGTGATTCTGTCCTGATTTAACTATTCCTAACCGTTGAACTTTTTTTTTTAGTTTTTAATTTCGTTAATTTTGATCAAAAGGATGTGATGCTTAACTGAAGTAGGATGAATCACAACTTCAAATGTTACTATCTTGATTATTAAACATGGATAAAATGCTGAGGGTTGGGCAGATCAGCGAGTATTTTTTCTTTTACTTATGTTACCAATTGCCAGTGGTGCGTTCAGAAAAATGAACAGTTTTGTTTGCGATGTGGGTGATTCACAATTTTCTCCTTTTGATTTTAGGCAAGTTTATGTTCTATCTTAGAGCAGCTGTCTTAGTTTTTGCAAATGAAAGGGATATGAGAAGGTTAGAAATCAAGACTCAAGAATAAATAATAATAATAATAATAATAATAATAATTTCAGTTTTCAACTTAATTTTGATTTTGAAATATGGCTTGAGCTATCATAAAAGCTAATCAACTCTCTCGACTTTAAATTAATAGGAAACTTGTTCAATTTTTGCCTTATTAGGTTGTTTTATTGTAGAAATGCTTTCCCATTGTTTATTTTCTTGAAAATTTTAAATAGATAAGCAACCTTTTCATAGGATTGTTGAGATTATATACATTTTTATCAAGCACTCTTATTTGGTAAGAAGCATTCATGTTTATTAAAAAATATTAAACTAATCATTGGTTTCACATTAGAAATTATTTCAAAAATTGAATGTCAATGTGAATGGGTGGATCTATCAACACGTGCCCAATTGGAATGTAGGCATACTTTTTCCAACTCATAGTTGAAAGACTAAAATTGTTTTTGAAAAAGTCTTGGTGTTAATTTAATTCTTTGTTAAAGGTCATGGCTATCCTTAGGGAGATCATGAGAAAAAGGAAAAGTTATAATGTAATGCGAGACAAACAATGTAAGTGGTTTAGCTAAAATCACCTATGTCCATAGCTTAGATATAGTAGAAAATAATCATAATTCCTTCTACGATTGTCATTTGCCCCTTTTAAAAGGTTATTTGTTGCATCCTTATGTTGTTGTTATGGATAGTGCATTTGAAGTTAATGTCCAATCATAATGAGATTGGGAATCATGGAGAAATGACATGAGGGTGTGTTGTAGTGGGCAATTATGGAGCCTGCCAATCTTGGACCGCATGGTTTGGGTTGCATTAACTAAGAAGAGTTCTAGCTAACCACTACATGACATGAAATGGGAGATAGCTGAGGTTAGTTGTTTTGCATGATAGGGCTTATTTGATAAGTGATGTCCACGATGGATGTGGACAATCATGATTGAGTGTGATAAATAAGGCATCACACCTTTCCTTTTTGCTTCATGGCCTAATTATAGGATCCAACTTAAGAGAAATATGTGTTTCACCAAAAACTTGGTCTTCTCACTTGTGTTTTAAAGGATTGTGGATTCTTGCTTGTTGAGAGCTGGGGAAATTGAGTTGACTCTAAAAATGAAGAGTGTAGTGGTAGAGGCTGCATTGAAGGAGGAAGCAGCAATGTAGTTGCAGTGAACCAGGGGGCCATGTTGAAGGCGGAGGAGGTTGTTGTAAAGGTTGAAACTGTGGCCAAGGTGAGAGCTACGAAGAAGGTGGTAGCTGCAACAAAGGTGGATGCCTCAAGTGGAGGAGTACTCATGGCTTGCAAGGTCACAACCATGGAGGACAAAGTGTTGTGTGCACGCAAGAGGAAGAGATCTATCACTTAGCTTGTGGGGCCTAAAATCTCGCCTTTATTGAAGATGATAGAGGATACTTCAAGCAAAGTCATTTGTATCACTCGGTAGGGAAGTGATGAGGTATCAGAGCTCATGTGATCGCGACACAAGAAGGGTATTGTGGAGGATCGTTATTGGTATTGTCGTGAGGGGACTTCATGATTCCTTATTTAAGTTGTCTTGAATTCATCCAATATCAGTCATTTCCTTTGCTAGTCCAAACAAAGAGTTTATAAAGCAATTCAAAGATGCCCTATATGAGGCTAGCTATAGTGTGGAGTGGTATCTCTAGACTAATGTGTTTAGTTCGGTGGATGGTTGCTTTGAGGCTATCGAAGAGCTACAAGGGATAGTTAAGACCTTTAAGAGTAAGAATAAGACTTTAAAGAACATTTCATGAGGCTAAGTTGGGCTTTATTTTTGATGGACACCCCTTTAGCGGGATTGTTCATGATACCTTGAAGATAATAAGGACATCGCCAAGCACTTGATAGGTTGTTAGTCAATTAAAGGGTTAATGTTTTTCAGTGTGCTACCATTCTCTACTTTGATGGACCAGTGACATGGGAGTTGTTTCATGTGGACATAAGAGAATTGTCTACCTAGACCTAGCAATTGAAGGGAATGACTCCAATGTGGTTTGAGAGTCGAGACTAAGATCTATATTTGACAGTGGAGTTCTATTTAAGGATTAAGGGACTAGAAGCATGCTTTTAGCTAACTAGTCTCAATCAAGTTTGGGTGCTTTCCCACACTATAAGAGATCAAATTAGGTTTCCTGGCTATATTGTGGAGTGGCCACATGTAGTCGTAGACCCTTTGGGTGAGACTATTGTGGAAATTTAGTTCATGCCTTTATTGGTTTATGTACCCCTTCTTCTTGCTTTTCTTTCCCCACACCAATTTTTTCTTCAACTCGTAATTTAATTTTGTTAAATGAAATTGTATTTCTTGGTTAAATGTCTTGCTGGGGCTTGCAAATGTGGTTCTCTTTTGGTTGAGACCATTGTGGTAAGGCTACTTACCTTCCTTTTTGACATCCTTCTTGTGCTGACAATATCTCCATGGAGAAGTTGAGCACATATCATGACATAGGTCGCTCATGATGATCAATTTGTCACAAGCTATCAAAGCAGCCATCCTTTTGAGTGAGCAACTAAGTTGGGCACCAATAGGAGTTTTTAGGTTCCGACCTTTATTGGTTTATATACCCCCTTCTTACTATTTTCTTTTCCTTACATCTCTTTTCTCTTCAACTTGTTATCTAATTTTCTTAAATGAAATTATGCTTTTTGGTTAAATGTCTTATTAGGGCTTGTAGAAGTGGTTCTCTGCTCATTAATTGGATAACCCATTCGATTCTTATTTCTACTTCTATATCTTAATTTGCTTGTTCAATGGAAGCCATTTTACCTAGTGGTGACCTTTGTTTTAGTCGAACTGTAGTGGTATGGGTAGTCATGGATTTTGTCTCGTGCCTTGGTGTGGTCAACCATCATTATTTTGGGTTTGTTCAATTCATCTAATCAACCTCAGGAATCTCTCAAAAATTAGACATTTCTTAAGGTTCTTGAGGCGGAGTCATGTCAACACTAAGCATACACTCACTCATAAAGGCACATGATCTTGACTTACAAGTAAGTGTTTCATCTTCTTTTAACCTCTCATCAGTGCTTTTCACTTGTTTGCCACCATGAGCTGACGAACCTTGAGATCGTGTCCTTTACCCAATATTTCTCTGTGAACCCCTATCAACATTGATAATGATGAGTCACCAATGTTCACGATGGCAAGTTACAAGTTTGAGCTCCTTTTGGGGAAGTTCTTACTTCCGTTGAGGATGATGACATGTCTTTCTTTGAATAACATAATGTTCACATTTTCACCGGTATTTTGACTTTTACCTAATGCAATTTTCTCATGAATTGGCACCTTCCGTCCTGAGGTAGCACCATCCTTTTGAGGGATTGCCATCTCATTTCTACTTAGCTGAACACAACCACCTCCCAACTCATTTTCCATCCTATGAGTGTTGGCTGAACCTTTTTTTAGTAATTCAATCATAGCTTCACTACTTTGAAGACGCTTTTACTTTTGTGATTCGTCATATGAGTAGCTTCATTTATTTGATGTTGGGCTACCACCACACCATAAAGATGCAAAGGCTAAAGTATTCATTGAAGAACTTAAGAGACCAATATTTTATCATTTTGTTGGAGGTGGACTGGTTGATCCCAGACTTTCCATAGGATCTGACCCGCTAAGAGTTAGAGATCAAGTCCACACCATCCTCCTTGATGAAGTTTCCTTACCTAAAAATAGGGAAAGTGTCTTCATCAAACAAAAGGTCCTTTCCTGCCTAGCCACATTCTAATTCCCTTGGAGGATAGGAAGGGTTGACCACCAATAGTAGCTTCACATTATATTCTAATGTTTGGGAGCAGATGGACTCAAAGAGGCCTTGGATGGGAATCCTTGGAGATGATCAAGATGATCGATGATGAGAGTGATGTTTCCTTAATAAAATGCATCTGAGTGACAAGATCTCCCACATTTGTTGATGTCCTAGATCAATGCTCTTATCAAATTTCAATTTGATGATGAAGCTCATCTTCCTACTAGGTTGCATGATGACATGATTTGATGGTCTAACAGTCAAGTGTCTTTTGTCTCTTTGTACAACTATCCTAACGAGATCCTTACATATTCTAAGGCTTTCATAAAGAGCATTATATACAATATCTCCTCTTTCTATGGATTTAACCAATGGGGAGTCAAAGCCATAAAAAAATTAGATGTGCGCAAGAGAATACAAAAGCCTATTGTGCTATGACAAACTAAATTATGGAAATCTTAATTAATCTTTTTCTTTTGCATAGCTTTATGCAGTACAAGGTGGACGAGCTGGGTGCTAGGTCTAGGTATTAGAAGAAAAGGGCGTTCAGGCTAAGAACTTGGCGAAGGAGCTATCCCAAGAGGTCAATTAGGTCAGAAGGAGCACTCTTATGAGCTGAGTCTTCTAGGAAGGTTGAAGAGGAGCATGTTCACCTTTTAAGAGACTATCGAGAAGTTGGAGACCATGAACAATGCCTTGTGAAAGGATTTGCTTGATGAAACCTTTCTTTAAATTGATGTTTAAGAAAGCTAATGATGGATGAACAATCAATCATCATGTCATCTTCTCTTAGGGAAATCACCTTAGAGGAGGCAATCGTTCGGTACGAGGAATTAGATACCTAGCATTAGGGACAATAACTCCACTTGGGGTGGGTTTTGCGTTTTATCCATCAAGGATAGGAACATCCTTCCTCCAAAGATGTTCAATTTTTCCATGATGCTTCTTTTTTCGAGGCCACTCGAAGGATGCTCGAATAGAGCATCAATAGGACTTATTTCCTAGTATGTAAAGTTGTATATATATATATATATATATATATATATATATATATATATATATATATATATTTCCTTCTCTTTTTTTGACATAAAATTTCTATCGAAGCATATAATTTGCCTATGATATTATTGAAATGAAGGGGTTTAGCAATTGTATTTATTTGTAGCTTGAGATAATCAATTAATATGATTTATGCATATAGGCACAAAACCCCCATAGGGGTTGTGATTATTCGAGTGATTAAGTCGATAGAAATTTTTTGTCGATCGTAATGGAATTATAGTTATTAGTTGCTCAAACATGTGAAATTTTTTTTACTCTAATTGGATAAATTTTTTGCTTTTCATCAATAACAATGTGAAAAAAAAGTACCTAATATTCCAAAAAAAATCAAGTTTGAGCTTATTAAAGTTGTTATAATCTATGATTAGTCTTGTAACATTTATTCAACTTTTTCAATAATTAAACCTGGAGTTAATTTTATATCGTGCAACAACAACAATAAGCCTTTATCCCATTCTGTTGGGTCGGCTACATGAATCCTTTTCTCCATTGTATCTTATTATGTGTCAAATTCTCATTTAATTCAAGTATATTAAGGTCATTTTTTATATATCTTAACCAAGTTTTTAGGTCTTTTCTTTAAGACAAATCTAATGCATCTACTCTCCTAATCGAGTCATCGGACAACCAATGCTTTATGTGGCCAAACCATCTAAGGCCACTCTCTCTAATCTTATCTAAGGCCAACTTTTTCTCGAACATACTCATTTTGCATTTTATCTCTAAGAGTAAAGCCACTCATCCACCTGAGCATCGTCATCTCTGCAACACTTAACTTAGCCTTATGCTTATCTTTTATTGGCCAACATTCTACACCATAAATCATTGCAGGTCTTACCACCATCTTATAAAATTTTTTCTTAAGTTTAAGCGGTATTTTTCTATCACACAATAGGCCAAATGCATTCCTCCACTTCAACCATCCAACTTGAATTCTACTAATAACATCTCCATCTATTTCACCATCATTTTGAACGATAGAGCCTAGATATATGAATCGCTCACTCTTTTTAATGACTTGTTCACCCAATGTCACAACACTACCGTTAGGATTTCTATAACTAAAATTACACTACATATATTTAATTTTAGATCTACTTAAACGAAAACCCTTAGACTCTAAGGTGGACCTCTATAATTCAAGTTTCTCTTAAACTCTCTCTATAGTCTTACCAACAAGAAGAATGTCATCAGCAAAGCATAGACTAAGGTATTTCTTCCTGTAAATGCCTAGTAAGAACATCCATAACTAAAGCAAAAAGATAAGGGCTTAAAGTTGATCCTTGATGTAATCCAGTTGAAATAGGAAAATATTTTGTCAAACCTCCTTATGTTTGGGCACAAGTAACAGCTCTAGTATACATATCCTTAATGACTTGAATATAACCAATATTAACTCATTTCTTTTCTAGAGCTCTCCAAAGAATATCTCTTGAAATTTTATCTAAGCTTTCTCTAAATCAACAAATATCATATGTAAATCCTCCTTACTTTCTCTATACTTCTCCATCAAACCTCTTAACAAATGTATAACATTCATAATAGATCTACCTGACATGAAACCAAACTGATTGTGAGAAACTTTTATATCACATCGTAACCTATGCCTCAATTACTCTCTCCCATAAATTTAATGTATGACACATAAACTTAATTCCTCTATAATTTGCACACTCTTGTGCATCACCTTTATTCTTAAATATAGGAACCAACAAACTCTTTCTCCACGCATCTGACATCTTTTAGTTTTTAAAATAACATTGAAAAAATTTGTAAGCCAAAAAATTCATTGATCTCTTAAACATTTTCACACTTCTATTGGAATATCATTAGGTCCTACTGTTTTTCGATATTTTATTTTCTTTAAAACTTCTTTAACTTCAAATTTACTAATACGATGATAAAAATAAAATTCTTTATTTTTGTTTAAGGTAAGGTTAAAAATCATATTTTTTAAATCTTCATTGAAAAGTTTATCAAAATACCTCATCCACCATTTTATTTTCAATATCCTTTCTCGGAAAAGTACTTTATAATTTTCATTCTTAATATATCTCATTTTACTAGATCTTTCTCTTCTCTCTTTGGTTATGCTTTTATACATCTTTCACCTTCTATCGTCCCATTGTATAAATCGCTATAAATTAAATTTTTTACATTATATATTACTTTCTTAGAATCTCTATGAGTCACTTGTATCGTGCATTGAATTTAAATTTAAATTATAACTTGCATTAGAATATATAAAAGAACTCAATTTAATTTGCACCAATTGTACATATATTTCAATTTATATTGAATAAGAGTCAAAGTCATTTTCTCATTGAGATAAAATCCAATAAATCCAAAAATGTCTAATTTTGAGCAAGACTATGCACTAAGTCAATCCACTTGTACAATTGGACCAATTTATCTCAGAATCTTTTCTCAAGAGGCTGCTTGTATACCCCTTAATATTTTTTCTATGCAAATAATGCACAAACAATGTCAATAGTGTTGGTGTGTGCTCATCATTATGTAGTTTATCACATAAGATTATGATTTATTTTTGAGCTCTTATGAGCTCTATAGACCTCTGTTTTTTGAATTGTTCAAGTGAATGATTGCTCTTGAGGAGACAAGCATTTCAATAAAAATGATGAGCTATTATTACTATTTTTGAATGGAACCATGAATTTTATTAGAATTATTCTTATTAATCTACTTTGAGAATTTTGTTCTATGACCTTTCTTGTATTCATGCCATCAAAATTTACAAGTTAATGTATTTGGTTTGCTGATTAGAAATATTGTTATCAACTGTCTGACTTTCTCTAGGCTGATATTTCGATCAAGCTAGCTTATGAGCAAAGTCATTGGCATTTTCTCAATCATTTAGGGACATGATATGATCTTTTCTTTGTTGATATGATGAAGAATATTTCAGCATATTTTAGATAAATGCTAGTATAACCCTCTTAAAATTTATAAATTGACCTAAATTCACTCATTTGAGACATTCTAAACTTTCAAGTCATAGGAGAATTCATAAGCTTCGACTACCACCTAAAGTTCATGTTGACTACTGGTAGTGTTCCATGATCTGTGCCTTCTTTGCTTCCTAAAGAATTATCTTGTATTAAAAATGAATTTTTTATATAATTTTTTTTTCTAATTTGCTTTTGATATATTAAAACTCATTTATGGAACAGAAAAAAAATTCTTGTTTATATTATTTTTTTGAATGCAATGAGTTTTGAATATCTTATTTTATCATTGCTTTTATTGTGCTTTTGACCTTCAATCTGATTTTTAGGTTGAAGCCGTTACTTACTTGAAATCATTCTTGTAGTTGATCTTTGATTAATTTTTGAGTTACAGTGTTATTTTAATTTCTTTGTGATAATGAATTTTTTTTTAAAATCTTATAAATGATTTTCTAATTTGGCATTTATGATGTAACAATTAATTGTTGTGAACCTTCTCGAAGTTTGTGACTTTTTTTCTTTATAATTAAGGTTCCAAGGCCTTTGAAAAACCTTCCATTTTTCATTTAAAATTTCACACCCTCTCTGTTTGATCTCTGCTCTCTCCTTAGAACATTTTTTTCTAATGACTTCCCTTAATTCATATTGGTGGTAAGTTGGAAGAATAGTCTTGGGACCTTCAATGGTTTTGAGTTCTCGCAACATTTCTCTATAATGCTAACTACATTAAATGATCTTAAAAGCTTATAAGGGACCAAAGATAAAACTTTCATCATTCAAGCTGTAAATGAAGGAGAGTTTCCCAACACTTTTCATGAAAATGAATTATATTTTTATTGAGACCAATTTAGACTTGGCCTCAGACTTCCCTTTTGGAAGGAGATTATATATATTTTTAATTTTTTTGGAGACAACCTTGCTCAAGTCATGCCAAATTTGTTTGTGAATAATCAACAACAACAACAACAAACTTAATCCCAGGTGGGGTCTTTATGAATCTATTTATTTTTTTATAAAATTCTCATCTAATTCAAGTATACTAAGATCATTTTTTATACATCTTCCAAGTCTTTTAGGTCTACCTGCCTTTCTTAACATAAGGAAATCTAATGCATCTACTCTCTCTAATGCTTGGACGAGCTTTATATAAACCATAAAAACTCTTTCTTACTACCATGGGCTACAACTTTTTTGCTACTCATTTTGCATTCTATCTCTAGCCACTCATCCACCTAAGCATCTCATCTTACACTTAGTCTTATGCTTCTCTTTTATTGGTGACATCATATAAGTCATCAGGTCTTACCACATCTTATAAAATTTTTGAAGTTTAAATTGGGTTTCTATCACATAATAGGGTATTCCTCCACTTCAACCATCCAACTTGAATTCTACTAATAACATCTCCATCTATTTCATCATTTTGAACAATAGAGCCTAAATATAGATAAATCTCTTATTAAGTTGATCACCTAAAGTCACTATCACTAAAACTTCTACAACTAAAATTACACTCCATATATTCAGTTTTAGATCTACTTAACTTTAGACTTTAAGTTGACCTCCATAATTCAAGTTTACATTTGGACTCCTCTCTAGTCTTATCAACAAGAAGAATCATGTCATACACCAAGGTACATCTTCTTGTAAATGCCTCGTAAGAACATCCATAACTAAAGTAAAAAGATAAGGGCTTAATGTTGATCCTTGATGTAATCCAAATTTGTTTGTGAATATACTCAATTAATCTATATGAGAGAAAAGATCCCCCAGAGTATGACTTTCTTTAGGTATTTATTTTTTATAAAAACTCTCAAAGATGTTAATATTCATTATTGTTTTAATCATACATGCACAATTGGCCAAAGATGTTATTACACATTCATAAGTGACAATTGCTTAGAATTCGGAAGAAATGAAGGGAAGTTAATTCATTGAATGCTAAATCTTTAAAAGAATAAAAAAGTCAGTGGACAAGCCTTTACAAAAATTATTGTTGCTTTGAATGAAATCTATCTGAGAAAAGACATCTTTAGGCCTAGCTATTATGCTTGATGAACAAACTCATTGTGCGTTGGAGGTCACTTAATCAAAGGAAGTTGGCTTGAAGAGGAGGCTCAAATTTTGTGTGAAAAAAATTTTGAGTGGGATAAATCTCCTAGGCCTTTGAAGTGTAAAGGAAAATATTTACTTTAACTTGATTGTTGATGTTCTGACTATATTTATGAAATTCAAAGAATATTTGGAGATACTCTGCTTTAAGTATGATATTGAAATAAAATTTTATTTAGAACAATTTGTGGGTTATAATTATCTTGAGCCTAAATTTAAGAATTATGATAGTTTTTATATTATTGAGATAGACACCACATCCTCTGAAGCTAATTTTAGTGAAGGTAATGAGTGTCACAATGTGTGTTGAGATTGACTTCAAAGTTCTATTTTGATCTTTTTTGTAAAACATGATAGATGTAACCAAAAAATTATGCAAAAAAAATTGTTAAGCTAATGAGCCCAATATATATTTTTAAAAGATTAAATCCCAAAATAATCGCTTGAAGATCCATGTGTGATTAATTTAGTCCCATTGTATCAAATTTCTTCAATTTGGTTTCTTGCTATCTAAAATTGATTTTAAATAGTACCTCAGATAGAAATTATGATATAAAATTAATCCCAATTTAGCCTCTTAGCTTTCAAAATTGATTTCAATTTTGTCCCAATGGAATTATTTTGGACAATTTTATATAGTTGAGGGATTAAATTGGCCACATTCAAATAACCAGTGGACTATTTTGAAGTTTACTCTTATTTTCAAAGCTATTGAGATAAATTAAATGACTTAATATAATGACCAATTGTGCCAATTAAAGAATGAATGTGTATTGAAAGATTTTATATAATAGCATTCGAGTTGAGAAAATATTTCAACGTGACTCCTCAAGCCTCACATGGCCATTATCTTTTCTGCATCCTTAAGCAAATGATATAGAATGGATTTCACCTTTCATTGAACTCTTTGTATTCACGATGTTAACCTTATCGTCTCGCCATTTAGAATGGATTAATCTCTTTCTCAATGCGGATGTTGTTGTAAAATGAGAAGTCTGAGTTCTAGGGCTAGAGTTTTATGTCCAAAAGATTTTATAGGCTGGGGATATTGCTTGATTCTTCATGAAATATCTTTAGAGCATAAGTATTTGAAGTTGGCCAACTTCAAGTGCAATCATTGAATGATATTTTTATTTTAATAATTTTTATTTCAAATAAGTTGTTGAGTAATTGAAACTCACATAATCAAAAATAATTTAAGTGACATGATATTTTATTTATTTTAGATTGATATATTTTTTTTAGCATATTAATTTTCTCATAATGTAACTCAAGTTGTGAATTAAGTATTAAAAGTGATTTTTATAGGTACAGACTCTCTATCTACCTATAGGTCTTGACTCTCTTTTAAGTAGTCTTAGAACTTCTAAACTTCACTCTAAGCTAACACTCTAATTCTAAGCTTAAGTTAATTACATTTTCTTAAGATATTAATTTTCTAATGTTGATCAGCGTTCTTAATGTGTCAACTTTCTTTAGAAGTTGGCTAATTTCAAGTTGAAAATCTATTATTGGTTATTTGATTGAACATTTTCAATAATATCTCATTTTCTTTCTTCTTCTCTTTTTTATTTTTTTTAAAGCAAAAGAAGATAGTTCTAGAATTTTTAAATGAACAAATTCACGAAGTTCCCCGAGTTTGTTCTTAAGGCACTATTGTCGAGTCACTATGAGGGACTAGTTCTCTAAATTTGTCAAATTCACTATGAAGGATGAGTTCCCTAAGTTTATCTATTGATTTTACTATGAGGGATGACTTCTTCAAATTTATTGGCCCAATTTGCCAAGGGAATACATTCATTCAAATTTATCTCTTTAAACTTGTTGATAAAATATAATTTTTCTATAACAATTCATACAAAGATAATTGCTGAACTTTTTATTCATTTAAATTTCAAACTTTTTAGAGGACTTTACAATAACAGATTTACTTGAGAAATACTTTACTTTAAAGGATAAAATATCTTAAAACTTCTCCACTCCATTTTTTTGGCACTTCGAAGTATATGTTTAGAAATGATATAGGCTGACTTGTTTTTTAATTTAATAATGTATGTTGCTTCCTAAGTTGAACCTAATTTGCTAAGTAATGATTGTCTACTTTTCTTTAAACAAGATTTTCAGCTTAAGAAGTTTTCTCAAACATCCGAGTCATAATACTTTGTAACTCTTCTTATGCATTACTTAAGATCCATTAGAATAGCAGCTTTTTGTGAAACTAGCAATAAGATATGGTAACTTTCATATTGCTTTTCCATTGTTAATTAACGGATCTCTATTGGATAAATTTAGGGGATGCTTTGACAGCCATTTTGCTAGTAAGAGCATTCACAATTTAGGACACCATCTGATAGTTTTATTATATAATGCTCTTAATGCTCTTTTGATTAGAAGAATTGTGATGATAAACTATACCACTATTAGATTTTGACTCACTGCTCAGTCTACTAAATTACAACAACAACAACAACAACAATCCTTTATCCCATTACGCGGGAGTCAGCTGCATGAATCCTTTTTCTTTAATGTGTTCTAATAAGTATCATATTCTTCTTTAATCCTAATAAATTAAGTTCATTTTTTATACTTCATAACCAAGTCTTTTTAGGTCCGCCTCTACTCTTTTTAACATAAGTCGAATCTAATACATCTGTTCTTCTAATTAGGTCATTGGGGCCAATGTTTTATGTGATCAAACCATCTAAAGCGACTCTCTAATCTTATCTACCACCATTAGAACAACTCCAATCTTATCATGCATATGTTTGTTTCTCATTTTGTCTCTAAGTGTAAAACCACTCATCCACTTGAGCATCCTCATCTCTACAACACTTAACTTAGTCTTATACTTCTCTTTTACCGGCCAACATTTTGCACTATAAATCATTACAGGTCTTACCACCATCTTATAAAATATTCCCTTAAGTCTAAGCAATACTTTTCTTTCACACAACAGGCCAGAAGCATTCCTCCACTTTAACCATCCAACTTGAATTCTACTAATAACATCTCCATCTATTTCACCATCATTTTGAATATTAGAGCTACATATCTGAATCGTGCACTCTTTTTAATGACTTGGTTACCCAATGTCACAATACCACCACTAGAACTTCTACAATTAAAATTACACTCCATATATTCAGTTTTAGATCTACTCAAACAAAAACCTTTAGGACTAAGGTTGACCTCCATAATTCAAGGTTCTCTTGGACTCCCTCTCTAGTCTTATCAACAAAAAGAATGTCATCAGCAAAAATCATACACTAAAGTACATCTTCCTGGAAATGCCTAGTAAGAACATCCATAACTAAAGCAAAAAGATAAGGGCTTAAAGCCGATCATTGATGTAATCTAAATGAAATAGAAAAATATTTTGTCAGTCCTCCGTGTGCTTGGATACAAGTAACAACTCTAGTATACATATCCTTAATGACTTGATTATAACCAATATTAACTCCTTTCTTTTCTAGAACTCTCCAAAGAACATCTCTTAAAACTTTATCATAAGCTTTCTCTAAATCAACAAATATCATATGTAAATCCTCCTTACTTTCTCTATACTTCTCCATCAAACCTCTTAACAAATGTATAGCATCTATAATAGATCTACCTGGCATGAAACCAAACTGATTGTAAGAAATTTTTATACCACATCGTAACCTATGCTCAATTACTCTCTCCCATAATTTTAATGTATGACACATTAACTTAATTCCTCTATAATTTGCACTCTTGTGCATCACCTTTATTCTTAAATATAGGAACCAACAAACTCTTTCTCCATGCATCTGACATCTTTTTAGTTTTTAAAATAACATTGAAAAGATTTGTAAGCCATGAAATTCTTTGATCTCCTAAACATTTTCACACTTCTATTTGAATATCATCAGGTCCTACTATTTTTTCACATTTTATTTTTTTTAAAGCTTCTCCCACTTCAAATTTACTAATACGACGATAAAAATAAAATTCTGTATTTTTATTTAGGGTATTAAGGTTACTAAAATTAGTCGTATTCTTTGATTCTTCGTTGAAAATTTTATCAAAATAACTTATTTACTTATTTTCAATATCCTTTTTCTAAGAAAAGTACTTTATGATCTTCATTCTTATTATATTACATTAAATTAAGTTTTTACTTCTCATATCTTTTTAATTGACTAACTTGTATGTACATTTTTTCACCCTCTTTAGTATCTAATCTATTATATATATCACTAAATACGGAGTTCTCTGCATCACATATTACTCTCTTAGAATTTCTATAGGTTACTTTGTATCTTTCCTAATTCTTTGAGCTTTTACATCTAAACTAATTTTATAACAAAATTCTTTTTTTTTTGTGCACATTTTGACTCCACTACTAACTTTTTTTATTAATAAAAGCTTTTGATATTTCAAACACATTTTTTGCAATTTACTTAATCTCACTTGCTATTTTTTTCCACTTAATATTAGCTTTCTCATGAACATCATAAATCTTAAGATCTTGTAGCTTACTCTTAAAAAATATTTTTATTAGTGTTCTTTTAAATACCCCAACTGATCCTAACAATGCTTCAATTTATTTTTTATCGTTCAACATTTTATCTTAAAATCCAAAACTAGTTGTCTGTGCTGGGTGCTTAAATTTTTACCCGAAATGATGTTACAATCTTTATAATATAAACGATTTATTTTTCTTATAAAATAATAATCAATCTATGTTTTATTAATTCAATTCTAATAAATGATAATATGCTCATCTCTTTTCTTAAATAAAATATTAGTAATTATAAAATTATAAGCTTAAGCAAAATTCAATATAATCATACTTTCTTCATTAGTCACTTCATACCCATAGCCATCATGAATGCTTTTAAAATATTCTATCACTGTATCAATTTGTCCATTTAATTCTCCTCCAATAAATACACTTTCTTCAAAAAGTATTCTTTATATTAATTCTTTTAGGTCATTACAAAAATTTTCTTTTGAGCATGCATCCAAACCAATTTTAGGGGCATAAGTACTTATAACATTAACAATCTTGCCATAAATAATAATTTTTAAAGCTATAATTCTATTAATTTTTCTACAATATTATTTTTCAAACTCTTATCTATGATTACACCGAAACTATTTATATTACGATTTATACCAGAATACCAAAGTTAAAAAATTAAATTATCAATCACTTTTGTCTGTTCTCCAACCTATTTAGTTTCTTGAATACATAAGATATTTAACTTTCTATGAACTATAATGTCTATTAATTCTATTAATTTACCTATAAGAGTATCTATGTTCCAAGTTTATATCCTAATTTTAGTTCATTGTTTAGCTTCTTTGCTCGCATCCATGCATAATGTGGGGGCCTTTGCTTATTTAACATGACACCCGGATGCCGGTGCAGCAGCTCTTGCACACTTTTCATGTATTCAGGCCATACATCATGTCGCTTCTAGGAAACACCCTAGTATTAACACAATGTATTAAAGGATTCATATTTTAATCAAGTTTTATGCTGGTTGTAGACTACCTAATGCCATCCTCTATTTGCTATATGGGAATTGGGATTTGGCAGCACCCAGCAATGGCAGTGTCACTAAATTTCTTGAAGGAAAAAAAAAAAAAAGTGAAAGAGAGCTACCCATAAGATCTCATCTTTGTAAATGTTATCTTTTGTTTGGCAGGCAGTCCTTAAGCAATTTAGTGGGCGTTTTGGGCATGATTTTGCTTTCCATGATGAAGCTGAACTTCAATGCCTCCAAAATCTTCTAGTGCTGTATAGCTCAACTAGAGCAGCTAAGGTAAAATGACAATATTGTTTATGCCTTTAACAGTTGAACATGAGTTGAAGCCTGCACCAACTTGCTGATTTTATCTTCATTTGAACTTCATAGCATTTGCAACGGGATATTGCACGAGGTGTTGAAGCTTTTATTTCTGTTAGTTCCAAGCAAAGGGAAATATGTAAGCAGATTTAAACTCTTAATTAAGTTTTAACATTAATTGTAATTCCAATTTGCAATTTTTATTTTATTTTATTTTATTATTTTATTTTTTGTAAATTCCTACAGTAAGAAAACTAGCTCAAGATTGCTGTAAATATGGAGATGAATATGAAGCTTCTGGATATGCTCTGGCCAGGGCTTCTAGTGATTTTGGCAATTCTCACAATTCAATTGAGACGGAGCAGGAGAATCTTCTGAGAGTTCTTGGTGAACAGGTAATCTGGTTTAGCAAGAACTTTAGATAAATATTTTAGGTTAAGCTTGAAACATGCTTAAAAATATTTAGAGTTTCTTAGAATTATGACCCATAGGTATAAAATATGATGTTATACTTAGGCCTAAAACGAAATACTAAATGATATACTGGCTAAATGTTTTTTGATTTATTTTTTTCTGCTGTTAATTTTAGGATGTAACTTAAATCCAAGAATTTACAAGCTGCTGTGCAGAATTTGAATTTTTTGTACAATTTTCTAGATGTCTCTTAATTTAATCTTTTTCTTCTCCTAATTCAATCTTTAAGACCCTTTCCCCTCCTTAATAGGTTTATGAACCTTTACGTGCAATGGTTATGGGCGCTCCATTAGAAGATGCTCGTCACTTAACTTACCGTTACAAGAAGATCAGTCAGGACGTTGAGGCTCAGGTATGATTTCTCTGTCATAAATCCATTCATTTGATGCTACAAGACATGTATGGTAATAAATTGTGCCAGCTAGACTGCTGAAGTTATAAAGCGCCAACTGAGGTCAAAGGAAGTTACTACTAGTGCTGAAAGTGCTGCTAGGCTTAAAAATGCAGAATTTAAATTATCAGAGCTAAGAAGGGTTTTGTCAGCATTGGGAAGAGAAGCGACAGAAGCTATGCAATCAGTTGAGGCTCAACAACAAGAAGTTACTTTCCAGCGGCTTCTTGCCATGGTATTGCTTACTTTGTTTTAGATTTCAATGATTAGATCAAGTATAACATAGCTTGCTGCTTTGTTTTCTAGTCTCAAGGCATACTTATTAAGAATTGACCAAACTGTATAGTATATACAATATGAATTAACCAAAATGCATACTGTCTAAAATAAGAATTCACTAACAACATTTAATAGGTTCATTCATCGGTAAATAGTAAGTTTTCATGAATTTTTATCTATAAAAGGAAATTGTGCAAAGCTGCAATTCTTTTAATATTAAGTTGAACACTTTTTTTATGCATATTTTGTCCTCTATTTGTATATTGAAGGATGGAAAATCTGAAGAAATGATACTAGCAAATTGGTAGAAATTGATAAGGAGGCTTTTAGGGCTTTAGCAAAGGTCACACTGATATGCTATTGGACACTTATATTCTTTTATGAGTGCGTATGACACATGGTTTCTTACCAAGCACGACTTTATGTAGGTTTTATTTTGTCCAACAGTTCAAGAACTGGATTTCCACCAGCATCCTTTAGTATCACGCATTGTACACTGTAAAAATTAAAGATATGCAAATGCACAAAGTCACAAACTTGCAAGGGTGAAGAGGGGTACTTTCCTAAACCCTTGTCTAGCACATTCTTGTCAATAGTGAATAATGCACTATAGCATAAAGTTTTATTGGAATTGTAGCACACACCATATAGATTGGTGTGCACTATTTTAAACATGATACAAAATAAAAAAATAATAAATAAAATTATTTCTAAATATGATAAACTACTAGATTTAAAAATAAACCATCATGATATTGAAAACAATTAAAGTGATGCTTAGGTTACTAATCAATACTTCAACCATTATATGAAATTGATAACAAAAATAAGAGAAAGCTTAGAGAACTTTTGGAAGCACATCTCAAAGTTTTTAGAAAATTTTCTAAACGCATGCTTAGCATCAAATGTATTATTTAATATTATAATCATTTAACACTTCTAATTAATAAATAACTCAAAGTCATTAGAAAATTTGATTAGTACTTGATCTTATTTAGAGAAAACAATATTAAATTTCATAGCCATTATTTTACAAACAAAATATATGTAAGAAAAAGTTCTTATCAGTTTGCAAATGAATTATTAAAATTAAATTAAACCTTAAATCCTAATTAAAATAAATTTAAATTAATATATACATAATATTAAAATTGATTTCATGTCCTCTTCAAACTAATGCACCATGGGGACAAAATTGCCTATGAATAGCAAATAGTATGCTTAATTTTATCTCCCCGTTGCTCGGGGCGCACTATTTTAAACATGACACAAAATATTAAAAATTATAAATAAAAATATAGCTAAACATGAAAGACTACTAGATTGAAAAATAAATCATTAATGAAAATAATCTTAGTGCTATTTAAATTTAAGTAATCAATGCCTCAAACCATTATATGAAATTGATAATAAAAATAAGAAAAAAGTTTAGTAAGCATTTGGAAGTACATCTCAAAGTTATTAGAAAATTTGATAAACATGTGTTTAACATCAACCAACATTATTTATTCCTCTAATCATTTAACACTTCTAATTATTTAACAACACAGTCATTAGAAAATTTAATTAGTATTTGATCTTAGTTTAAATAAACAAATATTAAATTCCATAGTCATTATTTTGCGAACAAAAGGATAAATAAGAAAAGGAAACTTCCATGTGAGTTAGCAAGTAAATTATCAAAGTAAAATTAAACCTTAAACTTAATTAAAATAAATTTAAATTAATTTATACATAATATTGACTTGATTTCAAGCTGTAATCAAATTAACTTTTTTCCATGGGCACAATGCATTGTTACCCATAAATTGGCATTGAGGGTGTGCTGCATCATGTTATTTGGTGCTATTAACATAAGTCAGTATTATCAAACTGATTTATTAATTAATTGGATAAACCTTTATATATAAATACCTTCTTTCTAGTGCTATATCCATAATCCTCTCGCTCATCTTCCTAGGATTGTGGTTCTTTTCATTGCTGCACATTGAGGCTCTTAAACGTAGAAGCATTAAGATTGTAAAGTTCATTGTTTGCTACACATGCAGTCTACCCCCCTTAATTGTAAAGATAAGACAATTACATCCTCTTGTATGCTCTTCAGCCTTCTTTTTTTTTACTTGGCATTAGTGAACTGAAGATGTATATGTTATTTTCATCATGCATTCTTAGTTCATGTAGGAATTTGCTATCCATGGCGTGGATGTTGTGTGGTGAAACTATCCTAGAAAGATTTTGATGTTATGAAAAGTATCATATTTAGCTCTGATCCATGTGTATAGTTAACCTATTCATACGAATATATGAACCTTAACAATCTTTCAAGCGATATCGATTGTATTAGTTTTCACAAGTAATGGTGTAGAATTTAATCTGTCCAATATAGTTCGCACAATTTTCATGTTTTATTTAGGGTTTATGAGATTTAAGAATTAATGATCCCATCTCAGCATATTGTCATTTTTGTGTTGTTTTTCTGTTATAATGATGTTCCTGTGCAGCATATTTTTGGCTGATGGCATCTTGGCATTTTCTTTTTGTGATTTTGCAGTCAATTAACAGTTTTTAACTTCCTTTTTGACGGTTAGTCTAACTTTTACACATCTTATTGAGGTTGATGCTGAGAGATTATTTCATCAAAAAACTGCTGTAGTACTGGACAAGCTCTATACTGAGGTAATGCTTTTTCATCTTAAAGACATTTTAATAAAAAATTTTAAAGTTTCTTACCTTGAAACCTTGACAATTGCAGTTGACTTGTCCTGATTGCATGCGTCTCTTTCATAGTCCTACTGGTAGCTTATTGTATTTTTTTTTTTTCATGATAGATGGTTCAATTAAAGCATCAGGATGAATCTGCTTCAGAGTTAACAAATCAGACTAAACAGCATCCCTCCACTGCCAATAATGAAGCCACAGTTCCAAATGAAAATATGGACAGTAACAGTCAATCTAGTGGCTCATTTACTGATATTGAGAATGCAGCCAATGATATCAAGACCAATCATTCTGGAGAATCCCTTGAAAACAGAAGTAATGAGAATCTGAATACCAAGGTGGATCTTTCCGGGGAAATTTCTGCAAATGGTCAACACGACACATATTATGTGGCAGAAGTAAGGCTTTCCACCTAATCTGAAACTTTACGCTGTTAGTAGATGCTTTATGAATACACAAAATTACGTGCGTTGAATTTATGTAGTGGATTATGCAGCTTGTCATGTATTCTCTGATTGGCTGATGAAATAAATCTTAAGATAAATTTTGCAGCTTGTTGAATTCTTTGGCTGATGATTTCTTAGGCATTAGGCCTTGTGTTCAAATGTGAACTTGAATAGTACTTGAGTGGTTTGATGAGATTGTTAACCATTTTAGACATTAAAGCTAATTTAAAATTTTAATTAGAAGTTGATATCCAACATTAACCTCTCCATTAATAAATGTGGAATAACTCTAAGCCTTATGCTCTTTATTGTATTGGCTATAAACCCTTCCATGTATCTGTCCTTAATGTTTGAGAAAAAAGAGATGCAAGTATAATGTTTTAACATTTTTAATATAGTTTTTCTTCATATTGCACGCATGATGTAAATTCTTTTTTCATATTAACAAGATTTTTAGTGACTTCTTTGGTGAAAGCAATATAAAATCTTCTGTTTTATCATCCTCTTCTCTAGCTAGATTATAATTTAACAAGTTGTATTAGAGCAATGTAGAGCTTTGTTTTTGAACCCCAAGATGAAAAGCGTGATGTGTTTTTAACTATGGGCTTTGGAAAGAGCATCTTGAAGGAGCTGGTGTAGGTCAAATGAAATTGGATTATCAGCAAAATTCCACTATGTTAATAGTGACAAAGCAAGACCTTGCATTGATTCTTGAGCTTTGATTGTCAAAGGATATGTTAGGTTGTGGAGTCAATTTTTTTTTCTCTTTGAATACTCCCACTCGATTGTTCTGAAAGAATTATGGTTCTAGGTAAAATTTTTAGGAGGTGAATTAGATTTTAGATAAGACATCACTCAGAGATTTCACCATCATTTTATGAAGATGGTATGATCTATTTTTATGTTTTATATAGGTGCAAAATTCCTATAGTTAATTACCCTTTCTAGTCATGAGATAGAATTTTCAATTAAAGATTGATAGGTGCTAAGTGTTAACTTTTGGTGGCAACATTTTAATTTTAAGGTAAGAAATTTAACACCATCTTAGAACAGAAGGTGGAGGGATGACGATAAATTGAATGAAGATCCTATGGTTTCGTTATTCGAAGTTGTTGTGGACTTTAACCTACTTGTCAAAGAAGATAGTTGATCTAATTTGATTAGATGATTCTTATTAATAGCTATGAGATGAATGTTTATCAAAAATGATAATTTTAAGTCAACATTAGCTAATAAAAGACTTCTTGTTTTATGAGGTGCACCACTTATAAGATTTAACTTATTAGAGAACTCGTGGATTTTAGATATGATTGTAATTTAATAAAGGAGACTTGTGATGCTTTTATTGCATGAGATCTTTGAGAGTGATGAAAATACACTTGATGTGACATTAGCTCTTTGTGAGTAAGATTATCTTAAATTTGTCAATCTTAACAAACTATTGCGAAGGATGGATTTATTGTTTTAAGCTTTAGGAGATATATTTCACTTGAGTATTTTTATATTTTTTAAAAATTTTAGAATTTTTTGGGATTCAATCTCAAACTAGTTTGCTTTAAATTTTGGGTGCATTTTAATGATGGGAATCAGTTGAGATTTTCTATCAATACAATCATCATCGGGATTAGAATTGTTTATATTTTTTGTATTTGTAATTTAAGACCTTTATTTTGAAAGTGAATCTATATATAGTGACCACAACCGTCATAGGAGTGCTTAAAGTGATTGTAGTTGTCACTCCTTAGACAACTCCTCTCAGATTAGTTTGAGATGTAATAAAGGAGGATGATTTGGTCAAACTAATTTTCATCGATACTCATCTTGACGGTGATGCTCAATGAGATGGTGAAATAAATGAGGATGTTATCAATGAACATTTTAGATATCTTGGGTCTATTGTTCAAAGTGATGGTGAAATAGATGGGTGTTATTAATAGCATTCAAGTTGGATGACTGAAGTGGAGGAATGCATTGAGCATGTTGTGTGATAGAAAAATACCACTTAGATTTAATTGAAAATTTTATAAGATTGTGGTAAGACCTGCAATGTTTTATAGCATAGAATGTTAGCCAGTAAAAGAGAAGCATAAAATTAAGTGTTGCAGAGATAAGGAAGCTCAAGTGGATGAGTGGTTTTACACTTACAGATAAAATGCAAAACGAATATATACGTGACATGATTGGAGTAGCTCCATTGGCAAATAAGATTGCAGAGAGTCGCCTTAGATGATTTGATCACATAAAATGTTGGCCATCCCGATGACCCATTTAGGAGAGTAGATTTATTATATTTGGCCTATGTTAAGAAAGGTAGAGGTCGACCCAAAAAATACTTGGTTAGGAACTATAAAAAAATAACATTTTGTTTAGTTAAATGAGAATTTGATACTTAATAAGATATAATGGAGATTAAGGATTCATTTAGCTGACCCATAGTGGGATAGAGGCTTATTATTGTTGTACTCATTTTGACAATTATTCATCACGATCAAGAAGGTGAAAAATCAGTCTCACTAAAGCATCACTAGCAAATTTGTACATTTTAAATCTATTATACGATTCTTATATATATAAATATAAATCAGAAGCATGTAAAGATAAACTCAAAGAAAATACAAAACATCTAAAACACTTAAACATAAAGATTTACATACCCAAAAAAATTCTTTACAATATTCCAAAACTATATATCAAAAGCTATATAAGTAAAAACACCTAACTAATGGTTATCGCTCCTTATTCTTGAAAATCAACAATTTAATATTGTATAAGGTTGATGCTTAGTGAGAAAAATAATGCTAAAATAAGCTTCATTATATAAAGATGAAGTAATGTGCATGCCAATCAATATCAACATGAATATAAACAGTAGAAAAATAACATACTTTCATACATAACAATTAAACAGTAAATATGTTTAAATGCAGCATTTAAATAGTGGTCGGTAATAGCAATTTACAAATAGAAATTTATCAATAAACTATATATAAACTATATATGCAATGACATGTATATTTATTTTCAATTTTTTTATTTTAGAAATGTCACTTATAATTGTTGGTTTTAACTCATTCATTTCATGAGGGTTGTCATTTGATCCATTGGTGAAGTCGTTGATAAGGCTAATGATCCCAATGTCATACATATCAATAGACCCCCTAATATCAATTAGTTTGTTCCAACATGAATGCCAAGAGTCAAGAATTTAAGAATTCCTTGTCAATGGCTCATCTCATCATAACTTTTATCTTCATATGTAGGTTATCATAAAATAGCCTACCTATCATAACTTCATGACATTTCTTCACTTAGCATTATTATTCATATCATTTTTAGATGCAACTTTTTCATAATTGCATGTACCTGCAGTCAATCACTTGTCAATATGTATAAGCAACATCTTATTATGACAAAATCAGGCTTTGTAGTTTTTCTTGTAAATTAATGAGATATAATTAATAAAAATTATGCAAATAATCAATCATATTTTTAAATCAGACTGATCATATTAGTATGCTTAACATGGTAAATCATATAATTAACAATATATCAAATAATCAGTGCAAACATCAACCCTGCAAAAAACTTAATTCTTAATTTAGCAATTGAATATCTCACTTTGGTAACCAGGCCAAACTCATAACGAGCATGCTGGCGCTTCCTTGAATATACAACCTAACATTACTATTTCTCTTAAATTCATAAAGTTCTTATAATAAACATAATTAAGCACATTTGTAACTTCAGTTTACATTTGTACCTAGATTTGACTTTGCCTCATGTAATTTCTTAGCTTTCAGCCAAAATGATTCTCAAAGTCCTTCGACTTGGCTTAATTCCTATTTTTTTGGATAGAATATCAAAAAAATTTTAATATTTACGATTATAATATTTCATTTAAGTGCCATCTAACATTAATTTCCAAAATTTTTCCAAAATAAATATTCAATAATTTCTCACTCTATGGTTGCTCACAAATTACCTAAAATAAAAAATTTAAGTACTTTTAATTGTATAATAATAATAATAATCTTTAATGTATGTATGTATTGAATTTCCCTTTAATTCTTGTGAACCAGGAAGATGTACCTTGGTGTATGCTTTTGCTGATGATATTCTTCTTCTTGATTAGACTAGAGAGGGAGTTTAAGAGAAACTTGATTTATGAAGGTCAACCTTAGAATCTAAAGGTTTTTATTTAAGTAGATCTAAAATTGAATATATGGAGTGTAATTTTAGTTGTAAAAGATCTAGTGGTGGGATTGTGATATTGGGTAATCAAGTGATTAAAAAGAGAACATTTTAGATATCTCTGGCCAATTGTTCAGAATGATAGTGAAATAAATGGGGATGTTATTAAGTAGAATTCAAGTTGGTTGGTTGAAGCGGAGAAATGCATCTAGTCTATTGTGTGATAGAAAAGTATGGCTTAGAATTAAGGGAAAAATTTATAAGATGGTAAAACTTGCAATGATTTATGGAGCAACATGTTGACCAATAAAAGAGAAGTATAAAATTAAGTGTTGCTGAGATGAGGATGCTCAAGTGGATGAGTAGTTTTACACTTATAGACAAAATGTGAAATGAATATATACGTGAAAAGGTTGGAGCAACTCTAGTGGCAGATAAGATTGAATAGAGTCGCCTTAGATGGTTTGGTGATATAAGATGTCAGCCATCTGATTACCTTGTTAGAGGAGTAGATGTATTAGATTTGACTTATGTTAAGAAAGGTAGAGGTGGACTTAAAAAAACTTTGGTTAAATAATATAAAAAATGATCTTATTTTATTAAAATTAAATGAGAATTTAACACTTAATAGGAGATAATGCGGAAGAAGGATTCATGTAGCCGACCCCATGTGCTGAGATAAAGGCTTATTGTTATTGTTGTCTTGCCAAACTAGCTTATCTCGAGCCCCAAAAGTTGCCCTAGCAGTCGCCAATCTCCTCTTGTTTTCATCTTTCTCATGCCAAGGGAAGAAACTGAGCCCAGGAGTCACAGGACCCAGCTTTTTTGCACCTCTCTTGTGCATGCTACATGGGACTGCGGAGGCAAGTGAAATCAAAGCTGACATTAATTATTAAATTCATCAATTATATTCAATTCCTAATTCAATGATTTAATTATATGTTATAATCTCAAAAATGACATTTTATCCCAAAATATTGTCTCCTCATTCAAGCCTTTTTAAATCCTCAACTTGAAATCAAACTCACATTACAAAGGTCTTTATGAATTCCTAAAACATTTTCAAATCCAAGCTCTTCATTTCTCCTTTCGTTTATTCTTCTTATTTTCTTTAATTTTCCTTCCCCGCACCCTACAACAATTATCTAGGTTCAAAACAACTCACGGGAAAAGAATTTATAATACATATAGGGATTAAGTTAATTAATGATTATTGTATACAATTTATATAAATGTATATTACCTGTAAGTCTCCCTTGAACTCATCCAGAAGGATTTCTCAGCTTTGCCTATATCTTTACTTGCTCACGGGATGAAAAGCACGGGAAAAGAGAAAAAATGAAGAAAATAAAATGGAGGCTTAATTGGATATAATTAGCAATTTTATTAAAATTAGATAATATAAATATAATTCTCTTTTACAACACAACCGTCCATCAACCCGCCATTGTTGCATGTGATGATAAGTGTAATTTGTCTATCGCTGCAGTACATTAATTATTAACAGTAAAATTAAGATGAAACTCGGGAAAATTTTATTTAATAAGTATATTAATTTATAATTACTAATATAATTATATTTTATATAGGCTTCTATATACCAAAATAATCGAAATGGAGAATAGAATTTTATAAAAATTCATATGATGATTTTCAGGGTGTGAAAAATAGGGTATATTTTGAATATGCAATTTAATTTACCTTTTTGATATATTTGAGTATTACACAATGCTTCTTCTTGTGTCATGACCATCGCCTACAAATTTTCTATATCATGAAAGAAAGTAAAGCTTATACAAGTTATGTTTGTCATGCAAATGCATTGAAAACAGGATTTTTGGTTTAGTTGTTACATTTTATACCTTCATGTGAAGTTGTGATGATGATGAGGTGACATGGAGGTTAACATTCATTTGGATGTTTCATGGATGTCAATGCAAAAGATGAACTCGAATTTTGAATGCAAGTTTACATCATGATAAATTGATCATTTAGTAGTGTTACATCTTGGTTTTAAGAATTTTGTTGAAGCCTGACAATTGCTTTTGATATGGAGGTATCTAACCCTAAAGCTAGATGTTGGATTTGAATTTCCTTTAGCTTGGTTATAATAGCTTATTGTGTTTTATGGAGATTGTTATGGGTATGATGCTTTGTGCTTGATGGGCTTGATGGACTTGATGTTGGTGATGATTTCATTTTGAAAATTTGAGATTTGGAGCTTCATTTATCCTATGTTTTATTCTTTGATGACCTTGATGAAGGATTAACCTAATTTTTTTTTATGAACTTGTCAAGGAAATGAACACACCTTTGGTGTTCTTTGCTTTCTACTTTGATAGCCTTGATGGTGGTTACACGTTGGGAACTTAGCCTATAGGGCTTATGCTAGGTCTATTGTGAATAGTCATATAGATATGATGCATAGTGCATTGGTGGACTCGTTGACAACAAATTTCCCTTAGTTTAACTTTGGGCCTTAAATGAACTTAGGGATAAGTTTTTTCGATCTTGTGCAATTTGCTTTATTAGACTTATTGAAGAAGAAAATTTCTTTGACCTTTGCTTTATGCTTTTTAGACTTATTGAAGGATGATAATATTTCAATTTGATGATGATATTTAGTTCAACTTGATTCCTTTTTGAGCAAGGATTATTTTTATAGTTTTTTCTTAACCTTTTGAGCACTTGAGAAAATCTCGTTAGTCTGGCTCACTTGAATTTCTTAGGTTAGATAACTTGAACTCGACGGTTCTTGACATTAGATTGACGATAAGTGCCAACATTTTTGTGGCTTGTTAAGTTTGAAAAGATGTTAGCAACTCATCTATATATGGGCATATTAAATATTATATTTTTAGCATGTTTGAGTCCTAGATTTGATATATGGGGAACTTGCTTTTCAACTTGCTTGGTTGAAATTTGTAGACTTGGTCTTCTTTCTTGGCCTCAAAATCTTTGAGTTAATCGACAATAATTTGCTTGACTTCATGAATGCTTTCCCAGGTGAGGCTTGACTCCTTGACTTTCCTTGACTTGTTAGCTATTTAAGAAAGACTTTTAGATATGGGTCACTCAAGATTATTTAGTCATATATGCTCATACAACTTGATAGCTTTTGTCACTAGACCAATGAAGTGGGGGTTCTCTTACTGTTGTTTTTTTTAGCTTATTGAGTAATGATAGCTAGTAGCTTAAGGGTGTGTTGAGTCTAACATTATAAACTCAAGTTGTGGACTTGCCCAAAAGAGACTTTTGCTTTTCTAACTTGTCAATTGAAGCTTCTTAGAAGACCTTCTTTCTTGGCTTTTAGGTATACAAAGCTAGAATGTTCAAGTATCTCTTTGCATGCTTACATGGATGCTTTCTAGACTAAGGATAGCCTCTTTGGTTTTGCCTCGACCCATCGACCAGTTAAAGTGTCTCCTTAATTTAGGTCTCTTGAGCTCATCAAATCAGATAAGCTCAGAATTTGATTGTTTTTATCATCAGACTTATAAAGCCGGTGCTCTATTGATATGATCATTCTTGTGGCATATTGACTAAATAAAAGCTATTAGCAATTTGATCATATTTGGGTGTATTAAATCTAATCCATTTGGACTTACTAGTCCTAAACTTGAGCTATAAAGGAATTTATGTCTTTTCAACTTGATTAAGGGTACAAACTTGTTGCTTGATCTTTAGAATCTTAGTGAGCCAAAGAAATAAACATTTAACTTTTAAGAATTATATTATGTATATCTTGTTAGAAAATCTCCCCTTTTGCTTGTATACCTAAATAAAACTCGATGTCAGTTTCGCTATCAGTTTGTTTTACATATTCAATTATTGATCTCAGTATGAAGCATGATGTTAACCTAAATAAATATATAAAAAATGTTTTATGTCTAATAAGAAAAATTTTGTCAATCTTTAAATATAAAAATTTAAGAATGTCTTTTATTTTGGAGGGTAATGTTAAGTAAAATTTTTTTTATTAGGTTGTTACGTATGATAATTCTTCAAATATTGAGCAGTGAAGGGTGGCATTAGTTGTGGTCTATTCAAATTAAAAAATTGATAAGTTCATCAAACTCACAACCTATTCTTTGATGGAGAACAATTGGTCTTCTCAACATCAAAATCAATTCTTTATCTTGAAACATTTGATGATGTGTCATACAATTAATGGACCTAAAAGTTTTTGGTTGATGAATTTTCAAATTGTTGAGCTTGAAGTTTGACTCCATCATGCACAAAAAGCTCTTTCATTTATGAGTAAATATTTTGTTCTTAACTAAGGGCATATTAGATAGCTACTAAAAGTGATGATAGCTCAATTTGAGATGGTAGGATTATTTTCATTTTAAACACTAAGGAATAATGAGAAGTTTTAGTTGATGCCTTATATGTGCTCAATATATTCATAATACTTCTATCATTTTATGTTGCTATTCCTCTTATTTTTTATGAGGATTTTCTTTAGCAACTTGAATGTTT
The DNA here is from genome assembly GCA_021442155.1 of Cymbidium sinense. Lineage (NCBI taxonomy): Eukaryota > Viridiplantae > Streptophyta > Magnoliopsida > Asparagales > Orchidaceae > Cymbidium > Cymbidium sinense. The sequence continues at coordinate 96,075,080 of CM038219.1, forward strand.
TTATTGAAAACTTTTGTCAAGTCATTCACTCTTGGGTTGTAAATTGATGAATATCATCAATTGATTTTGTATCGATTAATGAATCTATATATTTTTATATATTTAAAGCTAAGTCATTTTAATTTTTGAGATAATACAATATGACACACTGAATCTATAAATAATATTATGAGTGAAGAAATAGATTACTTATTCGATGTTAACTTCTTTAAATGGAATAGTTTCAACCCATATAATCAATTACTTCTAATATAAAGTAATGGCAACTCAATGATAGTGGATAAATAGATCCAATTATATTTACACCCAACATTTGAAAGGTCGGGATGCTATATTATTAAATGTAATGGATTTGAAGGATTATGTATTTTGTCACCATAATTTGGCATTTATGATAGTTTTTAGTGTGATCAATGTAAACTTCAACATTAATGGTTTGTAACAATCCATTCTTCTAATCTTGATCAAAATGTATCACAATGTCATTTATGAACTTAAGCTATAACCTTGTCAACTTCATCAATTTTCAAACATTATAGCCACATTTAATGATTTTAGCTTTTAATGATTTATTTTTAGGTAGTTTATTTTCTTTGAAGTAGTCAATTGAAGTTTGTCTATAATTATCTTACTCCTCTACCATTAAGGTTTTTGTTGTATTCATAGAACTTTCTCAAGTTTGTGTTCTTCTTGAATAGTTTGAAGCTCCTCTTATTGACTTTGAGAAATGATTTGTTATGGAGAGTAAGGAACAACCACATTTACATCAAGCTGACTTGAATCTTGTCTAATAAGGGTATGAGGATTAACCAAAGTTTTACCTTACACCCATGAGGTTTGTAGGCTCCCTTTATTTGAACATTCCTTTTTACTTTAATGGTGTGTGAGGATTAATCAAGCTTCACCCTTGGCTTAGATTTGAAGTGCTTTCCAATCACAAGGTTTGCAAATTGTAAGCTTTTGAATTCGATGAATATGATTTGCAATCAACACATGATCATCAAATTCTAGCATGTATGGTTAGCCAAATATATAGAAATTTTTTTCAATAGAGTTGTTAGAAATCTATGGACTTTGAAAACTCGTGCCCACTCTTCTAAGAGATTTATGGTTCTAGATCAAGTTTTCGAAAGTAAGATTAGATTTTAGATGGGAAACTACATACAAATTTTGCTCACATTTTGTGAAGGCTTTATGGTATGGTTTCTTGTTTCCTATGGGCAAAAGCCTCTATGATTAATTGCAACTCGGAGTGACGTGAGGGATTATTGATTAAGATTTTATTTGGGGCAGTTGTAATTTTTTGAAAAGCTGGTTGTAAAATTGTTGTGGGGAATGCAGTTTTGTTTATTGTAAATATTTTTATTTTTGAAAATTCAAACAACTTTCTGACAGCTACCACATTTTAATAGCTCTGCTTCTCAAAAGCAACTTTTCGCTACAAAATTATCTAAAAATCAGCCAAAAAGTTGGTAACCAAACATAGTTGTGGTTGCTTTCTGAAAAATAAAGCAGTCAGAAAGCTGTCTCAAACGCACCCAAAGTCTAGTCGATAAATGTTATATGTATAGCTTTTAATAGTAATAGTCTAATTTTAAGGCTAAGAAATTTACCGCCTTTCACTTTGAGCAGATGGTGGGGGTTAATATGAACTCAATCAAGATCTTGATTGTCTTGACCCGCTACGATATCCTACAACACATCTAAGCAGGAAGTAACATAAATGGTAGATTTAGTAGACTAAATGTTTCTTAAATGTTTATTTTGAAAATTTCTTCGCCACAGAATAGAGTAGGAGATCTATTTAATTGTCTAAATTCAACCAAATAGTATAAGAGAACAAATTCATAAGACTGATCTACTAAAATTCAGTCAATATTCATAACAAGCGGAAGTAATTTAACTGAAATTTTTAATGTCAAACTACAGAGCATCTAAAGCATTAAATCTAAACACTAAACTTAAAATTTCATTATAACTTACCTCAAAACTCATTTACACAGGCTTTCCTCACAAAAAAAATTTAAAAAATGGCAAAACTTACTTTTTCAACTTATTCTTCTCTTTCTTTGTAAAAACAATTATATTCATCTAATAAGTCATAAAACTTAGCAAGATAAATAAGTTTAATATAGAATTCAAAGACTAAATAATAGAAATTAGTATACATGTCAATCTGAAACAAGTAAAATAGAGATGTATACACACGATCAATTTGATTATACAACTGACAGTTTCAAAGATTAAATTATATTAGCTTTGGAATGTGTCATATATAGTTGTCAAGATTATTAGTTAATGTAAACTAGCTCGAAAAGTATATTGAGAACTCTTTTGCTTTTATAGAATATCTTATTGCCCCATTTAAAATCATTTGAGGATTTTTTTTACATCACTTTATATTATTTAGGATCATTTTGCTTCACTTGGGACTCTTTTGCTCCAAACCTATATAGGGTAATCATAACATATTACTAACTTAATTCATGTCACATAACATTTCTCAGCTAAACTTGTTTTAATATTTGTAGTGTTCATTTAGCAATTAATATATAATGTAATTGTGCAAGATGATTATAAATGAAATAGAATAGTTTACTTATTACTAGGTTATCTAATAGAGGAATATCACAGGAGACAACACATAATTAATTGTTTAATTGAGTTTTTATAAGAATAAAAGTTATGCATGTAATTTGATTACTATTCATAAAATAAAGAATTTACAATGTTAACATTTAATATTATACACAAATAATAATGCAAGAAAAAATAAACTTAATTTTATATTAGAATTGCAAATCTAATATAATTAATGAATTTTCCTCATGAACTGGCTACATGAAACATTTTTCTTCAATAAACTATAAACGACTAGACTTTTCTTCATAAATTTATTTATTGCAGACTTAACAAAAGTTTCGACTCCCCTAATACTTTTCTAAAATTCAAACAATCAATTTAAATTTCCAATTTAATTACTAAATAATTTATTGTTGATTTTCTAAAATTAATTCAATTATCACCTTTAATGTTTATTTAGGTATTACTTGACGAGTCAGCAGTCGTCGTTAGTTTTTCCTTCCTAAACTTAATTTCGACACTCTATTTTTGTTCAACATAAAATTAAAGAAATTATAATATTATTAAGACATTTAAATTTATTTAAAGTTAATTTTTGCTAATATTTCACTATACATATATGTATAATTTAAATTCAATTGTTAATAAAATAAATTTACTAATAACCATTTAATTTTCCAACATAATTAACATTTTAAATATAAAAAAATTATATTTTTCATGCCTAGATACTTATTATTATGTAATTTAACAATATCAAACTTAAATTACTCAACTAATTATCTTTTAAACTATCTAATCCATTAAATTATCCCTAAATTATATAAATATAGTATAATACATATATTTATAAAATAAAGTTATCAAATATTAGCTCAAATTATTTTATTTAATTACTAAAATAATTAATTGTATAAATATCTATATATCTATAGATATTTATTATTAAGAAGATTTACATATACCACACAATTCTTATGTATTTACATATCTAACACATAAAGTTAGATATTTACTTATCTAATACTTTTCTATACTTAAAAAAGTGTATTTCACTTATAAAAAGTGAATTATGATGGTATTTTTGATGTGATATTGAAGATTGAGGTGTTATATATGTAAAATTAAAGTTTAGGTGTTAGATATGTAAATACATATGAATTGTGTGGTATGTATGTAAATCCCCATTATTATTATTATTACTTACCTCTACAATTCACCCACAGCTGGTCGAACTCATCCTCATGCAATGCCAGGTCTCATAGAAATACCTCCTTTGGCCTCCACTCTCGACCAGGCGACGACGTGGCTGAGTAGCTTTCAACCCTCGGTGACAAGCAATGCAGTCCTAACGCCAACACGCATATAGTGGAATCCCTATCTTAAATCGATCGCTTTCGACCCTCCCACAAGCGATGCAGACGGATCGCGTCTTCCTCCTGGTTTCGTGAGACGCACAGAACGAGACAAGCAATGGAAAATCCTTGCGAGGGATTACGGATTGTGAGTGAGACATGTTATTAATTAATATAAATAATTCATAGTTAATCTCAATCGTTAATCACTCTCAACTAGGCTGCATGCGGCGATTAGTGGAAATGCTACAGTGATTTATAGTAATTTAATGAATTTTTTTTTTTTGAAAAATGGATTATCAAGTAATGTCAATTTATAATTATAAATATAATTTAATTATATAAATTATCTTTTTTTTTGGGTATTACATTAATGGTTCATTATCTGAAATTATTGTGGATCATAAATTACTTTATTAAAGAAGATAATCAGTCCAACTTGATCAAAGAATTTTTGATAGCACTTATGGTTGCATTGTTAAAAGGATCTTATAGAGTTGAGATGGATGTTTATCTATTTAAATAATTTGAAGTTGATCTTAGCTAACAATGGCTTTTTGCATCATTAAATGTGCTTCATAATTCACCACTTAGGAGATGGCTATTAGAGAACTCATCAGCTTTGTCCATGACCACAATTTAATAGTGTTATTTGGTGGTGAACTACCATATCATAATTGTGCTGTTTGCGTGCCATTTGGCAATAAATCACCTAGTTAGAGTACATATCCACATCTATATTGACATGCGATTTTTGAGAGTGATCATGAGAATACATTTGATATGGCATTAGCTCTTTGTAAGTTAAACTCATTTTAAATTTGTCATCCTCGATAAAATATTGTAGAGGATAGATGGGTTATTGCTTAAGTGTTTTTGGATTTTTCAATTTTCAAAATTTTTATTTTGGATAGGAAATAAATTTAACTTAAATATTTTTATATTTTACAATTTTTAAAATACTTTGTTACTAGTTTACTGTAAGATTTGTGGGTAGCTTGATAATAATATATCATTATGTTGAGATTTTCTATTAACGATTATCATTGAGGTTAAAGTTGTTTATATCTTTTAATTGTAATTCAAGTGCTTTATTTTGATAGTGAACCTCTCCAGTTTTGGCATTCTTTGAACACACCCATATAGAGGTATTTAGATGATTGTAGTTGATTGCTTTGAACCTTGTTGCCTTTGCATCCTTATAGTAGATCAAGTTCCTAATTTGGATATTATTTAAATTTATTTGACCATTTAGTAAATTACAGACTTTGTCAATTCTACCACCGTACATAGAAGATCAAGCTTGATGAGAATTAAACTTATGATTGTATTTTGTGGAATGGCATTGATAGTTTTATTTTAAAATATTTTTTATTGAAGGCTTTATGCTAATATGAAATAAAATAATAGTGAATTTAACTATCATGTGTTTTACTCTAGTCTATGACAATACAAGTATTTAGATTAGACTAAGATTATGAATTTGAAATCATTTTTCTATTGTGCTTATTTGAAACTTATTATATATTTATGAAAAAGGTAGAAGTCTTATCAACTCTAGATATAGAGGATTGGACTTCTAAAGGATGGACTATTAATTGTATAGACAAGATGGCTCACTTAAGAGTGTGTGAATAACATGTCATTAGTTTGAATTTAAATTTGAGAGAGTTTGCAAAATTCAAAATATTACACATTTTTTAGATATATTGCATGCTTCTCAAAGCATGTTAAATTTGAATTTATCTTATGTTTAGTCCTTGTGTTATTATTTGACTTTAATGTTTGTCAAATCACATGGGATGAGTTTATTGTTTTAGTACATGTAACATTCTGATTTTAGTCTTAGGCATTGATGTGTTTATCGAAATAAATCCTAAGTTAGTCTCCTGACTATTTGCATGCGGCTAATTTAGTCCCAGAGTATCACATTTCTTCAATTTTGTGTTCTGACTACACAAAATTATTCCCAATTTACTTCCTCAACTATACAAAATTGATCTCAATTTAGCTCTTGAGGGATAATCTTAGATCAATTTTATATAGTCAAAGACTAAATTAGAGAAAAAGTGATACTATGGGATTAAATTAGTCACATGCAAATAGTTGGAGGACCATTTTGGAATTTAGCTATTTTTTATCATAACCCATGTGCAACATTTCATTTTTAGTATAGTGTTCGCATTTTGTTCGCTTGCGTGTCTGTATTGCAGATTTGATTGTGATTGTTGCGATCTAACTTCTTGTTGTGCATTCAAAATATTATATTTTTTTCCTTGTTTTTAGTCCACATGAGTGCTCAAATGGACCTTTACAATGTCATTTCTTTGTCTTTAAATAGAGGCTATCACTCAGTCATTTTTAGATGCAGTTATATTTCATAATTGTCATTGTTTTGGAAGTTAGTGGGAGGCCAAGTTCATCCTCATTTGTCAAGCTGCCAGGTTTTCTATCGTCAAGCACTATTTTCATTCTTATGTTTAATTCTTCTCCTTACTATTCATTTGATGCATATGATTTGCATTTAAAATGTTTATTTAACAATTTCATTTTAATTTAATATTTTTTTGTTGCATTTGTGTTCAAAAAGTCCCCTTTTATACTGTTCTTTTTTTAATCTTATGTGAGTTTGTTCACATGAATTTTTAGTAGCTTTTTATGTCTCCTTTTGGTAAGGTGTATCTATGGTGAGTGTTGAGTTTTTGTGATCTCCGAAAATTCGCTACCGACCTCTCGATAATTATTGAATTGAAGAGAGTGTGATTTAAAGTGTCGGTGTAATTTTCAAAAGGCAGATGAGATAGTAGATAAGACAGTACCCAGATATTTCGCCCTCATTTTGTGAGGACTTTAGATCTGTTCGAGATTTCTATAAAGCAGCCTATAGTTAATTACCTCTCGGTGAGTGAGAGAGAACTTCGATTAAGGCTACTGGTTAGTCTCTTGCGTAGCGTATAAGCAACATATGGAGTTTAATTTAGATTATGAAATTCATCATTTCATTTCATGGATGGTTTGGGGAATGATGATGTCTGTCAATCTATTCCTACATGATGTGCTCTACTCTACTTAATCGGAGGAGGTAGTCGGCCCCCCGACAAGGATCCTTATCGAATACATGGGTTACGTCATCCAAGAAATCCTTCAGACTGGTGTGTTTGTCAGACGATTTAAATCTACCTTTTGACAGAGGTTGTTTGACTTATCAAGTATCTATGATTCACAACTCAAAGGTGAGCGTTTGAGCATCTGGCCGATCGTGATATAATATAATGCGGCCAAACCACCATCGAGGGGCGGTAAATCGCTTTCTGTGGAGCCTATTGGCCGATGGAAGGACACGCGTCCTTCGGCGTGAGATTGATTGAAAGTGATAGAACATTTGATTTGATATCGCTCTTTGTGATAGAGTTTTCTTAATTTGTCCCCCTCGACAAACAATTGCGGTAGGTGAATAGATTGAGTTTGTTTTAAGCTTTTAAGGATTGGATTCCATTTAAGCGGTTTTAGATTGCTACTTAATTTGATTTGAAAATTTGATTAATTTGAATATGTTTAAGATCTTTAGATCTTGTCATTCTATTTACTAATGAAGGATTAGATCTCTTGTCCGACGTAACAATTTCTCGGATATTTCACTGATTTAAAGCTCTTATTTTAGGTTTTTAACCCGGACCCAGTCCTAAGACTAAACTGGGAAGCAACCCACGCAGCATCCTCGGATATTTGAATTTAAGCACTCAACGTAATGTCGGTGCACATGCAGGTGTATTTAAGACTTTATAGTGTTTATTTCTAAATTATGAGATTGATTTCAAATTTTTATTTAATTCTTAGCACTTTTGAATTAAAATTTTCTGAAATCTACGTAATACGCAAATTTTTTTGTAGCTTAGCTAATTTCATCTAACTAATGAAATCATTAATTTTAAAAATTATAATTATAATGAAATTTCTTAATTTTTGATTGAAGGAAGCCCTATGATTTTTATAAATTTCGATTTAGTATCGTCTTTCGTCTACTTGTACAAAAAGTTGCAAATCCGATGGCGAAGAAGACATTTTGATTTGGAAGGGTGCTCTTTACATGAAATAATTGAAACCTGTATTTCTGGTACTAGTCTTTTTTGCTTTGACTATTAGATGGTGGTGCATCCTAGCCGTTAGGGAACTGTTTCAGCAGTTCTCTATGGGTGCCTTTCTTTAGGTAGAATTTTATTCTGTATTCTTAGAAGAATATAGCAGCTGGTGTTTGGTGAGTGCTCAATTTAGGATGCTTCTGCAGCTACTGAGTTTCCATTCTACTGTGTGAACTATACTAAATATGCTGCCTCAATACCTTTACAACAGTTTTTTTTCCTCTGCTATTTATATCTCATTGAAACTTGTTTTACATAGAGCTTTACTTGAAATAGTTACTTTTGTATGACATTCGTCTTCTTATTTTAATTTTAGTATTTTGATAGCTGCATGCATCACTATTTTATAATACAAAGAAAGTTCCTGATTCTCATCATCTGCTTACCTGTAGGTTATTCACTCCTTTGATGCCCAGACAGATGGCGAGCTCAGCATCTCAGTTGGTGATTATGTTGTTGTGCGTCAGGTATATCTTTTCCATTTTCTTTCCATTGAGATAATTATACCCTGAGAGGATTTAGATTTTTTTTTTTACAATGTTACAGTTTATTTCGTCAGCGGCAAATTTTTTTTTTTAACATTATAGATATAATTATGCTTGTACAAGTTACAACACTTGTTCAAATATTATATTCGTTTCCATAGCTCCTGATAAAAGTTCTTCTTCCTTGAAAATTGAGGAATATAGTTAAAGACTACCAATTCAATATTCAGTGTGTTTCCCACAACAAATTTGTATGTGCTTTAAGCGAGAACTGAAGAGAAACAGAGAAAATAGTGTTATAGATACATCCACTCATTCTCTTTCTCACCTTCTCTACCTTACTATTCAATAAATAACATCAACCTGATATTTTTTCTCTCTCATCAAACTCTTGAATTTAATGATTTTTTTTTTTGCGTGCTATGAATTTAAAGGTAGCTCAAAGTGGATGGTCTGAGGGTGAATGGGGAAAGCTGGTTGGTTCCCATCTGCTTATATCGAGAAACGGGAAAAAGCTCCAGCAAGCAAGGTGATTGCCCTGTTGTCATGTTAATATTAATAGTCCTTGCTTCTGGTTCATATAATTGAGTCATGTACAGCTGCCTCTTCCATCCAAAGCTTTGTCAGTGTTTGCTTTTTTGTTTTTTTTTAATGTTCTTATTTTTGGAAGCCCTTGTGTTTAGTGTGGTTATCAGATGCATAGCTGCTTTTGTAAATAATATGTCAGGTTGGAATTGTTGTGATTTATCCATTTTTTTTAACTGAGTTGGTCTTGTCTTATTGTCAACGTATTGTATTTATATTAAATAGGAACATTTTTTATTTTTTGTGTTTTGATTGTTTATCTACTTTGTGCTGTAGTTTTCTTGCTTCAGTAACTGTTCTTTCTTGCGTTTTTGTCTAATGGCTAATGGGAGGTAAGGAAATTTTGCTGTTATACTGTTTCTTTTTGCTCTGTTGTTGTATGGATCTTTTTTTTTTTTTTTTTTTTGATTTAGTTTGGATTGTAAGCTAGTTTGAACGTTAGTATCATTCTCTTCTGAAAAAAATAAGAACAAGTATATCTAAACTATGTTGTGGTTCTGTTATGTTTTCTCTCCAAGAAAAAAGGCTTTCAAGTTCCAACTAAATAGCATGAAAGAAGTATTTTCTTCTTGCATTAGTGCTATTGTCTATTCCGGCATGTTTTGTGAGCACTTGAAACATTTCTTAAATACTAGTTAGAAATTATGATGGTATTATATTAATCATCTAAATTATATTATTGAATAATTTATTTTTGATGTGGAGATAATAAAAGTATTAATAATAATTTTATAAAGGGAATTTACATATATATGTATTATTATTATCACTTATATTTTTTTATCACTAGTCAAAAATATTATGTATCACTATTCAAAAATATAAAGGGGAATTTACGTATTACTAGTCAAAAATATTATTATTATTTATATTTTAAGTATGGAAAAATATTAGATAAGTAAATATCTAATTGATATGTAAATATAAATGAATTATATAATATGTAATTTTTTTTTTAAAATATTTATATTAAACATGCAGGATATAAAATCACAATCATATTATAACTTGGTAAATATACATATATATTTATGTTAAGTTTTAATACAAGTTAAATTATAAGAAATATAATCATAATCATGCAGCTATCATTATCATCATAAAATTAAAATCATTATCAAATATTATTGAAGTGAATTTTGAGGATTATCATGTCAATAATCCTTGGACACCATACAAGAGATACATGCCAAACAATATGTTTTTACATGAATTTAGTCGTACTCAGAAAATTTATGAGATTTTAACATAATTAAGATGTGTTAAGATCTTGCACAATAAAGATTAAGTTATCTATTATATTATGTATAGTGTGTTATACATAAGATTTTTTATCAACGAGAATGAGGACTAGCTTTGTACTGAGAGAAAGTTAGCTTTTTATTAACAAATTTATTATATAATATTGGTATAAATTATTAGTGTTATATATAAGTTATAATGAAAGATAATTTTTTATGGTTAATGATAAAAGAAGATATTCATGAATGTTTGTTATTAACAAGAGATTACTGACAAAAAAATTGTAGGCCTAATTCTTCTATTGGTGGAATTATTTTTGATGTAAAATTGACTATCTTGTTAGATTTAGTCAAAAATGTTTTCAATGATTGGACGGAGGTCACCCCAAAAATGAGAGTAATTGATCCCAAAAAGTGATTTAGGGTCAGAATTTAGTCTAGTTCTTCACAAACTGTCAAATTCTATGGATCTGATCTTAGAAGTATAAGTCATTTGCGGCCTTTGTCTTTTGGGTGCTAGAAGAGCTTTGAATAATTTCTTCTTCATGGAAGGAATTTCCTAAGATCGTTCACAGGCGAATTGATTGCAAAATTCGCCTATCTATTTTCTGGGAGTCCTTCTCTTCTAAGCCGATTATTCAATCTAATATCAGAACAGAGAGTAAGACATGTGGAGACAAGCAAAGATCATATTCAGATATGTAAAAGTTGCATATGGTATTGATCCGTCAAATAACCGAAGATTATTGTTTACCTTTTCTGCAAATAAATTAGGCAATCCTTCAATAAACTTCTGCTTCCAATATAGACCATATATTTCATGGAGTGTCATGACACGAAGAACACATATTTATATCAACAAAAGGGGTTAAAGGCAGCATCTAAGTTTTTGAAATAGAGATCTTATCTTTTCCCATTGATCACCAACCGCTAGTAAATTGGTCTACGGAGGAGATCAAATTATAAATCATTATTAGGTTTTGTTCTTCCTTGTGTTTATTCTTTGTGTTAAGTTCGATCTCACTTAGTAAATACATTTTGACTATTTGAGAGATAATGATTCCACCAATCTTTAAGCACACGAGAAAATTTGACAATTAAAGCTCTTACAGCTGTAGCTGGAGTCCTCGATTTTCTTTTTCTTTTTTTCTTCGAAGGCAATGGCGCATATCATCATTCTATGAATAACTTTATGGTTATGATGATCAGCTAGACCATCAATATTTTATTCACAAACTGAATTACCATCGTATGAATTATCAATGAAATATGTTGGCTCTTCAAATAATAAATTAGAAGGAGCAAGTATTTATAATAATATTTGTTGAGAGTTTTCTTAGGATAAACTACCCAATTTATTTTAACGGTGGAGACTACCTACAAACTTTGAAAGGTATTTTGGATTTCTTTAATTGATTATCTGAAAAATCTTCATATGTTTGAGATTTGCATGAGATTTAACAAATGACTCTTCATTAAATCATCCTAGTTTGAAATTTTTCTTAGGAGGTGGCTGAAAAGGTAGGTAACAAGTGGCAAGTTTTAGCCATGGGAGTTTGGCCTTTGTTTGGAATAAGTCTTCCAAGATTCTTTTCTTTGAGAAATTAATAGATTTTGTTCTCTATTCTAAGCAAACGATCAAAAATGATTTAGAGTGTGCTATTGATATAATTAAGTTGCTTAATTTTAATAACATTCTTTTATCTCTTGTGCTTTGACATTAATTTTGTCGAAAGTAATGATTTCTATGGGTTTATTATCGACCATGTTGGCAATAGATGGAGGAAAAATAAACTCAATAGTTTTTCCTTGCTCGTTTTGTCATTTTATGTTGAATAAAACATCAATTTGAACCTTTTTGGTGTAATGTTGAGTGAACCAAGTAACAAACGAGATAGTTTCTTTGCCACTCGTGTTTCTTTTAGTCAATTCCTCAAAATATATTTTGAATATTTTGATTTTGTGACTCTGTAGAGATACTTATGTACCACTCTTGAAAATTATCATATTTAAGTTGTATAAATTATCTCGTAACAACTTCTCTAGATTTAAAACCTATTTTATAATCCATTGTTACTAAATTTCATTTCAAAATGAGTGGGAGATTATTTTCTCACACTAGATAATAAATGTGATTATTGTTCTATTGAATTGCCTGGATAGATGATTCTTTGACTAAATATTGTGATTTGATGGATATATTTCTTACAAAAGTATGGGATACCCAACCATGCTTTTTGATAAGAATTATATGAAGAAAAATTTTACTTAAACAATTTTAGTCTTCGTCTTAATTTATTTCATTTAGAGCGAGTCCTATTGGTTCTTTTATGACGTCTTTGTTAACCTCATTTTTGGATAAGGTTTACATTTATCTTATTCTTAATAATTAAGACTCATAATCCTAGAGTAGGAGCTACTTAATTAGACACTTAAGATATTATACTTAGTGATTAAGTGTAAAATCAAATCAAAATAAATAATCAATAAAACTAAACATAAATTTTGAAACTAAACTAAATATAATGCCAACATCTTATGTGAAACTCAAGTTAGCCTAACGATTTGACCTAACTCAATTGGACTAGGTGAGTCCAATCACGCCTAAACTCAATAAGATTCAACAAAAAAATCTAGAATAAATCAATTTGACTAAAATCTAAATTCAATTGAACCTTAATTGAGACAATTGGATTAACTAATCCAATTAGCTCTTTTAAGCTCAATCTCACATAATTCCAAATAAAAATAAAAAAAATTAAATTAAATCAAATCAAAAGAACATAATCAATGTATAAACCTAAATAATATTGAATTGAATTTAGATGATGGATTAAACTCACTAGTCATGTCATTTGACCAAAGTTGACCTATGTGGGCCCATCAATAAAAGTCAACCTATTAAAATTTAATTAAATTGAGGCAATCTAAAAGCTCCAAATCATCAAATGAGCATGGTCAATTACAAAATTGAATATATTTAAATCCAATAAAGACTCAAATGACTTAATTAGGTCACTTAACCGAAGTGAATTCAAATAGACCTTATCAAGCCTAAATTCAAATTAAATTAAAATTAATTCAAATAAAATATTCTAAAATATTTCAAAATTACAATTGAACATAATTCAACCCCTCCTTGGGTCTAAATTGACCAATTTAGCCATTTATCCCAAGTGAGCAAAATTTGACCTATTTAAGTCAAATTTGGGTCCATATGGGTCAAATTCAAAATCAAATGTAAATTAATTGAAATTACTTGAGCCAAATTATTATAAACACTCAATTAAACATAACTGAAGCTCAAATATACCTTGATTTGAGACAAATTGATTATTTGACTCAAATAAACTCAATTTAACCCATTTAACTCAAAATAGGCTAATTTTTGTTAAGCTCAAAATCTAATTGAAATTAAATAAAATTAGCCAATCATAATCATCACAATTGATTAATTAAACACAAATAAACTTTAATTTAAATCTCAAAGTGGCCAAAGAGGTTAGGATAGTCCATTTGACCTATTTGGATTAAATGAGTTAAACCTAACTGAAATTAAATAAAAACCCATGAACTTTGGCTTAATCAATACCTAAATTATCTAAAGAATAATTAAGAATAATTATAGCCTAAATATAAAGTCAATTAACTAAATGGGACATAATCAACTCAACCCAAATAAATAAAAAACATAATTGAGCTAAACTCATATCAATTAATTAAATAGGTTAGGAGAGTCCATTTGACCTATTTAGATTAAATGGGTTAAACCTAACCCAAATTAAATCAAATTCCATGGACTTTGGATTAATCAATACCTAAATTATCTAAAGAATAATTATAACCTAAATCTAAAATCAATTAACTAAATGAGGCATAATCAACTCAACCCAAACCAATCCAAACCTAAATGAGCTAAACTCAAATCTTGACCCCCAAATCCAATCTAATAGAGCTCAACCAAAGCCCTAAGTTAGGTTAAGCTTAATCAAGGCAACCAATAGCAGCCCAAAAGTTAGTTGAGGTGGTGTCATGAGATTAAGAGGTGCCATGAATGAGGTGGAACTATGGGAGAGCTCAAAATTGAGCCATTTAAGTCAAGCAACCAAAAATTCCTCATGTTCGCCTCTTCCTCCTCAACTAGCCACCTTAAACCTCTACTCTGATCCCCTAACCACCTCCAAGAGCCTACTTAGGCTCCAATTCCCACAATCGACCTCCTGCCACCTCCTTTAATCGAGAAGGGGGCAATCGATAATAAAATGAGAGGGAGAGCCCTAATTTCTACCTTTGGTAATCTTAAAACATTCCTCTGCTTTCAGTCAACTCACCCGAGCTTTTTTCGCACTTTCTCAATCAGTCTAAACTCATATTTGACCAAGCTCTGGTGAGCGGTGGCGTACGTTGGTCTCAAGATTTCCAAAAGGAGGTAAGGGAGAAAACTTTACACAGAGCCTCGCTTGAGACCCCTCAACATTTTCAAATTGTTAGAACCGCTCAACACAAGCTTGAGTGAGGTAATTCCCCTCAACTGTAGGCAACCAATAGGTCTTGTTCTTGTGTGAAATAAATTTGAGTAATTTAAGGAAATTCCTCTAACATACCCTAGCATTTTCATTTCTAAACCTTCCTCAATCGAAAGAACATGAAATTTCAGTGAGAATTGTCAAAATTTCACACTGGTTTGTCCACGGGCTTTGTCTCTTGTAGGCAAGGTAAGAGATGAAGCTTTAGCCTTATTCAATTTGATTTGAATCAATAATCAAGATTAAAACACGTTATATTTGATTTAATACCCATAAGATCACATGATTAATCTTACATGTCTGATCTTTGATTGGATGCATGAGATTAATCCTGATAATCCCCACCGCTTTACGCATCAGATCCATGTGGATCTCGCGTGTGTCAATGATCTCCTAAGACATATAAAGCATTGTCACATCAGATGCTGACATGGATAAGTAGAAATTTTTTTATTTCTTATATTTTAAATCACTTAACCAAAAATTATAAATAATAGATTTATGGATTTAGCTTACTAAGAGGAATCCATTAAACCAAAAAAGCCCCAATTTTTTATAAATTTAGTTTAATTCAAGTTTTAGTGAAAATAATTGAATCTTATTTAAACCTAAACTAATGATCCAATTAATCTAAAAATTTCTAAAATTAGTGTTAAGACTCATCTAGCAAAAGAATTTCAAGCATAAATGATTAATGGATTATAAGTTATGCAATTTTCAAATTCAAGTGCTAAATTAATAAAAAAATTTATTTAATTAAAATTCAAAAAATTAAGAAAACTATGAAATAGTTTAAATCATCATAATTATCATCAGTAAACCCTAAAAAAAATATTAAAATCATCTAGAACATAATAAACCCTAAAATCACTTAATTAGAGGTCAATTATTATGAATTAATTTATTGAATTTGGTTGAACTACAATAATTCATAATAAATCAACCAATAATCTAAAAATATATAAATAATTCATCTATGTATTCACATTCTAAAGAGGAATAATAGAAAATTAAAATCTCCAAATGATACTTAATATTAATTAGAAACTATAAACCATAATTATTCTTAAAATATTAATCTAATTAAAAAATAATTTTAAAAATTAAATTAACATATAAATTCCCATTCACCATAGAAATTTCAACTTAAAATAAGCTGTAGATCATAAGTTATGATTTTTAGAGCTATCTAAGGTAATTTAGAGAAAATAAATAAAACAAAAATAATAATAATTAGAAAATACTCAAAATTGACTTGAAATATTTTGATTTACTTCATATGACTTAGAAAAAAATTGTTAAACCCTTTGAAGTCAATGAAACCCTAAAATAATATACTAGGATTTAATAAATAATTAAAAAATTAAATTAATTAAAACCATAAGATTGAAATAAAAAATTCATAATAAATTGATTAATGGGCTAAAAATTATAATTAACCATCCTCTGAACATAACATTCAAATAAGAATCTATTAAAATTAGAATCATCTAAATTTACTTAATACTTTAGAAGTAATTGAATTTTTATTAAAAATGAATATTTAATCAATTACCTTTAGCATACACTTAAATAGTTTAGAATTGCCTAGATTAGATTTAGTGTCTTAAGTAATCTCCATAAATATTTAAGCCAAATAGATCATTAAATTAAAAATTATTAACCATAAACATAATAAAATCATTTAATTTAATAATAAACACAATAATTACAAAATAGCTTTATTTAAGCTTAAAACATATAAATTGGGATATTAAATCAATTGACTCTAATTATAAAATTTAAATAATGATCAAATTAATTTAATTAATATAAACAATAAAGTATAACAAACTTAACAAATCATTAGTTGAAATTTAAATAATTGAACTAAATTAAATATTAATTGAATTTTAAATTGAAATAAACTTAATCATATTAAGATATATGAATCAATTTAAATTGAATATCAACAACCAAACACTCAAAAAGCAAATCAATTATAATAAATCTAACTTGATTAAGCCACCTAAACAAAATAAATCAAATTAATCATTAAAGAGACTTTAATTAAACAAATCAAACTACATATAATACATTTAATTAAATATTCATCAAATTCAATTAAGTTAATCAAACCAAACTTCAAATATGTGTTAAATCATAATCAATTAAATTAATTAATTCAATTAAACATAAATAAATTTAACTGAATTTTAATCAAAGCAAATAATTAATTTGCTTTATATAAATAAATAAATAAGTCAGCAAATAAAATCAAATAAATAAGTAAAATGATTAGGATGAGCAATAACATATTTTAAATTATTTTTTATAAATATACAATCATAAGGTATATAATCTAGAAACCAAAGATTGTAGGGCTACTGATTTGAAGGAGGCATTAAGCCTCATATCTCTGGTCTAACAATGAGACATACCTATGAATATATAATTATGAAGAAAATTTTAAATCAAAGAAATAATTTCTAAAATAAATCAGAATTTGAAAAGAGTAGCTAAAACCATCAAAATAAATTATTATGTTAGACCTTTAAAGTGTGTCTTTTTTCCTTTGATGAAGATTTCACTCTATTAGAATCAAGGTATCAATTAAATTAAGTATTTCCTCTTTAAAACCTTAAGGTCAAATTTAATATAAAATGAATTTCTTAAAAAAATCTCAAATTATTTAAACACATAAATTGAAACCACCTAATAGTAAATTAAATTACATTTTGAATTCAAATCAAAATTTAAACATAAAGAAGTCTAGAACAATCATACTACACTAGCCTCTCTTCACACACTAGAATAATAAATCACCGACCCTAGAATTAAGTTAGGTCGATGTATCATTGTAATATGATGTTTTTCTTATTTTGTGATTGATTGTTTTAGTCTCAATGTCTAGGATTACGTGCTCGCTAGCTCTAGATGTTAAGACATTTTTTTATTAGACTAATACTATTTTTGTATGTGGCTATACTTAAAGGGACCATGGTAATAAAAAATTATCAATCTTATTTTGCTTGTAAATATTGTTGTGCCTAAGTCCCTAAGCATAGCCTATTAAGCCAGGTGTGTTAGGTAACCAATAGTGCTAAGCTCAAATGTATGATATATAACTACTTAAGTATATGCAAATTTTTCTCTAATCTCTATCTTATGTGGCTTAATATTTTTTTTTGGATTTTTAAAATATAATTATATATTTAAATTATGTTAGGATTTATAGGGTTTAGGGTTAGCAGAAGTTAACTGCGCAAATTGGTGGTCCCCTATAGAGCCAAGGAGGTCCTTGAAGAAAGCGATTTGAAAGAAGATAAAATGAATTAAATACTCTCATAGATCAAAACTTTAGTTCTAAGTTTATAAGAGGTAGAGCTCGACCCATTTCTCTTTCTTCTAGGATGTACAAAGAACCAAGAGACCTTTTTTAATTAATTATTTTTTTATGTTTGGTGTGTTTACTTTGGGTGTGCACTAGAATGACTTGTTTTTCTTAAGTTTCTTTTTTATGATTTTGTTGTGATGTTGTGAAAAACTTAGATGTCATAAGCACTTGGACAAAATTAATTTTTTAACCAATTAAATTAAACCAACCTAAATAAAATAAATGCAATTCATAACTACACCTAAAAAGATAATCAATGAAAATTACTTAGACATCATAAGTCTATGATGTATAATCATAAAACATATTATCTTCATTCATTGAAATAAGGGTCATCACTCATTGTATGATAAAGGGCACTATTGGACCATTGATGATAGCACCTTTGAGTGAAGAACGGAAGCCTTCTGATTCTAAGAATCGCGAACCTCCAAGACCTTTGGATGGGCGATCCTTTAGACTCTGTTGGCTCTCGCTTTGCCGGTGCTGCCTTGGATCTCGGGTGACGGAAGAAGGCACCTTTCCAATAAATTGACCCATAACCTAATTTCAGCATGCATATAGGCATATATTCATACCTAAGCCTATTAAACAAAATTGACAATCTAAAAATATTTAAGGAAAAATCTATTGCATTAACTATGAGCATAACATGTCAGTAGGGATCTTAAAGTTAGAGAGTAAGTCTAAGATGTTAGTCTTTTTTTTCTGATTAATAATAGCCTAGCTACCTTGCATTCATAAAATTGAACTCATAAATTTAAATCATAAGAGGTGTTAGGCAACATACATTAGGGAAATAAGTCTAAAAAAAGTCGAAAGGCTCACCTTCTCAAGTGAGATTTTATATCCTATTTTTCTATTAGTTTAGGTCAATCTTTTGACTTATGTCAGAAGCACTTATAGAATTAAGATATGAAGCATCATATTGAAATAAGTCTTCATCTCTTAGGTGTTTCTACAATCTTGTGCAATCTAAATATAAAAAACTTAATTTTCAAATAAAATGTCAACTCAAAATCTAACTAACTTCTTTTTCAAAGTTATAAAGCCCATTGATAGAATAGTTTAAAATGCATATTAGGCTTCCCAATATCCAAGGAATTTTCTATTTATTTTCATTTAGCCTCTAAAATGAACTATCTTTTTTAATCAATCTCTTTTGATTTCCAATTTTACCATCCTTGAATACAAACTTTGCAATCCATAGAGATAAAGGTCAGTTTCTTTAATCGAGTGTATTCTTAGATAAATCTCCCTCTTATAAGATGTAATTAACTATAAGGGCTTGCCCTCATAAGAAACTAAGAGCCCAATATTAAAATAAATATTGTTCTGCTTCTCATAAGAAAATAATCTCTAGAATATATAGTCTTATCTACCATAGGAGACCTTATTAAGTGATTGAATCCATTGTAAGGTGATACTTTCATATCTTGAATAGTATATTATTCTATAATGATATATTTGATCTCCTAAATAAGAACCCTAAGAACAATGAGGTGTTCTAAATGAAAACTCCATAATCATCATCATCTTCTTTGTCATATATAAATTCTTCTATGAGGAATAATAATCTAATAAAGAGCATCGAATTATCAGAGTTTCCTCTTAATGAAGGAGATCTTAATCTATAGTCTCTTATCTCAATACATTAGAGTTGAACGTATATAAATTCAACAAAAGCACATTTAAGTTAAATATCCTAAAACTTCGCAAGCCTTCTTTTAACTTTGGAGTGAATATATGAATCTGGAATAAATTAAAAAAATGTTAAAGGTACATTTGGTTTTCAAAAAAAGGAATATTGTGCATAGAAAAGAATCAATGTAATTTAAATGTAATATATTTAAATAATTTTATTGGATATAAAATAATTGCAAGAAATTATTTTTTATATTCGGTTTGAGATAAAAAGAAGTAATGTAAAACTCAAAAATAGGTAGTCGATGAGAATAGTGGTGATAGTTAGTGGCCAATGACAGGTGACACTGGTAGCATTGACAAGTGGTGGCAATGACGTGCGACAGCTGTGGGAACTTGTTAGGTGATTGAAATGGTCGTGACTTTAGTGTATTCATAACTCGACCAAAATCAAGCATGTTTAGAGTACATAAAAAATGAACATTATGGTGAATATTGAATTCCTCAAAATTTCACATTATATTTTAAATTCTTCAAATCTAATATCAAAATTTTAAAATCTTTTATATTTCATATATATCTCACTAGAAATTAGGAAATTTTTATAAGTATGTCAAAACAGGTTAATTTGTTGGATTTCTTTAATCTACTTCTTTTTATTCATTTTTTTTTTTTTGAAGGAGACTCAAAGGACTAGTTCCTCTCCATAATAGCAATGGATCAAAAGATACATGTAATCACTTGACTCATTAACAAATGGGTTAATCGTGTTTGATCTAATTATCTTTCACGATCGTGATTGAAATTGATCAATGTTCATAAATGAGCCAACTTGTAAAGGAGTAGATTGGAAATCAAATTAAAAAAGAAAAAAAAATAAATTAAACACTTTCATTTGAAGTCAAGATAGGCTGGACCTATTTAACCATTTTTAGAATCTTGTGAAGCAAACTCAAACTCATCTTCATCAAAATTTTAGGTGAAAAAAAATTAGATGTGTTCTCTATCTTTATGTGTGTGTGTGTGTGTGTGTGTGTGTGTGTGTGTGTGTGTGTGTGTGTGTGTGTGTGTGTGTGTGTGTGTGTATGCATATGTATGTATGTATATGTATATGTATATGTATATGTATGTATATATGTATGTATGTATGTATGTAAACATTGCAATTGCAAAAGAGACAATTTGTTGTCTTAACTTCGAATGAAATATTTTGAATATAATGTGATAAATAGAAACAAAGCACATAAGAGAGATGTTTTTCATGGTACTCTTGAAATGGAAAAATCATTAGATCTAGTCAAACTGAATCATTTTCTTACTAGCTATAGTTGTAGATTATAAAGGGGTTATCTTCATCAAAATGTAAAATGCATCAGTACAAAATAAAAGATTGATACTATTATAAATGTTTACATCGATAATGGTGAACGTAGTTTGAATGTGCTAATATATATGGTGATGCATGATGGATATAATGTCTAAATTTTTCATTTAATTATGACATCTCATGTATTATACATTTAGCATGCTGAGATGATATTCTCAAAAAGGTAATTTCCAAGAATGACTCATTTTGTCAGTCAAAGTGAGCAAATCGATCCAAGTATGGATCAAGATACTCCTAATTTACTTGGTTGGATACCCTAACTCTTATTAGATTAAAGCAACCTATGACTAGATTGGGAGGTTCAATAAACACACATATGCTCTTTGCCTATAACTCCTCTTCATTTGATCGCTACATGGAATTTAATTGACAAATGATAGGCTTAGCATTAGGTCTAGTCAAAACTATAGATTCATTTTGATTAGCAAAATCAAAGTTACTTTATGTAAGGTCAAACTAAATTATAGGATTCAATCTGGTCATTACATACTGCGGTATTTTTCATTTGGAGTGTTCGTAGGAATACCACACATATCTTAGGGTGTATTATTGAAATAATTGAGTACAACATCTAAGAAATGATTTATTAACTCACGAGGTAGAAACATCACCCTACAAGGGACTTAATCATCTAATAAGGACTCCACCTACTGTAGATCTTTCTCCTACTTTACATGGATAAAATAAAGTGGGTTTATTTTAAGTCGTTCTTTAGTTCCCTGAGGCAAGCCCCATAATTAATTACATCCTAAGAAATGAGAATTTTCTAAGAATAATCTTGATTAAAGTAGCCAACAATTGTCTCCAAAGATTTCAAAGTTTGGTGGTCAAAGGATTGTTAATAATTGGGAATTAAGTAGGAGAGTTCAAGGTAGGAAGAGTTATTAACAGATTCCATGAGAAGATAAGTAAGAAGCACCCATAATACTAAAAAGCCTAATGAGTGTTTCAATCTATCATATAGTGAGCCTTTATATGTTCGAGGAAACAAAATCAAGATTATTTTGAGTTAAAATTTTCATTAGAATAGTAGGGCTTAGATTCCAACAACACAAGATTATGAAAAATGCTTAAGATGTTAAGACTTACACTCATAGCAAAAGAGAAACAAGCAGCCTCTAAACTTACATCTAAAGTGCTCTAGCATGAGCTAAGAGTTTGACCTAATTCTACAACGAGAAGTGGGGCATATTAGTACACTTCCACTAGAGAGAGCGGACCAATCCTGGCTCTTCTGGACTTACAAATGCCTGAAGGGGTTGTAAGCTAATACTTTTTATGATTTAAAATCATGTAAGCTAGTCTTAAGTAAATATAAGATAGCAAAGTTGTTGTTTATTAAAAAAAAAAAAGAATCTAGAGTCCTAAACTCACTCCCAAATAGACTAGATTATGATTGGCATAAAAATTATGACTTAGACTACGACAACAAAATTTATTAAATTTATTTATTATGACTCACCAATTATGGACTCAAACTTTAGAAGATTTATTCCTAAATGCATGCATGAAATTAAATTATGGGCTAAATCAGCAGGAAGGGGTGTTATTCACTACAAGGAGTTGCTCCTACAGGCAAAGCCTCATCCCTTACAAAATGGAGACCCCTATTTGCAAGAGTGAAACAATATGCATGCATGATGTTGAAGCATACAAGCATTCATATAATGGTTTGTTAAATCTTATATTTCTTGATTAGAATTCATAGGCTTTATGATGACATTATGTGTTGGTCAAAATTTTAATTAAAGTTATTAGTTGGGGTAAAAAAATTAAGAGCCTCTCAGATCCAAGCCACATATTAAACAATTATACTTTAAGAAACCTATGAAAAGTATGTCATTTCTATTGTAAAATTAACATAAACATAACAATCAAATATTAATCACGTAAAATAATAAAAGGTCAGTGTGATTGGTGCAAAGAAAAAAAAAATGGATAGCCAAGCTCTACCTTAATACAACCCAAATTATACTTAATTTATAAATAAAAATAAAGCTATGAGTGTCTTCGATTCTTCATCTTCACTTTTCTTCATGGATTTGAGTACTCCAGGCATCACAGGGCCTCCCAGGTCTAAGCTTTCTAGACATTGCTCATCCTAAACCCATAGCTCTAATCTTAAGCATATTACAAAAATTATATTTTTATAAAATCAAAATCTTACTACACTTGTAAAAGGTTAAAACACATCAAGCCAAGCGTTATACCTTACCTTAGGTTATTAAGCTCACTTGTCCTAATGAATTATGCTTAGGGACTTTAAACAGAACCTACAAGCAAGAAGCATTTATATCTTATTATTACAGTGGTTCCTTAAGCACAATCCCCTGTAAAAAATATCATTTGTCTAATATCATCCTAACATCTAGACTACCCACAATCAATCCTAACAACTAGTCTAAAATACTACATCACAAAATAAAATATCACATCATCATAACAAACACCTAACACTAGGATCAATGACTTAGTACTTATGCTAAGCTTAATGTGATATGTCACAATTAATGGTTTAAAATTTTCTAATGTTGAATGTTTAATTTCCTATTAAATGTGGTTATACTTTACATAATTAGTGAATTGAAATAACTTTTAAGCTTTTGATTTGATTTTTTTATTTATTTGGAGTTTCATTCAACTTTAGAGTTATAAAGGGAGAGAAGGGAGGATGAAACCCACCTTAACCCCTTAGCCTTAGGTTAAATTCAATAATAAATTTTATGGCTTTGGTTCTGTTAATGAAGTGTTATAACCTTTATTAGGGTTTATGTTTGGATTTAGCTTAAAGGAATTATTTTAAATGTGCAAGCTATCTTAAGATTAATAAAACCAAAAGTATGATTAATTTGATGATATTCTTTAAAATTTACTCTGTTATCCTTTAATATTCATTTAATACATGCATAAGATTAACTAATAGGTAGACATGTCAATTTATTTTATTTGTTTCATATTTGATTTATGCATGAATGGACATAATTTCAATTATTAATATTTAAAATGGGTTGGGATTATATGATGCATGAATTTTATAGAAAAAAAAGAATGATTTAATCTTTTTTTAAATTTTAAGCTTATACACAAATATAAAGAATCCTTACAAATATGTATCATTGTTAAATGAGGGAAGTAAGGTAATCAAAGACCTCCTTAAGACTAGTTAAAGTCTCATATTCTCAAGATGTCCATACTATATATATTTTGATTCATAATTCATACATGTGGGAATTAGAATCAAATTATTAATCATGTATATTCATTTATATTTAAAGTAGTAGCTATCTTTTAATTTATTTAAAGAAAAATAATTTGAGATTTACTAGTGATAATAGTCACATTACTTATTTCAAATGCATGCAATTAATGTTGTTTCTTTTATGATTTTTAAAGACATGAATGAATGAGCATATGAAAATTAAAAAGAATTTATAGATAATTTAAGCAAAATAATTAAACTTCATTAAACAACATATTGGGTTTATTAATTCCTAATAGTACTCACATTGTAATAAATGCCCTTAAGGATAATCAAGCTCATTAAGTATTCATTTTAGAATTTTGAATTATATTAAAATTATCCCTTAGCCCATCTTTGTTCATTAATTTGTTTAAAACTAATTTAAGTGACTTTTATAGATTAATTAACTTTAACTAATTATTTAAAACCCAAAAGAGCCTCTAAACCTAATTAAACCTTAAATATGAGCATATAAATCATGATAAAATTGTTGGAGAGGAATAAACATAAAACAAATATGCCATAAAAATTCTAATGTAATTAGGCGCTTAAGGGTTAATTGAAGGTAAGGCCCAAATTGCCAATTACACTTAAAATACCCCAAACCAATGGGAAATCTTAATTTCATTGAAGGCCTCTATCTAAGTGAGCATATAGAGGGTTTGATCAAAATTTTTAAGAAATTATGCTAATTACTATGATTTTTCTAAGTTTGAGGTTAATTACTTGACTTAATTAGTTAAATAAATGCCTTAATAGTTGATTTTAAGAAATAACCAGGACTAAAGGTCCTAATTAGTTTTCTTAATACATTTACATTTCTAATGATTAATTAATTTCCCATAATTAATTTCATAAATTTTTATTTTAAACATTTATTAAATGCACAAATAATTAAATAAGGCTTAAAAATTATCTCAAATTAATTGACAAATTGGCTTGGAAAAATTATGGGAGGCAATGATCATCCTAAGGTATTAACACACTAAATCAAAGCTAATTAATAAAGTAATTAAGGCTTAATTAAACTAATTAAATAAATTTTCAAATCTTAATTAGTCATTGTTCATTGAACAAAATTTGGGGATTTTATTTTTCTTTCATTCTCTTCTATTTAAGCTTTTCAAAATGGGTTTATTTATATTTTAAAGATTTTTTATAGTTAGTTATAATTTTTAAAATTATAACTAATTAAAATACTTTTTAATCCTTAATTAATCCAATTACATAATTGGTGTCGTGTACGTGGTAGGATTTTTGTTGTCATAGGATTAGTTATTTAAATGATCCGACGCTCTAACTCAGGTGATAGACACGCATTCTCCTCAGCCGTCTAATCACATATCAGATGGAAGATATAAATCCCTCAATTTAAAAGGATTAAATCAAATAAATTTAACACCATTAATCACAACTATCCATTTTAATCATGCGGAATGGAAGATCGATGATCCATCATCTACCGACAAGAGAACTCCACTTTCGATTCGAAGCTTTGCTTCAATAGCATATTCGATTTCAAATTGATTAGGGAGGTGTTTTAAAGGGATTCTATGGCTTGATTCACATCACATTATAATTTCCTTCCCAAAAGACCAATACCTAAGGGGGTCAGAGCTACAATTTGAGAGAAATACCTCATTAGAGCTAAAGACTGGTGGTCCGTCAACTGAGTTAGCATTTCCTTGAATAGATGAAGCTCTGTTTAGGAGATCCTCCCTTGCCTCCTCACTGATTGCTCTCGAGATCAAGCTCTACCACTACTCGTTATAGTTTGATCAAACTTGGTCTTCTGGTGACTGAACCGAATATGCATTTTGGTTCACCAGTGTGCAAGGAATATTTGGGAAGATTAATTGAAGTTTGGTGCATGTTTAGTGAGGTTGTATGGAGAGGTGCAAGTTGAGAAAGGGGTTGGTGAGTGGGGTGCTCAAGTCATTAGAAGTTCAGAGAGAGCTCAGGAATGTCTCTATTGAGTTTTAATGAGAGAGGAGAAGTATACTCTCTAAGTGAATCAAGCCATAGGATTAGTTATTGATAGCCATCTAGCGTGGGTGTGGCAGGAGATGGGTGAAGTGGATGTGCTTGAGTGGTTGAGGGAGCCTGATAACTTTCCATGGAGTGTACACTCTTTTGAGGTGGACCAATTGTTGTTCAATAGGAGGAGTTCCTCTCATTTGTCAAAGACTAAGCCCAACAACATTTAGTTAGGTTGGGTCGGTGATTTTATGTCCAAAGAGAGCTAAAGGTGACTGCACTAGGCCAATGGAGTGGATAGGCCTTCTAAATGGGAATTTTGTCTCATTGGAAACTCTTGGTTCACTTAGTTTGGGTCAAACTAGGTCCACCATGGGTTGAACTTGGGGGTAATTCAAGGGGTTCTAAGGATGAGTCATGCCAAGTTTGGTTGAGTTTGGGCTTAATTTGATTATGACCAATTGAATTTAGGTTCAAATGAGTTAGGTTGAACAATTAACCAAGAGAGCTATTAGATTAAGTTCAAATGATCATTTAGAGTAGAATGATGTATTTTATTTAATTTAATTTGTAGTTGATTTGAATCTGGCTAATATGGGTTAAGTTGACCAATTGGTTGGAATGACCAAATTTAGTTGGATGAGGGGTTAATTTATGTTTGATTGATCATTTGAGAATGATTGCATGCATTGATTTGGATTCCAATGGATTGTAGTTCAATTTGACTCTTTAAGCCAAATTAGGCTAAGTAAGTCAATTGGTTTGTTTAGTCAAATCAACATCAATTAAGAGTTAGAGGGTGTTACATGATCAATTTGTGAGTGATTGGAGACAATGGTTCAAACCAATTTGATTTAGGATGAGTTTTAGCTTAATTTGGGTCTTTAGGTCAAATTGGTTCAAGTGGCAAAATTGGGTCAACTGGGCTTAATTGGTTGCAATTAGATGATCAATTATTATTAACAATCATTTTGGAAGATGTTGGATAAATTGGTTTGGTCCAATTTGAGTTGGATTATAATTTGAATCAAGTTGGGCTTTTATGTTAAATTGGGCTAAGTGAACCAATTAGATTAATTGGGCTTAATTGAAGTAATATGGGTGTTGGAATGTGTCCAATGTTGCGTTTGGAGTTGATTGGTAGCTTTGATTTGATTGATTTAGATTTGGAATTAGATTTTTTTTTGGTCAAGTAAGTTAAGTTGGGAAATTGAAGGAATTGAATGGGTTGGAGTGGATTGAAGTGTTCAATTGAGTGTTTAGAATGATTGTGAGACTTGGATTGATTCAATTTAGCTTGACTTAGATTGAGTTGAAGTTTGTCCCTATGAAACTCAGATGGGTCAACTTGGGTTAAGGGTCAATTTAGCTTAATTTAGTTCAATTGATTCCCAATTAGGTTTCACTCAAGTTCAACTGACATTCAAATGAGTTTGAGTGAATTAAATGTTGAATGGATTGAGTTGATTTTGGATTTAGCCCTCTTAAGCCCAAATTGGTTAAGTTAGGTCAACTTGGCCATTTGGCTAAATTTGAACAATAATGAGTCAAACTAAGGCTAAGATTATGTGGTTTTGGTTAAGGTTTAATTTTGAGGACATTTAGTTCGGGTTTGTGAAGTTGGCTTGATATTGAAGGCTAATCGGGTTTATGGTAGGTAAGTCCTCATTATTCTAAATCACAAATTATCCCTAGGGAAGAACCCTATAAGTCTCTAGGCTTAGGATTAATGTTCTTCTAACCATTAGAAGTGTCTTAACCCTAGGAATATCTTAGTTCCTAGATAGATCCTAGGTCTAAGGAAGAGGTAGTTAACCTCACTCTATAAGTAAAGTCAATAAAGGACCCCAATAGGTGTGGTGTAACTAAAAAAATACATCGCACATATTGGTGTTAACTGAGCATGGCCAAACTCATCCAAATGGCAATAAACCAAAAGGATGTTCATACCTAATTGGAGTAAAAAGAATCTGGTGGAAATCACCAGATTGATTGACTGGGGTCTTCATTATGCAGGAGACTCTAAGGCAGTATATGCTTAAGAATGGATTTGGAGAGATTTAATGTCTAAACTCACCAAAGCCTAAATGGGGGGAAAGCCCCTCATGGGAGAAGATCATTGTTTGATTTTCTTGAATTATTTTATCCCACGTTGGGGCATGAGGGAAGGATTAGGTATATTTGATTTAATTTATTGTTAGGAATTAGCTTCGTGTCGAGGACACAAAGGATAATCCACTAGGATCAAGTGAAATTGATTGAATTAGGGATTGATTCATGCCAAGGGCATGATTAAGAATTTGTTGGTGTTTGATGAGATTTGATTGAATTTAATTTTCATTTGGTTGATTGGTTAATTTTGTTTTATTTTAATGATTGATGTTAGTTTTGACTCTAATTTAATTGGTTGATTAGATGTGGGCCCTATCAATTTGCGATGTGTCACACTAAGGAGGGGCTACGAGAGCTTGAGTTTTCCTTAGATTCACTAGCTTAAAGGGGTAGTCCACTTACTCATGAATGACACAACCTAAAGGGGAACTACTAGAGAGGGTGACATCCAAACCTAGAGTACTCACTTAGGAAATGGGCCCTGAGGGCATGATCCTAACCCTTCACATATGAAAAGGGGCCCACTTGATTTGCAATGAGTTATAATAAGTAAGTACTACAAAAGCCTAGATTTGCCTTAGATTTATTGACTCAAAGGAATAGTCTACCGGTCACACAATAGGGACTATCCAACCTAAGGTTGCCCATCTATTTGTGATGTTTGAATTAGGAAGAAAGCTCGGGGACTCACATCTTCCAAAGTAGAATCAACCACCGGGGTGACCCACTGATCACACAGCTCGAACATGACTTAGGGAAACTACTAAGTGAGGGCCACTAGAGTTTTATTTCAACTTAAAGTAGTCAAGGTCAATTCTATAGGGAGTTTTGCTGACACTGCCCAAAAAAAAGTAGGATGCTTATTTGGGAATGGTGTCGTTGGGGGTCCTATCCTAATCCTCAAGAAATTTTATTTTTGTTTCTTTATTTATTTAGTGTGGACCCTATTAGTTTATGATGTGCCACACTACCTATCTTAGATTTACTAACCCAAAGATATAGTATGTACATCCACATATTGATGCTATCCAACCAAAAGGGTGGCTACTAAGAAAGTGGAACTGTATAATATGATAGTAACCCGAGCTGCATCTAGTTGGGTCATGAAGACGTTATCCAAATAGAATGCCAAAAGGAATGGTGCCTTTGGGGCTCTTATCCTAATCCATAAAATATGTGAAGCAAGTAGGTATATAATGGCTAATTCAAGAAGAAAGCACAGGGACTCACTTCTACTTGAATAGTGTCATCCATCAGGTGGGTTGCTATCAGGAAAGCAAACACCAGCCAACCTAAGGTACCCATCAATTTGTGATGATTAAACTAGGAAGAAAGCATCGAGGGCTCACATCTTTCTATGTAGGCTGATCAGAGACGTCAATGAATGACTACTATCCAACCTAGGGTGGCTACCAAGTGGGAAGTCATAAATGTGGATTATATCCAAATTGAAATAGTCAAGAGGAAGAGAATCCACTAGGGTCTTACCTAATCCTTGAATATAATCGGCCTAGTTAGATGTAGCTCAAGAAGAAAGCTCGGGGACTGGATCTTCTTAAGCATGATTGGGCTAAGGTAGTCTTGTGCAATATGACATACTAAACTAACAAGGTGCCCATCGAATTGTAATGGCCAAGTTAGGAAGAAAACACAGGACTCACATCCTCCCAAGTAGAAATGACCACTGGGTGATCCACTAACTAAATAGCAGACTGAACCCAACCTAGGGCGACTACCAAGTGAGAGCCATCAAGATATTATCTCAACTTGAAGCAGCCCAAAGTAATTAGATTTGTGTTTGTGTGTGGTTGTATGTTTGTGTTGTACAAATTAGGATTAGGATGCTGATTATGTTCTCTTACACCTATCCTAGTCGCACTCGGATAGTTAGAAATAAATTTTAAAATAAGAGTGGAAATTTGTTTGATTAAGAGAAAGTAGCATTTTTTATTGATGGAAATTTGATTGAGACAATATAATCATGTATAATATTTCCTTAGGTAAAGCCTATTAATTGGTAGCATCAATCATTGACCTTTATGGTTGATCAACTAGTATGATCTGCCTTGGTAGGCATTCTCTATAACTAAGGGGCTTTCCCATGTCAGTTCAAACTTTCCTCACATCTTGTGATAAGCAATGATTGGTCTTCTAAGAACTAAGATGAGCTCTCCAACTCAAAAAGCTCTCAAACAGACTAAGTTATTATGAGCTTGAACCATCCTTTCTTGTGAGATTTTGACATGCTCGGAGGTGTCTCTCTTCAAGACCTTCGATTTCCTCTAACCGTAATTTAGCGTTATGTTCAATTATGATTTGGCCATTTAAAGCTATCCTTAGTGATGGGAGTTGGACTTCTAAGGGAAGAATGGATTGATTACTAAGGAGAAAAGTGGACTACATATGATATGATGTAAACACAAGGCTTCAACTAACTGCTTATGCCACTGATTTTTTTTTCATCAAGTGAAAGCTTAGGCTAATCCATTTGTCCAGGGTAGTAGATGGTAAAGTATCTCCAATCTATGTTATGTCATTTGATAAAGTTATTGATTTTTGTACTTTTAAATGTGGTACTGTTATCATATATGATTCAATGATGTACCCAAAATCTATACATGATATGGTTCCTAAAGAACTGGATGACATGTTGGGCTTTGACTTCCTTTAGTGGACTGCCTCCGTCCACTTGGAGAAATAATCTGTAGCTGCTAGAATGAACCGATGACCTTTAGATGAAGAAGGGTCAATCAGACCCACTATGTCAGTGCCCCAACACTTGAAAGACCAGGAGGCCATAGTTGGGTGTAGAATGTTAGGTGGTTGATGTAAGACTATCACATGCACTTGACACTAATGATAGCGATGTGCTACATCCATGCATTTTGTAATCATCATCAGCTAAAAGTAACCAAGCCTTTTGATTTTAGCTTTCATCTTTCCACAATACTAATGAGCTTCACATAATCTTGAATGTATCTAGTCAATAATTTTTCGGGCTTCATGTTTGCCTAAATAGCGCAACCACATACAAGGTGCCATCAATTAGGGCATAGGAGAGTACCCTTTGCTTGACTTGATGGGATTATGATTTAGCTTGAGGTAGTTTGTCTTTATTTAGGTAATCAATAAAAGGTTGCCTCTAATCTAGTTCTTCATCTTTCTCAGCAATAGTAACCTCCCCTTCAAGAGTGTTTTTGCCAATAAGTCACTATCGACAGGAGAGAGCACATGGTGGTTGCATACTTCTATCGATATGGAGTCATCATTCGGACATGTCTTCTCTTTAACAAGCTTTGATAAAGCATCGACTATGGCATTCTCTACCTGAGGAACCTTATAAATAGTAACATCTAGGATATGCGCCAACAACTCCATAATGTACTTGTGATAGTAATGGAGTTTAGGCTTGAGGACTTTGTAGGACTCAGCAATCTGGTTGACTTTGTAGGCCAACTTCAGACTAATGATTAGAGCCTCATATTTGAATTCATTATGCTCTAATAGATGATATAAGAATTACAACATCCCACACTATGAGATTAAGAAAACTATCACTGCCTTGCCTGGGAGAATGAAATGTGGTTCTTCTTTTCTTTGAAAGGAAGCTGCACCATCAAAGTATATTTTCCATCAATGGTTCTTTGTATCCCCCAGATTCATGATTTATTCAGCAAGAAGATGATCATTGAGTGGGGAATCAGCTAGGAGATGATGCAGTACTAGGAAGTCTATGAGTGCTTACCCCTTTAATGCACGAAAGGGCAAGAAAGTAATATCAAACTACAATAGAATCATGGACCATCGTGTCAACCATTTGCATAGTGTTGGCCTTGTCATGAGATATTGTAGTGAATTGATACTAGAAATCAAATTAACTTTGTAAGAAAGCATGTATTACCGTAACTTTTGAGCCGCAAGTTTGAGAGCTAGGCAATGCTTTTCAATAGATGGATAATTCTCCTCTACAGGTATTAGACTACAACTAAGATAATAAAGTGTGTCCTCCTTCTTGTTGACCTCATTTTTGGATGAGATTAATATCATTTCTGAAATTAGTAATTAGGACACAAATTCTTAGATTTTGAGCCTTCTAATTAAGCACTTATGACACCTATACCTAGTAACCTAATGCATCTTTCTTGAGTTTGATCTAATCTAATGGGTTTAGGTAGACTAAGCCTAAATTTCAAACTTGAATTAAATCAAAACAAATCCAAATAAATCAAAATGAATTTAAATTAAATCAATTGAATGAATCCAAATCTAAATCAAAGTCAAATCTAGTCAACCCTTTTGACATGGGTTTGACTTATGTGGGTCCCACCAAGTCAAAGGTCAACCTACCAAAATTTGACCAAATGAAATCATTTCAAATGCTAAAATAAACATTTTTAGTTATAAATCTAAATAAATTTAAATTTATTTTTGAATTAAATGGGTTAATTAGAACACTTAGTCTAAATGAACCTAAATGAGTCATATTGGGTTCAAACTCAACTCAATTTGATTGTTCAAATCATTTGGAAATGATATTCAAGCATAATCCAACCAATCATTGGGTATAATTTGATAAAATTAGTCATTTGACTCAAATGAACCCAAACTTAACCCATTAAGCCCAATTTGGATCAAATGAGTGCAAATTGAAATAAAATTAAAATTATATGAAATTAATCACTCCAAATCATCTCACATATGTGATTATACATGATTGGAGTGCAAATAAAATTCAATTAAATCAAATGGGTCAATTGAACCGAACTGAAATCAAGCTTAACCCATTTAAGCCTAAATAGGTTAAAGTGAAATGAAATATAAAATTAATTCAAAATCTAAAGGAATTAATCAAATTAAAAATTGATCAATCGTCAATTAAAGATATTTGAACCCAAAATTAAATGAATTAAAATAAAATAAACAAAATCAAAACATTTTGAATCCAAATGACATGAATTGGTTTTGAACCTCCAATCTAACTCAAATAGATTTGGATTCAACCTGAAACTCACATAGGGTTTGATTTGGGCAACCAAAAACTAGCCTGAGGGTTATGGTGGTCATGCCAAAAGCCATAAGTGAAGTCAAAGGGAGATGAGTTAGAATATACCAAGTAAAGATGCCATTGTGATTCCTCCTCCCATCAAATAAACTCCCTTGGATTTTATCCAATTGTGTGACCACCTCTTGGAAGATGATTCCAAGGGTTGGATTCAAGTGACCATCCCATTTGCAGATAGAGGCTTGGCTTCCTCCAAGAAGGAGAGCAAGAGATCATTCCCAAGGTCCCTATTGGCCAAGGAAGGAAAGGGGAAGGAAAGCCTTCCTCCCTTCAAATATCTCATCCAAACACACTCACAATGCTAAAAGGGACTAAATCCACCCTCGAGTCCATACAGTGGGATTAGCCTGAAAGTTCACCATACATGGCTCTCAGCCATGTATGGAAAGAGAGGAGAGAGGCCATCTCCTCTTCGTCTTTTCATCCTAAAACATTCATAAGGTGAAGTGAAGACAATTCTAAGCATTCCCTTAATATCTTACTGTTGGCAAGCCAAACTTCATCCAAAGCCCGCAGCCAACCTCTCAGCCTCCAATGGAAAAATGAGAGGGAGAGAATTTCACATCAAATTGGATGCCCAACACGTTTTAGAGGTTGAGGAAATCTTAAACAAACCTTTACTGAAACTCATCACCGTCGGAGAGCCAGAGAATGGTCAAACCCGATATGAAGCGGCCTATTCTTGGTCTCTACGGCAATCCCCCAGGAGGAAAAGCAAGAAACTCCTTCCTGAGCTTCGCCAGGACACCACCAAGGCGTACGAACCACCACCACTGTCGAGACCCCACGCTGGCGAGGTATGCTTCACAACTGACCTATTCATCAAAATCTTTTTGTCATTTATGAATAAAATTCTATCCCTAAGGGGATCAAATCATATAGATCGATTTTAAATCAATCTTTGATCATTTTGCAATCAAAATCATGTTAAAACTTACCTCATATTATCAAAAATTAGTAAGATTCAACGGACAGTGTCTGTCTCTTACTGGGGAAAACAGAGAATGATCTCCACCATTCATTCCTTCTATTTGGAACGAACAACCGAGATCTTGTTGAATGATTTGATTAAATCCTTATAGGAAACCACGATCAAAATCAGAATCGATCGATCTTTAATCGGATGGTCGAGATCAATCTCGTGTGGCAGCCTCTTTTGATGTGGGATCCGCATGGCCCGATGGTGCCACACCACGTGGCATGGCTCCACGTTGGCACCGCCATTTAAAATGAGTTTTTCTCAACTTAAATTATTAAAAAATTATTAAAAAGTTTCATAAACTTTAAAAATATATAATATATAAAATATAAATCCAAAAAATGCAAATGAGAGCTCTATGGATTCATCTCAATGAGAAGAATCCACTAAACCCAAAATCCTCAATTAATTTTAGGTAATTTCAGATTAATTTGATTTTAAATGAAATTAACTATACTTAAATTAATCATAAACTATTAATCCAATTGAAATGAAACTTTGGGAAACTGAAATTGAGGCTAAAATGCATTTTAGAAAAACTTTTCATGAATTATTGCTAAGTAAATCAAAAGATATTAAATTTTAAACTCTAAACTTTAATTTTAATGAAATAAATTAATATTAAATAAGATAAATCATGAAAATTGATCAAATCACTTTAAATCATCATAATAAACACAAGTGAACTCAGAAACACTAATGAAACCCACTGAAGCTTAAAAAATTACAAAATGGCATAATTTGGTAATTAATTGAATTAATTAATTCAAAGAGGAATCAAAGAAAAATAAAACCCCTAAATAATCCTCATTAAATTATGCTTAATTTAGGTTTTAGTGAAATAATTAAACTCTTAACTACACCCTAATCATGTATCTGATTAAAATGAAACTTCAGAAATATGAAATTGGCAAAGAACCCCCACTTGCCATTTAAATTTCAAACCCAATTAACCTTTTGATTAGGAATTATTGAATTTCCAAGTCTTTATGTCAATATAAATTAAATAATAAATTAAAAAAATCACAAATTCATAAAATTCATAAAAATAACTTGAAACATCTTCATAAACACGAGAACACTTAAGCATAATTCTCCAACATTCTAAATTAAAGAATTTGATTACTTACATACTTACGATTTAATGAAAATGATTATAAATATTAAGTTTAATTAAACCTTAAGGCTAATAAATTCATAATCAACAAATTTAAATAATCTTAATCCATAATCAATGTAGGCTGAGATTGGATTAAACTAACATATGTGTCTAAGGTTAACATAATTTAACCAAACAAATTCAATGAACATAAAAAAACATGAAATAAATAATTAAAATAATCCAAATCAAATTAAAATTAAATTAACTCAAGAAGATTTAATCAAATCAACATAAATTAAAAGAAGAATCACATTTCAAAAGAATTAAAATTACAAAACTTAAATCTAGATTAAACTCAAACCCAAATCATCTAAATAAATCTAAAAGGAGCTAATTAAGATACATAAGATTTTAGTTAGATCTTTAGGATGAAGGTTTCATTCTATTAGGATTTAGGATGTTGAATAGAATGGGTTACACCCAAAAATAGAATCTATTTTATTCTTCATTCTTGAAAACCTAAACTTCACTTGAACATGAAAATGAATCACAAAAATTAAAATAAAAATCCCAAATCATTAAATCATTTGAATTGAAACCATCTAAAAGTAAAAAAAAAATCAAACAAACTTCAAAACTTCAAATTGAAACTTGAACTAAAAAAGGCTAGCAAAGTCTTGTTACACAAGCCTATTTTCTTCACACACTAGATCATTAAATCACAAACCCTAGACTTAGGTTAGGGCGATCTGTGATATTCAATGGTATTATGGGTTGTGATGTTATATATGTCTTTATGGTGTACTATTTTAGACTATATTTTTAGGATTATTTGCTCATTAAACTGGATGATATGACGTTCTTTTTAGAACTAACATTGTCTTATATAGGGGGGCTATGCTAAAAAGGGCTGATATCATAAATAAATTATAAAATTATTATTTGCTTGCAGGTGTTGAATAGTCTCTTAGCATAGTCCAATAGGACAAATGGGCTTGGCAAGCAACTAATGCTAAGCCTATATATTTATAAAAGATAATTATTATGTGCTATTTGTAATTTTTTTAATTTATTTTGCAGGGCTTAGGATTTATTTTTGAATATGAAATAAAAAATTTGAGCTTATAATTAGGTTAGGATCTATGGGGTCTAAGATTACTATCAACAGATGATTGTAGAGATTCCATGTGAAGCTCAATATAGGTCCCTAAAGAAGGAGATGATTCTGCAAAGAAGACTCATAGATCTAAACTTTAGTTCTACATCAGGCTGTATAAGGGCAGAGCTCGGCTGTCCATTTTCTCTTTGCTCCGAGGTGTAAAATGGTACCTGGCCACATTGGCCTTTCTTTAAATAAATAAGCTTTATTTATTTCGGGTGTGTAATAGAATCAACCTATTTTTTAGATTTCTTTATATGTTTGTTTATCATGTATGCATGGACGATTAGGCTCTTAGGGAAACTAAATTTTCTACCAACTTAAATCTAATCAACTGAAATAAAATAAATAAATAAACTTGAAACTTCATATAAAGTTAAGCCTTCGGAATAATCTAAAATCAACTAAGAATAATTAGCATTTGAAAATCATGATATAATATTACTCTAAACTCTTGAATTGGGCACTTTACTCGTTGCACATAAAGGGAATCTAACCTTTGAGGATGACTGACTTCTTGGGAAAGTCTATCTTCTTTTATTGATTTGGCTCATATCCAATTCTAATTGCATGGAATTTAGGCATAAAAATGCATACCCAAGACTTAAATGAATCATGAATCAAAGCATTTGAAAGCTAAAAAATGTGCATTAGTTAGTGCATATCATACCCTACATGAACATAGGGATTAGGAAGTGAGTCTAGGATTCTTAGACTCATTTTTCCTAAAATACAACAGCTTAGCCATCTTGCAAACATGGAACTTGGCATCATTGATTTAAAATGCACTTAGGTGGTGTTAGCTGGTAGCCCTTCCAAGCAGGTTATAAGTCCAAAAGAGTCAGTGATAGGTCTATTCCCTCAAGTGAGAGGAATGGTTGAGAATTCCCAAAAATAGAATTAGGTTGAGCATCTGATTTGGGGGTCAGAAGCACTTATAAACTTAGGTTCTGAAGCATCCTCCTTAAATAAAGTCTTTAACCTTAAGCATTTCTACAGCCTTGTATTGCTAGAAATCTAAGCCCTAGATTTCTAAGAAAATGTCAACTCAAAATCAAAATTAAATTTCAAAATTTAAAGTCTAATGATAGGATATTTGAAATGCCTACTGGGCATCCTAGTATCAATAGTCATTTCCTACTTAATCCCATTTGGATTCCAAAAATAAGTCTTCCCACTTTAGATCGTTCCCAATTGAAATTTCAAAATATCATTCCTTTGGAAACCAGATTAGAAACCCTTAGAAAAATAAGTTATTTTTTTAATCAAGAGTATTCTTATGACAACATCTTTCATTCCTAAGATGCAATTAACTATGAGGGTTTTCCCTTATAGGAAACCATGAACCTTATTTAGAATAAACCTTGCTCTACTTACCATGTAGTTTATTGCAAAACTCTTTGGTAAATGAAAAACTCATTAGCCTTAGGAGCCTTTTATTAAATGATCAAATCCATTATAAAATAACATGTTTATCTTCCGAGATAGTATGTTCACTCCTTAATGATGCATTTGATCATCCTAATAATAAATTCCTAAATCTTATGTGGTGTCATAAATTTTCCCCACACCTCCCTTCATCATTAGCTTAGGCCAATAAAATGCCAAGGGAGTTGCCTAATGCAGCTGTGTAGAGTATAAGTGATCAGCCCGGGATAGGGGAGGCTAAGACTAATGGTGTCATAAGATATTGCTTGATGCTCTTGAATGTGTATTAGCATTTATCATCCTATTCGAACTTGGCACCTTTCATTGTTAATGTTACGAATGCTTGACAACAGCTAAGTAGGTTGGATATGAAGCGTCTTAGATACACCAACCTTCTTTGGAATGATTTAAGTTGGGTTAGAGTTTTAGGATGTAGAATTTCTAATATCGCTTTAGTCTTCTCGGGATAAATTTCAATCCAGCGGTGTCGTACAATGAACCCTAGAAACTTTCTCGAAGTTATCCTAAATGCATACTTCAGAGGGTTCATCTTAAGCTTGCATTGCATAAACTGCTCGAAAACTACTCTCAAGTCAAATAAAGATCTTCATTTTCTTTGACTTAGACCATGAGATCATCGACATAGCATTTGAATTGGTGATGAATGAGTTTATCGAAGATTTGAGTCATGACCCGCTAATAAGTGGCACCAGTATTTTTGAGGATGAAAGGAAAGATCTTATAGCAATAAATTTTGATCAAAGTTCAAAACACATTGTTGTTTTCATCTTTAGGTGCCATCTTAAGCTAGTTGTAACCAGATAAGTCATCCATGAATGAGAAGACTATTTGAGATGAGGTGATGTCCACCATTAGCTCTGGCATAGGTAACGAAAACTCATCTTTGGTACATGCCTTATTAAGATCCCTAAAATCAATTCATATGTGAATTTAGTCATTTTTCTTCTTGACAGGGATGATGCTGGCCAACCAGGTGGGGTATCTTTCTTACTAGATGAAACCAACATCCATTAGTTTTTTTTTTTAATTTTAAAATGACCTACTGTTCTATCTCTAATTGCAAGCATCTATAAGCTTGTTTGATAGGGATAGCATCAGGTCGGAGTGTTAGTTTATGAATTGTGACTATAAGAGCTAATCCAAGCATTTCCTTATAACTCCATGCAAAATAATCCTTAAACTCTAAGAGTATCCTAATTAAGTCATTGTTTTCAAATTCATTCAACAAGGTGCTGATATATGTTGGGTGTGGATCATCCTCAATGCCCAAGTTGATCTCCTTCATCTCGTCGATGGTTGACTTGATTTCTCCTTCTAGTTTTGGGGTGCATCCCTAACTTGAAGGTCATCTGGATCATTTGAAGTTTCTAAGTACACCTCTCGAGTAGTTCAGTGTTGTTGGAAAAAAAACTTATTAGTATTCAAATGGTTGGTGATGTTTAGGCAATATTCATTGTCATCTACTGGACCCTCTGTACCAAAGCTTAGTCTTGGTCTTGATTGAAAGCATTTGCATTTATTATCCCATAGCTTTTCAAAGTACTCTAACTTATGTTTAGACAATGTATGCGGAATCAAACCTTTCTTTGCTAAATTTAGAACACAATGCGAGTACCAATCAAAAGATAATTCTATTAATTCCTTAAATGAATTATTCTCAAGCTCCACATCAACTTTTGGGCATGAGGATACTGCTCCTAGATAAAATCTTTTAGGCTTAGAATTTTTACATGGTTTGGGAGCATCCTTAACTACCAAACCTTTAACATTCTGTGAGGAAAGTGGGGTTATAGTTAAGGTGTTCACATGTTGTCTTACATATTCATATAATGAAGATTCAGATACACTTCTGCTTTATTCAGGGATTCTATCCTCATCACTATCTGGGTCAAGCTTCACCTCTAATTGGGCCTTCTAGAATGGAGATGTATTTGGTGTGCTCACTACATAAGACTCATTCTTTAAACTAGATTCCAAGTCTATGTAGATAGGAGGTGTACTTCTCGATGATGGGACAAATCTTCGAGTAGGTGGTAGGTATGGGGTATACCTCCTCTAGAGCTTCCTCTAAGCTTGCCTCTTCCTCGTCCTAGAGGAGGTCATGACATCTCACCCACTTGTTCAAAAGGAGTGATGAATTGTGGGTGAAATGCAATCTCAGGCTCTACTTTCTACCCAAAGTCTTCTTCTCGCTATCTTTTTTTTCCTTTTTTCCTTTTTTTCTCTCTCTCTTTACTTATTTTCTTTAATTTTCTTTTTCATTTTTATTTAATTTATGAGAACAGGCACTTTTTTTTGGGGAGATAGTAGACTGCATCTTCATAAATCCCAACCTCATATATTAAGAATGGCTTTAGATCTCCCTTAACACAATACTTTATGTCATTCCATATGCACTTGATAAAGTGATGGAGTGAAGATGGTACCATATTATTCTCATGAATTCAAGGTCGCCCTAGCAAAGAATTAAAAGATGTGTCTGAATCTATTATGTTAAACTTGGCCTTAGTCTTCCAGTCGTCTATCTCTAAAGGTAGTGTAATGGAAACTAAGGCACTCTCATCTTGTTCATTGAATCCTTTCAACATCATCTTTTCAGATTAAAGCTTAGTGATGTTAATCCTTAAGAAGGCAAGGGTTCTTAGGCACATGATATTGACCAATGCACCTAGGTTAACAAGCACTCTAGAGAATCTGAACTTGCCAACATCCACTGTAATGTGTATATCACCCCAAGTAATATGTCTTCATCTAAAAAGGTGACTCCTGTGACTTCATTCGAATAATAAGTCTCTTCTTCAACTAGATCAGTAGTAGCCAATTGAGCTAAACATATTTTGAGATCGAGTAATGACTTAATTAATGATTCTCTCATCTCTTTAGACAAGATAAAAGCATCATATATGCTTAGCTTAGCTGACAACTTTCTGAGATGTGCCAAGATAATGTATTCAATCTTAGGCTAGTCCTCCACAAGCATATCAAAAGGTGGAGAATCCTGTGGAGGGGCTATCTGCTCACTGGAACTAATGACCTGTTTAGCCTTATCTTGAGGTGCTACACTAGGAGCTAGAACTTTACCACTTCAGAGGTTGACTTCAATTACCTCCTCAAATGAGGGACATTTAGGGAGATCTACCTGCACATTGGGCATGTCTTCATGTTCTCCTAAAGGGTCTTTAGAGTTAGACGACCTCCAAATCTATCTCAAGTGGTGAACCCTGAAGATTCAGAAAAGAGAGGTCAACTTCTAAATAAAAAAGGTGATTAAAATTATTTAGATTATTATTGTTTTGACTCCGAGATCTATCGATAGGAATGAAATTACTAAGATCATAAAAATGATATAAGATGTAAGTAGAACTATTCTACTTCATTGATTTATATAATTATAGTGGTACAAAGTAGAAATCAAGTAAAGTAAGCAGTTTCAGTGGCTTGGTGCCCTCATACGTAGATACAACTCTTCTAGATGTAGTAGTAAAGCTGGTAAAAGTGGCAGCTATAGAAGTGGGGATGAAAATGATTGACTCAGATAGGGGTTGTGTTGGTAGTTTATCCTGAGCTAGTGGTGGCTTCCATTACTGCTTGGCTTCCACTTCTGAGTTATCCTTTATAATTGATAAACCTTCCAATGTGTTGGAGGTCTGAGCTAAGTCAAACACCTATAGAGAAAGTTTCATAATTTTAGAAATATTTTTCTTAGAGGTATGGGATAAGAAGATGTCCTAATCTTCTTTAGTCTTAACAGGATCGAAAGATTCCCCAGAGATTACTTTAATAGAACCAAAGGATTATTCTATTATGTATTATTTTGGTATCACTATGGCTCCTAATTTATAGCTTCATTTGAGCCAGTTTTTAAAAAGTAAAATAATCTTCTAAGATAAGACTAGTCATGCGATGGTAGGGGCAATAGTTAAGATCATCACTTATGCCCACTTCCTCTAGCTTCCTAAATGAATGTCAGGCTTCTTAAGAAAATTTCTAAAGATCTTCTTAGCTATCTCCCTCTTGAATGAATATGGTTTATTGAGTTTATCAGTAAGAGTAGGTAAAAATTAGCTACCTGGTGGGAGATATTGATACCACTGCTATAGAGGTTATTGTGATGGTCGGGAAGGTGGAAGAGGAGGTGAAAGTGGAGGCTACTAAACTTTGGGCCTCAGAGTGTACTCTCATGGGTTGATTCCTCTTATCCACAGCTAACACAACTCCTGGCTTCTTCTTAAACACTTTCTAAGGCTTGGGTTTGCAAGGTTGATTTGAGAAGGGCAACTGTCTGGCTTCTCTTGTAGGCTAACTACCTTGCTGATTAATTTCTCAAATATTTTAATTATAAAACCCTTGAGCATGAAAGCAACGAGGTCATGAATATTCTTAAGGATAATTTCAAAGGCATGTTGCACTTATTGTTGTGGTTCACATTTCATACTTAGGTTTCACCACCTGAGAATATAATCAATAATGGACTCATTTGGTTTTTATTTCTCTATAACGAGATCCCATACAACCCCGTCTATTGAGCTCCTGTGAATATCTTGATAAATAGCTATTCTAACTTGGCAAAAAACTTTATTGAACTATTTGGTAGTTTGGCATACCAATCAAATGCTACTCTAGAAAGGCTATTGACAAACTACCTGAAGAGTAAAGCATCGTTGTCACCTGTGTTGCAGTAACTAGCCTTCAAATGTGCAATATGTTGCCTAGGATTTCCACTATCATCAAATACATTGAAGGATGGTGGGACAAAATCCTTGGGATATTAGACTACATTAAATTTCTCCGGGTAGAATCTACCCATTGGAATTGATGAGGCCCCTTAGGATTGTACCAACACTTCCTTCACTAGCCATTCTACCATCTATTTAATGTTCTTCTCCTGTATGGCTATATTATATGTACATTTCCTATGAAGGATGTTGATATCTTCATCTAATGGAGCAATGTTCTTTTACAGTCTACAATATATACTAACTTAGGCCTATCAGTCTCCATTGGGACAGGTTGAGGTGTTGGTATCAAACTCAAAGGGCTTGAACAACTAACATAAGCTCCTACATTCTCTTCTCCATATGATCAATTTGATTATCCTTCAACTTTAACAGATGCAAAAGTCATTGAGTTGAGTCTGATGCCTCACATTCCTCAACTACAGCTCCTTGTGCTTCAATGCTATGATGTTGTTCTCTATGGGAAGAAGTCCTAGTCTCTACCATATGTACCTCTACTAAGTCATCTGGGAGATCATCCTTCTCCATATCAAAGTTGACCTTTTCTTCATCACTCCCATCCCCTTCCATATCATTGATGGTTGCCTTATGTTCTGCAAAAATTTATTCAAAAGAGTGACCATCTATGTTCTTAAGGTCTATAGAGATGTATCTAGGGTGGCGATCCTCCACTATAAGGTCTCCTATGAGC
The DNA here is from genome assembly GCA_021442155.1 of Cymbidium sinense. Classification (NCBI taxonomy): domain Eukaryota; kingdom Viridiplantae; phylum Streptophyta; class Magnoliopsida; order Asparagales; family Orchidaceae; genus Cymbidium; species Cymbidium sinense. Next base: position 96,118,909 of record CM038219.1, read on the forward strand.
AAAGTGCACTAAACATTCTAGGTTGATGAGGAACTAACCATGACCAGTTCAACTAATATAGGGACTTTCTCCTCATCTTTTTTATTCCTCGCTTTGTTCTCTTCACCCTACTAGGCTGGTGAAGTAATAGCAACACTCTTAGGCCACCACTCCTTCTCTACTAATGATACGGAAGGACGAATAGGGGAGCTCGGTCTCACATCATTAGTGTGAGTGGATGAGGGGTGGCCCTTGGGCTACAAAAGTACCACCAAGGGTGAGGATTTCTTCCCAAATGCAGATTTTTTTGGTACTTAATGGGGACTTCTGATGGTGTGACATGGATGGGTGACAATGCGCAATAAATCAAGCAAGGAAGTGGTGGTGGCACCAGCTGTGGCTCTGCTGAGAGTCTCCTTCTCTGACTAAAACAAGTAAGAACTATCATTTCTGACTGACTAGCTCTGTCAGCTCCCCAGTCGAGGTGATGATCAACTAAGGTTGTGGCCGCTGACTACCTAACAAACCTCCTTCTATCCTTCTTGCTTGCTAGGACTGCTATCTTGGCCTCCGTGGCCCTTCATCTATAAATCTAATACCTAACACTATAAGGAATCACTTGCATAAAGTCATAAATTAAGGAAGACTCTAAGTATTCATGGCTCTACCCATCTCCAAAGCATGGATTGTAGACCAGCATTGGGTTTCCTCCTCTCTCTCTATCTGGTGTTCATACCAGCAAGTCACGGGGGTGATGTTGCTATCTTCTTGATATCTTCATCTCCTCTATAGCTGAAAGAGGGTAAAACCTACTGCCACCAAGGAGGGGAGAGGTCTCTCGGGGGGAACCATCCTTAGCTGCATGGGATGCTGACTCTACCTCCCTAGTCATTTGCTCGTAGTATCTCTTCAGCTTACAGTTCTTATTACAACACTGAGACTTACTCAAAGGGACATGGTGGGTGCTAGCATCAATCTCAAATGTGAAAAACATAACCATTGATGCAAGAATTTGTCTCCCTTTGGAGGTCGAGGCAATCAAAGAGGCAGTGCTAGTTCTAACTGCTCTAGTGGAAGACATAGCTAGGACTTGGGCCAGTGAAACCTCTATGGCCCTTCTTTTCAGTGAGGGGATCTCAGTGTCAAATTGTAAATCAAACTGTAAGACTGGCTTCTTTTCAGCCACCTCCTCCTTACCAATAATACTAAGGGTAAGGCCATCACAGGTGATCTTGAAATGTTCAAAGCCCATGCCAAACTTGATGATGGGAGTAATGGTGAATATGACCTGATCCATGGTCAAATCCACACTAAATGCATGTTGTTGTTGTTGCTTGGAGATGAAAAGAATTGGGGGCTTTATCTCTGTTTGAAGAGAGAGGCTTAATTTCTATCATTTGAGTTTGAACCTTTACTTGACAAATTTAGTTATGTTAGGCGAGATTCATAATTAGGAGAGTTTTAATTTAGAAGAGAGGCTATTGATTTTGAACCTCATTATGAAGTGGATTCAATGAATTTTGGGAGAGTCAATGAACCTAATCCTGAGTCTTCTAGACTTATAATAACCTGGAGTGGCTGCCAGCTAATACCTCTTATGATTTAAAACCATGTAGGCTGATCTTATATAATTGCAAGATAGCTAGCTATTATTAATTATGAAAGAATCTAGATTCCTAAACTTAATCCCTAAGAGGCAAGATCATAATTGGCAAGAAAATTATTACTTAAATTAATGCAACAAAATTTACAAATTTTATTTCATTTTGACTCAGGCTTGGGAAAATTTATGACTAAATGCATGATGATAAAGCTTTATCTCCCATTCACAAGAGTGAAAAAATATGCATGCATGATATTGAAACATGAAACCATTTAGCTAAGGATCTTTTATTTCTTGACTAAAATTCTTAAGATTTATGATGAAATTATGTGTTGGTCAAAATTTTAATTGAAGTTATTAGTTGGGTAGAAAAACTAATTTTTTCTAAAATGCCAACAACATCCAGGCCACACATCAAAATATCATACTTTAATAAATTTATGAAAAGCATGTTATTTCTATTATGTAATTAATGTAAACACAATAATCAAACATTATTCACGTAAAATAATAAAATACTGGTGTGATCGGATACGTCGTACACCCTAGAAAATAAAAGAAATAGATAGCCGAGCTATACCCTAATACAACCCTGATTATAATAAATTCATAAATAAAAATAAAGCTATGAGGGTCTTCAATACTTTATCTTCACTTTTCTTCATGAATTTGAATACTTTATGCATCACAGGGCCTCTCAAGTCTAAGCTTTCTAGCCACTACTCATCCCATAACTCAAATCTTAAGCCTATTACAAAAATTTTATTTTTATGAAATAAAAATCTAACTACACCTACAAAACAAAGGTTTGCTTAACACACATCTAAGCCGAGCAGTTATTTTTCACACATTTGGGCTTAGCACCTAAAAGTAAGAAGCATCTATATCTTATTATTACAGCAATCCCTTAAGCATAATCCTCTGCAGAAAATACCATTAGTCTAATATCATCCTAACATCCAAACTATGTACAATCAATCCTAACACCTAGTCTAAAACACTACATCACAAAAAATATCACATCATCATACCAAATACTGGCCTAACCAAACAATAATATCAATGACTTAGTACTTTGATGTGTGTGCTAGGCTTAGTGTGGCATGTCACAATTATGTCTTGATGGTTTAAAATTTTCAAATGTTGAATGTTTAATTTCCAATTAAAGGTGGTTACACTTTACATAATTAATGACTTGAAATAACTTTTAAGCTATTGATTTTTTTGTATATGGAGTTTCATTCGAATTTAGAGTTATACAGGGAGAGAAGAGAGGGTGAAACCGACTTTAACCACATAGCCTTAAGTTGAATCCAATAATAAATTTTATGGCTTTAGTTCTCTTAATGAAGTGGTATAGCCTTTATTAGGGTTTATGTTTGGATTTAGCTAAAAGGAGTTATTTTAAATGTTCAAGCTATCTTAAGATTAATGAAACTAAAGTATGAGTAATTTGATGAAATTCTTTAAGCATTACTCTGTTAACCTTTAATATTCATTTAATGCATGCATAAGATTAACGAATAGGTAATCATGTATATTCATTTTAATTATTTCATATTTGATTTATGCATGAATGAACATAATTTCAATTATAAATATTTAACATGAGTTGGGATTATATGATTGTGGTGTTTTTATTTATCAAACTTTGGAAAATTTGAAAAATAAAATTTATGTATTTGTTGGGACACCACGTAGATCCGCAGATGTACTCATTACGGTGATCAGGTGCGACATTGAGGAATGATGTACTATCTCGAGAGACAGAAGTCACTATCCTATAATAGACCTAATCACCTAATAAAGACTCTTAAGGACAATGGGTCTTCGAATGTACTAGAGATCTTTCCCCTATTTTACATGAAAAAACAAAGTAGGGTTTATTTTAAATCGGGTTCGTTAAGTTCCCTATGAAGGCAAGCCCCCATAGTTATTACATCTTAAGAAATGAGATTCTTTCAGAATACTCTCGATTAAGGTAAATGATCATTATCTCTAAAGATTTCAAAGATAGTACTATCAACAAATTGGTTACTTTTGAAAAATCAAGTGGGATTGATCAAAAGGAAAGAGTTATTATTGAAACCAAAGGGAGATGAGTAGGGGATGCTCATGATACTAGGAAACCTAGTGAGCATCCCAAACTATCCTATGGTTAGGCTTTATATTTTTGAAATTTGAAGAGGGTTATATGTTTGAGTTAAATTTTTATTAGAAATCAAGGCCTTACAATTCCACTACACGAGATCATGGAAATGACTAAGAGGTGAGGATTTATGCTTGTAGCCAACAAAAGGAAATAATAATCTTGGATCCTAAATCTATAGAGCTTTAGCGAGGGCCAAGGCATGACCTAAATCTAAGGTGAAAATGGGTATATGGTTTACCTCCACAAAAGAGGATGAATCACCCCATTTGGACTTATAGCCTTGAGTAACTAACTCCTCCTAAGATTTTAAATACATGTAGACAAGTCTTATGTGTTGCAAGATAGCTAGGTTGTTGTTTATTTATAAAGGAGACTAAATTCTTAAACACACTCTCTAAGAGGCTAGATTATGAAGGGCATGAATAAATGACTTAATCTAATGCAAATTTTGTTAAGTTTTATTTTTATTTTTAGGCATTTTCATTTGACACAGGCTATGAGATTTCATTTGCCTAATGCATGAGAAATTGGTTATGGGCTAACATCAGAAAGAAGGAGATGTGTTTCCACCATGGCACTCAAAGGTCAAGTCATTTTCTCTGGTAAAGGTGGAAGCCCTCCATTAGCAAGAGTGAAGCAATATATTTTTATGCATAATGTGAAACATACAACATCCAGCTAAGAGGTTGCTAAATCTTTTATTATCTTGATTTACCACTGGGGTGACATATTAATAAGGTAACATGTTAACCCGATGTAGGGCTGACTACTGAGTGAATGCTGCTTAGGGACTTAAATCAACTCAAAGATAATTGTGATAAAAAATAAAACTTTATTTATACATTTCTTGCCTTCATCTATCTCCCTCCCTTTCAAAAAAAAAGGATAAATGAAAATAAGAAATATATAAAAATATATTTGCCTTGTTGGGATACCACGTAGATCCGCAAATGTTCTTATTAAGGGTGATTGGGTATTACATTGAGGAGAGGTGTACTATCTCGAAAGATAGGAGTCACCACCCTATAATGGACCCAATCACCTCAACAAGGACTCCTAAGGACAATGGGTCTGCATATGTACCAAAGATTCTTCCCTACTTTACATGAAAAGTAAAGTAAGGTTTATTTTAAACCATGTTCATTAAGTTCCCTACAGGGGCAAGCCCCCATATTTAATTACATCCTAAGGAATGAGATCTCTTAGGAATACTCTCGATTCAGGTAAATGATCATTGTCTCCAAAGATTCTAACAGGTAGGATGATTAATCGATTAGTTTATTTTGGAAAGATCAAATGAGATTGATAAAAGAGAGAGAGTTATTATTGAAGCTAAAAGAAAATAAGTAGGAGATGCTCATGATGCTAGGAAACCTAGTGAGCATCTCAAACTATCCTATGACTGAGCTTTATATTTTTGAAGCTGATTTAATATGTTTGAGTTGAAATTTTCTTTATAAATTTAGGATTTATGATTCCATAACACAAGATTATGGAAATGCTTAAGAGGTGAGGATTTATGCTGATGGCTCACAAAGGAGAGAAGAAACCTCATAACCTAAATCTAGGGAGCTTTGGCGAGGACCGAAAGCACAACCTAAATCTTAGGCGAAAAGTGGGTATTTGGTTTGCCTCCATAAAAGAGGACGAACCACCCAACTGCTCAAACTTACAATCTCCTGGGGGTGGCTGCCAACTAACTCCTCCTACAATTTTAGATTCATGTAGGCAAATCATATGCTTTATGCAAGATAGCTAGGTTATTATTTATTTAGAAAGAGACTAAATCCTTAAACTCACTCCCTAAAGAGACTAGATCATGTAAGGGCATCCTTCAAATGACATAAATTTAATGCAATTCAGATTTCATTTTATTTTTATTTTTGGACAATCATTTTGACTCAGGCTGATAAAATTCATATGCCTAATGCATGAGAAATGAGATTATTGGCCAAAATTAGCGAGAAGGAAGGAGGTGTGTTTCCACCATGGCTCTCAAAGGTCAAGCCAAGTTTCTCTAAAAAAAGGTGGAAGGCCTCCAATCAAGAGTAAAAATAATATGCATTTGTGCATGATGTTATAAAAGAAGTACTCATCGAGCTAAGGGGTTACTAATTATTTTATCTTGATCTTAACCTAAGCTTTAGGTGAGGTTATGAGTTCTTTAATTTAGTTTTGAATTGTTAGATTTGGTAGAAGATTTATTTTTCTCTAAGAGCATAATCCACATCCAGGTCATACATAAAGCAAGAAAGAAACTAGAAAAAGGATGTCACTTAATGCATAAGCTAAACAAATCATCAATCAACTTATAAAGCTAATCACAAAAGAATAAGAGGTCATTGTGGTCGGGTACCACAGTACAAACCCGAAACATAAATTGGGTAGCTGAGCTCTACCCTTATACAACTCGGATTATAAATGAATTTCATACAATTAAGCAAGAACTCATTGTTATGGGGTCTTCAAGCCTCTCGTTCGGTTACGTATTGCTCTTTTCTTCTTTCTTCTTTCTTTCTTTCTTTCTTCTTTGGTTTGGTCCATTCTCTCTAGTGGAAGTGAACAAATATATCCCACTTCTCTGAGTGAAATTAGGTCGAGCTCTTAGTTTATGCTAGAGTACTTTAGATTTTTGTCCATAAGCTGTTTGCTTCTCTTTTGCTATAAGTGTAAGTCCTCACCTCTTAGGTATTTTAACAATCATGTATTATTGGAATGTAAGTCTAGCATTCTAATGAAAATTCTAACTCAAAATAAATTTATTTTTATTTCCTTGAACATATAAAGACTCACTATATGATAGATTAAAACACTCTTTGGGCTTCCTGGTATCATTTCTAAAATCTTAATTGCAAAAGTACATGAAAAGGGAAAAAGTAAATCTAGCTAACACCTACAAAATAAAAGTTAGCTAAACAAACCACCAAATCCCAAGCATGTATATTGGACTTATCACCCCACACATGGGTGACTAAGTCCACCTGGCCTATTGGATTATGCTTAGGGGTATAAGCTCTTGCACATATTTATATTTTTATTTATTACAGTGCCCCTTAAGCACAATCCTCTACAGAAGACTATGGTTAGACTAAGATCATCCTATTATTCATTCTATGCACATACATCCTAACATCCAAACTAAATCATATATCATAAAATAAAAGCAAGCATAAAACCATGCACCGCCCTAACCTAAAGCTAGAAGTGGTGACTTAGCCTAATGTGTGTGCTTTGGAGGTTTGTGTGGTATGGTTAATTATGGCTTTAAGTTAGAATTATCTAAGTGTGAAGCATGTTCAACTTAGAGGAGAATTTCATTTAAGTAATTTAATTATTTTGGATTGATTTTATTTTAGGTTTTGATTAGGTTCAAGTGAATCCTACAATTAATTACTAAGTTATAAAGAGAAGGAAAGAGAAAAGAACTTCTCTTTCCTTCCCAAACTTAAGTAATTTCTAAGGTGGATTCATGTTTTTAGTTTTATTTAGTGAATTTTATATTTAAGTTTTTTAATTAATCCTAAGTTTAGATGAACTCTAAACAAACCTATTCAAAAAGAAAGGCATTTTAAGATCAAGTAAAATGAACTAAATTCACAAAACATACATCACTTCATTTCTTCCCAACATGTATAACATGCATATGAATGAGTCCTAAGCATATATATATACATGCAAATGGGAATGTTTAACACACTTTATGATGCATGCTAAGCAATTCATTTAAGAAAATTTGAAAGTTTATGATGCATGATTTTCATTAAGTAGCAAAGGGGTTTCTTATCCAACTTTCACATGCACATATGAATGTATGAAAGGCATAAGTGAGTACGACATCATTGTTAACCAGAGGTGTAAGGTATAAGACATACTTAGGGCTACTTAAAGCCTCACAACCTTGGAGTTGTCCATACTAATATACGACTTTCCTTAAATTCAGGCATGTGTGCAAAAGAAAAGAATGGAAAAGAAAGAATGCAAAAATTTGTATTAGTTGATTTATTTTATTTATGCAATTTATATGTGCAAGCATAGGAATCCTTCTTAAGTTATAGTATAGGAATGAATAGAATACAGAATTGGACAGGTGTTAGGTTCTTTTCAAATGAACCATACACCTTGCCAAATCTATTCAAAACAATACTAAAGAGAAGAGAAGGAAAACCTACACTATGCACATCCTTATATTCTACTCATATGCAAACTTATAAGTAAGATATAAGTAACACAATTTCATTTTTGATAATTGATTCATATATTTTTAAAATAATTTGAATTTAGTAGTGATAATAGTCACTCATATTCTTACTTTAGCCAACACATGCAATTTGACAAAAAGAAAATATTTTCATTTTAAATTTAATTTTTAAAAAAGCATAGATGCATGAAACCATATGACATACATATTCAACATGTTGGGGAAGAACTAAAGCAATGAAAGCATGTAAGCACATTCACTTTAATTAAATCTTAAAGACAATCTTATGAAATAAGAAAGCTTTAAGTAAATCAAAGTTCATTTAGTATGATTTTTGTTTGATTTTGAATTTGATTAAATTTTGAAAATGTGAATTGAGTATTCCTAACCCATTTCTCACATGTTTGAAATTTTTGTTCAATTTTTAGATGATTAGATTCATTTTATATTTTGATTAGGTTAAGGTATGAATTAAGCATGTTAATTACCCTTACCTACACCACTTAGCATAGTTAATCAAATAATTATGAGCCAATGAGATGACATAAAACCTCACAAGGAATTTAAATTTGTAATGCACCTAGGAAGAAAGGGGCCTAATGCAATTTGGCTCATGATTAATGATTAATTAAACTAAGGGGTTTAACTTAAGTAATTTCAAAACACCCCTCACACATATGGGTTGAGTTTTGATTTCCTTAATTGAACGTAGGCTCTTGAACACCTAAGCATCTACCCAAAATAGATTAATTAAGTTATGAAAAGTTTTAGAATTTTAAGAAATTAATTAAGAGGGTAATTAATGAATTAGCCCTTAATTAAAAGAGTATTAAGAAAGAAAAGGGGGTTTAGGGAATAGCTTAAGGGAAATGCCCCAAAATTACTCCCTAAATCTCCTATTCATTGGATTAAGCCTTTATCAACTTCAATAAGGGATTAAAAGACTAATCAAACCCTTAATTATCCTTAATTACATAAAGGTAGTAATAAGGAAATGAATTTGCAATTCTCATAATTAAGCCAACAATAAATCCCAAGAAAATTAGGGGAGGCAGAAGTCATTCCCCAAAATATACTCAAGAAGTTTGAGATTCGATTGGATTAAGGAGTAATTAGTAAATTAATGTTTCTAATAAAATCATAGAAGATAATATTCAAAATCCATTAAAACCAATTTTAGAATATTCTAGATTGAATTATCTTCTAGTGATAATTTACCTCATATTTTTCTAATTTTTCTTTAGAGAGATATGAATTTTTAAACTTTAGAAGATTAATTAAAATTATTTAAACATTAATTAATCCCTTAATCCACTTTCGGTGTGACACGGTGACTGATGCACTTTCACGGTCGCTTTGCGTCAGACTTAAGTGGTAACATCATGTCCGTCATAGCGTGGTGTGGCCGGCTATGTGATTTGGTATCATCGTTTGATCAAGGATCAACGGCGAGAATTAACCATGGTTAGGATGAAATAGAATATAAAATGTTGCATTTAATCTCTCGTCCATCCAAAATGCATGGATGGATGGCGAGATCATGTTCTTCCTAGGAATAATGGAGGCGTCCACTTTCAAAGGGAAGATCGATTTCGATCGGATTGGAATGAAATCTTCCACACACCATCTAACCCTAATGGCAAGCCTATCTAATGGTCAAAATCTCATGTCATTAAAATTTCTTTCACAAAAAACCAACACACATTGAGTTTAGAGATCAAAAAATTCCATACCTCACTGAGGTGATCTACTTGATTCCTTGGAGGAGCTTGGTGCGGTTGAGGGCGTGGTGAAAGTATTAGCTCTTGAGGTTAGTGGATTGCTCTATGGACCAAGCCCTCCTTAGCTTTCTTGCGACTTTGATGGAATTAGATCTCTCCTTGCCTTTGGAACTTGAGAGAGAGCTTGAACAAGCTCGACTTGGCCCTCTGGTAGAGTTTGCAAAGAGAATTGACTTGGATTGGAGAGTAGAGAAAATTTGCAATTGGAGCTCCTATTTTCACGAGGGAAACCGAGAATGGTCAATTCAAATTCCTTCTATGAAGCTTAGGATCACTCTAGAATGGCTTAACACTCTCTCTCTTACTCAATGTAGATTGAATTCAAGTGGAATTAGGGGGAGTATATCTCCCCTATGGAAATTAGATGGCTGAAGCTCAACTTACCATTTTGATCCAATTGATCTTAGGCAATGGGTTGTTTGGTCTGTTAGAAGCTTGCACATGGTCAATTTGGGCTAAGTAGTGGAGTGGTAACCTCCCATGTGCTCCAAATTGAGTGGAGGGAGGTTTTCCATATGGTCAATTTGAGCCATGTGCTCGGTTTTGGCCTTGGGTCAAGTTGGGCCAACCCAAACCCATTGGGTTGGGTGCACCACCCTCCATAGGGTTTACTTGATCTATTAGAAGGTATCAAGTAGGTATGAAGAGGACTTGACCAAATTCCCATTTGACCAAAATTTGTTCAATGGCCTAGGCGTAGAATAATCATTTGGATGATTTTTGGATTTGGATATGTTGGGTATATTGAGAAAATGGGTTTGGCCAAGTTTCATTGGATATGGAGTTCATTTGATATGGTTTAGCTCATGTTGACCCATTTTCAAAATGGGTCAACTTGGGTCAAGTTGACCAATTGATCAAATTGGGTCAAACGAAGGGTTGGGTCAAGTTCATATGACCATTTGAAATGTTTTGGTGACTTTGGTTTGATTCAATTTGGTTTAGTTTTGAGTTTGGCTCATATGACTTCATTTAGGTCAAATGGGTCAAGTTGACCAACTTGACCCACTTGACCTCTAGGTCATGGGTAGGTTTAGGTTTGGTTAGTCATATGAAGTGGATTGGTATCTTTGTTTCCAATCAATTTTGGTTAAGTTTGAATTTGGCTCAACATAACCCTTTAGGTCAAGTTGGTTCAAGGTCAATTGGGCTAGGTTAGGTCTATTTGGCCAATTGAGATTTTGGTCAAGTTCAACAAGTGATTTAAAATGAACTTGACCCATTGATTTTATCAATTTGTCTTAGATCAAGTTTTGACACATTTTGACTTTTTAGGTCAAGTTGGGTCAACTTGGGTCAAGTGGCCAATTGGGCTAGGTTAGGCTCAAATGTTGACTTGGTCAAGTTCAAACATAGTTCATGAATGAACTTAGATCATTGGTTTCAATCAATTTGGCCTATGATGGATTTTGGCTATGTTAGGTTTCATTTTGGCTAAGTGTTGACTTGGTCAACCCTTAGGTTTGACTTGGTTTGACCCAATTTGATTGATTAATCATCTCATGATGATTGTTGATCATGATGAGAGCATAGGTGAGTTTGATTCAATCAATTTGGTTATGATTAGAATTTGGCTCATAAGGTACTTTAGGTCACTTTGGGTCAAGTGAGCCTAAATGGGTCAAATGGCTTGGTCAAAGCTTGATTTGAGTTTGATTTAACTTGTATATGGACTTATGATTGAAATATAAATCCATTTGCAAGTGGTTTGAAGTCAAATGGGTTTTGATTCATTTGACAATTTCATATTCAAATAAAGAACATGAATGAATTTGGGGTTTGATTTTTGAATTGAGTCTTGATTTAGTGATTGAAGTCTGTATTTGTATTTGGATTCATGATTGTAGAGTTGATTGAATCATGAACAAAAATCAAGATTTTGGCTTGATTTGAAGTTGATTTGGCTAAGTTCAAGGTTTTGACTTAAAAGGCTTAGGTTGGATTTTAAATAGATTTGAGTTTAATTTTTGGAATTGGTTTTGATTGTTTGAATTTATATTTCATTTATATATGTGAATATAAATAAGAATATAAATGGGTCATGAGAAAATTTCATGAATTTGAAGTGATTTGCTCATGATCTAGGCTAAGTCTTAAAGAAGAAATTTAAAAGACTTAGGAAATTTTTGGAATTTTTGAATTTGAATTTTTGAATTTGGTTTGATTGATTTATATTTATATTTCATTTATATATGTGAATATAAATGAGAATATAAATGAGTTATGAGAAAATCCCATGAATTTGAATTTATTTGAACATGATTTAGGCAAAGTCCTTAAGAGAAAAACTAAGGAATTAAGAAGGATTTTAAATTTTAAATTTAATTTTTGAATTTAGTTTTATTTGTTTGAATTTATATTTCATTTATATATGTGAATATAAATGAGAATATAAATGAATTATGAGAAAATCTTATGAGTTTGAATTTGTTTGATCATGATTTAAGCTAAGCCCTTAAGAGGGAAATTAAGGGACTTAGAAATTTTTGGAGTAGGAATTTGAATTTTGGATTTAGATTTAATCATGGATTTCAATCATGTGGCATTGATTTGAGTTTGGAGAAAATAAAATAAGATTGATTTGAGTTTGACTTGAAGGAAGGAAGGTGAGAGTGGTTCAAAGGGTAGCAAATTTTCCTAACACCCAAGGCATGACCTATTCTTATGGCTAACTCTTAAGTCTCTTGGGTTGGGTTGAGTGTCCACCTAATCACTAGATGTGTCTTAAGACTAAGGAACTCTTAAAAGAAATCTTATGTCTAAGATGGAGGGTTGAGAGCTCATTCTAAAAAATGAGGTCAACAATAAGATTAATTTCATTTTTTTAATTATTTTGATGAATTCATTGTTTGTGATAGATCACGAGAAAGAGCTTACATCACCTTAACCTATCTCATTCTTGAACCAAAGGAAGTAGCTTCACGTGAGGGGAGATCAACAAGGAGTGTCTTTAGTTTGCAAAGTCAATTGAGGAAGAAAGCGATGATCATTACTACAAAAGACCACTAGGGTGATCATTTGGGATAAATTGAATGACTGGGGCTACCCTCGGTTTCCAACAATCATGCTAAAAAGAATGCATAGTAAATTTACATCTTCCAAAGTAAAATATTCTCGGGTAACTGCTTGTGGTAAAATAGATTCAGCGACTGGCTTACAGAGTGTGTCACACGGGGACTTATCACTCAGTAGTTAGGCAATTCCTATAGAGTTCTCGACACGCCAAAGATAGGATATGCTTGGAAAAGGGGCCCTTTGGGGGGCTTGAATTCTGTCACAACCAAATATTTTGTTTATTTGTTTAGTTTGATTATCGTGGACCCTGCCAGTTTGTGAGAGATCAAACTAAGAAGGAGCTTATATTAACTAGACCTATCTCAAATTCTTGAACCAAGGGAGAATCTGCATATCCGCTAAACAAATTCTCCAACCACATGGGTGGCTACTAGGAAAAGGGGACTGTCCAATCTAAGAGTAATCTGGGTAGTGTCTAAATGGAGTCACAAAGGACATGATCTAAGTAGAGTACCCACGGGTAGAGGGGTCGCTAAGGGCTTGATCCAAAATCTTGGAGAAGATAATATGCATAGGTATTCAGTGGCCAACTCAAGGAGAATGTGCGGGGACTCAAATCTTCCAAGAGTGGTGTATCCACTGGGTGAGTCACTGTCAGCATAGCGAACATCAACCAACTAAGGTGCTCGGTTTGCAATCGACTAAGAAAGCTCGAGGACTCATTATTCTTATAGCGAAAGTGAATGCGGGATAGTTTGTCTTGACAGGTGATGACCTAGACAAGTGAATTCCACTAAAGGGCTTATATCAACTCAAATATTGTTAAGAGGAAAGGAGTGTCTGGGGACTTACCCTAAACCTCAAATATAATCAACCTAGTTAGTACATGATAGTTAGTTCAAAAAGAAAATGCGGGGACTCACATCTTCTTAAACAGAATCAACATGAGGTTGCTTACTGGCTGGGCAGTGAAGTCTACCAAACTAACAAGGAGCTCGTAGGTTTGCATTGATCTAGTTAGGAAGAAAGTGTGGGGACTCACATTTTCCAAACAAGTGACCATTGGAATGATAGACTAGCGAGGTAGTATATCAACCCAACCTAGAGTAGCTAATGAGTGAGTGCCACTGGGGGCTTGTTCCCACATCAAAGTAGCCTGAGATAAAAGATATGAGTTTATTTTTGTACTTGTCTTAAAGGGAATAGGATGTCACTTGGGTTCTCTCACACCCACCCTAAACACACTTAGGGAATTTGATGAAATGGTACCACAAATGGCAATCAGGGTTCCCACCAAGAAAGGATGCCGCTTGGGCTCTCTTACACCTAACTTAGTTGTGCTAATTGAAATAGGATGCCTCTTGGGTTCTCTCGCACCTATTCTAGACACATTGAGAAAATTATGTTTGATTGTATTTGTGTTGTGAAAGAGGGATAGGATGCCTCTTGGGTTCTCTTACACCTATCCTAAACACATTGTGGCAGACTCGCAAGACAAGCAAACAATGTTTTGAAAGAAGGGAATATTTTGATGAGTTGGAATCAAATTTTATTCTTTTATTGTTGATTATTTTCAAACATATTTTATGGGTAATATTTCTTCAAATAGAGCCCTATGGAAGCATCAGTGTTATATCAATCAATAAGCTGGATAAACTTGGGATTTAGACTAGCCCTTATTGTGAAACTTGGGCCATTTCAAGTTACATACTATATCGTCTCTCCTCCAAACCTTGGCTCTTCTAAGCTTTGCATTCTACAGGTATCTTGCTCCCAATGCTATTCTTAGTTATGAGTTAAACTTCTAAGGTAAACGACGGACCCTTACACTAAGAGAATGGGGTTTGGAGTTTTGTATATGTGGGTAGCCACAAGGCTCAACTTAACTAGCTTGCTCATGCCTTGTCATTTATTGTCATAAAGCATCTTCTTTAGTATATGGATGAGAGTTTTATTGAATGCTTCTACTATGCCATTTGCTCAAGGGTAGTAGATGGTGGATTATCTTATCTTGTCTTACGGTGAAGTGTTAATCTTGGTGCTTTTGAATGCGACCATTATCGGATATAATTCATTAAGGCACCCCGAACATATGATATGGTTCTCACTTATCTTGGTGACCTTTAGTGGGATTGCCTCTGGAAAAAATAGTCGATGGTTAGAATGAACCGTTGACCCTTGGAAGAAGGAGGATCGATAGGATGACCTATGTCGGTACCCCAACACTCAAATGGCCATGAGACCAATGTAGGATGTAGAATTTTGGGTGGGTGATGTAGGACCACATCGTGTACCTGACATTGATGGCTTTGTCTAGATACATACATGTAATATGTAATCATCGAAGGCTAGTAGTATCCTAATCTCTTGATCTTTGCTTTCATCTTTAGATCAGCTTGGTGCGCTCTACATAGACCTGAGTGTACCTTGGTCATGATCCTATGGGCTTCATGTTTGTCCAAATAGCTTAACCACATTTGATCGAAAGACCGTCGATATAGGGTGTCATCCACGAGAGTATAGGAGAGAGCTCTCTATTTCACCTGATGAGTTTGTGATTTCTCTTGAGGTAGTTTATCGGTGTTCAAATAATCTATGAATAGTTGCCTACAATCTAGCTCATTGTCCTTATTGGTAATGGCAACCTCCCCTTCAAGATAAAGTCTCTCGATGAGTTTAGCATCAATAAGGGATAGGATTTGTCTATTTTGGACCCTTATTGGAATGGACTCATCTTCTAGACATGCCAATTCTTTGGCAAGTTTGGCCAAAGCATCTACTATTGTATTCTCTGCTTGGGGAACCTTGTAGATGACACTTCAGGGATTTGGGCCAGCAACTTCATGGTATACTCGTGGTAGTATCGAAGCTTAGGTCTGAGAACCTTGTAAGACCCGACAATCTGGTTGATGGCCAACTGAGAATCCCCAAAGATGTTGATACTCTTGACACACACTATAATGGTTAACTTCATACCAGTAATCAAAGCCTCATACTCAGCTTTGTTGTTGGTACAGGGATTGGAGAGAGTATGAGAATCTCATCACATCGCGGTCCGAAGTTAGGAGAACTATTCCTACCCCTACCTTTCCTGGAAGAGTAGATCATGGTGCTTCTACTTTATGAAAGGAAGCCACACCATCAAAATATATCTCCTATTGATGATTATAAATCTCCCCTAAGTTCATGATTTGTACATCAAGGAGATCGTCATGGAGGGGTACGAATGTGATATCAAACTGTGAGAGAATTATGGACCAACGTGTCAAACGTCTGGATAGTGTTGGCTGTGTCATGAAATAATATAGCGAATTTATTATAGAAATCAAGTTCACCTTATAAAAAAGCATATAGTGTCATAGCTTTTGGAATGCAAAGATCAAAGCCAGATAATGTTTCTCAATAGGTGGGTAGTTTGCTTGAGAATCGACGAGGAAGTAGAGAGCATTCCTTCCCTTGGTCATTGGCTTAACAAAGCACCTGGGGCATCAATGTGTAGAGGATGAGTGGCTACTTGATAGGCTAGAACTGGTGGCTTCACCAAATACTACTTAGTATCTTCAAATGCATGTTGGCTTGTCATCCCACTTGAACTTTGCATCCTTTTTGACAAGTGCCGAAAATTGCTTGCATCTCCCCGATAGGTTGGAGATAAAGCATCTTAGATATGCCAACCATCCTTGGAAAGATCTGAGTTTAGTTAAACTTTTGGGAGTTGGCATTTCTAAGATAGGTTTAATCTTTTATGGATCTATTTCTATTCCCCAATATCGGGCAATAAACCCAAGGAATTTTCCTGAAGCTACTCCGAATGCACACTTTAGGGGATTCATTTTTAGGTTATAATATCTTAACTATTCAAAAACTACTCTCAAGCTAAATAGATGGTCTTCCTTTTCTTTGCTCTTGACTACTAGATCATCAACATATCCCTCAACCTGATGATGGATGAGTTCGTTGAAGATTTGAGTCATGACCCATTGGTATGTGGCACCAGAATTTTTAAGGTTGAAAGGCACGACCTTATAATAATAGATTTCGATTGGGGTTTGAAAAGTAGTGTTTCTTTCATCCTTGGGGGCCATCTTGATTTGGTTGTAGCCAAATGACCCATCCATAAAAGAGAAAACAGCCCGAGATGAGGTGATGTCCGCCATTAATTCTAGTATAGGAAGAGGAAACTCATCCTTAGGGCATGCCTTATTTAAGTCCCTGAAACTGACGCATATGTGAATTTGGTCATTCTTCTTCTTAACTGGGACTACACTGGCTAACTAGGTAGTGTATTTTTTTCTTCCCTGATGAAACCAGCATCGATCAATTACTTGACTTCATAAATGACCTGTTGTTTGATTTATAATAGCATGCATCT
The DNA here is from genome assembly GCA_021442155.1 of Cymbidium sinense. Lineage (NCBI taxonomy): Eukaryota > Viridiplantae > Streptophyta > Magnoliopsida > Asparagales > Orchidaceae > Cymbidium > Cymbidium sinense. The sequence continues at coordinate 96,136,009 of CM038219.1, forward strand.
AAGAGCTTGCTTGATAGGGTTAGTGTTAGGGTCTATTTCTAGTTTATGGACTACCACATCAGGAGGTAATCTGGGCATCTCTTCATAGCTCCATGCAAATAAATTCTTAAACTCAATCAATAGCCTAACTAAGTCATTGGTTTATTCTTCATTCAGCAACGAACTGATGTATGATGGGCATAGATTTTCTTCCGTCTCAAGGTTGATTTCTTTAATCTTGTCAATTATTGAATGGATCTCCTCTTCAAATTTTTGTGGTGCATCATTGATTTGGAGATCACCTATATCATCTGAAGTTTCTAAACACACATCCTCATAAGAGCTACTGTGGTGTGAAATGAACCTATCGGAGTCCAAATGATTGGTAACAAGCGGTAGTAATGTCATCATTGGACCCACTATACTGAATCCTAGTCCTCATCTTGATTGTGCATCCCTGCCTTTGTTATTCCACAACTTTCGAAGTACTCTGACCTGTGCTTAGACCATGTGTAAGGAATCAAACCCTTCTTTACAAGAATAAGAACACAAGGCGAGCACCAATCAAAAGGAAATTCCGTTAATTCTTTATTTAAAATATCCTCAAGTCCTACATCAGTTTCTAGACTTGAGGATGATGATCCCAATAAAAATTGCTTGGCTTGACATCCACGGAAGGCGGGGATTCCTTAACTACTAAACCTTCAACTTTTGAGAAGGAAAGTGAGGTTAGAGCTAAGGTTCCTAACTCTTGATAGTTTCACATACGATTGAATATATTGTGCTAGGCTCAATCTTCATGTTGTCAAGTATCACCTCCAATGAAACCGAGGTGGGGTTGGTTTGGTATACTAATCACATTAGACTTGTCCTCCTGGATTCCAAGTCTATGTGAATAGTAGGTACTCTATGAGCGGAACATAACCCTTGTTGGCTAGGCTGTAGGGGTCTTCACCACGCCTCTATTTTTGCCTCACCTGCACTTTAGGTCGAGCTATCCTACCCACATGTCCATATGATGGAATGAACTGTGAGTGGAATGTGATATGCGGCTCTACTTCTTCTTTGATGTCCTTTTCTCGTTCACTTGTATTTTCATTTTTCTTTTCTTTTCTTTTTATATTTCTTATTTTTCTTTTGCATTTGAATTTTAACCAAGTTCATGAGAAAAGGTGTTTTGAGGAAGATAATAGGTCGCATCCTCATATATCTCAACTAAAATGGCTTTTCATCTCCTTTGACAGTATTTAATCTCATCCCTAAACTTGATGCACATGGAGGATGGAATCATCTTGTTCTAATGTATTCAAGGCCTATCGAGCAAAGCGATGAATGAAGTATTCAAATCAATAATATAGAACTTGGCTTCAGTCTTCCTATCACCTATCTCCAAAGGTAACACTATGGAACCTAAAGCCCTCTCGCCTTGTTCATTGAATCATCTCAATATCATCCGATCTCCTTAGAGTGTGGAGATGTCAATCCTCAAATAGGCAAGGGTCTTTAGATTCATAATGTTCACCAATGCACCTGGATCGATAAGAACCCTGGAAAGTCTAAATCTACCCATGTCCACTATAATGTATAGGGGACGGTTGTGCTCCATGTCCCCCAAAAGAAGGTCTTCATCTGTGAAAGTGACTTCTTGGGCTTCTCTGGAGTAATGTGCCTCCTCTCCAATAGCGTTCAGCTGAGCTAAGCATATCTATGGATCAAGAAGAGCCTTGATTAATGATTCCCTCATCTCTTTGGATAAGATAAGGGAATCATATATGCTTAACTTAGAAGGAAACTTTCTCAAGTGAGAGAGGACATTGTAGTCTACCTTAGGTTGATCCTCCACAAGCATATCTAAGAGTGGAGCATCCTGTGGAGGGGATTCTTGATCATATAAACCAATGAATTGTTTCACCTTATCTTGAGGTGTTGCTCTAGGAGGTAGAATCTTGCCACTACGGAGGTTGACTTCAGTGATCTTTTATGGCAGGTTAGTGGAAGATTCTACACGCGTGCTCACCTACGACTTCTCCTATGGGACCCTCAAAATGGAGATAATTCCAAGTTTATCTCAAGGAAACATAGTATTTAGAAGGAAGGTCCAACTCTGAATTAGAAAGAGGAAGATCAGAGTTGTTATAATTATTGTTTAAACTTGAAGAGTTTTCAGTAAGAGTAGAATTAGACAACCAATCATAAGTGACACAAATATAATTCAAACTAGCTTTATTCCATTATTTCTTAGATTTGGAAGGAGGTAAATAGTAGAAATCTAGTAAAGTAAGTGGGGGTGAGGGATTTGATGCCCTCATCCACCGATATAAGATGTTTACTATAAGAAGAGCTAGTTGAAGTAGAGGTGGTCGATGATGTAGAAGCTGCAATGATGGACTGGAGGCTGGGCTTGGTCCTTGGTTGTGCAACTTGGCTATCCCGGGCTGGCATAGACTGTTGCTACTGCTCTACAACCGTTCCCAAGTTTTCCTGCATAACTTGCAAACCTTCCTTGATGTTGGAGGTTTGAGCTACCTTAGGCACCTATAAGGAAACTTTCTTGATTTCGGATACAATCTTCTTAGAGTTTTGGGATAAGGAGATATCACAACCTTCTTTAGTTTTGGATGGATCGCAGGTATCCCTAAGGATTACTCTAATGGAAGTGGATGGTTGTTTCACAAGGTATTCCTTCGGGATAACTATGGCACCTGACTTGAAGCTATGTCCAAGCCAGTCCTTGAATGTAAAGCAATCCTCCAAAACATGACCAAACATGCGGTGGTAGGGGGAAAAGTTAAGATCATTACTTTTGCCCACTTCCTTCAGCCTTCTAGGTTCAGGTAGCTGAAAATCAAGTTTTTTTAAGAGACTCTTAAAAATTTTTCTGATTACCTCCCTCTTAAATGAATATATTTTGTTTAGTTTATCCATAAGAGTAGGTGGATTGTAGCTACCTGATGATGGGTATGTGTACTGCTGCTACTGTAGATATGGCTGAGGATGAGGTGGCAAAGGCCATGGAGGCTGCGTGGCGGGTGATCCTTGATGGGTAGAGGAGGTGGTGGAGGAACGAGGTCTCTCATCTTGCTCTTGTTGCTTCCCCTCTACTGCTATATCCGCCCTTGGCTTCTTCTCATAAGCTTTTTGTGGCTTTGGCTTTATTGAGTGATCTGGAAAAGGCAACTATTTGGCTTCTTTTGTAAACTAGCCGCCTTGTTGATTAGTTTCTGGAATGTTTTGATGGTAAAACCTTTGAGCTAAAAGGTGACCAGGCCATAAATATTCTTAAACAAAATTTCAATGGCATGCTATTCAGATAGTTACAATTCGCATTTCATACTCAAATTGTGTCATCTAAGAATATTTTCAATGAGGGACTCACTATGGTGTTTTTGAGCCACAACGAGATCGCCTACAATAACCCTTTGCTGAGCTCCAACAAATCCCTTATTAAAGAGTTGCTCCAACTCAGTAAAAGTATTCACTGAACTATTGGAAAGTTCAGCGTACCAATCAAAGGCTATGCATGCTAAGCTACTCACAAAAAGTCTAAAGAGTAAAGCATCACTGCCACCAATGTTGTAACACCTGACTCTGAAATGCGCAATATGTTGCCTTGGGTTCTTGCTGCCATCGAAGCTTTTGAAAGATGGTGGCACAAAACCCTTAGGATACTAGATGTCATTGAATTCTACTTGATAAGGTCTACCATTTGGAATCGATGATCCTCCTCGAGCTCGAGCCAATGCTTCTCTCACTTGCTGCTCAACCATGGTTTTGATGTCATTTTCCTGTACAGAGGTACTATCCACTACCTTCTTATACAAGCTGGTGCTACCCTGCTCTATTGGAGGTAAAGTCTTGGCTGGATCCAAGACATGCAACAACTCGGGCTAACTAGTCTCTGTTATAGTAGGATGCACTGTCGGGGCTTGGTTCTAAAGTGTCAAATTCTACTTAGTCTTGCTTCTTCCCCATCATCTATATTCATATCTTTCTTGAATCAACTTACCATTTAGCTCTTTGCAATACTTCTCTATTTTAGATATGATTGTGTTTAGGATTGCGGTAATAAAGTTCATAAGACTATCAACAACGGGTGTTACCTCTCATTTGTTATGATGGTTGTGATGTTTTCACTCCCTTTTGGTATGGTATCTTCATGTGATGTAACCCTTCTAATGAAGTTTGGATGCTCAATCATCCATTTCTGTGATTGAGCGATCTTTATCAACTTTCATTGCTCAATTTTTATTGCATTTATCTCTCTATTTGTATTATTTTACCTCTGTCTCTCTCTGTGTCACATGATTCTCCCTTCTCTTGAGGTTTGCTCCATATTACCAAGCTCTCTTGATCAGCATTGGCCAATCTTCCTTTCAATTATTAGTTAGCCATATTGTATCTTTTGAGAATGTTTTCTCTTACTTTTGGATGTAAGATAGGGATTTACTCACTAGGTGATTGTAGCTCTTTGGATAGATTGAGTTTATCCTCTTAGGATCTTGTAATGGCAATAAAATGCCCCCATGGGGTTTCCTTGCTTCTTCCCATCATATCTCATCCTTTTGAATTGCTGGGAGTGTTGGGCAAGCGGTGTGTCTTCTCCACACACCATCGATAGGAGGAAGGTGTCACCATGTACCCCTTAAATCTCTAGCAGATCATCTTCATTAGGATCAAATGACCTTTTCATGATCACCATGCATATCCAAGATCTCCCTCTTTCCCTTAGATGAGTGGAGGGATGGTGAATGATACAAAAGATTGTGGAGGTAGGATCCTTGTCATGAGCGATAGACATCTAACCTCTGGCCGAAGAGCTAACCCGGAGATACTCACTAGAAGAAAGATGCTCACGGTACAGATCGGATGAGTGGGTACTCTGAGGATCTATGGCCATAGAACTAAACTATCTCCTCCTCTCTACTATCTCCATATACTCGCGATGGTGGTGGTGATGGAACTACTATGGGTGCCATTCCTTCTTCACCATAATTGGGGTAGAAGGTCAAATCTCCTCTTGGTGTAGATGGGATGGGATCTCTTCTGCGATCACCAATGGGGTTCTTTTCTCCCTAGATGCCGCCTTCATGGCCTTCGCTGGAACAGTGGATGATGGAACATGTACTAGAGATGGTGAGGTGAAGATTGGTGGAGGCACCGACTCTCTTAATAAGCTCCTCTCATGGTGGGTAGTATCCCCATAAGATGTTATTATATGATCAACATGGGTAGCAGTGGAAAATCAATAAAGGCTAGCAACTGTTATGCCTTGTCGCATAGTAATCTCACTATGGGGCCTCCGGCCCTTCACACTGATACCTATGGGGAATGGTGAAGAATCAAATCCACTTTGATGGTCATAGCTCACTACGGCATGACTTGGCGCATCACCTCCTCCTCTCGAGGGATAACTGCTGTGGAGGTGGCAAATCCTCAACATCCTCTCTATTAGATCCAGAGAATGGGTGGAACTTATTTTATATGACCAGTGAGGAAACCATCCTAAGCAACTCCTCATGAAGGTAACTACCTCTGGCTCAGCTGTCTGTATGATATCGATCATGTGGTTTTATTTTGGCGTTGGATCCATATATACTAGACCCATCTCAACAGGAGACAATCCTTGGAATCGAGCCTTTTGAAGGAGCCAATGAGGGATTTGGGCGAATTCACTTGTTGAGCCACAACCTTCCTCTTCAATGGGGATCTCAATGGTAACTCAAGGATGACCGGCTTACTCATGTTGGTCCACTCACATGTGATCTTAGCCCCTCAAAGCCTCAGCCAAAATGGATGAGGTGGGTGAAGTCAGGCTGCAAGAGAATGGCCTGATCCAAGGCCAAGTCTATCCCGAAAGGAAATGTGAACACGTATTTCTATGCTGCCATTCAAAACTGAACTGAAATAGACTAAGAACTAACAGAAAGTCTGCAATATTGAAGAACAAACCCGAATCAAATTTTTGCTTTGTTGATTTTTGAATTTTGATTAAGAATTTGAACCCACACTCAACAACTTTAAAGTGTTAAGTGGAGCTCAAATGAATTTAGAAGAGAGAATTTTCAATTGATTGGAAAGGAGATTTTTTGAATGTAGAATTCATTTTTAACAAATTTGTGTATGTTGAAAATGGATTCAAAGATTTTTGGAGTTTGATACTTCCATAGGTTCATATTTGAATTTGATTTTTGATTGTTTGGGGACCCTTCATTTAACAAATTTGAGTATGCTAAAGTAAAGGGTCAATTGATTTTGTTTTGATGTGTGATTTTGGAATTTACTCACTTAGCAAATTCGGGTATGCTAGGTGAGGTGTTTGAAAATAATTTCTTCTTTTGTTTGCTTATTTGTGGATCATGTGTAAATCCAAACATGGAATCCTCATTTAGCAAATTTGGGTATGCTAAATGAAGAATCCAAATGTGTTTTATTTTTGTTGATTTTTGAAAAGAGGATTATTACCAAATTTAGGTATGCTAAGAAAATCCAAATGTATTTTGTTTTTAATGATTTTTGAAAAGAGGATTCTTAGCAAATTTAAGTATGTAAAGGAAATCCACATATGTTTTGTTGACTTTGAAAAGAGGATTCTTAGTAATTTTAGGTATGCTAAGGAAATCCAAATGCATTTTTTTTTTTTTTAGATTTTTGAAAATAGAATTGTTAGCAAACTTAGGCATGCTAAAAAAATCCAAATGTGTTTTATTTTTGATGATTTTTGAAAAGAAGATTCTTAGCAAATTTAGGTATGCTAAGGAAATCCAAATGTTAATTCTGATTTTTTATTTTGATTTTGATTTTTGAAAGAGGGGATCTTCATTTAGCAAATTTGGATACGCTAAATGAAATATCCAAATGTTTTTTCAATTTTGAGAAATGAAAGATGTTAATTTTATTTTGAAAATGTGTTTGTTGATTTGATTTTGAAAATGATTGTTGTATTTTGAAATGAAATCTTCATTCAATAAATTGAAGATATTCATTTTGTTTTTGAAATATGATTGTATTTTTTTGAATGAAATCTTCATTCAACAAATTGAATGAAGATGTTCATTTTGAAAATATGATTTATATGAAATATTCATTCAAATTTTTTTTGGAAAATTTTAATGAAATTTATGAAATCTTCATTCAACAGATGTTCAAGATGAAAATAAATATGATTTTGGATTTTATTTTTGGAAAAATGAATGTTGAATTTTATTTTGAAAATGAAATCTTCATTCAACAAATTAGATGAAGATGTTCATTTGTGATTTTGCATTTTATTTTGAAATGATCCTACAAATAACAATCATGAAGATTGTAAGATGAGCATGATTTATAAAAGATTTTGTGCAAATATTTTATTATGTGCATTTTGAAAAAGTGCTTTTAGAAATTGATATTTTTGTAAAGGGTTTATTTTTTTCTTTATTTTTGGAATGAACCTTACCTTACCATAAAATTGATAAGTAGAAATTCTTTAGTTATTTCTTTTTATTAAATTTTATTTTCACCTATTCATACAAAGTACAAACCCACTATCGATACTTGAAGACAATGATCATTTACCAAAGATGAAGAGAGGAACATTCCCCAGCGAAGTAGCTAAAAAAATTTGTGATGAAAATTTTGATTCTTCATCTAATCTTTCAGGAAGAGAGAAAAGAAATAAATGAAGAACCAAAAATATTCTCAAACACTCCTTATGGTGGACACCACACAGATCCGTAGATGTTCTTATTAGGGTGATTGGGTACGTCATTGAGGAATGATGTACTATCTCGAGAGACAGAAGTCACCATCCTACAAATGGACGTAATTACCTTAATAAGGACTCCTAAGGACTATGGGTCTTTAGAATGTACTAGAGATTCTTCCCCTACTTTACATGAAAAGTAAGCGGGGTTTATTTTAAATTGGGTTAGTTAAGTTCCCCTGGCAAGCCCCATAGTTAATTACATCCTAAGGAATGAAATTTTTTAAGAATACTCTCGATCAAGGTAAATGATCATTGTCTCCAAAGATTTTAAAGATAGGACTATCAATCAATTGATTTAATTTTAGAAGATCAGTTGGGATTGATCAAGATGAGGGAGTTATTATCAAAATCAAAGGAAGATGAGTAGGGGATGCTTATGATATTAGAAATCCTAGTAAGCATCCCAAACTATCCTATGGTTGGGCTTTATATTTTTGAAATTAAGGGGATTTATTTTTTTGAGTTAAATTTTTATTAGAAATCTAGGACATATAATTCTATGACACAAGATCACAGAAATGCCTAAGAAGTAAGGATTTATGCATGTAGCCTGCAAAGGGAAGTAGCATCCTCTGGACCTAAATCTAGGGAGCTTTGGCTAGGGTCGAAGCATAATCTAAATCCAAGATGAAAGTGGGTATTTGGTTTACCTCCACAAGAGAGGATAAACCACCTGACTATAGGACTTACAACTGCCTGGGGGTGGCCTCCAACTAACTCCTCCTACGATTTTAAATACATGTAGGCAAGTCATATGCTTTTGCAAGATAGTTAGATTATTGTTATTTATAAAGAGACTAAGTTCTTAAACACACTCTCTAAGAGACTAGATCATATAGGGCATGATTAATGACTTAAATCTAATGCAAATTTTTATTTATATTTTATTTTTCATTTTTGGACAATTCATTTGACACAAGCTTTAAGATTCATATGCCTAATGCATGAGAAATTGGATTATGGGCCAAAATCAACGAGAAAGGAGGTGCGTTTTCACCATGGCTCTCAAAGGTCAAGCTAAGTTCTCTGACAAAGGTGGAAGCCCTCCATAACAAGAGTGAAATAAGATGCTTTTTATGCTTGATGTAAAAATATACAACATCTAGCTAAGGGGTTGCTAAATCTTTTATCTTGTTTTATAACCTAGGCTTTATGTGAGGTTATGAGTTATTTATTTTTTTTAGTTTTGAGTTGATTAGTTGGATAGAAAATTTATTTTTCTAAGAGCCTAATCATCATCCAGGTCATACATCAAAGCAAGGAAGAAACTAGGAAAACATACCATCTTAATGCACAAGCTAAACAAGCATCAAATAATTTATAAAGCTAGCGCAAAAGAATAAGAGGTCATTTGTGGTTGGGCTCCATCACACAAACTCGAAAACAAATTGGGTAGTCGAGCTCTACCCTTATACAACCTAGATTACAAATGAATTAATTACAATCAAAAAGGAATTCATGTTATGGGGGTCTTCATTCTTCATTTCTTCATTCTTCTTTCTTCTTTCTTCTTTTGGTTAGTTGGAATGTGATTATTCCAAAGGATTCACATGATACATAAGACATAGTCTTATGACCAATGTTCATCCTAATCCCCCATAACAATCATTCTAAATCCTAATTACAAAATTACATGAAAATGGGAAAAAGTAAATATAACTAAAACCTGTAAAATAGATATTAACTAAACAAACCACATAATCCCAAGCATGTACATGACTAAATTGGACTTAGCACCCCACACATGGATAACAAAGTCCACCTAGCTTATTTTGGATTGTGCTTAGGGGTATAAGCAATATGCACAGCAAAAGTAGTTATATTTTCATTACAGCGCCCCTTAAGCATAATCCCCTGCAGAAGATAATGATTAGACTAAGAACGTTCTACCATTTAGTCTACGCACATACACCCTAACATCCAAACTAAAATATTATATCACAAAATAAAAGTAGGCATCAAACCATGCACCGCTCTCACATAGGACTAGAAGTGATGACTTAGCCTAATGTGTGTGTCATTTAAGGTTTCTGTAGCATGTCTTAGCTAGGCTTTAAGGTTAGAGTTTTCTAAGTATGAAGGTTCAACTTAGAGGGTGGTTTCATTTAAGTGGTTTAGTTGATTTGGTTAAGTTTTATTTCATGATTTGATTTGGTTTGAATGAACCTACAATTAATTACTAAGTGTTGTAAAGAGAGGAAAAGAGAATAGGGCTTCTTTGTCCTCCCTACCTTAAGTAATTTCTAAAGTAGATTCATTAATAATTTTTGTTTAGTGAATATTTTATTATGTGTTTTAATTAATCATAAGTTTATATTTTTTTCTAAATAAACTTATTCAAAAAGAAAGACATTTTAATATAAAGTAAAGTGAATTACTATCACAAAATACACAACACTTTATTTCTTTCCAACATGTGTATCATGCATATGGACGAATCCTAAGCATAGTTATACATGAAAATGGAAGTGTTAGCACACCTTAATAATGAATGCTAAGACATATTTCTTAAGAAAATTTAGAATATTTTATGTATGCATATTTTTGTTAAGTAGAAAAGAGAGATTTTTTTTATCCATTATTCAAATGCACATTTGCATGTATGGAATACATAAGTGAGTACGACGCCATTATTTTCTACACTAAGGGTGTAAGGTACAAGACCTACTTGGGGCTAATTAAAGCCTCACAACCTCGGGATGTCTAGACTAATATACCACTTTTCTTAAACACATGTGCATGTACAAAAAAGAAATGAATGGAAAAAGAGTCATGCAAAAAAGTTTATGTTTGTTTGTTTGATTTGGTTATGCAATTTATATGTGCAAGTGTGAATAACCCTTTTAAATGATAACATTGGAATGAATAGGAATGGATTTAATCAAGTGTTGTGTTCTTTTCAAATGGACTATACACATTGCAAATCCTATTCAAAACTATGTTAAAAGAGAAGAGAAGGAAAGTCACATAATGCACATTTTATATTATACTCACATGCAAGCATATAAGTAATTATAAGTAGCATATCTTTCATTTGTAATGTTTAATTTATAAATTTTAAAAAATAATTTGATTTAGTAGTTATAATAGTCATTCATATTCTTACTTTATCCAAAACATGTTGAGATAAAGGAAACATTTCATTTTAATTTGATTTTTCAAAAGACATGAATGCATGATTTTTATTTGGAATACACATTTAGCATGCTAGGAAATAAAAAAAGTGATGAAAGCATATAATTTCAATCACCTTAATTAATTCCTAAAGACAATCCTATGGAATAAGATTAATTAAAGTGAATCAAAATTGTTTAAAGAAATTTTTATTTTTGTTTTGATTAGAAAATGTGAAAAGGTTTGTTGATCCTAACCCATCTCCCACATGTGTGTGTTGTTTTAGTTTAATTTTTTAGAACCATTAGATTGATTTTATGTTTTGTTTAGGTTAAAGTGTAAATTAAGTTAATTAAATACCCATTACCTACACCTCCTTAACATAATTATTCAAACAATTGTGAGCCAACATATGACATGCAACCACATTGAATTTAAATCAGCAATGCACCCTAAGAAAGAAAGGGTCTAATGCAATTGGCTCATAATTATTGATTAATTAAGCTAAGGGGTTTAATTAAGTACTTTCATAACCCTTCCCACACATGTATGTTGGATTTGATATCCTTAAGTTTATTTAGGTTATTGAACACCTAAGTATCTACCCAAGAAAAGATTGATTAAGTGATTAAGATTCTGGATTAATTTTTGATTTTGAATTTGGTTAATTAAACTATTTAATGAAATGATTAAATCATTAATCAATTTGTGAATTAATTAAGTTCTCATTCAAGTGAAATAGACTTAGAGGAAAGATTTAGAAAATGCATCGTAATCTCATTCCCTAAGTCTATCCACTGTTTCAAGGTGGTTAACAAATTTAATTAATGAATTTCTCATCATTTAATAAGTTAATTAACCATTTAATTGATTAAAGGAGTGATTTGAAGTGAATCAAGCAATTCTTCTAATTAAACCATTAATAAATCCCAAAAAAATTAAGAGAGGTAGAAGTCATCCCACTAAACATACCTGAGAAGTTTGGAATTAATCAATAAAATAATTAAAGACTAATTAACATAATTAAATTCCCAATAAAACTCAAATTGCATGAAATATACTATTCAAAATTAATTAACTTAATTCTATATTATTTCCCTTTGAAATATCTTCAAAATGCATTTGAGTTTGTATTTTTTTATTTTTCTACATTTAGTTATGTAATTTTGAAGTTTTTGTGATTAGGGAGTAATTAAATAGCCTAATTATATAACTAATCCTATCGGGGCCACGTGGACCACTGATGTCGCGCACATTTTCCACATGGCATAATGGGATTCATTAGTTAAGTTGTCACATCGGCTACACAATCAGCCGGCGGTGTTATACGCTTTCCCTTGGACCATCTGATCAAAGATCGGACTATCAAGATCAAGCCCGTGGTATTAAAGGGATTAATCACGGAATCTCACATGGATTAATCAGGACCGTCCATCTAAAACATGCGGGATGGATGGTCCGTGATTCATCCCTGCCCTTGCCTGCGAGAGACGGCAACCGTCCGTCCCTTAGTGCTTGATCCGAGATCACTTGAGCTCAGATTGAGTGGGGATTGATCACACACCATCTAGAGGCAACAAGGAAAACATCCAATGGTCAATTTCTAATGGGATGAAACTTTCTTTTACAAAGGACTAAGGAATCCTACACCTAAGCTCGGTTTTGAGGCATACCTCATCGAAGGTTATCACCGGTGCTCCCAATCATCGAGGTAGCTTTGTCTAGTGGAGACAAAGCCTTGTTGAAGGTTTGAAGGTTTGAGGTTGAGTAGATCTTCCAATTGGCCAAACTCCTCCTCCTAAGCTTGCGGCTTTGGTCTAGCTCCCTCCTCCCATGCCTTGGAAGCTTGGAAGAAGCTTTGGATGAACTTGATTGGGTCCTCTGAGGGTGCTTGCAAGATCAATTGGCTTTTGGTTGAGTGATGGATGAGTTGGAATTTTCAATGAGCTCCCCTATTTTCAGCTTGAGGAAACTGAGAATGGAGAAATGGGAAATTCTTGAGGAAGCTAGAAGAAACTTGGAGAAGCTTGCCCTGAGTTCCTATGGCTCAATCGAGTGTGAATGATCTAAATTCAAGTGAAATTAGGGGGAGCATATCTCCCCCTACAAGGATCAGATAGCTGAGCTTCTCCTTGATGTTTTGGGTCAATTGGCTTGATTGATTAAGTTTATTAGGTTGTTAGGGGTGGCATGTGATTGGTTTTGGCAGAGGAAAGGAGTGGAGAAGTTTTCATGTGCTCATTTGAGTGGAGGAGTGATCCCATGTGGAGAACTTCCTATTGGGTGGTCGTTTTGGCCTTGGGTTGGGTTTGTCTGACCTAAACCCATTGGGTCATGTGCACCACACTCATTAGTATCCACTTGGTCTACTAAAAGGGTGCCAAGTGGTCATGAAAAGGATATGACCAAATTCCAAGTGGAAATGGTCATAGGTTACCCCTTGACCTAGGGGTAAAATGGCCATTTGACTTTGATTTAACTATGGGCAGATTTAGAATAGTTTGAAATTGGGTTGGGCCAAATTTCAAAGAATTTGGAATTGATTTGATGTCATTTGGCTCATGTTGACCCATTTAGGTCAAAATGGATCAACTTAGGTCAAGTTGACCAATTGGTCAAATTGGGTCAAACCATGGGTTGGGTCAAGTTCATATGACCATTTAAAATATTTTTGCATCATTAGTTTGGTTCAATTTAGTTTATATTTGGTTTTGGTTCATTTGATTTTATTTAGATCAAATGGGTCATTTGACCTAATTGGGTTAGGTCATGGGTTGGTTTAGGTTTGGTTGGTCATTTGAATGTGTTGTAAGCTTTGGTTTCAATCAATTTTGGTTTGATTTAATTTTGGCTCAATTTGACCTTTTAGGTCAAGTTGGGTTCATGGAAATTAGACTAGGTTAAGTCTAGTTAGCCAATTGAGGCTTTGGTCAAGTTCAACAAGTGGTATAGAATGAATTTGACCCATTGGTTGCAATCAATTTGGCTTAGATCAAGATTTGATACATTTTGACTTTTTAGGTCAAGTTAGGTCAACTTGGGTCAAGTGGCCAATTGAGCTAGGTTAGGCTCAAATGATGACTTGGTCAAGTTCAAACATTGATCATGAATGGGTTTAGATCAATGGTTTCAATCAATTTGGCATATATTGGATTTTGGCTAGTTTAGGTTTTATTTTAGCTAAGTGTTGACTTGGTCAACCCTTAGGTTTGACTTGGTTTGACCCAATTTGAGTGATTGATCATCTTATGATGATTGTTGCTCACAATGTGAGGCTAAGATGGACATAGTTCAATCCAATTTAAGTCGGATTAGAATTTGGATCAAAAAGGCACTTTAGCCCACTTTAGATCAACTAAGCCTAAGTGGGTCAATCTGACTTGATCAAGGCTTGAATCAAGTTTGATTAAACTCACATATGGACTTATGATTGAAATAGAAATACATTTGCAAGTGTTTTGAGTCAAATGTGTTTTGATTCATTTGACAATTTCAAGTTCAAAGGGTGAACATGAGTTTGATTTGGGTTTGATTTTTTGAATTTAGTTTTCATTTGGTGATTAAATTTTGGGTTTATATTTGGATTCATGATTGAAGGATTGATTGAATCATGAAGAAAAATCAAGGGTTTGGCTTGATTTGAGTTTGATTTGGTTAAGTTCAAGAATTTGACTTGAAAGGCTTAGGTTGAATTTAGGTTAGATTGGGTTTGAGTTTTGAATTGATTTTTGGATATTTGAATTTATATTTCATTTATATTTGTGAATATAAATGGGTTATGAGAAAATCTTTTGAATTTGAAGTGATTTGAATTTGATTTAGGCTAAGTCCATAAGATGGAATCAAAGTGTCTTAGGAAAGATTTTTGAATTTGGAATTCAATCATGGGTTTCAATCATTTGGAATTGATTCATGATTTGAGAAAATCCATTGGAATTGATTTAAGTTTTGAGAAAATCAATTAAGTTGGAAGTGATTTGAGTTTTGATGTTGGTATTGGTTTGAGTTAATCAATTTTGGAATTGATTTGAATTTGAGGTTGATTTGGATTTGAGAAAATCAATTAAGATGGAATTGATATGAGTTTGGAGTTGGTATTGAAAAATCAATTAAGTTTTGAATTGATTTGAGTTTGAAGTTGGTATTGAGAAAATCAAATAAATTTGGAATTGATTTGAGTTTGAAGTGGAATTGCTTTGGAATTTGAATTGGATTGATTTGGAGTTTTATTTGGATTTGGAGTTTGACTTGAAAGAAAGAAGTGAGAAGTTGGTTCAAGCTATATGGTAGGCAAGTTTTCCTAACACCCTTAAGGCATGACTTATTCCTATGGCTAACTCTTCTAAGTCTCTAGGGTTAGGTTGAGTGTTCACCTAATCATTAGAAGTGTCTTAAGACTAAGGAAACTCTTAGTGTCTAAGAGGAGTCTTATGTCTAAGATGGAGAGGTTGAGAGCTCATCCTAAAAATGAGATCAATAGTCTCATATTTTCAAGATGTCCAAACTATATTTCTTTCGATTCATAATTCATACATGTGGGAATTATATTCAAATTTTTAATCATTTATATTCATTTATATTTAAAGTAGTACCTATCTTTTAATTGATTTAAAGAAAATTAATTTGAGATTTACTAGTTAATAGCCACACTACTTATTTCAAATGCATGCAATTAATGTAGTCTCTTCTATCATTTTAAAGGCATGAATGCATGAGCACATGAAATATAAAAAAAAAATTATAGATAATTTAAGCAAAGCAATTAAACTTCATCAAACAACATATTTGGGTTTATTAATTCCTAAGAGTACTCACATTATAATAAACACCCTTAATCTTAATCAAGCTCATTAAGTATTGATTTTAGGATTTTGAAATATTTAAATCTAAAGAGAATATCAAATTATTAAAATTATCTCTTAACCCACCTTTGTTCATTAATTAGTTTAAAGCTAATTTAAGTGAATTTTATAGATTAATTAACTTGGACTAATTATTTAATTATTTAAAACCCAAAAGTACCTCTAAACTTAATTAAACCTTAAATATGTGCCTATAAATTATGATAAAATTAATGGAGACTCATAACCATAAAATAAATATGCCCTAAAAATTCTAATATAATTAAGCTCATAATTAAATAAAGAAAGTAAGGCCCAAATTGTCAATTACACTTAAAATGTCCCAGACCAATGGGGAATCTTAATTTCATTGAAAGCCTCTATATTAGCTCAGCACATAGAGGCTTTGATCAAAAAATTTAAGGAATTAAGCTAATTACTATTATTTTTCTAAGTTTGAGGTTAATTACTTGATTTAATTAATTAAATAAATACATTTACGGGTGATTTTAAGAAATAACTAGGATTGGAGGTCCTAATTAATTTTCTTGATCACATTTACATTTTATAGATTAATTAAGTTCCCATAATTAATTTCATAAGTTTTTGATTTTAAATATTTATTAAATGCACAAAATAATTGATTAAGGCTTAAAAATTATAATTTCTCAAATTAATTGACAAATTGGTTTGGAAAAATTATGAGAGGCAAATATCATCCTAAGGTATTAACACACAAATCACAAATCAATTAATAAAGTAATTAAATCTTACTTAAACTAATTAAGTAAATTTTTAAATCTTAATTAGTCATAGTTCATTGGATAAAATTTCAGGATTTTATTTTTCTTTAATTATCCTTTGTTTAAGATTTCTAAAATGAGTTTATTTATATTTTTAGAATTTTTTTATAATTAGTTATGATTTTTTGAAGTTCTAACTAATTAAAATACTTTTTAATCTTTAATTAGCCCAATTACAAGATTGACGCCACGCCGGTGCTGATATGGCATGACAAGATTAGTTATTTAAATAATCAACTCTAACTTAGGAGTGCGCTTTCTCATTTGTCGATCATAGATCAGATGATAGAGATTAATTCCACTATTTAAAAGGATTTAATCAAATAAATCTAATGCGATTAATCTCGACCAGCCATTCTAATCACATGTAATAGACAATAGATGATCCATCATCTACCCACAATGAAAGACGGACATTGTCCGCCTTTTGCATCTCGATTCGAGCTCGTCACAGCTCATTCTATGGTGGATTGAATTCCAAATTAATTAGGGAGGTGTTTTAAAGGGATTCTTTGACTTGATTCGTGTCACATGATAATTTCCTTCACAAAAGACCAACACCTAAGGGGGTCAGAGCTACAATTTGAGAAAAATACCTCGTTAGAGCTAAAGACTAGCTGCCTATCAACTGAGGTAGCTTCACCTTAAAGAGGCAAAGCCCTGCCTAGAAGATCCTCCCTTGCCTCCTCACCGATTGCTCCCGAGATCAAGCTCCACCGTCGCTCACCAGAGTTTGATTGAACTTGGTCTTCAGGTGATCAAATCGAATAAGAATCAATTCATTTTGGTTCACTTGTGCGCAAGTAAGGTATTGAAAGAATAATTAAAGTTTTGTGGAGGTTTAATGAGGTTGGACGGAGAGGGTGCTCAGGCTGAGAAAGGGGTTCATCTCGCCATTAGTGGGGTGCTCGGGTTGCTGAGGGGAAGCTCGAGAATTAAGGAGAGAGCTCTAGGGAATGTCTCTATTGAGTTTGAATGGGAGAGGAGTATATTATCCTCACTTTGGGAACTAAGCCATGGGATTGGTTCAGCCTTTAATAACTGCCCGGTTGGTGTAACTGGCCAGAGATGATAATAGACTTGTGAGGTGAATGTGCTTAAGTGGCTAAGGGAGCCTGGTAACCTGCTATAGAGTGTACACCTCTTTTAAGGTGGACCAATGGCCAAGGAGAGCAGGTCCTTCCCTTGGTCAAGGACTGAGCCCAATAGCTTTGGGTTAGGTTGGGTTAATGGTCCTATGTCCATAGAGAGCCAAAGATAGCTATCATGGGCTAAGGGAGTAGGTAGGCCTTCCAATTGGGAATTTTATCTCATTTGAAACTCTTAGTTTACTTGATTTGGGTCAAACATAGGTTGACCTCTCTTGGGTTGGTCAAGGGAAACCTAAGGATGAGTCATGACAAGTTTTGTTGGGTTTGGGCTTAGTTTGATTGTGTTTGGCTCAATTTGACCCATGTAGATCAATTTAGATTCAAAAAGGTTAGGTTGACCAATTGGAGAGCTGTTGGATTAAGTTCAAATGATCATTTGAGTGCAATGATATATTTGATTTGATTTAATTTGGCTTATATGAGTTTATTTGGGTCAAATGGATTAAGTTGACCAATTTGATTGGATTGACCAAATTGGGATGGGTGAAGGGTTACTTTCTTGATTGATCATTTGAGAATGATTGTATGTGTTGATTTGGATTGTAGTGGGTTGTAGTTCAATTTGACCTTTAGGTCAAATTGGGCTAAGTAGGTCAATTGTTGGTTTGGTCAAATCAACTTTAATTGAGGATTGGAGTGTGTTCCATGATCAATTTGTGATTGATTGGAGGCAATGGTTCAAACCAATTTAATTTAGGATGAGTTTTGACTCACATTAAGTCTTTAGGTCAATTTTGCAATTAGATGATCAATCATGATCAACAATCATTTTAGAAGAGATTGGATGAATTGGTTTGGTCCAATTTGAGTTGGATTCAAATTTGAATCAATTTGAGCCTTCATGCTAAATTGGGCTAAGTGAACCAATTAGCTTGATTGGGTTCAATTGAGGTCATGTGAGTGTTGGAATGTGTCCAATGAGGAGTTTGAAGTTGATTGATAGTTGAATTGAGTTAGATTAGATTTTGGCTCACTTGACCTTTTTAGGTCAAGTAAGTTAAGTTGGTCAATTGAACTAATTGGTGGCATTGAATGGGTTTAAGTGGATTGGAGTGTTCAATTAAGAGTTTAGAATGATTGTGAGACATGGATTGATTCAATTTAGCTTGAATTAAATTGAATTGAATTTTTTTCCTATGGAACTCAAATGGGACAACTTGGATTGAGGGCCAATTTAGCTTGGTTTAGTTTAATTGATTTGTAATTAGGTTTAAATCAAGTTCAATTGATATTCAAATGAGTTAGAGTGAATTTTATTTTAATTATATTGAGATGATTTTGGATTTGGCCCTCTTAGGCCCAAATGGGCTAGGTTAGGTCAACTTGACCATTTGGCCAAATTTGAACAATAATGAGTCAAATCAGGCATAGGATTATGTCATTTTGGTTAAGGTTTAATTTTGAGGACATTTGGTTTGAGTTTGAGAAGTTGGCTTGATATTGAAGGCTAATCGTATTTATGGTAGGTAAGTCCTCATTATTTTGAACCAGGGATTATCCTTAGGGTAGAACCCTATAAGTCTCTAAGCTTAGGATTAGTATTCTCCTAACCAGTAGAAAGTGTCTTAACCTAGAATACCTTATTGCCTAGATAGATCCTAGGTCTAAGGAAGAGGTAGTTAGCCTCATTCCAAAAGTTAGGTCAATACGTACTTTGGTCAACTCTATAATAGCTTAGGTTTAGTTAAATTAACCTAGGTTTAAGTTAATAAAAAGTCAAACTAGATTTTGTTCATCGTAGGTAAGATCTACTTTAATTTAAAATTATGTCTAGCCAATAGCACCATAGGCTTAACTAAGTCAAGGTCCATAGGGTCATTGCCAATGAAACCTACAACTTTGGTCAACTAGGATGGGTGAAATAGAATCAATTTCTTTAGATTGGATTGTATTAAGATTGGTTTACGATTAACCTAGATTAGGATGAATCTAGATTTACTAATGAGCTATTTGGTTAGCAAGAAAATAAAGTAATGCATTATATTCCAAATGTAGTGAAAAGAAAATGCTTGTATTTGGTTGGCAGAAAAAGGAATGGAATGTAAAATTATAATATATTCCTTTTTTAGTATTTAGTTCAAATCTAGTAAAAAAGAATTTCACCTAATTTGAGTGAATTCCATTTACACTGATCGATATAAAGTGTACAACTGCCACTCGCCACTGCTAGCGCCACCCGTTGTCGTCATCGGCCCACCCCACCTTATCCCCACCACCTAACTACTAGCAAGTGCCTTCCGCCATTGGCGACCATCCCGCCGCTAAGAACCAACAATCGCAACCCGTCATTGATGACCAATCTTGATGCTATTGTCAGCAACCGCTTTTGAAATTTATATTAATTTTATGTTTATTCAAGTTAAACTCTTAAATTTGATTTGTATCAGTCAAAACAACGACAAAGTATTTCAAATACACTACATTTATTTTACATTGAATTCATTTTACAATTCCTTCTTTTTTTAGCCAACCAAATAGCCGCTAAATCAAAGCTATAAGAAGTCCTAGAATAGTATTAAACCAACTTGAAAGGAGTTCAATCTAGTTGGTCCTACGAGCTTATGTCTACCAAGGCTAGAGTCAAAGATAAATTGATAATCACATAACCTACGTACAAAGCTAGGTTAAGGGATTCAACCAACCTAATAGGGCCAATGGTGGCTTAATTTCACTAAGGTCAAAGTCGAAGGAGATCATAAATCATTGGAAATCATGGTATGCTAGATTATATAAAAATTAGTCTGATGGAATTATAAGGTTTTTATCCTTCAAGGCTAAGATGGTACTAAGTGCATTTAAAATTATGTAAGACTGGCTCAAATAGAATTAGTCTAATAAAGCCAATGTGGCTTAAATTTGGTAAGATTAAATCAAGTGAGAATCTAAAGGCACCTAGTGCTATGAAGCCTATCTAGTGGGGCCAATGGTGCTTTGATCCACTAACATTAGGATGAATGTAAAATCAACTCGAGAGGACTAAGGTTGAGTGACATAAGGTTGAGTGAGTGTGTGTGTATTACTAGTTGATTTAATGATGCTATAATTTATATGGGGTAATCAAAGGATTTGCTAAGTGTATTGCATGAGTGAATCAATACATAACAACCATCAAGATGATCATTAAGCATGTCAAAAGTATTTACAACTTGGAGTTGGACATAAAGATGAACGACATGAAGATTTAGGTTGATATGTCATCAAGATCAACACATAAAGTTAGGTGTCATACTGTTTTTAAGGAGTTTTAAATTTAATGTTTTTAAGGTGTCTTTATGTATCTTGAATTTTCTATATTTACTCAAAATTTAATGAATTTTTTTATTTAAAAAATTATCTTTTAATATACTTTATTTTGAGCTTTAATTTCAATTTCCTAGATCTAGAAAGTAATTTCAAATCAAAATTATATTTTGGTTCATATTATTGTGAAGACATTTGACATTTCCAAATTCCCTTTATCGATAAATAGTAACATGATGAAAATATTGCTTAATATTGCAAGAATTACTATAGATTCGAAAATAGTTGCTCTAAAAATCTTTTAAGCTCATAACTCAATAATAGCTCTTATGAAAGTTTCTTGAACGCTTTGTTAAACCCAGTAATTGCTGCTCTACATTTCTTATATTCAGGGAAAGTATAGAATAAATAAATTATACCTTCATTATATCTTTTAAATATTATTAATATATTTAGTAATGACCAATATATATTTCCATTTATAAATCCTCAATAGCCTCATCTACAGTTCGCCAGAGCACACAGCTACAGTGCCCAGCAGTTCTTATGGAGAGAATCTAGAACTCGGTAGTGTTTTCCTCAACCTGCTCTGCTTTTGAGGCTTCTCTTTATAATTATAGTCCTTTTCTAGCAAAATTTGGGAGAAATATAAAAAGTAATTCACTGCATGCTATTTCAAAGTTTCTTCAAAAGATAATAGTATAAAGAAGCTAAATTCTGTTATTTAAATAGTGAAATCAAAATTTTGAGAAGTGAAAATTTGTGAAGCATTTTGTTTAAAAATTCTGAAGAGATGTGCTTCATTGTCCAAATTAAATGCCAAACCAGTTAAGTTTATTATCTATAGCTATTTTTTATTGTTTTAATGCTTTTTTTAATGAAAATTCAGGCAGCTTTTCTAATTATTTTTGGAGCAAGCAAGCGAATTATTTGGTGTATTCTATTGAGGAGCATTTTCTATTTTTTCTTGATAAAGAATTATTGCAGCATATATTCGTTACAGGAAAAGCTAAGTATTATTTGTAATTAATTTATATTGGATCCTCATTTATCTCTGAGTGACAACGGGCCTTATTCATAAGACTTGCTTAGTGAAGTAGGAGTAGAAGGAATACACAAGAGAGAGAGAGAGAGAGAGAGAGAGGTTAAAATATGGGCCAGTAAAGAGAGAAAGTGTTCATTTATCATTAGCAATAAAAAAGTACACCATAGATCAAGAAGGTTTGAGTTGGCAAAATGCTAAAAATCCAAATCCAAGAAGGTCCAAAGAAAAAAATAATCCTAAATATACTTCTTGAACTTTTATTTATAGGGTTGGAGGGTTACAAATACGGCTACAACACACATAAAATAATAATAAAAAGTACATACTTTATGGATCGCTCTAGTACAAACACATTTATAGTGGCTGATTTGGTGGCAAGTGTTGCCCTTAGATGATGTGGCCTCCCCATGAGGGTTAACTTATTGGGTCCTAAATAGGCGTTGAGTTCACCAAATGAGTCTTTGTCAAATTGCATCTTAGGCTAATGGTTGGCAAGTTTGCATGTTAGGGCCTCCCATTGAGTATTTTAGGCATGTTTTTTGACAAGTCATGGTGAGCCTTCTAGATGAGGTGGTGAGTTCCCTACTAAATGTTTCACCTTATCTGACACTTTCCCTTGGCCATTGAGTAGGTGGGGACAATTTAGAATGGACTTCATAATGAACTGGTTGATCGAGCTATTTTCTTGCCATGCATTATGTTCCATAAAGAGTATACCAGCTAGCTCATTAGAAAAGACAATGGGTATTCATTTAGTTCATCGATATTCTCACTTCTTGTAGAGATGACTTACAAAAAGATGAGATAACTAATGATTCTAACAAGAAATTATTCTGTTGCAAAAAACAAAAAAATGAATTAATTTTATATTAATTATTTTGAAAATTACTTTAAAAATGCATTACATAATATTTATTTGATTGTTGGTGTAATGTCTCGGAAGGCCCTTGCCTATAAATTAAGGCATTGAGAGAGTTATTATGGTGAGAGATCTCAACATTTAATGCTTGATTTAATTTCACCTCCAAGATCAAGAAATTTATCTTCTATAAATACTCTCCTCGTTGATTGAGTTATTATCTTGTGCGAGTTTCCTTTATTTTTTTTGCATTTTTTTTAATGAGTGTGTTTATGGCTACAATGAGAAGATGTGAACACACATTCTTGAACTCTAAATAGAATGAGTCCTCAAACTTGATAACTATATGAGCTGACATGACAACATGCAAGCAGTAAGTTGGCAAACCACTCACAACATGAGGACTCATCATGGTCTCTCCAAGGATTGTAAGAGCCACTCCAGCAATGTGGATGACTAATAAATATGGGTTCATTTTCTTAATCTTCCTCTTTTTCTTATCATCATTTAGGCTTCGTTTGGGAGAGCTTTTTTAGTACGTTTTGCTTTTGAGAGCGTGAATTTTTAATTTTGATACCCATTTGAATAGTGTGCTTTTTGAAACTGTTTTAGCTCCATCTCACTAAAAGCTCCGTTTTAGCCCATTTTCAAAAAGCAAAAGACAAATAGCTTTTCAGGAAATACTTTTAAACCAACTTTTCAGGAATCCGAAAAGCTTAGCCAAACGAAGCCTTAGTATTGGCAAGTACATATTTCTTTAACTTTCCTACTCTAATGAGCTCTTCAACTATATTTTTGAGGTGTCGACACTCTTTAATATCATGCCCATGATATCAGGCATAGAGTTTCTAAAGATAAGGTTGAAATGTAATCGAACTTGACTTATAGAGAGAAATCTAAGCATATTTTAGTAGATGTCGAGAAGTTGAGGAGTAAGTAAATTCTTGTGATTAAAGTTCATTGGAAGCATAAGTTAGATAAAGAGGCCACATAGAATAGAGAATATGATCTAAAATAAAAATTCTCATGCTTATTTAAATGATTACAAAAAATTAATGTTGAGGAATGATATGGTGCTCAAAATACCGCTAATCAAAGTCCGAATCTTAATATCAAAAGCGACCTGATTTCGAGTCAAGACCGATCGAGATTAAGCACTTGAAATATCCTTGGAATCTTTGGGATATCAATTACATCCCAAAATAGCTCTTAAATATAGAGTGTTTATAGTCAAATCGGCGTCTTGAGGATCTAACGAGCCTAAGATCTCATAATTCTGACTTCATTTGGGCATCCAAATGCTCAAAATACATCAAATGATCGAAGGAACCATTCTAAGCCGTCCGATCAAGAGGAGTGGCACGGACTTTGCATAAATTACAGAAACGCCCCTCCTCCCATCTATAAATAGAACTCTATCCCTCACATGAAGGGGGAGAAGGGAAGAAGAAGAGGAGCTGAAACAAGTGAAGAAGAGGAGCCACCGCCTCAGTGATCACCATCCGGCCACGTCGGCGATCCTTCCGTCAATCTGTCCAAGCAAGGAAGAAGAGGAAGAATCCAAACAAGGAAGAAGAGGAAGAATCCAAACAAGGAAGAAGAGGAAAAGCCTAAGCAAGGAGGAAGAAGAAGCTCTGAAGATCCTCCAAGCAATGTCACACCCCTGCTCGACGGACATCAACCACCATCATCGCTAATTGTCCCTGCATCTCCACCTATTATACTATTACCGATCATTGTTACCGCTTGTTGGTCCTCTCTCATATGCAATTCGTAATCTGTGTCGGGAAGACTTTGTACTCAAACAAATACATAGTGGAAGCTTTTTTCGGGCTGCGTGGTTTTCCCTCTTTTGAGGTTTTCCACGTTAAAAATTGAGTGTCTCTTGTTCTCATTAATTACCGTGTGTGTCTTTGGACTAATCGACAAGGCTAAAGGCGCAAACTTTCACTCTACCGCGGCGGTTTTCTAGCAACAATTTGGCGCCGTCGTGGAAGAAAAACCCTTCAATCATACCAGTGAATATCCGTCATGGCCAATAGCACTGCGCCACAACGGGCCTCCGCTCCAACTCCGTCACTCTCAAAACCCGTCCACGAACCAAACGTCAAGTTTTGCCTCAATCCCCTCGATAGGCATGACCTTGCTGGCGGACGGAATCTCTTTGGAGGATCGTGCGTCGAATGGAGAGTCCCAAAATAAGATGATCCGCTTTTGCAAGGACTACAACGGCCGAACGACAAATGAACCCCCCCCAAGATCGGTCGTTGCCCGGAGGAGGTCAAAATGCTAATCTTCCCGACGTTAGAGTTCCTCTGCAAGGAAACCATAACGCTGATCTCCTAGACACTGCTAGTTCCACTCATCCATCGCGTGCAGCTCAACCGGTTACTAATCCACAGATCGTTGTTGATAGCTTCACACATGCTCATCTTGTTAATCCCGCTCAACATAACATTCGCACAGAAGTACGACGCTTAATACAAGATGAATTTCACCTTCAAGACAGAAATCATCTTCACCCACACCGGTTATGAGAGTCCTCACCTTTAGGCAAGCAATTCTTCAACATCCAATCCCGTAGGTTTCAAGCTTCCGAGCATTGATTCTATGATGGGGCAAGCCCGACCCACCCGACACATCGACCATTACAGACTATCATGCATATCCAACGAGCTCGACAGCTTGCTTTGTCAGGTCTTTCCTTACCCTCAAAGGGCAAGCTCGCACTTGGTTCTACTCTCTTCCAAGGGGATCCATCCATACCTTTAACGAACTCGCCAGGTTCTTTGTGGAACAGTTCATTGCAAATCGGAGAATCATTAAAGATTCCTCCCATCTTTCCTGTATTCGACAGAACGAGGGTGAATCACTTAAAGAATACTTCCAGAGGTTCTCCTTAGAAGCTCGCCAAATACACAGTAAACTCAACTATTAAGAGGAGTTTTTCTTGGGAGGCTCCTCGGCCTTTTACTCATCACTCATGCGGGACACGGTCCGATCATATGCCGACTTAGTTCATCGTGTGGAAGCACAAATCTTCGCTGATGAGGCTATTAATGCACATCGCGAACAATTTGGATAATCGAGAGACATAAAAGCACCCCAAGGAACCGCAACGGTCCCATCAAAAGAAGAAATCGAAAGGCCCATTCAACAAAGATATCCACGTCAATTGGAAAAGAATCAATCGATTCATTAACATACCCCCCCGGGGCAACTCTTAATCTCAAAAGATGAGCAAGTCCAACGCGAAAAGGCAAAGATCAATGGTCAACTCGCTACAAGCTCATGCAAATATTCGACCTCTTCCATACGTTAACGCCATCGAGTAAACACTCTGACAAACAACCCAGGATAGGTCAAAACGTCCTTGGTGGACTTCCTGTGATCTCTTCCATACGGGTTAATGTCATCGAGCAAAAGCTCGACAAACAACCAGAAAGGTCAAAAAAAAAAACAAAACAAAACAAAACAAAAAAAAAAAAAAAACTTTGTACCCACTCGCAGTTAATAACGGATAACTCGGACAATCGGATGGGTCAAAATCCTTCGTCGTCACCAACGCCATTCACCGTCGGATCCTTCGCCGTACCATCGCCGCGGCATTCGCCGGTCATCACCATTGTCGCCGGTCATCCGCTACCTGGTCATACCGTCGACTTCGTCGCCGGTTCTTCGCTGACCACCCCGTCGGCCAACCATTATTGTCGCGGTCATCAGCCACTACCGTCATGGTCCTTCTGCCCGACCATCGCGCGACCATCTTAGCCGGTCATCACCATTATGGCCGGTCATCGCGGATTACCGCGTCGTCATGCCGTCACTACCATTGTTCTGCGCTGCCACCACGTCGGCTAACTATTGCGGTCATCTTCGCTGATTACTGTTCGCCGATCGCTGCCGCCGACCGCCAGCTGGTATCTCGCGGTCATTATTCGCGTCATCGCCATTACCGTCGCCATTCACTTCGCGGCTTTCTTAGCGGTCATCACCGGCTGTCGCCGGTCATCGCGACTACCGTCGATTGCCACCGTCGAGCCGCTGCTTGCCGACCACCCCGTCGGCCGCCAACTTATCATGCGGTCATCGCCGCATTCGCATCGCTGCCGACCATCGCCGGCATCTTCGCCGGTCGCCATCGTTGCCGGTCATCCGCGTCAATGCGCCGGACTACCTCACGGATTCAATTTGACCTCTTCCATACGGGTTAACGTCATCGGTAAAACTCGACCCCAAGTCAAAACGTCCTTGGTGGACTTCCGACCTTCTTCCATGCGGGTTGCGTCGGTAAAACTTCGACTAACAACCAGATAGGTCAAAACGCGTCCTTGGTGGACTTGCGACCTTTTCCATGCGGGTTAACGCGTCGTGGTAAAACTCGACTAACCCAGATAGGTCAAACGCCGGTGGACTTCCCGCGACCTCTTCCATGCGTTAACGTCATTGGTAAAACTTCGACTAACCCGAAAGGTCGCGTCAGTGAACTTCCGCGACCTCTTCCATAGTTAATGTCATCAAGCAAAAGCTCGACAAACAAAGGTCAAACGTCCTTGGTGGACTTCCCGCGACCTCTTCCATACAGGTTGATGTCATCGAACAAAAGCTCTGATAAACAACCCAAGATAGGTCAAAACGTCCTTGGTGGACTTCCCGCGACCTCTTCCATACAGGTTAACGCCATCGAGCAAAAACTCTGACAAAAAACTCAGGAAAGGTCAAAAGGTCCTTGGTGGACTTCCCACGGCCTCTTCCATACAGTTAGCGTCGGCGAAATATTCCAAATAACCTAGAAAGGTCAAAACTTTGTACCCTCTACAAGTTAATGTTATCACGACAAACAACTTCGGATGGGTCAAAATCCTCCGGATTGATTATATCCATAACGTGCAGTTAACAACATCAATTATCAAGCTGTTGAACCGTCACAATCTTCGCCGGTCACCATTATCGCCGCCGCATCTTCACCGGTCGACCACGCGCCACCCGCCGGTATTGCCATCCACCATACGCTACCACCACTTCCGCACGGTGTCGGTCATGCGGCCACAGTGGCCTTCACCATCGTGAACGGTCGCCGCCGGTCATCACCATTTTCGCCGGTCACCGCTGCCACCGCCGACCGTGCTGCCGCGCTGCCATTAATTACGTCCTTTACTGCGCTCATGCCGGTCGCTGCCGACCATCGCCGGCAATCTCGCCGGTCACCACCATCGTCGTCGGTCGCTGGCTACCGTGCCGTCCTTATCGCGACAATCTCGTGGTCATCCGGTCATCACCTAATCGGCATCTCCGGTCACCACCATCGTCGGGTAATCTCGGACCACCGCCGCGGTCACCAGCGCCATCGACCAATGTCATCAACCCGTCTCCGCAGCCTCAAACGGTCCGGAACCCGGTCGACGGGGCCAGAACCGGAAACGACGTCACGTGGCCTTGACCGCCTCCCAACCGACGGTCGGCGGGGCCGATGCGGACGGTAGGAAACCGGAACCGACGTCGTGGGCCTTGATCGCCTCCAATCCGGTCGGTGAGGTTAGTTTACACCTTTCGGAGAAACGGAGCCTTGTCAATGAACGCTGATCGCCTCAACCGGTCCGAGTTACCCCACCGGGAGCGAACTGCTGTATGCGTCTTGATCGCTCAATCCGCCGGTCATAGGTTAGTTTACACCCCTTTCGGGGAGAAACTGGAGCCTTGCCGTATGAACGCGGGTCTTGATCGCCTCCAACCCCGGTCGATCCTAGTTAGTTTACACCCTTTCGGGGCGGAAAATCTGAGGGTCTTGATCCTCCAATCCCGGTCGGTCCGACTAGGTTGGTTTACACCTTCGGAGAAAGCGGAGCCTTGCCGATTCGGGTCTTGATCGCCTCAATCCGGTTGTTAGGTTAGTTTACACCCCTTTGACTGAGCCTTGACGTATGAGCAGCGGGTCTTGATCGCCTCCAACCCGGTCGGTCCACTAGGTTAGTTTACACCGGAGAAACTGCCAGGTATGACTTCTGGTCTTGATCGCCTCAATCCTCGGTGTAGGTTAGTTTACACCCCTGGGAGAACCGGAGCCTGCTTGACTACGGGTCTTGATTCTCGATCCCGGTCGTCCGACTAGGTTAGTTTACACCTTTCGGGAGCGGAGCCTGTCGTATGAGCAGCTGGTCTTGATCTTCAACCCCGGTCGGTCCAGGTTAGTTTACACCTTGGAGCAGCCTATGGCCGTAGTCTTGATCCTCCTCGATCGCCACCAAAGGACTTTCACTCAAGAAGAAAGGGAGGGGGGAAAGGTATGCCTTTCTTCCTCACCTTAGGGGGGTATTTATAGCCCCTCACAAGGGTAAAAGGGTAAAAAACCCTCAAAAAACGCATTAAATTCCTTAAAATTCCCGGTCAGGCCCGTGGGCGCGCGCCGGAGCCCGTGGGCGCGCGCCACGGCCCGCGGGCGCGCGCGGACGCGCAGAGGCGCGGTGCGCGCGGGCGCGCAGACGCGCGCGCGGGCGTGCAGCGCGCGCGCGCACGCGACCCGCGGCCCATCCGGCCCGGGGCCCATCCGTTGCGCGACCCGAACCGTCGCGCGACCCGAACCGTCGCGCGACCCGAACCGCCGCGCGACCCGGACCGCCGCGCGACCCGAACCGTCGCGCGACCCGAACCGTCGCGCGACCCGAACCGTCGCGCGACCCGAACCGTCGCGCGACCCGGACCGTCGCACGACCCGACCCGCAACGCGGCCCGCCGACGCGACCCGCCGACCGCGCGTACCGCGCGGCCCGACCCGCAGAGCGGCCCGCGGACACGACCCGCCGGCCGCGCCGTTCCGCGCGGCCCGACCCGCAGAGCGGCCGCGCCGTTCCGCGACCCGGCTGCGTGGCCCGAGTCTGACCCGATGGGCCCGGCCCATCGGCGCTGTTTGCAACCCTGCGCGCTTGCGGGCGCGGGTCCGCGCGCCTGCACGCCAGCGGGCGCCGGCAGGCGCCTGCCGATAGCCACGGTGCCTCAAAAACTTTCGAGCATCCAAATAAATTCATAACCTCGTCTCATGCCAAAGACCGTAGATTTGCTTCCATAATCGTAATCTTGGATGAATATTTGAAATATATTTGTGTGGGTTGACGTATATTTTGGATGATTAAACAATCATCCAAAAATAGCAACGATATGGTGCTCAAAATACCGCTAATCAAAGTCAAATCTTAATATCAAAGCGACGATTTGAGTCGACCGTCGAGATTGACTGAAATATCCTTGGAATCTTTGGGATATCAATTACATCCCAAAATAGCTCTTAAATATAGAGTGTTTATAGTCAAATCAGCGTCTCGACGAGGATCTAACGAGCCTAAGATCTCATAATTCGACTTCATTTGGGCATCCAAATGCTCAAAATACATCAAATGATCAAGGAATTCTAAGCGTCGATCAAAGGCTACCGGACTTTGCATAAATTACGCCCTCCTCCCATCTATAAATAGAACTCTATCCCTCACATGAAGGAGGAGAAGGGAAGAAGAAGAGGAAACAAGTGAAGAAGAGGAAGCTCATGATTCGTCACCACCATCAGGATCGCCGCATCAATCTGTCCAAGCAAGGAAGAAGGAAGAATCCAAACAAGGAAGAGAGGAAGAATCCAAACAAGGAAGAAGAGGAAAAGCCTAGCGAGGAAGAAGAAGCTCAAGATCCTCCAAGCAATGTCACACCACCTTTCGACATCATCATCGCTAATTGTCCCAGATCTCCACCTAAACTATTACAACCGATCATTGTTACAGGTTGTTGGTCCTCTCTCATATGTCAGAATCCGTAATCGGAAGACTTTGTACTCAAACAAATACATAGTGGAAGCTTTTTATGCAGGTGGTTTTTTTTCTTTTGAGGTTTTCCACGCTAAAATTCAGGTGTCTTGTTCGCTCATTAATTACACAATGTGTCTTTGAATCGACAATGGAAAAGTAAACTTTCACTCTGTGGTTTTCACGCAACAAGGAACATCACTATTTTAAGGAGGGAGAATGTGATACTTAAAAAAAATTTAAAAAAAAAAGAAAAATAAATAAATTAGAAATTGATTTTCATAAAAATTTATATTCACTTTTTGCATATTTAAAAATGATCAGATAAATTTTAATAAAATTCTACACTTCAAATAAATTATTTTGATATATAGAAGTATATACAAAATTCAAGCGTAATGATAATTAAAAATAAATTTACTTTTTGTTTTTATTTTTATCATTTTAAAAAATATATTTATTTGGTGCAATTCTTAATGTTTTAATTTTAATTTTTTTAAAACACTCTAAATAACTTTTGAATGTTTTGTGTGTTTTTAAAAATAATCATTATCACTATACATATTTTTTAATCAAAATATAAATAAAATAATATAAAATAATATAAAATATAAAAATAATATAAAATGAAAATGATCTCAAATGACCACTAAGAGATTAAATAACTCAGTCTTTTGAAAAGCTTTCATAGTGAATTTTCAATATATTTTTGTTTTAACTATTTTGCATATATTGACATGGTTATATTAAAATTTTTCTATGATATCTTTATTTTTGAGGCATATGTTTTAATTTATAAATTTATCTTAAAATTTTGATAAAATTTCATCTCAACATAATGACATGGCATAAATGTTATACAAGTTTAGTGTAATTTATACGATATGATTTATACATGAAAATTATGATTATTAATTTATTTTATAGATCCCACTATTTTTATTTACATATAATTTATTTTCCTTAAAATTAACATGATTAGATGAATGTTACTTATGCTATATATATATATATAGATATATATATATATATATATATATATATATAGATATATATATATATATATATATAGTGATTGTTTATATGCAATCATAGTTCATTGATATTACAAGAACATGACTTATTATTGATGATAAAGTTTCATCGATAATAAACTGAAATATGTTAAAAAATAACTATCAATGGTTATATGATAAAAAAAATAGCCATCAATTCTCATACAAAATTATTTTTTATTGGTGATCTATCAAAAATTCTAATTGACAATCTATGATGATAAATTTATCAAATCATTGACCAATTTTTTATCATAAAAATAGTTTATGTTAGCAATTTTTATCAAAAATTGTTTGTAACAACTTAATTAAAAATTATAATTATGACAAATTTTTTGTCACTAATTTAATATATTTCTATAACTTTTGTGATGGAAACTCTATAGTAGCTCAACGATTTATTTGAGTCTAAATTTAATTTAATGAGATTAAAGTTAATTTGAAGACTAATTTCATTATTTTATAATAATTATTAAGCACTAAATTCTCAAACAAATTTATTTTCTTTATAAACTGAATAAAATAATTACAATCTTCTTGAGCCAAATTATATGCAGGCTTAGCATCTTTATGCTACATATAATTCTAAGTAGTCATTTTTCGTATAATTATTTATTTATTTCATCATATGATAAATATATATAAATAGTTGATGCCTCTATCAAATAGGGAAATCTAATTTTCAAAAACTTATAAGTCAATAATTTAGATTGATATTTTTTGAGTATCATTCTTATATCTTTTGAGAATTTTATATTATTTGGCTATCTATATTATCTACGGTTAGTGCCTATGAACTTATTTGCATTTCCTCTTTAAGTCTTTTTTATCCCCTTAAAATTTAGATTTTTTTTTAGAGACTTTTACTTCCTCTTTATAAATTTGACTCTTTTATTTTTGATGTTCCAAAGTTTTTTATTTTACTTAGTCATCATTTTAATCTTTGAGTTCATAACTTTGCTTTTGCCGTATTATTATATTTGTAATTAATAAATTTTTTGAATGAGTCTCTTACTTATTTTTTTTGAATTCATCTTCTTCTTATTTTTTTATGTTAAAAAAAAAAACTTCGAATACACATAGGGTTGCAAACGAACTGAGCCGAGCCGAGCATGTATGTGTTCAAGCTTGAGCTTGTTTACCATTATCAACTCGAGCTCGATTCGAGTTTGTTCACTAGCTCGATTCAAATTGGTTTATCGAGCTTGTTAATGGCTCATTTAATAAAATAAACGAGCTTTAATCAATCATTAATCGAGCTTGTTCACGAGCAGCTTGTTGAGAAATATATATGAGTTGTATCAATTAAAATTTATTAAGCCTAAAAAAATAATAATTTGAACAGTACTGTTCACAAACAAATCTTAATCGAGTAGTAATCGAGCTATAATCAAGCTCCTTAGCTGTTCACGAACTTTAAATGATAATGTTCATGAACATAAATGAACCGAACGACAAGCTACTCAAGCTTGAGCATTTAGCAATCGAGTATTTCAAAAATGTTTAAACTCGTTTGATTAGTTAATTAAATGAATATGAATGAGCTCTAATTTAATCATGAGTAATTTGTCGAATGCTCAATTTATTTGTAGCCCGATTACTGATTTTCCCAAATTGATGTAAAGTTTTTTAGATCTTTTAAATACAAGTTTAAAACATTATAAATATAATAGATTTTGTAGGTCAAAATGTCATCAAAATAAATTATCAAGGATGTTTCTATGAATGATATAAGTACATTGGTCATTAATCTCATGAAAGTCTAGGAGCATTGGACAAGTCAAATGACGTAACTAACCCTTCATATAGACCATTTGGTATGTTCAAAATAGTCTTTTATTTATCATCAGATCTAATCTTAATTCGATGGTAGTTACTTTTAAGATCTATTTTTGTAGAAAATGATGGAACCAAATATTTGACGAGCATGCCATCAAGTTTAGGCATTAGGAACTTATTACTTATTGTAATCTTATTTAAAGGTTGACCATCAATACATATTTTTTAAGAGCCATCCTTTTTTGTGCTAGAACTATAGAGACACACAATGACTAAAGCTCTCTTGCATGATGCCCCTACTAAGGAGGTCATTGCTTGACATTATAATTAATGTTTATTAGGGTTCATCTTATAATGGGGTAGGTTAGGCAATTATGAATTGAGCGGTGAAGTCAATGGCATGCTTGATGTCTCTTAGTGGTTGTAGCTCATCTGGTAGTGCATTTGAGATTAGATCAAAAAACACAAAAAGTTGATTAGTGACCATAACATTTATGTGAGTCTCTGGAGGGTTGGGAATGATCTCCTTAACCTATAATAAGTTTAGTGTGGAGTCTAGGTAAAATTCTTTCTCAACTTTTTAAAACATAATTGTTTAATATGGATCTTAGTAAGAGAATGTAGGCTATTAGGGGAGGCTTCTTGGACAAAGGATGAGGAAGTTGAGTTTCAGATCAGACTATTCTCATTGCAACATTCTAGCCATTATCCCTATTCTATAAATTGTTGTCAAGGTAAATCATATGATTTATTGTTTCTTGATTTAATATTCTCTCTCATGAAATGAATTTTTGCTATGTTATTTAGACCCTTTTGTTAAAGGGCTTAACTCTATTTTTGAGGAAGAGTGTTCTTGCAAGTTTTATCTACATTCCAGTTTCAATGAGGGAGAAACTACTATATTGACAATTTTTACTAGTATTCAAGTTCAAAAGAGGCAGAGCTTCCTGTATGTTGTGCTTCAAATCAAAGACTGCTGTCCACTCCAATAAGTCCTCAACTCCATTTACGTTGCTATTTTAACTTCTTACATGGCTTTAGTGCTAATGATGTGACTAAGATCTTGATCTTGTTGTCTTCTTGACTTAATGGTGGTCAAACTGGATTGTGAATGCTAGCAAATTTTATTATTAGCATAGAGTTTGGCTGAAAGATTTCATGTTAATTGTGTTTTATTGTTGATTACATTTTTTGCTTTCTAGCATGTCAATATATCATAATTCACTTCATCATACTTATCATTACGTTTGCCTTTGTTTTTCAAATATTATCTAATCAGAATTCTTATCTTAAACTCAATACTATGATGAAGATTACCATGATGTTCATCAAAGAATTAAAGATGATATTCTTAACATTTGATAGGAGATAATAACCTCTAGTTTTGTAGCTGAATGTATAAACGAAAACATTCCTTTGATTAACACCATATGTTTGATCCATGGCAAATTAGATTAGCAATGGTAATATTTGTTGATCTGAGTAATTTGAGAGTGGTAAAACTTACTTTAATGAAGGCAATATCACTACTTGGAATGAAATGATGTATATCCTTCGAAAAAGTATTTTCCATCTTCACCTACATTTGAGTTTTTTTTTTAGGCATTAAATTGAATATATTTGTTAATTCACTTGGAAGTCATATTCCTTAGAAACTTACACGGGCTATAACTTAGGTTGGAACTTGTGCTTGAATATGAATTCAACTCTAATTTACTTCTAAGCTTAAACATGAAATTTAAATCTGATAACAGAATCTGAGCTTGAATTTGATTCCAAGCAACTTATATCTAGCGTGGTGCTTAGTTCACTTGTGGGATTACCTAATGAAATTCCCTCTATATATGACATCTAATATGGTATTAGTTTTTGTATTTTGTTGTCAATTCCTCATATTACCAATTAGAGGAAGGAATTTGTCAAGCAAGTGGAATGACATGCATAAGTTCATTGTCTGTATTTTAAATATCATTATATTTCCTTCCATTGTATACTATTGCATAAGCATTCATCATTGTGTTGCATCCTTTATTGACTAGATTCAATGCTAATTATAGATGGTGTTCAGTTTTCTGGTGAGTCAAAAGGTTGGTTCTCTGATAGACCTTTTGAAGGATATTGTTGCTCTTCCTCTTTTTGTGAATTCTTCAAGTTGTGATGTTGATTATTCAAATGCTGTGGTGATTGCCCTCTTAGCAAGGTCCGGTGGAGTCCACTTCTCTTCTGTAGAGGTTGAGACTACTGTTTGGATATTTCTTGACCTTTGCTTGGAGTGTTATTGAGGATTTGCAGCTAGATTGTCTCTTTAATCCCTCAGGTTATGTTATTAGTGAAGTTTGTCCCATTGGCAAAGAGAAACATTTTGCAATCGATTCTATTCTAGATGAGCCTTTTAAGAAAGTTGACCACACTATTTGTATGATTGCATATGCTAAAAATAATGATTTAGGTGTTAATAACTTTGTTGTTTTGAAAGGTGACTCTCCTAGGAGTGTGTGCTATCATGTTAATGATTACTTATTGTTGACTGATTAAACAAAAAAAAAATTAAGTGAAACTGAAATAAAAGAAAAATAAAAATCCCCATGCCTTGTATGTCTTCCTCCACGCTTGCACATAACCTCTACTTGATCTCTTCTCCCTTTATCACTCACCCTTTATCTCATGTAATAAACTCCAGATCGAACACATCAATTCTGTCTCCATTTTCTCCATTCTTCATCTCACACGAGCCTCAACAATTCTGCCTCCATCTCCCCTCTCGGTCAAATAGGAGTCATAGTGATTCCAATCACAGAGCTGCCTTTTATTTCACTCTACAAATCCTCCATTCGACCCCATCTTCACCGCCACTCCCTCTTAGACCCAACACTGAATTCCTCAGGCCACTACTCTTATTTCCCTCCAAATTGCATGCCCTAAGCCATCCTTCCTCCTCCATCTCTCATTTTTGAAACTTACTTGATTCCGGCCCCACTTCATTCCTCCTCCAAACCATATGCCCCAACCTGAGCCCCCTCTAGTCAAACCCGAGCACTCTCTCTCTCTCTCTCTCAATATTTGCGTTTGGTGTTTCTCCCAAATTGGTTGCTTGTCTCACACTTTTATCGATTATTGCACAAAGTTAAAGAACATAAAATGACCTAAAATTTGGTACATATTTATGT
This sequence comes from Cymbidium sinense, assembly GCA_021442155.1. NCBI lineage: Eukaryota > Viridiplantae > Streptophyta > Magnoliopsida > Asparagales > Orchidaceae > Cymbidium > Cymbidium sinense. The sequence goes on from CM038219.1 coordinate 96,172,570, forward strand.
TGTTCCAATGCACCAAAGAAATTTATCAAAATTATTAAATAAGTACCAATGCATGTTATTATAACGTGGTGAGAAAATTTGTCAAATTAAGTACTTGCATGTGCTGTTCTAGTGGTGAGGAAATTTTTTTTTTATGCACCTGATTTGAAGGCATATGCGTGCTTTTTTAAGCACAATTAGTATGAAGACCCTTCCGACTGCATTGTCACACAACACTGGCAATGCATGCCATTTTAGGTAAGGTGGGAAGGCCTAGCACTCTCGATGATGCCTTTTATGTGGGGGAGAGATCTCGGGAGGTTGTTGATATTTTGCCAAAAATATCATTGACAAAGAATAGAGAATGGATTTTTAAATTGATTAGCACAACTAATTGAACTGCATAAATGCAAGTTTGTAAGACAAAAAATAATGGGTACTCAGTGCAACACTAAATACATTAAATGGATAAAATTGAATGCAAATAATACTTGTACTAAACTTATGGAAGAGTTGTAATGATGGGAGTTCAATTAAGAGCCAAAATAGATACTTTCAAGTTCATCAATAAGCATAATTAAAGCCTTCCAATAAATATTTGAACGATGTTGCAGGTCACATTGAATGAATTGAAACAAAATATAGATAATTTAAATGAGACTTATAATGAAGATGGAGTCTCATTAATTCATATGAGTGGGGATTCATGAAATATTTAAATCTTGCTTAGAAGAATGATTAGGGTTTTTCTGCAACATTAAGTACCATCAAAATCCTACAAACTATTGATTCAATTATCGATTGAATATGAATATGCTTGCAATGCTTAAATGTAATTAGACTCTTAATTGTTAAGTAATCGTCATGCAATGTGCAAAAAAAATATAGAAATATTGTGTTAGAAACAAAAGTTTGCACACACTTTAATGATATTGCCCTCGCAAGCAAAAGCATAAACAATTGAATTTGAACAATTTCAAATCACATATCTTTTCTAGAATCACACAAAATGTACTACGAAAGCACATTGAAATTTGTGTAACTATGAAAAATATGACATTCTATCGAGAGACATTAGCTTGAAATAATCTCAAAATTGTGCAAATGCTCCACATAAATGTTTTTAAAAAAGTGTACGAGTGTATAGTACTAGTGCATTGAGAAGCATGCTGGTGCACTATGTGAATGCAGCAGGAAGCAAACATGTGCAATATAGATGCATTGAAATTTATATAAGTATATTATATAAATACATTAAAAACTTATTCTAGCATATTAAAATATTAAACACCTACATGTGCTCCAACCTTTGTGTTAAAATGCTTACAAAATTATCATGTATATTAATCATCATGCCTTGAAGTTTATCAGCAGTTAGACCAAATTAAATCATAGGCATGAGAAGTAGGTGAAATTCTTATAAGAATTTTCATTTATTTTCAAAAAAATATGTCTAAGAAAGATAACAAGCTTTTAGTTTCCTTCCTAGATTAACATTTGTATTACCTTCTTTAGAATTTCAAGTTTATAGTTTGAAAGTCTTTAAATCATTCTATATTTTTTAATTTCCATTGTCATTTATTTCTAGTATCTATACATATCCCCTTTCAGTGATTAATGATTACTTGTATAGAAGGAAGTAGCTATATATCCCTAGGTTATCTCCCAGCGTATTTCTCATAGCTTGTGTTAAGGTGGCAGAGTAGGCTTTTATAAGAATAATGCTATAGGTCTGATGAATTAGAGAGTTTTGTACACATGAATGATTTGAATTTCTTTTGTTTGTTTGTGAGAATGATGATGATGAAAACTTTTCTTAAGCTCTTGATTTTTTTAGTTGTCATCAATGATGCTTGCTCGTCACAGTTTTTATTTGTCATTAACTATGCAACTGCATTATAATATTGTTCTAAAATCTTCGTGGATTGTTTTGTGCTATGTAATTACTGAAAGATGGCAATTATTTTGTGCTATCTTCTGTTCTAAGCTTTTTGGGTATCAACTAGATGGATGGAAAAAAGTTAACACGCTGCTAAGAGGCTCATTTGGCTCATGCTCAGATTTTCTAGCATCTAAATTTTGTCCAGTTAAAAAACAGTATCAAATGTCTAATTATCTGTTGCATGTCTAAATTATTTTTTTTAAATTATTAATGAAGTGTTGAATATTTCATTTTTCTAGGAGTCTGTCCAATCACAGGTTGATTGGATATATTTCACCGGAGATTGGAAAGATAAACCATTTAAAGTTATTGTAAGTTGCCATTTATATTTTTAATGATTTTACTTACTTGCTTTGTGACTCATCTTGTATTATCTTTGTTATCCGTGCAATAGATCTCTCCATGGCAATAGTTTATACGGACCAGTTCCTCCAGAGATTGGAAACTGTACAGATTTACAGATTTTGTAAGTCCTAATTGATTTTTCTTCTACAAAGTAAGAGAAAATTGCATGTAAGATGGGATTTGAGTTTACTTTCAACCTTTTTTTTTCCTGTGGAAGAGGATCTGAATTTCTGGTTGGGTGTGGATTGCTTATACGTTTATATTGATCAATTCATTCTAGAATCACAATTTTGAGTGGCATAAATATGCTATCTTTGTTGTTGGCTAAAAGTGTTAAAAAAATGCATGCTTTAGCTGATGTGCTTAAGCTTTGTTTGTTTCATTAAGCGCCAGATTTTTAGCCATTTCATCAGATTCTTCCTTTTGTAATTGCAATTTGCAATTGGCATAAGTCTGCTTACGGGGTATGGTAATATTATCTGTATTTATTTATTGTTAATATTATGCTTATTAATATGTCTACTTTAGTATTAAGTTTGCAACCTTTCTATTATCACCTATCATCATTTAATTTCAATTTATTAAAATTTGCGATATATTGTAATGAAGGCTATATTTCTGCAGATACTTGCAGGGGAACTACTTGAGTGGTATTATCCCTGCAGAAATTGGCAACCTTTCGGAGTTAGAGAATTTGTGAGTTGAGTTTATTTTAATATGTTTTTTGACTGTTCTTTTCACTTTGATTACATGCGTGCTTTTGTATACCAACTAATTGTAGTTGCTAAAATTTCATATTCCCACTTTAAATTATTTAATTTTGGGTAGAAGTATGGAGACCTTTGTGAATTACCTTTTCAATGAAAGAATTTGTTAGATTTATGTTTTTGGTGTGCCATCTCAGCTATTGAAGTTGCGTTGAGCTCTTAGTTCTTATACATGTCTATATTGATACAGTTCCACCCACCATTCCTTACATAGTACCACATATGTTGTCTGCCATGTGACGTGTCACATGATAAATAACCGTTGAGAGAAAGTTTGTTGTAGTGTTATGTATGGTGTCTGTCTAATAGCTTTGGTTTATTTGCTTCTTAGATAGGATTAGAAGGTATCTAGTGTTTTAGATTGTCAGATCTCTTTATTTATGACTGTTTTAAAAGAAACTTATTCAGGCTATGTTCTCATTTGTTTCTACCTTGTTTATTATTAGGGATGTTTCAAGCAATACACTGAGCGGATCCATCCCTCTTTCACTTGCAAAACTGTACAAATTAAAATCATTGTGAGTATCTTTTCATTTTTATTCAAAATACAGGGAAAATGTTACAAGGGATTGACTCGTGCATCTTAATCTAGTTTTTTTTTTTTTTTTTCTTGCAACTATTTGAAGCAATGTATCAATGAACTTTTTGACTGGCACAATACCATCAGAAGGCGCTCTTCTTAAATTTAGTGGGAATTCGTAAGTCTTACTTTCACAATTTTATTTATGCTATGTAATGTCATATTTTATGTAACTTAGGAACGAACTTGTCTTTTTCTCTTGATTATGTTTTGGTTTTGAAGTACTTTTTTGAATCCTCTAGGAATATGTCACACAGTGAGGCGTTGGAATGAGAAAATCGTGAGGGTATATAGTTGGAGAACCAGAAAGTCAATAGAAGAAGGGGCTTGAAAAGAGAAATGAATTAACGCCTCATAAAGGAGCATACAGTCCACCCACGCCCAACCCCTTTATTCTGCTTTAGCCAAATACTTAGCGAAGTCTGAATCATCAAAACCCAAAACCTCTTTTAGATTAGCTTTCCAAATTGAGTTTGTGTAATCAAAGCTCAATTCCTGTTGAGATCAAATATTGAACTGAATCTAGTTAAATAAGTCCTAAACTTTATAGTACCATGACTCATGTATCAAGGTCTGTAATCTATTCTCTTCCATGTTTTAATCTTTTTGCACAGATCTTGGTTTGAGATCAGTACAAGCTCTATATCTTAGGTGGAACTACTTGGTTTAGCCAAATGAACTAGCGATGTCATGGTCATCAAAACCCAAAAAGCATAATATTACAACTCCTGTGTCGTAATTTAAACCCAACAACCTTGGGTGGCACAACAAGCTTCCTCAATGGTCCATCAAATTTAACCCTCATTGCATGATTGTGCAATCAGGACTAAATAGACTTGAATGAAAAATTTCAGATTCAATTCAAACTAAATTCAAGTTCTATCCAAAATCTGGTTCAAGTTTTTGAGAATAGTTTGGAGCAATTAGATTACCCAAACGGTCACCTATTTTCAAATTCAAGTTGAAACATACTGTGGATTGAGCCACAATCATGCCTCAAAATGCACGCCATGATTATGGGCAGATTTCTGCTCACCTCACTTTTCACATGATAAAATACTTCATAATTGTTGTTCCCCTTCCTAGAATAAACTAGTAACAATTTTATGTGAGGAAGAAAACCACTATTCTTTGTCATCTAGAAGGAATGCAGAATTTCTTTTTGTTTTTTGCACCTAATTTTGATGACATGATGTGCTTCAAAATGCCTATACATATATTTTTCGTGATGGTTTGGCACATCCTTAACTTGTTCTATTGTTGACCAGGTCACATCGAACCAATAGATTAGTTGTCTAAGCCTAAGCAACCTTGAGTAGACTTGATTTGTGCATTGAAATGGATGAGATAACTTGATTGATCAAAAACTTATAAAATTGATTAAAATATTTAAAAAAGCTCCAAAAATGATGATAATATAAGGAGTTTCTTCTTATGGGTGACTTAAAAATGCGGAGCATTGTCTTGCAATAAAGGGGCTTGACAACAATTAAAATTACTTAAGATATGCCCCATCGAAGTACAAAACTTATAAAATATTTTTGAGACATCCAAGAATTATGAAATTTTATGTGGGCCTTTTCTGTGGTTAGACAAAGGGTATTATTATTTGGTTTTGTTGTGGTGGCTTTATAAAATTTATTAGAATCCCTTTGTGGTTAAAATTCATAAAAATGTATGATTTTTTGAAAATTGTTAAACTTAAGGGCAGATATTAGTGTTAGTTAAATAAAGGGTATAGTTCATTTGTTTCGTTGAATTAGAGTTCATGACATTGTAAATTTATTAAAATGCTTCTCAGGGAAAATGATTATCATTTTCTAAATTCAAAAAAGTATCAAAATTAAGGAGTCCATTTGCCACTATATAAAGGATGTAGGGATGTCAATTTTATTTACCCATAGGGTATTTAATTTGATTGAGCTTATAAGGTATTCAATTATTTGATTTAATAGGATGGTTATTTGGGTTTGATATTTTAAGTATTATCCATTAACATAATCTGAATAGGTTATTACCTTGTACTTGAAATAAATTTAATATGTCACGAATGTATATAAATATTTTATTTTATTTATGCACATTACATGGAAAAGCTATTAAAAATAGAATAAAATATAACATATGTAAGTAAAAAATTAAGTGATCTTGATATTAAAATAATTGATATGCTTAATCAATTATGGGTGTAAAGTTATTTATTCTATTATGTTTTATTTCACATTAATGATACTTTAAATTTTTTTAAAAGATAATTTCTATGTTATTAAGGATTCATGAGTATAAAAATGTTTATTTCTAAATCATTTTGTTATGTTATCAAGTATTGAGTATACTATTGGTCTCTATTTTTTGCAATAGAGATGTTATGTTATTTTCTATTTACCTATTTTAATTTTCGTATTTAGTTGCTAATTGAATACATGTTTTGATAAAACTTGTTGGGGCAGGTACCTAACTCATTGCTATCCTTAGAGGGTTAGAGAACCTTAAACATGGCTTTGTGAGTCCCACAACTTCGTTAAATCACCTTTATAACTTCTATGTTTCAAATATTCATAAAATATTCCATGATTATTATAAACTAGTTTCAAATCTTGAACACCTTGAACACGTACCAAAGTTAATTTATTATGAAAAATTTTAAATACAATATTTTAAAATTGCTTGGCCACCTTTCTTAGAAGGCATACATAGTTTTCCAATATTAAAGTGGTAAGACCCACACTTTGACATTTCTACTGAAAGAGTTGTGCCCTAATCCCTTTTCAAAGTCATATTCAACAACATAAGTAATGAATGATGATTATTCTTGTAGGGCCAACTTATAAGACCTACTGCTGGGCCTTTCTTTAATTAAGAGGAGGTAACTCTTATTTATAGATTTCTCAGACATAAAAATAATATGATCTACACTTGGGTCTCTCTTATCCTTAGATTGACAATTCTAATCTTTAGGCATGTCTATCACTAAAGTTGTAAGCTCAAGTCGTTGATTGAATGTAGGCAAAACACCTATAAGTCCCTTTTCATGCTCCAAACTTTTACTCCGAACCACATCCCCATAAGTTATATTATTGGGTCTCTTCAATGTACCCCTACCTTATTTGAGCATGCTATCATCATGTTAGCACAATTGCTTAGCCAAGAACTATATCTTTTGCATTCCTTCCATTAAGGATGTAGAGCCATCTATTTGTCTGAATCACCACATCCTTATTTAGTAGAAACCACTTTGACCTCATTGTTGAGTCTTTTCTTTGATGCAGTTGCTTGGAACTCAATTTTACTCAAGGCTCCATCTAAATAAAATGATTTGAAGAACTCAAACAAAAGTCTAACCAAACATAAGCAAGAAAACAACATAAATAAAAATGCAAGAATTAAACTTAAAAGGGGACTTACAGGGAACTTCAAACAGACTTGAAAGCTTGCTTGGAATGCGAGCAAAATTCCCTACTAATTCCAAAACACTCAAACCTCCCAAGCAACTGAAATAACTCAAATGAGTTGTGAAAAGAGTTGCCAGACCTCTAATTTATAGAAGGGGAAAGGAATTCTTATGTGACCCACATTTAATTCAAATAATAATTAAATGTTAAAGCCGGTACAACATGTGAAAATAGTATCATATCTCTCATCTAAGTTCTACCTCGCTTGTTGCCAGATCTACAGCCTTTTTGTGCATGCAAATAGAAGATGTCACAAAATTAAATTTTGCATGCATTATAGGAAAATGTGTGCAAATAATCTAAAAATAAAATTTATGCAAATCACTAGGTGATGTTATGATCCATTCAAATGCACTGAAGTACATGCAAATAATTTTAAAATGAAAGCTTATATGCAGCATGGAGAAACCTTTAGTCCAATCCAAACATACTAAAATGCATGCTAATAACTCCAAAATGAAATTATGCACACATTACTGGACAATCTCTAGTCTAATTCAAATGCAATGGAATGAGTGCTAAAATAATCGAAGTTGGGAATTCTGCACTCATTATGGAGCAACCTTTAGTCCAAATCAAGTGATCTCACCCTTAAATTCAATACAAGAATTAGTAATAAGGAATAATTCAAAAAAAAAAATGATGTTTTGAAAACATGCAATTTTATCAATTATGTGAAATCATCTGAATTGAAACCCATGCATGTACCTTGACACTATGCTACTTATTAAAATCTAGTATTTGAGGATGTTGCACGGGTAAAAATAAAATTGACTTGAATTTCTTCTATTAAAAGCATGCAATATTTTGAAAGACTAGCGATCATTTTGAAAGACCAATGATCATTTTGAAAGTTTGAATGCTCTTTAATTTGAAGTTCAAAATTAAGGCATACACACGCTCTCCCACAGTACCTGATCAACTTAATAAAATTGTGTTCCTCGTCTAATTAATTCAATTCTCCTCTTTATAAGGATTGAAGTCGATTGAGATGATGTCCTCTGATAGTATTTCAAATAATAAAATAAAATATAACTTGAAATTAATTTGAATTCATGTATTTAACTCAATTACTTTAACTTTATCTTCTCATTTGCATACTTTATGAAGAAATAACATATTTAGAAATGCAATTATTCAATTTCAATTTATGAAGTTCAACTGCAAGCTTTAATGTATAGATCTAATCCTCCGCATGTAGGAGTAGAGTTGACAGGGTCTGTCATATAAATCTACTAATCATACCTATATGATAAATGTGATCTTTTAATAGCAATCAAATAGAGTTGACGAGATCTAAAGCAATAAAATAAATACGATGAAATAAATTCCTCAATGATAGTTGTGTTGATTGAAGATTTCAATCGGAGAGGTGCTGTTATCAAAATATCATGAAACTTAGTCAAGCCATATCAAATCTAAGTTTGATAAAATATGAGAAATTCAAAAGTAAAGTACAAAAATATAAAGCTATTCAAGTGAATTCATTATCTAAAAGTGTTAAAACATAATTCATTCAATCCATTTCTTTTAATTATTTGTTGAGTGTGACAAATTTGATGTTAACCTAGCCTCATAAAGAGTTGATTCATATTAAGTATACTACTACATTTACACTCGAAATAGTCTGCACCGGTAAGGACGTGACCCAGGTCCTTTATTCACTTGATTTGGCCTATAAGTTCTACATATAATGCGGTTACGACTAGTGCTCTCTAATTAGATGGTTTGGTCAGTAGACTCCGCTATATTATGATTATGATTGTAGTCTATATGCTACCCAATGGTTACGATAGGTTTATAGGCTTATAGCTTGCACTAGATTTCATTAGATGCTTGAAGGATGAGAGGTAGTTGTTTGATCCAGTAATGCAAGAAAGCGATGATGTGAGTATGGGAATTATTGTAAGATTGCTATCTAGAAGTGGGTGTATGCATGATTTTCAGGTGGTTCAGGTGAATGGAAAGATTATCAATATGCTATGCGAGGAAATTGCAGTAGGAGGCTGTGATTCAACACTGCAATGGATGCTTCAGGCGAATGGAAAGATTATCAATATTCTATGCGAGGAAATTGCGGTAGGAGGCTGTGATTCAACATTGCAATGGATGCGTATGTGCCTAAAATGCATTGTAGAATATGTAAAGTGTGCTTGTGATAGTGGCTAACCGATTAATAGGAAGAGAACTAAACAAATTTGTATCGAACTTGGTAGACAAAACTAAGTTCACAGTGGAGAAGATTGCCAATATGAACCAGCCTTAACCAATATGAACCAGCCAAGCCATTAAGGCAGACTTAGAAGGAAAAGAGGGCGTTACCTTTGCATGGGATATAGCAAGCATGTTTCTCTATAGGGTTGTTGATGATGAGATGTCAGTGTTGATGACACATAGGAAAATGATCTGCTATGTGATGATGACTCAGAGTCAAGGTGGTTGATGACAAAAGCTAGGCTAATGGTGGTTCGGAGTGGGAGGTCTTGCTGTTAGGCTGGTTGGGCTTAGGAGATGTGGATGAAGGGTTGACAAAGCTATTCAGAGAAATATGGGATGAACTAGTGATTAGGGTTGCCAATAGGCAAAGGAGAAAATACAATGGGTTGTGGCTAGACTAATGGCGGTTCAGAGTAGGAGGTCGTTCTTACTGTTACTGGTTGGGTTTAGGAGATGTGGACAAAGCTATTTAGAGAAATATGGGTCTGACTAGTGATTTAGGTTTCCAATGGGCAAAGGAGAAAATACAATGTGTTGTAGCTTGCAGAAATTGTTCTTGAAATGGACATAAGTGGGGATTTATTCATGGAGAGCATTGAGCACGTTGTTTTGGCTCTGTTATCAAGTGACTAGTATGAGGCAACAAATGGGAAGGTTGTTGTATAAGAGTTCGATATAGTGGGAAAACCAAGTTAATGAGGGGATTGAGAAGAAGAGGTGTATAAATGCCTTTGAAGGAAGGGAAGCCAAAGATAGAAAGGAAGAAAAAGCTTGAGAAATGCAATGGTTAAGAGAAAGTTTAGGATCAACTAGAGGAAGGATGGCAGAGCATGTCATTGGTATTTATTAAGAACTTAAAAATATAAAATCTTTAATTTAATTCTAAATGATATAAAAATAATTGACAACAAGCTATTGATATAAATAAGACTCAATTTTGTTTGCTAACTATAGCAAATTGTCATGTTGTTCAAGGTTTTCTGGCTAAAACTTCACTTTATAGGAAAACATTATGTGAAGGACTAAAAACAATTGTTATTTGGTTGCTGTCTAAGTTTTTTTTTTTTGGCTGATACATTAATAATTAATTTTCAGTTAAATTATTTTCTAGATTCTTTTTAACTTTCTTCATTTCCTATATCGTGTATGAAAAGTAGTTATTTGGCGTCATTTATTTTCTAGAGTTTGAATGACATCAATTAGTGTTAAGCAGTCTTACATAAAGATGTCATTTTTTTTCTTACAATTTGAGAGCTTATAAAAGATTACTTGGTCTTAACTCCGATAAGTAATAACATATTTATATGTTTTAACATCTTTTCTGCAGATTGTTTTGTGTTTTGTACCAAAATGTCTTCTATGTTTTTATCAATTTGTTTGTCTTTTGCTAAAGAATCAAAAGAATAGGTAACTGGGATAATTTACCTGATGTCTTATTCTATTTTTCTTGTATTTGAAGCTATCTTGGGAACCGTGACCTTTGTGGAAATCAAATTGGCGTTTTATGCAGGAATGAACTTCCAGCACCTCTAACCGGTTCTCTAGGTCCATCTTCAGGTAGTTATTTGAGATTTTTTTTAAATTTTTTTTTCTCTTTCCATGTTTGCTTAACTATAAGAAAATACTGCCCATGTGCTAGAATATTATGGAAGTAAACGGAATTCAAACAATCATTCTGCACATCTACAAAAAAGTATAAATTAATCATATAGTAGATATGTTTTTTAAATTTGATGGGGTCGAACTCAAATTGAAACATTTCTCATTTTTAGTTCTAGATTATAGAAGTTTGTTCTTCCCTAAAATTGAAGGTGTTAAAATAATGTAAATATCTCAAGCTATGATGCTATCTCATGTGATAGTGCTGAAAAGTAGTTTGGAGGCCTTATTGTTGATGACATTGCATGGTAGTGGTGATGGTCTCTTGCCTTGAGAGGGGAGGAGACCAGTTGATATGGCATTGGCAGGCTATTGGAGGTAGTCAAGACATTCTCTCTCTTGGAAGAAGGGAGAATTGGGCTATTGGAGATGACTAGGATTGTCCTTTAAGGAGAGCTGGAGACTTAAAGATAAAAAATAGGATGGATCCATGAAGTCTGGAGATGATTGATTGGCATTTTAGGCAATTGTCAAAGCTTTGCAATTCTCTATGATTTGAGGATTTTGCTTTAGTTTCAAATGCTTTGAATGTGTTGAATTATCATTTATTTATAGATTTTTAGTGGGTATTACGGCCCTTATTATCAAAATCTTCTAAATTTGTGCAATATTTGATGGTCTACATCATTTATTTATTTGACCAAGAAGGCAACTGAACCATCTTGTCCATGCGCTAGCTCAATGGAATGTCTTAGGCCAATGCTAGTGGTTGTGCAAGATGTTGGTCTAGTTGCTACTTTCGTTGATTATATCTTAGATTGGAGAATGATGTTTAACGCCAAAAAGCTGTTAAAGATTATAAATAAGGTTGATGGTTTAAGATTTCAATAGTTAGTTTGTTGGATAATTTTTTGAACATTTACTCAAGAAAAATTAGGGTCATAAAAATCATGATCATATGCCACCTTTTAAAGTCAAAATACTCATTTTCTAGAGAGCAAATTGATTATTCTTCAAATGACTCACAAATAATGGGTCTATAGAGATTACATAACTTTAAGAAGATACAACAACAAGCCTTTATTCCTCCCTGTAAGGTCGGCTACGTGATCCTTTTTCTCATTGTGTCTTATTCATTATATTCTCATTTAATTCTCATAAAATAAGGTTATTTTTTATAATTTATAACCAAGTCTTTTTAGGTCCACCTACATTTTTTAACATATGCTGAATCTAATACATTTACTCATAATTAATAGAAGAACAAAGATTTATATGCCATAACATTAAAGGCAATTTTCTCTAATCTTGTCTGCCACTAGAGCTATTCCAATCTTTTGATGTATATACTCATTTTACATTTTCTCTAAGTGTAAAGTTACTCATTCACCCGAGCATCCTCATCTCTGCAACACCTTAATTTTATGTTTATCTTTTATAGGAAAACTTTTTTGCCATAAAGCATTGCAGGTCTCACCACCTCCTTACAAAATTTTTCCTAAGTCTAAGCAATACTTTTCTATCACACAACAAACCTGATGCATTTCTCCACTTCAATGATCTAACTTGAATTCTACTATTAACATCCCAATCTATTTCACCATCACTTTGAATAATAGGCCCGAGATATCTAAAATGCTCACTCTTTTTAATGACTTGATCACTTATTGTCATAACTCCGCCATTAGATCGCTTATAACTAAAATTACACTCTATGTATTGATTTTAGATCTACTCAAACGAAAGCCTTCAGACTTTAATATTGGCCTTCATAATTCAAGTTTTTTTTAACTTCCTCTTTAATCTTATCAACAAGAAGAATATCATTAGCTTTAGCAAAACGATATGTGCTTAAAGCTGATCATTTATGTAATCTAACTAAAATAGAAAATACTTGGTCAATCCTCCTTGTGTTTGAACACAACTAACAACTATAATATATGTATCCGTAATGATTTGAATATAAGTAAGATTAGCTCCTTTTCTAGACTCTTCAAAGCACTTCTCTTAGAATTTTATCATATGCATTCTATGAATCAACAAATATCATAGGTAGATTCTTTTTATTCTCTTGATGTTTCTCCATTAAACCTCTCAACAAATGTATAACATCTATAGTTGACCTACTTGATGAATATCCAAACTGGTTTTGAGAAATTTTTGTATTACGTTGTAACCTAGGCTCAATTACTCTCACACATAATTTTAATTTTATGACATTTTAACTTAATTCCTCTATAATTTGCACATTCTTGTACTTCATCTTTATTCTTAAAAATAGGAATCAATAAACTCTTTTTTCACTTATTTGACATCTTATAGGGATCAAATTAAATATTATTGAAAAAAAGGATGTTTGTTTGTCATAGGGGTGTGCGTTTGGTTGATTTGGATGATAAATTTTTAAAACCGATTGATTTTGGATTCCTAAAAATATTGAACCAAACCGACCAAATAAAATACAAAATCAAACAAACCAAATAATAATTTGGTTCAGTTATTTTGGTTTGGTTTTGGATAAACCGTTATTACATTTAAAATTATTTGATAATTTTTTATTATATAATGAACAAGATAAGAAAAAACAACAAAAATATAATAAAAAAAATGCAACTAACTACTTCATGCGTTAAAAAAAAATATTTAAAACTAATTTTAACTTGAACGATGTTTTGAACTTAGAAGTTGAAACCATATTACCATATTATGACCAAAATATTTTAAAAAATTAGATAATGATCCTCTAAAAAAGCACCTATCAAGTATTCAAAAATAAATAAAAATAAGTGTATAATAGATAAACCTATTATACGTAAATTAATAATATCGCATTACATATAATTATTTTGGTTTGTTTGGTTCCATCCAAAATTTTATTTAACAAACCGATCCAAAAACCAAAAACCAAAGTTTTCATTAATTAAAATCAAAATCCAAATTACTAAGTTCAAAACTGAACCAAATTACTCAAAAATTTTGGTTCGGTTTGATTTTTTGGTTAAAACCAAATAATGCACACCCCTAGTTTGTCATTCTTATGTCAAATTATTTATCCTCGAATAATCCAATATCACAAATGAATCGTTAATTAATGGCCTGTAGTTATTGCTAGAACTTTGGAAATTCCATATTTAAATGGTTAAATTTCATACACGTGATAAAGATCTTGGATGATCAAACATGATGATAATGATGCTCATAGTAAGGAGAGGTTGTGGGTTTATTTGTTTTCTGCTCTCTTGATTGTTGTTTATTTAGTGTGTGCATTCCCTTGTGAGAATGAATGGGGTTAAACTCCTAGACTAGATTAATTCAATCTATTTTGAGATTAGATTGGTCTAGCTAGTTTTCTAAATTAGAAAGTAGTTTGTATTTTGAAATGATTTTAAAAAGGTAAAGTTACATACATAGCACACAATTCTTATGTATTTAGATGCCTAACTCTAAAGTTTGATATTTACAAATATAGCACATTTCTTATACATTACAAGGTGCATTTCACTTTAAAAATACTAATAATGGTGATATTTCTGATATAATATTAAAGATTTATGTGTTATTTATGTAAATATGAATGTTTATGTTGTAGATATGTAAATATTCAAGAATTAGGTGTTAAGTATGTAAATGTCCCTTTTAAAAATTGTCAATTCTCTTTTTATGTCCTTTTAGATCCACAACTTGCATAGAAGTTTGTGCATGCATTCATATTAGTAACTCCAACATTAATTTGCATCTTGAAAATATAACACTTGAAAAATACAAGTTGAGGGAATTTTTGAGGTGTCACCACTTCTTGGAAGTTAACATGGAGCCCTTCTCTTTGAGCTGTGAGTCAAGTTTCTTCTTACTTACAACTTCTGGCATATGAATGCTTTGGATGTTGTTGGTCCAATGATGGCCTTAATTATTCTAACTATTTTTGTTCTCTTTGTTTAATAAAGTACTTTGGAGCATCAATTCTTGTTTTCAAAGCTAGGGCTTTGGGGATTGATTTTGTAAATACTAGACCAACTATCCTCAACAAATCAAGTATTCAATTTTTTCTTTTAGGTAAAAGTAATTTTTAGTGAATAGCCTTACGAGTGACAAAAGCGATAGTACAAGGATTAATCTTTGCCAATTGTGTGCTCTACAATCTCAATCATCAAAGTGTATCATTGGATTTTTCATGCGGAGATTAATCTCCCCCTCTTGATTTATTTAAGGTGTTATAATTAGTCTGTCGATGTTGTTTTAGTTTGTGGGTTTAGTCATGATCTATGTATCATGATTATGTCATCTACTACAATTTGTGCTTGAATGCAACAAATTAGATTAGCATAAACTATTACTCTTCTTAATGTAGAGCATACTGTGCTAAGCTAAAATTTTCCAAGGATGACCACCCTAATAACTCATGATCACCTCTCAAAATTTAAGGAGCCTTGCTGGAGAATCTTTGGTTAGGATGTTAACGAGTCAACTTTTAGTGAGTTTTTATCCAGGTAAACTTAAAATCAATTCAAGTTGAGCTAGCATACCTGAAAATGACTTGATCTAGTTTTGCTTGAAATTGATTTTGAGTTTACTAAAACATTTATCATTTGAGTGAAGGATAAAACTTTCATGGTATTTTTTTCATGAGCTAGACAACACCATGTTGGGGTTATGGTCCTCTTATTTGTTATAAATTTGTCAACATGAAGCCTGCTAATGGGGATGTTGTGAGGCAATTTTTTGGATAATTGGAGAGGTAGTGGTAGAGTTAAGGTTGGTGGAAATTCTAAGTAAAAATGTTTAATAGTTTATGATTTTTGAAAGATTTTTGGCTGAAATTTTATGATAGTGGATGGCTAAATTTTCTTTGTTAGAAAATTATGGTGAACTCTAGATCCTAAGTTTGTGATGTTGGCTAATTATTGATGGTTATTTTGTATATATTATATATATGGTCAAGAAGTTATATATGTTCTTTGTGGATTGGCCATAGTAGGTGAACAACAATAGTTGTGTTTTGGTGTGAGATTTACCTTTATTATTAAAGAGGTTGAGGGGTTTGAAGCTTTGAGGAGGCTGTAGGAATACATGAGAACAAATTTAGAGAGGGAGAGAGATGTGTTAGGATTCTCAAACCTCAATAGTGATTGTTTTGCAAATCAACCTAAAGTTGATAGAATATTTGCTAAGTGATTAAAGTTTTTTCATTGGATCAATGTGTAGCACATAAAGTACTGGAGATAAGAAGGAAAATCAACAATAAATTAGACTAAAGTTCTCTACATGAAAATTCATCCCTAGGCTATAATGAAAAACCCTTAAAATATCTTCTTATTTGAGAAAACAGTAGTACTACAATTTAGAGGATTCAATTACATATTTGATTTCTTATTTTAGATCTTTAATTTGGCCTGATTGGTAAAGTTTTAAATTTTTTTTACATTTAAAATGTTCTCTCCAAATTTCACATTTTAGACCCCCAAATTTTTTGAAAAAAAATAAAAATAAAAATAAAGTATAATTAGTTGTTATGATATTGAGTCTTTGAAATTGATTAAGTGAGAGACATCCATACTTGTCCTATATAACTTAGTAGCCTAATAAGTTTGTTTACAAATATATTGGGAGAGTAGATAATGTTAGGGTTGCCTTTGAGAGTTATTTGAAAATCATGTGAGAGGAACACAACAATGGCACATTGTATGTGCATAGTAGTCCTTTGGTGGTCAAAATACTCATAAAGGTTGAAAGAGTTATCGCATGGATCAATGGTTGGTAGGGTTTTTTTGTTGATATGATTTTAGTAACGATGACTTTTAGATGTTTTGATATGAATAGGTTAGATTTTATCACCATGTGGAACTTACTTGGGACCAGGCATTAGAGCTCATCCCAAAGACATCATGAGGATGTTGTCGACATGAAGTGGGGGAGGATATGCTATCTTTGGTGAGGATTATGGAATAGTGGCATTGCATGAGCTGGGTAAATTGAACTGATGATGTTGAGACTGTTGTTATTGAGTAGTGAAAGTGGAGGAGAAATCCTAACTTGATCGTGGAGATTGCTTTATGATAATCCTTTACATGGCCTAGATTAGGTGGGAGATGAGATCGTGATAGAGATAAGAAGGAAAATCAACAACAGTCAAATACTTGGCTCAATGGCTTGGATTTTGACCAAGTACTTGGCTCGAACGGGTTCAAATTGATTTCATTTTGGCTAAAAATTAGTTTTATTTTTTGATATTTTTACTACCTCAAATCTCTAGAAATGGATTTTTCATTGACTTTGGTGAATGCCAACAAGGTTTAAAAAAATCATTTATGATCCTCTTATTTGTTATAAATTTGTCAACATGAAGCCTACTAATGGGGATGTTGTGAGAAAATTTTTGGATTACTGGAGAGGTAGCGGTAGAGTTAAGGTTGGTGGAAATGCTAAGTAAAAATGTTTAATAGTTTATGATTTTTGAAAGTTTTTTGGCTGAAATTTTATTCAAGTGGATGGCTAAATTTTCTTTGTTATAAAATTATGGTGAATTTTAGATCCTAAGTGTGATGTTAGCTAATTATTGATGGTTATTTTATATAAATTATATATATGGTCAAGAAGTTATGTATGTTCTTTGTTGATTGGTCATAGTAGGTGAACAACAATAGTTGTGTTTTGGTGTGAGATTTACCTTTATTATTAAAGAGGTTGAGGGGTTTGAAGCTTTGAAGAGGCTGTAGGAATACATGAGAACAAATTTAGAGAGGGAGAGAGATGTGTTAGGATTCTCAAACCTTAATAGTGATTGTTTGCAAATCAACCTAAAGTTGATAGAATATTTGTTAAGTGATTAAATTTTTTTCATTGGATCACTGTGTAGCACATAAAGTACTGGAGATAAGAAGGAAAATCAACAAGAAATTAGACTAAAGTTCTCTACATGAAAACTCATCCATAGGCTATAATGACAAACCTTAAAATATCTCCTTATTTGAGAAAAGTAGTAGTACTACAATTTAGAGGATTCAATTACATATTTGATTACTTATTTTAGATCTTTAATTTGGGCTGATTGGTAAGATTTAAATTTTTTTTTTTTACATTTAAAATGTTCTCTCCAAATTTCATATTATAGACCCCCAAATTTCTTGAAAAAAAATAAAAATAAAAATAAAGTATAATTAGTTGTTATGATATTGGGTCTTTGAAATTGATTAAGTGAGAGACATCCATACTTGTCTTATATAACTTATTAGCTTAATAAGTTTGTTTACAAATATATTGGGAGAGAGTGGATAATGCCAGGCCTGCCTTTGAGAGTTATTTGGAAATCATGTAAGAGGAACACAACAATTGCACATTGTATGTGCATAGTAGTCCTTTGGTGGTCAACATACTCATAAAGGTTGAAAGAGTTATCGCATGGATCAATGGTTGATAGGGTTTTTTTGTTGATATGATTTCAATTAGTAACGATGACTTTTAGATGTTTTGATGGGAATAGGGTGGAGCTTATCACCATGGGGAACTTACTTGGGACCAGGCATCAGAGCTCATTCCCAAAGACATCATGTGGATGTTGTCAACATGAAGTGGGGGAGGATATACTGTCTTTGGTGAGGATTATGGGATAGAGGCATTGCATGAGCTGGGTAAATTGAACTGATGATGTTGAGACTGTTGTTATTGAGCAGTGGAAGTGGAGGAGAAATCCTAACTTGATTGTGGAGATTGCTTTATGATAATCCTTGAAATGGCTTAGATTAGGTGGGAGATGAGACCATGACGGGTCAAAATGTGATCTTCTTGACTAGCATGCTTACATAGAATGTTTAGGGTCTTGCTCTGAGATTCCTCCACGAGTCATTTAGCATCCTTCAATGTCGGACCAAAAGCACCCTCACTTAACTGGGTTCTCTTGTCAGGAGGGGGAAGGTTAGAAGGATGGTTGTGTTGTCATTGGTTTATGGATGGGCTTCTTAATTGGTGAGAACTAACATGACTTGGGGTTAGATGTGTTTTGCTTGTTCACTTTTTGACAATGTGAGTGTTCTTATACTTGAGTAGTTATATATGTTCAAAGAATTAGCAAATATCTGCCTGTTTCCTAATGCAAATTATGACATGCTAAAATATCTCAGCTATAAAGAAATAATTTGTTACCTTAGCTTCAAACAATGATTCTTTACAATAAAGAAGTAGGAATGTAACTCATATGAGACAAAGAACTTTTTACATGGAAACCTAGAAAGGAAAAAAATTATGCTATATAAGCTAGTTGAAGTAATTTCTACTCATTTTAGTCCTTGAATTGGAGGTGTTAGCACAATGTGAAAGTTCTAAGTTTTTGATTAAAATCTCTTTTAGTGGTAGCCAAAGGAGCTTGGAGGCCTTGGTGTGTTTTGCATCACATGATAGTTTGGATGATCTCTTCCCTTGAAGGGGGGATGAGTTTGAACAACTTGGATTAAATTGGTGATTTTAAGTTGTTGGGATGGTTCCTTTTTGAAATTTAAATTTTTACCTTTTTTGATAGAATCATTCAGATCAATGCTGACTTTGGATTGTCTAAATCGTGCCTTCTCATAATCAAGAAGGTGACCAAAGGCTTTTTTCTTATTTTGATGATGTTGAAAGGGCAATTATTCAATGCGGTTGCCATTGGTGATGTTTGCGATTGGTAAATAGAGTAACCGTTTTGATGTTCTTGATGCCATGAATCAAATGGAGTTGATATATCAAAGTTTTAGTCATCAAATTGATTGGAGCAATATATTCTAGTATATTCATGGATCAAATTTAGGGCTTTTAAAAAATGGTGATGACGTGCTATGATTATTGTATTTATATATTCATATTTTCAAGCAATTCAATGTACTATGAATTCTAGATTTAAATCGATTAATCTAAAATCATTAGCGTTAAGGATGATTGAACACTATGTTGATGATTCTTACATATGGCTAGGGGTTCGTAAGTTTGCAACCACTTCAAAAAAGGGTGAAAATAAGTGCAGAACACTCAAAATTTACCAATTTATAGAACTAACAGTCATACCATTTGTTTGAACTATTGAATTTGTGTATGTGTGTGACATGATCAAACTATTGTAAAATTGATAAGCACAAAAAATTACAAATTGATGTTTTGTTGTGAATTTGACATTTAGTTGAGAATTTGACATTTAGTTGAGAATTTTAAAAATTGAGGTAAGAAAGTGTTAGTTTCAGAAATAACTAAGTTCTAAATGAATAACCATTGGTTCAATTGGTTTGGGATTAGTTTGATGATTTAGGGCTTGGTTGTGTAAAAAATTTATAAAATTTAGTTCCTTTGGTCCTTGAAATAATTTTTGAAAGTTGTTGGTTTTGTTTAGAGTGCTTGATAGATGGGAAATTTTTGGTCCCAAGAATACTTAAAGATTTTCTTATCCACCTAAGTCCAAAAAGTGGGACTTTATTATAGAGTAGGTGGGATTCAAACTTAAAACTTTGGCAACAACTTCCATAGCCCTATCAGACTAATAATACTTTAAGACTAAGGAATGGCCACTAAAGTAGAACTAAAGTTTATATATATATATATATATATATATTATTGTTGTGGTATATTTTCCTTGCACAAATCAATGATATTTCTATGGTGGTCTATTGATATGGGTAAGTAGAATGGTTCTTTTTTTGTCATATAGTTCATGATATATGAAGCTATATAAGCAGGGCAGCATCTTCTGATTTTTTTATTAAAAAGAATTATAGAAGAAAGTGATTTTTTAACTTTAGAAGAATTTTGCAAAAACTGTCGCCTTGTTGATGGCATTACTGTACCTTAGACAAGGAATCATGCTATTGCAATGATTTCATGGTGATACCCTGTTATTGATTTAACTAGTAGAAATGACGTTGAATACTCTGTTAATATGTAAATTCACTTGCCTAAATTGGCTAATCATTTTAGCTTCTGTAAATGATAATTGAATTTTGTCACATTCTTTTCCACTGCAAGTATAACTACATTTGCCTTTATGCTGTATGCTCAATAACTTAAACATTATTTGAAAGTTTTTTACTAGTTTGTCTAATTCTCGTCTTGTCCTTTTCAAACTGATATTCTGTGTGTTGCATATTTAGTAAATATTTCAATTCTTATATTATCTATCCTGACATACTTTTGTTATGTTATGTCAGTATTTTATTGATTTCTTTTAGATTTAACTAAGTTTGCTGTCCAATCAAGAGAGTTAGAGGGATGCTCTATTTTCATTGTATGCTACAACTGGTGAACTCTAATGATAGGTTACTACATTTTTTTTACATTCATTAGCATAAGTTGTAAGTTCTATCAGTATATGTTCTTTTCAAGGTGACATCTTCTTTGGGGGTTGTAATCTTAATCTGGATCTTTTTAATTACAAAATAACAACTGCCTTTAAGACATACAATTATTTCTTGCCACTTTTATCAGATATTGTAGGTATTGAAATTTTACTGCAGGTTACCAGCAAAACAAAAAAAGCGATTCTACCAAGCTTGTCATAAGTGCAGTAGCAACAGTTGGTGCCTTGTTGTTGGTGGCTCTAATGTGTTTTTGGGGTTGCTACCTTTACAAGAAATTTGGCAAAGATGATGTTAGAAGTCTAGGATTGGACGTCAGTGGTGGTAAGGATTTGTCTTGATACAAGAATTTGTTCGCTTCCTTTCTTTTAGCAGCCTCTTATCATATGGACATAAAACATAAAATTTTCAATTATCTAATATATTATTGTTGATCATTTTCAGGTGCAAATGTAGTAATGTTTCATGGGGACTTACCCTACTCATCAAAGGAAATGCTCAAGAAACTTGAAACACTTACTGATGAAAATATTATAGGTTCTGGTGGATTTGCTACTGTATACAGGCTGGTTATGGATGATGGGAATGTTTTTGCGTTGAAAAGGATAATGAAGACAAATTTATCTTTGGACCGTTTATTTGATAGGGAACTTGAAATCTTGGGCAGCATCAAACATCGTTATTTAGTCAATCTACGGGGTTATTGCAATTCACCCTCATCAAAGTTGTTGTTATATGACTATTTAGCTGGTGGAAGCTTAGATGAAGCACTACATGGTGTGAGCTATTATCTTAATTTCACTTTAATTATCCATCATATTTTTTGTTAGTCTTTTTTGCTTTCTTGTCTGTTATTAAACAACTAAACTTCTATATCAGAAGATACTTATTTACATCATGCTACATACTTCTTCGCTTAGCATCAGTTAAGTGATAGCACAAATCCTTCGCCTTAAATTTTTTAGTTATTGGGATATTTTAAACTCTGAACATTGATTGTTAACGAAAATGGGAAGAGTAAATATTGAGCTTTCTTATTAGCTTGTTTTAGCAGCCATCCAAATGAATTTCATTTGTTTATTGAGTTTTCTAATCATTTATTTATAGCTTTTCTTGCAAAACAGAAATAAATACGTACTTATCTAGTTGGATCCTAAAGGGAAAAGAAAACCTATTCTTGCCACTTCATAAGCTGCAATTCTCCTTTCTCCCCTTTGATACCGGTTGGAGTCTCTTCTTTGATAACGACAATATTGTGTTCCACCATCTCTGATCACCCCATCCGATTCCCCTCATGAAGGGTTGCCCGGTGAGATTTTAAGAAGTTATGTTTGTCAATAGTGAATGGGACATCATTGCTGCTGTTCCACCCCATTACGCAAGATAGCTCTTTGATTTGAGTTTGTAGGTCCCACAAATTATGAGTTTTCTTTGTTATCAGTAATGAGGCTATCTTTTGAGTACACCCTAAAATGCCAACCATTATAAAGCGGGATAATGGTGTCATCTTTGGAGCTGCATGTCAGTATAGGTAAAAGAAGGAGCCTCCTAGACTCACTGCCATATGTAGAGATACAACTCATGACTATAGGAGTTATTATCAACTACTCATCAATGAACCTACTATTAGCAGAAGCCCTTATTATTTCTGCAATGATACATTTGGAGAAACCCTATGCATTTAACATTGGTTGAGACAAGTTCGATAACTAGTCAATGTGTTATTCACACTTGTCTTGACTTTTGTGCCACCATTGGATGGTGTGTTCTGTCATTTGTGATGCTAATGTATGCCTGTATTGATTGCCACAATTTGAACCCTCACCCATTGAGATGATGCTACATATCTCATAGTTTTGACCTCCTGTTATAACTCCCTTGGAATTCATTCCATCTTACAAGTTTCAAATATGAGCATGCTTAGGTTTGGAGTCTGTAATGCAACACTTGGTGTTAAATTGAAATATGTCATGATGTTTGAGTTATACTTTACTGAGCAGAGGATGAAACTATAAGGCTTTTTAGGTTAAAAAATATAATATCACAATGGATATGTGTGAGTCATGAAGAATGGTCTACAAGCAATATATTAATTGGAAGATAAGAAGAGACATATCAGATAAACCGTTATGCTTTGGGAACTTCCTCTTGAATCTCTTTGGAATAAGGTTATTTTACTTTTTGAACTTGTAGAGGATGATTAAGGGATGTTTAATATTATTGTTGATGCTATTAGTTCCTTAGGGTTTAGGGTCTATAATAAAGTAAACTCTTGAAAGATCTCTTAGGTATAATGAAGTAGAACTCTTGTACATTGAGGCACCTGTCGCTATGATGGTTGGTGTTTCCAAAAAAATTTTAAAACTAAGCATGCTCTTACTAAAGCACTACTAGGATGGGTTATTATTTGCGAAGTTATATCATTAGGTTAGAATAATGAGGCCTGCTAAATCAATGCGAACATTATCTTAATGAATGAGAGTATGAGTTATTAGATTGGTGATGGCCTTTGACGAATAAAATCAATACGTATTTTTAATGTTCTTTATGATTCTGTTCTATGAATTAGAAGTGTTGATAATCTATATGTTAAAATAGAATTTGAAAGAAGACATGTTCTCCCATATCATCTTCATTAATTTTTATGAAATTAGTCTTTGAAAATTCTTGTTTCTTTCATTTGTAGGAGATACATGAAAGAATTTTAATGATTAGTAAATAGGATGAAAATAAGTAAATGTTGTTGAAGTTTGATGTCTTTTTGTGGGGCAAGTTTTTACATTTTGAAAATTTAAAGGTCATGAGTTAAGTACTTAAAAAAATTGTAATTTTCATGTATGAATAAACATACAATTGAAGGATGTGGAGACATTAACAATACTTATTGAAAATGTTTTCTTTAACTCTAGCAAGGTTGATGCTATTTGAATTTTTATAGAAGGTCAATTTACTCATAAGTTTTTGTATTTTCTAATACTAATGGTGGTATTATTGTTAAAGGAGTTAATATTTATGAATGTTCTTACTAGACATTTACAAGAGGATGTACTTTGGTATATGCTTTTGTTGATGACATTCATCTTGTTGATAAGATTAGAGAGAGAGTTCAAGAAAAACTTGAATTATGGAGGTCAAACTTAGAGTATGAAGCTTTCATTTGAGTAGATCTAAAATCGAATATAAGGAGTATAATTTTAGTAGTAGAAGATCTAGTGGATGAGTGGTGATAATGGGTAATTAAGTCATTAAAAAGAGTGAACATTTTAGATTTCTTGAGTCTATTTTTCAAAGTAATGGTGATGTGATGTAGATGTGGATGTTATTAGTAGAATTCAAGCTATATGGTTGAAGTGGAGGAATGCATCGGGCCTATTGTGTGATAGAAAAGTACCGCGTAGACTCAACAATAATAACAACAACAACAATATCAAGCCTTTATCCCATTATGTTGGGTCGGCTGCATGAATCTTTTTTCTCCATTGTGTCTTGTTAAGTGTCAAATTCTCATTTAATTCTAATAAACTTGTCATTTTTTATATTATCCTAACTAAGTCTTTTTAGGTCTACCTCTACCTTTCTTAACATAAGATGAATCTAATACATTTACTCTCCTAACTGGGTCTTTGTATAGTCGATGCTTTGTGTGACCAAACCATCTAAGACGACTCTCTATAATATTATCTGCCACTAGAGCTACTCCAACCTTTTAACGAATATATTCATTTCACATTTTATCTCTTTGAGTAAAGCCACTCATCCACTGAGCATTCTTTATGCAATCTTTAATTTATAAAAACATGGTCTTACAATATTTATATACCTTAAGTATTATTTATCACAATTTATAAAATCATTTTAAATCTATTTCACCAAATATTAGAAATGTTTTCTTTTAATAACTTCACTAGAACTTCTACAACTAAAATTATACTCCATATATATATTCAGTTTCAGACCAATTCAAATGAAAACCTTTAGACTCTATGGTTGACCTTCATAATTCAATTTTCTCTTGGACTTCCTCTCTAGTCTTATCAATAAGAAGAATGTCATCAGCAAAAAGCATACACCAAGGTACATCCTTTGTAAATGCCTAGTAAGAATATCCATAAATAAAAGAAAAAGATATGAGCTTAAAGCCGATCCTTGATGTAATTTAACTAAAATAGAAAAATATTTTATCAATCCTCGTTGTGTTTGGACACAAGTAACAACTCTAGTATACATGTCCTTAATGACTTGAATATAATCAATATTAATTTTTTTCTTTTCGAGAACTCTCCAAAGCACTTCTCTTGAAAATTTATTATATGCTTTATCTAAATCAACAAATATCATACGCAAATCCTCTTTACTTTTCCATCAAACCTCATAACAAATGTATAGAATCCATGATAGATCAATCGACATGAAATCAAATTGATTTTGAGGGATTTTTATATCACATCAAAACCTAAGCTCAATTAGTCTCTCCCATAATTTTAATGTATGACACATTAACTTAATTTCTTTATAATTTGCACTATCTTGTGCGTCACCTTTATTCTTAAATATAGGAACCAACAAACTCTTTTTCCACTTATCTGAGATATTTTTAGTTTTTAAAATAACATAAAAAGATTAGTAAGCTAATAAATTCTTGGATCTCCTAAGCATTTTCACATGGAATATCATCAGGTCCTACTGTTTTTCACACTTCATTTTCTTTAAAGTCTCTCCAACGTCGAATTTATTAATATGTTGATAAAAATTAAATTCTTTATTTTTGTTTAGGGTACCAAGGTATCCCTTGTATTAATCTCTCTAAGTTATCTCAAAAATTTTCTTTTGAGCTCACATCTAAATCTATATGAGGAGCATAAATTAATAATTTTAGTATCAACATCAATCTTTAAAGTTATAATTTCATATTCATATCTATTAATATCTATAATATTATCTTTCAAATTTTTATCTATAATCACAACTACATCATTTCTAATTTAACTCCTACAGGAATACCAGAGTTTAAAAATTAAATTATCAATCTCCCTGGCTTTCTCCTCAACCCATTTAGTTTCTTGAATATGTAAGATATTTATTAATTTTATTAATTTACCTACAAGAGTATTTATATTCTAAGTTACTAACCTAATACTAGTTCAATGCACTAACTTCTTTTTCCGCATCCGTTCATAATGTTGGAACCCTTATTTATTTAACATTACACCTAGGCGCCAATACAGTGGCCTTTGCACACTTTTCATTGTATTTAGGCCATACAATGCGTCGCTTTCAGGAAATGCCTTAGCATTAGCATAATATAAAAGTGCTGCTTAGATTTGAGGGAAAAATAATTATAAGATGGTTGTGAGACCTACAATTTTTTATGGTGCATAATATTGGACAGTAAAAGAGAAGCATAAAATTAAGCATTGCAGAGATGAGGATGCTCAGGTAGATGAGTGGCTTTATGCATAGAAACTTATATAAAATGAGAAACTTATATATCCGTGATAAGGTTGGAGTTGCTCTTGTGGTAGACAAATTAGAGAGTTACTATAGATGGTTTGGTCACCTAGAACGCCAGTCATCTGATGATCCAATTAGAGAGTAAATGTATTAGATTCTATATGTTAATGGTAGAGGTAAACTTAAAATGACATGGTTAGGAATTATAAAAAATGACTTTAATTTATTAGGATTAATGAAGAATATGACGCCTAATAGGATACATTAGAGAAAAAAGATTTATGTAGTCGACCCCACGTAGTGGGATAAAGGCATATTGTTGTTGTGTTGTTGCATTTAAAAAAATTAATACATAGATAATTATGCTCAAATATCTATAATTGTCTCACTATATTGATTAATAAACTAATGCATTGAAAAGTGTTTTAATATTTCATCTTCATTTAAACATGTTAGTAAATGTTCTTAGGCCTTAATAGACTTGAAATGATCCAAAATACCCATGATTGTCATGACATGGCCAAAGATCTTGGAATGTTGAGGCGAGGACATATATGATTGGATATTTTAAACATTCTCACATTATTATTAATAAAAAATAAGCAAGTTGCACTATCATTTTAAAAATTTACAAGATTTTTTATATTATACTATAACATATGCATTAATATTAATTATAAAGTTTTCTACAATACGCTTACTCATGTTTTTCTTTTATTTATATTATTAGAGATTTTCTTGAAAATGATCATTAACTAAATAGTAAGTTAAACAATTCAATGGATAATTTTGTCTGTAAATTATGGTAATTCAAATTATAAGAAATGCTAGGCACTGTTAGTGAATCAATATCATTTTTTTTTCACTAAATGGTTAAGAAAGTGCAATGAAGGAATAAAATCAAGAATTATTTACATTCTCTTTTCATTTCATCATTTTAACTTTACCTTTTTCTAATACACCCGTCATAAGGATAATTATCAAAATGTGTATCTGAAATACACATCATTAAAGTACCAAACTAACCTTGGAGGGAAGAAAACTATTACCAAACTTGACTTGGAAAGGCAAAAATTTTTTACTATTTTCATTTTTGTGCACAGGTATGTTGTGTGCCCAGTTAATATTACCATGAAGTGAATTTCATCAGTCAATATATTTAAGTAGTCACTTTTAACATAATCATTTTCATACATTTCATCATATATAATATATTTATTACTTATCATTAAAAAGTTCATTCAAGATTCAATCATAAAATAATAAAATAATTTTCACATCATTATGATGAGTTCATAGTTGGAAAACAGAATTATTTTATAATAACAGTTATTGTCAAATGGAAATTTTGCTTAATGCACATATGGAAGCATAAAAATACTTGCAGTATCATTTGGACATTCACATACAAATCATATACAATAATCAAAGAATAAAATTCATTTTACCTTTTTTGCTCTTTTGACCTCTTAGTTTTACTTTACTCTACCTTATCTTATTTTTTAGGTATCTAGGAAGGCTCTTCTTTAGTGTATGGATAGATTTGGATCCAACATTCTTTTAGGTGTGATGAGCATGAATGAGGCTCAGAACCATAAGTCAAAAATACAAAGTGAAGCAGACTCTCAAGCGAGATCACTAATCAGACATGGAGTAGAACGTCCAACAATTCACAATATAACAAGATTAGCGAGACATGTAAGACAAGATTACTTGCTTCATACAGGCTACCATAGATAGGATGCACCATGAAGAGCCAAGGGTCAGAGAAAACATTGGATCCATGGGATCGACTACTTGACGGGTTCGTTGAGTGAGAAGAGAATTGTTCAAGACTCCCAACTTGGACGGAGAGTCTTATAATATGAGTGAAGAAGAAGATGTGCAAAAGAGCAGTCTTAGCCAACTGATACTTTCTCTGTAAAGATCTTTGAAGCTCGCCCTCCACAATGGTTCAAGATCCAACATTTGGAGTCATACAAAAGTTGAACAGATTCAACCGATCACATCGCTTATTTTGAATCAACGACATCATTGCTAGATTTAGATGACGTGACCTTCAAAAAGTTGGCTCTCAGGTGATTCTTGCTCCTCTCAATGAGGGTTATTATCTCATCTTGCTGAGTTCAAGAGGATTTTCGCTTTGCAAATTGCTAGTGCTTAGAAAGTGCCGAATAGTTCCCAAGCCATTCTGCAAATGAGGCAAGAATCCAGTGAGTCATTGAGGGCGTTCATCACTTGTTTCCAATGAGAGGTGTTGGAAATTAAAAATTTGGAACCCGCATTTGTCCAGGTCGCACTTGCTCAAGGAGGAGGGGTCTTTAAGATTTAAAGATAATCGAATCAAAAATGAGCTTGTCAAAAATAAATCCAAATAAAACTTGCAGGGAACTTGAGAGCTCATTTATGAACAAGAATGCCATCCTTTAGTTGATATTTTGATCCATGAATTAAACTCTAGATGGATTTATACGATTTATGTAAAGCATGCAAATGAATTTGATGATTATTTTATAAGCAATAGCATCGCTCAATAGCTTGTTTACTAATAAGAGCAAATTGAAATAGTTTATTAAAGAATATGAATATGAGTATTTGCTGAATATTTAAAATATGGTATAGTCACATTTGAATACTTGAATTACACTCTAATTGTATCGATTATATTGAAATAGATCGAAGGAACTCAAATGAGATTCATGACCATTGAAATGCACAATGCATATGCATAAATTGAATTGCGACATCAGCTCAGTTTGCATGAAATAAAACTTAAAACTATATAATAGGGGACTTGATTGCTCATTAACGAGTGCGAATGAAATCTATAGTGGACTTGAAAACCTATCACCTAACAAAGAATAAAATTCAAGTAAGAACTTTCATGAATCTCATGGTAAATTTGATAGTTCATTTGTTAGCAAGAACTAAACTTATTTACTCGTTTATGAACATGATTGTGTCATTTCAATGAAACTTGAATCACTACTTCCCAATTCGAATTGACTGAAATTGATGACAATGAAACACATAAATTAGCAGCGGACTAAATGACTTTCTTATTGGTTAAAGCAAGACAACATGTCTCACTGACAAGCCCGAATTGAACTAAATAAATGCTTAGACTGTTGTGCTTGATGCTAATTGAAATAAAAATGGTCTTCATTGAAAACTTAAGACTTAGTGAATTGATGATTAAATGCAAGAAATTAAATATAAAATCATTGGATCCACAACCTTAAAGTACAAGCGGACAAAAAGTGTTAATAATTAAATAAATTTTTATAGACATTACGGTGTGACATTGCATTCAATTCAAATGATTTGAAATTAGTGCAAGTACTCAAATAAGATAAGATTTACATACATTATGAAGCAATTTTATACAGATGCGTTGCATTGAGAGTTGTTCAAGCGATCTTAAGAATGCATTTGTGCGCACGTTACTGTGGGCATTGAAAATTTGCGACCGACCTCTCGATGAAGAGAGTTTGATTAATGTTGGTAAAATTTTCAGAAGATAGATAAAACAGTAAATAATATACTACCTAGAGATTTCACCCTCATTTTGTGAGCACTTTAGATCTGGTTTCAGGTTCCTATAGGCATAAGTACCTATAGTTAATTACCCTAATGTTGAGAGAGAACTTTCGATTAAGACTAGTCAATAAGTCGCTAATTGCCTAGCATATATAGTAGTGAGTGGAGTATGAAATATTTATGAAAATCATCATCGGTAGTTTAAAGCAGATGGTTGGGGGAATGATGACTCGCCCGATCAAGATCCCATGATTCTATCGTCTCGGGTTGTCGTGGTTTCTAGTCTACTTAGAGGTGGTAGTCGACTCAACCTAACCGAAGGATCCTTGTCAACAACCATGGGTTGCGTCGTCCAAGGAGACCTCGTATACTTCTGGTGATATTTGTCTAATGAGACATCTTTAAGTCCATCTTAGCTAATAGAGTGCTTTTTTACCCTTGATAACTCGAGAAGCAATTGAGAACATACTGATAGTGATCATAATAATAATAGTGTCGTTTGACGAAACCACTTCGGAGGACTCATCATAACGCGTCATATGTGAGTCTAATGGTTAAATCATGCCAAGACCACATCCTCCGACATGAGATTATTTGAGTGCGAATATAGTAGTACACTTGATTTGACATTAGCTCTTTTGTAAGGTAGAGTTTTTTCTAACTTATCACCTCGATAAATAATTGCGGAAGACGGATTGAATGGAGTTTGCTTTTAAGTATTATTACGACAGATTAAATGAAGTTTGCTTTTAAGTATTTTGATTGATGATAAGTCTTTGCATCTTCATAGAAATTTGACTTTGGTTCGATTTAAATTAGAATTTTAGCAATGCTTTGATGGTGATATCCCTCGGTTGAAATTTTCATTCAACACAGTCATTATCGAGGTAGACTTTGTCAACTCTACTATTTGCTGATAGAGGATCAGGTCCGTGGACATAAAATTATGTTTTTAACTTGATTTAGAGTTCAACTTTTGAAATTGAAGATTATTTATTTATATTATTGATGGTCGTATGCTAATGTAAAATCACACATTTTTCTTAGTGAGCAAACACTTAACTTACAACTAATCTTGTCAACTTGATTCTTAAGAGGACGATCAGATGGTTACGTGGAACATACAACTTAAATATTTAAGTGAAACATCTTATTAATAGTGTGTGTATGCACCCATCTCTAGCGGTTAAACCTATAAAATACATATCTATTAGACTTTGAATCTATTTGATGTCAACTCACGCAACATCCTCAGACTGTAGCTCTAAGCTTTTAGTAGTGTCGGGGTCTATGCAGGTTTTTAGCGTAATTTAACACTTAATCTTCTATGATTTTGAAGGGTTTGCACACTTTTCTAGGTATTTAAAATTAAGCTTTGAGAAACTTTTTGTAAAGTATGTAAAGTCACCTAAGAATATTTGCACATTACTCAAGGTTTAAATTTGATTTAACCATACTTGATAACAAGTATATATTTAACTTGAGATCATCTCACAATGAAAGAAGAGACTTGCACTAGTTAATTATTTGTGCAAATTTCAAGTCATTTAGGTTGAATGAGAGGGATTAAGAAATCTTTTGCAATGTGAAC
This sequence comes from Cymbidium sinense, assembly GCA_021442155.1. NCBI lineage: Eukaryota > Viridiplantae > Streptophyta > Magnoliopsida > Asparagales > Orchidaceae > Cymbidium > Cymbidium sinense. Next base: position 96,204,340 of record CM038219.1, read on the forward strand.
AAAGCTCATTCAGGTGGTTCTTCGCTTTTATGAATCATCATTTGCTTTATGTTGCCGTGAATCATCATGAAGTGTGCTTGTATGATAAAACTCATTCTTATGTTGGTGAGCTTTGAATTTATCGTAGTTCTTGCTCAAACTGCATTTATGTTTGAAGACTGATTTTTGAATCAACCACCAACATTACAAGTGTTCAATTTGATCTCTTAACTCAGTCAAACCTCAAAGTAAAGTTGTGTAAGGGTAGTATTTGTGCTTGTTGACGGGTTATGAAGTTCATTATACTTTTCATTCAGGTTCTCTCCATCCCTACTCATTCAAAGAAAAGTCAAAATTTGACATAATTTACTTATCGAGACTTATATTCATGTTCGGTAGTAAGTTGTTATGTTTCTTCTAAGTTCAACTAAGTTTAATTTTTATGGGTCTCATTTCAATGCCAACTTGATTTTCATTTTTTAGCTTAGCAATTCCTTTTATTTTCAGCCTCCCTTTCACTTAAAATTTGATAGAATTTTGGTAGCTTCTCAGTGTCATCCTCGCATAGGATGCTGCGTCAGCAGTGCCAAAGACTTCCCACCATACTTATAGAAAGTGTGTATGGTATGTGTCTTTCGACACTGCGACCAAAGAAGTTTTCATACCTACCGATCTTATAGAAAGCGTTGCATATACCTTCAATACTTGTATGAAAGACATCTTAGTTTTGTCGTCGTGTTGAAGCAAACACGAGGGAGGGAGTACTTAAACATTTAACAATTGCTCACAATTGTGAATAAACAATAAAATAAATGTATGTAATACTTCATGTGTTATATTTTCAAAAGCATAGCTATTTTAATTTAGAATTCGGCAGCCTCTCGACATCATCCCTGCGCATGGAGGCTACAGTGATAGTCTAGGGCCTTACTACCACGCTTATAGGAAGCGTGTATGGTTGGTATCTTGTGATACTGCGGTTAGAAGGAACTTGTATCTACTGCGTTTATGGGAAACACACATAGGCCTTTAATACTTGCACAAGAAGCATCCTAGTTTCTTCCCCATGTTGAAGCAACATGAAGAAGTACTTAATCTCTAACAGTTATTATAGGTATATTGTAGTAACGAGCACAAGAGTTTAATACTTATGCTTGCAAATACATAGTTATTTGAATTAAAATATGGTAGCTTCCAGGCATCATCCTCACATAGGGGGCTGCATCGGGAGTCAAGGTTCTTCCCACCACGCTTATGGAAAACGTGCATGGTAGGTGTCTTGTGACACCACACCCATAAGGAACTTGTATCTGATGCTGATGGGAAGCGCATATAGGCTTTCAACACTTGTATGGAAAGCACCCTTACTTTCCTCGCGGTGTTGAAGCAACACGAACTAGTATTTAGGTCCAATCCTTGCCATGTTGAAGCAACACGATACGTACGCTTTTTTAACATTCATTACAATTTCATCTTTACATATATATGAAGACAAGATTATTAGGATACTAATGAAATTACTCTACTACCCCATGACCCCTATCATTATTTTACTCATCTTTTGTTCTTTGGTTTTGCCAAATCATAATGACAGCCACATATCCCAATAAATCTAAGATCTTGTTGTTTTCATGCCACAAGTCAGAGGGAGAATTCTAAAGACGACTTGATTGAATGAAAATGAAAATAGAAGCTCTTGTTTTTTTTTTCTTTTTTTTCCTCGCCAAACCCGGTAGATGAAATAACAAGTGGATATTTAAGTTTTAATGATTTTCGACATGAATCAGATCGTGAACAGTAAAGTAGTTTCCTCTTTAAAACCTACAAACTCCTGAATTCCTTTATTTTCTCTTTCACTTTAACCCAACAATAAATTGATTGTTTAGTGGCAAGGTTTAAGCAATGTCCATGCTATGACAAACAATTAACATGATGTTGATGAATCCCATAGGATCTTCATCTCATTCCATCTCTCGTGATTCAACACTAGGTTAAGCAAGATAAAAGAAAAATTCAGCAAACTTGAAAATGATAATTGAAACTACAATAAGAAAAAAGAAAACTGCTCCTCTTCATTCTACCTTGCTTACCAAAGCTAAACAACAACAACAAATGAAGAGAAAATTGTTGGTATGATGCAGGAGTTTGAGGGAGGATTTAGGATGGCTGAACTATTCAGCTTCAATTTGGTCGGATAGGGAGGCGGGCGACATGTGGTTCAGAGTAGAAAGCTTGAGTTCTATTGGTAGAGGGAAGATTGGTGGTGGGTTGTTCAGTGCAAGAGAGTGGGAGTGTGAGCAATAGGTTTTGCTTGGAGAGGAATGGCAATGAGGCGGGGTTGGAGCGATGTGGAAACCAACTGGATCGGGCAACGTCACGTCGAGCAAGAGAATGAGAGGGTTCAACGTAGGAGGAGTGAAGGATTACGACAACTCCTCGATGGAGAAGCGAACAAAAGGGGGGGGGGATTGCCTATTTAGGGTTAGGGTATATATATGTAGACTTGAGTGTTTAGATTAATTGTAATTGAACTTTTTGTGGCGATATCATCACGTAGGCAATATGGATGTCGATTTTGGGTTATTTTGGTGTTACGGATGCAACGACATAGTTTGTTTCGCGCTTTGAGTTCATTTGGTCAATTTGGCGGCAAATTAGGTCAATTTCAGCCCAAAAATTTACGTTGTCACATCCAACCACTCAATATTAGGGTAGAATTGTCTGAATTAAGCGTGAAAAATCTTGTTTGATAGGTTTCTATGTTGTGATATTAACAACGTGATCAATTTCATGAACGGAGGTTGTTTGAGTATTATACGCGGCCTTCGATATCGTAGGCGTCTTGACTTCGACTTCTTGATTATTGCTTGTCAAATTATGTGAGATATGTATTTCAATCAATTTTGACATTCTAAATGCGTCGACGAAGATGATTAGTTTAGGTGATGATTGGTCTGTTTTAATTTATGTAACTCATTTAGAGTTCAACAATTATAAGATGACTCAATATTCAATCTGGTTGCATCAGAATGTATGTAAATGGTTTAAGTGATGAAACCATGTATGCATTGAAGGGCAATATAATATTCAAATTTAATTGCCTTGAAATTTATGCAAGAAAATCTGAATTACCTGCACGGGTCTTGACACAGTGTTAAATACCTAAACCTAGCATCTGAGGATACTGCGCGGGTTAACATAAGACAAATTTGAATTGCGTATGTGCTCCGACCAGCATGTTAAACACTTAATCACACGGTTTGAGAATGCTGCGCTGGCTAAAATCAGAATTAACTTAAATCCAATCCTGCTTCAAGAACTATACATGTATTTGAATGATTAATAGGTATTTATTTTCAAATTTAAATTTAAATTTATTGATCACATGTCTTCTTGATCGGGTAGCTTCGCTTATACGATGAAATTGTAAATCCTATTTAACTAGTTTGATCATGAGAATATGGGTTAACAAGACTTGTTGTAAATCAAGTAGTCACTTCTCAATTAGAGATTTGATTTTACATTTGCATATACAACAACAACAACAAGCCTTAATCCCACTAGGTGGGGTTTTATGAATCCTTCGTCCTTATTGTGCATTATGTGTCAAATTCTCATTTAATTCAAGTATCTAAGATCATTTTTTATACATCTTAACCAAGTCTTTTAGTCTACTCTACCTTTCTTAACATAAAGGCAAATCTGCATCTCTCTGTCAATTAGGATGGACGCTTTATGTGGCCAAACCATCTGGCGCTCTCCCAATCTTATCTACCACTGAGCTACTCCAACTTTTTCTCGATCATACTCATTTTGTATTCTATCTCTGGGTAAAGCCACTCATCCAGCATCCTCATCTCGTAACACTTAACTTAGTCTTATGTTTCTCTTTTATTGGCCAACAACACCATAAGTCATTCATTCTTACACCATCTTATAAAATTTTCCTTAAGTTTAAATTGGAACTTTTCTATCACATAATAGGCCGATGCATTCCTCCACTTCAACCATCCAACTTGAATTCTACTAATAACATCTCCATCTATTTCACCATCATTTTGAACAATAGAGCCTAAATATCAGAATCGCTTGTTAATGACTTGATCTAAAGTCACAACACTACCACTAAAACATCTACAACTAAAATTACACTCCATATATTCGGTTTAGATCTACTTAGAAAACCTTTAGACTCTAAAGTTGACCTCCATAATTCAAGTTTGTTGGACTCTCTCTAGTCTTATCAACAAGAAGAATGTCATCGGCATACACCAAGGTACATCTTCTTGTAAATGCCTCGTAAGAACATCCATAACTAAAGTAAAAGATAAGGGCTTAATGTTGATCCTTGATGTAATCCAATTGAAATAGGAAAATATTTTGCCAATCCTCCTTGTGTTTGGACACAAGTAACTTTCAAGATACATATCCTTAATGACTTGAATATAACCAATATTAACTTCTTTCGTTTCTCTCCAAAGAACATCTTGAGACTTTATCATAAGCTTTCTCTAAATCAATAAATATCATATGTAGATCCTTCTTATTTTCTCTGCTTCTCCATCAAACCTCTTAACAAATGTATAGCATCCATAGTAGATCTACTTGGCATGAAACCAAATTGATTGTGAGAAACTTACGTATCACATCATAACTAACCAATTACTCTCTCCCATAATTTTAATGTATGACACATTAACTTAATTCCTCTATAATTTGCACACTCCTGTGCATCACCTTTATTCTTAAATATAGGAACCAACAAACTCTTTCTCCACTCATCTGCATCTTTTAGTCTTTAAAATAATATTAAAAGATTTGTAAGAAATTCTGATCTCTAAACATTTCCACTTCTATTGGAATATTATCCTGGTCCTCTTGCTTTTCCACATTTCATTTTCTTTAAAACTAACTTTGATTCTAATCTGACGATAAAATGAAATTCTCTATTTTTGTTTAGAGTATTAAGGTTGCTAAAATCAATCGTCTCGGATCCTTCATTGAAAAGTTTATTAAAATACCTCATCCACCTATTTTCAATATCTTTTTCTAAGAAAAGACTTTATTATTTTCATCCTTAATACCTCACTTGGTATGTCTTTCTTCTCCTATCTCTTTGGTTGGCTAACTTATACATACATCTTTCACCTTCTTCAATTTATTGTATAAATTACTAAAACTAAATTTTTTCGTCATATATTCTTTCTTAGAATCTCTATTTTATATCTTTCCCAATTCTCGGTTTTACATCTAAACCAAATTTTATATGATCTTCTTATTTCTTATCTTTTCTTTGACTCATTTCCTATTCTTATTAAAGCTTTTCCTTTTGATTCGCCAAGCATCTTTTAACACAACTTAATTTCATTTGATATTTTTCCCATGCATAACGTTATGAACATCCCAAACTCTAATTTCTTTGTAGCTTCTTAAAATATTTTTTATTTGTGTTCTTTAAGTGTCCCCATCTAATCTGGACAATAATATAGTTTATTTTTTATCTTACAACCTTTCATCTTAAAATCTAAATAGTCGATCTTTGGTCTTAAAATTTCACTTGGAATGACAATCTTTCTGATCTAAAGCGATCTATTTTTCTTATCAAAAAATAATCGATCGTATTTTCTTAGATCCATTTTATAAGTAATAATATGTTCATCTCTTTTCTTAAATAAAGTATTAACAATCAAAATCATAAAATTTAAGAAATCTAATATAGTCCTCTTAATTAGTTCTCAAATCCATAACCTCATGAATACTTTTAAAATCTTGTCACTCTATAATAATAAATTTAAATCTCCCCGATAAATACTTTTTCTTTGAGAGGTATCTTTTGTATTAATCCCTCTAATTCATTCCAAAATTTTCTTTGAGCTTACCTCCAAACCTACTTGAGGGCATACTTATAACATTAATAATCTTGGTATCAATGATAATCTTTAAAGTATAATTATCTATCTCCACATCTATTAATACTTATAACATTATCCTTCAAACTTTTATCTATAATCGCATACCATTTCTAGTTCGACTTTTCAATACCAAAGTTTAAAACTCTATCAATCTCTTGGCCTTCTCACCAACCCATTTAGTTTCTTGAACACATAAAATATTTATCTTTCTATGAACTATAATATCTTAATTCCATTAATTTACGTAAGAGTACCATATTCCAAGATCTAATCTAATTCTAGTTTCATGGACTAACTTCTTTGCCTCATCCATAATGTGGGAACCCCTTATTTTTATTGTCTCACGCGTCTTCACATTTTTTTTCAGTATTCAAGCCATACGTAGCGTGCCCGGACGCTAACGCATGATGATTTAAAAGATTCATGTCATGATTATTTACAAATTTGGTTGTCATTACTAGCTAACCCTCCACTTTTTGCATATGATCATCAAAAATCTCAATTAAAAAAATTATATTCAAATCTACAAACTTCATGTTTCAAGAAAGTATATATGTTTATAAATTGTAATCATAGACTCAATCTTTTGCAATCAGGCATGCGAGTTGACAAAATTTGAAATAATAGATGAAATTAGTTATCCCGATGATAATTGTGTTGACTTTAGATTTAAACCGGTGGGGTTATTATTATTAAAATTTTTAATGTGTTAATATTAAATTATCTCAAATCTAAGTTTTTAGAATGCAAATCGTAGACTTGATCCTCTGTTAATAAATAAGCAAAGTTGACAAGGTATAAATGTCTCAATGATAGTCGTGTTGATTGTAGATTTCAATTAAAGAGATTTTTCCTTATTAAAATTTTCAATGTTCTAATGTTAAATCTTCATAAATATAAATTTTTAGAATGCAAATCCATGACCTGATCCTCTGTTAGCAAATAAGCAAAATTAATATGGTCTAAATACCTGATGATGACCAGATTGATTGTAGATTTTAACTGGAGGGGTTCCTATTATTAAAATTTTCATTGTCTTAATGTTAAATCATCTCAAACCTTAATTTATAAATTACAAATCTTAGATCCGATCATTTGTTAGCAAATAAGTATAATTGACAAGGTCTAAATATCCTGATGATGACTGTGTCGAACGTAGATAGCAACCGGAGGAGGATATTACTATCAAATTATATTAAAATTTAAATCTAGTTATTGTGAAAATTAAATACCAATGAATTACCAAATATGATAAGTTCAATTTAAATGAAATTCTATATTTAAGATTTAAAGTAAAATTCATTTAATCCGTCTTCTGACACGGTTTATCAGGGGTGAATAATTAAGAAGATTCTATCTACAAAAAAGTCAATGTTAAGTATATTATTATGCTCATACTCAAATAATTTCATGGTAGTGAGGACATGGCTCATGTCTATTGTTTGTATGGTTTTGCCGCCAATTGACATTACAAAAAATGTAGTTACGACCAGAGTACTTTAACTGGGTGACTTGGCTCAGCAATGACCCCACTATATTACGATCATGATTGTATCTGTATGTTCAATAATGATTCTACCTTTTGAGTTGTGACTCATAGGGTACATTTGATAGGGCACAAATCTCTTTGTAAGCTAAGATCAATTTATTTTCTTAGTTAAATATCAACTAAGGTCTACAAGGTCTCCTTAGAAGAAATAACCCATACTTGTAAATGGCAAACGACGCATCATAGCGCAAAGTTGCTCTTGGAGCCATGACACATGACACGGTGTGTTATTTTAAATATGATGCAAATGTCTAAAATTTATAAATAAAAATATAAATAAATATGAAATATTATTATATGTATACACACACATGCACGCACACATGCACCGCACCCATGCACGTGTATTTTATATATGTGTGCGCACATATATGTATGTGTTCATGCGTGTATATGTGTGTATATGCATGTATGCATTTATGTATTTGAGTGTGTTTGCATATATATATGCATATATGTATGTATGTGTGTGTATATATATATACATACATATGTTGCGTTGTCCCATGTGTTTTCGCCATTGAAATAAATGAAATAATAAAACAACCCATGGTTGCTAACAATAATCCTTCGTTTAGGTTGGGTCGACTATTTTCTCTGTTTATGTAGATCAGATCATAATAGCCCGGGACGACGAAACTATGTGATCTTGATCAGGCATGTCAGCATTTATTTCACCATCTGCTTTAAGTTAAAAGATGATGAATTTCATAATTTTAAATTAAAGACGTCATTTGTTGCTACTAAAAGCTAAGCAATCAGCGACCTAATTATTAGCCATAATTGAAAGTTCTCTCTCAGCATCGGGAGGCATAATTAATCCATAGGAAACCTTGAATCGTGTCCTCACAAAATCAGTGTGATACCTTTGAGTAGTGTCTTATCTATAATGCTCATCTGTCTTTTGAAAATTTGATCGGTTGTAATTCAAACTATTTTCATCATGAGGCCGTCAAATTTTCAGAGCCCACATTTCTTAGTTGCTTGAGCTTGAAGTGAACTCCTTACCTGTCTAGCTGCCTATATGCCAACCATCTTTGTTGGTTTCATTGATCTTCCTGTCACTAACAAGAAGACACCTTCTTTTGATACTTGCTGACCTTCAACATAATGACATAATTAATACTTTCAATTTTTAAATGTTGACAAACTTTATGTTTGATGAAAATTACCTCTAGAAGAATGAAGGGAAAAAAAATACTCTATTCATCTTCAAGCAACTTGTCACACTCTTCACTAGCTATTCTCTTGTGTTGGCTTCATTAAGCTCCTTCATGGAAAACTGTTGGCCGCCTAGCATAAAATTTGTTGACAACAATACTAGCCATCAAAAACTTCTAAACACTGCTTGGTTAGCTTAGTTGACTTTCATCAGCATAACTATCAGAAATTCAGAAGCCTAAAGATGGTTTCTTTTGATTGATATCTTATGCGTACAGAGTTAATTGGGTTAAATTAGAGCAAGAGGTCGGTGCTTATTGGGAAATATCAGACAAATTGTCTTTATAGGTCTAGTTTTAAGAATTAATCTGCAAAGCATTGTATCACCAAGGAGTCAAATCTGTTAGATCTAAATCTCTATTTTTAAAAACTAGATTTTCAATTTCAAATGTACCTAGAGATGTCTAGAAATTATTTACAGAATAATATGAAATCATCTCCATAACTATCTTTCTCACTTGATATTAATTTCTTTATGTTTTGTTGAGAAAGTCATATTTTAACAATATCCTTTCTTGATCATCTGTTGGGGTCGATTGGGGCTTTATACTATATCAATATTCTTAGTGGTAAACTTATTGGATTTATTCATCTAAATCCTTTTATTGCTACTATGCTCTTAGTTAATCTTATTATGTTTTCCCTATGATGTCTTTTTATCCTTTGGTAGCTCCCACTTCGCACAATATTTTTTTTTATATTATACTAGGTTCACCAATATTTGTTAGCAATAATTAATGCAAGGAAGAAGAGTATATGTGTACATGTTTTAGTATCTTTGAGATCTTCTCAACTTAACCACAAGTGTGCTCGATTTTGGTTGTATGTTAACATTCTGGCACTTGACCATCTACTTTCATAACATCATTAGATATCTGCTCAAGTTGATATTGAGCACTTGTGTTGGCATTTATTCTTGGATATCTAGACTTATTCTTATACACAACATACTCATTACAATTAATAATACTCTTTTAATGATACTTCAATTTTTATATTTCAAAATCAATAACCAAGATCATTGACTCTATACTAATGGAGTAACACTAGATTCCCATGTATATCTAAAAACATTCTATAATTTTTAATTGAGAAAGGTTTATCTTATTACCAATCCATACTTTTTCTAGTAGCTTATAATCCAAAGGAGTTAGGGTCTTCAGTTTATCAAATAGAGCACAATACATTCATCATTCACCCAAAAGCCTTTGACCATTTTTCTTTTGAGGTCTTTCCATGTACTATTAATACATTTTTGTTGTGGCATGCCTATATCTGACCTTAGATAGTTTTTTGCTTTAGGCTCATTCTCCACTTGATTTTCAATCTCTAAAAACAAGCAAATATTCTACTTTTATTTTTAAAATAATTATTTTATACCTTCATGGCAGAATCATCAATTATGGTAACATAAAATCTTGAGCTCCAAGGTATGCTATTAGGGACATATCCTAGATATCAATATACCTGAGTTCTAACTTCTTAGTCTTTGGTTTTTATTTTTATTTTTAAATTGGTCATTTTTTGCTTGCTAAAGACAATGATTTAGAAAAAAATCAAAATTCATGAGCTTCAAATTTGAAAGATTGTGCATTGAATGTGGTTATCATCTTTTTTTAAACCATATCCCAACCTTTGATTTCATGTGTTTTGAGTGAACACTTTGGGCCACAGTTATTGTTAAGGTGTTTGAAGACATGTATAGAGTGCACTCTTCCTTCACAACATATATCATCATCACACATTTGTTTATCTTCAAAGTATGAATATTTATGGTCGTGACATAACTTTCTTCATAAATTTGTCCAATTGAGTTTGCGTTCTTCAATCCAAGAGGCTTATAGTTCCATTTGCTGTTTTGATTTGCATATCATTAACTCCCAAAATGCTCAAAGGCTAATCATTAACAAGATGAAATCTCCCATCATTCTTGTAAATAGTTAAAAATAAGCTCTTGGTGTAGAATAGAATGAAACTATATTATTAAGTCTAGTATCTAGGACTTGTCATACGACCCTACTTGAAATTAATCTTAACGATGATTGGAAAGTTAAAAAAACTTACATAACACTTTAAATTTTAATAAAATCAATCATATAAAGATATTACAATCCATAAATGATTTAACAATTTGTCACATGTATATATATAACAAAGCTTTATGAAATACATTTTAAATATAACTGACATAATTACTATCTCCTGCTCCCTCTACTGATAAACATTACTTTCCTTCTATCACCATTTTTAGGATGCAAAAAAAAATTTAAAGAACAACAAATGAATATAATTCAATATTATGTTACACTATAAGAACATGAATGTATATGTAGCTTTTTTTTATATGTACATAAAAAAATTTGCTCAAACAATCAAAACATACGGGGTAGTATACATAAACATTTTTTATGAACTTTTACTTTTACATTTATCATCCGTCTTGGAGTCACCGTCAAAACCTTTACCAATACTCATCCAAAGGACAAGTAGCCATTACCATTACCATTTGCCAATTTCATTTTTTTTCATCATTTCGCGTACGAAGATATCATCGTCCAAGTATAATAACTCCACTTTCAACATACATTCAAAGATACAATTTTAAATCTATACATTTTAATTCATAACTAATCGCAATAAAGATGACAATACGATCTAACATTCAAGTATTATCCAACATGAAGATACAAGAAACTACATCATAATGTATAAGAAAGAAAAAATCACAACTGGAAAAACAATCATAATCATATAAATACATTTCATCACAAGAAATTAAAGATATTTTTACCATAAATATAAGAACATAATTACCTATTTTAATTTGCAGTTTCTTCTTGAATTTCCTTTCCTTTAATGCTTCTTTCCTTAATTGAAATTCCTATAAAATGAAATATTGATTAGATCAATATTAGAAAGTAATTTATTTTATTCATATGATACTTACATATAATTTTTATTATTTGACGCTCATATTCATCAATATTCATTGTCTATTTTTTTTCTAAATTAAGTTAAATTAACCTTTAATAATAATAATGATAATAATCATATTTAGTTAATTTATTTATTAAATTATGTACATTTATTAGGCTAAATATCAAGTTAATACTTAAGTTATATTTTGCGTAGCATGTAAAAATTTAAATAATTAAGTTTAATTTATATTATACTTAAAGAAAGGTAAAATTTAGCTCTCAATCTATTAATACAATTAATCGATTTTACTACTCCATTTCATTCATAAATGTTTGCATTTCATTTATAGGTTCTCCTAAATTTAATATTTTTATTTATTATTTTTTTTAAAATGATTCTTGAAATGATTTTAAAATGATATCTTAATTTGAATTTAATTTATATTACATATTCCTGAATTACTTTATTTGCTGAAATCGATAAACCCTAAGTCAGAATTATAAGCTTTAAATCAAAATTTGAGATAATAACATTAACATAAAAAAAAAATTAAGCATATAATTTATTTATTTACTTATATCTTTCCCTGGTTTTCCCTAAGACTGCTCGGCTTCTTCACTCACGCGACGACGCCTCTCTGATGCAAGCCTCTCTGTTGTCGACGACGAGGCTCGGACGACGCGGAATGGAGTCGCCACCGCTAGGCACGACTTACCGCTTCTTCTTCTCTACGACACGGATGGCTTTCCGACCCAAGTCGACGCTCACTTAGTTGGGAGCCTGACATGAAAGGTAAGTCTTCAGGTCTTCTCCCTTCCTCTCCCTCTCGTGTGTTTTGGGGTTTGGTTTGAAAGCGGCCCAGCCTTTAAATTATTCACTCTACGGCTAACCATCGCGGCGGTTGTATTTTTCATTTATCTCTCCCTCTTATAAAAATTCCGTCCTCGAAATTAAATAGAAATAAACATACCTTCAATTAAGCAATTGAGGATAAAGTTCTCGCATTTCTGATTCCTTCTCTACATTAAACCTCGATCGATCCATGTTTCCATATCTGGGACAAATAAATTTCCTTATTTACGAGATGCTTAACATCATGTCTATAATTTTTTTACGGCTCCTCCATAAATGTGAGATCGGTTGAATATCATATGATCCATAATAAATTTGTTGGTTTCATGATTAATATCTTTTCTTGAAGAAATATAAAACACATTGTCTCCTGCATGTGAGAAGGTAAAAGCGGTCCTATAACTTTCCAATTCTTTTCAAGATTTCATATGGACGATATAAGCGTGGGCTCAACTTTCTTTTATTGTTTTATCTTTCATGGTGACTTTAAAATACAAATTCTCCCACTTCAACTCTCTTGTGGTTTAGCATCATAGTATTTCTTCTACTATCTTGAATAGCTTTTAATCACGAATCAATCGGATCTTTTGGTGGGCATCCTACGTACACGATGATTCTTCTTTTATTTTATTTTAAAGCGGTGTTACGCATTTCCTTATCTGATCTTCATATGTACATACTGCTTGAAAAATTATTGTAGGCAAATTCGATCAAGGCAAATGAATTTTTTCAATTTCCTCAATGATACAAAGTTTAAGTAAATCTTGAGTGTTTGAATTGTTCTTTTCGGTTTGAGGATGGAATCGATCTTGAAAGTAAAGCCTTACACAAAACTTCTTGAATTTTTTCTCCGCGGTCCCAGATGTAAATCGATCATCCGTCGGACCTAGATTTTGGCACACCATGTATAACTTCACGATTTCATCAACATACTTGTTTTTTCAACGATGTCAGTTGTTTGATAGGTATAAAGTATCTGATTTAGTACGATAATAGCAAATAAGCATCATCCTCTTACGGATTTAGGTAAAGCCAACCACAAAATCCATAGATATCGTCATTTTTCTCGGTATTGACAAGGGTTGTAAAGTCACGGCTTACGATGTTCCCAAACCGACGACTGATTGACTTTATAAATTCTTTTTTCATTCGGCCGAAATATTTCCCAAGATCTTGATACATTTTGTTCTTCTTGGATGAATGTATAATTAGAATGATGTGCGTAAGATGTCTTTCCAATCTCGGAATCTGGCTACATGATCTTGATTATCCATTAATTTCAAAATCTTACGTATGGCCTATTTTCTTTCAAAATCTAAAATTTTTGAAATTCATCTTGAGGTAAAATCTCGTATCTTTCAAATTTGATTGTATAGTCATTTGATTTATGATAAAGCATGATCATTAGATTTAATAATTGAAATTTTAATTTTTTTTTAAATTTTAATCAACTCCTCTGTTGAGATCACCGATAATAGGATATACTTAAAGTATCACAATTGTTTCTTAGGATGATATTGAATATCAAATCATAATCTTTAATGAGTTCCCTTCTTTTCTTAAATTTAGCTCATTCGGTAAAGATATATTTCAACTTTGATGATCGGTGAAAACTTCATTATAGATAATGCCTCAAATTTTTAATGCAATACTGTTCTTCTTCTAGATCATGGGTTGGATAATTCTTTTCGTGATTTTTGATTCTTGGCATGTGATATCACTCTTCCATTTCGTAGTACGCATCCAAGCTCTTAATGATCATCATATAAATTTGAAAATTTACATGGAATAGTTATCTTGGTCGATCGTTATTATTCTTGATTTTGAAAAGCTCTTCACGACCATTCAAACTTATTTAACGAGTTAGCCTCGATGGTGGCGTAATGATCTGAAAACCCTTGTGAATCTCTGTAATATCACGCCCTAGAAACTTACTTATGTGGAGGTGGTTGGTAGCCATTCATATTCTTATTTCTCGATCTGAAACACTTTCACTTAATCATTGCAAGAATATGATGTTATTTAACCAAAATTCACACTTTTAAAATTTTGCATATAATTCATTTCCCTTGAGCTTGTAAAATAATGTGAAGATGGTTTTGAGTTCATCTACGGAATAAATTAGAATATCATCTACAATCTGATATGAATCTAAAAAAAGTTTAAAGATTATTCATGAGATCCATAAAATCTTTGGAGCATTTGTTAAGCCAAAGACATCATCATGAGCTTCATGTGCCCACTTATCTTGAATGTAGTCTTTGGTATATCTTCTTTTTGATTCTGGTGATGATAACTGATCTTAAATCGATCTTTGAAAATCTTGAAGCTCTGGTTGTCAAAAGATCGTCAATTCTTGGCGAGGGATATTTATTCTTCAATGTGAGTTTGTTAAGTTCTACATAATGATGCATAGCCTTAAGCTCTCATCTTTTCTTCTTCAATAATCTGAGAGCTCCCCGAGGAGATGTCGCGATAAATCCTCTCTCAATAATTCTTGTAGGCGATTCTTTAACTCTTGTAATTCTTTGATCGATTCTATATGGTACTTTTTCTGTTTTTTTTGCCTTGATTAAATCGATAGAAATCTATCTCTCTCGGAGGTAAACTGGTAAGTCATCAGGAAAGATTTACGGATATTCTTCTTGGTATATCCTCTACTTCTTTACTTTTTAGTAACGTCGGTGACTTGAGCGAAAACTTTCATAGCCTTTTCTTAGCATCTTTTGACTTTTAAGCGAAATAATAATACTCTCTTATGCCCACAAATTTGAATTCTTCTATGAATATTGAATTTGGTATCTTTCTGACAATCTATAGTAGTAAAATATTTAGTAGATTCATTCACAAATTACATCAATTCATATTGGGTCTTATTAAATCTGCATCCGACTTCTTTCGTGATATTCAGGTTCTGATACAAACATTTTAGCGTTCATTTGAGACTCATTTGGCATTCTTCTTGAAAGTCTTCGATATTTTCATAACTTGCAATCCCAAAATTTTCACATTCCCGGATATAAATGCGATGCTCTTAATAAAGCCGCGATTTACTTTTCAATAAAGTTGATACTTATAAATGAGTAGACATATAAAACAAATATATCGCATAATATAAAATTGTAATAATGCTAATTTTAAATAAAAGGCATATAATAACGTGAGCAGTCTTCTTCTTTTGCGTTAGTGCATAAACTTCGAGGTGTGTGTTTTGTGAGTTTGAGATGGCGATCACGGTCGATTCAATCACCATTTGTCTACCAACAGTCCTCTGGGGAGGTTGAATACTTGTCCTAGCATCCATTGAAGATTTTTGACTCAAGAGAGGCAAATATGTCTGGTGATGGCACCGATAACAAGTGTTTGTGCACGAGACACTCTCTTTTATGTCTTCTTCCACATTTTGGGCATGTATCTCTTCTTGTTGGCATTGATATCGACTTAGGCTTTTAGTTTGATTTTTCGGTTTGAGATTTTTGGCTTTTATCATTCCTCTCTTACGAATATCTCTCCTCCTCGGTAACACATCCATTATCGCGCCTCTGCAGTACAACATATTCATCTGATACTGGAGGAATCAAAGTCACTACATCCTTTGTCAGGATAGAAACTTATGACATTTTTCTTACGCATTTGGTATCGATTGAGTGCATACGCGAAAGCGTTGTAAACTTCGGTTTCATCTTGCATGATAGCGATCTCCTATTGTCGATAAACTTGTCTGCGTCTCAGGAGGGGTACAAACCAATCTCTAAAGTCTTCCTGAAGTCCATGAAATAAGATTGCAAGACCTCCTTCAAACTTCTCTTGCATTGTCTCATCACCATCTCTCGAAGCCCAAAGCAAGCTCTTCTTCTGACATACTTTCTAAAATTTTCTATCCATCAAGGTTTTGATTCTATTGGTTCTCGTCACGAGAAAAGAGGTGGATCATATCTTGAAATAATTTGGTTTGTCGATAGAAACCACTTCCACTATGTATCTTTGATTTCTTATCATTTGAGTCATTACTTCCATCATTTGTATAAATGCATATTAGTGAAAGGTTCCGTCAAATTCGGTGCTTTCGTGGTTTGTGTTTTCTTTTTTAGCATCTTCACGAATTGATTATGGGCGAAGCACAAATTAATTATCAGTTACATCGATCAATATAATTATATGCAATTCTCTTCAAATTTATCATCTTTAATGGCTCTTTGATTATGATCATACTTATATCCACAAATATAAAATCAGCTCGATACACTCTTGTCACGACCGGGCAGCTTGGAATCTCGAGCAGACGGTCGGATGGATAAAAGAAAAACTTACATAATACTTCAAATTTTAATAAAATCTTGATCATATAAGAGCATCTGATCATGAAAGATTTAACAATTTGTCGTATATATATCTTAACAAAGTTTACGATAAACTTTAAACATAACTTCGACGTATTGACATAATTCTATCTTTGAAATCACTCTACGATAAACATTACTTTCCATTATCGGTAGTTTAGTTAGGATAGTTTCACAAAATTTAAGCTAATAAATGAATATAATTGATTGGGTCGATTATCTTTGTTATTGTATAAAATAAGAAGGTAGAGTATGTATGTAGGTTTTTTTTATCACATGTCGTAAAAGAAATTTCTTTAGATCAAATATATGTGAGTAGGTATACATAAATATTTTGTATGAGCTTTTACTTTTACTTTATCGTCGTCTTGAGTCGCGTCAAAATCTTTACCAATACCCAAGGACAGTAGCATTCTAATTCTATTCTTGCGATTTGATTGGCCTTTTCATCGTTCATTCGTATTTTATTCGCGTGTCATCATGGGTGAACATTTTTTATGTCCATTCATAACATTACAATTTACGTCATGCATTTTAATTTATCTAATAGTAAATCGGTTAACTTTATGATGATGAAGTGATATGATCTAACGTTGATTATCCCAACGTGAAGATCTGAAACTACTTGTGATTTATGAAGAAAGCGGGAAAATAATCACAACTTACCTGCGAAACAATCATAATTATAAAGCGTCGTTTCATCTGAAATTAAAGATATTTTTTTGTAAGACGTAATTACTTTAATTTGTAGTTTCTTCTTGAATCTTCTTTCTTTAATCTTCTTTCTTAATTGAAATTCATAGAATGAAATATTGATTGGATCGATATTAGAAAATAATTTATTTTATTAATATGATCTTTTATATTATTTCATATTCAAATTGTATATTTTTTTTTAAATCAAGTTAAATTAACTTTTAATAATAATAATGATAATAATCATATTTAGTTAATTCATTTATTAAATTATGTACATTTATTAGATTAAATATCAAGTTAATACTTAAGTTATATTTTGCATGTAGCATGTAAAATTTAAATAATTAAGTTTAATTTATATTATACTTAAGGAAAGGTAAAATTTAGCTCTCAATCTATTAATACAATTAATCGTACTTTTCTACTCTATTTCATTCATAAGTTTCAAATGTTTGCATTTCATTTATAGGTTATCTTAAATTTAATACTTCCATTTATTATTTTTCTTAAAATGATTCTTGAAATGATCTTAAAATGATATCTTAATTTGAATTTAATTTATATTACATATTCCTGAATTACTTTATTTGCTGAAATCGATAAACCCTAAGTCAGAATTATAAACTCTAAATCAAAATTTGAGATAATAATATTAACATAAAAAAAAAAAAAAAAAAAATTAAGCATATAATTTATTTATTTACTTACCTCTTTCCCCTCGGTTTTACCCACAAGACCGTTCAGCTTCTTCACTCAACGCCTCTCCTCCCAAGCCTCTCTGTCGGACGAGAGGCTCAGGGACGTCGGCGGCATGGAGCCCTCACCGCTAGAACGCCGCTAGGACGCCGCTCCTCCTTCTCTCCTTGACGGCGGATAGCTTAGGTGACCGATGTCGTGGAGCTCCTCCTTAGAGACGCGGGCCCGCAAGGTAAGTCTTCCCGTCTTCTCCTTCCTCTCTCTCTCTCTCTCCCTCTCTGTGTTTTGGGGTTCGGTTTCGCAATCGAGAGCTTTAAATTATTCTCTCTACGGCTAACCGTCGTGGCGGTTGCATTTTTTTTTTTTCGGTTATTACATCTATAAGACTATCAACTCTATGAATATATGCATTATAGATTTTTTTATTTGAATCATGCACAGATTCATCAGTTTGATCTAAAACTCTTTTTGGATGGCAAACTTGCTTAACATGCACCATTATGACCTTTGAATTGACTTTTTTTTAAAGATTTTAATATGCCTCTGCTTTGCCTTTTTAGTTATCCCTCTGAGTTTAAGATTCAAGTTTTAGAAAAAAGAGCCTTAATCTTCTTCTTATCTCTTAATGTCCTTATTTAAGCACAGTTACTGTTAGCATTATGTTATAGTGTTTTGTAAGCACACATGAAGTACTAAGCATGGCACAATTTTAAGCCCAATTTTCTTTATGTGATGATTACAAGTTCGATGCATGAAGTTCATCGTCAAAATTGACAATAACCACAATCAACTAACTTGTGATTTTATTGAACATGTTGATATGCTCTATTGTAAAAGTGCCTTATGCCTTCTTGAGATTGAAAAACCTTTGCATTTGATATAATTTATTAAATGGAGATGGTTTTTTATTCATGTTTGATGAACCTTTTGTACGACCCTAAGCTTGTAATATCAAGGTGAAAGCATTGGTTAATAAAAGAAAAACTTATATAACATTTTCAATATTAAACAAAATCTCCAATCATACAAGAGCCACTACAATCTATAAATTATTTAATAATTTGTCCACACATATATATACTAACAAAGTTCATACGAAATACAATTTAAACATAAATCAATATAACTGATATAATTACTTATCCTCAAGCTCTACTACGATAAACATAACTCTCTTCATCTGCCATTTAGTTAGGATACACCAAAAAATTAAATAACTAATAATTGAATAAAATTGGCAATTATGTTACATTATAAGAAACACTGAAGGTAATTAGTATATATGTAGTTTTTTATTATAATATGTATAGAAATTGTTTAAATAATCAAACATAGAGGTGTGAGATAAATATTTGTGAACTTTTATTTTTACATTTATCATCCATTTTAGGAGTCACTGTCTAAACTTTTACCAATACTCATCCAAAGGACAAGTAGCCATTACCATTTGCCAATTTCATTGGCCCTTTTTCATGCACATGCACATTGCATCCTCAGCCAATACCATAAGGGGGTGAACTCCACTTTCAACATATACATTCATAGCATACAATTATATAGTTATGTATATTAATTCATAACTAACAATAAATCAATTAACTTTATAAAATGACGAAGTGACTATGATTTAGCATTCAGGTTATTATCCAATATAAAAAAACAGGAAACTGCATCACAATTTATGAAGAAACAAGAAAATAATCACAATTTGCAGTACATGAAAAAATCATAATCATATAAACAAGTATTTCATCACAAGAAATTAAAGATATTTTTACCATAAATGCAAGAACATAATTACCCACTTTAATTTGCAGCTTCTCAATCTCCTTCCTTTAACGCTTCTTTCTTAATTGAAATTTATAGATAAAATATTGATTGGATCAATATTAAAGAATGTATTTTATTTTATTCATTTTTTGTCTATGATACTTACATATAATTTTTATTAATTGATGCTCACATTCATCAATATTCATTATCTATTTTCTAAATCAAGTTAAATTCCTTAATAATATTGTTTATAATTATCAATTTTACTTTATTCATTACTACCTTTAGAATATGATCCTACTAAATATGTATGTAATATAATCATTTTTTACTCTATAAATATGTTTAAATAATTAAGTTTGATTTGTATAAGCAAAGGTAGAATTATGCTCTCCATCTATTAATACAATTAATCATATTTTTAATACATTCATCTAAATTATAAGCATTTCATTTATAGGTTTTAATTTAATAATTTAATTATTCTCATAAATCTTTCAACATATTTATGCAACATGCAACATATTTATGATTTACATACATAACTTTTAATATCATTAAAATATATATTGTATATTGAAATACTTATATAAACATTTGTATAGTAAAATAGACATTTGGTTTTTCTTCTTTTTTAAATTGAAACCTATATAATACAAATATATTTTCCTTTTATAATATCTCTTATGTAGAACTGTCAGACAACAGTTGAGAACCTTAGCTCTAACCTCACTTTCTTCCTAGAAAATTGAAGGTTTAGTAGTTAAAGAGGCTCCCAAGTCATCCATAGATGTTAAGCCAAAGAGATTTTTATTGGGAGCATCATCCTCAAGTTAAGAAGTTGATGTAGAACTTGAGGATGATTCATATAAAGATTTAATACAATTACCTTTTGATTGGTATTTGCATTGTGTTCTTAACTTAGCAAAGAAGGGATCAATCCCACATACTTGGTCTAAACACATGTCAGATTACTTTGAAAGGTTATGGGACAACCAAAGCAGATATTCTCAATTAAGACTAGGACTAGGATTCGACACGGTCGATGACGATAACCATTGCCTAGCCATCACCATTCATTTAGGGTATAATAGGTTCTTCTTAAATCATGCTAACTCTTATGAGGAGGTATGTTTAGAAACTTCAGATGACCCAAATGAGCTTGAAGTCAGAGATGCACCGCTAGAGTTCAAAGACGAGATCAGATCAACCATCGACAAGCTCAAAGAAATCAACTTGGGAACCGAAGACAATCCACATCCGACATGCAGTTCCTTGTTGAATGATGAAGAAACAAATGACTTAGTTAGGCTATTAGTTGAGTTTAAGGACTACTTCGCATGGAGTTATGAAGAAATGCTCAATTTATCTCCTGACGTTCTTCTTCCTCGACGGCACACGAAATAATCTTTTCCTCCTCTCTCTGGTCGCCGACATGGTGCTTTAGGCATGCACGCATGCAAGGAAGCCCTTTTTTTTCTCCCTCTCGCTTTCCTCTTTTGTTGTTTTGGGGTTCGTTTTGACAACCTGAATCGAGCTTTTCCAATCCATCAACCGCCACGCGGGTTGGATTTTACATTTTATTTTTATTTTTTATTTTGTTTTTTCTTTTCTGACTTTCGGTTATTACACTTTTATCACTCCAGTTATGATTTTCTCATGTAAGATGATGGCAACCTTTGCATTTTCATTAGCAGCACAACTGCCAACCCTTATATATTCAAGAGATCCTAGTCTTTTTGGCACCCAATAGTTGGTTTTATTTTTGACAGAGATTAATGTAATTTTTTGTGTAAGTAATCCTTGATCTACATCTCTCAAAATCTGAAGTTATTACCATTGAACTTATTAATTTTCACCTTTTTATTTACAAATGTCATTTTTGCACATACAATCTCCAAGCTTTGTTCTAATACCAATTGTTGAGAAGTGTGCATGCATGAACAATAACAACACCAAAATGAGACATACAGTACAAGAAAAAAACACTAGATAAAGATTTTATCCTTTTTATCTCACTTGCATTTCTCTTCTTGTTTTGTTTCGTCTTAAATGTCTCTTTCTCTTTTTTATTTCCTTCTCTCCTTTTGCCTTCTTGTTCAGTAAATAAAACATCTGTCTGAGCACTATTTTGTTTCACAAGTCTGACGTGAAAAAGCAATGACTTGGCTGCCTAACTGCTGGTGATCCTTTCTATCAATGTTGCTCATTCTATCAGTGGCTGCTGCACACTGCCTCTCGATGGAGACGTTCCTCATATTTGTAGAGATGTTGGGATCTACCCTTAAAAGAATGAAGGTTAACTCTTTGTTCACCTTTGAACAACCAGTCACTACATCCTTGTAGACTAACCTACAGCTATTGAACTCCTTCGTCAGCCAACACTGATCTCCTTTGTACTACTAGTTGGTTACAATATTAGCCACCAAACACTTCTAAACCGTTCATCATCAGCTTGGTTGACTTACTCTTCCAGCCTCAACTACTGGAGAGTCGAGGAAGCCTTAGAGATGGTTACTTTTGTTTGTTTGATACTTCAGTTTCAGGGAATCAGTGGGGTTAAATGAGAGTGAAAGGTCAGTGCTTATAGGGAGATAACAAACAAGTTATTATAGGCTGAGTTTAAAAAAATCAATTTCGTACCACAGGACAACTAATTGATTTATTCAAAGCTGTGACGATCAAATTCTTTATTTTTTATTTATCAAAACCAAAATATTAATGATATATGTATCAAGAAATATCTTGAGATTATTCTGGGAATGAGAGGAAATTATCACATCTAACCTAAAGCTGCTGAGAGTACGGGAAATTTGACTCCATGATTTTAGTCATATATGTTTTATTTATTTCTATTGTCTAACGTAGCCAGTCTGCATTAATTTTGCCTCTTAACCTCTTTTCAATCATATTCATGCAGCAAATAACTTAGACCTAGATGCATACTCTATAAGTAAGATGTGTCCAATTATTTGAGCTTTAATTAGAATTTTCAGACATCAACCTCACCCTAAAATGGCAGGAGATTTATGCACCGAGTACACCCTCTTTTATGAGAATTATCAAAACCTTTTTTTCCTCCTAATTGGCCTTTTGTTTTTCACGTGAAAATCTTATTATCATCTTTATCCCAAATATTCAGTCAACTTCTTTAATACTTCAAACTCATTAATGTAAAGAAACTATTCTGTTCCTAATCCTCTTCCCAATTATCATCCCTCGCCATTCCTTCAGGATATCGGCACAAACCTTCCAGAATGTAGCGTTCTAGTGTTTCATTTTGTTATTTGTTCTATCGTATCAACTAATAATGTTAACATATTTGTCTTCGCTATCATCATCCATTCAGCCTTCTTAAACTTTTATTTGTAAAATACATCTAGCCTCATTGGTGTTTCATTAATTTTCTTGAAATTATAACTATGTTTTTTTTATTGGAAAACATTGTGGAGCCTTCTCTTCACCAGGCTATTCTTCTGTTATTTTTGCTGTCTCTCATACGTGAACTCACTTATGGCAAGAATCCTAATCAATTAGGATTGGAGTTTCCCTTCTGAGACATGACTTCATCTTTTTCATAACATGCACCCAATGCCTCTGAAATATGCCTTGGGATTTACAGGATTGGTAGCTGAAACATCTTTCCTGAGAAGGATTTGTTAATGACTGTGGTGGAGGAAAGACTGTTATAAGCTTTTTCCTCATCCTGCATGTAAAAAATAAAGGATCTCATTCAATGAAAGAGTGACTTCAAATTCTATAGAAACACCAATGATTGTGAAATGAAGGGTTCATGATGAGGATTTTTTTAAATATTCATTTAATTAAAATGAGCATCTCATAATTATTGTTGCTCATGTTTTTTCTAGCTACAGTTGATGCCATGGAGGAACTATTTTTCATAAGATTATTAACATGTATGATCTATATGCCTGAACAACTTCAAGAGCTACACTAGTTTGTTCCCTATGGAACATTTTTTAGTCACTTCGCAGAATTTCTTAAAATTTAGCTTTTCACTCCTTTCCATCTTATGGTTATTAGGCTCATTAGGGTTAAATTTTGGTTTACTGCAAATTTTCTATTGATTATTATTAAGCTTCTGAGATAGTCAATTCTCTATTATTTAACATTTAATTATCAATGCATTTAACAGAAAGAACGGAGCAATTAGACTGGGATGTCCGCCTTAATATCATATTAGGGGCTGCAAAAGGTCTTGCATACCTGCATCATGATTGTTCCCCACGAATTATACATCGTGATATTAAGTCAAGCAACATTTTACTTGATGGGAATCTTGAGGCTCGTGTATCGGACTTTGGACTTGCAAAACTCTTGGAGGATGAAGAATCTCATATCACAACAATAGTTGCAGGAACTTTTGGATATCTCGCTCCAGGTGACCTGCAGAACAGATTGTGTCCACTTTTGTATTTTTTTCTGTTTTATAATGTAACATATTTTTTTTTAATCCAATTCTTATTCTGAATTCCTTTATTTGCATAGTGTCTTTATTTAACCCTTTTTAGTGCCTGCAAAACCATAATACTTTTTTCCATGTAGCACTTGAATTGAGTTTATTTTGTTATTCATGCATTCTCTGTTTAGTTTAATACTGACCTTTAATTTGTCTTTTGTAACTGAGATTTTTTTTTATTGTTCTTGTTTTGGTAGTATCTTCAATAAAATTTTCTATTGTAGATTTTTTACTATAAAAAGTTAGTGGTATGTTTTCTATGAATGTTACGCAATAGTGTATAATGGGGACATTTTTGTAGTTGATAATGTGAATAGAACATGTTCATCATAAAGATTGTCTCTTTATATGGCTCTATGCAAGGTTTAAATAGTTCCTTTTTTTTGATATTTCAAGTTGAGGCCTAAGCTCACATGCCAAATGTTAGCCTTCCTGGGATATCCATAGTATCATTTGATATATTCTATCCTCAACTCGCTGTTCGGAATCATTATCTATTAGAGGTTCATTCGATATTTTTGCATCCTTGATATTTATTTGGTTTGATCTATTTTTATTTCTGCGATGTCATTGCAATTGAAAATAGCCAAATTGGCAAAATAACCAGCTACATCTTGCAAGCTATGTTCAGTTTCTTATTTTCTCTTTTTGGAATGACGATATCTGCAGAATATATGCAAAGTGGTCGGGCAACTGAAAAGACGGATGTGTACAGTTTTGGAGTTTTGATTCTTGAAATAATAAGCGGCAAACGGCCGACTGATTCTTCATTCATTGAGAAAGGCTTAAACATCGTTGGATGGGTATGCTTTAACTGCCATCTCAAACAGTCTTCTTTACCTCAATAATCTCAGCATTTTTCTCTGCCTTTGTCATTCATATCTTATAATCATGTTAACCGTTGTTATTTCTATACAAGAATTCAAATGCGAGTCTCTTTTATGGCTGTCTTTCAAGTCACAAGTTCAAATAATTTACGAACTGTCACATATAACTTTCTACTATGCAGTTAATTAATCTACTGAATGGTGAAATATGTTATGACCCAGAAATTAAGAGATTGTAGAATGTGGTTCTTCATGATCATTGATCCGTAGGTTGCATTGCAGTTAAATTTCTTGGTTGCGGAGGATCGTAGGAGAGAGATGGTAGACCCGCAATGCGAAGGGGTGCAGCTCGAAAGTCTGGATGCTCTGCTCTTAGTTGCAAGTAGATGCGTGTCTTCCAGTCCTGATGATCGGCCAACCATGCATAGAGTGGTGCAGATATTGGAATCAGAAGTCATGACTCCATGTCCAAAAAATGATTCTATAAACAAATTATCATTGATTTATTTGTTTTGTTCTGATATTATTGTATCTTTCTATAGGTAACAGCAGCCTCGTTGCTGTCATTTATTTCTATTATTTTTCGTTGAATTTGTCTCATGATTACTTGTGCAGACATTATTTACTTAAATTTTACTTGAAACTGTTCTGTGAAATTATTGCTGTCTAACATTAATAACTATATAGTTTTTTAAGCTTAGCTCATTATGCTAAAGTGAATTAAAATGTCTTCTGTGACTTCTGTGAAATTGTCATCAGCTCATGAGAAAATTGGATAAATTTTTTTTTGTAAGGATTAAGCTTGGATTGAAACTAATAAGACAATCATTCAATCAAGTTTGACTTGATAAATTTTGAATAAAATTAGGACTGCATCAAATAGCTCAAGAGTAATCAAAATATATGTACATGTTATGCCCATATTTGTATTTGAATTTAGAAGATCTCAATGTCTATATGATGGGTTTTAGGATTGAGAATTATTTTTGTTAGAACATTGGATGATTTAATTTGAATTGTGCATGAAATGAATTTAATGAATGGATGAATGATTCAATTTCTCATTGATATTTTAAAACTTATCATTGAAATTTTGATTAGAGTAATTTTTATTTTAATGAAGTAACCTAGTTTGAAACATACAAGTATATTTGAATGTGCTAGGAAATAAATGGTAAATAGACTTGGTGGTTTTTGTATTTAATTTAAAATTTCCTTCTCCATTTGATAGTTGGTAGCTTCTATAGGGTTATTTTTAGCGAGGAATCATATGAATATGTTATTTTTATTTCGATATCAAATCCTTGTGTTATGTTAGTGTAAGATGCCTTCTTCAACTTTTGTGATTGATGATCAACCATGATAGACTTTGTGCTTCCATTGCAAAGATAAGTTTCTTGTTATCATTTCATATGATGGCTCATTCTCTTTACCCTTTATATTATATAATCTTTCCACCATCTATCATCATCTCTAAAAAAAGGCAAAAAAAAAAAAAAAAAAATCTAAGTAAAAGAAAAATAAACAATAATTTCCATCTTCCTTATTGATTTTTAGTCATCACACTTCTTTCTCTTGTCAAGTGGAATTAAAGCTAAAAATTTCCAATTGTTTGATGACTCTATATATCCCAAATCATTAGTGAATTTTAATTTTGGTTGGATTATTAATGAAAGTAGATGTCAGGTTTTAGTTTAAGGTTTAAGGAGTGATTGAGAGTTTATAGTGGAGAGATGATTGATTTAGTTGAATTTAGTGAAAGGATGGTAAAATTAACTAAGCTTGGGCTAATTTGGATTTATTTGAAAGATCAATTTAGAAATTTTTTTTTAAGTTGTGTAAATGACTAGAGCTTATAGTTTATGGTTAGATTAATATGTTAACTTGTGATTTAGAGGAGTTAGTAGAGAGATGAGGTCCTTTGAGTGGTTTAGTAAAGAGAAGATCAAAAGTTGTTCAATTGGGCTAGTTTGGACTAATTTGAAACATTGTTTTTGAGAAAAGGCATAAGATAGTCTAAACTAGGGAAGTGTCGGTGGAGGGTTAGTTTTAGATGTGAATTTATGTTTTGGAGTATTTGGTAGAGTTTGATAAGGTTTAACATGTTGTAATAGTGAAAAGAATAAGACTAGATAATTGTTCACTTATTATAGATTACGAGCCTTAAGAAAGGTTTTTGTGTGAGTTTGAAGACTTCGATGTTGAATGGTTCAGTTTAAAGGGTAATTAGGATATAGGAGATGTGAGAATAATTTAGGTGAGATTTTGAGAGGGGATTACAAAGCACTTATAAGATAAAAATCAATCCTATCAAGGAAAGGTTAAGCTACGCTGACAAACACTAAGAAAGAGAAAAAAATTTCTTCTAAATAATTTTTATCATTTAAAAGCTGAAAGTTTTCATTACATACAACCTGATTTATAGGGATTATAATGACTATTAATGAAAAAATAAGAGAGAAATTTTGGGGGTAAAGGGGTGAGTGGCCATTAATGAAGATAGATGCTAATCACTATCAATTCATTTTATCTTCTATTATTTAGGTAATTGCTAGCTCATATATGTTTAAAAAATAAAAAATTGCAACTTATAGAATCTAAATATAAAATAAATTTTTTAATTAAGCTGTTATCATGAGCCTTACTTCCGTTCTTTGTTAGACTCTTATTTTGGATATTATGATTGGACCTTTAGCACTTCTATTATTATTATTTTTTTTTGAAAAAGGACCTTTAGGTCTAATTTCTTGGTTTATATAATGGCCTACATCAATTTTGCAGACTCATTGGAACTTTGCTCTATATAATTCCCATGTAATATTTTATAAGGGGTAAGTGTCTCCAAGTTTCTACGAATTAGCCATGTATCTTCTACATGTGATCTATTCTTTCAACGAATCAAAAATCTATAAGCATTAGTATATTCTATGAGTACTTCCTTAGTAATAACACAATAAACTTCTAAGAATGTAGTTGATGATAAGAGATTCTGTAAGTGGGTTGCTATATATGAATAGGTGGAGATTTTCTAATTTTATATGATAGAATATCTTTAATATGAATAACTAGATGAATGAGCATGTTAGTATGCAAATCAATAAAATAAGCATTAGCTCTATTTTTTTAAAAAGAATTTTAAAAGGATCACAAGCTCATGTATATAATTTTCTATATTTAGTGATTTGATAATGTTCAGGATGTAATCACCTTCTTTATAACTTTTTATTGAACAATAATGATTTTCCTTAGAATCATAATTTTTATTATTTATAATAATTTATTTATTTTATATAATCATTAAGGCTTTGAAAGTTCTTAGTAAATGAGAATGTTGCATTAGAAAAGATATTATATGATATATTTATATATCAATTGAATATCTTAAATTTTGACCATAAATTATCTTAAAAGATTATTTATTTATAGTTTTAAAAATAATACTATTATAAGTAAAATCAGATGTAGGTAAATCCCAATTTTTAAAATTTTTTTAGCCAAAAGTCTAAGTTTTCTAAAGTGAGATTAACCATTTTAGTTTGTTTGTCTATTTGGGGATGAAATATAGAAAGAAATTTAATTTGATGCCTAATAATTTTCATAATCATTTTCAAAAATTTCATCATAAATAATTGTAGAAGAGAGACCATTGAGCCCAATGATTTCCTTGAAAAATAGTTTAACTATGTGAAAAATATCATTTATTTTGGGCCAAAATAAAAAGAGCTATTTTTGAGAATTTACAACTATTACAAAAATATTATCATGATCATTAGTTGTCTTAGGTAATTATAAAATAAAATTCATTGATAAATCTTTCCAAGATATAAAAGGAACTAGCAATACAGTGTATTGTCCTGGTCTTTATTCAGTACCTTTAGCCTTTTTATAAGTTAAGTATTGGGCTACAAGGTTGTTAACATTTTTTTAAGAAAAGCCAATCAAATATATTTTTTATTAAACATGTAGTTTTATCTTTATTAAAATGATTTGTTATTACTTTAGAATGCAATTTATAAATAAAAAATTCACAATGATAAGACTTAAAAATATATAGTTGTTTCCCTTTGTATAAAAATCTATTTATGACTGAGTATGCTTATTGTAAAGTTAAAGGTTTGTTTAAGTATTTAAGGTAAATCAAGTGAAAATTAAGGCACACTTGGATAATCATCTTTAATTCAATTAAATCCTAGAACTTAAATTTTAAAGATAAATCATAAAATTCACTTTATATAAAGTATCAAAAGGTTTATTTCTAATTCTAAGCTTATGTTTGAGAACAAAGGATTAATCTTGTAAAAATACAACCCACTTGTCATGTTTATAACTAAATTTTATTTAGTATTGATGAATTTTAAGGTATGATGGTCGAAGTTGAAAATAATTTCTCTATGTAAAAGACAGTGTCTCTAATATCTTAAGGTTTGAATTACAACAAAATTTTTTTTTTTATTATAAGTAGAATATCATTATTTAGCTTTATTTATCTTTTCACTAAAGAATGATATAAGGTGATTTTATTGACTCCGAATTTCTCTAATTCTAATTCTTGATATATTATAGGTTTCTCTAAAAGTTTTGGAGAAGTTAGGGGGTTGAAGGATTAGAGCCAAAGTAATTAGAATCTTACTTTGGTCTAAGACTCTTTGAGTAGTAGTGGTCCAACAAAGTTTATCTAATTTTATTATGTTAGCGATTGGAGTTATAATAGTACCAAAGTCTTTGATGAATCTCTTATAAATGATTGCTAACACATGGAAACTACTAAGTCCAATAAAACTTATAGATGATGGCCAATTTAGGATTGCCCTAACTTTAGAGATATTAGATTTAAGTTCAATAGTGGATACAATAAATCCTAAAAAAATCACCTAAGTTTGTATAAGAAACTCTTTTAAAAAACATTGATGTATAATTTTTTAAAAGTATTTTAAATACTTGTTAAAGGTGTTGTAGATGTTCACTTTCACTTGAAAAATAAATTAAAATATTATCAAAATACACTACTAAAAGTTTACTTATATAATATTTAATTACAATATTCATCAAGCTAATAAACATTCTAGAAGCATTTAAAAGTCCAAAGGGCATAATAAGCCATTTATAAAGTCCATTAGAGGTTTTAAAAGTAAATTGTCACTCATCTCCTGATCAAATGTGAATTTGATGATGATCATTATTTTAGATCAATTTTGGAAAAGAAAAATTTCCTTGAGATTAAATCTAATATATCATCTAGTTGAGAAAAAATAAATATACATTTAATGATAATTTTATTTATTGCTCGACTATCAACACACATTCATAATATTTTATCTTTATTATGTGTTAACAAAGATGAGAGTGCACATGAATGAAGATTCTCTCCACTAAAGTAAGATTCTCTTGAGTAAAATATTTTTTGTAATTCATCAATTTGTCTTTTAATCTTAGCGTTTAGTCAAGTTCTTCTATAATGAGGAAGGTTAGAAAGTTGACAATCAAGTTTGAAGTCAATAGCATGTTGCATGTTGTTTAGAGGAGGTAATTCATTAGAAAGCTTATCACATGTAATATCCTTAAAATTAGAAAGGAAGGAAGAAATCACAGTAAGTCTATGAGTCTTATTAGTATGGTGTGACATCTTTTATATATAATAAGTGAAGAAGAAATATATCAAAATTTTTTTTTCATCGAGTTTCAAAACCTATTATTTCTATTTTTTGGGCAAAAAATAGGTGCTTTGAAACAAGGATTACAAATGACAGTGTTATCTCTAACAATAAGATTTCCTATGACAATTACTTGAAGTTTGGTAATTTCTTTAAAGTAGCTTAGATTGCAAGTCATAAGTTGTTTTGTGTGGTGCCAGAGAGGGTGTCTTCTCTATCAGATCTACCAACGATGTTTGATGGTTTCATTATTATGTTTAAAATTATATGCATTTTCTTTAACATAATGAAGAACATTCATATCATACAACTAAGGTTTTTTTTAAAAGAATTGAGCAGTATCCATTTAGAGAATATTGCACCAAAATTGATTCTCATAACTGCCTATTTTTATTGGAACTAAATATCAATTAGTGATAGACAAGGATGTATCATTGAAACAATTAATATGAAATGATTTTAGATGATGTGCAACTTTTGGGTTAGCTTTAGTTAAGGAGTGGGTTGGAATGATATTAATAGAATTTCCACCATTTATAACTAACTTGCATATCTTTTTATTAAATATGACATACATGCTAAAGATTTTCTTATTTCTCCATTCTTTTTTTTTAAACTACACTAAGACATCTCATTACATTAATATGAGGATTATTAGAGATACTCAATTCTTTATTAGATAAAGGTGTATCATTACTTTTAAATTATCATCTACTAAGTTTTCGATTTCATCTAAAAATAAAATTTAGGCTTTATATTGATTTTACATGTGAACCTTTTTCTAACATTTAAAATAAATTATTTCTTTAGTCTTTTTAAAGTTACAATTAGCATAAGTTTTGAGTACGTTGATTGGACTAATTGGAAGGGCAGGCCTAATATTAGGCCAATAGGATGAAATGGAAGGGGCCTGAGCCTTAGTTCTAAGGATGCAAGTAGATTTTTTGTTGTTCAATCAATAAAGCATAATGAAAGGCTTATTCTAAGCTTTGAGGGTTAAACAACTCAACTTCATTCCTATATTAGTCTTAAGCCCAACAACAAATTAATTGGATAATTTAAATTATTATTAGTGCAATTAGATCTAGAAATTAGATCTTCAAATGCATTCAAATATTCAATTATAGGAAGGTTACTTTGTATAAAATTCAATAGTTGACCATACAACTTTTTATCATGATGCTTATAATAATATTTTCTCTTAACATTTCTATTATTTCTAAACAAGTATGGTTGGTCTTTTCAAATCTCTATTCTTTATCTAATGTATTTGTCTAATATATTTTAACATGTACAACCAATTTCGTTTTAGTAAAGTAATGCTTTGGTAGTTATCCATTTTATACAAGTCAATGAAGACATTTATTTGAACTAACCAGTCTAAAAATTTATTTGATAATGTATTCCATTATAAGTTGGGACATCAATATTAACTCTTTGAGATGGATTATTGGAGTATTTTATAGTCTTAAGATAATTTTCTTTCTTCCTCTATTTATAAAAGTTGGTGGTCTTCTAAGTGGTTGATTTACTCTTTGGCTTAGGTATGAATCTTCTATGTTTATTCCTATAAGTACAGTTTGAGTAGGTATTAGAAAAGGAGTTGGTGTTCTACTATTTTGTAGATGGGATATAAGAGCTTTGATTTATTATTTAAGTTTTTGCAATTGATTCTTACTTCTTCTAAGTTTTTTGAGTTTTTAATTCATTTTCAAGTATCCTAAGATCTAAGATATCAACTAATCTACTCATGTTTTTAATTTAGTCCTAAGATACTAATTTAAGTATCATGTAGATGATTTTTTTTGAAGTAATATGTGAAGATGATTAAAAAAAATAAAATAGAGAAAGAAAAAAACTACAATATAAATGTTTAATCAAAGTGAAATTTCAGGCTAAGAGAATTTTCAAGTGAGGAGGGGAGGAGAGTTGGGGAGAGGGGTGGGTACAAAACCACTTATGTACCAAGCTCTCCTTAGATAGTTTAGATCTTTTATAAAGTTATATTTAACCTAAAAAATTCCCAAATTTAACAGATACTATCATGCATAATATTTTTTAATGCAAAGAAAAATGTATAAAATATTATGCCTCTTATTCCTAAAAAATCAAGTTATCCATAATTATTTACAATGAAAATAAAGTAAGTAATTAAAACTTGACCTACGCTAAGGGGAGAGTTATTTTTAAAATAGAGCTCCCCCTTACTAATATATTCTCTTAAGAAAAAAATGATTTATGGGTAAGTTCAAATAAGGGATAAAATGCTAGGAAATATGGGGAGTTTATTAATTGAAATTTTATGCTACAACTATAGATTTGTAAGCAATATACATTTATCACAAGCTATTAATATGAATTTAAACTATCATAAGATAGAATACAATTACAACACAAGTTTAAGAAACACCCATAAGCTTCAATATAAGTTCTTCACATAAAATGCTCCTCTTGTTGAAGAAAATAATAATAATCAATGTTGTTTTCATTAGGCTTTGCTTTGATATTAAATTTGATGGTGGTGGTAAATCTTTTGGTGGGATTATTAGCTAAAAATAGATGTGAGATTTTAGTTTAATGTCTTGTATAGTGATTAAGAGTTTTAGTGGAGAGATGATGGGTTTAGATGGATTTAGTGAAAGAGATGCCAATACTAGCCAAACTTAGGCTAGTTTGAGCTAATTTAAAAAATTGCTTTAGGAAAAGACCTTTAAGTAGTATAACTAGCTAAAATTTATGGTTTATGATTAACTTAGGATGCTAACATATTATCTAGAGTTGTTGACAGAAAGATGATACCCTTTGAGTGGTTTTGTGTGGATAAAATCAAACTAGTAAATATCGGGCAAGTTTGGACTAATTTAAAACTTATCTCTTAAGGAAAATCTTAAGGTAGTCTAAATAAAGGGAAGTGATGGTGGAGGGTTATTTTAAGATGTGTACCTATGTTTTGGAGTATTTGATTGAGTTTGGTGAGATTTAAGGTGTTATAATAGTATAAAGAATAAGATTAGGTAATTATCCACCCAGTTTAGATTGTGAGCCTTAAGGAAGTTTTGGAGTGGGTTTGAAGACTTAGAATGAATGATTTAGTTTAGATGATAATTAGGATGTCAAAGAAGATATTAAAATGATATAAGAGAAGTTTTCCCACTAAGAAAAAGCTAATTAAGGCCACTAAGCACTACCATGATAAAAAAGAAATTCTCTAAAGCAATTTTATTTTTCAAAAGTAAAAAAACTTTCATTATATAGTAGTCCTATTTATAATAATTACAATTGCCGCCATTCAAAAAAAGAAGAGACAAATTTTAGGGGAAAGCGGTCGGTGGCCATTAATGGAGAAATGTGTCAACCACATTCATCAATTTATTTTATCTTCCATTATTTAAATGATGGTCAACCCATACATATTTCAAAAGTCCAAAATTGTAACTTATGTAATCTAAACTTGAAATTTAAAATTTTTTTCAAAATTTAATTCTTTCTTTCTAATTAGGCTCTTGTCATGAGCCTTGCTTGGGTTCTTTCTTGGGCACTTATAATTGGACATTTAGTTATAATTATTGATCCTCATGATGTTCTACATCATTCTTAAATATGATTATAAGTCATTCTTTTGTTGAGCACCTTAAGAATTCTCAAAAATTTTTCTTTAATACTTTATTCAAGAACCCATGCATTTTATTCCTTTTGATTACCTATATTAGCTAACATTACATCCACCTTTCATATTATCTCACATATTATCCATATAACTTTACAATCTATTTTCTATGCCACTATGCTATCCTTTTTTAGGTTTGCAATAATGTTCAACACTTCAAGAAATTCTTTTGAGTGGTAGAGAATTGATGCAACACATCAAGTGCATATTGATCTTTATGATAGTTTATACATTATCTTAATGTTATATTAATTATATTTTTATTATTAAGGTTGTATTTTTATTATTAATTATCATAAGCTATGAAAAATGGAGTAGTTGTGGTGTAATTATTATATCAAGAATTATCATGAATTCATACAAAAGGTGTTTATGCATGAAAGTAAGCTTGCACTAAATGCTAATCATGGAAAAAAAAATGTTCCATGCAAGGTTTCAACTCCAAATTGGCCAAGTAAGATAAAGAATCAAGCTTATTTCACTTAAGCTTCCTCTTCAAATTTGAATCACTCTCCCAATTTAATATTTATGTATAAAAAATGATAAGGGACTCTTTAAATTCAAGAGTTATGAATAAAATTAGATCTATCACTCCTTGACGATTAAGGTTTTGTTTTCCTAGGTTTTTCTGTTTTAAAACCCTATTTTTTCTATATTTTTGGTAGCTACTTGTGAACTATTTTTTAACTTAACTTTTTCTACCGTAGCTTCTAAATTATCTTATTCTAACTTTACAACCAAGCCAAACCAAGTTTAAAGCTACAATAAAGTGTTAAAAATGTATTTTTTTTAATAATATACAACCAAATGAGATTTAAAATAGTTTATTGGCTTCTCAAAAATGCAAAGTTTTGTTGACTCTTACAAAATCATTTATATTTTAATATTTATTAGTGAAAGTTTTGTTGTAGTAAATTTGCTTTTAATAATTTTACTTGTTTTATAGTATTAATGTACTTTTAAATATGCTTTCAAGTGATTAAAAGATTTAATTGATTATTTTGGTAAACAATTTAGATCTTTCTCACTCCACTTGGTGGTAGTTTTCCTTCATAGAGATTTAATAAACTCCATAACATGTTAATGTGATTTTTTAATGAGTAAGCATATAAATATGTTAATTTTTTTATTCATATAAATTTTTCTTTGCCACCATGTGGTAGTGAGCATAACCTTCTTTTACTTTAGTGGTTAGCGATCATTCATAAAGTTTTGTGCATTCATGATCATGGCTAGTTTGTTTGCTAATGCTTCATTCTATAACCTATCTTCCATACCATTTTGACTACATTATCCTTCCATAATCCATCAACATATCCACAAGGAAAGACAAATTAGAAAATGAAAAAAAAAGTTTCTATCATTCATATTATTTTACATTCATCACACTTCCTTCAAATTTAAGTAGTTATTAGAGCTAAAAATTTCTAAGTATTTAAGAAAATAATGTTTTGATGACTTTTCTTTCATCAAACCTTGGGTGAAATTTTCATTTTCTTCATAATTTTTAGTAAGGTGACAAAGAATTACTTTAATCTCCTGGAATTTATTTACTAGAGGTACTTTTGTGAGTAATTTAAGTCTTTACATTTTTTTTCCTT
Source organism: Cymbidium sinense (assembly GCA_021442155.1). Taxonomy (NCBI): domain Eukaryota; kingdom Viridiplantae; phylum Streptophyta; class Magnoliopsida; order Asparagales; family Orchidaceae; genus Cymbidium; species Cymbidium sinense. Next base: position 96,240,506 of record CM038219.1, read on the forward strand.
TGATACTTTATTTAAGGACCCATCTATTTTATTTCTCTTATTCTCCCACCTTATTTAACCATAAAAACATTAACTCTATAGTTTGTGGCACCTGCCAAGTTATTCATATCAATGCATATGCAACTTTCCACCCCACAACATCATCTTTTCATATTCATAATAATTTTTAACTCTTCATGGAAGAGTTCTTTTGTGTAAGGGAGAATTAGTGAAATAAATAATTTGGTTGTTAATCACCATGAATATTATATAATCATCTTAATATTAATTTAAATATTTTAATCTTATGGTTATAATTTTATTTATAATTATATGAAGTTATGAAGATGAAATAGTAGTAGTAAAAGTATCATGAGTCAATGTAAAGGTGGCTATATTGGTTAATTTCAAATCAAGCTTTGAATTAAATACTAATCATGTAAAAAAATCCAATGCAAGATTTGTACTCCTCCAAACTAGCCATGAAAAATAAGAGTCAAAGTTATTTCACTTGTGATTTTTCATGTCCAATTAAGTTTTCAAATTTAAGTGACTCTCCATATTCAATATTCATTCATTAAGTAAAGATAAATAGTTCTTAATTACAAATGCATGCATGCAAATTTCATTTATCCTCTTTAAAGAAGAATTAGCCTCCCTTGACTCTTAAAAAATTATCAACATTTTAATAGTTCTAATTAAAAATTTAATTAGAGTAATTTTTTTATTTTGCTATTGGTAATTAATTAGTTTGGAATAATGATGCACCTTTAAATATACTTGAAAATCAATGAAGAATAAGTTTTATCATTAAAATATTTAATTTGGATCTTTCTCCCTCCACTTGCTTGTAATATTCAATTTGGGTCTTTCTCTCTCCATTTGATGATGGTTAACCACCAATAAAAATTTATTAAATGATCACACCAATGATGTAGAGTTGAAATATGTCTTTATCAACTTTTTGTCAATTTTGATCATTTATGAAAGACTTGATGATTTTATAATCATCGCTAATTTTCTTACTATGGCTTCACTTCATAATTAATTCTTCTTACTAGTTACATTATGAACTTCTTCCATTATCCATCATCATAATATTACTAGTTTTCATTATCAACATCATTATACATTCACAACACTTTGTTCCCTTATCAATTCAGTAGCTTTAAATTACAATAATTACATTTCCGATACTTGAGGGTGCTCCTTTATAAAGGTCATAAAATATTTTTTTATGAGCTAACCCAAAATATTAAAAATTCAAATAAAAATTGTTAGATGAGAATTTAAAATTTTTTCTTCAAATGGTACACTTGTAGCATTAAAGAGCATGCTTAATTTTATGCATAAATGTCCCCTTTAAATTATGAATTTTGCTAGTACTATCTATTATAAAAAGATTAATAAATTTATTTAATAAATTATCTTAGGGTGGTGATAATAAAATTTAGAAAAATTCATTTGATTTCTTAGAAAAATGCTTTACTTTCTCTAAATGTGACCTTGGGGTTCAAAGATTCAAAGAATGGATTTCACAAATTAAGTTAGGTAATAAATTTAGATTTAATCAAAGCTTATGGGCTTCATTTTTGTAACATATGTTTGTTCTTCTAACCTTTATTCTTTTTAATATGAAAAAGATTTTGATCAATTGAAGTAGAAAAAAAGATATATATTTTTTGGCATGATAGTTGATTTAAGGATCATCCTCTTTCTATTTATTAAGACAACCAGTATAGCCCTATTAAAGTTGAATTAAAATTTTGATGAGAATAAATGGATTAATTATAGAATACATAATATTATTTATCGATATGTTGTTGACAATATAATCTTTAAAAAGTGCTAGCTATGCTAATTTTTAATTAAAATGTTTGGAATAATATAAAATAGAAAGATTTAACACTTGTTTGACTTGTTATGGCATTTAAATGTTCCCATTTTCATTACTTTTTTATTAAATATTGGCAAAAACTTTATTTTAGTAAATAAAAATATAGGCCAAATAATTTTTTAAGTTTCAAAATATTATTTATGGGTTCTAATTTTAAGACTGAATAAGGAAAACACTACAATGTAGAAAATGCACTATTGAAAGATAGAAATGTATCTATGCTCTAAATAAAACATATAATGTATCTGTCTTATGAATATGCCAAAGGAAGGAATATATTGTGCTCCCATAAGATAGTTAAGATGATACTTATCATGAGTTCAAAGAACAAATAATGAAAAAAAAGGCAACTATAGAATAAAATTAACATTATTCATTGATTATTAAAATAAATATAAAATATTATTTCCTAAGAACCAAACTTGTAAGAGAACCATCTAGTTTTACATAAATCAAGCCTTGAACAAGAGAGTATATACTGAATATTGTTATCCATAGAGTAGACCATAAAATCCAACATTTAAATTTGAAGAGCTTTCATACAAGGCTTAGTTTGTATAACTCCTCGATAATTTAAGCGTTGGTCTCCTTCTCTTTCAAATTTTGTGCTTTTATATCTTTAAGGGGCACCATATACTGAGAAAATTAAAGAGAAATTATAGTTTGGCCGAAATATTAAATAAAAATGTGATATTAGAAGAGAGGATGTGCCACCATATATGAAAGATAAAAAAGAATTGTTGAATTTCTTAATGTATGAATTCCATGAGCTCATCTATAGCATGAATGGCTCCATTTTGATTATGAATGCTGATGTACTCTTAATGATGGTAATAAATAATTAACACATGCATTCCACTTATAATTATAAAATTATGCTATAATAACTATTAGATCTCTATTGTCTTTAATATAAAACTTTCATTGATCATCATATGTATTCTCAAAATCAATATTAAAAAAACTAAAATATTTTATTTATTATGTAGCATGGATGTTAGGTCTCCTAATAGTGTAAGATTTGTTTTGAGCAATATGTTACCAATCTAATAACTAAGTTGACCTAAATTAGGCTAATCAAGTGAGTAAGTCTACGTTGAAGTCAAGTGGACTACTTATGGCCAAGCTAGTTTATGATTAGTCATCAAATAGGCTAAATGCAATGGTCAACTTTAGATTAAAAAAAAAAATTTAAGGGTGGATAGAGCATCCTTTTAGTTTACACAAGAAATTTTGAATCTTTAGATTAAGATTTTTTTTATTGTATCATATATATAAGTTCCTTAATGTCATTTTTAAGAAATAGTCTTTACATTGATCAATTATAGCTCTTTATTATATTGAGCTACAAGTGCATGACTAATTTTAAAATGACCATTCAATAAAGCTAGAGATAAGTTATCTTTATAATTAATTCTTTTTATTTTAGTGAAATATTTAGAGACTACTCATCATATATATTTTGAATCTCATTTGATTTGAAAATTTTATTTACAATTAATAAGATTCTTTACATTAGGTAATTTGACATGATCCCAATCATTATTATCTTTACTTAATTTCATATCATCCTCTATAAACTCAATTCATTTTTACATAATATTCAACATGATTAAAAGATATTAGATAATTTTTTAACATGATATCAAACTCACATTCATGAAGATAACAATATAGTCATTTGAAATCATTATTCTTTGCCCTCTAATGAATCTTCTTAGTGGCACTTTTAGTTGAAGTTATTAATGTTTCATGGGAAGTAACTCATAAGAGTGTTAATTATCCTGATTAAAACTTAAATATGGTTAGACATATAAGAAAAGTGACATATTCTATTTAAAGAAAAATTCCTTACTTTCACTATACACATATTTAACATCTTAATAAATCATCATTATCTTTTTTAAAAATGATCTATTTTGTGAAACATAAAACTTGAAATCCCTTGGCCTTTCTTAGTTCCTAACAAAATAACAGTTTATAGTTCTTGAATTCAAGTTTCTTTCATTAAGCATGTGCGATATAGCCATAGTTGGATCCCTAGACATATGGATGCCTAATACTAAGCTTCGAGAGTTTAACTATTATTGTGTTAGCAACTTTATTAAAGATATAAATCAAAATGTTTAAAGCTTCTACCATAAGTGATATTGATAAAAAATAATTTATTATACTTCAAACTATATTATTTAATGTCTAATTGTCTTTTAGCTATATGATTTTAGCTTAAAGAAATTGTCATGAAGTATTGAAAATTAATGCTATATTTTGCTAGATATTTTGTAAAAGGATTTATATAATATTTATTTGATGCATCATTTTTATCACTGTATTCACCACCATGATCATATTTAGTAATTATGATCTTCTTACGAAGTTATTTTTTAACTTCAATTTTATAGATTTTAGACTTGTGTTTAAGTATAATTACCCCATAATAAAAATAATTTTAATGGAAATAATATAATAGTGCTGATGAGAAGCTATATAAGGAATGGGCCATAGATATAATTATGAATTAATTTTAAGCCACTTAAATTTTTAGTAGCATCAACTTTCTTGTATTTATTAGGTTTCCCTGAATGCAATCAACACAGTTAAAAATTTAAAAAAATTTTAACTAACACATGTAATTGAATTCTTTGTCGAGGAACATCCCCTAAATATTTGTACTATAATATAAGAGAATTTTTATTAAATAATTTATGCTTTTACCATAATTACATGTATGCAAGATTTTGTTAATTTGTAAGGTAGAAATATCAAATTTATATTTATTATTAATTAAATAATTAGTATCAATAATGACTAATTATTGAAATAGAATAAAATTTTTATTTATAAATAAATACAAATAACCATATTTTTATAGACAAGATATTGAAATTAAATTTCTTCTAGTTAATGGCCCATACAAAGCCTTGTATAAATCCAATTTATTATATTTTATATTATGAAGTCCCTTTATTCGTACCATTATTATAAGAGAGAATAGTTAAGTGAGCAATTTATATCAACTCTTATTTTAATCTCTCTTTTCCTTGCACATATTAAGAAAAGAGCTAATTAAGAGTTCATTTTTAGTACCATAATTTTTCTTAAAATGATTAAATTGTACAATATGACATATTAATATTACATACACAAAAATATCCTTAGGCAAATCTAGCTTTAGTGTTATTAGTTAATAAATAAGATTAGACATTTTCATTATGTTCTATTAGTCCTTATACAATTTTACAATGTCCTTATTAAGAATGGTGCTCATTTCTACCCATTTAATCCAACAAATGGCCTACTGTTTCTACCCATTTAATCCAACAAATGGCCTACTGTTTATCTTAATAACTTTTAGCACTATCCTCCTTAGGCTTAGGCATTGCACTTCACTAGGTATCTCAAATAAAGTTCTCTTGATTATAATGCTTTCATTTTTTAATGATAGCCCTTTATGCAATAGTAAAGTAAAATGATGGGAGGATGTCGGTCTGGATTTATATTCAAGATTCACACACTCAAGAATAATGATATTGAACTCTTTTTATTTCTTGAATTTAGTGTCATCAAGCACCAAAATGTTTTTTAAATGGTAGATATAGAAACATTGATTGATAAAATAAAATAAAATAAACTCATAATTATTTTCAAAATCAATTATATATATATATATATACATATATGAATTTATTTATTTATATCCAAAGGCTAAACACTTTATCAAACAATTAAATTCAAAAGAAAAATGAAGTTTAATCAAAATTTTCTAAATTATAAAAAATAGATTAAAATTTATATAAATAAATAAATATATTTCTCAATGATTAAATGTGTAATTACTTTGATATTATTTATTAAAAGTATAAGAAGATGAAGATAGTTTTCATTTAATATAATATCTTATGTCAAATTATCAAGAAAAATTATCGTAAGATTAAAGGAATTCATTATAGAACCACCACTAAACTAAGGAGAAATGCCCTATTTATAAGTGTATTTCAGTTTATTTTAATCATCATACAAATAAAAAAAATACTCGATTTCTATACATTATTAAATCCATAGAAATTAATTAATTGTCTCATAGTGCACAATAATTAATTACTCTCAATTTGATCATTATTTTAATATACTTTACTTTTAAAATAATATATTATACATAATTAATATTAATATGTCATTTGAAGTAGTAATATCACCTGTACTATTAGTGTTATCTTTTATTGTATTATAAATTTTTTATGCTGAAATATTCTTAAATTTATTAGAGGATTTGATACTAATTAAATAATTATGATCTATATCACTTTATTTGATTGCCACTGCCTATTTATTTTGAAAGCCACCTTAGTTTATTGGTTGAAAATTTAAACGATTTTCAAGCAAGAGGTTTAACATCAAAGCCTTACATATATAATATGTGTAAATTTATAATTGAATAAATTATTTGAGTTTATTTGTAATATATGAGTTTTAAAAGTTTCCTATAATGTTGTAGAAAAGTGTATTTTGAAACACATGCACTACTATTTTATTTAGAGAAATTTTATTCACAATATAATAATTTGGTACTATTATCTTTAAATATAATGTCAAAATTATATACTAAAATCTAAAAGATATTAGATTACTTTATATCACTAATTTTTATGAGTATTTCTTAATCACACACACACACACACACACACACACACACACACACACACAAACATGCAAAAAAAAAAAATCATAAGTAGAATCAACAAAGACTTAATCAACATTGAACAATGATCTTGCAAAAGTGCTATGATTTAATGAAGAAACTCATGTATTACATGATTTGCTTGAAAAATTAAAATAGAATAAAAACATGTTGACACATAATCACTAGGCAAATTAATTTGCAAAGATAAATTGGGTTCAACAAGTTGATATCACTTTAATAAATTTGCCAAAATAATTAAATTGCCCAAAAAAATTATCATTAACTCACCTAAATCTTCTGGCTTCTATGCTAAATTTGCTAAGTGAAAAGGCACAATCGTACATGGGACTTAGAAATTGAAGTCATCAAATTATCCAAATATACTTGCCTACGACTACCGAGTTCACCAAGAGAAATTTGTTGAAGAACTCAATAAGAAATTATCAAGGGGAAAATCTTCATCAAAGATATCATCATTAGCTCTAAATTCATGAAGATTTGCTAGATAATTGGACAAGAATTAGGTTGAAAGAATTATACATTTCCATAGCAACCATTATTAAGAATTTTTATATAATTATACTTTATTACTCAAATGTAGACATCCTTGTAATGTTGGATTTCAACCTACACCCAAAATTAGGGTATTAGAGGAGGAGCTCGTCACATTCTAATTGACTCATGTTACTTTAGTCTTGTGCTCTCTATCATAAATCTAATAAGATTCATAGACCTTTATTTATTTTTCTTTTTCACTATTCTTATACTCTCTTAGGATCAATTCATGCTTATTAGTAAGATTTTGATAGTACCCACAAATATATTTGGATCCAACATTCTTAAGGTATGATGAGTGTGGAAGATGCTTATGATAAGAAGCTAAGTGATGTGGCCTAGGACTTGTGATTGGTGGCATAATTATAATTGTGAGATTTTTAAAAGATGTTAGCAATAGTATATAAGCCTTAGGAAAGGTTTAGAATAAGTTATTTTAAAGGATTAATGCACATAGGACAACCAAAGATGAGAGGAAAAAATTCAAATTTGTGAACCTTTTTTTTGGATTTAAAAATCAGTATGAGAAAAAAAAATCTAGGACTTAAAAATACATGAAATAGTTAGAAAAGTGTGATTACTTTTGTTATGCAATGTTTTATGAATTATATAAGTTCTTAATTAAACCAAATGAATATTAGAATAAGGTTATGTTCTGTTCAGTCAAATGTATGTTAAGATGTCCCACAAGAGTTTTGAATAGGGCTGCAAATGAACAGAGCGTTCAACAAGCTACTTGTGACTCGACTCGATTAGAGCTCATTCATGTTCGTTCATTTAACTAATCGAACGAGCTTGAACTCTTTTGTAAATACTCGATTGCTAAATGAACAAGCTTGAATAACTTGTTGTTCAATTCATTTATGTTCATGAACGATATTATTTAAAGCTCGTGAAGAAGCTCATTAAGGAGCTCGATTGCGGCTCGATTAAAGCTTATTTAAAAACAGTACCATTTATATTTCTCAACACGCTGCTCGCGAACAAGTTCGATTAAGGCTCGCAAGGTGCTTGTTAACAGGTTTGATAAGCCCAATCTGAACTGAGCTTGTGAACAAGCTTGAGCCGAGCTCGAATAAGATTTTTTTAAACGAGCTCGAGCTTGAACACCATCCTAAAAACTCGAATCGAGCTCGAGCTCAATAATGATAAACGAGCTTGAACTCGAACAAGCCAGCTCAGCTCGGCTTGTTTGTAGCCCTAGTTTTGAAGTGCATTTAAAATGGAATGGAATGGGGAAATGTTGTGGATGTATGAAGGGGAGATCATAGAAGGATGCTGCAGCAAAATATGTGTAGAGCTTATGGAAATTTTATAAACTTATCACTCACTAGTCACTAAAATGACAAGGTTTGAAGAGATCATTAAACCTCTTCAATAATGAGGTTATACACCAAGCCCTCTCTTGCTTTTTTATTATTTGTTTAAAACTTTATCAAACCAAAATAAATAAATAAATAAATAAATAAATATATATATATATATATATATATATATATATTTGCATTCAAGCAAATGACTTTGTAAATAGGTTTGCAACCTTTTTTAAATTAATTAGAAAGAGAGAGAGAGAGAGCAGATTAGGGGAGCCGATCAAATGATTGACTATGGAGGAGCTGATTACTTAAAGTGTAGCTGCCGTCTCTAAATGAATGGAGGATAGCGAAGAAGTCTTAGAAATTGATTATTTAATTAATTACAAGTTAAATTATTAAAAGTTTAATAAGATTGAATAGAATTTCTTTATTTTAGAAATAAAAAATCTAAAAATTTATAAAATTTTTAATATTTAAAAAATATAATATCATTATTTTATATAATAAATATGTAGTAATTAAAAATATAAAATTTATTTATTTTTTTATTTTACATCAATAGGCTCTTGCTTAGAAGTAGTTTCTGTCTGCTCCCAGCTCTTATTGTTGGTCCAAATCTCTCTCTTAGAACTCTTTGTGGCACATTATTTCTCATAAACCTAAAAACTCTTCTCTAAGAGTTTCGTAGCTTACAATAGGTGCAATGCTCATCCCCTTCATTTTACAAATGCAACCTCTAACAATTTAAAATTTTGAACTTCAAAGTTATATTTTAAAATTGATTTTTAGATTTTAAAAAAATTTACAAATATTCAAAGTTAATGATTACTATTATATGGATGGTCTTATGCCATAAACATGAAACATTTAAAAATATAAATTCTAATTAAAATTCTTTATTATGCTTCTTACAAAGGGTTTTTACTTAAAAAAATTAATTTCTTTCTTTATTAGGCTATCGTGATTTATCCAGATCACCACAAAAAAAGTGCAGCTTTCCAGCGACATTTTCATCGGAAAGTATCGACTAAATAATTAACCGAATCATCAGCCGAAAATATTTTCGATAGAATTTTTGAATTAGGAAGACATCGGGATTGAATCACTTAAACTCGACTAAATTTCTTACGAATTATTCTATCTTAACGGTTTCTAGCGGATTTTCCAGTGAAAAATTCTTTGAAAATCATTATTATAGGGGTGACAAAACCAGCCACCAGCCCCACCCAAGCCATCTCCCCCAATTTCCTTCTCTCTCTCTCTTTCTTGGCCGACGATGGAATGAGACCTAGGGCACATCGATTTGAGTCTGAAACTTGTCTATTTTCCCCATATTCTTTGTAGAATTAAAGGAATATTTCGATCTCTTCGTTCTATCACAATTTTTTAATGATTTCATGTGTTGGTTTGCGAAATAGAGATTTAAAGTTTTGAGGTATTTTACTAGATTTTAGATTAAATTTTCTTCAAATTTATTTGAATTTGTTAAATATTATATTAAAATATCTATTTGTGTATAGATCTTTAGTTGCACATGTTAGTTTTGTATTTTTTTTTATATATTTAGGATTTATGAAATTAAGAATTAATCTTCTAATCCATTTAATGTGTAAAATTATTAATTATATGATTTTTAAATTTTTGATGCATTTATTTAAATTTTACCATATGTGTCGGTTTCAGTTTTGTAAAAAAAATATTTTTCTTTTGTGATTATGGGCTACTATGATTTCAGTTGTAAAAAATTTCATTCATTGCGAATGATCTAGCCACTTAGGGCATCACATGAAATTAGTCATTTATTATGTAATCAATATTACTTATGTAACAGAGCTAGAATGTTATTTGAATTCTCATATTTTTCAATATGGATATTTGTAGTGAGCGATCATGGATGTATAATAGATTGCATTTGGTCAGAAAAAGATTGACTGATGAATTCTTGAGTGGTGTTGAGCACTTCATACATGTGGCATCTCAACTTTTTTTTTTCATTTATGAAGAAAAGTTTTGATATTCTTGTGTGAGACACAAGAACCATGTTTTCTTAATGCCAGATGAAGTCAAAGTAGACTTGTATCAAAGGGGTTTCCAACAAAATTATTAGTTTGGACTTCACATGGTGAGTTTGAGCCACATGTTGATACTGAGAGTGGTGCCTCAATGAGTCATGCATGCCTCTTAGGCAAATATGATCCTAATCAAATTTATAAAGAAATAATTTATGATGCTGCTAGAGCAGAGTACCATTCAGAGGAGGAGCCACCTAATAAAGAAGCTCAAAAGTTTTATGACTTACTAAAGGTAACACAATGGCCATTGTGGGAAGGATGCACGAACCACACTGAGCTATCTATGGTCGTAAGAATGCTATGTTAAAACTGCATTTAATATGCCACGTGAATATTTTAACCAATTTGCAGGGTTACTAAAAGAGATAAACTCACAAGAAAATTGAGTTCCTGAAGACATATATAGAACAAAGAAGTTTGTGTCGAAGTTATAACTGAGCTAAAAAAAACTGACTATTGTGTCAATAATTGTATGCTATATTACAAGAACAACACACATGATATTGAATGCAAATTTTGCAAAGTTCTAGGTTCAAACCACACAGTAGAAAACAATGCAAGTAAAAAGTTGCACCACCAAACGTCTGTTCTACTTTCAGTGAACTCCACGTTTGCAGAGACTATATGCTTCAATGTTTTTAGTCCAACACATGCGATGACATCATAATATAGCAAGTGCATCACATATCTTAAGTCATCCATTGGGTGAAGAAGCACCGGAGCATTTCAATGCATTTATCTATATTTTGTAGCTAATCCATGAAATGTCAGACTTGGCCTTTGTGCTGATGTTTTCACACCATTTAGTCAGTATGTCTCATCCTATTCATGTTGGCCAGTGATAGTTACACAATATGATTTATCACCATAAAGGTGCATGACAATTCATTATATATTCTTAACTTTGATAATTCTTGGGCCATATAACCCTAAGGCAAATAATGATGTCTACTTGTAACCATTTATATATGAGCCAAAATTTTTTGGGACATTGGTCTATTGATATATGATATAGCTACAATGAAAAACTTTTAGATGAAAGCAACACTTATGTAGACTATCAATGACTTTTTTTACCTATGGAATGCTATCAGGGTGGAGCATTGCTAGAAATTAACTTGTCCATATTGCATGGATATATCAAAGGCATTCACTCTTAAAAATGGTAAATTTTTTTGAATTGACTATTATCGTATGTTCCTCCCTGTTGATCATCCATTTAAAGAAATAAGAATGCATTCAGAAAATCAAGTTTTGAAAGTTAAGTCACCTCCAAGATTGAGTGGGGATGATTTATGTCATATTATTAGTTCTAGTCAGATGATATATGATTCTCCTATTTTAACTGACAATCGGATACTAGGTTATGGTGTGATGCATAATTGGATAAAGAGGAGTATTTTTTGGGATCTACCCTACTAAAAGTCTAATCGATAAGGCATAATCTTAACATGATGCACATTGAGAAATTTTTTTTTAGATAATATTTTCAATATAGTGATGGATGTTAAGGGAAAACTAAAGATAATGTTAAAGCTAGGTTGGACTTAAAGGAATATTGCTGTAGAAGAGAGTTAGAGTTGAGAGAGATTGCAACTAGTACATTTTAGAAGCCTAAAGCTAAATACTGCTCACATTGGAACAACGAAGAACAATATGTGAGTGGGTAATGTCATTGAAGTTACCATATGGGTATGCATCCAACTTGAGTAGATGTGTTGATTTGAGAACAAGAAAATTATTTAGAATGAAGAGCCATGACTGTCACATTTTTTAAAATGCTTACTTCTAGTTGCATCCTAGTGCTTTACCAGAGCAAATACTAAATCCTTTGATCAAGATTAGTTTCTTCTTTAAAGAGCTATTCTCAACTTGATTAAATGTGAAAGCTGTAAAACAACTAGAAGTAAAGATTCTAGTTATATTTAGTGCTTCTTCATAAAATGTATTATATATATTTTCAACCATCTAGAAAAGTATTGACCTCACTTTTGGAGTGAGATCTTAACCTCCTCTCCTTAAACTTAGGACTCTTCTAGACATTAAGAACTCCTTAGTCATAAGACACTTCTAGTGAATAGGTGAACACTTAAACTAATCCTAGAGACTTAGAAGTATTAATCATAGGATTAGGCTATGCCTTAGGGCTTAAGGAAATTATCTATCCTATAGCCTAAACCCAATCTAGATACACTTTCTCAAATCAAACCCAGATTCAATTCTCAAAATAAATCTCAAATTCAAATTAGAATCTAATTTCAAATTTGACTCCAAATTAAATTCAAATCCTAAGACCCTTCCCTGAGCCATATGAACCACATTTATAAGTGTAGCCAAAACTCCCTTTAGAACAAATCAAACTCAATTGATTTATTTATAAATCAAGTATTCTTTCATTTATATTCATAAATATAAATGAAATCCAAATTCAAATGACCAAAACTATATCGAAAATCAAATCCAAACTCAATCTAAGCCCTTTAAGCCAAATCTTTAGAATTAACCAAATTTTATCCAAATCAAGTCAAAATTAATAAATTTTCTCTCAAATTAATCATTCATTCAATTATCTACTAAAATATAAATGAAATCTACAATCATCAAATCAAATCGAAGCCAACCAAAGTCAAACCCAACCTAGCCCTTTTGACTTGAAAATTTCAAATGAGCCAAAATCCCTTAGACTCCAAATTGATTATCGTTGAATTTATATTTCAATTTAGGGCTCATATATAAGTTCAACTAAACTTGAATCAAACTAAAACTAAACCAATTGACCCACTTAGGTCCACTTGACCCAAAGTGACCTAAAGGACCCATTTGAGCCAACTTCCAATCCAACCCAAATTGGATTGAACCAAGCTCACTAAAATCTTCCACCATGATTGTTGATCATCCTAGAATGATCAATTGCAATCAATTAGGTCAAACCAAGCCAACTTAGTCATTTGACCAAGCCAACCCTTAGCCCAAATGAACCAAAACTAGCCAAAACTCATCTTATATCAAATTGATTAAAATCAATGATTTGAATCAACCCAAAGTCAACATTTAAATATGAATTGATCACCAATTGAGCCAGACCAAGCCCAGTTGGCCATTTGATCCAAGTTGACCCAAATTGGCCTAAAGGACCAAATTGGGTCAAATCATGATCTAACCCAAATTGATAGTAAACAATGGTTCAAGTTCATTCCAAATTGATTATTGAACTTGACCAAAGCCATAATTGAGCATAATTTGGCCAATTGGTCAACTTGACCCAACCTAGCCCAAATTGACCTAAAGGGTCAATTTGGCTTAAATCTAAATTAAATCCAAATTGGCCCAAATTGGCCTAAAGGGTCAACTTGAACCAAATTGGCCTAAAGGGTCAACTTGATTTTATTTTGTGATGTAATATTTTAGACTGATGTTGTGTATATTTCAGACTGATGTTAGTCATTTAGCCTAATCATATTTTCTATAGGGGTTGTGCTTAAGGGGCCACTGTAATAAAAAATATAAATGCTTTTTGTGTAGGTTTTAGCCCTAAGTTTAACCCATGTTAGGTGTGTTATACCATGTGTGCTAAGTTCAAATTATTCATATAATTGCTTGGGTTGTATGGTGTGTTTAGCTAACATTTATTTTGCAAGTGTAGCTAGATTTACTTTTTCTATTTTTAATGTAATTTTGCATTAGGAATTAAGATTAGTGTTATGGGGGATTAGGATGAGCAGTGGCCAGAAGGCTTAGTCCACAGGGTGCCACGTGATGCCTTTGGAACAAATCAAATCAAAAGAAGAAGGAAAGAAATGAAAGAAGACCCCCCATAACATATTATTTTTGTAATCCGGGTTGTATAAGGGTAGAGCTTCGGCTACCCATCTTTTTCTCTTTTGAGTGTATGTGGAACCAACCACCTTGGCCTTTTATTCTTTTACGGTAGTCTATAAAATTATTTGATGTTGTGTTTAGATTGCACATTAGAACAACATGCTTTTCATAGTTTCTTTATGATTGATGCTTGAATGTGTGGCCTAGATGCGGTAGGCTCTTAGGATGAAATTAATTTTTCTACCCCAATTAACAACTCATAACTAAAATTTTAAAATAACTCATAACCTCACATAAAAGCCTAGGAATTAAATCAAGATAATAAAATTTTTAGCAACCCTTAGCTGGATGAATGAATGTATAATATCATGCATGTCATATTCTTCACTCTTGTTAAGAGAGCTTCCATTGCCAGAGAATGAAGGCTTAACCTAGGAGAGTTTGATGGAAGAACACCCATTTCTCTCTTGATTTGCCCTATAATCAAATTCTCATGTATTTAGCCATACAAAATCCCATAGTTGTGTCAAAACAAAAAGTCAAAAGAATTAAATAAATTTGATAAAATTTGCATTAGATTAAGTCATGAATTCATACCACTCATGCTCTAGTCTCTTAGGGAGTGAGTTTAAGGACTTAGTATCCTTTATAAATAAACAACATCCTAGCCATCTTGCAAAGCATAAGACTTGCCTACATGGATTTAAAGTGTAGGAGTTTGGTTACCACTCTAAAGTAATAAGTCCAAATGTGATTTATTCTCTTGTGGAGGTAAATCATATACCCATTTTTGCCTTATATTTAGGTCATGTTTTGCAAGCTCCTAGGATCGAGGTTTATTTTCCTTTTGGGCTACAAGCATAAATCCTCACCTTTAGGCATTTTCACAATCTTATGTTGTGGAATTATAAGCAATCTAATAAAATGTCAACTCAAATAATTAACTCTCTTCAATTTCAAAATATAAAGCCCAATTATAGGGTAGATTGGAATGCTCACTAGGCTTCCTAGTATCATGAGCATTTCCTTCTTTGTCCCTTGATTTTCTAAAATAGCCAATCCTTTGATAGTCTTAACCTTGAAATCTTTGGAGACCCTAATTGTTTGCTTTAATCGAGAGTATTCTAAAGAATTCCCATTCCTTAGGATGTAATTAACTATGGGGCTTGCCTCCATAGAGAACTTAACGAATCCTTAAAATAAACCCTACTTTACTTTTCCATGTAAAGTAGGAGAAAGATCTCTATATTGAAGATCATCATTAGAGTCCTTATTATGTGATTAGGTCCATTGTAGGGTGGTGATTTCTATCTTTTGAGATAATACATCATTCTTTAATGTTATACCCGATTACTTCAATAAGTACCCCCTAAGATCTGCGTGGTGTCCCACATATTCAAAAATAAACACCATAGATTTTTATGGCGACTCCGTTGGGGAAAGTTCCTCTCTCCATCTTTAGTAGACAATTATTGTCTCCAAGCATCGATAGTGGACTTATATTTTATATGAGCCCGACACTATCATTCTTTCCATTGGCACTTAGCTTATTTCATCCTTAAGCAAAGCTAGCCAACATCTTTTAAATCCATTTAAAAGATGTTTTATTTTATTTTTATACTTAACTTATATTTTATTTTTAAGTAAATCTTGTAAATATTTTTTAAAAAATAAAAAAAAATAAACACCATAGATTTTTATGGCGACTCCACTGGGGAAAGTTCCTCTCTCCATCTTTAGTAGATAATTATTGTCTCCAAGCATCGATAGTAGACTTATATTTTAAGATTTTTTTTAAGTATAAAATTAAAATATATGTATCATAGATTTTTTTTAAGATTTTTATTTTAAGATTTTTTTAAAGATTTTTTGTATTTTAAGATTTTTTTATTGATAGTGGACTTATATTTTAAGATTTAGTAGACACTTATTTTATCTTTAATAAGAAAAAAAATATTTCAAATACACAATCACAACCTCTTCTTAGCATACCCAAATTTGCTAAGTAAAGGTCTTTCAAACTATAAATATTTTCAAACAAGATGCACAAAATACAAATATCTTCAAAAAAATCTCTCCTTAAATTTTAGAACACCAACCTATCTAAATCAGTTGAGTGTGGATTCTAAATCAAAATCAAATGACAAAGACTGTCCTCAATATCCAAATCTCTCCATTGAACCCCACTTAACACATTTGAGTCATTGAGTGTGGGTTCAAAACTCTAAACTTTTGTTACTTGCATGGAATAAATATCAAGGTAGAAATTTGGTACAAGTTATCTTTCCACAAATGCAAACATACAGCTCAAATTAGCCAGTGTAGTCATTTCAATTTTCACACATGGCAGCTTAGAAGTACGTGTTTACTTTCCTTTCGGGATGGATTTGGCCTTGGATTGGGCCAACCTCCCGCAGACTGTCTTTGCCCATCTCATTCATTTTGGTGGGTGGTGAGCGGGTCATCCGGTTGAATGCCATCGACTTAGAGTTTCCCTCATTGAAGAGGAAGGCGTGGCGTTCTGATTGTTAGTTCTAGTGCAGTGCCTCGGTGGTTCCCCTTTCCCTATGCAGCACCCACTCATTGGCTCCATCCAAGGAAAGGCTACCCTATCTTCAGGGATAGTCTCTCCCACCTATGAGGTTGGGTCTAGTTCTTGTGTTGTCCCTCCTAGTAGGACTTAGGGCCATAATTAGTGCTGTAAGATCAAGCGACATCACGATCGTATAGCCAAGCAACTAGAGGTAGCTTCCCAGTCTACAACAGAGGAGTTACCTAGGATAGTGTCTCCTCTTATCATAGAGAACAAGTTTCACCCCCTCTCTGGTTTTGATGGAGAGAAAGACATTAGAAGGATCTCAATTTCACCTCCACCCGCAGTTCATTTTGAGGCTCCTATTAGTGATAAGAGAAGGTCATATGCCTTAAAACTTCTGTTGGGTTCTAGTTGATCGGGGCTCAATTTGATTTATGTTTTGTCATCCCTGGTGTAGGTAGACACATCCAGGAAAAGGCTAGGGGCAGTATAATAGATTACTAGTAGAGAGAGACATATTAGGCATTCGATAGCCTTCGTGGACTCTTGATCAACACTAATCATATAGCATTCTCTGAAGTACTACCACCATAGAGAGCTCCTACCAGTCGGTGTTGCCTCCACCACATTGATCCACTCCTCGCCCACATCACTTGTTGGGTTTGCCATCCAGTGCTAAGCCCTGAAGAAAATATCAGGAAGAAAGCCCCATTGATGATCTGGCCAAAGGGTCCCACTTCATCTAGTCCACGGAGGTGAGGCGAGTTCCCCTTACCTCTACTTGATGTTGGTGAAGAAGACATCAAGGTGCACCACCACAACCACCACCATCGAGGTAGTGGCGGCGAGTAGAAGGGGAAGGGAGAAGTTCTATAGTCCCCATGGTAGTGGATATCCCTAAGGACACTACTCTACCCATGAGCAACCACGAGCATGTCTCTTCGATCATGACCCTCGAGATTACTCGGTGATTGGCGGTGTTAAGTGCATCTCTGATGAGCATAGCCCTCCACAGTGGTGTGTATTTTACCACGCATTGATCGTTCCATAGAAGAGATTCTGGAATAGTACTTTATAGAGTAAAGAAAGCTTCTAGGGAGTGACCAATTAGATTGTGAGGAGGGAAAGGTCATCTTTGATCTGGATGAGGATGATCTCTCTTGAGAGGATTCAGTCACATGGTTGATACTAGGAGCTCCCTTCATAGAGATCAGCATACTCAGGAAGGTATTGTGGTTGAGGAAGATGACACCATCCATTCAATCCAACACCTCCATCCACAGCTTAAACTAATGGATGATCAGATCAACCAGATTGGAAAAGAGGATGGAAGACTTGTTAGCAGCCCTTCATGTACTTCAAAACCAGGCCTTAGTACCGCAGCATATACCACTAGAGATAGATCATCCAGAGTTAGCGCATGTCCTAGATCAGCCCTAAAGCACTTCTCCAGTAGATCAGGACAGTGGTAGCTTGCATAAGAAGGTGGTGGACATCACCTCCATGCAATAGAAAGATATCAAATAATTGGTGGAGCAAGTGAAGGATGCGTTGGCGCAAGCCCAAGGTAGCTCATCTATTCCAAAGGGTAGACCCTACTTGAAGGAATTTGATGGTGTCCAATATCCTGAGGGTTTTGTGCCTCCTTCTTTCAAAATTTTTGATGGTAGTGGAAACCCTTGTCAACACATAGCACACTTTAGGTTAGGATATTGCAATGCTGGTGGCAACAATGCACTCTTATTCTATCATTAGTAGTTTGACAGACATCACATTTGATTAGTATGCTGAACTATCCAATGGTTCAATGAAGATATTTGCTGAGTTGGAGCAGCTCTTTATTAAGAGATTTATTGGAGCTCAATAAAGGATAATTGTGGGTGACTCGTTGTAGCTCAACAACAACCCGGTGAGTCCCTTGTTGATTACATTCTTAGATGACATAATTTAAGTATGAAATGTGAACCACAGCTGTCTGAATAACATGCCATTAAAATTGTACTTAAGAATATTCATGGCCCGGTCACCTTCATGCTTAAAGGGTTTACCATTAAGACATTTGAGAAATTAGTCAACAAGGTGGCTATTATACAAAGAGAGGTCAAATAGTTACCTTTCCAAGATTAGTTAGCCAAGCCAAACTATAGAAGGCATTTGAGAAAAAGCCAGGAGTAGTCACAGAAGTTGACAAGGGAAGAAAAAGAGGGTTTAGCAAGACCTGAGCACATGACCTCCTCACCTCCTCTTTGCCACCTCGGCCATCATATCACACCTCAATTTCCACTGACCACCACCTTCTCGTATATCCCCATCCATAGCATAGTATCCCCACCCACAGATGCTACTATCCACCACCGTAGTTACCATTTACTATTGCAATAAAGAATAAGCCTTATTCATTCAAGAGGAAGGTAGTCAGGAATATCTTTAAGAACCTGTTAAAGAAGCAAGATTTATAGTTACTAGAGCCTAGGAGGCTGGAGGATGTGGGAAAGAGTCATGATCCAAACTTTTGTCCCTGCCACCGCATGCTAAGTCATGTCTTAGAAGATTGCTTTACCTTTAAGGACTAGCTGGCTAGCTATAAGTGGTGCCATTGTCATCCCAAGGAATATTTATTAGAACAACTCTCCGGTTACATTAGGTAATCTCTTGGGGATACAAATGATTTTCTCAAGATAGAGGAAGGTTGGGATATCTCCCTATCCCAAACCTCCAAGAAAATCATCTCTAAGATCAGAAAGTTACCTTTGTAGGTGCTTAAGGTAGCTCAAACCTCCAACTCTAAGGAAGGTTTGCAAGTTTCTAAGGACAACTTGAAGGAGGTAGATGCCCAGTGCAGTCCACCTTACTTTCCCGGGATAGCATAGTAACACAACCACCCGAGTCCAACACTCCATCCACCATTGCAGCTACTAGTTCTTCCTCCACTAGCTCTTCTTTTGCAGTGAGCATTATATTAGACAAGGCACTAAACCTACCCTTACTTTATTAGATTTCTATCATGTACCTTAAGAAGAAATCAATGAAGAAAGCCTTCACTTACATCTTGTTCACTTCTAATACTCTAAATTTTATTCCTCTCAAAAACTCTCCAAGTCTACAAAATAATAATGATAACTCTAGTTTCAATCATTCCTTTTATGATTTAGAAATGGATTTTCTATTCCTGAATCATTTGGGTTCACCCATTAAGATTGATTTGGAGTCATCTGACTCGATGATCCCATAGAAGCTATAGATGAACGATGGCGGTATAACTTTCCACTAAATCATCTCAAGTCATTGAAGTCAACCTCCGGTGACAAAGTTTTACCTCCTCACCCTGATAAGGGTAAACATGTCATTAGTTGCGATCAAGAAACCCCTCCACAGATGCTCCCCATGGATATGCTTGTGGAGGATCAGCCGTTGACTACAATGCTCCTAAGAAAGTTGCCTAAATTAAGCATATATGATGCCCTTGTCTTATCCAGAGATGGAGTCATTGATCAAAGCTCTTCTTGAGAAATATGCTTAGCTTCAGTGACTTGGAGAGGAGGCATGTTATTCAAGAGAAGCTCATGGAGTTACATTCACAGATGAAGACCTTCTTTTGGGGACAACCGAGCATAACCTTCCCTCTATATTATAGTGGACATGGGTAGATTCAAGCTCTCCAGGATATTAGTTAATCAAGGTGCATCAGTGAACATTATGAGTCTAAAGACCATTGCCTACTTGAGGATTGATATCTCTAAACTTCGAGGAGATCATATGATGTTGAGAGGATTCAACGAACAAGGTGAGAGGGCTTTAGGCTCCATAGTGTTACCACTAGAGATAGATGATTGGAAGACAAAAGCTAAGTTCTACATAATAGACTCATATACATCTTTCACTACTTTGCTCGATAGGCCTTGGATACATGCAAACAATACAGTTCCATCTTCTTTACACAAGTGCATCAAATTCAGAAGAGGTGAAATCGATTATTGTGTCAAAAGAGACTTGAAACCATTCTCAGTTAGAGAAGTTGATATTTATGAAGATGTAGCTACTATCTTCCTCCAAATCAAAAAGTTTATTCTCGTGAGCTTGGTGAATGTTCAAAAATAAAAGAAAAAGAAATAAAAAAAAATGAAGAAAAAGAAAAAGAAAAAAAAGGAAGAGAAAATGAAAATACAAGTGAGCGAGAATCACACACCAAGGAAGAAGTAGAGCCAAATGTTACATTCCGCCCACAGTTTGTTCCTCCATATGAACACATGGGTAGGATGACTTGACCCCCACCAGGTAGAGGAAGAGGTAAATTCAGAGGCAGTTCTAGAGGTGGAAGACCTCCTGGTGGCCAAGGTAGCTATGTTCAGCTCACAGAGTACATTATCCATATAGACTTAGAGTCCAATTTGGAGGATGAGTCTCACATGGTTACACACCAACCAACCCTCTCAGTGGGTCCCTTTGAAGGTGACATTCGAGCCAGATAGTGATGAAGATCAGGCCTCCAAGTAAAGCATGAATGTATTTGAATCACTATTATGTAGAACAGTCAGGCAGTTGTTGGGAACTTTAGCTCTAACCTCACTTTCTTCCCATAAAGTTGAAGGTTTAGTAGTTAAGGAGGCCCCCAAGTCATCCACAGATGTCAAGCCAAAGAGATTTTTGTTGGGAGCATCATCCTCGTGAAGCGATGTAGAAAGGATGATTCATATAAAATTTAATAGAATTACCTTTTGATTGGTACTCTCCTTGCATTCTTAACTTAAGAAGGGATTAATCCCACATACTTGGTCTAAACACAGGTCAGACTACTTTGAAAGGCTATGGAGCAACCAAAGCAGACATCCTCAATCATGACCAGGAATAGGATTCAGCATAGTGGGTCCAGTCGACGATGACAACCATTGTCTAGTCATCTTAAATCATTTGGAGTCTGATAAGTTCTTCTCAATTATCATGCTCTTATGAGGAGGTATGTAGAAACTTAAGATGTCAAGTGAGCAGTTAGAGATGCACCCGAGTTTGAAGAGATCAGATCAACCATTGATGAGCTCAAAGAAATCAACTTGGGAACCAAAGATAATCCACGTTCGATAGACATCAGTTCCTTGTTAAATAAAGAAGAAATCAATGACTTAGTTAGACTATTAGTTGAGTTTGAAGACTACTATGCATGGAGTTATGAAGAGATGCCTGATCTATCTTTTGATGTAGCAGTCCACATACTAGCAATAAAACTTAATGTTAACCCTATCAAGCAAGCTCTAGGACACATTGAATCATAGGTCACTTTTGAAATCAAGAAATTGATCGATCGGCTTTATCGAGGAAGAAAAATATTCTACCGGTTGTGTGTCTAATTAAGAAAAGAATGGACAAGTTCACATATGTGTCAATTTTAGGGATCTAAATAAGGCATGTCCTAAGGATGAATTTCCACTTCTATACCAGAATTAATGGTGGACATTGCCTCATCTTATGCAATATTCTCCTTTATGGATGGGTCATCTGGCTACAACCAAATCAAGATGGCCCCCGAGGATGAAAGAAACACTACTTTTCAAACCTTGATCGAAATTTATTATTATAAGGTCATGCCTTTCGGCCTCAAAAATTTCGGTGCTATATCAGCGGGCCATGACTCGAATCTTTGATGAACTCATTCATCATCAAGTTGAATTCTACATCGATGATCTCATTATCAAGAGTAAAGAAAAGGAAGACCATCTCTTTGACTTGAGAGTAGTTTTTGAATGGTTAAGATAATACAACCTAAAAATGAACCCCCTGAAGTGTGCATTTGGAGTAGCTTCGGAGAAATTCCTTGGATTTTTTGTTCGACAATGAGGAATATAAATCGATCCGGAGAAGATCAAGACTATCTTAGAAATGCCACTCCCTATAAGTCTAACTCAACTCAGATCATTCCAAGGGTGGTTTGTGTATCTAAGATACTTCATATCCAACCTATCAGGAAGATGCCAACCATTCTCAACACTTATCAAAAAGGATGCCAAGTTTAAGTGGGATGACAAGTGCATGCCTTGAAGACATCATGTAATATCGATGGTGCCGTTCTAGCGACCCTATCAAAGCTCATATTATATACTACTGCATTAGATGACTCTCTTGGCACTTTGTTGGCCCAAGCCAAAGATGAAGAAAAATAAAATGCTCTCTATTACCTCAATCATCATCTAATCGCTGCTGAGGTGAACTACCCACCTATTGAAAAGCACTACCTAGCTTTAATCTTTGCATCCCAAAAGCTATGACACTACATGCTTTCTCATAAGGTGAACTTGATCTCTAGAATCAATCCACTGTAATATCTCATGACACGGACTATC
This sequence comes from Cymbidium sinense, assembly GCA_021442155.1. NCBI lineage: Eukaryota > Viridiplantae > Streptophyta > Magnoliopsida > Asparagales > Orchidaceae > Cymbidium > Cymbidium sinense. The sequence goes on from CM038219.1 coordinate 96,263,693, forward strand.
CGATTGGCAGCATTGGTCCATGATTTTTTTCAGTTTGACATCACATTCATACCCCTCATGAAAGGACAAGCACTTGTTTTCTTAGCATCCACTCCTGTTGATTCTCCACTTGATGATCTCCCCAATGAACAAATCATGAACTTAGATTCTAGTGCTCATCGGGAGGTATACTTTGATGGTGCTTCCTCAAGAGGAGAAGAACCATAATTTACTATCCCGGGAAGGCAGGGGTAGAATAGTTCTCTAACTCACGATGTGATGAGATTCTCATATCATCCAATCCATGCACCAACAAAGCATGAGGCTCTAATTGATGCAGGAGTTAGTTACACTATGCATCCAGTATCAACATCTTTGGATTCTCAATTAGTCATCAACCAAATTCTGGGTCCTACAAGTTCTAAAACTAAACTCCACATTACCATAAGTACACTATGGAGTTATTATCCAAATCTTAGAGGTTACCATTTACAAGATTCCTCGAGAGAAAATGCGATGTAGGCGCTAAAGCTTGCCAAAGAGTTGGCATGGAAGATGAGTCCATTCTAAGGGTTCAAAATAGACAAGTCTTATCCCTTATTGATGTTGAACTCATCAGAGATTCTCTCTTGAAGGGAGGTTGCCATTGCCAAAAGGATGAGGAGTCGATTGAGGCAACCATTCATGGATTATCTACATAAAACTCAAGAGAAATCACTAGCACACAAGTGAAGTAGAGCCCTTTTCGCTCTCATGGATGACACCTTGTCGACGGTCCATATGTGGTTATGTTGTTTTAGACAAAACGATGCCCATATGATCATGAACACTTTCGGTTTATGCGAGCATCAATCGTCGAAGATGAAAGCTAAGATCAAGAGACTAGGCCCTTGATGATCACATGGATGTAGCTAGATGCCACCAATGTTAGGAACACGGTGTGGTCCATCATCCAACATTCTACATACATTGCCCTCATGGCCATTTGAGTGTTGGTGCGACATTGTGGGTTGGATCGATCCTCCTTCCAAGGTCATCGATTCATTCTAGTACTCTTCTTTTCTAAGTGGGTAGAAATCCACATAGAGGTCACAACATGTGCTCATTTTTTGGAACCATATATATAGGTTGAGTGCCATGAATTATATTGATAATGATGTTGCATTCAAGAGAACTAAAATCAACAGCTTTGTTCGGAGATAACATAGATTGGATATATTCTACCATCTACTACCTAAGAGAAAATGGGTTAGTAGAAGCCTTCAACAAAACTCTCATTAAAATACTGAAGAAGATACTAGTTGACAACAAACGATGATGAGCATAGTTGGTTTGATGGGCTTACCTGCACCTCTGAACTCCAACTCAATCCCCTTTTCTCTTTGTGTATGGGTCCAGCTATTCTACCATTAGAAGTCCAACTCCCATCACTAAGGATAGCTGTGGGTAGTAAAATCACAACGAAACAAAATTCCAAGTTGCGGTTGGAAGAGCTCAAAGGTTTGGAGGAGAGACACCTACGGGCATGCTAGAACCTTGAGTTATACAAAGCCAAAATGATTCATGCTCATAACAAGTTTGTCTATCCTAGAGCTTTTCAAGTAGGAGAGCTTATTTTAGTTCTAAGGAGGCCAATTGTTGCTTCTCAAAAGATAGGAGGCAAGTTTGAACCCACTTGGGAAGTCCCTTATGCCATAGAGAAGGCCTACCGGAGGATCTTATCAACTCATAAATTGTAAAGGCGCCGATGCTTGATGGCTCTGAAATACTATCCATAAATCTTGTTTGAAAATGATTATCAATAAAACTTCTTTTCATATCAAATTCCATTTCTTCTATATTAGAAATATCTTTTGCTTGCGAATCCGCTACAATGTATTTAGCATAGGTATAAGAGAACCCAAGAGGCATCCTATCCCTCCACAAAATAAACACAAACTACAAAATGATTCTCCAGTGCTATTATGATAGGTGTAAGAGAACTCAAGAGGCATCCTATTTTGATTAGTACAACTGAGATAGGTGTAAGAGAACCCGAATGACATCCTTTCTTGGTGGACTCACAATTGCCTCTATGACACCATTTCATCCATTCTTCGATGTGTTTACGATAGGTGTAAGAGAACCCAAGCAGCATCCTATTCCCTCTTTCACAACATAAATAAACATATATCTTTTATCTCAGGCTACTTTGATGTGGGAGCAAACCCCTTTGTGGCACTCACTCATTAGCTACTCTAGGTCGGGTTTACATGCTACCTCGCTAGTATGTCACCCTAGTGGTCACTTGTTGGAGGATGTGAGTCCCCACACTTTCTTCCTAACTTGACCATTACAAACCAATGAGTTCCTTATTAGTATAATAGATTTCACTGCCTAGCCAGTGAGCTACCTCATGTTAACTTTGCTTAAGGAGATGTGAGTCCCTTTGCTTTCTTCTTGAACTAGCCATCATGCACTAACTAGGTTGAGTATATTTGAGGTTTAGGGTAAGTCCCCCACAGGCTCCTTTCCTCTTGACTATATTTGAGTTGATGTAAGTTATCTAGTGACATTCACTCAATAGTCACCTTAGGTCGGATGACACCTGTCGAGCCGAAGATAGACTATCCCAGCAATTGGTTCTGCTTTAAGAGGATGTGAGTCCCTGAGCTTTCTTCTTTGGTTGATTATTGCAAAATGACGGGCAGCTTAAGTTGGTTGATGTTCGCTATGCTGATAGTGACTCACTCGATGGATACACCACTCTTGGTAGATGTGAGTTCTCATGCTCTCTCCTTGAGTTGGACACTAAATACCTATTTGTTATATGACTAGCTATGTTATCTTTTACAGGGTGTTGGATTAAGCCTTTAGTGGCCCCATCCTCTGCGGGCATTCTATTTGGATCACATCCTTTGTGGCCACATTTAGACACTACCCGGGTTACTTTTGGATTGGACAGTCCCCCTTTCCCAGTAGCCACCCCTGTGGTTTGAGAATTTGTTCAGCGGATATGCAAGTTCTCCCTTGATCCAGTAAATTTGAGATAGGTCTAAGCTGATATAAGCTCCATCACAATTTGATCTCTCATAAACCAACAAAGTCCATGTTAAAATAAACTAAATAAACAAACAAAATTAATTTGCTTATTGATTAGAAATTCAAGCCCCTAGTGGCCCCTTTTCCAAGTAGGCATCCTATCTTTAAGGAAGTGTCAGCAAAACTCCCTATAGGAATTACCTGACTACTTTGAGTTGAGATAAGTCCCCAGGTTGGCACTCTCTCAGTAGTCGCCCTTATGTCAGGTTCAACTTGTTGTGCCACTAACGAGTTACCTCGGTGATCATCTTTATTTTGAAAGATATAAGTCTATTATGCATTCTTTCCAACATCATCATCCAAGTGTTGTTTTGCGGCGAATCAATGGTTCCTTATTTAGGAAGATGTGAGTCCCCGCATTTTTTTCCTAACTCGACCATTGCAAACTAAAAGGCACCCCTTAGGTTGGTTAGTTCTACCTAACGGCTAGTAGACTATCCCTTTGGATTTATAAACCTAAGATAATTTTAGACTGATATTAGCTCATTCTTAGTAGATCCATCGCACACCGATAGGGTCCATCTAAAATTAAGTTAATTTTGAATATTCTTGAGTTGATATGAGTCCACAATGACTTTCGCTCAGATAGTCACCCTAGGTCAGGATTGATTCATTGTGCCATCGAAAAATCACCCCGATGGCTGATCCCTACTTTGGAAGATGTAAGTATGTTATGCTTTCTTCTTACTTGTACACAGAAAGGCAACCCTTGGCGGATAGTCCTACCTTGGCGGTAGACTACCCCTTTGGATTTATAAATCGACAGGTTGAGGGCAGCCCCTTCTGAGTCCATCACATGCCAATAGGGTCCATAACATAACACACCAAATTAAATTAAATCAAATCAAATCAAATCAGATTAATCATCAGGACTACTCATGAGTTATGGTAAGACACCCAGCGACACTCACTCAGTAGTCGTCCTAGGTCAGGATTGATTGTTGCCCCATCGACAGATCACCCTAACAGTTGATCCCTACTTTGAAAGATGTAAGTCTACTATGCTTTCTTCCTAGTATAATTGTTGCACACCGAAAGGCAACCCTTAGGCTAGATAGTCCTACCTTGTGGCTGGTAGACTACTCCTTTGGATTTGTAAATCTGAGATAGGTCAAGGTTGACATAGCCCCTTCTCAGTAGGTCCATCGCATGCCAATAGGGTCCATAACATAACACACTAAACTAAATTAAATTAATTCAAATAAAATCAATATAAATCAAATTAATCATCAGGATTACTCTTGAGTTGAGGTAAGACCCCCAGCGATGCTCACTCAGTAGTCACCTTAGGTAGGGTTCGATTTGTTGCGCCATCGATAGATCACCCCAACAGCTGATCCCTATTTTGGAAGATATGCTTTCTTCCTAGAACATCCATTGCACACCGAAAGACAACCCCTTAAGTCAGATAGTTCTATCTTATGGCAGGTAGACTACCCCTTTGGACTTATAAATCTAAGACAGGCCAAAGCCCCCATGGCTCCTTCTTAGTGTAGTCCATCGCACATCGGGGTCCATAACAAAATAAATTCAAAACCAACCTCCCCAGTGGAGTCAAATTAAACATATCAAACAAACCAAATTTGTCCCCAGTGAGGCACAAATCAAATTAGCATCCCTAGTGGAGCTTATATCTAAATCAAACAAATTCAATAGAGTGTACATCCCTAGTGGATATGCCCTCAATCTAGAACCCTTCTCCCTAGTGGAGCTATAACAAATTAAACCAACCTCCCTAGTGGAGTCTAATCAAACAAATCAAGGAAATCCAATCAAATTCTTATCCCCAGTGGATAGCTTGAACTTGTTTCCCTAGAGGAAGATTTATGTACTCAATCCCTAGTGGATTCTTTCTTGCTCTCTTATGCCCTAGGCAGAAAGAGAGCGGATGTTGACCTCATTTTTAGGATGAGCTCTCAACACCTCCATCTTAGACATAGGAATCCTCTTATACTTTAGGAGTTCCTTAGTCCTAAGACACATCTAGTGATAAGGTGGACACTCAAACCTAGCCCTAGAGACTTAGAAGAGTTAGCCATAGGAATAGGTCATGCCTTAGGGGTGTTAGAAAAACTTCCTACCCTTAGTTTAAACCATTACTCACTTTCCTTCTTCCAAGTAAAATTCCAAATCTTCTTGATTGATTTTATCCAAATTCACATAAACTCCATATGATTGAAATCCATGATTGAAATCTATGATTGAAACCCATGATCAAAATTTATCAAAAATTCCTAAGTCTAAATTTTTGTCTAAGTCCGTAATCTTCCCTTAAGGACTTAACCAAAATCATGATCAAACCTATTCAAATCTTTGAGATTTTCTTATAACTCATTTATATTCTCATTTATATTCACATATGTAAATGAAATATAAATTCAAATCAATTAAACTAAACTCAAAATTCCAAATCAATTCATGAAATTTTCCTTAAGTCCTTAATTTTCCATTAATGGACTTAGCCTCATCATGATCTAAATCAATTCAAATCCTTGGGATTTTCTTAAAAAATTACATATATACTCATTTATATTCAAATATATAAATTAAATACAAATATAAATCAATCAAATCAAACTCTCAAATTAAATTCCAAATTTAAAATCCTTGAAATTTCTTATGTCCCTTAATTTTTCTTTAATGGACATACCCTAAACCTTGATCAAATCAATTCAAATTCAAGGGATTTTCTCAAAACTCATTTATATTCTCATTTATATTAACATATATAAATGAAATATAATTATAAATCAATCAAATCAAATGCAAAAATTAAATTCCCAATTTAAAATCTCCTTAAGTCTTTAATTTTCCATTAATGGACTTAGCTTAAAACTTGATCAAACTATTTAAAACTCATGGGATTTTCTCATAACTCATTATATTCTCATTTATATTCACATATATAAATTAAATATAAATATAAATAAATCAAACCAAATTCAAAAATTCAAAATCCCTACTCCAAAAGTTTCCTAAGTCCTCTAAATCCTTCTTAATGGACTTAGCCCAAATCATGATTAAACCATTTCAAATCCTTGAAATTTTCTCATGAACCATTTATATTATCATTTATATTCACATATATAAATGAAATATAAATTCAAATAATCAAAACCTATTGCAAAAATCAAACTCAAATCAACTCAAAATCCAATCTAAGTCTTTCAAGTCAAAATCTTGAACTTAGCCAAATCAATTTCTAATCAAGCCAAACTCTTGATTTTCTCTCATGATTCAATAAACCCTACAATCATGAGCTCATATATAAATCCAAACTTCAATCACTCAATCAAATCCTAGTTCAAAAATCAAACAAAAAAAAAAAACTCTTTCATATTCTTCCTTTGAATATGAAATTGTCAAATGGATCTAAACCAATTTGACTTCAAACTACTTGTAAATGGATTTATATTTCAATCATAAGTCCATACAAAATATCAATCAAGCTCAAATCAAGCTTGACCAAGCTATTTGACCCACTTAGGCTCACTTGACCCAAAGTGACCTAAAGTACACTTATGAGCCAAATTTTGATCCTAACCAAATTGGATTGAACCAAATTAATATATCCCTCTCATCATGATCAACAATCATCATGGGATGATCAATCAAGCAAATTGGGTCAAACCAAGTCAAACCTAAGGGTTGACCAAGTCAACACTTAACCTAAAATGAAACCTAACATAGCCAAATTTCACCATAGGCCAAATTGATTGAAACCATTGATCTAAGTTCACTCTTGACCAATGTTTGAACTTGACCAAGCCAACATTTGAGCCTAACCTAGCCTAATTGGTCCACTTGACCCAAGTTGACCCAACTTGACCTAAAGGGTCAAAATATGTCAAAACTTGATCTAAGCCAAATTGATTAGAACTAAAGGGTCAAGTTTATTCCAAATCACTTGTCGAACTTGACCAAATCCTCAATTAGCCAACTAGACCTTATCTAACCCAATTGACCTTCGACCCAACTTGAACTAAAGGGGTCATGTTGAGCGTAATTTGAACTTATATAAAATTGATTGGAAATAAAGACACCAATCCACTCCATATGACTAACCAAACCTAAACCTACCCTTGACCTACCTCAAATAGGTCAAATAGGTCAACATGACCCATTTGACCTAAATGTAGTCATATGAGCCTAATCCAAAACTAATCCAAATTGAATCAAACCAAAGCTACCAAAATACTTTAAATGGTCATATGAACTTGGACCAACCCTTGGTTTGACCCAATTTGACCAATTGGTCAACTTGACCCAAATTGATCGATTTTGACCTAAATGGGTCAACATGAGCCAAACCCTATCAAATGAATTCCAAATCTCATGAAACTTGGCCAAACCTAGTTTCTCCATATACCCAACATACCAAAGTGGAAAAATAGCAAAATAACCATCCTACCCTTAGGCCATAGAACAAATTTTGGCTTTATCCATGGGTAATTTGGTCATACCCTCTTCACATTCACTTGAGACTTTACTAAAAGATCAAGGGGACCTAGGAGAGTGGTGCACCCAACCTAATGGGTTTGGGTCAGCCCATTTGGTCCCTAGATCAAACTTGACCCTATGGGTCAAAATGCAAATTTCAAACTCTCTCTCAAACTCAAATTAAGGCACATGGGAGGTTGGCAATCCAGTCATTAGCTCAAACTGACCATGTGCACACTCCAACAAATCAAACAACCCACAGCCTAAGCTTAATTGGATCAAAACAGCAAAAGCATTGCCGGCTATCCAATCCTTCAAGGGGGGAGATATACTCCCCCTAATTCAATTCAATTCTCACTTCCCCTTTGTCGATTTAAGCTAAGGAATTTAGAGCAAGCATCAGAGAGTACTCCCAAGCTTCTTAGAGAGGATTGGAAAAATCTATTTCTTTGTTTTCGAATAATGAAAATAGGTGGAGTTCAATCAATTCTCCAACTTCTTCCACACTACAATCTTCTGCAATTCCTTTTGCAAGCATTCTTAGGTGACCAAGTCGAGCTCACCTAAGTTCTTTGCCAAGCTCTAAAGGCAAGGAAGGATCAAATTGGATCAAAGTCAAGCTCTTGCAAAGGAGGAGTTGATCCATACATCAATCCACTCAACCTCAAGTGCTCATACTCATAGCTTGTCCATGATGCTTCTCCAAGGGAATCAAGCGCCGTTGATCACCTCCGATGAGGTATGGGATTTTTTGACCATTAAACTCAATGTAGTGTGGAGCTTTGTGAAAGAAATTTTCACCTCATTGATTTTTGACCATTGGATTTGCCACTCTTTAGCTTTAGATGGTGTGGATTGAGTTTCATTTGAATCCATGCTAGATTGAGCTTGAATCTTCCCCTTAATCATGGACAATCTCTACTGATCAAGGGGAAGAACTTGGGAGATCTTAGCCATCTGTCCACATATTTTAGATGGACGACTGAGATAATCCCGCATGTTTCAAAATTTATTTACCCATTTTAAAACCACGGGAGATCCCTGGCTGTTCGATCTTTGATTGGATAGTAGGGATCAAACTGCGTGCGCCGCCACACGAGATTTGACAACTTTAGTAATCTCCCAGCATACATGTAAAACATGCATCTCCATTGCCGCAGCTCATGAGCTATTAGGATTACTTAAAATGCTTTATAATTTTAATTAACTTAAGGATCTTACAAAATTCATAACTCCTTCTAGAAAATTCAGAAAAATATGAAAAAAAATCCAATGGAAAGATAATTCAACCCAGAATATTTAAAAATTAATTTCAAAGGGATTTGAATTATATTTTTATCTAAATGTTGGTTTTATTAGAAAGTTTATTTTGCTAATTACTTTTTAATTAGGCCTCTGATTAATTCTAAATTTCTTGGGTATATTTTAGGGGATGACTTCTGCCTCCCCAAATATTTTTGAGATTTATTGAAGGCCTACTCCCTTTGAATTGATGAATCTGAGTTAGGTCTAGGCTTCCTTGGCTCCTACTCAGTGCAGTTCATCACAAACTTATGGGATCCTTCATAATCAAAATAAACAAATTTGAAAAAAATGAAATCAATCTTGACTATATTTGATTTGATCTAAGTCCCCCAGTGGTATCCACTCAATAGTCAGCCTTAGGTTGGTTTCAATCTGTTGCCTTACCAAAAGATTACCCCAGCAACTGGTCTCTGCATTGGAGAATGTAAGTCTACTATGCTTTCTTCCTAGTACAGTCGCTGCATACCGAAAGGCATCCCTTTGGTTGGCTAGTCCTACTATGTGTTTAGTGGAGTACCCTTTTGGATTGGTAAATCTGAGTTAGGTTTTAGCCTTCATGGCTCCTACTTAGTGCAACCCATCGCAAACCAACAGGGTTCATCTCAAAATTCAAACCTAACAAAATTAAAACAAATTCAACCCTCTTCCCCCAGCGAAACAAATCAAATCTTTTTTCTCCTCAGAGAGAATCAAATTAAACCTCTCATCACCTTGTGGATTACTTGAACCTGCTTCCCTAGTGGAAGGTTCACACTCTATTCCTTAGTGGACTTTTCCCTCTCTCTTATGTCTTGGACATAAGTAGAGCAACATTGTACTAAACTCTGGATTCTTTCTTTTCCTTAAGTTAAGGATAGATTGGTTTTGTTAGCAATTATGATCTCCCAATGTTGGTGATCATTTCGGTCAACACCAATATGTGCGGTGTTCCTTGGCAGTCTCACCACACATATTGGGCGCTCTTTGTTGACCTCATTTTTAGGATGAGCTCTCAACACCTCCATCTTAGACATAGGAATCCTCTTAGACTTTAGGAGTTCCTTAGTCCTAAGACACATCTAGTGATTAGGTGGACACTCAAACCTAGTCTAGAGACTTAGAAGAGTTAGCCATAAGAATAGGTCATGCCTTAGGGGTGTTAGAAAAACTTCCTACCCTTAGCTTAAACCATTCCTTACTTTCCTTCTTTCAAGTCAAATTCTAAATCTTTTTAATTTATTTTCTCCAAATTCAAATCAACTCCTATGATAGAAATCCATGATTGAAATCTATGATTGAAACCCATGATCAAAATTCATCAAAAATTCCTAAGTCCAAATTTTGCCAAAGTCCTTAATCATCCCTTAAGGACTTAACCAAAATCTTGATCAAACCTATTCAAATCTTTGATATTTTCTCATAACTCATTTATATTCTCATTTATATTCACATATATAAATGAAATATAAATTCAAATCAATTAAATTAAACTCAAAATTCCAAATCAATTCATGAAATTTTTCTTAAGTCCTTAATTTTCAATTAATGGACTTAGCCTCATCATGATTTAAATCAATTCAAATCCATGGGATTTTCTCAAAAATGATTTATATTCTCATTTATATTCACATATATAAATGAAATACAAATATAAATCAATCAAATCAAAATCTCAAATTAAATTCCAAATTTAAAATCCTTGAAATTTCTTAAGTCTCTTAATTTTTCTTTAATGAACTTAGCCTAAACCTTGATCAAATCAATTCAAATTCATGGAATTTTCTCAAAACTAATTTATATTATTATTTATATTCACATATATAAATGAAATATAAATATAAATCAATCAAATCAAATGCAAAAATTAAATTCCCAAGTTAAAATCTCCTTAAGTCATTAATTTCCATTAATGAACTTAGCCTAAAACTTGATCAAACCATTTCAAAATCATGGGTTTTTCTTATAACTCATTTATATTCTCATTTATATTCACATATATAAATGAAATATAAATATAAATCAATCAAACCAAATTCAAAAGTTCAAAATCCTTACTCCAAAAGTTTCCTAAGTCCTTTAAATCCTTCTTATTGGATTTAGCCTAAATCATGATTAATTCACCTCAAATCCTTGAAATTTTCTCATGATCCATTTATATTCTCATTTATATTCACATATATAAATGAAATATGAATTCAAACAATCGAACGCTATTCCAAAAATCAAACTCAAATCAACTCAAAATCAAATTTAAGTCTTTGAAGTCAAAATCCTGAACTTAGCCAAATCAATTTTAAAACTAGCCAAACTCTTGATTTTCTCTAATGATTCAATGAACCCAACAATCATGAGCTCATATATAAATCTAAACTTCAATCACTCAATCAAATCCTAGTTCAAAAATCAAACCCAAAAAAAAAACTCTTTCATATTCTTCCTTTGAATATGAAATTGTCAAATGGATCTAAACTCATTTGACTTCAAACCACTTGTAAATAGATTTATATTTCAATCATAAGTCCATACACAAGATCAATCAAGCTCAAATCAAGCTTTGACCAAGCCATTTGACCCACTTAGGCTCACTTGACCCAAAGTGACCTAAAGTACCCTTATGAGCTAAATTTTGATCCTAACCAAATTGGATTGAACCAAACTAATATATCCCTCTCATCATGATCAACAATCATCATGGGATGATCAATCAATCAAATTGGGTCAAACCAAGTCAAACCTAATGGTTGACCAAATCAACACTTAACCAAAAATGAAACCTAACATAGCCAAATTTCACCATAGGCCAAATTGATTGAAACCATTGATCTAAGTTCACTCATGGCCTATGTTTGAACTTGAAATATTTGAGCCTAACCTAGCAATTGGTTCACTTGACCCAAGTTGACCCAACTTGACCTAAAGGGTCAAAATGTGTCAAAACTTGATCTAAGTCAAATTGATTGGAACCAATGGGTCAAGTTCATTCCAAATCAGTTGTGGAACTTGACCAAAGCCTCAATTGGACAACTAGACCTAACCTAGCCCAATTGACGTTAGACCCAACTTGACCTAAAGGGGTCATGTTGAGCCAAATTTGAACTTAACCAAAATTGATTGGAAACAAAGATACCAATCCACTCAATATGACTAACCTAACCTAAACCTACCCTTGACCAACCTCAAATAGGGCAAATAGGTCAACTTGACCCATTTGACCTAAATGAAGTCATATGAGCCAAATCCAAAACTAATCCAAATTGAATCAAACCAAAGCAACCAAAATACTTCAAATGGTCATATGAACTTGACCCAACCCTTGGTTTGACCCAATTTAACCAATTGGTCAACTTGACCCAAGTTGACCCATTTTGACCTAAATGGGTCAACATGAGCCAAACCCTATCAAATGAATTCAAAATCTCATGAAACTTGGCCAAACCTAGTTTCTCCACATATGCAACATACCCAAAGTGGAAAAATAGTAAAATGACCATCCTACCCCTAGGCCATAGAACAAATTTTGGCTTAATCTATGGGTAATTAGGTCATACCCTCTTCACATTGACTCGAGGCTTTCCTAAAAGCTCAAGGGAACCTAGGAGAGAGTGGCGCACCCAATCCAATGGGTTTTGGGCAGCCCATTTGGTCTGTAGACCAAACCCAACCCTATGGGTCAAAATGCAAATTTCAAACTCCCTCTCAAACTCAAATTAAGGCACATGGGATGTTGGCAATCCACTCCTTGGCTCAAATCGACCATGTGCACACTCCTAACTAATCAAACAATCCATAGCCTAAGCTCATTTGGATCAAAATGGCAAGAGCATTGCTGGCCATCCGATCCTTCAAACTGTGAAAATGTCATTTCTCACATCCACTCTATCGATTGATGCTAAGGAACTCAGAGCAAGCATCAGAGACTACACTCAACCTTCTTAGAGAGGATTAGAAAATGTCATTTCTCGATTTTCAAACTGTGAAAATAGGGGAACTCAATCCATTCTCCAACTTCTTCCACACTACAATCCACTGCAATTCCTTTTGCAAGCACTCTTAGGTGACCAGTGAGCTCACGTTCTCCAAGTTAAGGTAAGGAAGGATCAATTCGATCAAGATGAGTTTTAGCTAAGGAGGTTGGTCCATACATTAATTCACTCAACCTCAAGTGCTCATACTTTCAAACTTGTCTGTGAAGCTTTTCCAAGGGAATCGAACCCCAACGATCACCTCTGGCAAGGTATGGGATTCTCCGACCATTAAACTCAATGTGGTGTGGAGCTTTGTAATAGAAATTTTCACCTCATCGAGTTTTTACCGTTGGATTTGCCGCTCTTTAGCTTTAGATTGTGTGGGTTGAGTTTGATTTGAATCCATGCTAGATCGAGCTTGGATCTTCCCTTGATCATGGACGGTCTTTGTTGATCAAGGGGAAGAACTGGATCTCGACCATCCATCGCATTTTTGATGGATGGCTTAGAAAATCCCACATGTTTAGAAATTCCTTTACCCATTTTAAAATGGGGAGATCCCTCCATCTTTGATCGGACGGATCAAATCGCGTCTGCAACCATGGATTTGACAACTTAAGTAATCTCCTCACGGTGACATGTATGTAAAGCGCCGACGCCCGCAAGCGTCGTGAGCCAAGGATTAGTTAGGATTACTTAAAATGCTTAATTAATTCCTAATTAACTTAAGGATCTTCCGAAATTCATAACTCCTTCTAAAAAATTCAAAAAAATATAAAACAAAATCTTATGGAAGGATAATTTAACATAGAATATTTTAAAATTAATTTCAAATGATTTTAATTTATAATTTTCTCTAACTTTAGGTTTTGTTGGAAGGTTTATTTTGCTAATTACTTTTTAATTAGGCCTCTGATTAATCCTAAATTTCTTGGGTATGTTTTAGGGAATGAATTCTACCTCCTATAATTTTGTTTGGAATTTATTGAATGCCAGATTAGAATAATTGCATATGAATTTCCTAATTACCCTCATTATATAATTAAGTATAATTAAGATGTAATTAGTGATTTTAACCCATGATTAGGGTTGATTATGGTCAGATCCAGTAAGTAGGAGATTTATGGATTATTTTGGGGCATTTCTATTTCCCTAAACCCCTTTTCTCTCTTAATCTCCTCTTAATTAAGGGTTAATTCATTAATTATCCCTTAATTAATTTCTAAAAATTCTAAAAGTTTTTAGAACTTAATTAATCTACTTTGGGTAGATGCTTAGGTGTTTAATAGCTTAAGTTTAATTGAAATCAAAACCCAATTCACATGTGTGAAAGGGTGTTTTATTACTTAAGCTAAACCCCAGCTTAAACTTTTAATTGTGAGCCAAATTGCATTAGGCCTCTTTTCATTAGGTGCATTTGCAAATTTAAATTTCTTGTGGGTTTTATGTCATCTCATTGGCTCATAATTATTTGGTTATTCTTCTAAGGTGGTGTAGGTAAGGGTTAATTAGTTACTTAATTCATACCTTAACCTAATAAATGTATAAAAATGGATCTAATTATTTAAAAATTAAAAAAAGAAATCAAACATATGTAGGAATGGGTTAGGAATAGTAAACTCATCTCACCTTTTCAAAATTAAATCAAACTTCAAACTAAACAAAAATCACTTTGAAATCACTTTGATTTATTTTAAACTTTCTTATTCTATAAGAATGTCTTTAGGATTTAAGTGAAGTGAGTTTATTTACAAGCTTTAATTACTTTGGATCTTTCCCAAACATGTTAAGTTGTATGTCATGTGATGTCATGCATTCATAATTTTAAAATTCAAATTTTAAAATGAAATTGTTTACTTTATATCAGATTTGCATGTGTTGGCTAAAGTAGAAATATGAGTGGCTATTATTAGTACTAAATCCAAATTATTTTCAAAACATATAAATCAAATATCAAATCTAAAATTATGCTACTTATATTTTAATTATGAGTTTGCATGTGATAGATTATAAAGGTATGTTTAGCATAGGTTTCCTTTCTTTCATATATTGGTATAGTTTTGAATAGGAATTTGGTGAGGTGTATGGTTAATTTGAAAAGAACCTAACACTCACTTAATTCCATATCCTATTCATCTCTATGCTATCACTTAAAGAGGGTTACCTATACTTGCATAGATAAATTGCATAAAAATAAAATGAATTCACTAAACAACTTTTGCATTCTTCTTTTCTATTTCATTCTTTTATACATATGTTTGTATTTAAGGAAAGTGGTATATTAGTCTGGACAACCCGAGGTTGCTGAGGCTTTAAGTAGCCTAAGTAGGTCTTGTACCTTACACCTCTGGTTAACAATGATGCTATACTCACTTATGCCTTTCTTACTTTCGTGTGTGTATGCGAAAATTTGGATAAGGAAAACCCTTTTTACTTAAGAAAAATCATGCGTATTCAACTTTAAAATTTCTTTAAATGGATTACTTAGCATGCATCATAAAGTGTGTTAAATACTCTGATTTGCATGTATAGATATGCTTAGGGTCCATCCATATGCATATTATATATGTTGTGAAAGAAATGAAGTAATGTGTGTTATGTGAATTTTTATTCATTTTATTTAATCTTAAAATGCCTTTTTTTTGAATAGGTTTGTTTAGAGTTCATCTAAACTTAGGATTAATTAAAATATTTAATCAAAATATTCACTTAAATGAAACTAAAATGTGAATCTACTTTAGAAATTACTTAGGTTAGGAAAAATAGAGAAGTTCTCTTCTCTTTCCCTCTCTTCATAACTTAGTAATTAATTGTAGGATCCACTTAAACTAAATCAAAACATGAAATAAAATCAACCCAAAATAACTAAATGACTTAAATGAAACCTTCCTCTAAGCTAAACATGTTCTTCACACTTAGAAAATTTGAACCTAAAGCCAAGCTAGGCATACCACACAAGCCTTCAAAGCACACACATTAGCCTAAGCCACCACTTCTAACCTTAGGTTAGGTTGGTGCATGGTTTGATGTTTTATTTCATTTTGTGACATATGTTTTAGAATAGATGTTAGGGTGTATGCTCGTAGAATGAATGGTAGGATGCTCTTAGTCAAACTATTCTTTTCTGTAGGGGATTGTGCTTAAGGGGCACTATCATAAATAAAAATATAAATGCTTTTGCTTGTAGGTGATTTATACCCCTAAGCATAATCCATAGGCCAAGTGTACTTAGTCACCCATGTGGGGGGTGATAAGTCTAATATACATGCTTGGGATTTGTGTGGTTTATTTTAGCTAACTTTTGTCTTGCAAGTGTTAGTTAGATTTTCACTTTTCCTTTTCATGTAAAATTATGCAATTAGAATTTTGGAATAATTTATGGGGTTCAGGATGAGCATTGGTCATAAGATCCTATCTTATGCACTATGTTAAGCCTTGGAGCATCCACCTTCCAACCATCCAAAAGAAGGAACCAAAGAAGAAAAGAAGAAAAGAAGAAGAAAGAAGAAAAGAAGAAAGAAGAAATAAAGCTTGAAGACCCGATAACAATGAATTCCTTGCTTAATTATAATTTAAGTCATTTGTAATCCAGGTTGTATAAGGGTAGAGCTCGGCTACCCATATTTGATATTTTTGGGTTTATGCGGTGGTGCCGGACTACAATGACCTATTATTCTTTTTGTGATTAGCTTTATAAATTGGTTGATGATTTGTTTAGCTTTTGCATTAAGTGGTATGCTTTTTCTAGTTTCTTCCTTACTTGATGTATGGCTTGGATGTGGATTAGGCTCTTTAGGGAAAAATAAATCTTTTACCCAACCTAACAACTCAAATGAAAACTAAATAATTCATAACCTCACCTAAAGCTTAGGTTTAAAATCAAGATAAAGAATTAGCAACCCCTTAGCTGGATGAGCATTTCTTTTATAGTATTATACACAAATGCATCTTATTTCACTCTTGATTAGAGAGCTTTCACCTTTGCCAGAGAAACTTGGCTTGACCTTTGAGAGCCATGGTGGAACTCAGCTCCTCCTTTCTCGTTAATTTTGGCCAATATTCTTTTTTCTCATGTATTAGTCATATGAATCCTAGTAGCTTGAGTCAAAATAATTGTCTAAAATAAAAATAAAATGAAATTTGAATTGCATTAGATTTAGGTCATTTGAAGCATGCCCTTTACATGATCTAGTCTCTTTAGGGAGTGAGTTTAAGACTTAGTCTCTTTCTAAATAAATTCTGACTTATCTTGCATAAGCATAAAGACTTGCCTACATGTATTTAAAATCATAGGAGGAGTTAGTTGGCCACCACCCAGGTGGTGTAGTCCAGTTGGTTTGTCTCTCTTGTGGAGACAAACCAAATACCCCACGCCTTAGATTTAGGTTGTATATTTTTGGCCTCAAAGCTCCCTAGATTTAGGTTGAGTTGCATCTCCCTTTTGTGGGCCATAAACATAATTCCTCACCTCTTAAACATTTCTTTAATCTTGTGCTAAGAAATCTTAAGCCCTAAAATTCTAATAAAAAATACAACTAAAATAAACTAAATCAATTTCAAAAATGTAAAGCCCAACTATAAGATAGTTTGAGATGCTTGCTAGGTTTCCTAGCATCATGGGCATCTCCTACTTATCTTCCATTTTGGCTTCGATAATAACTCTCTCTTTTGATCAATCCCATTTGATCTTTCAAAATAAACCAATCGATTGATAGTCTTTCCTATTGAAATCTTCAAAGACATGATCATTTACCTTGTCGAGTTTTCCTAAGGATCCATCCTTAGGATGTAATTAACTATGCTTGCCTGAGAACTTAAACGATTTAAAATAAACTTTCTTTACTTTTTTATGTAAAGTAGAGGAAGAATCTCTAGTACATATGCAGACCCATCATCCTTAGGAGTTCTTATTAAGGTGATTAGGTCCATTAAAGGGTAGTGACTTCTGTTCTTTGAGATAGTACACTATTTCCTTGATGACGTACTCATCTGAATAAACATCTAGATCTACGGCATCTAAAGACAAATTTTATAGTTTTGCCTTCCTTTCTCTCCACAGATTTGAAGGCGACTCCTACAGAAATTTTCTCAACATTTTTTCGACTCCACTGGGATGGTTCCTCTCTCCATCTTTGGTAAATGATCATTATCTTTGAATATCGATAGTGGGTTTGTACTTTGGTATGAATCCAATACTATCCTTCTTTCTGTTGCCACTTAGCTCATTTCACTCTTGAGTTGAGTTAGCCAACATCTTTAGGTTTAGGTGCATTCCTTAGGTCTTAAAACCCCCGTTGGGTTCTCCAATGGGTAAAATGAAAAGAAACCCATTATTTTAAAGGCTTCCTCCTTATCATTTTCATGATAAAGAAAGGTTCATCCTAAAATAATTAATCTTCCATAAAGAACTTTGCTTTTCAAAAGCACCTTTTCAAAAATGCACTTAATAAAATATTTTTTTTTTACAAAATTTTGTCACCTTCATTTAACAATTCTCATAATTGTTACATGTAGGGATTTTCAAAAATGAAACTAACAATATTTTCCAAAAGCATAAATAAACATCTTCTTGCTATTCACTTTGATGAAGATTTCATTTTGAAAATAAAAAATGAACAATCATCTTTTCCAAAAAATCACAATCATAATCATAAAGTTTCAAAAGCACACATGAATCTGTCTATATCAATGCACTCATTTGAATGGCAAGTTCATTTCCAAATAAAATTAAACTTTTTAAAAAGCATACATGAACATCTTCATTTAATATACTAAAATTTATTAAATGAAGATTTGATTTCCAACTAAAAATAAAATAT
The DNA here is from genome assembly GCA_021442155.1 of Cymbidium sinense. Classification (NCBI taxonomy): domain Eukaryota; kingdom Viridiplantae; phylum Streptophyta; class Magnoliopsida; order Asparagales; family Orchidaceae; genus Cymbidium; species Cymbidium sinense. The sequence continues at coordinate 96,282,261 of CM038219.1, forward strand.
CATTTAGGAAATCTCACTTAAACATATCTCACATATGTTTTAAGTTGGAATTCCCCTATTTCAAAAAGCAACAATCACACACAATTTTTTTTTTTATATTCCAAAAATAAGATTGACTCCATTCTAGATACCTAAATTTGTTGAATGGAAGTCCCCTTTTCAAAATTAAAACTTAAACAATCATATTTCAAAATTTTCTATTTGGAACTCATATACCCAAATTTTTGGACAAATCCCAAAATCAAAAACAAAATACATTTTGGAACTTCATTTAACTTTCATGAAGTTTCAAATCAAAATCTAAAATTTTCACATTTAACTTCATTTCAAATTTGTTAAGTGAACTCTCCAAATTCAAAATCAAAATTTTTTTCTAAACATATTTTGGACTTAACATACCTAAATTTGTTAAGTGAAGTCTCCAAATCCAAAATTCAAAATTTTCAAACACATTTAGAACTTCATTTAACACACCCAAATTTATTAAGTGAAGTCTCCAAATTTAAAATCCAATAAAATTTTTCAAGCACACATTTGAACTTCATCATTGGCATACTCAAATTTTCTAAGTGAAGTTTCCAAATCCAAAAATTAAAAATCAACAATCATATTTTAAAATTTTCAAAACACATTTGGAACTTCATTTAACATACCTAAATTTGTTAAGTGAAGTCTCCAAATTAAAACTTCAATAAAACTTTTCAAACATATATTTGGAACTTCATTTAACATATCAAATTTGCTAAGTGAAGTTTCCAAATCCAAAATCAAAAAAAATCAAATCATCAAAATTTTCAAACGCATTTTTTAAAACTTCTCAATTTGTTGAAGTCTTCAAAATCCAAAATTTCTAAACATTTGGAACCATAACAAATTTTTAAGTTTTCCAAATCCAAAATCAAAATTTTTAGAACTCATACTCAAATTTGCTAAGTGAAGTTTTAAAGTCAAAACAAAATTTTCAAAACACCTTGGAACTTCTTTCCTTAGCATAAATTTGCAGGAGAAGTTTCATTTTCAAACCAAAATGAAATCAAAATTTGAACACATCATTTGGAATTTCATTTAGCATACTCAAATTTTCTAAGTGAAACATACCAAATTTGCTAAGGATCCTACCCTTTCAAAAAAATCAAAACATTCAAACAAATGCAACACTTAGGATTTTCTTAGCATACCTAAATTTGCTAAGAATCCTATTTTCAAAAATTAAGCAAGTCACACTTGGATTCTTCACTTAGCATGCCTAAATTTGCTAAGTGAGAATTCCAAAAATTTTCAAAATCAAAACAAAATTCTCAAAAAGAAACAATCACTCTCAAACACTTCACTAAACATACCTAAATTTGCTAAGTAAGTGAAATTCTAAAACAATCAAATAAAAATAAAATCATTTGACCCTTACTTTAACATACCAAAATTTGTTAAAGGAAAGGGTCCTCAAAATCAAAAATTCAAATTCAAAATAAAATAATGAACCTATGGAAGCATCCTTATCAAAATTTTGAATCCATATTTCAATATACCTAAATTTGTTGAAGTTGGATTCATTTCAAATTCCTCTTTCAATCAATTTTCTCAAATCCATTTGAACCCCACTTAATACTTCCAAGTTGTTGGATGTGGGTTCAAATTTTCAAAATTCAAAATTAAAGAAAATCTATGGAGACAAAAGTCTGATATAAGTTAATTTCTCATTGCAGATTCTTTATAGTCAAGATATTCGCTTTAGTTTACTACAAGAAATGGCTATTCTAAGTTCTTCACCTTCCCCCATGGTATGGATCTAGCTTTAGATCAAGCCGACTTCCCCTATTTGGACCATACCCACTTGATTCACTTTGGCCAGGGATTTGAGGGGCCCAGGATCACTTGTGAGGGCATTCCCCTCACCACAGTTAGCAGGACTAAGGTGACTGGGCATAATCCTGTCATTAGGCTAGACTTACCTTTTGATTTTGATGTCTCCTCACTAAAGAGGAAAGTTGTGGTAGTACCACAGACTTCAATTATTATAGCCAGACAAGCAGTACACCTCCAATTGAGTTCAGCTCATGTTACCCCTGCGAGTACCACCATCTGCACTCCAAGGGTAAGGCTCCCTAGTTTTCGTGGCTTGCCTCCCATACATTTGAGTATGGGTCTAGCTCACTCCTCCCATCTACCCCACTGTAGGAACAAGAACCGCATGATCAGCGATCACACTGGATAACTAAGGAGCGTGAGTGAGCTTGACCATGGATGAGTTTTCTATTATCACTTCACCACTGGTTACAAAAACTAGTTTCATCCTCTCTCTGGGTCAAACATGGAGGATGTCAAGAGGATCTATTCATCACCTCCTCCAATGGTGTAGTTTTAGCCCAGCGAGGGAGGTCATATGCGCCTCCTGCTCGAGTAGGCGAGCATCTGACGCCGAGTCCGGCACTGTTTGATGATATGTATCCCATAGCATGGGAGGCAGATTCAAGGAGAGAGGGCTTGTGAGGCACATACAACCCACATTACTAGCAGGGAGCGATGAAGGTTCAGCCATTAGTCGGCCGCTTCTACTTTGATTGATTTTCTAGCTCGGCGTGCTACCCACGTCGACCATACTGATAGTATTCTTCTAGGGGACCAGCCAACCACAGAGGTATGCATGAGAGTCGGTGTCTCCACCCCACCACTTACCCCCGCCATCACCAAGCATAAGTTTCAACATATCCCATTCCATCTAAGGCCATGAAGGTCATGGGAAAAGAACTCGGTGATCCTACAACCAAGGGATCCTACCTCCTACACCACCCATATGGTAGGCCGAGCTCTCTGCTTGACCTTCGCCTAGTGGTGGTGCGAAGGAGTGGACTCAAGCATCATGGTCATTCCTTCACCAACTACATACGGATGTGGAGATGGTGACAGATTACAGATATTCCATGACAGTTTAGGCAGGGGTAGGAACATCCTAGGATGCTACCCCTCTTAACCGCAATGAGTGTCATTCATATAAAGGAGATAGGATTGACTTTATAGTGACAGGTGAGGTCTGGTGCCTCTCAGTGCACGATAATGATCACACTTGTCAGCTTAAATTGTTTGTACCTACTGCGTTATATCATTCTTTAGATGAGATAGTTGCACACTATTTCATGGAGAAGAAGGAGATCTGTATGACGATGAAGAAGAGAGTCAACTTCAATCCTAATAAAGATGACTTGATGGGGGATTCAGCTGGAGTCTGCATGGTTGACACTAGAGGATCTTTTCTTAGGGAGAAACAAGCCATGGAAGGTGATGAGGTTGATCAAGAAGATACTATAGAATTAGTCCAACACCTACAACATTAGTTGAGGTAGAAGGATAGGATGGCACATCAGTTACATGACTTGTTAGTAGTATGTGCTCGTAAATAAGCCCTTAGTTCATCCAACTACTCAGATGTCTGAGTTAGTGCATGTCTTGGACCCAAGACTCTACCTCCGTTGAGCAAGGTAGCACTAGCTCAGTATAGGAAGGTAGTGGAAAGTACCTCCATATAAGAAAAATATATAAAATCTATGGTTGAGCAACAGGTGAAGGAAGCTTTGGCTCAATCCCGGGGAGGATCATCAATTCCAAAGGGTAGACCCTACCTAGAGGAATTCGATGCTATCCAATATCCCAAGGGTTTCATGCCTTCTTCCTTCAAAAGCTTTGATGACATTGGAAACCCAAGGAAACACGATATTTAGGCTAGTTATTGCAAACGTGGTGGTAACACTTGCTTTTGACTTTTGTAGTAGCCTAGGGTATTGCTTTTGATTGGTATGTTGAACGCCTAATGTTCAAGAAAGATATTTCGAGTTAGAGCAACTTTTCATCAAGAGGTTTGCTGGAGCATAGAAAAGGGTTACTGTAAGTGATCTCGTTGTAGCACAACAACACTCTGGTGAGTCACTTATTGATTATATTCTCCGATGGCGTAACTTGAGTATGAAGTGTGAACCACAGCTATTTGAACATCATGCCATTGAGATTCTCTTGAAGAATATCCATGGCTCGATTGCCTTCATGCTTAAGGGCTTCACTATCAAGACATTTGAGAAGCTAATCAACAAGGCAACTAGTCTACAAGGAGAGGCCAAACAGTTGCCTTTTCAAGATCAGTTGCCTAAGTAGAAGTCCAAAAAAGTCTATGAGAAGAAATCTGGAGTAGTAGTAGCAGTTGATAAGGGGAAGCAGCCAGCTAGAGATTAGTTTGAGAGACCATGACATCAGCAATCTCCACCTCCTTTGCCACCACAAGAAGCCGACCACCACCATAGCCTCCATGGCCGCCAACACGCCTCATATACCACCAACAAGTGGCATGCATATCCGCCGTGTACTATGGTCCCTCTTTTAGATAAGTTAAACAAACTTATTATTTTAAGAGGGAGGTAATCAAGATCTTTAAGAATCTCTTAAAGAAACTGATTTTGCTACTCGAGCCTGGAGGAGAGTAGGAAAAGTAATGATCCAAACTTTTACCCTTACCATCATATTCTAGGCCACATTTTGGAGGATTGCTTCACATTCAAGGACTGGCTTGAACACAGTTTCAAGATCGGTGTTGTAGTTTTCCCAAAGGAATAGCTTATGGAATAACCTTCCAGTTCCATCAAGGTAATCCTTGAGGATACATGTGATCCTACCAAAACCAAAAAATGTTGGGGCATTTCTTTATCCAAAACCTCTGAGAAAATAATTCAGAAGATCAAGAAGCTTTCCTTGAAGGTGTCTGAGTCAGCTCAAACCTCCAACACCAATGAAGGTTTGCAAGTTGCTAGTGCCAACTCTAAGAAAGTGGAGCTCAAGAGCGAACATGTGTGATAGCCCTTTAGCATAGCCACCGATCGTCAACCTCAGCCTTCGAGCTTTCACACCTGACTTCTTCCATTTTAGCTAGCTTCTATTTCTTCTACTAGTAAACTCTTGTATCGATAAGGGCATCAAATCCCAACTCCACTCACTTACTTGACTTCTACTTTGTACCCCAAATAATTCTAAGAAATTGAAGAATAAAGTTTTGCATTATATTTGTGTCTCTTCTGATGAGTTATCTTCTTCTATTCTTAATGATAACTCTTCAAGTCTTATTAACTATAACAATTTTGATCTTCCTCTTTTTGATTTAGAGTTACATTTTCTAACTTTGAATATGACAGGTTCACCCCTTGAGATAGACTTGGAATCATCCGATTCTGAGGGTCCCATAGGAGAAGTTGTAGGTGAGCCTAAAGTGTAGGTAGAACCTTTCTCCACCTTGCCTCAAGAGATCATCGAAGTCAACCTCCATAGTGGCAAGGTTCTACCTCCTAAGGCAGCACCTCAAGATAGAGGGAAACAAGTCATTGGTACCAAAGATCGAGAAGCCCTTCCACAAGATGCTTCACTCTTGGATATGCTAGTGGAAGACTAGCCGAAGGTGGACTACAATGCCCTTTCTCATCTAAGAAAGTTGCCTTCTAAGCTAAGCATATATTTCTATTGGGGGACTTGGAGCACAATCATCCTCTCTACATCACAGTTGACATGGACAAGTTCAGACTCACCAGGGTTCTTTTGAATTTAGGTGCATCGGTAAACATTATGATTCTAAAGACCTTTTGCTATTTGTAGATCGACATCTCTACACTCTGAGGAGATAGGATGATGTTGAGAGGATTCAATGATCAGGGTGAGCGGGATTTATGTTCTATAGTGTTATCATTGGAGATCGGTGACTGGAAGACTAAAGCCAAGTTCTACATCATTGATTCAAATACTTCATTCACTATTTTGCTTGGTAGGCCTTGGATACATCAAAATAAAATAATACCATCCTCCTTTCACCAGTGCATCAAGTTCAGAAAAGATGGAATTGAGTACCATGTCAACGGAGATGAAAAGCCATTTTTGGTTAGAGAGGTTGAGATTTATGAGGATGCAACCTACTATTTTCCTCAAAACACCCTTTCATGTGAACTTGGATAAAATTCAAAGCCAAAACCAAATGCAAAAGAAAATGAAGCAAAAGAGAAGATAAAAAAATGAAAAAAAAAATAAAAGTCCAAGTAAACAAGAAAAGGGGATTGAAGAAGAAATAGATCAACATATCACATTCCACCCATAGTCCATTCCATCATATGGACATGTGGGTAGGATGGCTCAACCTCCACCGTGTAGAGGTGAGGGTAAATAGAGGCAGTTGAGGTGGGAGACTCTAGTTGGCCTTCAGCCAAAAGAGGTCATTTTTTAGTTCATAGGAGTACCCCTACTATTTACATAGACTTGGAATCTAACTCAGAGGATGAGTCCATTGTGATTAGTATACCAGCCAACCCCTCTCAACGGGTTCCATTGGAGGTGACTTTAGATCCAGACTGAGATGAAGACCAAGTCTCCGAGCAAAGCAAAGTATTCAAATCTAGTTTATGTAAAACTATTAGGCAGTAGTTGGGAACCTTAGCTCTTACCTCACTTACATCTTAGAAAGTTGAAGGTTTAGTAGTTAAGGAAGCCCCTAAGTCTTCTAGTGACATGAAGTAGAAGAAGTTCTTTTTGGGATCATCCTTCTTAAGCCCTGAAGTTGATGTAAAGCTTGAGGAAGATACTTTTAAAGAATTAATGGAATTACCTTTTGACTTTTACTCTACTTGTATTCAAAATCTTATATAGAAAGGTTTAGTTCCTCATACATGATCCAAGCACAGGTCAGAATACTTCACATAGCTATGGAACAATATAGGTAGGGAAGCACAATGAAGGGCAAGACTAGGATTTGGTACAGTGGGTCTGGTTGATGACAAAGATTATTGCCTAGTTGTTACCAACCATTTGGAGTCTGATAGTTTCTTCTCACATATCCCCAATTCTTATGAGAATGTGTGTTTAGAAACTTGAGATGATCTCGATGATCTCTAGTCAAAGAGGCACCGCCAAAATTTGAGGAGGAGATTCATTGATAAGCTTAAAGAAATCAACCTCAGGACGAAAGAGAATTCTCGCCCGACATACATCAGTTCATTACTGAATGATGAATAAACCAATGACTTAGTTAGGCTATTGATTGAGTTTAAAGACTGCTTCACATGGAGTTATGAAGAAATGCCTAAATTATCTCCTGACGTAGCAATCCATAAGCTAGCAATAGACCCTAACGTTACCTCTATTAAGCAAGTTCCTAGATGCATGTGATTAGAAATTGAACAATAGGCCATTTCTAAAGTCAAGAAACTGATCGATGCTAGTTTCATCGAAGAAAAATATCCATCTAGTTAGCTAGTGCCCCATTAAGAAAAAAGAATGGCCAAATTGGCATTTTCAATTTTAGGGACTTAAACAAGGCATGTCCTAAGGATGAGTTTCCTCTTCTATACTATAATTAATGGTGGACATTGCTCATCTCATGCCTTTCTTTCATGGATGAGTCATCCGCTATAACCAAATCAAGATGTCTCTAAGATGAAAGAAACAGCTTAACCCCGATAATCTTCTATTATAGGTCATACCTTTTGGCCTTAAAATGGTGCTACATACCAATGGCCATGACTCGATCTTCAAGATCATCCATCATCATGTTGAGTGCCATTGATGATCTAGTCAAGAGCAGAAAAGAAAGACCACCTTTGACTTGAGAGTAGTTTTGAATGGTTAAGATAATATAACCTCAAATGAATCCTCAAGTGTGCATTTAGGGCTTAGAGAAATTCCTTGGGTTTATTGTCGACACCGGGAATAGAAATAGATCCCGAAAAGATCAAAGCTATCTTAGAATGCCACCTCCTAAGAGTTTAACTCAACTCGATCCTTTCAAGGCTATCTAAGATGATTTATCTCAAACCTATAGAGATGCAATTATTCTCAGCACTTGTCAAAAGGATGCCAAGTTCAAGGGATGATGGTTCAAAGATGCCAAGGCATCAAAGAGTACTTGGTGAAGCCTAGTTCTAGCAGCCTTTCTCGTAGGCCACTGATCATTTACACTGCTGCATTGGATGAGTCTCTCGATGCTCTATTGGTCCAAGCCAATAATGAAGGAAAGGAAAGTGCTCTCTACTACCTCAACCATCATCTGATTCCTGTTGAAGCAAACTATCCACCTATTGAGAAACATTGCTTAGCTTTGATCTTTGCATCTTAGAAGCTATGACACTACATGCTTTTTCATAAGGTGAACTTGATCTCTCAAACCAATCCACTGCAGTACCTCATGACACAGCCAATGCTTTTTGGATGTTTGGCTCATTGGTCCATGATATTCTTGCAGTTTGATATCACATTTGTACCCTCATGATAAAGGATAGCTAGATTTCTTAAAGATACCCACTTCATGCTAATTCTCCTTTTAGTGATAATCTCCCTGATGAACAAATCATGAACTTTGGGGGCCAACAATCACCGATGGGAGGTGTATTTTGACGGTGCTGCTTCTTTTCTTAAAGGTGAAGCACCACGATCTATTCTCCCAGAAAGGAGGGGTAAGAATATTTCTTCTAACTCCAAAGTGATGACAAAAGATTCTCATACTATCTTTCCAACCCCGCACCAATAATGAAGCAGTATGAGGCTTTGATTACTAGAGAGTTAGCTATCACTATGAGTGTCAAGAGCATCAATATCTGGGGATTCTCGTTGGTCATCAACCATATGCAAGTCCTACTGTTCTCAAACCCAAGCTTCATCATTACTATGAGTATACCATTAAGCTATTGGCCCTGATTCCCAAAAGTCACCATCACAAGGTTCCCGAGAGAACGCAAAGAGATGCCTTGGCCAAACTTGCCAAAGTGTTGGAATGTCGAAGATGAGTCCATTTCAATAAGGGTCCAAAATAGGCAAGTCTTATCCCTTATTGATGCTGAACTCATCGAGAGACTTTCTCTTGAGGGGGAGGTTGCTGTAATCAAAATGGATAAAGAGCTAGATTGGAGGAAACCGTTCATAGATTACTTGAACACTAGTAAACTACCTCAAGAGAAATTACAAGCCCATCAGGTGAAACAAAGTGCTCTCTCCTACGATCTTGTTGATGGCACTATGCCGGTCCTTTGACCAAATGGTTACATTTGGACAAACATGAAGTCCATGGCATTATAATGAGGAACACTTAGTCATCGAGCTCATGAATCCAAGATGAAGACAAAGATAAAAAAAACTTGGATACTGCCTTCTGACCAATTGCATGGATTAGAGATGTCATCATGCATGGTGTGGTCCTCCACCAACCACCTAACATTCTAACCCTACTTTGGCTTCATGGCCATTTGAGTGTTAAATGACATTGTGGGTCCAATCGATCCTCTTCTTCCAAGGGCATCGATTCATCTTAATTAACTACTTTTCCAAGTGAAGAAAGCCATCTTACAGAGGTCATACTACCATGTGCTTGAGAATCATATCATATAGGTGGGTGCCTCATGAATTATATTAGATAATGATACTACATTCAAGCATGAAGATCAACAGCTTCGCTAGAAGGCACGATATAGATTAGAAATACTCCATCTATTACCCTAGAGCAAATGGCTTAGTGGAAGAATTTAACAAAAATCTCATCTATATATTAAAGAAGACTCTTGATGATAACAAACAATAGTGGAATGAGCAGTTGGTCAAAGTCTTGTGAGACTATCACACCATATACCGAACTCCAACTCGGTCTATCCCATTTTCCTTAGTATATGGGTCCGAAGCCGTTCTTCCTTTAGAAGTTTAACTCCTATCACTAAAGATAACATTGGGTAACAAGATCACTACAGAGCAGAATGCAAAGTTGTGGTTAGAAGAGCTCAAAGGTTTGGAGGAGAGACACCTACGGGCGTGCCAGAATGTCAAGTTGTACAAGGATAAAATGATTCAAGCTCACAAGAAGCTGGTCTGCCCTAGGTCATTCCGAGTAGGAGAACTTATGTTAGTCCTAAGGAGACCAAATGTTGCCTGTCAAAAGATGGGAGGCAAGTTTAAACCCACTTGGGAAGATCCCAATGTCATAGAGAAGGCCTACTAAGGAGAATCTTATCAGCTTATTGATTGTAAAGGGGAACACCCGATGCTTCCAATTAATGGGCTCTATCTAAAGAAATATTACCCATAAAACAAATCATGTTTGAAAACAATCATTAATAAAAAGAACAAAATCTAATTCCATTCATCAAATCATCTCTTCTTTCAAAGTGTTGTTTGCTTATCTTGCGAATCCACCGTGATGTATTTAGGGTATGTGTAAGAGTCCCCTAGTGGCATCCTATCCCTCTTTCATAACACAAACACAATCTCCCAATGCTATTAGAATAGGTGTAAGAGAACCTGAGAGGCATCCTATTTCGATTAGCAAAACAAAGTTAGGTCTAGGCTTCCTTGGCTCCTATTCAGTGAAGTTCATCACAAACTTATGGGATCCATCATAATCAAAACAAACAAATTTGAAAAAATTAAATCAATCTTGACTATCTTTGAGTTGATCTAATTCCCCTAGTGACATTCACTCAATAGTCAGCCTTAGGTTGGTTTCAATATGTTGCCTTACCAATAGATTACCCCAGCAATTGGTATCTGCTTTGGAGAATGTAAGTCTACTATGCTTTCTTCCTAGTACAAGATACCAAAGGCATCCCTTTGGTTGGCTAGTCCTACTATGTGTTTAGTAGAGTACCCCTTTGGATTGGTAACTGAAGTTTTAGCCTCCATGGTTTTACTCGAAACCCATCAAAACAACAGGTTCATCTCAAAATTCAAACCAAACAAAATTAAAACAAATTCAACCCTCTTCCCCCAGCGAAACAAATCAAATCCTTTTTTCTCCTCAGAGAGAATCAAATCAAACCTCTCATCCCCTTGTGGATGACTTGAACTTGCTTCCCTAGTGGAAGGTTCACACTCTATTCCTTAGTGGACTTTTCCCTCTCTCTTATGTCTTAGACATAAGTAGAGCAACATTGCACTAAGCTCTGGATTCTTTCTTTTCCTTGTTAAGGATAGATTGTTTTGATAATTGATCTCCGATGTTGGTGATCATTTGATCAACACCAATATGTGTCTTGGCTCCACCACATATTGGGCCCTTGTTGACCTCATTTTAGGATGAGCTCTCAACACCTCCATCTTAGATAGGAATCCTCTTAGACTTTAGGAGTTCCTTAGTCAAGACACATCTAGTGATTAGGACACTCAAACCTCCTTTGAGACTTAGAAGAGTTAGCCATAAGAATAGGTCATGCCTGTGTTAGAAAACTTCCTACCTTAAACCATTCCTTACTTTCCTTTTTTCAAGTAAAATTCTAAATATTTTCAATTGATTTTCTCCAAATTCAAATCAAATCCTATGATTGAAATCCATGATTGAAATCTATGATTGAAACCCATGATCAAAATTCATCAAAACTTCTAAGTTTTTTGCAAGTCCTTAATCTTCCTTAAGGACTTAACCAAAATCATGATCAAACTATTCAAATCTTTGAGATTTTCATAACTCATTTATTGTCATTTATATTCACATATAAATGAAATATAAATTTAAATCAATTAAACTAAACTCAAAAATCCAAATCAATTCATAAAATTTTCCTTAAGTCCTTAATTTTCCATTAATGGACTTAGCCTCATCATGATCTAAATCAATTCAAATCCTTGGGATTTTCTCAAAAATTATTTATATTCTCATTTATATTCACATATATAAATGAAATACAAATATAAATAAATCAAATCAAAATCTCAAATTAAATTCCAAATTTAAAATCCTTGAAATTTCTTAAGTCTCTTAATTTTTCCTTAATGGACTTAGCCTAAACCTTGATCAAATCAATTCAAATTCATGAGATTTTCTCAAAACTAATTTATATTCTTATTTATATTCACATATATAATGAAATATAAATATAAATCAATCAAAATCAAAAAATTAAATTCAAGTTAAAATCTTCATTATTAATTTTCTATTAATGGACTTAGCCTAAAAAATTTGATCAAACCAATTCAAACTCATGGTTTTTCATAACTCATTTATATTCTCATTTATATTCACATATATAAATGAAATATAAATATAAATCAATCAAACCAAATTCAAAAGTTCAAAATCCTTACTCCAAAAGTTTCCAAAGTGCTTTAAATCCTTCTTAATGGACTTAGCCCTCATGATTAAACCAGCTCAAATCCTTGAAATTATCTCATGATCCATTTATATTCTCATTTATATTCACATATATAAATGAAATATAAATTCAAACAATCAAAAGCTATTCCAAAAATCAAACTCAAATCAACTCAAAATCCAATTTAAGTCTTTGAAGTCAAAATCCTGAACTTAGCAAAATCAATTTCAAATCTAGCCAAACTCTTGATTTTCTCTCATGATTCAATCAACCATACAATCATGAGCTCATATATAAATCCAAACTTCAATCACTCAATCCTAGTTCAAAAATCAAACAAAACTCTTTCATATTCTTCCTTGAATATGAAATTGTCAAATGGATCAAACCCATTTGACTTCAAACCACTTATAAATAGATTTATATTTCAATCATAAGTCCATACACAAGATCAAGCTCAAATTAAGCTTTGACCATTTGACCACTTAGCTCACTTGACCCAAAGTGACCTAAAGTACCCTTATGAGCCAAATTTTGATCCTAACCAAATTGGATTGAACCTAACTAATATATCCCCCTCATCATGACCAACAATCATCATGGGATGATCAATCAATCAGATTGGGTCAAACCAAGTTAAACCTATGGGTTGACCAAATCAACACTTAACCTAAAATGAAACCTAACATAGCCAAATTTCACCATAAGCCAAATTGATTGAAACCATTGATCTAAGTTCACTCATGGCCTATGTTTGAACTTGACCAAGCCAACATTTGAGCCTAACCTAGCCCAATTGGTCCACTTGACCCAAGTTGACCCAATTTGACCTAAAGGGTCAAAATGTGTCAAAACTTGATCTAAGCCAAATTGATTGGAACCAATGGGTCAAGTTCATTCCAAATCACGGAACTTGACCAAAGCCTCAATTGGACAACTAGACCTAACCTAGCCCAATTGACGTTAAACCCAACTTGACCTAAAGGGGTCATGTTGAGCCAAATTTGAACTTAACCAAAATTGATTGGAAACAAAGACACCAATCCACTCCATATGATTAACCTATCCTAAAGCTACCCATTTGACCTAAATGAAGTCATATGAGCCAAATCCAAAACTAATCCAAATTGAATCAAACCAAAGCAACCAAAATATTCAAATGGTCATATGAACTTGACCCCAACCCTTGGTTTGACCCAATTTGACCAAATCAACTTGACCCAAGTTGACCCATTTTAACCTAAATGAGTCAACATGAGCCAAACCCTATCAAATGAATTACAACTCTCATGAAACTTAGCCAAATCTAGTTTCTCCACATATCCAACATACCCAAAGAGGAAAATAGCAAAATGACCATCCTACCCCAAGGCCATAGAACAAATTTTAGCTAATCCATGGGTATCATACCTCTTCACATTCACTGAGGCTTTCCTAAAAGCTCAAGGGGACCTAGGAGAGAGTGGTGCACCCAACCCAATGGGTTTGGGGCAGCCCATTTGGTCTGTAGACCAAACCCGACCCTATGGGTCAAAATGTAAATTTCAAACTCCCTCTCAAACTCAAATTAAGGCACATGGGATGTTGGCAATCCACTCCTTGGCTCAAATTGAACATGTGCACACTCCTAACTAATCAAACAATCCATAGCCTAAGCTCAATTGGATCAAAATGGAAAGAGCATTGCAGGCCATCCGATCCTTCAAGGCGGAGATATACTCTCCCTAATTCAATTCAATTCTCACATCCCCTCTGTCGATTGATGCTAAGGAACTCAGAGCAAGCATCAGAGACTACACCCAACCTTCTTAGAGAGGATTAGAAAAAGTCATTTCTCGATTTTCAAATAGTGAAAACAGGGGAGCTCAATCCATTCTCCAACTTCTTCCACACTACAATCCACTGCAATTCCTTTTGCAAGCACTCTTAGGTGACCAAGTCGAGCTCACCTAAGTTCTTTCCCAAGCTCTAAAGGTAAGGAAGGATTGAATTGGATCAAAGATGAGTTTTAGCTAAGGAGGAGTTGGTCCATACATTAATTCACTCAACCTCAAGTGCTCATACTCTCAACACAACTTCGTCTCAACCAGACTAAGCTTTTCCAAGGGAATCGAGCATCAGCAATCACCTCTGGCAAGGTATGGGATTCTCCGACCATTAAACTCAATGTGGTGTGGAGCTTTTAAAAGAAATTTTCACCTCATCAAGTTTTTACTGTTGGATTTGCCGCTCTTAAGCTTTAGATTGTGTGGGTTGAGTTTGATTTGAATCCATGCTAGATCGAGCTTGGATCTTCCCCTTGATCATGGACGGTCTCTGTTGATCAAGGGGAAGAACTTGGGAGATCTCAGCCATCCATCCACGTGTTTTAGATGGACGACTGAGAAAATCCCACATGTTTAGAAATTCTTTTACCCATTTTAAAACCACAGGGAGATCCTTGGTCGTCCGATCTTTGATCGGACGATAGGGATCAAATCGCGTGCACTGCCAACCGCCACCCGGGATTTGACAACTTAAGTAATCTCCTCACAGCGTGACATGTAAAGCGCACTGACCGCCACAGCTATGCGTCGCGCCGTGAGCCAAGGATTAGTTAGGATTACTTAAAATGCTTAATTAATTCTTAATTAACTTAAGGATCTTCCAAAATTCATAACTCCTTCTAAAAAATTAAAAAAAAAAATCTTATGGAAAGATAATTCAACCTAGAATATTTTAAAATTAATTTCAAATGGTTTTGAATTATAATTTTCTCTAAATTTAGGTTTTGTTGGAAGGTTTATTTTGTTAATTAATTAGGCCTCTAATTAATCCTAAATTTCTTGGGTATGTTTTAGGAGATGACTTCTACCTCCCATAATTTTCTTGGGATTTATTGAATGCTTAGAATAAATGCATATGAATTTCCTAATTGCCCTCATTATATAATTAAGGATAATTAAGGTGTAATTAGTGATTTTAACCCATGATTAGGGTTGATTAAGGTCAAATCCAGTAAGTAGGATATTTTTGGAATATTTTTGGGGCATTTGGCCTAAGCTATTCCCTAAACCCCATTTTCTCTTCTTAATCTCCTCTTAATCAAGGGTTAATTCATTAACTCCTTAATTAATTTCTAAAAATTCTAAAATTTTCTAGAACTTAATTAATCTACTTTGGGTAGATGCTTAGGTGTTTAATAGCCTAAGTTTAATTAAGGAAATCAAAACCCAATTCACATGTGTGAAAGGGTGTTTTGAAATTACTTAAGCTAAACTCCTTAGCTTAACTAACTTTTAATTATAAGCCAAATTGCATTAGGCCTCTTTCTTATTAGGTGCATTGCAAATTTAAATTTCTTGTGGGTTTTATGTCATCTCATTGGCTCATAATTATTTGGTTAATTCTTCTAAGGTGGTGTAGGTAAGGGTTAATTTAGTTACTTAATTCATACCTTAACCTAATAAATGTATAAAAATGGATCTAATTATTTAAAAATTAAACAAAAAATATCAAACATATGTAGGAATGGGTTAGGAATTGTAAACTCATCTCATCTTTTCAAAATTAAATCAAACTTCAAACTAAACAAAATTCACTTTGAATTCACTTTGATTTATTTTAAACTTTCTTATTCTATAAGAATGTCTTTAGGATTTAAGTAAAGTGAGTTTGTTTACATGATTTCATTACTGAATCTTTCCCCAACATGATAGATTTGTATGTCATTTGATTTCATACATTCATAATTTTGAAATTCAAATTTTAAAATGAAATTGTTTACTTTTATGCCAAATTTTGCATGTGTTGGCTAAAGTAGAAATATAAATGGCTATTATCACTACTAAATCCAAATTACTTTCAAAATATATATAAAATATCAAATCAAATTTGCTACTTATATTTTAATTATAAGCTTGCATGTGAAAGAATATGCTGCAATAGGTTTCCTTTCTTTCTTATTTTGGTATAGTTTGAATAAGATGTTAAGGTTCATTTGAAAAGAACCTAACACTTACTTAATTCTATATCCTATTCATTCCTATGCTATCACCTAAGAAGGGTTACTTATACTCACATACATAAATTGCATAAAATAAAATGAACTCATTAATGCAACTTTTGCATTCTTACTTCATTTATATGTTAATTTAAGGAAAGTGGTATTTTAGATAGGTTTTTGAAATTCTAAGTAGATCTTATACCTTACACCTCTAGTTAACAATGATGCCTTTCTTTATGCTCTTTTATGTGTTCATGTGAAAATTTATAAGGATAAAAATCAATTTTAAAAGCATGCATAAAAATTTAAAGGAAAAGAATTTATATGTTCTACATAGGCAACATCAAATATAAATCAACCCAAAATAACTAAACAACTTAAATGAAACCCTCCTATAAGTTGAACATGTTCTTCACACTTAGGTCGGTGCATGGTTTGATGTTTTGTTTCATTTTGTGATATATGTTTTAAACTGGATGTTAGGGTGTATGCTCGTAGAATGAATGGTAGGATGCACTTAGTCTAATTATTCTTTTCTGGGATTGTGCTAAGAGGCTATCAAAATAAAAATATAAATACTTTTTTGCTTGTAGGTGCTTTATACCCCTAAGCATAATCCATAGGCTAGGTGGACTTAGTTATCCATGTGTGGGGTGATAAGTATAATATACATGCTTGGGATTTGTGTTATTTGTTTTAGCTAACTTTTGTTTTGCAGGTGTTAGTTAGATTTTCACTTTTCCATTTCATGTAAATTTATGCAATTCAGATTTTGGAATAATTATTATGGGGATTAGGATGAGCATTGGTCATAAGATCTTATCTTATGTACCATGTGAAGCCTTGGAGCATCCACCTTCCAACCATCCTAAATAAGGAACCAAAGAAGAAAAGAAGAAAAGAAGAAGAAAAAAGAAAAGAAGAAAGAAGAAATAAACCTTGAAGACCCCCATAATAATGAATTCCTTGCTTAATTGTAATTTAATTCATTTGTAATCTGGGTTGTATAAGGGTAGAGCTCGGCTACCCATATTTGATATTTTTGAGTTTGTGCGATGGTGCCCGACCACAACGGCCTATTATTCTTTTTATGATTAACTTTATAAATTGGTTGATGATTTGTTTAGCTTTTGCATTAAGTGGCATGCTTTTCCTAGTTTCTTCTTTGCTTTATGTATGACTTGGAGGTGGATTAGGCTTTTAGGAAAAAATAAATCTTTTACCCAAGCTAACAACTCAAATGAAAATTAAACAATTCATCACCTAAGCTTAGGTTTAAAATCAAGATAAAAAATTAGCAACCCTTTAGCTAGATGAGCATTTTTTTATAATATCATGCACAAATGCATCTTATTTCACTCTTGATTAGAGGGCTTTCACCTTTGCCAGAGAAACTTGGCTTGACCTCTGAGAGCCATGGTGGAATTCACCTCCTCCTTTCTCTGATTTTGGCTAATAATATTTTTTTCATGCATTAATCATATGAATCCTATTAGCATGAGTCAAAATAATTGTCCAAAATACAAATAAAATAAAATTTGAATTGCATTAAATTTAAGTCATTTGAAGCATGCCCTTTACATGGACTTGTCTCTTTAGGGAGTGAGTTTAAGGACTTAGTCTCTTTCTAAATAAATAATAGCCTAGCTATCTTGCATAAGCATAAAGACTTGCCTACATGTATTTAAAATTATAGGAGGAGTTAGTTGGTGGCCACCCCAGGCTGTTGTAAGTCCAAAGGGTGGTTTGTTTTCTCTTTTGGAGACAAAATAAATACCACTTTTCGCTTTAGATTTAGGTTGTGCTTCTGGCCCTCGTCAAAGTTCCCTAGATTTAGGTTCTCAGGTTGCTTCTCCCTTTTGTGGGCCATAAGCATAATTTCTCACCTCTTAGGCATTTTCTTAATCTTGTGTTAAGAAATCTTATGTCCTAAAATTCTAATAAAAAATACAATTCAAATAAACTAAATCAATTTCAAAAATGTAAAGCCCAATTATAGGATAGTTTAAGATGCTCGCTAGGTTTCCTAGCATCTTGGGCATCTCCTACTTACCTTCCATTTTGGCATCGATAATAACTCTCTCTTTTGATCAATCCCATTTGATCTTTCAAAAATAAACCAATCGATTGATAGTTCTTTCCTATTGAAATCTTCAAAGATAATGATTATTTACCTTAATCGAGAGTTTTCCTAAGGGATCCTGTCCCTTAAGATGTAATTAACTATAGGCTTTTGTAGGGAACTTAATGAACCCATTTAAAATAAATCGCTTTACTTTTCCATGTAAAGTAGGGAAGAATCTCTGTATAACTCATCGTCCTTAGAAGTCCTTATTGAGGTGATTAGGTCCATTGAAGGGTAGTGACTTTTGTCTTCCGAGATAGTACACTATTTTCTTGATGACCTACTCGATCACCTGAATAACCACATCTGGGGATCTGCGTGGCATCCAGAAGACAAATTTTGTAGGTTTTGCCTTCCTTTCTCTCCAGATTTGAAGGCAACCTCATATAGAAATTTTCTAACCAACAGTTGCATTGCACTAAGATCGTGATTCTATCTACCTTTTGTGTCTAAGTATAGATCACTTTTATTGTTTATTGTAATCTTCTGGATGTTATTTATTCATTTTGGCCAATGCCAATATGTGCGGTGTGCCTTGTTAATTACACCACACCTATTGGGGGTCCTTTTGTTGACCTCACTTTTGGAGTGAGTTCTTAACCTCCTCTCCTTAGACTTAGGACTCTTTTAGACATTAAGAACTCCTTAGTCATAAGACACTTCTAGTGATTAGGTGAACACTTAACCTAAGACTAAATACTTAGAAGTGTTAATCAAAAGATTAGGCTATGCCTTAGGGCTTAAGGAAATTTCCTATCCTATAGCCTAAACCCAATTTAAATACACTTTCTAAATCAAACCCAAATTCAATTTTCAAAATAAATCTCAAATTTAAATTCAAATTCTGATTCTAATTTCAAATTTGATTCCAAATGATTGAAACCCAAAATCAAATTCAAATTCTAAGACCCTTCCTAAGCCATATGAACCACATTCATAAGCGTTGACAAAACACCCTTTAGATCAAATCAAACTCAATTGATTTCTTTAAAAATCAATTATTCTTTCATTTATATTCATAATTATAAATGAAATCCAAATTTAAATGACCAAAACTATATCAAAAATCAAATCCAAACTCAATCTAAGCCCTTTAAGCCAATTCTTTGGACTTAACCAAATTCTATCCAAATCAAGTCAAAATTAATGAATTTTCTCTTGAATCAATCATTCATTCAATCATCTACCCAAATATAAATGTAACCTACAATCATCAAATAAAATCGAAGCCAACCTAAGTCAAACCCAACCTAGCCCTTTTGACTTAAAAATTTCAAATGAGCCAAAATCCCTTAGGCTCCAAATTGATTGCCATTGAATTTATATTTTAATCTAGGGCTCATATATAAGTTCAACTAAACTTAAATCAAACCAAAAACCAAACCAATTGACCCACTTAGGTCCACTTGACCCAATGTGATCTAAAGGACCCATTTGGGCCAACTTCCAATCTAACCTAAATTGGATTGAACCAAGCTCACAAAAATCTTCCACCATGATAGTTGATCACCCTAGATGATCAATTATAATCAAGTGGGTCAAACTAAGCCAACTTAGTCATTTGACTAAGCCAACCCTTAGCCCAAATGAACCAAAACTAGACAAAACTCATCATACACCAAAATGATAACCAATCTAAATCTAAATGGGTTTGAATCAACCCAAAGTCAACATTTAAATATGACTTGACCACCAATTGAGCCAGACCAAGCACAATTGGCCATTTGATCCAAGTTGACCCAAATTGGCCTAAGGAACCAAATTGGGTCAAATCATGATCTAATCCAAATTGATTGTAAACAATGACTCAAGTTCATTCTAAATTGATTGAACTTAACCAAAGCCATAATTTTTGACCAATGGACCCAACCTAACCCAAATTGGCCTAAAGGGTCAATTTGGCCTAAATCAAATTAATTCAAACCAAAGACCACATCTTCATCTTGGTGTTGAAATGAATCAACCCATAACGTAAGCCAATTTAGCCAATTTTGGCCAAATTGGCCAACTTGACCCAATATGACCCATATGACCAAAATTGAGCCAAATCCCTTGAAACCAAGCCATAACCCATTAGGGGCTGATCAAACCCAACCCAAACCCATTTAGGATCAGCCCAAAATCAAGTCAACCAATTAAATCTCTCATGGATCCTCCCCCACATAGGATTCCACCCAACCTCATTTAATTCCCCCCCATCACATGCACTTAACCACTCCCCAACATTTATATTGAATAGAGCTGATCATATGGCAGCAAAGAGGACTTTGGAGTAAAAATCCAAAGTCCTTAATCAATCCATCATCCATCCCAACCACCCCAAGCAAGATGATAATACTTTGGAGCCAAAAATTTTTATAAAGGGTGAATTTTTGACCATTATAAAAGGAGGAGGAAATGAGGCTTCATTCCTCTTCCTCCTATCTCTATTCAGCCCCCAAGAGTCCCCCAAAGCAACTGACCACTACTTCCCCACCTCTCTTGAGGCAAAAATATCAAAATCGGGTGGATTCCAGCGAGGAAACGGGAAGCACCAAAAAATACTTCATTTTAACGTGAAGGAAAGGATCTAAGCTCAGTCCAAGGCTTCTTCCCTCACTCGACAGCACGCTCGAGTCATCATTGTTGAAAATCATCCCCGGTGAGGTAACCTTCAAAAATCATAGTCGACCTTAGATCTCTCATTTTGTAATATTATTTGCACAATTTCTAGGAATCTACCCTAGATAATCCCATATTTTTACTTAAATAATCCCAATTAGAAAATAAAATTTTTTCGGTGCGAATCGAAGCAAAAATCAGTCCATTTGGACAAGTTTTCACTTAAAAATTAATATTTTTTTTTTTAAAAATCCCATTTTTTCATTTCATTGCGGCGGTTCATTCGATCCACGATTTGCGGGATCGGGCGCTTGATCGTGCAATCCGGGCCTTCAGATCATTTGATGCGATCTAGACCGCCGATCGCACGGTTCACGCGATCGGATGGCTCAGATCACATGCCGTTCATGCGCTCCTGGCCTCTGGATCATGCGACCTGATCTAGACCATCCGATCCGGGAAGTGAGCCGCTGGTCGCCTCCGCGGGTTGACCGAGCACTTCCATTATCACGCCAAAGAGCGCGAAATCAAGCGCGGTGCCACATGGCTCGCTTCACGCCATGTGGTAAATCAGGTGTCCAATCACGGTTAACTGGAAAGCCGCGTTATCACGCCGCCGCCGCCATAATGTTTTTCATTTACAAAATTAAAATCATCAAAACTTCAAATTCATAAAAAATACTTTGCCAAAAATTATAAACAAGGGGTCGTTGGATTCAAATTTCTGAGAGGAATCGAACAAACCCAAAATCTCCAATTTTACTAAGTATTTTGAACTTAATTTGAGTTTTAGTAAAAATTAAATTTCATTAAGTAAATCAAAAATGCATGTTAGATTAAGTTGAAATTTTCAGGGATTGAAATTAAATTTAAAACACACTTACCATAATAATATCAAGTGAAAAGGGCTTCTGGATTGGGAGAAATTAAATTTTGAAGTTTAGATTCTCCATTTTAATAAAATAAATCAAATAAAAAATTTTAAAAATCTTCAAAATTAAATCACTTCAATTGACTCTAGACTCTTAAGAAAATAATGTAATTTTTTGAATCCTAATGAACCCCAAACAAACACTTAAGATTAAAGTTTAATCAATTAAGGACTTAATTAAAATATAATCTAAAAATAATTTAAATATTAAAATCAAAATAACAAATGAAATAACACTTAGTAATCATTAATCAAACCTCAAATCAGAAAAATATCATCCTCCTAAGAAATTAAATTAAATATGATTAAACCTATTTAAATCAATAAAACTCAATTAAACGATTAAATCTTAAATCAAACTTAATATTCAACAAATCTAGGAGACTTTAACATGGGTCAAACTAGTATAACTAAACCAACACTAAGCATGGAGTCTTAATCATATGAAACTCCTTATTGAATATAAATAAACTAAAACTAATTAATCATTAAATGAACTAAATATCAAATTGATTAACAAACCTATTCAACATAATAATTTGATATTAATGAAATTAAACCAAATAAAATCAAAGTAAACTTAATTAGCATATGATTAAATCACATCCATTTGGAATAAGATAATTAATTAGTCATTAATACATAAACCTAAAAAATAAATCAAACATGAATGAAATCTAATGAACATAATAAATGAAGAAAATCAAACCTAACTATGATTATGAATAATCAAGTTTTAATGAAATACAAATAAGTAATTAAATCACTTAATCTAATCGAATGATAATAATAATCTTTAATCAAATCAAACTTAAGTAAAACACTTAACTAAATCAAATCACTCAAATATGGAAAATTAAGTCATTAATTAAATAAATCTTTGATTAATCTAATGATTAAAAAAAAAGTTTAGTTACCCTTAATCAAACTTAATTAATTAAATATTTAATTAATGCAAACTTAATGAATTAATCATCTTAATGAACCAAATTAATTTTATAAATCACATTAAAATTAATTCAAGTCAAACACCTAATTAATCTACTAATTAATTTAATCAGACCTCTTAAATAAACTAATTAAGTCAATTAAATTAATCATATTAAACCCAAGCTTAATCAAACATAAAATGCAAATACCAATCAAATCCTAAATTAAACATAAATCATTAAGTCATTAATTACATCATTAATCTAAATAAATATAAAATCAAATTAAAAATTAACTAAAGTTTTATTTAATTTAATAATTAACTTAAACACACTTCTTAATTAAACTAATTACCCTTAAGCTAATCCAATTGAATAAACATCTAATTAATGCAAATCTAATGAATTAATCCATCATCTTAATGAACCAAATTAACTTTTTAAATAAAATTCAAATCAAATACTTAATTAATCTACTAATTAATTTGATCACACATCTCAAATAAGCTAATTTAGTAAATCAAATTAATCATATTAAACTTAAACTTAATCAAACATAAATGTAATTAAATACTAACCAAAACCTAAATTAAACATAAATTATTAAGTCATTAATTACATCATTAACCTAAACAAATATGAAATCAAATTAAAAATTAAACAAATCTTTATAATTAACATAAATACACTTCTTAATTAAATTAATCACATAATCACATTGAACCTAAGCAAACTCATAGACTAATAAAGCAAATAAAATCAAATTAAATCAAATTAAATTAAATTAAAAAAGACTCTCATCAATTTAATATGTAATAAAATTAAATCTCATTCAATCTACTTAAATAAGATAAACTAATTAACTATCCAATGGTTGAAATTAAAATACAAACCAAACTTTGATAAACATGACAAATGGATGAGATTAAAAATAAAATCCTAATTACAAAGAATCAAACTCAATTAAAATAAAAATTAAATCTCAATTAATCTAATCTGATCAAACTACAGATAAATGAACCATAATCAAATCAAATAAGCTTAAAATTAAGTCACATAACCATAATCAAAGAAAAGAATTAAATATTAATTTAAAAGGATATTGAATTATCAAGATTTAATTAAACCAAAACACCTAATCTAAAATTAATCAATCAAATACTCATAAATTTAAACAAACTTAATCTTCATTAGAGATCAAGGATATTGAATTATCAAGATTTAATTAAACCAAAACATCTAATATGAAATTAATCAATCAAAAACACATGAATTTAAACAAACTTCAACTTCATTAGAGATCAAGGATATTGAATTATCAAGATTTAATTAAACCAAAATAACTAATCTAAAATTAATCAATCAAAAACACATGAATTTAAATAAACTTATAATTAGATATTAAGGATATTGAACTATCAAGATGTAATTAAACCAAAACATCAAAATCAAAATCAATCAATCAAATACTTAAACAAACTCAAATCTTAAATTATAAATCAAATCAAATAGATCAAATCAAATGAATTACAAAAATTTAAATGGGCTAATTAAGATACTTAAGGATTTTAGTTAGACTCTTTAGAAGTTAGGATGTAGAATAGGGTGAGTTCTATCTATAAATGGAAATTCACTCTACTCTTCATTCTTGAAAACTCAAACATCACTTTAACCAAATAAAAGTGAAATAAAAATGAAATATAAATCATTAAATCATTTAAATGTAAATCACCCAAAGGTAAAATTTAAACAATTTCAAACTTCAAATTAAAACTTAAACTAAAGAAGCTTAGTAGAGTCTTGCCACACAAGCCTTAAGCACACATATTAGAATACTAAATCACCACTTCTAGTGCTAAGTTAGGGCGTTGTATGTATGATGTTGTGTTTTGTTTTATGATGTAATATTTTAGACTAGATGTTAGGATGTATGTTTCGTAGACTGGATGTTAGGCTGTTATTAGCCTAATCATATTTTCTAGAGGTGGTTGTGCTTAAGGGACCGCTGTAATAAAAATATAAATGCTTTTGCTGTGTAGGTTGCTTAGCCCCTAAGCATAACCCATGTTAGGATAGGTGGGCTTGGTTACCCATATGTGGGGTGCTAAGTCCAAATTATTCATATAACTGCTTGGGTTGTATGGTGTGTTTAGCTAATATTTAGTTTGCAGGTGTAGCTACATTTACTTTTCCTATTTTTAATGTAATTTTGCATTAGAAATTAAGATTAGTGTTATGGGGGATTAGATGAGTAGTGGCCAAAAGACTTAGTCACTAGGGTGCCCTGTGATGCCTTTGGATAAATCAAAATAAAAAAAGAAAGAGAAGAAATGAAGGAAAGAAGACCCCCATAGCATATATTATTTTTGTAATCCGGTTATATAAGGGTAGAGCTCGGCTACCCATTTTTTTTTCTCTTTTCAGGGTGTACGGTGGAACTCGACTGCACTGCCTTTTATTCTTTTATGGTAGTCTATAAAATTATAGGATGTTGTGTCTAGATTGTGAATTAGAATAACCTGCTTTTCATAGTTTCTTTATGATTGATGCTTGAATGTGTGGCCTGGATGTGGTAGGCTCTTAGGATGAAATTAATTTTTCTACCCCAATTAACAACTCATAACTAAAATTTTAAAATAACTCATAACCTTACATAAAGCCTAGGAATTAAATCAAGATAATAAAATTTTTTTAGCAACCCTTTAGTTGGATGAATGAATGTATAATATCATGCATGTCATATTTTTCCACTCTTGTTAAGAGGTGACTTCCATCTTTGCCAAAGAATGAAAGCTTAACCTGTGAGAGCCTTGGATGGAAGAATACCCCTTTCTTTCTTGATTTTGCCCATAATAAAGTTCTCATGCATTTAGGCATATAAAATCCCATAGCCTGTGTTAAAATAAAGAGTTCAAAAGAATCAAATAAATTTGATAAAATTTGTATTAGATTAAGTCATGAATTCATATCATTCATGCTCTAGTCTCTTAGGGAGTAAGTTTAAGGACTTAGTCTCCTTTCTAAATAAACAATAGCCTAGCCATCTTGCAAAGCATAAGACTTGCCTACATGGATTTAAAGCATAGGAGGAGTTAGTGGCCACCCAGCAGGTAATAAGTCCAGCAGTCGGGTGGTTTATTTCTCTTATGGAGGTAAATCATATACTAAGTTTTGCCTTAGATTGAGGTCGTGTTTCATGCCTCGCCAAAGCTCCCTAGATTTAGGATCTAAGGTTGTTGTTTCCCTTTGTGGGCTACAAGCATAAATCCTCATCTCTTAGATATTTTTACAATCTTATGTTGTGAAATTATAAACCCTAGCAATTTAATAAAAGGTTAACTCAAATAATTAACTCTCTTCAAATTTAAAAATATAAATCCCAATTATAGGGTAGATTGGAATGCTCACTAGGCTTCCTAGTATCATGAGCATTGCCTATTTTCTCCTTTGGATTCCAAAAATAAGTCTTCTCCTTGATCTATCCAGATTGATTTTCTAAAATAGCCAATCATTTGATAGTCTTAACCTTGATATCTTTGGAGACCCTAATTGTCTACTTTAATCTAGAGTATTCTTAAGGAATTTCTATTCCTTAGGATGTAATTAACTATGGGGGCTTGCCTCCATAGGGAAGTTAATGAACCCAACTTAAAATAAACCCTACTTTACTTTTCCATGTAAAGTAGGGGAAAGATCTCTGGTATATTCGAAGACCCATCATGCCTTAGGAGTCCTTATTAGGTGATTAGGTCCATTATAGGTAGTAGTTTCTATCTTTTGAGATAGTACATCATTCCTTAATATTATTCCTGTTCACTTCAATAAGTACCCCCTAAGATCTATGTGGTGTCCCACATCTTCAAAAATAAACATGAGAAAAAGTATTAGGTAGAAGCACATCATGATATCTAAATGACATGAAGCTTAGGGTACGACAGTTACTATTTTGATAAACTATGATGAGGTTTAACTTTTTCTTGAGTAAGTGCGTTAATGACACAACATCTCATTTTGATTTTTAATCGAATATATTACTTATTTAATTATCTCAATTTGATTTTTGAGTTTAGGTTTTTTGTGAACTCATTAAACTTGGATGCTTCACTATTAATAAGAAAGTTGAAGATGAATTCCTAATATGGTTTATGTACATGTTAACAATCATCACTAACACTTTAATATATTTTATATGTTAATTTCATAGCTTAGTCTCTTCTTTGAATATGCTATGTTCATGATTGGAGAAATGAAGTGCAGACTTAGAACCTTCATGACTTAGTTTAAGGTCCAAAGTGAATCATAAATACATGGCTTATTTATGATGTCAATGATTATAAATTTTACATAAGTTCTTGATCTGAAGAAAAATTAATATAAACTCATATGTTTGCATTTGCAAACACATATTCAGATGATGAGATAGACTATTATGAAATTCTACAAGAAGTTATGCATGTATAATATCATGGATCAAATGAGAGGAATGTCATTCTATTCAATTGCAATTGGTTTGATCCTATGCATAATAGAGGGATAAGAAAGCATAAATTATATGGGATCATTGAGATGAAGTTGACATGAAACCATGCTAAGTATGACTCATTTATCCTTGCACATCAAGAAACACAAATGTATTACCTAATATATCTAGAAAGAATAAGAGAGAAAATGGAATGGGCCATGATAGTTAAAATTTAACCTAGAGGAAGAGTGGAACTTGAAAAATACCATTGAAGTTGTTCATCAAGAGGATGAGATGACATATTTTGAACTTTCGGTTGATGATATAGAAGCAAATGTGAGCTTGAATAATACTAATATTGATTATGAGGAAGTTATTCAGTCTGAAGATGAGACCAATGAGAATAATGATGAAAATGACACTATAAAATCAACTTCTACTAATTCATCAGAGTAAAAGTACTCACACTTGCGTTAAAGGTACTTGCACTTTTTTTAGATATGCCTTTAAAATAGTAGTCTGGAGATAGATGTAGTTATTTTTTTACATACTTTAATTATGAACTTTTTTTCATATACTATACATGTGCACTTTTACATATTTTTATATATATTGTACCTACATATACCTACATACTATAATTCACTGTACTTACATTTTGCATGTTATTTGTACTTTTTTATAGATATGCTTTTACAATAGTAGTCTAGAGATACATATAGAAAATTTTACATACTTCAATTGTAAAATAATTTTTTTCATATACTATACATGTGCACTTTTATAAGTTTTTTTTATATACTGTAATGGATATACTTGCTTACTATAATTCACTCTCTATACTTAATTTTTGCTATTTATGATTGATCTAATCATTTTATTTTTTTGTTACTTATAGATGGCATCAGGTGGCGGTGATGATGCTCCATGATGATCATTTGCAAGTATTTTCAGGTGGAAGAAGAAGGCTGTGAGTCAACCCACTATTCATGCAACCATCAGTCACTACCTTGACCTCCATTTTGATTTCCCCACTCAAACTTTTGGAGTAGCTGGTACACGATTTCTACCATTCTTCAGAGCCTGCATACATTACTCTATAGCCACCCACATATTTTACAGAGTCTAGGTTTCAGCATACACCTTCTGACCTAGTACTTCTATGCCCATTGAGCCGTCGATGACACACATTTTTATTGAGTTGAAAGATGACACATAAGTATATTATGTTTCTAATATGAATTATAATTTTTAGGTTCAATCCATCCAGAGAAGCTATTCATAAAATTAGGGACATAGTAAGGAGCAAATACAAAGCTCCATATGTATCATAGAAGAAGGTCCAAATTAAGGTTCAGGATATAAGTTTTAAGAAGTTTGAGGTATTGCTTAAACTATTTATAAATATTTAAATGCAATGATTGATCTTGAAGAATTACTAATTAAAATTTATTTGTTTGATGTTATAGAAGGATTTCAACTTGAAGATTAGCATAAACTTTGAGTCTAGAGGGGCTACTCGCCTATGCAACATGTTCAAAAAATAATACGTAAGTTTGGGTGAATACCTCTTTGGATTAAAGATGATGTGTGGGATGACCTATGTAGAGTATGGGCCTCGATAGATTTTGTTCATATGGGGGAGCAGAAGAAGTAGAATCACACTTCAATTTGAGAAGGCATGAGCACCTCTTTGCACATTGGAGGTTCGGTACTGCACACTGAGTATCGATAGAGGATTGTAAGTCATTTGTTAGTTTTATTAATTGAACTTATAATTATAGTTAATTAATTTTATTATACTATTAATAGACTAAAGTTCTTGGTCAAGAGCCTACTGCTGCTAAATTATATAGCATAACACATCAGCATTAGACTGACCAACAATGGCTTGATGTTCATTCACAAAGAGCCTATGCAAGTTAATATTAAATATTTTGAAATATAATTGAGTTAATAATTTATTATGATTAACAAACATTATAATTGCTCATAGGATGACAACATATGGTTGAAGGATGTTGCTAGTCAAGGCTCCACTGGTGCAAGAAGTTTTAGTGGGCAGTCTAAGTAGTCAAAATATGATATATGAAAAGATGGCTCAAGGATTAGCATATGATGCACACCATTCATTCTGCAAAATGAGTAGTCAATCGATTGATGATATTGTTCAGAAGTGGGTCGTTGTGATGGCTGAGGAGATGGAAGCTAGGATTACTACATAGAAGGAAGCCCAGATGGCTGCAATGGAGGTCAGAATGAAGAAGATGCACAATGATAGCCGCAAAGGGAAGGAGCTAGTGGTGGAGATGAATGAGGGGGAAGAAGATGAGTTGGATGATGAGTATGCCTCATTTGTACTTTATTTGCATATGTAAATAATTTGTTTAGATTTTCATATTTTAGATTATTTCATTTAAATATTTTGAAACTATTAGTTCATTTTAATAATTTTCAAAATACTGAAACTTATGAAAAAAATGCTTGAGATTTGTTGGTTGTTAGTCTTATGTGGATGCTGAGTGTATTTTGAGATTAGTTATTTGTGAATCTTCTATAGGTGTAAAAATTAGAGCTTGAGTGAAGCTCTGATTTTATTTCATTTTTGTATAGGTTTTTGGTGGACTGCCTAAGGATTTTCTACCGGTAACCTCGATATGAGGTGTAGACAAATAAACAACTACCAAAATTTTTTTGACAAAATTCTTGTCATCGGGCTTATGACAGACCACCTTCATCAAAAAATTTTGGTAGACCGGTCTGCCAGAACTATAGTCAGAAAATATATAGTTGAAAATTTTCTAGTGATGCACTTTTTCAATGGCATTTCTAGATAGTATTTTTGCCTTTTCCTCCTAATAAATTTTTTTTGACAATCCACTAGAAATCTGACGGAATATATCTTTCATCAAGGATTTTTTGTCCATAAAAATCATTTCCAACTAGGGTTTTACTCTCGGGGTGAAAACTATTGAAAATCCATCAAAATAGCTAATTATTGATAGATTTTTACTAATTAGAGATGGATTTGTGTGCCAGAAATATGCAATTTTTTTGTACTGGATCTTTCTTTTTATGCAACATCACCAATTTTTATGACATCTTAATAAAGGGAAAACAAATACACAAGTATAATAATGTAATGTTGCTACTATTGAATAGTTAAAATAGATGGAGGATTAATTGATAAGAATGATTTAGTGAATTTTTAGTAATTCTTTTTATATTTACTTCTAATTTCAAAACTCCTCTAGAGGAAGATATTTAGGTTTTTATCCTTTAGTTAAAATCAATTTTCAAAGTATTCATATTTACTTTGATAATTTATGAGGCTTAACTCTTAGAGCGAAGTATCATCAAGTCTCTCCTTCCTCATCCTATGATAAACAACTTACTTCAACCATTGAAGGCCTTATTTTTTAAAATTATAGATGCTTAGCCTCAACTAATGTTACAAAATCTTATATTTTGTTTTATATATGATAAAATTATACCTTTTTAAAACCTACTTTGAGTATACCTTTTCTTTTCTTAATATTAATGATTATTTATAACTTTCTAGGAGGTTCTATTAAGATGAGTCATGCTTCTCTCATTATAGACTATGTGTTATCGATTCTTTGAGTTTAAGATGCAATCTATGGCTTAATTAACCAATGATTAATATCATTCTAAAAATCTCATGCTCTTTTGAACAAGAAATAAGAGTAGGGTGAGTCATTTAGGAACTTTAAAGTCTAATTTGAACAAAAGATACTGGAAGTTAAAGATATATAACTAGTAATAGCCCAAGCTATGTTGACTCAAGAACTAAGTGAAGGTCTATTAAGATACACAAATGATTTATAACAATAAAATATTGATTAAGTCACTTGACTTTGCTAACAACCATTTAAACATGGTGGACTATAATCACATATACACTATTTCATCATCCTATTTTTATGACTCTAGTTTGATGGAGAAATTATAATGAATTAAAATAAATGAGGTTGTCTTAGAAATAGCAAAGATAAGTGAGGCAAGAAGTCTTGACATAAATAATAACAACATTATCAATAAAAATCACAAAATCACAACTTCTATATCAAAAAGTTATATCATAATTTGAAAAATAATGTTATCTTCTATTTCATCGATATGTAGCCTTCATACATCTTACATTTATATTTTCAAAATAAAAATGAGATATTAAATAAAGAGTACTTTCAATAGGCATCAATGAATGCAATAACATAGGCTTGACATTCATTAAAATATTATGTTTTCATAAAAATCATGGGCATGATAAAAAAGATTGCTAGTATTTTTATAATTTGTTGAAGAGTTGATTCATGTTGTGGCATTAAAAGAATTTGTCTTATATGAGGTTGGATGATCCCTAGAGAAGGTGCTTGTAGAAATACATCACAATAAACAAATATTTGTGTAAGTGATTCTCATGGTTGGAGCAATTTCAATAATTATTAGAGAGGCTATAGCTAATCTTTTAGGAAAATAAACCTCAAGTGACAACGATTAGACATGGTGTAATTATGATGATTTCAAGATCTCCTTCAATGGAGTTTGTACCAATCATATTCACTATTGGTGACAAAGCCACAAATGCTAAGCCATATAATAGTGTACTTATCATCATGATGCTAATAAAAATTATTAAATCAATAACATTCTAATAGATTTGAGAAGTTTATTAAACATTATTTTTAAATTTTTATTAAAAAATTAAACTTGATCCATCTAGGTTGGCACAAATTATTAGGTTGCTATTTGATTTCTTTGGTGAACACTGGAAACTAGAAGAAACAAGGCATTACTAATTACTTGGAGAGAATGTTATCTTCAATTTATATTAATGATTTGCTTTATAATAGTTTGTTCCCTAATAACTTAAAATTAAATATTTAGTTATTTCTTAATACATTTAAGGTGATAGCATCATAAAGTATTGAATTAGAGAATTCAATATCAATATTTATAATAATATAATACAATCTTGGGTGTACTATTTTAAGAAGCATCTAAGAAGAGGTACTTCAAATTGATATTCTGAAAGCCAAGGCTTGAGACATTTGAAGTGATTGAAGAAGCAATCCTATCTAATGATAACTAAAAATTACACTATGTAAATTAACTTAATTATCATTTAAAGTGTAGTATAAAGATGAACTCCCTAGCTAACTTTAAAGTAGATGTGAAGGAATTCTCTAAAAGGTACATTAAATGCTAGAAATTTGCTATAATATAACTTCAATATCCTCACAATATATAGTTTTTGTAAGATAATGACTATTTATTATTAGAAGAATATATTCTCGATTATTTTTCTCTAATTATTGGTTGATGCAATTATATTTGATGATGATTTACTACTATATAGAATAGATAGTAGCAAAAGCTTTGGATAAAGCCACATTTGTAGTTTTTCATAACTTTATATTGATCAACATTATTTGCTAACATGGCTTACCAATAATAGTTATAATCAATAATAGTCCACAATTTTTAGATAAAATAGATAAAGAATTATGTGAAAAATAAGGGAATTACCTCAAATTCAATTTGATGCATCATCTAAAAGTGAATAGGTAAGTCAATCTTACAAACAAAATTATTTCTAATCTTCTTCAAAAGAAAGTCAAAGATACTAAAGACAAAAGAGTTGCAACACAACCATTAGAAACATATTATCCTCAATAACTGGTTAGATATCATTTGTGTTCTCTTATAGGACAAAATTCTTATTATCAGTTGAGTACCTTCGTAGCTGAAAAGTTGTTAAAGCATCAAACTTCAAAGAAGGAAAATTTGGACATTTTAGCAACTTGAACATTGAAGGACTTCAACATAACTTGATTTACTAAAAAAAAAGTAAGAATTCAAAATCAAAAGTCAAAAGGATTTACAAAGTATTATCTAAAAAAGATACTTCATTCTAAGAAAGTATTCTCTAAAATAAGGTGAAAAATCATGATAGTTGATGTTCAAGAAACTTAGTTCTACTTAATGTTTTTCATACATAATAAAGAGGAAGTAAGTCCTGATATATATTGACTATAAACTTATTCATAAAAAGGTTCAAAGAATAAGATGTAGAGATACCTTAAAAATTTTCCATCTTTAAAAACTAAAGTTTTTCTTTGAAAATATTTGTAAATATAAAAATTTAAATTAAATAAATGATTCTTTTCTTAAATTTAATAAATTATTCTTAAAATAATATAGGATTTTTATTTTTTATATAGTATGCAGAAAGTTACTAGATAGTTATACTTTAAAAATTAATAAAAATACGATTATCATATAAAGCACTTTGAGGAAACTTATCTCATAAATCACTCAAGAAACTTGTCAAATAAAATAGTTTGGGAACTTATCACATAAAGTATTTAAGGAACGTATCTGAAAGGCACTTAAGGGAACTCTTTTGATATGAACTCTAAAAGATATTAAAAATTAATATAGAAGCTACCAGTTGATTACTTTACTTAAATTTTGATAAATTATAAAAAGTAAATTTGACATAATGAAAATTTAAATTAAAATAGTGAAATTACTTATTTTTTAAATGCATACTCTATTAGTTAAGAAAAAGGTAGAGAACATTAGAGATGAGAGTGAACTATACTTAAGGTCAAGTTAAGAATTTTTAAGTCAACTCCCTATTGAAGAATTAAGGCTTTCAAGTAGATGGATTATTTACAATTAACAAAGATGTCTTAATACTTAAAGGAAAGTTGCAATAAAAAAGATAATTTTGATGAACTATAATAATAATATCAAATACATAGATTTATTTAAGTATTTGTTATTCAAAAATAATTAATAATTTGCTACATTAATTTTCCAATTCAATAATAATTTGTGATCTCTTAAATTCTATATTATAAATTTGGCTCTATGGATTTCTTTTAATATCATATAAATCAAGCATTGTGCCAAATCATACATAGTTAATGATGAAATGCTAAGCCTTAATGAGATTCACACTTAAAAAGAGAAGGCTCTTTTGCAATGAGTCTAGCCCTTATAAATATAAAGGATCAAATTTAAGAAGAGACCCATATAAGATAATACTTTGTTTATTTAAAATACATAATAGTTAAATGCTAATTAAACTTGAAAGTGTTATTTAAATATATAAAATATGTTATTTGATTCATTTTATTAAGATATATATATATTTTCCATTATTTATTTAAAATAAATACCCAAGTCATTTTTTAACTTCAATTTAGCTTTTTTATTCAAATTTCTATTTTACAAACTAATTTGCTCATTTTATTAAATATAAATAATTAAAGAAATAAAACATGCATTTTAAAATTTAAATAATATTTAAGTACAATCAAAAATTTTTTATAATTCATTTTATTATTTTAGATTTTTCTAAGTCTTTACAAGTTTTCTTTAAGAAGTTTAAAATAAATATAAAAAATGTATAAGAAAAAATGTTGACTTCATCATTATTATGAGTTTCTACTTTGATCATATTCATCTTCATTATTGCTTTAATTATAATCAAAATATTTAATCCATATTTAAATATTATAAAAGTTATAAGCATCATCAAATTTATGCCTTATGATGTTGAAGTTCATTGACACTTTCTAGATAAATTTAATTTCTTCATAGTACTTTAATGAAATCCATGTAACATATGTATCAAAATAAATGAATTCATTTATAAGTTTGATCTTGGATATTATTTAGAGCTCCAATCTTTCAAACTTTTAATTATATTCTTGAATTCAATTACTTACTTTTAATGACATTATTTTCTTAATTAGTTTTCTCTAGTTGAAGTGGGACAATATCTAACTCTCTTTGAGTGTGCTCCTTGCACAATGACCATTATTAAGAAAGCTTCATCCTTATGTATGTTAAGATTGAACCAGCCTAGTGAACTGGGCCAGTTATTCAATCAAAGGTTTGGCTGCTCACCCATCTTTCCTCGCACTCACATGAGATGAACCCAAGCCACTCACATTTCCTTTCATTGCCCAGCTTGACCTCTCCTTTTGAATTGAACTAAAGATGCCTCTAGTCGCAATCGACTTTGTGAATCATGCGAGCCTTACCGCTCAGCCTTGAATTCAAACACCCAAAATCTAGGGAATCTCTCACCTCAAATTTCCCTCCCTATAGCCAATAGTGAGCCTCCCATCTTCTTCTTCTTCTTTCTAAAACTTTCTCATCATCTTCCTCCTCTCTCAACCTAGGGCTAGCTAAGTTTCTCCTTCCTCTTTCTCCACTCACCCAAAAATAATTGACAACAGAAAGCTTATTTACCTCTCTCCTTCTTCATATGTATTAGATTTGTTCTAATTCTTTAAGTTACTTATATTTTATGTTATATTATGATGTTAATATTATATTTAGGTATTAGCTTTGTGTGTGTATGTGTGTTTAATCCTTTTTTAAGAGAATAATTACCTAGTGATTTTTAATTTACTCATGTCATAACATAGAAAAAGATTTATTTATCTTAATAGTTTATTAATTTTTAACATCCTATGTTTAATCAAAAGTTTATATCACTTAGGGATTTCAAGTTAATCTATTTCAGGTGCAGCCACTTTGACAATAAGGCTTAAGCACTACTACCTGAAGTAAGTTATTATTATTTATCAAAGAATAAGCATACCCTTCATTGTTAAGAATGAAACCTTATTTTGTACTAAATTTTTAGCTATTTTATAGTCTTACCATTGATATTCCATTTACTATTATGCATATATTGGTAGGTTTTTCTTTATCATGATGAATTAGTTGATTCACATATCATTTTTATCTTAAATTATTGCTACAATTCATGTCCAATTAATTTATATTTATAGTGCAATAATTATTTACATGCACACTATCCTAGTCAATACTATGGACTTTATTTCTAAATTCTTGTTTTAAAATATATGTATTACTAGTCATAGTGTTGATTGTAACTTTACTAATAACTTGTTAATGAGATATAAATGTGCTTATTAGTATGATGATAATTTTGTAAGTATTAAAATCTTTTGTTATGGCTAGCCAGACCAATAGGTCCTTAAAAAATCATTAGAATTCTATGGCATTGATGCCTACCTTTCCCTATTCACGATGTCATAAAAATTGATTTTATATATATATATATATATATATATATATATATATATATATATATATATATATATATATATATAGACAATACAATACACACACACACACTGCATACACATGCACACTTATAATTGGATGTTATCATAGAATAATAAATGACAAATGAATCATTAAATAGACTTAATTAAGCATATGTATATTCTGACACATGTGATCATAAGTATAATAGTAGCACAAGTTGCATAAGCAATTGTTATTCTTTTACTATATCACTATTACTTTAAAATTTATAATTGATGATATTAATTTTTATACCCTTTTCAATTGTTCATGCTGATTACTACATTCCTTTATTGTTTATACTTTTATAAATAATGATTATTTATTGAGTTTGATTCATCAAACTTATTTCTTGTAAAATTTTTTTTATAATAGGTTATACTGGTGTAGTTGGAGAACCTTCACCACAAAAACTAGCTTTCTACCAGAATTAATATATTTGATATTTTTGTGTTTATATAGTTGTTTGTTTATATTTATGTTTTTGGGAATAGATAGAATTATTATTTTTTAATATTGTTTCTTTCAATTTCTTATTGGATGTTAGTTTTGTTTTCATTGGATATTATTTAAATTATTATCAAAAGTTATTCTTCTTTCTTGTTTGATTATTTTATGAGCTCATGAAATAAAATATTATTTATTTCTCTTATTAATATTAGTTTATCATTACATTCACTGATATATTTTTGGAGGATTTACCTAGCTTGCCATTTGATTGTGAGTTCAAGTTTACTATAGATTTAGTTCCAAGTACCACTCTAATTTCAAGGCACCTTATCATATGGCCACTATTAAACATCAAGAGCTTAAAGTGCTATTATAAGAATTACTTAATAAATGATTCATTATACTAAGTGTTTCACCTTGGGGGGCACTAGTTCTATTTGTGAATAAGAATGATGGTAATATGAGACTATGCATTGACTATTGTGAACTGAATAAAGTGACTGTGAAGAACAAACATCTTTTACCTTGCATTGACAATTTATTTGACCAACTGTAACGTGCTTTTGTGTTTTCTAAGGTTGACCTCTATTCTAAGTATCATTAATTAAAGATCAGGAATGAAGATGGCCTAAAATTATTTTTAGATCTTGATATAGTCATTATGAGTTTAGGTGATGCCATTTATGTTAACTAATGCACTAGCTATTTTTATGAACCTGATAAATAAAGTATTTAGATCATGTTTAGATCACTTTATTTTATATTTATTAATGAAATCTTGATTTACTCTAAGAATGAGGAAGAACAAACTCAACACCTCAGACCAACATTAAGTATTCTTTGGGATAACAAGCTTTATACAAAATTCTTGAAGTATGAGTTTTGGCTTTGAGAAGAGGCATTTTTGGGAAACAATTATGGATTAGCTGAGGCCAAGTACTATCATAGAGATTCATAGCTTTTTTTGGTTAGTTGACTATTATAGAAGATTTGTCCAAGTTTTTCAACTATTGCTACACCTGACTAGATTAACTCAAAAGTCTATTGAGTTTATTTCATTTGATGTTTGTGAGTAGATCTTTCAAAAGCCCAAGAATTGCTTAATGTTAGCTCCTACCCTCACAATTCCTACTAGCATAGATGGGTTCCATATCTACAGTAGTGCTCCATATCAAGGATTGGGTTGTGTTTTGATGCAGCATGGTAAGGTGATAGTTTATGCCTGTAGAGTGGTATCAGAGGTACCATTCGAACTTTAAAAGATTTGCTATGAGCTTGTATTTTGGAGGTAGTTGGAAAAATTATATTCGACTGGTGGAATTTGCTTACAACAATAGTTTTCAAGGTAGCATGGACATGGAACCATATGAGGCTATTTATGGTAGGAAGTGTAGATCTTTATGTTGGTTTGAGATTTGGTGCTCTTTAGACCTCAACTAGTTGATTAAGCTACATTAAAAATTTATCATATTTAAAAAAGACTGCACTCATTTAAAGAGCATTATAAGAGATAGTTTGATCTAAGCATATATAAAATTAGTTCATGGTTAGAGATCAAGTTATGTCTTTCTTAAGGTTTCATTAATGTGAAGAGTTACAATATTTGGTAGGAGTAGAAAGTTTCAACCCCTCTTCATTGGTCCATGAGATTATTGAGTTAATTGGCAAAGTTTCATATAGAGTGACTCTTCCTCTAAAGCTTGTTTGAGTTCACAAGGTGTTTCACATCTCTTCTCTATAGCATTTTGTGCATGATGATTCTCACACCATTCAGTTTGAGCCAATATTAATTTGAGAAGATTTGAGCTTTGAAGAAGTGCTAGAGTGTATCTTAAAGCAAGAGATTTGATAGCTTCATTGCCAAGCAAGTCCTTTTATCAAAGTACTTTGGAAGAACTAGACACAATGATGAGCAACTTAGTAGATTAAAGAAGAGATGATCATAAAGTATCCCAGCTCTTCCAAAACTCATGTATGAATTTGGAGACCAAATTCTTTTCAAGGGGTAGTATCTTAAGTCCAAACTGGCCTAATGAAGTGAGCTAATTAATTAATCAAAGTTTTAACCATTCTTCTTCTTCTTCTTCTTCTTCTTCTTCTTCTTCTTCTTCTTCTTCTTCTTCTTCTTCTTCT
This sequence comes from Cymbidium sinense, assembly GCA_021442155.1. NCBI lineage: Eukaryota > Viridiplantae > Streptophyta > Magnoliopsida > Asparagales > Orchidaceae > Cymbidium > Cymbidium sinense. The sequence continues at coordinate 96,321,116 of CM038219.1, forward strand.
TCTTCTTCTTCTTCTTCTTCTTCTTCTTTTGAAACTCTATCAAATCTTTCTCTTTGAAACTCTATCCAAAGCTTCATCCTCATCTTCCTCCTCCATGACTTGATTATTGGCTATTTCTCCACACCAAAAGGTATTACTCAAATTCTCCCCTTCTTCATGTCTATTAAATGAGTTCCAAATATTGGATTTACTTATATTTTATGCTATATTATAATGTTAATATTTTATTTAGGTATTAGCTTTATGTGTGTGTGGTGAATAAATCTCTTATGGGAGTCACCTTTCAAATCTGTGGAGAAAAGAAAGAAGAGACCTTATAGAAATTTGTCTTAGTTAAATGCCACGTAGATCCGTAGATGCACTTATTTAGTTGATCGGGTACATCATCAAGGTATAGTGTACCATCTCGAAAGATAGAAGTGACTACCCTTTAATGGAACCAATCACCTCAATAAGGACTCCTAAGGATGATGGGTCTGCATATGTACCAGAGATTCTTCCCCTACTTTGTATCAAAAACTAAAGCAGGGTTTATTTTAAATCAGGTTCGTTAAGTTCCCTACAGGGGCAAGTCCCCATAGTTAATTACATCCTAAGGGACAGGATCCCTTAGGAAACTTCTCAATTACGGTAAATGATCATTGTCTCTAAAGATTTCAATAGTGAGGGACTATCAATCAAATGGTTTGTATTTAAAGATCAAATATGATTAATCAAAAGAGAGAGTTATTATCAAAGCCAAAATGGGAAATTAGTAGAAATGCTCACAATGCTAGGAAACCTAGTGAGCATCTCAAACTATCCTATAGTTGGGCTTTACATTTTAGAAATTGATTTAGTTTATTTGAGTTGTATTTTCATTAGAATTTTAGGACTTAAGATTCCTTAACACAGATTAAGAAAATGCCTAAGAGGTGAGGAATTATGCTTATGACCCACAAAAGGGAAAAACAATCTCAGAACCTAAATCTAGTGAGCTTTCACAAGGGCCGAAAGCACAACCTAAATCTAAATAAAAAATGGGTAATTGGTTTGCCTTCACAAGAGAGGACAAATGACCCGACAGCTTGGACTTACTACCACCTGGGGGTGGCTGCCAACTACCTCCTCCTATGATTTTAAATACATGTAGATAAGTCCTTAAGCTTATGTAAGATAGCTAGGTTGTTTTGATTTAGATAAAGACTAAGTCCTTAAACTCACTCCCTAAAGAGACAAGATCATGTAAAGGGACATGCTTCAAATGACCTAAATCTAATGCATATCAAATTTCATTTTATTTTTATTTTTGGACAATCATTTTGACTCAGGCTAATAAGATTTTTTTTATGACTAATGCATGAGAAATCAGATTATTAGCCAAAATTAGCGAGAAGGGAGGAGGTGAGTTTCTACCACGACCCTCAAAGGTCAAGCCGGGTTCTCTAGCAAAGGTGGAAGCCCTCCAATCAAGAGTGAAATACGATGCATTTGTGCATGATATTATAAAGAAATGGTCATCCAGCTAAGGGGTTGCTAATTCTTTTATCTTGATTTTAATCCTAAGCTTTTGGTGAGGTTATGAGTTGTTTAATTTTTATCTGAGTTATTAAGTTGGGTAAAAGATTTATTTTTCCTTAAAGAGCCTAATCCACATCCAGGCTATACATAAAGCAAGAAAGAAACTAGGAAAATCATGCCACTTAATGCAAAAGTTAAATAAATCATCAAACAATTTATAAAGTTAATCACAAAAAAGAATAAATGACTATTTGTGATCGGGCACCACCGTACAAACCCGAAAATATAAAATATGGGTAGTCGAGCTCTACTCTTATACAACCCAGATTACAAATGAATATTACAATTAAGCAAAGGAATTCATTATTGTGGGAGTCTTCAAACTTTATTATTCTTTCTTTCTTTCTTCTTTTCTTTTCTTCTTTTTTTCTTTAGTTCCTCCTTTGATGAAGGAATGGTTTCATGGTGCATAAGATAAGATCTTATGACCAATGCTCATCCTAATCCCCATAATAAATCATTCCAAAATCCTAAATATATAAATTTTTACATGAAAAGGAAAAGGGAAATCTAACTAACATTTGCAAAATAAAGTTTAGTTAAATCACACACACAAATCCCAACCATGTATATTGGACTTATCACCCCGCACATGGGTGACTAAGTCCACTGGCCTATGGAGTATGCAAAGGGTATAAGCACCTGTAAGCAAGAAGCAATTTTATTCTTATTTATGATAGCGCCCATTAAGCACAATCCCCTATAGAAAAGAATAGTTAGACAAAACATGTCTTACCATTCATTCTATGAGCATACACCCTAACATCTAGTCTAAAACATATATCACAAAATAAACATTAACATCAAACCATGCACCGACCTAACCTAAAGCTAGAAGTGGTGACTTAGGCTAATGTGTGTGTTTTGAAGGTTTGTGTGGTATGCTTAGCTTAGGACTTTAGGTTCAAGTTATTTAAGTGTGAAGGGCATGTTCAACTTGGAGGAGGATTTCATTTAAGTTGTTTAAGTGTTATAGGTTATCTTTATTTCATGTTTTGATTTGGTTTAAGTGAAACCTACAATTAATTACTAAGTTATGAAGAGAGGGAAAGAGAAGAGAACTTCTCTTTCCTTCCCTAATCTTAAGTAATTTTCTAAAGTAGGTTCACATTTTAATTTCATTTAGGTGAATATTTTGATTACATCTTTTAATCAATCCTAAGTTTAGATAAACCCTAAACAAACATATTCAAAAAGAAAGACATTTTAAGATTAAATAAAATGAATCAAAATTCACATAACACATATTACTTTATTTCTTTCCCAATATATATAACATGCATATGGATGGATCCTAAGCATATCAATATATGAAAATGAAAATATTTAACAAACTTTATGATGCATGCTAAGTAATCTATTTAAGATAATTTAGAAGTTGGATGTGCATGATTTTTCTTAAGTAGAAAAGGTTTTCCTTATCCAAAATTTCACATACATACATGAAAGTAAGAAAGGCTTAAGTGAGTACAACACCATTATTAACTAGAGGTGTAAGGTACAAGACCTACTTAAGGCTACTTAAAGCCTCGTAACCTCTGGGTTGTCCAGACTAATATACCACTTTCCTTAAATACAAACATGCATATAAAAGAAATGAAATGGAAAAAGGAATAGCAAAAGTTGTTTAATAGATTCATTTTTGTTTATGCAATTTATACATTAGAGCAACCCTTCTTAGGTGAGAGCATAGGAATGAATAGGGTTTGGAATTAAGTAAGTGTTGAGTTCTTTTCAAATGAACCCTACATCTTACTAACTCCTATTCAAAACTATGCTAGTATGAGGAAGAAAGAGAGCCTATGCTAAACATGCTTTTATAATCCATCACATGCAAGCTAATAATTAAGGTATAAGAATAGCACACTTTCAGATTTGATGTTCCATTTATAAATTTTTAAAATACTTTGGATTTAGTAGTGATAATAGCCACTCATATTTTACTTTAGCCAACACATGCACATTTGACATAAAGTAAACAATTTTCATTTTAGAATTTGAAACATGAACTTATGGATGCATAAATCACATGAAATATAACTTAACATGTTGGGAAAAATCTAAAGCAATGCAATCATGTAAACTAACTCACTTTACTTAAATCCTAAAGACATTCTTAAGGGATAAGAAAATTTAGAATAAATCAAAGTGAATTTCAAAATGATTTTTGTTTAATTTAAAGTTTGATTTGATTTTGAAAAGGTGAGATGAGTACACTGTTCCTAACCCATTCCCACATGTGTTTTGTATTTTTGTTTAATTTTCAAATAATTAAATCCATTTTTAAGCATTGATTAGGTTAAGGTATGAATTAAGTGGCTTAATAAACCCTTACCTACTCCACCTTAGAATAATTAACTAAATAATTATAAGCCAATGAGATGACATAAAACCCACAAGGTATTTAAATTTGCAATGCACCTAATAATGAAAAGGCCTAATAAAATTTGGCTCACAATTAAAAGTTAATTAAGCTAAGTGGTTTAGCTTAAGTACTTTTAAAACACCCTTTCATACTTATGAAAGGGGTTTTAATTTCTTTAATTAAACTTAGGCTATTAAACACCTAAGCATCTACCCAAGATAGATTAATTAAGTTCTAGAACTTTTTAGAATTTTAAAAAATTGTTTATGGGATAATTAATGAGTTAACCCTTAATTAAAAGGGGATTAAGGAGAGAAGAGGGGGTTTAGGGAATAGCTTAGGAAAATGCCCCAAAATTATTCCATAAAACCTCTACTCACTAGATCTAACCTTAATCAAACTTAATCATAGGATAAATTCACTAATCATAACTTAATTACCCTTAATTACATGAAAGGGGTAATTAGGAAATGAAATAGCAATTTCCTCAATTAAGGCCTCAATAAATCTCAAGAAAATTAGGGGAGGCAAAGGTCATCCCCTAAAATTAACCCTAAAAATTTGAGATTAATTGATGACTAAAGAGGATACTTAGCTACTAAAGAAAAAAGGGTAATTCAAAATCCATTAAAACCATTTTTAAAATATTCTAGATGAAATTATCTATCCATAGCATTTTTCCTTTTATTTTTTGATTTTTCTATGAAGAGTTATGAATTTTAGAAGATTTAAAAATTAATTAGGTAAAGTAATCCCCGAATCTCACCACGGCGGCGCGGGCGGCGGTGGTCGGGCTAGCTGCCACCATGAGCCACCACTTAAGTGTCACATCGAGAAGGCGGTACGGCATGCTCATATCTTGGTCGATCAAAGATCGGATGGTTGAGGATTCACCCCGTTTAAAATAGATAAAACATTTCAACCACCGTCCATCTAAAATGTGCGGATGGATGGCTAAGATGAGCCAAGTTCTTTCCTGAGGATTAATGGAGACCATCCATGATCCAAGGGGAGATCCGAGCCCGATCTAGCATGGAATCATACAAGACTCAACCCACACCATCTAAGCATGATTACTAACCTATCCAACGATTGATTTCTCATGCAATGAAAATTCCTTTCACAAAGGACCAACACCTATCAAGCTAAGTGGTCAAAAAATTACATACCCACCAAGGTGATCACCTCGAGCATGAGGTAGCTTTGTCTAGTGGAGATGAAGCCCCGCTGTTTCAAGCCTTAGGGTTGAGTGGATCTTCCTATGGACCAACCCCACTTGATCTCCCTTGCGCTTTGATCTAATTGAGGCTCTCCTTACTATGGGAACTCAAATGGATGCTTGGGCAAGTTTGACTTGGTCCTTAGATGAAGAGTGTAGAAGGAATTTGGATGAGATCAAGTGTAGAGGAAGTTGGCTAATCACTCCACCTCTATTTTGCAAGGCAAAATCAGAAGGAAGAATTCTAATCCTCTCTCAAGACCTTGGGAATGCTCTCTGATGGCTCCTAAAGGTTCCTAGGCTCCAATCAAGTGTGAGTGAAGTGAATTTTCATTGAATTACGGGGAGTATATCTCCCCTATGACAATCGGACAGTCGAGCATAGGCTTATTATTTTGGTCCAATAGACCAGATTAGGGAGGTTGTTTAGGCTATTTTGAGTGTGCACATGGTGGTTTGATCCAGTGGAATGCCAACTTCCCATGTGCTAAAATTGAGCTTAGAGAGAATTTGAAGATTCAAGCCATAGGGTCAAGTTTGGTCCATGGGTCATGACCCAAACTCATTGGGTTGGGTGCACCACTCATCACTAAGTCCCCTTGAGCTTTTAGGAAAGCCTCAAGTGATTGTGAAGAGGGTATGACCAAAATACTCGTGGGCTAGGCCAAAATTTGTTCTATGGCCTAGGGGTAAAATGGTCATTTTGCTATCATTTCAATTTGGGTATGTTCGGTATGTTGAGAAAATAGTTTTCCAAGTTTCATTGGATTTGGAATCTATTTGATAGGGGTTGGCTCATGTTGACCCATTTAGGTCAAAATCAAGTTGACAATAGGTCAAATTGGGTCAAACCAAGGTCAAGTTCATATGACCATTTGAAATGTTTTGACGATTTGGTTTGATTCAATTTGGTATAGATTTGGTTTTGGCTCATATGACTTCATTTAGGTCAAATGGGTCAAGTTGACCTATTTGACCCATTTGACCTATTTGGGGTCAAGGGTAGGTTTAGGTTGTTAGTCATATGGAGTGGATTGATATCTTTGTTTCCAATCAATTTGGGTTAAGTTCAATTTTGGCTCAACATGACCCCTTTAGTCATGTTGGTCTAAGGTCAATTGGGCTTGGGTCTAGTTGGCCAATTGAGGCTTTGGTCAAGTTCCACAAGTGATTTGGAATGGACTTGACCCATTGGTTTCAATCATTTGGCTTAGATCAAGTTTTGACACATTTTGACCCTAGTCAAAATGGGTCAAATGGGCCAATTGGCCCGGGTTAGGCTCAAATGTTGTCTTGGTCAAGTTCAAACATAGGTCATGAGTGAACTTAGATCATTGGCAATTTTTTATGGTGGATTTTTGTTAGTTTCATTTTAGGTTAAGTGTTGACTTGGTCAACCCTTAGTTTGACTTGGTTTGACCCAATTTGATTGATTGATCATCCCATGATGATTGTAATCATGATGAGAGGGGTGTTTGAGTTTGGTTCAATCCAATTTGTTTAGGATCAAAAGTTGGCTCATATGGGTACTTTAGGCCACTTTGGGTCAAGTGAGTCTACGTGGGTCAAATGGCTTGGTCAAAACTTGATTTGAAGTTGATTTATCTTGTATATGGACTTATGATTGAAATATAAAATCATTTATAAGTGATTTGAAGTCAAATGGATTTTGATCCACTTGAAAATTTCATATTCAAATGGAGAATAGGGGTCTTGGGTTTGATTTTTGATTTGGGTTTTGATTGTTTGATTGAAGTTTTGACTTATATATGAGCTCATGATTGTATGATTGATTGAACCATTAGAGAAAAAATCAAGGATTTGGCTTGATTTGAAAGTGATTTGGCTAAGTTCAAGATTTTGGCTTGAAAGACTAAGATTTGATTTTGAGTTGATTTGAGTTTGATTTTGAGTGGGTTTGATTGTTTGAATTTATATTTCATTTATATATGTGAATATAAATGAGAAAATAAATTGATCAAGCAAGGTGAAATTTAAGAATTTTTGATTTAAATTTGATTTGATTGATTTATATTTCATTTATATATGAGAATATAAATGAGAATACAAATAAGTTTTGAGAAAATCTCATGAATTTTAATAGGTTTGATCAAAGTTTAGGTTAAATCCATTAATGAAAAATTAAGGGATTCAAGGGAATTTCAAGCATTTTAAATTTGGAATTTAATTTTTTTTTTCTTTGATTTGATTGATTTATATTTATATTTCATTTATATATGAGAATATAAATGAGGATATAAATAAGTTTTGAGAAAATCCCAAGGGTTTGAATTGATTTGATCAAGGTTTAGAGTTGATTTTGGCTAAGTCCTTTAATGGAAAATTAAAAGGACTTAAGAAAATTTTCATGAATTGATTTGGAATTTTGAATTTGATTTGATGGGTTTGAATTTATATTTCATTTATATATGGGAATATAAATGAGAATATAAATGGATCATGAGAAAATCTCAAAAATTTGAGTAGGTAGATCATGATTTTGGTTAAGTCCTTAAGAAAGGGTTAAGGACTTAGGAAATTTGAACTTAGAAATTTTTTGATGGATTTTGATCATGGGTTTCAATCATGGATTTCAATCATGGAGTTCAATCAAGGATTTCAATCATGGAGTTCAATCATGGAATTGATTTGAGTTTGGAGAAAATCAATTAGAATTGATTTAGAGTTTGACTTGAAAGAAGGAAAGTGAGGAATGGCTTAAGCTAAGGGTGGGAGATTTTCTAACACTCCTAAGGCATAACCTATTCCTATGGGTAACTCTTCTAAATCTTCTAGGGCTAGGTGAGAGTGTCCACCTAATCACTAGATGTGTCTTAAGACTAAGGAACTCTTAAAGTCTAAGAGAAGTCCTATGTCTAAGATGGAGGTGTTTAGAGCTCATTCTAAAAATGAGGTCAACAGTGTGTGTGGTTTAATATTCTTTCTAGAGAATGGTTACCTAATGTTTTTTTAATTTACTTGTGTCATAATAAGGGTAAAAGGTTTTATTTATTTTATGAGTTTATTAGCTTTTAATATCCTATGTTGAGTGACTATGATTAATCAAAAGGTTGTATCATTTAGGGATTTCAGGTTAATATATTTTTGGTGAGGCCACTTTGATTTTGGGAAATTATGGTTTGAGCACTTGAGCTAAGGTAAGTATGGTGTTTAAAATGAGAGTGTAAAGAGATACCACGTAGATCTTAGAGGGTACTTAACTAGTGATGAATATAATATCAAGGAATAATATACGACATCAAAAAATATAAATACCACCCTATGATGGAATCAATTGCTTAATAAAAACTCTTATGGCTATGGGTTTACATGAGATTTTTCCCCTGCCTTATATGGATGAAATAAGAAAGGGTTTATTTTAAACTGGGTTATAAGTTTCATACAGGGATAAGCACTCATTGTTAATTATATCTTAGGAGATTTGAATCTCCTAAGAAATCTCTCAATTAAAGTATTCAAGTATTTTCTCTATAGATTTCAAAGTTTATGTCAAGACTACTAAATATGGAAGTCAAATAGGGATTAATTAAGAATATCTCTAAACCAATTCCAAAAAAGATAAATAAGAAGTGCTTTGATGCTAGAATGCATAGTAAGCTCTTCAGTCTATCATATGATTTGGCTTTATATTTTCTAACTTAAGATTATATTTAATTTGAATTGACATCTCATTAGAATGTTAGACTTATATCCCAACAACATAAGATTGTGAAAATGCCTAAAAGGTGAGGACATATGCTTGTAGCAAAAGAAAAAAAAAGTAGCCTAAGATTCTATAACTAATAGTGCTTGAGCATAAGTTAGAACTCGTCCTATTCTAATCGAGGAAGTGTGATACAATGACACGTTCTCACCCAAGAATATGAACCTATTTTGATTCTTATAGACTTATTTCTCACTTAGATGAGCTGCCATTTAACACCACCTATGATTTAAAATCATGTGGCTAAGTCTTATATAAATGCAAGATAGTTAGACTATTATTTATTAGGGAAGGATTCTAAGAACCTGAACTCAATCCTTAAACTCTAAGATCATGATTAGTATGAGAATGCTTCTAACTAATGCAACAAATTTTTTTTCATCTTTCATAGATTTTACACTCATAAATTTAACTTTGGTTTGTGTAGATAAGTATGCCTATATGCATGATGGAATTAAGTTATGAGATAAATCAATGAGAGGAGGTGTTCATCACTCAATAGTGGCTACTTATAATGGTCAGACACTCCCCCGTATCATGCAATGAGTGAAGATCCTCCATATTTAAAGAGAGAAAATCAAGATGACATATGATTATACATTCATCACAAACCTAATTATTTCTAAATCTTTTGGTTGATTGTTCTTAAACTTTAATATAAGATTATGAGTTGTATTAATTTTAGTTCATGTTGATAGTTTAGATTGTGATAGAAAATTTAAGTCTTAAAGAGCATACTGAATCTAGGCCACATACATCAATACAACAATCTTGAAGAAACCTAGGAAAAGCAAGCCATTTCTATTGCATAATTAATGTAAACATACTAATCAAACATCAAATCAAATGGAAATGATAGAAAGGATAGTGCGGCCAAGTTTCATTTTACATCTCAATAAAAAAGAGAAAATGAGCAACGAGCTTTAAGCAAATTCCTTTATATTCAAGGAGAAGACCAAGAAACTTAGTTCTAGGTTAGGCTATATATGGATAGAGCTTGATTGCCCTTTTTAATTTTAATTTTCAAGAAAGAAAGAAGAAAGATGTATAGCCAAGCTCTACCCTTATACAACTTGGCCTATAACTAAGTATTACAAATAGACAATGAGAGTTTTCATCTTCATCTCCATGGTGTGGATGCTTCAGGATTGATAGGCCTCCCAGGTTTATGCTTTCTAGATATTACTCATCATAAATCCCATGGCTATAACTTAGTTCTAGCACAAAATTATATTTGAAACTCTAAGAAAATAAAATCTTAACTATAATTGCAAAATAAAGGTCAACTATAACACACAAACACACAAAGTAGTAATAATTTCATACATTGGGATTGGAACAAGTGGGTTTCCAAGCCTACCTATCTAAATAGGCTATGCTTAGGGGCAACACCAACAAGAAACACCATTAAGCTTAATTTCTATTATAGCCACCCATTTTTAGTAAGCATAGGTCCTACATAAGACAATATTAATCTAATGAATATTGCCCTAATATATAGTCTATGAGCATAGACCTAACATCTAGTCTAAAGCAATACACCATAAAATAAGAAAAATTAAGCAAAATGTCACAACAAAGCTCCAATCTAACCTAAGTCTAAGAATGGCGACCTGTCAATTTAATTTGTGTGAAGACTACTGCGGTGAGACAAAGGTAGGCTTTAAGTGTTTAAATTATAACTTAGGAATGTTGTTATTTTTATTACCAATAGGTAATTTCAATTTAAGTGATTAACAACTTAAGTATGAATTTTAAATTATGATTTTAATTTTGATTCAAGTTGAGCTTAATGTTTCAAAAGCATGAAAAGTTGGATTCCACTTGAGGTAGAACCCATTCCTTTTCAACGCCCTACCCCTAAGTTAAATCTAAAGATGTGAATTTTATAGTTTTTAATCATCTTAATGAAGCATTAAATTCTTATTAAATCTTAAGTTTGAATTAAATCCAAATGACATTATGATTATGTGAGAGGCATTTTAGACTAAAGGCATAAACTATGATTTTCATTATGACACTTACCCAACTTTTTTTGATCACTTTTATACTTTTATTTTAAAATATCATTTTTTATTTGATAATCTAGAAAAATATTTTTTTATTTAGATATCATTTGAAAGATTTATCACTCATTCATGCATTTTTGTATCAAGAGAAATTGATCATTTGCATAAATTACATTTGAATACACATACACTTTAACATTTGCAAGTATGTGTCATTATTAAACTAAAAATATGAGATCAAAATCTCCTTTGTACCACTAGCCTTGCAATCTCGGGTGTCAAACTATATACTCACTAGCTATGTATGAGTATGTATACATGTGTATGCAAATGAATGCAATAATTTAAGTATTTTAATGCTATAAATTTAAAATTAATTTAATTTACACATGTACTTCTCTTTGGATTTCCAAAGGTACTTGTTGTTATTAAACTAGAAATATGAGGTCGAAAGCTCATTCGGACAAACAACCTTGTGATCTTGTGTGTTCAAACTAAATACCTTAGGGATGCATTGATCATACACATAATTACTATGCTTTTAATTACCTTCACTTATTGATTTAAACTTATATATACAAGTGTCATATATAGAAATTAATTTTGAGATTTATTAGTGATAATAGTGTTGACATGATTAACATGACATAAGCTTAGCATTTGAGATTTTAAACATGAATGCAAATAAATATTGATCAAGCACACATATATAAGCTAACAAGGAAAATGACTAAGTGTCATATAGATATGTACTTAAGCCATTAATTTCAAGTCTAATCATATAACCATAACACCACTTACATTTAATTAAGCTTTTTTTACTTAAGATATTTGAATTAAATTGTTTTAAATTTATTTAAGGAGATTAGACACTCTAAATCTATCCTACAACCACTCTCTATTCATTAGGTTATTTAAAAGTCAAATACATTTATGATATAATTAAGGTTTAATGATTATTTAGTGTAATTCAATCCAAAGAGACCCAAAAATTTAATTAGATATAAAATATAAGCCCAATAATTATAAAAAAAATTATTAAACATGCATAAACATAAACAAAACACATTCTAAAAATTCTAGTGCATGTGGGCTTATATTTTATGATTAATTAACTAAATGAGAAAAACTCTAATAAATCATCAATTACACTCAAAATACTCCAAACTAATTGGGGCTTTTGATATCATTGGAAGCTTCTCTATTAGCTAAACATAAAGAGGGCATGATCATGAAATTTGGAAGCCTACATAATTAGTTATGAATTTTTAAGTTCTAGACTTCTTAATGAATAATTAATGATTAATTAACCCAATTAGTATGGATTTTGAGGTTTAATCAGGACTAGAAGTTCCAATTATTATTTTTTTCTTTAGGTGTTCTAATGTTAAGCAAGTGAGCTTGAACACTATAACATTTATTTGAAAATTTCTATTTTTTAATTTATGAAATTTAATTAATTAGGTCATTAAGCATTCAAAAATTATATATCTTAATCCATTCACTTAAATGACATGAAATAATTATACAAGACAGAGAACATCATGGGGAATGTTCCCTAAAAATTTATGCCATTTAAGTGAGTGACTTAAATTTAATTTCAAAAGTACACTTTTAATCAAACCCCCTTAATTACTCTTTATCTAATAGACAAAAATTGATGCTTTTATTTTTTCTAGAATTTTCTTTATTTATTGATTTGAAAGAGTATTTATTTGTATATTTAAAACTTTTATAATTAGTTATAATTTTCAAAGTTTTGACTAATTGATATTATTTAATTAACTCATAATTATTCATTAAGCACTAAATTTAGTGATTTTGATTTAATTATGTTAAGTGAGCTTAATTAAATTCTTTATAGTCTTTGATGTTATTGGAGATGTTTTAAACTAATTTAATGCATTTAGATACATTTAATGATTTTATATTAATTATTTTAATTAAAATATTCTAATTATGCTTCAAAAGTCATATCTTCTAAGCTAGAGCTCAAATGAGTTTGAAATTTTTATGGTAGGTGTGCCTTAGTACTTGATTATTATCTTCAAAATTTTAATTGATTAGACATATAATTTAGATTTAATTAAGAGATTATTATTTTTAATAAAAATTAATTAACTCTAAAATACTGATAAATTTTAGGGTTTTTTATATCATTGAATTTCTCTCTAAAATGTAAATCTACAAATGGGCTATTTGAATTTTTTTAGCTTAATGGGTAAATCTACATGTATTTTCAAAAGTTTAGGTACATTAAGGTAATTAATTAATTTTTAATAAAACATACTCTAATTTAGTGATTTGATTATTTGGAGTGAACCAAAGGGTTTAAGAAAATTTTCTAGGTTTCTTAATGTTTGTTAAAGTGGTCTAGAACATTTGGAGGAGTTTATGCACTTTCCATAATTTATTAATTAATTATTTGCTCAAAATTAGCTAATAAATTAAAAAATTAATAGCCCCTAAACCAAAATTCTATTTGACTTGAAATTTTTATGATAAGTAAGAAATAACATCAAGCTTATTCCCTAAAGAAATTGTTTGATCGGGTTAATATTTTAGAAGCAATTAAGGAAATTAAGATTTCACTAAAACTCAAATTACTTCTAAAATAGTTAAAATTTACTTTTTGAGTTTATTTGATTTATCTTGAAAAGTCAAATCCATAGACGGTTTATTTATAATTTTTTGTTATGCATTTTATTTTATTTATGATTTTTTAAAGTTTTAGGTCAAACTTTTGAGGCTTTTAATCATGGTCATTTGTTTTAATCAAATATGATAAATGACTGAGGGGTTGTCTTTCCACCCCCAAAGCTTGATATTTTGGCAAAGTTCATAAAAATTTGAGTTTTTTTGGCACTAAAATGTTCAAAATTTAAAACATAAGGGAAATCTAAAGTTGATTCCTAGATTCGTTCTAATCTCTTTCACAAAACATAGACACCTATAGTTAATCTAAAGTTTAGAGGATTTATCTCACCAAAGCCTATGTTCGGTGGATGCTAGAAAAATTCCTAAGTCAAGGTGAATTTTATTTGTGGATCTCCTGCATTGCCTCCCATGAGAACAATCCATCATGCACTTGTTGCTAGAAATAGACTAATCTTTGACTTAGAAGCAAAAAGAAGAGGAGGTAGAGGTTTTTTTTTTTCATGTTCAAAAGGTGCGTGTGTGTGTAATTTTAGTGTGCTAAGAAGGAAAAAAAAAGGAAGAAGAGGTGCATAAGAAGACTTTTCCATGTTTTCCCATGTGAATTTTTTTTTTCATGCTCATCTCCTCTCTTTTTTTATTATTGTGTGTTTGACATGCCTTTTTTTATTAAAACTAAAAATTTTATTGGATTTGGAGTATGGGGAGGTGAGAGAATTCATGCTCAATTTAACCTATATTGAGTTGGGTTGAGTTAAGTGAGTCTTGTTTACCAAATTGAATTAGATTAAGTTTTAATTATATTAAAATAACCATTTATAACGCTTATGATTAATTTACTTATTTTAATTTTACTTAAGCCTTGGTCAACTTAATTTGACTGAATAAGTTAAATTAGGTTAAATGCCCAATTGGTCATTTTGGGTTCAATTAGGCCCATTGGACAAATTAGGCCCAAATTGAGCATGGACTAATTTTGAATGAATTGATATAATGATTTTAAGTTTTTAGGTAAGTTCAATTTGATTTGATTTGATTTTGATTAGATTTAATTTGGGGTTGGTGGGGCTCATATGGGTTAATTTGGGTCAAATTGCCAAATTGGACTTAAATTTAGCTTGGATTAAATTTGAATGAGTTGATATAATAATTTTAAACTTTTAAACAAGTTAAATTTGATTTGATTTTAATTAAATTTGGTTTGGGCTTAATGGTGCCCACATGGTTCTATTTGGGTCCATTAGCCCGATTAGCTAACTTGAACCCCAATCAGATTGAGTTTTGTACTTAATTAAGTTTGGATAACCATCCTAAGCTTTTAGATTGATTCAAATTAATTTAGTTTTAACCTAGTTTAATTTAGTTTAATTTAATCCAACTTGGTTTTAGTTTAATAGGATCATAAATGGGTTGATTTATGCTAAGTGAGCCTTAATAAGGTTAATCAAATTTAAAATTTAGTTCAAATGCATCTCATCTTGAGTTTGAGAGTGTTCAGATCAATTTAATCTATTTGGACTAGGTTAAGTCTTAGTGGGGCCCACATTTCCAACCTAATCCAACCTTAGGATTTGTGTTTCATTTGATTTAAGTTTGATGTTTAGACCTCATTTTATTTGGTTTGGTGTTATGCTCTACTTTAGACTTGAATTTGGTGTTTACTTAGTCATTAGGGAGGTGACCTTAGTGCCTAAGTGAAGAGTTCTTAGACTGAGATTGAAAATCTTAAGTACTAAAATAATAATGAAGGATAACCCCACATAAAGTGAGGGCAATAGAAGGCAACCATTATTTTTTAAAGTATAAACATACCCTTCATTTTTGAGAGAATAACCTTATTTTTTGTACAAAATTCTTAGCTATTTTATAGGGTTGCTAGTCTTACTATTGATGTTCCAATTACTATTATGCATTTATTAGTAGATTTTCTTTTATCAGGATGAATTTGTTGCTATACATATAATATTTACCTTAAACTATTATTGGACATATTGATGTACAATTAATTTCTTTTTGTAGTGTAACACTTATCTTCATGCACATAATCTTGTTCAATACTGTGGATTTTATTTTTGCAAATTCATGTTTTAAAATATAAGCATTAGTCATCATATTGGTGATGTACCTTTACTAATCACATGTTGATGATATATGAATGTGCTTATTAGTATAATGATAATTAGGTTGGTATTAAAACCTTTTGTTATAAATAGTCGAATTGATAGGTCCTCAGAGAAATCATTGGATTTCCATGAGATTGGTGCCTACCTTTTCTTATTCAAGGTGTCATAGGAAACTAACTATATATGTATAAATACTTATATATACACATGCATACTTATAATTGGATATTATTAGATAATAATAAGTGACAGATGAGTTATTAGATAGACATAATTGAGCTTATATAATGTGATAATATTTATTATGACATAATTTTGCATGGTTGTAGATACTTTATGCACGTGATCATAAAGTGTATTAGTAACATAAGTTACATAAGCATATATCATTTTTTTACTGAATCACTGTTACTTTAGAATTTATAAATTGATGATATTAGTTTGTTAGTTAATTTTGATCATTGTATCCTTTTAATTATTTATATTACTTGCCCTAATCGCTTTGGTAATTATATTTTAATAAATAGTAGTTATTTGTTGAGTTTGATTAATTAAACTCATTTGTTGTAAAGTTTTTCTATAATAGATTTTATTGGTGCAGTTGGAGGACACACTAGAGGGGCCAAGTTTTTACCTAAATTAATATCTTTAGTATTTTTGAGTTTATGTAGTAGTTTTATCTATTATTGATTCTTTCAAACTCTTACTTAGAAATTAGTTTTATTATTATTGGATGTTTTTCTATTTGTTATTGAATGTTTTTTTTTTCTTGTTGCACTATTTAATGAGTTATATTAATGAAATGAAATATTGTTTATTTCTCTTGTTACTATTAGTATATCATTACTTTTATTGTTTGTGAATTTTCTCTTATGAGTATAAAATAAGTTTTCATTTTGCTTCATCATATCTCATATAACTAGGGTGTATCGTCTTCGAAGTGTTACAATGTATGCTTTCATTCAAAAGTATGAAAACATTCTTGACCTCAACTTGCTTAACCATTTTGTTCTAAAAATATAGACATTTTTTAAACTTCACTCTTTGAAGAATTTATATCTTTTGACTCATAAAATTTATAATATATTATGTTATATATTCTAACTAGCAGATAAAAAAATTGCTAATTCATTACTTTTGCATGCATCATGGCCAACTAAAGTTCTTTAGCATTTTAAGTGAAATTTGGTCATTAAGAGAATGAGAGAAAATCATAAAATAGAGGTCATAAATAAATACTATTAGTTCCTTTAATACACTCTTTCTTAAAATCATTATTCCAATGAAAAGTATGCATCTTCTTCTTATCAATATATGGATGCTTAAATTTATGGAGTGGGTGAATGAAAGGATTATTACCTTTTTACACTCAAATCATTAATAATAACTATGATTCTTGCCACTTTTGTCATTTTTGTATTTGGTGATTCATTGATCACAATTCTATTTGGACAAGTAAGAAATGAATTCTTCATCCATTTCTTAATCCTAGTATTGATACTTGGCTTTCAAGTATTGAGAACATAGGAGCTGGAGCTAGTGTAGAATTTTGAATAAGAGTTCTTATAGTAGAAGCAATAAAAATCAACACAACAACAAAATTGATTTCATCACTAATTGCAATCCTTTTAGTAAAAATTTATTTATGGAACAACAATTTTTGGTTTCTCTTATTTGATGCTTCTATAGATGGAACTCTTGTTGTATTCTCTCATTTATCTCAAAATTGTATAAGTTTGAAATCATTAGGGATTGTGTCAACAATAATTAAGGAAATTATTTCAATTACAGAACAATAAATAATGGGTACATAGTTTAAAAAAAACTTAATTTTTAATGCCAAGTCTCACCTATTCATTGCCTCATGTTCATGCCTTTCTAATGGTTTTCCACAAGAGAGAAAATCATAGAAAGCATACTTTTGATAAATGTACTTGGTTATCTTTATATCCAACCCTTGGCTAACTTGATAAAAAGCACTTTAATTTTCAATCCTTCATTTTTTTTCTTTGAACCATGTATTTATAAACTTAAAAAAAAAGAGAATAAAATACAAGCATCTTTGAAAGCTTTTATGGTGATTATATATTAAAAAAGGTGATACTCCAATCTACATGCATCTCCAAAAAAAAAAAAACCTTGAAATATTACTTGTCATATAAGAATTGAAGTTGAATTCAAGTTTTATCAATACTTTTGGTAAGAAGGAAACAAAGAATAAGATCTTAATTTTTTTTAGAAAAAAAAAAGAGGGAACAAAAATGGAAAACTTCAAAATGCATAAAAAAAATTCTTAAGCCATAAGGGCTTCAATCATAAAAATAAAGTATGATGTTTTGACTAGTATTATGGTCACATCTCAAACTCACTTGATTGCTTTAATGCCAAATAAGAAGAATAAAATAATTATTATTTTAAAATATTTTACTTCATTAAAAATAGTTCAAATGATAAATAATTGATCATAAAATACTACAAAAGTCCAATTTCATACTAAGTATGGTTTTTAACTAAACACCACTTCTTTATGAAATCAACTTCATGATTAAAGATGACTTCATATCAAAAGATCATCTTCCATAAAATATGGCTATGCATAGAAAATAATAGGATAACAAGTTAGATCTAAGATCAATACTTTATTTTCAATAAGAATACAAATATAGATAGAAAAGAGACATTTCTTAACATGACAACATGGTAATAACAAAATGCTAAAATGAGGATAGAAAATAAAACAAGTCTTTGAATAAATTTCTCAATACTTTTAATTTTATTTGACAAACATAACATATAAACATGAAGAAGCTAGCTCACCTTAGTGTCTTTTAGAAATTTCAGTACTAAAAAGAAAATTAAAATTCTAGATTAAACTAACAAACTAGTGCCATATTTGATCAGTGGTGCAAAAAAATCATGCATAAGAAAGAACCAGTTAGTCTTAGATTACACAATAATCTTTTTCATCCAAATTCAACTTCTATCAATCTATTAAAGTACATCCTAAGTAATTTCATAAGACAAAATAACAAGAAAAGTAAGCACTTGAAGTTTTAAATTTAAGTTAAAGCTTATATAAGGGGCTCATTGATAAATCCAAGAAAAAAACTTGAGATTAAGAACAATTATATAAAAAGCTACATTTTTTTATATTTGTTATTATTATTTTTATTTGTGATCAATCCCTATAGGTTTTTTCCTCTTTATAGTTTTCTTGTATTGCTCTTTATGAGCCTTTAGTTTGTAGGATTGATCTCTATTTGGACTTTGTATTCTACTTTTCAAATCAATAAAATCTTTGATGTTTGCTTAACAAAATAGAAAAGTAATCACTACATTTAGCATTTATTTTAAATTATTAAACTAACTACCTTTACTATATATATATATATATATATATATATATTTAAATATGAGGAGTTTTTCAATAACATCAGCCCTCTCAAAGTTAGTGCATGCTTGGTTGAAATTCACAATATCTTTATTTAAAAAAAAACTTAATAATCAAATCTTTGAGTAAGCTTAATTGTGCTCTTTCTCACCTTAATATTAATTACAAAAAATAACATTTCTCAGTGATTAGTCTTCTTACTAACTTCTACATCTCATTTAGTGAGGGTTTGATGGAGAATTCCTTGTTAAAACCTTTTTTTTTTCCATTGAAAGAGCTTAAGCCTTCTTAATTAACTCTTTATTGAAGTAGTGTTAAAAACATGACTCTTGGAATTTAGGGGATCCACAAATTGATTAAGATTCAATGACTTATCTAAAAAAATTTGAAGTTGAGGCTCATTTGTATAGTAACTAAATTTAAAGAGTTATAATTCATAAAAAGTATTTAAATTAGAATTCATTATTTTTTAAGGAGTAGAACGTACTGTAATATAGATTTCTTTTGCAATGCATATGTGTTCACTCATAGTGAACCAAAAAAAAAAAAAAGATTTAATTAAAGCCACCTCAACAATTTAGCTCATACTAATGGTTATGGATGAAGTCTTGTTGGTAACTTTTTTCTCATTTGTGATTAAGTATTAGTCTTGGTAGGAAGGAAAAGATTGGAAAATGTTATTGTATTAATTAATACCACTTGATTAGTGGAACTTAGTAGGTTCACTCTTCACCTTCTTTAAAGAAGGTTACAACAACTACATAATTTTATTTAATTCCTCAGCTTGCATCTTTTTCTCTCTTATGATTTCGCACTATAATGAAACTAAATTTTGGGCTGGAGATGTCTTATGCTCATCACTTTTTTTTTATCTTAATTAAAAGATATTATTAATTTTAAAAAAGGGCAAAAATAGAAGTGCTTTGTATTGAGCCCTTATGAAAAATATTTATAAACTTTCCAATGATGATGAGATGTGTACAAAAGAAAGTAATCAAATTAGTATAAAATCATAATCACTGTGCTAGCTCATCAAGGTTGAGTTATGTAAATTTTTTTATTTATTCTTTTATGATCTTCTAAAAGAGAGAAATGAATTATTAAATGAATGTACTTCAATAATCATCTAGGTCATGTTAATTAACATATTTTGTTAATATAAATATCATTTAATAACTCATCAGTACTTGAGACATTTTGTCAAAATCTTTAACTCACTAAAAAAGAATTTTTACTCACTAATTCACTTAAATATACTCCCATTTATGTTATGTTCACTTAGAGAAAGGATATGTTTACCTATGAAACTTGATAGCTAAACCTTTCAATTCATCCAAAGCAACATACCTACCCAAAGTAAGTTCTCCAAAAGATGACATTGAAAGATATGCTAAAAGACCTAATTTAATGGCTTTTCAAATGAGCTAAGGGATTCACTATTAAAAATCCATTGCAAAGATGTTATCATGAATGTGGAATTCATCAATATCAAAGTACTTAAACAAATATCATTTTGGAAGACTTAAACATTTTTATAGTACATATTATTATGTTTTACTATTCAATTCAACTTCTATTACTCAATTGTTAGGATTCTCTCTTAGGCTTTATTTATGTTTGTTAGAAAGATTCTAAGATCACCCATAAATATATGTTGATCTATCAAGTCCTACTTGATCCGCGGTCCATACATCTTATATTTCACCATCACATTTCATAAAATACTTAACTTTCAATCCATAAATTGATTTGTCGATTATTAACATTACAAAATTTTAAATATAGATTGATATGAATTCTTGTGTTATAATTCATTTAAAATATTGTATATAAAGATATAGAAGATATAGGCACAAGTAATCGTTAAGAGAGAAAACAGGCAAAGAGCTATAGGAACAAAGAGAAATCTTTTATGAGTGATAAAATTCTTCTAGTTAAGGAATTACAGTCCATATATTTGAGCTAACTTTATTTATTAAGTGGGAGCTTTGGAGTTAGAATTAATATTGTTGTGATCCTACGACAAAGAGGGTTATTTTATATGACTCATATTCCTTATGAAAAGTGAGCATATTTCAGTAGTAAGTTCCTTAGGATTCTTGCCAGAAATCATTCAAAATAATGTATTTATATGAAAGGAGGCATATTTAACATTTGAAATCCTAACAGTTAATTAACTGCACAACTTATATCGATCAAGAATCTGTAACAGTAGAACTTTTCCGATTTACCTTCAGTGAATATATTTACACTACACTTCTTCGGCGCCGCTATTTTGCACTATAAATGATACTCTTTGGAATTTTTTTGTCTCAGTTCTTTCGTGGGCGCGCCGGAATTCTGCACTATAAATATTACTTTTTTGGATTTCGCCTGGTACCCTTTTCAGATATTTTGATTTTTTTTTCACGCTTCGATTTCTCCGTCCTGAAGCTGTCAATGGATTGAAGGGATAAAGTACGTTGAAGCTCTATGTCAGATAGCAACTAGAGGAGGATAATCTTCAGATTTCTTCCTCTCTCTGTGTTCCTCTCTTTAAACGTTAATCCTCAGTGCCACTACGCGCCAAAACCTTGACATAAATACTGCCGACGATGCCCCTGGGAAAATTTCAAACATCCAGTAAGGAGGTCTTTCAGTTTTTCTTGTTTTGGCTTTGTGCTTGTTTGATTTAAGCTTGGATTTAACGCCGATCTGTATATAAATTGTAGCTGGGAGGGAAAGGAAGGCGGAGAAGATGTCGGAGAGAAAGGAGGGAGGTTTCGATTGCCCTTATTCTTCGAATCCTTACCATGATTGCTCTGAATTCTGTTTTGAGAAAGCGTCAGAGAAGCATCAGGAGGAGGGAAAAAACCCAGGTTTGATTGATTTGTTTCGTTCTTTGTTTGCTTTGTGAAACTTGTGTTTTGAATTGTTTCGAAATTCATAGGAATTCTATCAAATCTACATGGAAAATACTGTGAATATGTGAAGTAATATTTCAGTTGACAGGTTAAAAAGGAAGCTATTTTTAGTATATCGCTGTTATTTTGTTCAAAATAAGCTTCAACCTGATTTGAAGTATGAGGGAAACTGCCATGCGCTATTCTATAAGATGTTTAGGAATGATTCTGATATGAGTCCATATCCCCAAATCAACAACATAAGCAAAAGGGATAAAAGAAGACCAAGTTGGCTAAAGGATTTTACAAATATACCAAAATATAACATCAACAGAGTAAATTATACGCCGCAGAGAGAATAAAGAATACAATTACAAAACGAATTTAACAGGTTTTATAACAACAGAGAGCAGGAAGATAAAACACTTTACAGCAACAACATATAAGATCCAAAGAACTGCACTATACTAAAGTCCATAATAAAATAACCGCCAATAACAAATTACAAGCCACTAATATCCGAACGACGTAAGAAAGAACTTAGAATATAATGTAAATTAGTATAAAGCATAGAAGACAGAGATCTAAGAAGAGCATAAAAGGACTATAAAGATCGAGAAAAGCAGAGGATCGATAAAATCTTTCAAGAATCTCCTCCTTCCTGGTCTTCCGCCTTCTCCTCCTTCCTCCCAATATTTCCTAGCCGGAATAGCCCAAACCGGGAACGCCGACCATCTTCTCTCTGAACCCCTTCTTCTCTCGAACTCCCTGGGAACTCAACGCTCGAATGGCCAAATGGCTCAAGTCTCAGCCTTTCCAAAAACGAGAAACTTCTCCCAAGATTCATCGATGGCGAGATCGGTACACCGATCTCCTTATTCAATCGACGCAAACATAAGACACATCAAGTCCTCCGGCCCCACGTAATCCACTAAACAAATCGACGGGAAATTACCTATCTCCGCACAAGCAGATCCGGGCTGAGACGAACTCCAACCCCATCGACGGCTCAAATCAAGAATCAGGAAAAACACAATCCGAGTGCTAGATCCAACGGCCAAGAGGAATAGGCGCGATCCAACGGTCCAGAAAGCACCCGATCATTCCCACTGTAGCTACTCCACTCAGCCGGGTTCATTCCACTCAGAGTGAGTTAACTCACTGAACCAGACCCGATTGACTTGGGCCAGACACAATTATCGAATTGGATTCAACCCAAGAAATTGGATACATATCATTTCCTGACTACTTCACCACTAAAAAAATGGCGGAAGAGAAAATGACAAGACCATGATGAGTGTAGAAGACTTAATAAAACAGATGAACAGATGTCTTCAATCACTTCTTAAATGAGAAAGAAGAATATTATCTTCTATAAGAAAAATTGGAAAACAATCATCAAGACTATCAACGGGTATGTACCTCTCAATGCGAAAATTCTTTTCCAAATAGACAACAACCACAACACAACAATAGACCTGTGAAAGTAGATATGCCAAAGTTCAATGGAGAAAACCCGAGGTTGTCAAAAGCGTAATTTTTTCGATATTATAGCTATCGAGGACGAAATTCTTAATTGCATCTGTTTATGGATGGACCAAAGATTAATGGTATCATCGATGGATGCACCTAAATAAACAGATTTATGGACACAATTCAAAGAAGATCATTCAAAGATTTGGTCCATCTATCTGAGATTTGAGAGGAGAATTGACTAAATTATAATGTAAATCTACAGTCGAGTTTTATAATGAATTTGAGAACTAGCTAATCGATTTTAAGTATCCCACCGAATTTTTTACAATGTTGTTTTGAATTTAAGACATGATATCAAAAGGGAAGTAAGAGCACTAAAGCCACCCCTACAAAGAAGCCTTCCAGCTTTAAACTTATGGAAGACAGGCTAGCTGATGAAGTTAACATGACAAGAAATTATAAAACCACTCAAACTCAACCAGTTAAACAGCCACAAATCTACCAACCACCTTTACTGCCCACACCTTCAGCATTTCACCAGAGCAATATTATGACCAACAAACAAAACATTCCAATAAAGAAATTAACACCAACACTAGTTAGAAGAAAGAAGAAGAAAGGGATTATATTTTAACTGTGATGAAAAGTATCACAGAGGTCATATCTAAATATCCAAACTGTTTGCATTAATGGTGATCAATGAGGATCAAGAGCAATACATACAAAAGGCGAACTAACCGCAAGTAATACAAGAAGAATTTTGAAATCGCCTCAATGCATTTACGTCGGCCTAATCCTAGAACTTTAAGATTACAAGGAGAAATATAAAAGTACAAGTTCTGATGAATAACTCACAATTTCATTCAATCAAAACTAGAAAATTTATTGACTATAAAGTAACACTGCATCGAGTTTTCAAGTATTAGTAGAATGAAAACTTTAAAATGTTCGGAATATGTTCTAATATTCTCATACAACTACAAGGAAATACTTTTACCATCGCATTCTTACCCAGGAGTAGATGTAGTTTTGGGTGTTCAATGTAGAACAATTGAATTTCATTCAATCAAAACTAGCAAAATTTATTGACTACAAAGTAACACACGCTTTTTTCAAGTATTAGTAATGGGAAACTTTAAAATGTTCAGGAATATGTTTTAATATTCCCATACAACTACAAGGAAATACTTTTATCACTAATTGCTATCTGTTACCCATGCAAGGAGCAGATGTAGTTTTGAGTGTTCAATCGCCAGAACAATTGGGTGAATGTACAATTGATTATAAAAAGCTGACTATGAAATTCTACCTTAATGACAGATTAATACAGCTACAAGGGGATACAGCCTCTACAATGGACAACATTTCATTCCATCAGCTCACAAAATTGCAGCAAAAGAATGAAATAGTTTTATATTTCCAGATCACGAAATGACAGGAAAAGCAGATTCATAAAAGATTTCGAACTTACGGAGGGATATAAGTATTATCCCAAGAACTATTTCAAAATCGAGCTTACCTCCAAGAAGGGATATAGACCATCAGATCCATCTGCCACCTGGAACTCAACCAGTGAGGGTAAAAAATTACAGATATCCACATTTTGAAAACGTAAATTGAAAACTAATTAAAGAAATATGTGGCATAATCGAGAAAGCATCGACTCTCTTCTCCAAAGATCGCTAATCAAAAGAAAGATGAAACTTGAAGATTTTGTGGATGTGAGCCTCAATAAAGTAACAATACCTGACAGATTTCTATCCCTACTCCTGAGGAACTTATGGATGAATTATATGGAGCTATAATATTTTCAAAATTGGACCTAAGGTCAGGTTATTACCAAATCAGAATGGCTGAAGAACAAATTTATAAAACAGCCTTTAGAACTCATGAGGGACACTATGAGTTTATGGCAATGCCATTTGGACTCACAAATACACCATCAACATTCCAAGCTTTAATGAATGCGACTAAACCCTTTTTAAGAAAGTTTGTCTTGTTTTTTGATGATATCCTTATATATAGCAAGACCGGAATTACATCAAAATCATCTCTAAAAGGTATTGGAACAACTCAAAGATTCAGCTTATCGCCTAAATGTTCATTTATACAAGACAAAATTGAGTATTTAGGACACATATTATCTGACAGGATAGCGTGGATCCAAAAGATTCAAGCGATGACAAGCATGTGATTTTTACCCAAGTCAAAAAGAGTTAAGAGGATTTTGGGTTTAACTGGCTATTATAAAAAATTTGTTAAAAACTATGTAGCCATTGCCTCTCCACTAACTTCTATGTTAGCCAAACAACAGTTTCAATGGACAGAAGAAGCAAAAACATCCTTTATCAAATTAAAACAAGCAATGACATCACTACCAGTATTAGCTTATTCAAATTTTGCTCACCCTTTTATCATAGAAACAGATGCATCTGCACGAATCGATTGCTCTAATACAAAATAGTTATCCTATTGCTTATTTTAGTAAGAAGCTCTCACCATCTTTACAAAAAACATCAACATATGCAAGAGAGTTGTATGCTATAACGTAAACAAGAGTAAAACAATATTTGTTAGGTAATAAATTTACAATCGAATAGATCAAAAGCATAAGAGAGTTAATAAAGAACAATTCAAACTCCTGAACAACAAAGATTTTTAATCAAACTCCTAAGATATGACTACACTATTGAATATAAATCAGGGATTACAAACAAAGCAACTGATGCATTGTCAAAAGCGTTATATGAAGAAAGCCATCTTGATAAAGCGAAAGATTTATGTCACTATCGCCTATATACTCAAAATTCAACAATATTTTGCAACAAATCACGAGGAAACAAAGGTTAGTTAACTACAGAATCGCAGGAAAATATCTGACAATCCAGAATTATTTCCTAATTACAAAATGGTGAATGGGTTAATACAGTATAAAGATAGGATTGTCATAATCCAAAATTCAGAAATCGAAACAGATATAAAGAGAACTACATTCAACACTAGTAGGAGGTCATGGGGGAATTCAGAAAACTTTAGCCAGAATCACTTAACAATTCTACTGGAAGCATATGAAAAAAGATATTAAACACTTTGTATTAACCTGCCATATTTGTCAACAAGTCAAATATGATACTCAGAAGCCAGCAGGACTACTACAGCCTTTACCTATACCACAAGCCATTTGGGAGGAAGTATCAATGGATTTTATTACAGGACTACCCAAGTCTAATAATAAAATAACTATATTAGTAGTGGTTGATAGACTATCAAAATATGCTCACTTCTCAGCCATACCAAATAATTTTAATGCCTTATATATCTTCATTACGTCATTGTTAAACTACATGGCATACCCCAGGAATAATCTCGCAGATCCAATCTTTATGAGCAATTTTGACAAGAATGATTTAGTTAAGTGGAACCACACTAAAATACAATGCATACCATCCTGCAGATGGACAAACAAGTAACTAGAATCTAGCAATATCTAAGGATTTTTGTATTAAAACACCAAAGATGTTAGCCTCTCCTCAAAATTCTCATATAATACATCAATTAACACATCCACAAAGAAAACTCCTTTTCAAATTGTATATGGCAGACTTCCTCCTTCAGGAATACATTACAATGAGAAGACAACTACCAATACGTAAGTAAAGTTATAAACAGAGGGACATGATGCTACAACTAATTAAAAAAAACTTACAGGAAGCCCAAAACAGAATGAAGCAAATAACTGATAGACATAGAAGAGAGCTTCAATTTAAAGTAGATGATTTGGTTAGTTAAATTACGCCATATAGACAAACTTCACCACTAAAACCAAGATACAAAATTGCAAAGAAGATACTATGACCTTTCAAAATCTTACAAAATAGGGACTAGCTTATAAAATAGAGTTGCAAACAAAAGAATACATAATGTATTTCATATATCTAGGCTGAAGCAATACAGACAGGACTCTACAATACACCCACCAAATTATCAATAATTCGAGATGGTGATGCTAATCGACCTATAAAATTCCTGGATCACGATCAATCCTAAAGGAGATCAACAGAAGAAGCATTAATACAATGGGAAGGGTTACTACCTGAGGCTTCTAGAAGAAGAAATAAAGAATATTTTCTTGACTTTGACCGGAGGACAAGGTCAATATTGGGAGGAAATAATGATATGAGTCCATATCCCCAAATCCAACAAGCAAAGGGATAGAAGAAGAGGAAGTAAAGGATTTTACAAATATACCAAAAATATAACATCAATGAGATTACATTGCCGCACTGGAGAGAATAAAGAATACAATTACAAAACGAATTTAACAGTTTTTACAACAACAGAGAGCAGTAGGATAAAACACTTTACAGCAATAACATATAAGATCCAAAGAACCAGACTGTACTAAATACAAGTCCATAATAGAAATAACCGCCAATAGAACAAACTACAAGCACCACTAATATCCGTAATGTGAAGCAAGCAACGAATATAAAGTAAATTCTGAAGCGTAGAAAGCAGAGATCTAAGAAGAGCATAAAAGGACTATAAATAGAGATCAGAAAAGCAAATAGAGGATCGAAGAAATCTTTCAAGAATCTCCTCCTTCCGGTCTTCGATCTCTCCTCCTCCTCCTAGATTTCCCACGGTGACTTTTGAATAGCCCATCCGTGGAGCAGACCATCTTCTCTCGAACCCCTTCTTCTCGGAACTCCCCAGAACTCCCGACGCTCGAATGGCCAAATGACTCAAGTCTCAGTCCCAATTCAAACGAGAAACTTCTCCCGCAAGATTCATCGAGGTGAGATCACATCGATCTTCTTAGCTCAATCAAACGGCCAGCAAACATAAGACGCATCAAGTCCTCCGGTCCCCGACACCTGTAATCCACTAAACAAATCAGACGGAAGGAAATTACCCTATCTCCGCGCCCTCGAAGCACAGATCCAAGGGCTGAGATGAACTCCAACCCCATCGACGGCTCAAATCAAGAATCAGGAAAAACACAATCCGAGTGCTAGATCCAACGGCCAAGAGGAATAGGCGCGATCCAACGGTCCAGAAAGCACCCGATCATTCCCACTGTAGCTACTCCACTCAGTCGAGTTCATTCCACTTAGAGTGAGTTAACTCACTGAACCAGACCCGATTGACTTGGGCCAGACACAATTATCGAATTGGATTCAACCCAAGAAATTGGATACATATCAGATTCCTATGATTTTGAGCATTAAAAGATTAATTGAATTTTGATAGGAATGACTTTCATTTAATAATGTCTTGGGGAAATGAACAGCACACATTCTCTTAATTAATTCTCTAAATGATTCTTTTGTGTTTGATTAGGATACTATACTTTATGAAATGCTTCACAAGTTCACTTTGCTCACACCCAACAACTCTTTTGAGAGTTTGGGCTATTATTTATCTTATTTTTCTGGTGATTGTGTCACACTACTTAGCAATGATAAAGCAAGTGTAACATAAAATTGAGGATTATTGCGTGTTAGAAATGTGGGATTGAGAAGTATTGTTCATACTCGATAATGATAGCTCTAGATCACACTTCTTAGTTTTATTTCAACCATTTTCTTTTGAAGCTTTTTGAAGTCAAACATATCTTGTCCTAAAAAAGAATACATGTTATACACAATATAGCTTTAGAAACACAATTCCTCAAAATTTAATCAGGAATAAGTCGCCTTCTCATGGGCGAATTGTGCCTTCCTAATGCTAGTCATCTGCTAAGTGGATGTCTAGGCCAATTATTTTCTTCTTTTTTTTCATTTCTTTATATTTCTTTTTATAATTGAACCAAGTTTGCTTTTGATTTCAAGTCATTTTGACACCATTTTAAATAGCCTTTAGTAGAAGATAAATTATTACGTGCGGAGTCCGGATGTAGCTTCTACATCCGGACTCTAATAACATAGCTCTATGTGGCACTCAATATACAACTACTGTGTATTGGCTAGAGAGTGCTATGTATTTATTGTGAAATATTGTGCATTGCTTGTATATATATACTATGTATTACCTTGCATTTAATATTATATCAATACACAATAATACACAATACTTTACAGCCAATACACATTAGTTGTGTATTGACTGAGCACCACATGATGATATGTTATTAGGGTTTAGATGTCGAGCTATATCCGACTCCATGCATAATAATCTCTCTTAGTAGAAATGTAAATCTTTGTGAACCCTGCTCCAAAGCAACATGTGCTGAATCAGGATTATAAAATAAAATAAGGCCATCTCAACTGGTTACCTCCTGCTTGTTCCAAAAGCTATTTTTCTTATCAAAATGTTATTTAAAAGTGCCACTTCCATCACTATTCATGCCATGCCCTTCTTTGATTTGTGTAAAATTCTGGACCTTTTTATTAATAGTGACACTGCTGTATCCAGTGCAAGACAAGGAAATGAAGAAGGTACAGAGAAAGGGTGTGACTCCAACTTCCTCAAAGGCACTCAAGTCTTTCAACTCGTGTTCTGGAAATTTCTTTTCGATGAACTCCAGGTCATATCATGGTAAAAAAGACTCAGTTACAGCCTCTTTCTATCGCCCTATTTATATTATTTAACCTTGTTAAATGTTCCTCATTAGCTAGAATATATAGATTTTGTTCTATCTTGAAACGCAGAGTTGTTCATTCCAATTGCTTACAGATCCTACTAGTAATCCCTTAGTGTTATAGTCTTGCAGCTAGGTGAACCTGATAAAACGTTTCAAGGGAAAGAGTATTAGGATCGAAAACATTAAAGGTGTTGTATGGGATATGGAAATTTCTTAATATATCAGAGTTTTCATAAATGTAAACTCATTAATATATTTTTTACTTTCAGCTAGAATTATGAAAATGAAAACTTGAACTGAGACCACTGAAAAACATGCATCCTATTTTTTTCTTAATTTTTTCTAAGTGTGTGAGAGAGACAGAATGGTGGAGTGGGTCTCTCCATCAGATTAATATATAAATGAGCACCAAAAAAAAAAAAACTCAGATTTTCCCTCATCTCATTGCCAATATATTAATTTTATTTCAGGGAAGATGGTTAAGGGAATGTGGCTTATCACAGATAGGAGCAGTGTACATCCTGACTGTAAAAATGCATCCAATCCTTACCACAAATGTGCTGAATATTGCTTCAATAATGTCTATAATAGGGACCAGCCTGGTCAAGGTAAGCCACATGTTACACTTGTACATATTTAATAATGATATTCTAATCAATGCATTATTTCAGTCATGAAGCTAAACAGTCTAGAGGGAGATAAGGCATTCAGCACTAGAGAGAGAACAAGCCTGCAATCTCAGTGCATATATGCATCAATTCCTCAGCATGAATGTACTGAAGTCTGCTTCCAAAATGGGCCAGATAATAACACACGTGAGGATGGTGAGATAAATTATTCTATTTTGTACCTGTTTCATGTTTTTCAACAGTTGAAATGATATTCCATGAAGCATAAGTGAATATGGTTGACTTAACCTTCGCCTTATCATTCTTTTTCTTTTATTCTGGCTGATATCTATTCAAGTTTGCAAATGGAAATAATTTCTTTCACATCAATGATTTTTCTCCTCTCCAGTTAATATATTTTGCAGAGAATTCCATTGATGTTTCTACTAATACTGATAAAAGCAGTCCATTTCCGATCACATATACCATAAAGGTTTTGAATGCTGCTTTTAGAATGGCCCTTTTGTTGCAAATGCTCATATTATTTGCAATTATGTTAACAGTTGCAGCTTTGGTTCCAAAGGAAGAAATCAAAACAGTAGTAGCTGCAGAGAGTGGAGTGAAGCTTGAGTGCAAAGATGCATCCCCATTCCATATATGTGATGAATATTGCTTCCAAAATCTTCCTGAGGACCATGATTTGCAAGGTAAGCAACAATTCTGCATTCTTTCCTGTATGTTATTATCCATAATGTATATTATTTAAGTATCATGAAGTTAAATGAAGATAAAAGTAGTAGCTGTCCCTGTGTAACCCATGAATAAAGCCCCAGTATAAAAATGCATCAGAACCATATCAAGATTATGCTGAATACTGCATCCAGAATGTTTATTAGTGATAACATGACCAATAAGCAATTTCAGCTATGATGAAGGCAAAGGAAGAAAAAAAAGTTGTTGCCATCCTGCAAAGAGAAGTGAATTCAAGCAACGAAAATATATCAGATTCATATATCGAATATTGCTTCAAAAATGACCCTAAGAAGGACCAGCCTGGGCTTGGTAAGCCATCTGGTTTTTCGTTTTTAATTATTTTTTAAAATTTTCTATTCTTCGTAGTCATACAAAACTATTTCAGCTGTCAAGAAGTCCACAGAAGAAAATAAAACAGATCTCCCCGGAGAGATATGGGTGAATCCTGAGTGCCAATTTGCATCAAACCCATACCATGCATGTGCTGAATACTGCTTTGAAAATGCCTCTGAGAGGGAAAGGAGTCGACATGGTAAGCTGGTGTTCATCCTTTTCAAATTCTCTAACTTAGATTATGATTTCCAGAAACTTACAGTATATTATTTTAGGTAAGAAGCTAGGAAGTTCAAAGAAAATGGCCAGCAATAAAGAAACAAGTGTGCACCGTCCATGCAAATTTGCATCAAACCCATATCATGAATGTGGTATAGACTGCTTTCAAATTGAGCTTGATTGGAACAAAGCTGAAAGAGGTTAGCTATTCATAGCCTCATTTTCTCCCCTATATTCACTATTCTTTCGCCTAACAAATAAAATTATTTCAGCTAGCGTGAAGTTAAAGAAAATAAAGTAGTTATTCTCGGAGAGAGAGGAATTGATCCTAAGTGCCAATTTGCATCAAATCCTTACCATGAATGTGCTGAATACTGCTTTCAAAATGAACCTGAGATTAAAAAGCGTGGACCTGGTAAGCTTGTGCTCATTCTTTCATGTTATCTGACTTTGGAATAGGATTTTCAAATCTAACCAATGTATTATTTTTAGTCATGAAGCTAAACAATCAACGGGAATCAAAGAAAGAAGTCAGCAATAAAAAGGCTACAAATATTCACCCTCGTTGCAAATTTGCATCAAACCCATATCATGAATGTGATGCATACTGCTTTCAAAGTGAACTTAATCAGAATCTAGGTGAAGGAGGTTAGCTACCTACATGCAGTGTTTTTTTTCCTTTTAATTTACTGTTTAACTGCATGTTACCTCTAATTTAATGAACCAATGCAGTCACAGAATCTAAAGAAGGAAAGAAAGAAACTAGTTATGCACTGAGAAGTGTTGTTAGCACTAAGTCCAAATTTGGATCAAAATCATTCCACAAATGCTCTGAATACTGCTCAGGAGAACACCCAGAAAAGGATCAGCCTGTGGAATGCATTCCAGGTTCTAAATCTCTATTCAAAGAGAAGTTCGCATGTTGTTCAACTACAAAGTTTTTTTAAACTATTAGTTTCTCATGCAGTTATTGCAGAGGAGAAGAAGAGAAATTCATCCAGTGAAAAGAGAGATCATCTGATCATGGATAAGAGCACCGTCAACTTGGAATTTGTAGAAGCATCAAAGCCAAATTATAATAATGTCGAATCCTCTATAGGAACAATTATTGCGGATCAAATAGAGAAGAGCAGGATGGACTCCAAATTTGTAGAAGCATCAAACCCAGGAATCACCATACAGGCTATGACTAAAGACCTGATGCCAGGTATTCTACTGAATTTTGTTTTTCTTCTGTTTTTTTTCAAAATATTTTTATTGTCTTACATTATCTCATAATTGTAACAAATTTTATTAATAATCAAAAGATGTAGAAACGAAGATTACAAGAGAGCCTTCAGACGTGCAGCAGCCATTACAATTAGATGCATCTGATTTATTCTTTGAATGGGCTAAATATTGCTCCAAGGATGAAGCTGCTGAATTCAAAATAGTTATGCAAGGCATGACGTTGAAAATTGTTCTAGGATTTTCCTTTCTTTTGTAGCTGTTTTACCTAGCAACCTTATTTATCTTTTCTTCTTTCTTATAGCAGAAAGGAGAGCATTTGAAGTAAAGAAGGCCAAGACAATGATAAGTTGAAACGCTATGATTTATCAGATCTTGAGAAGGTTAAAGCTGAAGGGAGCTTGCAACGTTCTCTCCCCATCTCAATACTCTTTTCTGTATTTCTCGTTGCTCTTTTCAAATGGACAGAAATGGTTCTCTCCTTAGCTATGCCTTCAGAAAGGAGAAAGAGTAGTGGAAGGGTGATGCATAAAAAGCATATTGACTCCAAATAAAACAGTTCGTGATCGATCTCACAAATGCTTTTAATAGTGCTTCCAAGGAATGGATGAAGAAATAAATTAAATCGTGGGGGAGCATGCATGCCTGCATATTTCGATGATTATCTCATCATGGGCTGTGTATTTTTTTGTATTGTTTTTTATTATTTTAATTTTTTTTTACTTAATATAAGTTGTTTTAAGGTGTTGGTATAATTGTTGTGCAAGGAAATCTTGTTATGAAAGTTGAAAGGGATTTTCTTGGAACAATACTTATGGTCCCATAAAATTTTTTTTTTTTTTTTTTGAATTTAAGCTTTTTTTAATCATGATTTAATTATTTATTTTATTTGTTTATAAATAATAATAATTAGGATATTCAATTCATCCTTCACAATGAGTAAAGGCACCAAGAATTGAGAGAGGGAATCAAATGATTGTGCAATGAACACTTTGAACTTTAGTTGCAATCCCCCTCATTAAAAAAAAATTCTCTCAATAAACACAATATAGAAGAAGTTAATTTAATAATTAAATGTATACAACTACACACAATTGTAAATGATGTAAAATATTAAGTTAAATAAACACATTATAAGAGCTCGAGCAAAAGCTCAAGATAATGCCAATGTAAGTGCCAAAGTAAAAACCTAATTAAGATCTATCATAAAGACAACTCAAGAAAGAATTTATTGATTATTATTTGAATATTAATATTTAAATTTCACATTTAGAATTTAAAAATTGAATTTTTATTTTTGGAAATATATAAGGTGGTTATTTAATGAATTTTTGAAGATAAAATAATTAATTAAGTAGTTGACATTTAATTTAGTAATGGCCACTCTATATATCCTTCTCTCCAATTTTCTTAGCATTTTTTTTTTAATGAAAGTACTCTAAAAATCCATGTAAATTTTATAAATATTTTTTCATGTAATAATACTTATGAATGTTTAAAAAAATTGAAACAAATTTTAGTTTTTGTAGTTGGCACTTGGTGGCCAGCATTGAACTTTCTTAGTGGGAAGTTTATTTATCTTCTATTTCTTTCTATTCCTCTTCATAAAAACCCTTTCAAATTCTTATAATACCTTTTCTTAAATTCTAGAATACCAGCCATCAATAACCCAAGCTATCAAAAGCAACATAAATCTCACTCCAAAACTATTTGTCTAAACTAAGTGCTCATAAATTTTTATGATAATTTAAATATATATTATTAGCTTGAAAAAGAAGTACATTAGTTTCACTTATTTTTACTATAACCCATTAAAAAAGATGAAGAAAATTCTTACCCAACCAACCACCTAATAATATAAATTTAAGTTATCATAAATCTTGAAATCAATCTACCCATACAACTTATCAACATCACCTCCAACTTAAAATAAAAGTATCACCTTTCATACTTTAGCTTTTGACATGCCTACCCATAACTACATATAAAATAATATGGACATTTACATACATAGTACACAATTCTTATATATATTTATATATTCAACACTTAAAATTTAATTTTTACATAAATAATACTTTAATATTTATATAGATAACACTTAAATCTTTAATATCACATTAAAAATTGCACCATCACTAGCTTTTTTTAAAGTGAAATATACAATTTCATGCATAAGAAAAGTGATATATATGTAAAAATCAAATTTTAGGTATTAGATATATAAATGCATAGGAATTGTGTGTTATTTATATAATATTTCAAAATAATATCCATCCCCGTGGCTCCCTATAGATATAAGAGCTTATCCCACAATATAATTTAGTAATGATGAAAGCACATCAACTTTTTTTTATATGCAAAGCAAAATGTATTAGCTAACCTATAAGTATTCTTTCAACTAATCTTTTCATAGGTATCATATGATAATGTATCGTAATAACTATAAATTAGAATCATATATATGTTTATGCACTAATAGAGCTCATAACAGCTAAGTATATGTGTGTGTGTGTGTGTGTGTGTGTGTTGATATTGCATATGATCATATTTATTACTTTTTTGTAAAATACATGTTATGTAAAATCATGTTTATTAGTTAAATGTCACTTTCATTTCAAATCGAATCATATTTATCAATTAAAAATCACAAGAATATTCTAAATAAGAATTCATCTCTCAAACATCACATGCATGTTACATATGTAACATGAATGCATATCATAAAATAAATAATGTAGGATGATAACCATAGTTATGTTAAGATGTGTTGGATCAATTGAGGAACATTGCAAAATATAGGCATACATACAAATCATAAGTCCCACACAATGATCAACATGCATGGCATGCATGCCATATAATATGTATTTCATATACAAGACATTAAATAACATGATTAATATC
The DNA here is from genome assembly GCA_021442155.1 of Cymbidium sinense. NCBI lineage: Eukaryota > Viridiplantae > Streptophyta > Magnoliopsida > Asparagales > Orchidaceae > Cymbidium > Cymbidium sinense. The sequence continues at coordinate 96,357,153 of CM038219.1, forward strand.
CATAATAATATCATCATATACTTTGCTACACATGATAAAGAGGATTATAGATAGAATGAATTATTATAGGAGCATGTGAATCACATTAACTATGCAAACAATTTAGCAAAAATAAATGCTCAAAGTTATAAAAAAATAAAAATTATATATAAAAATTAATTTGAAAAATTTGTTAAACATGCATCAATCCATCCAATGTTAAGAAGTTATGAGAATCTAAATCAATAGCTTTAGATGTAGGAAAATTATAACATACCTTAGAATGAGCTAAACATTCAATTATATTGATTCACAATTGACCTCCAAAATTTTTGACCACTTACTTTCTCCCTTTTAATTCCATTCTCTTTCCCTTCCACTCACTCTCCCTCTCTAAAAGTATTTTCTAGCTTCAATATTAGTACATGATATTTTGAAGGCTAATGAAAGGCTTTAGAATCATGGGAAAAAAGAATAAAAATATGCATAAATCATTTACTGATCATACTATAATATGAAAAATGGTTGATGTGGGATCCAAAAAATAACGCACAATCTCTCAATGAAAGGAGTTTAGAATTTACAGTCGATCAAATTTTAGAAGGAAGATAAATTTGTAGATAAAACTACCCAAAGATTTTGCCCTCAATTTATGAGGATTTTAGATCTGGTTCCAGAATTTTTATTAGGCATAAGAACCTATACTTAATTATCCCTCCCAACAATGAGAGATAACTTTCGATTAAGGCTAGTTATTAGGTTGTTAATTGCTTAGTGTATAGTAGCAGTGAGTAGAGTTTAAATTTAAAAATTTATCATTTAACTTAAACCTTATGTTGGGAAAATGGTGACCAACTTAATCAAGATTCCATGATTTTGTCATCCTCATTGTCATGGCCCCTACCTAATTAGTCATTAGAGGTAGTCAACTCAACTTGGCTGAAGAATCCTTATCAATGATCATAGATTGTGTCATCCATGGGAACACTATAGACCTAGGTGGGTGTGGTTTACTGGTTTTAAATAGTCACAAATATTTGTTTGTTCATTTCATTAAACACTTACACATGCTTCAAGACATTTGAAATTGAACCTAAGAAATACCACAAAACACATGTAAATATCTCATTTTAAATTATCTATATGAGTTTTAAAACATCAAGTTTGATTGTTATGTTGTCTTATAATGAATGTAATATTTCATCATTTAAGCTATTTATGTGCATTTAGATGCAATAGAATTGAACTTATAGTCATCTCGAAATATGTATAGATGTTCAATTCATTCATTTAGAAGCTTGTGCAAGCATTGAAGCATTTGAATAAGATACTAGTTCATTTTAAATATATGTAAATAATTTATTTTTATTTGAGCATTTGCACACATTTCAATGCTATGTATTCAAATTGAATGCGATGATTACTTCAAAATATATGTAAATATTTATCTCTTTTAAATATTCTATGAATTTTGAGACATTAGTAGGAAAATTTACCTTGAAGTGTGCACCAAATTACAAGTTTAAGTCTATCACATATACATCAATATAGTGAGATTGAATATAGGGTTATCTCATAATGTGTGAGAGTATCATGCCAATACATTTGAAAGCTTACACAAGTTTGAAGCACTCAAAAGTGATAAGAAATCGCTTCAAAATATTTGCATTGAATTTATTTTCATTTAGCCATTTGCGTGTATTTTAGAGCTGTGGATTTATATATAAAATTGACTTGTGATATACATAAGAAATTAGATTCTTCAAATACCTAAGTTAATGAAATATCTAAATTAAGCAAAATATTACTCATAAATTTCACAAGAAGTTAATCTTCATTTGAATATTTGTATGCATATTAGATGCATTTAGATTGAATGAGGCATGTTTTGTGACACATGCAAGAGATTAAAATTTTCAAATACTTTCATAAATGATGAATAATTAATTTTTAATGTAAATTTTTCTGAAAGTGTGTCCAAAATTACATTCATTTGAAAGTTTAAATAAATTTCAAAGCAAAGATTCCTCTCACCTCAATGGTTAATAATTATATCTCATTTACACTCATTGATGAACTATCCAATTTTTCTTATGCTCATAAAGAGCTATCGAGCTTTTTGTAAGCTTTCATGTCTCAATTTGAATCATCTTTAACTCTTTTCATGCAAAAAAATGTACTATTACTTTGGTGTTCATGTAGAAGGTCGCTTTTGTTCATTAGTGAACTATCACATTCTTTAAAAATTTTCATTTTTATCTGAATTCAAATCACTTTGTTCTTTCAATGCATAGTTTAATGTTGTTGAATGTTCATTGAAGAGTTCAATTTGTATTTTTCGGCAAGTTTAAAGTCATTTAAAGCTTAATTCATGTTTCTCTTAGACCCTTTCTATTCAAGTAATGAAGCATATATTACTCTTCAATTGATCATTGAAAAGTCCATTCTTGTTACTTATTATGATATCAAATCACATTTCTTTGTGAACAATTTATCAAACTTTTTATAATTTAATTCTCATTCAACTTAAGCTTTATAATTGATTCATTTTTATGATATCTTTCACCATCCCAAATTTTCATTTTATAACTTGAGTTTCAATTTATTTTCTTTTTGTGGCACATTAAAGCTCAAAGATTCAATTCTCCAATCAATTAAGCATATTCAAGGTATTGCTAACAGAAGCATATTGTCGAATTCTCTTTTCAATTTGTGCAGCTACCAATTTATTGTTAGGTAGTTAGCCCTTCTTAAAGTAGTAAATGAATGGTTGTATCCTATAATCCTTCTTCTTCATTGGAAGGATTTGACTTTATAATTATGAAGTTTTCTCATATTGAAATTCTTCTTGGCTAGTTTAAAGTTCTTTTACTTCACTTTAATAAGAAGTAGTTCATAAGAGAGTGTGAGGAGCAACATAGGTTGCATTTTACTAGCTTATATTTGATGACCCCTTTTCCAGTGGGGAATTTAATTTTGCTTCTTCTTCCTCTTGGATATAAATATTTGATCGACGTCTCCATTGAATTTTTGGTTTTGAATGTGGGATAAATATAACTTTGATTGGAAGGCTGTGATCAAAGCCAAAGGATTGAACTAATTACCTACGGGATTCCCAGGAAAATTCTCTAAGGTGTCGACTATCATGGACTTCATCACCTGGGATCCCCTTCTTCACCCACTCTTGAAGAGTTTTAGTTGTGATGAATTTATGGGAGTGCACACCACATGTTATGTCATTGCCTTTGTCCAAAATGATTTTTTTTTTAGGCTTCAACCTCTAGATTTGTTTGTTTTTAGGACCTTTTGGCCATGAATTCTTGGACACACAATACAAGGGTTACAACCTGATACTCACCATGTAGGACTTGGTCATATTATTTAGCTACCATTAGGGGTGGCAATCATCTTTATGGAGCTCTCTAACTTCCTTGACAATTGGACCATGATTTTTCTTCTTCATTAGTCCTTTTTTTTATTACCTTCAAGGCTTGATGTAGTTTTACAAATATAATTTTAGGTTTCTTCTTATGGGACAAGAATTTGTTACTATAATGCTTAGAAAGTTTGCTTAATATCACCAGTAGAATTTTTCCTTCTCTTCACCCATCTTAAATTATAAAATTTGTTATAAGTAGAAACATTCACTTTTGGTTTTAGGGTTGGTTATACCATTGGATGCTTGGGCAATACTATTGAGCCCATAGCATAACATTTCTCTTTCTTTAATGCCTCTGAGTTAGCTTATCTCCAAATGGAGAAGTTTTCACTTTATGCCATCTTGAAGAAAATGAATCAGTTGGTAAATAGGTGTTATTTTGGGGCACCATAGATATTGTTCTCCAAATAATAGTCCTCTTCATAATTAACATTCTTAGACGACCTAATCCTTTGAAGATGGAAGGATTCTTTTGAGATATTTCACCAACATCGGTTGTGAGAGCCTCAACAGATCTTTTTAAAGATTGGTGTGCATGACATACATGTACATCAATAAATTAAGGCCTTGTAGTGTGACCATGTGTTATAGTATCCATGGCAACATAGCCGAAAAGTCAATGCTACCAAATTGGATGGTAGCTCCAGCATTCCTAGTGTCGATGATGGAATTAGCCAACAGAATGTTGGTGTCACTTCCAAGTTTAATAGAAAAGGGAGTGTTCTGGAGGTTCATCCTACAAAATAAAAGACTACACTTTTAAAATATATAGACATAATAAAACAAGGTTCTAAATAAATCTTAACTGATTTAAAACCCTATTGAACAAATGCTTGATATTGTTAACAATTTTATTTTATAATTAATTTTAACTTTAAATTTTATTATACTCTATTACTACAATAGCATAGGTCTGATAAACCAAAGATGGAAAGAGAAAGCTATCTCCATTAGAGTCAGGAATCTATGAACTCCAAAATTCACATACAATCTCTCAATGAGGAAGTTAAATTTGTAGCCGAACAAATTTTAGAAGCCAAATAAATTTGCAGATAAGACACTACCAAGAGATTTCACCTTCATTTTGTGAGGACTTTATTTATGGTTTTAGGTTTCCTATAAGTGTGATCACCCATAGTTAATTACCTTTTCCAATAATAAGAGAGAACTTTTGATTAAGGCTAGTTGTTATGTTGTTAATTGCTTAGTGTATAATAGTAGTAGATGAAATTTAAATTTATGAAATTTATCATTTATCTTAAAGCATATATTGGGGAAATGGTGACAATCCTGATCAAAAACTCATGATTTTGCCGTCTTGAGCTGTCGTGGTTCTTGGTCTATTTAGTCATTGGAGGTAGTCGACCCAACTTGACTGAAAAATCCTTGTCAACAACCATTGGTTGTATCGCTTACAGGAACCATTTAGTCTTGGGTTTGCATTTATATGAGGAGACAAATTTAAGTCAACTTTAGCTAATAGAGGACTTTTTGCCCTATCAAATATATTTTATAATTCACAACTCAATAAACAAAATCATTAAAGAATATATACAAGCTATAATCATATATATAATTATAATGATGTCATTTGATAGCATATCACCAGATTAAAAGGATTGGGTCATAACCATAATTTATGTGGTGTAATTTGGTTGCAAAATAATGAGGATAGAAGACACTGGCTACATCCATACTAGAGTGAGATTATTTGAGCGTGAATATAATGATATACTTGATTTAATAGTAGCTCTTTCATGAGCTAAGCTTTTCTTAATTTGTCACCAACAACAAATGATTATGGATGGGAGAATGGATTTTTCTTTAAGTTTTAAATGATTGAATTTTATTTATTTAATGTCTTTCAATTTAGATATATGATATTTTCATAATTAGTTTAGATTTGAATTTACAATGATTTATTTTACATTAAGGCTTAAAAAATATTGATAGTGTGATTGCTCAGAAAAAATACCCTTACAAACCTGACTATCTTTGTAGGATGTCCTGGGAGTTCATTTTTCATGAGACAAATTGATATATATTCAACCAGATCTCCCCTAACATTATATTAGGGTTCTACTTCCAATGAATGCAAGCATTCATAATTAATTACTCGTCTTATTGTAGTAAGAGAAAACTCTGGATTAATGTTGGAAATAAACATATCTCTTTGATATGAATCAGTGTCTAGAGGTGTGATATGAATGAATGCTAAAGGAAAATAGGAGGGTAGTCCGATCAAAATCCCATAGTTTCATCATCTCGAGATTGTCATTATTCAAATCCACCAACATCAAAGGTCTATTAGCCATAATGTCTAGAGTCTGATCACCAGCCATGGTTATCTCATCTCAAATATCTCGAGTAGACTAGAGGTGTTTAGTGAATAAAGGATAAACTTAATTAATGTTTATCCAATAATTTGATGAAGTCTACTTTGCAGACATATGTAGGGCTTACATCCATTGAAATGATAGTTAGATTTTAGAAGTTCGTTTAACAAACATATATATTGGGCCTACAACATTTAGGAATACCACTAGGGTGTTTGTATGATGAACATATATATTAAATTGACATCCCTTAGAAGGCTATTAAGGTTTTGCATGGCAAACTTATAAATTGGCCTTACATCCCTTAGAAGGCCATTAGAGTGCTTGAATGAATATAGATTGGGCTTACATTCCTTGGAATGCCATTATGGTGTACGGGTTCGCATGGCGAACATATAGGTTTGGCTTACATCCTTTGGGAATGCTAGTACATTTAGGTGTTTGCATAGAAAACAAAAGATTGGACTTATATCCCTTAGAAATTCTATTATGCTTGTAGGTGGTGTTTGTATGGTGAATAGAAAGGTGTTTGATTTGATTGATTTTTTTATTATTTTTAGGGGATAGCGCCTCAGCACTGTATAAATAGAGTCATAGCGCTAGGGTTTCAGCACCATGGCACCGAAAAGTTGGCACTTCAGCGCCTAAAGCTCAGCACCTCGATGTAGACAAGCTAGTGCCCCATTGCCGTTAGATAGAAACACAAGTCTCAAAACCGAGAGGTTAGTGCTTTGACGCTATAAACCTAGCACCAGAATGCTGAGGCAACATAAAGAATAACATAAAATGGGTTGACTATTTAACCAATGCCAAGGCACTGCCAAAGTAGCGCTAGCCAAAAAACTATTCAAAAGCTGATAGGCTAGTAGACACATTTAACAAAATGACATAACTTTTGTCCAGTGTCATGTCACTACGTCAGAGCATTGCAACGCTCCATCAATGTCTAATGCACCTTTCAAATTAGGTCAGTTATAGAATTAATGGTAATAAATATTAATAAGTATTTTTTTGACTGACACTATAACTTCTTTAATTGACTGACTAGCGCCTAGACGCTGCATGTGGAGCACCACGACGCTGGTCTCACATTTCAAAAATAAAGAGGCCTAGCGCCTCGGTGTTGCAAATGTAGCACTGGATCCAACATATAAATAGAACTCCTAGACTGCCAAAATTTTTATTCTAAAGCCTTTATTCTCTCGAGAGTTCATGTATCTTAGCTTTTCCTTAGCCTTAAAATAACAAATATGCCACTCAAGACTATCCAAAAGGGCAAGAAGAGGGCATTCTATAGTGACACTGATAGATTGTTATTGTGGATGCTGAGGCGAGGTACTTACACGGCTCATTAGCAAGCACCATATTCTAGAGAGGAGCTTCAACAATCTATGTGGAAGAGTGGAGAGGGTTATCAATGAGCAAGGCTGGAAGCATCTCACATATGATAATGTTGCTTGCATTGTCCCCATGGTGAGGGAGTTCTTTTCCAACATGAAGGATCACTAGGACAACCACGTTTTTGTGTGGGGAGAAATTGGTACATTTCTATAGTACTTTCATTTATACATATTATAATTTGTAAAGTTTTGCATATGATCAATACCTTTCCTACTACAACAATCATCTCGATTTTAATAAAATTCTTAGTTTTCTCACTGTTAGAAATTCAAATGTCTAGTGGAAACGATAAAAAGAAATAATTATCAATTTTCCTTCCGCTAGCCTAACAGTTGAGACTAAAGCTTGTCACTATTTTATTTCCACCAAGTTAATGCACACTTGTAATATTAGTGAGGGAACTAAGGATAGAGCTAATTTGAATTATATGAATTGAAAAGGCTTTACAATAGATGCAAGAAATATTATTTATATTTTAATTTGTAATATACTTAAGGGTAGTACTACCCTAAGATATGGCCACCCTTCTATCATTTATTCTTCATGTGTTACAACCAGTGCATTAGGGACCTAGATGAAGAATTCTTTATATGGAGGGCTCCCCTGACTGAAAGAATGATTAAAGGATTTGAATTTAAAATGAAAGTAGAAGAAAGTTCATGAGCTCCTCAATCCATATCCAAATCCTTCAAGATGTTAATTGAGCAATTCTAAGATATTGGAGTGGAAGTCTCATAATTATGGAAAGGTTGGGCGAAAGTAGCCGACAGTAGCAAGAACTGGGAAAAAATGATTACTATAAGGGTTACCAGTAGCAGTAATATTCTTACATGAACGAGTTCAACTTAGCACTTGTTCAAATGTTTGAAAAATACACATTAATGTTTTTATGCCATTGTAATTTTATTTGGCATATTTTTGTAATAAAAGTTTATTTTTTTATAATAAAATTTTATTTCATATTATTTGTGTGTTGGATGGCTATCTCCTATACTTAATTATAATCTAGATATTTACTATAAGTTGTAATTTTAATTGAATAATTTTTTTTAACTTAAGAAAAACTAAATTGAAATGCCGAGCCTCGATGCTAGAAAGTCAACGCCTTGGCACAGGGAATCCAATGCCTCTACACTAGGTATTGGGACTTATGCTTAAATAAGAAAAGGCAACACTAGCAAAGTAGTGCCACAACACTGCAAATGGACACATTGGTCTTATAACTCGAGAAGGCAGCACTGTCGTGAGAAGTTTTGGCACCACAATGCTAATTACAGTGCTTCAATGCCACAAAACAATACTACGACACTATAACATTTTGACTTTGAAACTCAAGAATGCAGTGTTGCAGCACCAAAATTTGGTGTTGGTCACAGGGCCTCGGTGCCATACAATAGCGTTGATGTTCTAAATGGAGCATCAAAGTTCAAAATCCCAAGAGCTTAGTCCTGTGGTGCTAGGTATCAATGTTGTGGCACTATGAGCTAGAAGACTCTGCTCTAAGGCAATTTTTCTATGTGATTTGATGGTTCTTACAAATTTTGATAGCATAACGACTTAGAATGCTAGTTTTTGAAAAATTTTAGTGCAAAATACACTTTTCTCCCTTGTTTCCAATCCAAGATTGATGAAGGGAGGATTTATTTATCTCATATTAGAACTATGTTCGACGGTGAGGATCTTGAACTTTTAAAATTGTATTTTAGTGAATTAAAACCCAATTTAATCTTAATTTTAACAATATTTTATCTTGGCAATGCCTAAAGTTTATTTATTTTAATGCAATCACGTTCTTCTCCCTTGCTTGATTTAAGATCGAAGGAGGGATGATCTTCATTTTGTACCAGATCCAAGATCAACGGTGTAATTCTTCAAGATTTTTTTGTGGAGTAAGAAATAAAAAAAAGTATTTTATTTTGAATTTTACCTAAAATCTTGTTATGCGCAAGAAGAAGAACGTGCAGTAGAGAGAAACTTACAATAAAGTCCGCAATAGAGAGAGGGAAGGGAGTGTGGTGAGAAAGGAAAAAAAGAAGAAGAAGAAGAAGAAGAAAAAGGGTCAGCCCTTCTCTTCTTATAGGAGTTGTTTCTCAACAGTTCCCACTTTCTTATCAACCGCTCTCACTCTCCAAACCACTCCCACTCTCCCCTTGGGTGATTATCACTAAGGGGGATGGCTGTTGGTAGGAGTGGTTGATATTTTCCCGACTCTTTAACTTAGGGACAGCAGAGCCAGCGCCTAGGCGCCAAACATTGGAGTTAGAATGTTCATTTTTTATTTTTTATTTATAATATTATTATTATTTTTAGTTGCAAATATAGTGGTAACCCATTTGATTAAAGCCTTTAGTTAACGACCATTATTGGGGTATTAGAGTAGCCATTCCATAGTTATATGACCGAATTAACTTCTCAAATATTTTCTCAAGGAGAAAATACTCTAATAATATAATTAAGTTTTGTTAAATTTGACCCAGTGCTAAGACCCAACCAGAAAATCAACTAGCGCAACATTTTCAAGTAATGATTTTAGACTTTAACACATGTGTCGGGCACATGCATGTATGGTTTATTAATTTTAAATAGTAGCATATATTTATTCATTTAGTTCACAAACAACTAGTAAATATGTTTGAGACATTTGAAATTGAACTTAATAAATTCTACAAAATGCATGTGAATATCTCATTTTAAATTATCTGCATGAGTTTTAAAATATCAACTTTAGTTGTTATGTTATCTTATAATGAATGTATGATTTCACCATTTAAGTTGTTTATGTGCATTTTGATGCAATAGAATTGAACATAGAGTTGTATCAAAATAGGTGTAAACATTCAATTCATTCATTTGGAAGCTTGTGCATGCTTTGAAGCATTTGAATAAGAAGCAAGCTCATTCTGAATATGTACAATAGATTTTTTTTATTTGAGTGTTTGCACGCATTTCATAGTTCTGGATTTGAATTGAGGGGATGATTGCTTAAAAATATACACGGATAGTTATTTCTTTTAAACAATTGTGTGAATTTTGAGACATTCGAGTTAAAGCAAGAATGTTTACCTCGAAGTGTGCGCCAAATTACAAGTTTAAGTCTATCACATATGTCCATGCAATAAGATTGAATATAGAGTTATCTCATAAAGCATCATTTGCAATTTAGATGCAAAACAATGTCTTCAATGATCATATTCTAGCATGCAACATGCACAAATGATATTTTGTAATAGTTCATATGGCATGCATCAATAATAGGATGGAGAAATGTTTTGTTGTCTAAATTACATCAAGCTAAGTGGTTAACAATCATGATATTATAAACTTAGAAATACTCGGTTAAGACTATTACACTTTTGGAATCAGTAGAGTAGCCAACTAAACTAAAGTCATATGCTGAACTTTATGATTTATATAGCTGTTTAAAATTTGTTTTAATATGGACTTTATGTAAGGAAAAATACCACTTGGGGAATACACCATAGAGCTATCTTTTAAGAATTTTTCAACGAATGATTACCATTCTTATGAATACTAGTTTTGATTTAAGTTTGACTTAGAATTTTAAAATAAAAAGTATATTTATTTTAAAAAACTCTAACATTTGAATGATTTTTAAATAAAAATGATCGCATTATAATATTTAAACTCTGTTAACTTTTACATATATGCACCACCTAAGTTTTAATATTTTCATATATAATATTTAACTGTTCATTATATATAATAAAAAATAAATAGAAATATATAAATAATATTCTAGTAATTATAATTTTAAAGATTGATATAAAGCTCATTAAGTTATAATTATTGTGTGTTATAAATTTAGACAAGTGTGTTAAATATATTATAAAATTTATTATATAAGTTTATGAAAATTAGTATAAAATATAATTTTAAAAAAATTATAGTTTGTATTAAAACTACATAAGTTAAAATATAAAAATTATTTTAAAAACTTTTATATCTAACATAAAAATAAAATATGCAAATATTACTATAAAAATATATTTTGTAATAAAATTATTAAATTTTAAATATAAAAATTATTTTAAAAAAGGTTATAAAATATAGCTAACATAAAATATATAGTATATAAAATATTATTATAAAAAATTTATTTTTTAAATAACTTTTTTATATTATAAAATATATTTTTTATAAGAATATAAATTTAAAAATTCAAATGTTATTCTAATTTTCTTATGTCTCAATATTTTTTACTATTCTCAAAATAAAACATAATTGGACTGTTTATTCTCAATCTTTAATCTCACATCATAAAGAGAAATAGTTGTACTCTTTATATATAAAAATAGAGTTTTAAAAGATAACTTTTTTAACTATTTGAGTGGTTGTATGATGGTTATATTATAAATTAATTTAGTTATATTTATATTAATAAAATAAGATGTTAAAAGTTTATAAAAATGATTATACAAATAATTAAAAATTGCTATTAAAACTTAATCTAAATTTAATTTGAAATTTTAATAATTTGATCGAATAAATAAATAAATAGATTAAATTCCTCATTCCTTTTCTAAGCAAACAAAACTAACATCAGGACAATTTGAATAAATTTAATGAAAGTGTTGGTGGTTTGCAAATAATCATTTTTAATGAGATCTATAAATATTATTTGACTCTCTCAAGTAATGTTGGGTTACGTACGCTTAACATATGTACACAGTTTTAGAAACCATCCAGTATTAATGATTTGTAATATATATTTGTTAATATTGTCTACGGTGTCGGCTTAATTAATTTTCGATTGTTAGAAGCCCATTTTTTATTAATATTGTTAAATATTTATTAATTTAGCCCAATTTGGATCTCGATATATTTGTCTTTTTTTTTTTCAATCAATATATGCCTTTCTTACTTTCTTAATGAAATGATCTTAAAATAAGACCCAAATATTGGGGATTAAAGTGCAAGGTTATTAAAATTATGAGCTTAAGATAATTTTGGCTGGCTGTATAAAAGATACAGCATAAAAGGCATGTAGTATAATATGAAAGAAAACATTTCAAATGCATGACTTTAATTTTTCGTTTGCTTAAAAAAAATAATAAAAAGTTAAAATAGAATTGTTAATGATGATGATTGTGAGTGATGGCGGATGGCCATGACAAAGCCCATGGTAGTAGTGATGGCTGACGATGACAAAGCCCATGGTAGTAGTGGTGGTGGCGACCGCAGATGTAGGCAGGTGGTGATGGTGATGGGGTTGGAAGTGATGGCAAAGGCCATTGGTTGCCAATAGTACTTGGCAAATGTTGCGTGATTGGTGATAATGAAAGAAGGTGTGGTAGTAATGGCCGACGATGGTGGCAGCTGTAAACAGTGCGTGATGGTTGATGGTACAAAGAGTTGGATGTGGTGAGTGGCGATGATTAGTGTGACCATCTAGGATGGTAGTAATCAACAATGGTGTTGTGGGTTGGCGATGGCTGATGGTGACGGCAGGTGCTGATGATGGTGGAGATCAGTAGTGATGGATGGTTATTAGATTGGCTGGTTTCCCTTTACATATAAATTGTACTTGAAAATTTTCTAAATTTGATGAAGTTCAAATACACTATATTTGAATTGATGATTGCATTCTAAATGCGCTCTTAAATACATTGCATTCAAATCAAAAGATAGAAATTTTAAAACCTCAAGGTTTACTTTACAATCAAAATATATGCAATCAAATAGCCTTTAAGTGAAGTGCAATTTAAATCTTAGGAAGATAATAATATTTATTTTTATAATAAAACAAAAAATAATGAATCCTCCATAATCATAATATTTCATCACACACTCATTTTGACTTAGGATGAGTGCATTAAGCTCACTCTTGCTAAAATTGGTTATTTGTAGACTTAAACTAAGTTCTTGGTTTGATATGCTTGAAATTGCATTGAAGAGATATGTTACCAACACTAATTTATCTATAACTTGTCACTCAAACAATGACTACAAACTCAGAAAGGGTTGGTTTAGGAAATTTTTGTTTCAAAGAAAAAGGAATGCAGTGTACAAGAAATGCATTGTAAATTGAATATAATATATTTGGATTACTTTAAGTTGTTTAAAGGATTCATATCATAATTACTTAGTTAAGATGTATAAAAAATGACCTTAGTTTATTAGAATTAAATGAGAATTTGACACATAATAGGACATAATGGAGAAGAAGGATTCATGTAGCCGACCCAACATAATAGGATAAAGGCTTGTTGTTGTTGTTGGATTACTTTTAAGTTGTTTGTTAGAAAACCCTAAAAATGTAGAGATTTTTTTTTCTTCTTTGATAAAGTATATGTAAAGTAATGTATTTGGAAACAAGCAATGGGTGGCAACTACGGTGAGTAGTGGTGGTCGATGATGGAGATTGGTAATAGCTATGGTAGTGGTTAGTTTTCAAGCAGTGGTGGTGGTGGTGGTGGCAGCAGTTGATGGTGGCAGTGGTGGTGAGATAGTCTCAGTGGTTGATAGTGGTGGTGGTCAGCGATCACAGTGGTCGGTGGCCAGTGCTCGATGGTAGCGGTGGTCGGATGTCAGCGGTTGGTGACGATGTTCAATAGGGTCTCACGAGCAACCTATAACTAGCAGTGGGGTTCCTCATTTTATACCAATCAATGTATTTGAAATTCATTCAAATTGAGTTAATTCTAAACACACCTCAAATCACCCTTTCATAGCATTTCAAATACACTATAAATGCTTTAGACTTTTACTTTGTAATAAACTAAATATCCAAAATATTAAAATCTCTGCATTTACTTTACACTCAAAATTCAGCGAACCAAATAACCTTATAAGATGTTTATATAAAACCAAGAAAAAGTTCATTAAATTTGTTATGGCCTCACATGACAGGGTACACTAGGGTAATCAACCTAAGGACCTATAGGACTATAATATCAAATATAGATTATTATATTATTTATTTGGTATGTCTTAGAGTTAATTATTATTGATAAAAGTAATGTTTATGAAAGTTATCTAAAACCAAGGTATGATAAGGTTTGCTTGATTTATATAGCTAGCACTACTTAGTTGATATTATAATATGTTTACCTAGCTTGCTTAGACCCTTAAGCATTGGTGTGGAGAAGAATGAAAAAAATGATAAAATAGGTTTCACATTAAATATTTCATAAGAAAAGATAGGGAAATGGAGTACATTAAGATTAATATCCCTAGTCTAAACTCATGAAAAAATTTATTTGGAGAAATATCATCATGTTGATAAAAAGAATCAAAAAGAAATTAGGAAATGTGGGTCCATATCCCAAAAATATTAGGCTCCTTGAGATTAATTCCACTTGAGGACTCATCCAAGTGAAACTCTCAATAAATAAAAAACATGCCCTTAATATAATTATATATTTTAGATTTATTAAAGAGGATTTGTGAATTAATGATTATTACTCTAAGAAAATAAACTATATACTATGTATCGATTCAGAAAGTATAGATGAATTATCATAATCAAGTGATATGATGGTGCAATATATCAAAAGATTATCTAATAACAATTACTTAACTATCAAAGTCTCAATATGGAGTATGATGTGCTCAAGGTGGTAAATGGGTAGGTGAAAAAAATCAATGAAAACATGAAAATAACTTTAATCCAAACTTCATGGATCTATCACCCTAGGATGTCAAGTTTAATGTCATTTTAGAAAGGTAATTAATCCAACCTACAGTGATATGTTATGTTAACAACCATAAATTACATCTTTCAAAGTTGTTTTATAACCTCGCACAAAGAAAGGAAAACTTATGATTCTTTGAAAAATGAGATCTAAAAAAAGAATGAAAAGATGCAAAATTTGTAATCTATGCTTATATTATGAAATACCTTTAGAATGAAAAGAAATAAGATAGCTTAATTTATGCAACCAGAGCCATTTAAAATTCTTTTTGGGTTAGATTGCAACTTTTCAGCATACTAAGGAATTATAGGCATAACTAAAAGCTATGACTAATTAAGGTTCTATATTACATGATATATGATGCAAAGTATATATATATATATATATATATATATATATATATATATATATATATATATATATATATGTATATATATATATATATATATATATATATATATATATATATATATATATATGTTTGTAAGAAATCTCTAATTATGCATGTTTGACTTGGCCATATTATAAAAGTACAATAACATTAGAGGGTTTTGATTACTAACTAACTTCAGCTCATTTCTTTTTTAAGAGATACTTAAGAGCAAAAAGTATATTAAAATAGTTAGTGATAGTCTTAAATTTTTTAATATTAACATATTTTTAATTGATTTTAAAGTTGCTAATCATTTATTATAATTCGTATAAGAGATTTTATTATTAGAGCCTAACATAAAATCATATATATCCTAAAAAAATACATTATAATAAAAAATTGAGAACATCAAGTAAATAAAATAAATATAAACAATCATTATGTTGTAATGGATGTAAAAGACTTGATAATAAGCTAGTGTAGTCGGATAATCTACTTATATATACCAATAATATTGAGTTTTACTCAAATAAGCTCTCATAATTTAAATAATTAAATATAAGTATTATTTTCTGACTGCTTCTAATCCTTTCCCATAGTATATTATCATATACATGTTCATCAAGAATTGGGGTTTGCTTTTCCTTGATTAGGACACTTAGCTTCATACTTTATTATACTCATAAATCTTTATTAAAAATATAAAAGATTTTTTTAAAATTAAATAAAGGCATCAACATATCAAAATATCACATGACAACATATTAGATAATTTCACTGATAATATTACAACTTTTGTATTTTGATGCGATCCCTATAAAATAAAAGTAAAGAGTAATGATTGTACATTCAATACTATAGAAATGATTTATCTAAGGCAATAAAACACATAGTGATACCACACATCATAAAAAATATAAAATTAAATCTCAAATTCTAGTCACACTCAGTAATTTCATCTCAAGCATCAAAAAGTTTGTGCATAAAAAAGATGGCCTAACTATAGTATCTCTATGCTAAGTTACTAAATTATCATAATCAAAATAATATGATCTTGGTGACTTATCACGTTAAATCATTCATAATTTTCCTAATAATTATTACTTTATTATTAATTAAAATGATTAACTTTTATGCTATCTACACTTAATAAAATATCTTATGACCTATGATCACGAGTGAAAACATTTTTATGATTAAAATAACTATTATTTAATAATGATGATCAATAAATCATAATTGTAGTTAAGTCTTATCATTAATAGTATGTACCCTAACATATAGTGCTGAAATCATTTTGTATGCTTGTAAATGCATCAATATAACATGGATAGTTTGAATTATCAACTATCAGGTATAAGATTTGAGTATTCAATAGTGAAGTGAACGCTAAAGGTAGAAGTCTTTCATATATGAAAAAAAATACCTAAAATACCTAAAATTTGGGGTAAAGCTCTGAATAAAAAATAAATTTGTCAAAAAAATAAAAAATTGAATTCAATCACATGTGTATACTTGGAATGAAAGTTGTTTAATCACTTGTTGTGACTGAATAACATAATGACTTTATCAAAATAGTACAACTCAATATGTAAAAGTTTGATCAAAGGTCGTACTAGCCAAAATGAAATTGAACTAAATCCAAAGAACGATCAAGTTAGCAAAAAGACAATAGGATAATTACATGAGTATAACCATATCTTAAATAGACTAAATCATATGAATACAACTAGTCTATAAGAAATTTTCAGTAAAATAGGTATGCTGATGGAAATTAAAGAATTACCACCTAAGGGAAATACAATAGCATGAACAAATATACTTAGCCAAAGGATCTGAACAAGTATTGATAACTTGGTAAAAAGTGTAACTCCAAATTGTAGAATTAACTCAAGAAGTCTGAACAATATGAATGATTTTGATGATATTGACTACAAAGTAGTTCAAAGCCTTAGAATGTTATGTATGCTAGTCATTGAATATTATTTGTGTTCTCTAGGGCTGCAAATAAACTAAGCATTCAACATGCTACTTCTGACTTGGCTCAATTAAAGCTTATTCATGATCATTTGATTATCTAATCTAACAAGTTTGAACTCTTTTGTAAATATTGAATTTCTAAATGAACAAGCTTGAACATCATGTTGTTTAGTTCATTTATGTTCATAAATAATATCATTTAAAGATTGTGAGAAAGCTTGTCAAGAAGTTCAATTATGACTCCATTATGTCTCAATTAAGGCTTGTTTGTAAATAATATTGTTTAAATTTCTATTTTTTTAGGCTTAATAAGCTTTAATTGATATAGATCATGTATATTTATTAACAAGCACAATTAAGGCTTGATTAAAGCTTGTTTATTTTAGTAAATAAGTTGTTCATTAATAGGCTCGATAATCCTAATTTGAACTAAGCTCATGAACAAACTCGAGCTGAGATCAAACAAGATTTTTTAAAATGTGCTCAAGCTTAAAGACCTTCCCCAAAAGCTCGAATCGAGCTCGAGCTTGATAATGGTAAACAAGCTTGAACTTGAACAAGCACATGCTCGGCTCAGTTTGATTTGTTTACATCCCTAGTGTTCCACATTAAATTAACTTATGCACTTAGGTAGTCAACTTTTCTGCATGGATATTAGTATAAATAAGTTCAATTTGTATAATCAACCTTATGTTAAAATATGTTGAAATCAAATAAATCATATTAGAAACTATTGTGATAATGTTTAGAGGTCTAATATATGAATGCAATCAAAAGGTTCAAGGGTACTAGTATAGTGTTCTCATGAGATTTTTGCTATTTGTAAGTTTTAATTGTAATTAAGTAAAGTAATAGTTGAAGACTTAAGATGGTGATAATGTCCAAGTTAAAATTAACCAATATTAATAACTTAGATATTTTACTTTAAACTTATTTTTCTAAAGATTGGATTTAGATTTTCAAAATTATAAACTTTAAAATAATTTGAATTCATTTATCATTTTATGTGAAAAAAATTTAAATTTATGAAATAACATATTTAAATAAATTTTTTCAAAATTTTAAAAGGCATTTAAAATATTTTAATAGCTAAATATTCACAATACTTGTATTTTAATTATTAAAAATAACACACATAGCAAATAATCCTTAAAAATTGGACTAGGCTATGGACATCAAAACACACCCTAAGAAAGCATCACATGCTAGTGGAACCATCTATGGAAAAATGGTAATTTTATTAATATGACCTTTTTTAGAATTATAAATACTAGATCAATGACCTAATTAATTTTTATAAAAAATTAGGAAAGTATATTTAAGCTTAAAAAAATTCTTCCAAAATATTTAAAAAATTTAAAAAATATTAAATATATTTGAAAAAAATAAATATCATAAAAGTCATTATTTTTAATTAATTAGAGATATAAAATAAATTTCAAAAATTAGAATATAATTCAAATAAAATAATTAAATAACTATTACTTCAATTATTAATAAATAACAACAATGTAAAAAAAATTAAGAAAATTAGGTTAGGCTATTAACATCATATACACCCTTTGGGATCATCACATGATAAAGGACCCATTATGGGCAAAATGGTAATTTTGCAAATATGACTATTTCAACTTAAAAATTATAAACACTACACAATTGACTAAATTAATTTTTTAGAAAATTGTGGATAGTGATATTTTTCTTAAATTCATCTCATAAGACTCTAATTAAGTTTAAAATTTATTTTATTTAGATTAATATTTAAACCATAATGAAAATTTAAAGAAAATTAGATAAATTATGGGCTTGATTGAGCTATGGTTTGACTTCCTATATCCATTGAATTCTATTTAAATGAACTAATGGATAGAAGCTCATCTTCTTTTTCACATTGGGCTCAAACCAAGTAATTGGGTTTGTCTTAGATTAGCATGATTTGAGACAAACTTTGATTAAGCTTATAAAGGTCCTAAATAATCCATAACTAGCCTTACTTGGTCTTGCTATGCCCTAAACCTCTATAGATCAAAGTATGGGTGAAAAATCAAGAATAGTAGAGTGTTACCTATAAATTTAATGCCCAGTGATGAGATTAATCTCAGCGCTTCAGTAGGACATGGTGAGCAATGCCCTGTGTAAAAATGGTCCATTTCTCTCCATATGGGTTGGCCAAAACTTAAGCATACTTTGGATGGTAATAGTGACTAAGCTAACTCAATGGGCATGGAAAGTTAAAAGGAGTGGGTTGAGTTCTCTTTGAGCTTAAAGGAGATGAATCAATCTTATTTTTAGCTTGGCATAACTCATGGCTATTAACAGCCATGCTGGTTGAGAGGCACCATGGGTTATCCATGGTTACCCCCATCCAATTAATTAGAATGCCTATAATGGATAAGGAAGTTGAGAAGTAGAATTTAATAGCTATAAGAAGAAACAAAATGTCAAGATTTCATTATATTGTATTTAACAACCTTATCTCCCTTTAACTTCTTTCTTATACATGCAAACTTTTATATAGAGCTAAGCTAAGAGCTAATGAACTAGCTCTCCCTTCCATGATAATCATTAAATAATTATTTTTTAAAAATTAAGTGAATTTGGTTGATGAAATTTTAGTTTGGCTCACTTGAATCAAATGGTTTATGTTAACCCATTTGGTCAGTTTAATTCTTTTGGAGTGGTTGAATTTATTTGAGTTGGACTAAAATTATATTTTCAAGATCCCTGCCTAAAATTACTCTCAAGGGTTTGGCTTAGTTTACCCATTTAATAGATTTAATTTCTTTATAAAGACAGATGTTTCCAATTTGGGCCCAAAAAGAACCATGATGGCCAATTTTGTTAAATTGACCACCATATAAAGGTCAAATCATATGAGCTAAACTAAGCATATGTTAATAAGATCCTTAGCAATAATCTTTATCATTGAATTGATCGGATGATACAATTAGCTTAGTCTAATCGTTCTTCAAAAAAGGGTATTGGCCATAATGGGTTATTTATTTTACTTAGCCAATTAGGAAAAAGACATGGAGAAATTTGTCTTTACAACATTGTACATTGTTTAGATCACCTAAATAAACTTACATGTCTAATTAGTCTAACCAATTTGATGGCCATGACTAATTTGGTGAAATTAGCCAAATTAGGGTAATTTGAATTAATTAGGTTAAATTATGAGACATTAGCCCAATTATTAGAACAAATATTTTTATTAAAATAATTTTAACATATAGATTTGTTTACTACTCAATTTAAAATCCATATAGTTTAGCCAAATTAGGTTTATCTAAATTAATCTTGGTATGATATTTCTAGTTTTGTGGCTATTTGATTTAGAACCATGTTATAAACATCTCAAGGCTAAATATTTAGGGTAATTAGTTAATTTAGCTAAGAAAGATAGTCACCTAAATAAGGACCTAAATAGTGTAAGTATAACTGGGTACCTTTGACTCAGCCAAAAGTTAAATTTTCTATATTAATATTGAGGATGGTCAAGTCAATCCTCAAAATCCTATGACCAATCATGCAAATAATTATATCAATGAGATAGCTTAATCATTGGAATTCAGTGCTTATTTTTATTAGGGAATGAATAAGCTCAAGTAGTAAAAGAGGTTTACCCAAAGGCTAACTGAAGTCAAACCAATAAGGTAGAAAGATCTGCAAAAGACCCTCATATAATAATTACCCCAATGGTTTTACTAAGTCTAACTTAATAAATTCAATTAAGTTGGGACATTGATACTTATGGAGGACATGAGTTTAAAGCCCTACTAACGTTAACATGTGAAAATCCATGATTATATTAGAGGCTCTATCTTAGGAGAATTTTATGTGAATTATTAATTTACAAACATTTCTAAAAAAATATTTTATACACAACCTATTACAATATTTTCTATGAATTAAAAAAAACAATCATAAATAAAGTGAAGACATCAAATGGTATAATAATAAAGAGGTTATAGAAGCAAAAGATTATTATGTTTTGATGGCTATAAAAAATATAATGGCTAGTGTAGTTACACAATCTTCTTATACATATCAAAAATAAAAATCTAAAAATGTAGCAATGTTCTATATGTACACGTTAAGAAAATATTAATTCTATAAAATATAAAATAAATGTCAAGGTATAAGTTTTAGACTTTCTATGCTTCTAGTCCTTGCCATCAGGTTCAAGAATGCATTGGTAATGAAAATATGATTCAAAACTTGAAAGCATGTTTGATTATAAGCCTTTTCTTATACTTTATCATATATTAAAAAAACTCTCCTTGCCAAATAAAGTGTCAAAAAGTGAATAAGGATCCAACATAGCATAATGAGTAATAAGCAACACACATCACAAAACATCTCAATTATTATGCACAATCTTCTATGCAATAAATATATTTATTTTAAAACAGAAAATAGCTACAATAAATGCATGACAATTTTCCATCACAGATGAAATCATTAGTCATTCAACACAAAAGACCTAACTACAATCTATTCTTATATTAAGTGATTAAAAGGTTGTGAGCTATCAAGCATCTTAGTGTGTGTAAATGATAAAAGAAAAATTCATATGACTATTTGAGCACTCTAAAATTAAAAAGTGTAGTCATATGACAATAAATATTCATGATGCTATGATTTTAGTATAAACATAAAAATCATTTCTACCATGAATATGAGGTTCTGATGATAAAAGAATCATTCTCAACTATGCTGTGTTGATGGGATTTCATGCACATTTATATGCAATAATATGAATTAGGCTAACTAAAAACATCAACTACTTGACTCAAGATTAAAATGTCAGAATATGGTATAAATATTTGAAGGATTAAAAGGTTTTAGATAAATATTAGGTGCAAGACAAATCTAAATAACAATCATCTACTTTGAAAAAAGAAAAAAAAAGGCTTGATTCTTGATGTATACCCGAAGTCAGGTGAGTTCAACTTCAAAAAATAACCAAACTATGGAATGACTCATAAAAATGTATATGACTGAGTTATAATATAATTCACCAAATGTGGTAAGGTTGAACTTAGAAAATTTCCTTAAAAGAAGTTTACTAAAAAGTGGCATATAGTATGGCTAAATTTGTGCAGTTAAGTTACATGATTAAATCAAAGTTATATAATCAAATAATTAAATTAAGTTAAGATTTTAAACCAATTTAATTTTAATAAAATAATATGATGTAAACTAGGTAGACATAATCAGTATATAACAATGGATAATCAATATTATTTAAAGATGAACTATCCTAATATACTGTATAGGCTATTTTAGGATATTGTGTTCCCCTTACCACCAATGGCAAGCTAGTTAATGTGCTTGAATGATGATGTGTGGAGCTTCATCCATATAAATTAAGCTTAAATTTTAGCTAAGCCACTAGCTTTAGGATAATAGATTATTGAAAAAGGTGAATAAATATTTTGACATCTAGCAAATTTATTAATTTTTGTACTTTTAAAATTCATATTAATGTTAAAAATGATCCAATGAGATATGCTGCATTATCAATCAACATGATATCTAAAGATTTACTACATGTTTCCTCCTTTAACTTTTATGGACTTGTGTTTGCCATTTTTGAAAATACTCTTTTACAACTAATATAAATCAAAGTTCCTCCAAAGAAGATTGGGCCTATACTTTTCATCCCCAATATTTCAAATGCCAATCTAGAGAAACGTGTAAAAAAGGACAGTGGACTTGGTATTTAAAAAATTTCTTTATGAAAATCATATAACCATCCATGAGTTGGCTGGTACTAGCCAAGTCTATTAGTTATTATCTTTATCTTTAGGCCTTATTAATCAGCCCTGTACAAGCCCTTATGATCTTTATTCATGACTTTTTGCACATTATCTTTGTTAATACAACATAGCCACATCTGATTAAATGAGTGATAATAAAGAATTCCATTTACTTAGATAAAAGGTGATGCTCTCATTTAAATTTTTTATTCTTGATTTAAAAGATCTAATGATGATTTGATGCTAATCATTGTTGAATCCAAATGTAACTACAGCGTGAAGCATGGCCTCTTTGGTACCTCAAAAGTAGGGTTAATTCGAGTGGGACAAAGTGAAGTAAGAATATAGTAGGATAATATCAGAAATATGTGAAATCCCACTATGTTAGAAAAATTCAAGTACAAGTATCTCTCCCTATTCCTCACTAGGAAATAATATATAAATTAATGAAAGTACATAGGTGATGAAATTTTTGAAAGGAGCCGAAAAGTCTCCCCTCCTTGAAAATCCCCCTTTTTATAGGATCGAGAGGCAGTTACATATGAAAAGTGCACATCAACTAAGTTAGTTAAATAAGAGAGTACTTAATTGTTAAAGCGATTATTACATGTCCAGTGATGATTTTAGTAGTGTAGTTGCCAGCATTGGTGGAATGAGTTGTCTGATGTGTATCTTGTTGCATAGTCATCTTTGTGTGTGTGCAAGTCATCATGTATGAGGCAAGTCTTTTAATACTAATTTCCTCACTGGGGTGGTCTTTTATCATGTTCATCTTATGTAGAGCAAGTCTTCAACAGTGAGTGATTTACTTGCATAAATTTTACCTCTTATTAATGGATGTTCTTGTATTGGCCCTCTATCACTTTACAAGTATTTGCTAAGTCTACTTATTGACCTTACTTTTGAAGTGAGGTTTACTACCTTTATCCTAGATTTAGGACTCTTTTGGACACTAAGAGTTCCCTAGTACTAGGAAACTTCTAGTGATTAAGGGAACACCAAACCCAAGCCTAGAGACCTTTAGGATACAACCCTAAGACTAGAGCTTACCTTTGGAGAAGTGAAGCCTCACCAACCCTAGGACTCAAATAAAGCCCATGATTAATCATTTAACTGAATCTAAATTAAATGAATACAATCCAAGCTCCAAGCTAAATGACCATCTTGACAACACTTTTGGAGTGAGTTATCAATCCCCCCATGTTAGACTTAGGGGTCTTCTAGACACTAAGACTTCCTTAGTCATAAGACACTTCTAGTGATTAGGTGAACACTTAACCTAAATCTAGAGATTTAGATGGGATAATCATAGGATTAGGTTATGCCTTAGGGATTAGGATAACCCGCTTACTCTACAACCCAAATCCAATCCAGATTCACCCTATCAAACCTACAATCAAACCTCAAATTCAATTCAAGTATCAAAATCCAAATTCAAATCCAAATCAAATGATTGAAGCCCATGATCAAATCCAAACTTGAAATCTTTCCTAAGTCATGTGAATTAACCTTCATGAACGTAGCCAAAATCCCATCTAAATCAAACCAAATTCAATTGAATTTCTCATAAATCTATTATACCTTCAATTATCTATCCAAATATAAATGGAATCTTCAATCATCAAGCCAAACTAAAATCAACCCATTAGCCCATTTGACTTGAAATATTCAAATGAACCAAAACTCATTTAAACCCAAATCAATTGCAATTGGATTTATATATCAATCCCAAATCCATATATAAACTCAACTAAATCAAACTCAACCCAAAATCAAGCCAACTAAATCCAATTAGTTCACTAGACCCAAAGTGGCCAATTTGACCTACATGAACCAAAATCTAATTCAATCCAAATCAAAGTTAATTAAGACAATCCAAACATCATGACATGATTGTTGATCATCGTAGGTTGATCAATTATCTTAAATTGGGTCAAACCAAGTCAACCTAGCCCTTTGACCAAGTTAACCCTTTAACCCATATGAAGCCAAACTAACCAATTCGTAGCCTAAACCAAATCTCTTGAAACCAGAGATTCATACCCATCCAAAATCAATACTTGAACATGATTTGACCTTCAATTGAGCCAAACCAAACCCAATTAGCCCTCTTGACCCAAGTTTACCCAAATTGACCTAAATGGCCAATATAGGTCAAATCAAAATCAAATCCAAATCGATTGCAACCAATGGCTCAAGTTCATTCCAAATTGATTGTTAAACTTGACCAAGAATAGAATCCAATTTTGCTAATTAAACCTAATTGACCCACTTAGCCCAAATTGATATAACGGGTCAAATTAGACTAAACCTAAATTAAATTCAAATTAAATCAAACCAAAGTATACAATCCTCTCCAAATGGCCATATGAACTTGACCCAACCCTTGGTTTGACTCAATTTGACCAATTGCTCAATCTAACCCATTTTGACCCAATTTAACCTGAGTCAAATTGAACCAAATGAACTCCAAATGACATGAAATTTGGCCCAAATCGCTTTTAACTCATTTCAAACTACTCAAATTAAATCCAATGCCAAATGATAATTCTACCCTTGGGCTAAGGGTGTCACATAATATAAAACACTAATGTAAATGGTCATTTCTCTTCCTTGGCCACTTGGAACTCATCCATTGGTCCACCTAGGCTCCAAGTATACTAACCAACCTGACCTAAGAGGTGGTTGGGTCAGCCATGACTCATGGGGAGGTGAATTCACCTCACCTCCCCCATTGGAATACTTGGCATCAAGGACCTCCACTTTCCCTTACTATGACACCCACTAATCCTTCTTTGCTAACCAAATTAAGCCACCTAGGATGATTTCGTGCCATTCCCAACCACCCCAAGCCATAGGATACCCACTAGGAGCCAAAAATCACCATGAAAGGTGATTTTCAGCCACCTTTGTGCATAAGAAAAAAGATTCTTCCAAAATCATTCTCCTGCCCTCATTTTCACTCTCCAAGAGCTCCTCAAGCAACCATCATTCATCCCCCTACTTCCTTTGAGCTAAAGCCACCACAAACCAAGCGGATTCTGGCGAGGAAGCGATGACTTTTGGTGGATACATCATTCTAAAGGGAAGCAAGAGCCTAGGTCCATCCCAAAGCTTCTTCTTATAGCCAGGAGCGTGCTCGGATCGACTCCACCACCAGAAACCATCCCCGGTGAGGTAATTCTCAAATCCATTAGCCGGCCATAGTCGGCCATAGGTTCCTTTTTGTGAGGATTTGTGCTCGATTATAGGAAAATCCCATAGATAATCCTTGAATCTTTCATTTCATACAATCCTAATGCAAAAAATGGTAGCTTTTTGGTGAGAATCGATGTAAAATTGAGCCCGTTTGGATGAAATTTCATTCGATTTCAAAAATCCCATTTTGCCCTCTCGGTTTATTGTTCATCGGTCACTTTTGGCGGATAGGAAGCAACAACCGTCTAATCCTGCAGCTAGGAAATGGACGGCTATGATTTCATGCTAGATCCGCATGTTTTCGGCCTTTAGATTGCGGATCCGATTTGGACCGTCCGATCCTAACCATACATCCGCACAATTTTCCCGGTCAAAATCCACATCAGCGCCACGTGGCCAATCGCCTGGCACAGTGTGGCGCTGCATAGCATGGCTTTGCCATGTCAGCGTCGCGCGGTGTTGACTGGGTTAAGTAGGAAATTCGGCCATTTTCTGATTTTAAAAATTATTTAAATCACCTGGAACTTCAAAAATTTATAGAAAATAAAATACTTGACTAAAAATTGTAAATAAGGGCTCGTTTGATTTATCTTTTTGAGAGAAATCCAATAAATCCAGAACCCCTAAATGTTATTGAATATTTTGAGCTTAATTTGAGTTTTAGTAAAATTCAAATTTCATAACTTACTATATAAATACAAATCAGATTGAGTTCAAATTTTCAGAGATTGAAACTGAAGTTAAAATACAACAGTCATAAAAATTTCACATCAAAAGGATTTTTAGATTGGGAGATATTCCATTCTGATGCTCAAATAGTCTATTTTAGTAAAAATAAATTAATAGACTTTATAAAAATCATAAAAAAAATATTTAAATCAGCTGGAACTTTGGAAAATTATAACAAATCATAGAAAAATCATAAAAATATAAATAAATATTCATTTTGAAGGTATTTTAGATAGAAATTTTTTGAAAATAGTTTTAATTAATTTTGTATAGTAATTAGAGCTTAATTTGAGTTTAATTAAAAAATTAATTACCTTAATTACTCTTTTAAGTAATTAATTAATTAATCCTAAATTTTTTGAGATTGTTTAGGGGGATTACCTCTACCTCACTTAATTTTTGTGAAATTTATTGGTTAATTAATTAGAAGAATTAGCTAATTAGGACTTAATTACTCTCTTAACTTGATTAAGGGTTAATTAATCACATGAACAGTAAATTAATTAATTATTTAGGCTCATTTGTCACTATTTAATAGTGAGGAGACTGAGGGATTAAATTGGGGCTTCTTTCCTAATCTTTTCTCTAAGTCCACTTCATTTGGAGGATAGTTAACCCATGTGTGAATTAAGTGATTAATGATTACATTAGTCTAACTAAAATCTAAAATACATCAGAACCTAATTAATCAATTCATGGATAGATCTTTTGGCATTTAATAACCTAAAGATATTTAAGAAAATTATGGTTAACCCACATGTGTGAGAAAATTATAAAGTACTTAATTAAGTTCCTTATCCTAATTAATTATTAATTATGAGCTAATTACAGTAGGACCCTTTCATTTCTTAGGATCATTGCAAGTTATTTTCTATGCATATCATGTTGGCTTATAATTATTTAATTAATTACTTTAAGGCAACATAGGCAAGGGTTAATTAATGGATTTAATGCATATTACAACTTAATTAATCCATAAAATCAACTTAATCACATCCCATTAAACCAAATTAATTTACAAACATGGGAATGGGTTAGGATCAGTAAATCTTCTCTTCACACTCATTAAATCAAATTGAAACATAAAGTTAAAAGTGACATAAGAAATTTTGGTTTGCTAGAAATAATTTTATTTAGTATGTTTGCCCTTAAGAATTAACTTAGTTGAATGAACTCATGTGCTTATGTTCAAGTATTCCTTTCCAATCATGCTAAATATTGTATGTTATTTGAAATCATGCATTCATGTCTTTCAAAAATAAATCAAATGAAAATTTCCTTATGTTAAGCTTGCATGCGTTGAATTAAATTTATAATATGTGTGGCTATTATCACTATTAAATCAAAGTTATTTTCAAAAGTTTATAAGTCAACTATACTATTTGGAGTGATAATAATTATAAATATATAAGCTCACATGTGTCTATGGCTTAGAACATGTGATATGGAGTTCTCTTTCTTTATTTCTATGTTAGAATTTAGATAGAACTTTAGCTCACATGTATAAATAATTCAATTGAAAGAAATACAACTTTTGCATCATTTTCCATTTTTATAGCCATTTGTACACTCATGTGCGTTCAAGAATAGTGGGTATATCTAGTCTAGAAATTCCAAGAAAGCGAGGCTTTAAGTAGCCCCAAGGAGGTCTTTACCTCACTCCCCTGGTTTAACAATGGTGAAGTATCTGCTTAAAACTTTTATACACTTGTATGTGCATTTATTTAATGAATGAAAATCTCTTTTTCAACTTTAGCTCACATGTATAAATAATTCAATTGAAAGAAATACAACTTTTGCATGATTTTCAAATCTTGTAGTCATATGTACATTCATGTGTATTTAAGAATAGTGTGTATATCTAGTCTGGACATTCCGAGGATGCAAGGCTTTAAGTAGCCCCAAGGAGGTCTTTGCCTCACTCCCCTAGTTACGCTTAAAATTTTTATACACTTGTTTGTGCATTTAGCTAATTAATGAAAATCTTCCTTCCAGCTTTAACTCATATGTATATATAATTCAATTGAAAGAAATACAACTTTCGCATGATTTTCCATTCTTGTAGTCTTTTGCACATTCTTGTGTATTTAAGAATAGTAGGTATATCTAGTTTGGACATTCTAGGGATGCGAGGCTTTAAGTAGCCCCAAGGAGGTCTTTACCTCACTCCCCTAGTTTAATAATGGTGAAGTATCCGCTTAAAATGTCTATACACTTGTATGTGCATTTAGCTAATGAATGAAAAATCTCATTTTCTACAAAATACACGTTTGCTACATGTGATGGAAAGAATAACATGAAATATGTCATATGATAGTAATTCAATTGAGTTAAGCTTAAGAAGCCTTTCATATTAAATGGAATCATTTAAAGTAAACCCAAACATATGATTAATGAAAATATTTAATAAGCCATTCACTAAAGGGAAATAAATTAAATTAACATGCTTTAGAAAGTGGCTTAAGGTAGGGATGAAAGAGGACAATCCTCTTTTCTTCTCTTTATAACACTTAGTTGCTAAGTGTAAGCCATATGAAACAAAAGAAAACACAAATTAAAATTCTCAAATCAACTAAACAACTTAAAAGTGAAACCAACCCTTTATGTTAAATTGAATCCTTGTACACTTCAAAAAAAAAAAATAACCTTAATGCCTAGCAAGACATACCACACAAGCCATAACACACACTTTAGAATTAAGTCATCACTTTTAGTCCTATGTTAGGACGGTGCATGGTGTGATGTATGTTTTATTTTATAATATATTATTTTAGATTAGATGTTGGGGTGTATGTTTCATAGACTGGATGGTATGTTGTGATTAGATTAATCTTATTTTCTGCAAGAGATTATGCTTAAGAGGCTGCTTAAAAATGAATATAAATGCTCCCTTTGCAGATTGCTTAAGCCCCTAAGCATAATCCAAGTTAGGACATATGAGCTTAGTTACCCATGTGCAGGGTGCTAAGTCCAAATTATAAATATAATTTCTTAGGATTATATGTATGTTTAACGAACCTCTATTTTGCAAGTGTAGTTAGATTTACTTTTTCTATTTTAATGTAATTTTGTATTAGGAATTAAGATTAGTATTATGGGGGAATAAGAATGAACATTGGCCAGAAGGCTTAGTTATGTGATGCCTTGATGTCTACCAAATCAAAGGAGAAAAGATGTGAAGAAATGAAGGAGACATGAAGACTTGAAGATTTGAAGACACCCCCCCCTCCCACATAGCATTTATCATTTGTAAATTGTAATTATTATTTCATTTTTTGGGTTGTATAAGGGTAGAACTCGACTACCCATCTTTCCTTTTTGGGTTGTATGCTAGTACCTGACTACACCGGCCTCTTATTATTTTACATTAATTATAAAATTATTTTATGTTTTATTTAGCTTGTGCAATAGATGTAGCATGTTCTTTCTAGTTTGTTTATGATTGATGCTTTAATGTGTGGTTTGGATGCGATTAGGCTCTTAGAAAAAAAAAATTTCTACTCAACAACAACTGATAAAAATTTTCTACAACTCATAACCTCACCATAAAGCTTAGGCATTAAACAAGATAATTAAAAGATTTACCAACCCCTTAGCTGAATGGTTGAATATTTTGTAACATGCATATCATATTATTTCGCTCTTGAAAATATGGGATTTCCATCCTTGCAAGATAGGGTAATGCTTGACCTGTGAGGGCATCCCTTGTGGTGGAAAACACCCCTTTCTTGTTGATTTAGCCAAAAATCTTATTTTATCATGCATATAGGCATCAAAATCCCAAAGCCTTTATTAAAATGAAGTGTCAAAATTGAAATAAAATTTGAAAATATTTTGCATTAGATTAAGTCATTGCTCATAATACTCATGCTCTAGTAACTTAGGGAGTAGGTTTAAGGAATTTAGTTTCTTTCTAAATAAATAACAATCCAACTATTTTGTAAATTCATATGACCAAACCACATGGATTTAAAGCATAGGAGGAGTTAGCTAGCTACCACTCCAGACGGTTGTAAGTTCAGCAGTTAGGTGGTTTGTCCTCTCCTGTGGAGGTAAATCATACACCCATTTTTTGCTTAGATTTAGGTTGTGCTTCAGCTTATGCCAAAGCTCCCTAGATTTAGGATCTAAGATAGCTATTTCCTTTGGGCTACAAGCATAATCCTCACCTCTTAGGTATTTCCACAATCTTGTATTATTGAATTATAAGTCTTAGCTTTCTAATAAAATTTCAACTCAAATAAATAAATCTCTTCCACTTCAACCATATAAAGATCAATTATAAGATAGGTTGGAATGCTCACTAAGTTTCCTAGTATCATGAGCATTCCCTACTCATTTCCTTTAGCTTTGGTAATAAGTCTTCTCCTTGAGTTTTCCCACTTGATTTTCCAATATAAAAAATCCTTTGATAGTCTAGTCTTAAAATCTTTAGAGACTTTAATTTCTACTTCAGTCTAGAGTATTCCTAAAGGATTCCCATTCCTTAGTATATAATTAACTATGGGGGCTTGCCTTTATAAGAAACTTAATAGACCCGACTTAAAATAAACCCTACTTTACTTTTCCATGTAAAGTAAGGGAAAAATCTCTGGTATATTCGAAGACCTATCATACCTTTGGAGTCCTTATTAGGTGATTAGGTCCATTATAGGGTGATGGTTTCTATCTTTCAAGATAGCTCATCATTCTTTAATGTCATACCCGATCACTTCAATAAGTACCCCCTAAGATCTACGTGGTGTCCCACATCTAATAATAAACACCACAGGCCAATTTAATCTAGGCACAATTTGATCCATCTTGGTTCAACTTAGCTAAAGAGGCTTAGGTGACTCAATATAACCTCCTTGAGCTTAGAAAGACCAAATCCAAAACCAAACTACCATGATTGAAACCTAATCTACACAAACCCATTTGGATCCAACTAAACTTGATTAAACCTTATTTTCAATCCAACTTCCAAGCCAAACCAACATAGGTCTTAACTCAAGTTAACCCATTTGAACTTCATATGACCAAAATTCTTCTCAACTTGATTCAAGACAATCAAACTTAACCTAAATCTCTTGATCATTCCAAATACTCAATTGAGCATCAAAACCTATCCTGATCAATTCAATCAATCCATATACCCAATTGAATCAAGTTGACCCAAGTTGACCCATTTGACTGAAAGGGTTCAAATGAGTAAAAAATCTAATCTAACTCAAATCAATTGCAATAAAGGCCATCATTCAACTTCAAACCACTTGACCCAAGTTGGGTTAAATAGCCTAATTAGATCAAACTTCAATCAAACTCTAATTAGAACAAATCATATCATCCAATCCATTCCTTGATAATTATAGATCATCATTAATCACTCAATTGAAATTCATTGGACTAAGCCAAGCCAATTTGGCCTTTTAACCTAAGTTAACCCAACTTAACTTAAAGGACCAAATTGGGCCAAATCATATCCTAACCAAAAATTGATTGCAACCAATCATTCTCATCCATCACCAATTGAGTATTGAACATGATCCAATCACCATTTGAAGCCAATTTGGTCAACCAAATACATTTGGTCCACTTGACCCAATTTGCTCTAAATGATCAAATTGAGCCAAATCACATTATAATATAAATCAATTCAAACCAACACCTCTAACCAATCTCAAATGATTAATTGAACATGAACCAACCCATCACCTAAACCAATTTGACCAATTTGACTAAATTGGTTGACTTAGCCCATTTGACCCAAATGAACTCACATGATCCAAATCCAAATTTAATCTAAATTGAACCAAACCAATTACACTAACTCATTCCAAATGACCAATGGAACATAAACTAAGTCCCCTGTTGATCCAATTTGGTCAAATGATCAACCTAGCACAATTGAACCCAATTTGACCTATATATATCAAATTGAGCCAAAACCAACCAAACCAAGTCCAAATCCAACCAAACTTGGCATGCTCATTCTTAGGTCCCCATTGAACTGCCCAAACCCAACCCATGGTGAACCAAGATTGGGCAAACCAACTGAACATGCCCTCTAAATAGAATAAAATCCCCATTTAGAAGGGGTCTCTACTCCCCCTACCCTTGGTAGCCACCTTTGGCCTTCTTTGGACATAGGCCCACTAACCCAACTTATCCTAAATTTGTTGGGTTTAATCTTTGGCCAAAAGAGGGTAGCCATACCCTTGGCCAGCCATTGATCCACCTAATGAGGAGTGTACACTCCATGGCAGCCCACCAAACTTACTTGGCCACTCAAACACCTCCACCTGACCAGTCCACTACCACCTCCGGTCACCAACTCTAGCTGGACAGATACCAAAAGCTGAGCCAATCCTGAGCCTTTATTCAGTTGGGGAGGAGAGTATATTATTTCCCATCCATTCAAGCTTATCAAAGACCTTCCATAATAGATCCATAATAGTCCCAAGCCTTCTCCCGAGCTCCCTGTGCACCCGGCCACTAGCGAGACCAAGCTCTACTCTCACCCGAGAGCTTCATTGTCCAAGCTCACCAAAACCTCACCAAACACAAATTATATCCTTCCACACCTTCTTATAGCCTTGACAAATGAAAATGAATCAATTCCTAATTGATTCGAGCACTACAAACCATCTCAAGACTAACTCCGGTGAGTCCTGTGATCACGTTTGGTTCGCAGAGCAACCGATAGGGAGGCAACTCCCAGGCTTCTCAACAGATCTTCATCTCTTCAAGACAAAGCTACCTCAGTCATTGTACCACTAGTATTGAGCTCCGACGAGGTAAAATCCGACAAACTTTAGAAAATCATAGGATTATTAATCTTTTTTTTTTGAAAGAAATCTCATTATCGTGCAAATCCCATTAGAGGATTCCCATGGATTCTCTCCCTGATCATTTTGGAATCGAATCCACCATTGAATGAGCTTTAGTGAGCTTAAATCAAGTGATGGAAGGCAAATGATGTCCGTCTTCCAGTGCTTGTGGGACAGCAGATCATTGATCGTCCATTCCGCATGATTAGAATGGAAGGCTGTGATTAATCGCATTAAATTTTTTGATTTTTTTTAGAATCATGGGATTAATCTCGACTATTAAATCTGAGATTTAACGGTTAAGACAAAATCGCATGCTTCACCACTGAGGCAGCTGCCATGTCAGGCATTTTAAATAGCCAATCCTACGACGCCACGTGGAAAGAGCTGCCGCATCAACATCTGCATGGTGTCGATTGTACAAATCGTTTAATTCAAGTTAAAATGTTATTAATTAGCCAAAACCTCAAAATTTTAAAACTAATTAT
This sequence comes from Cymbidium sinense, assembly GCA_021442155.1. Lineage (NCBI taxonomy): Eukaryota > Viridiplantae > Streptophyta > Magnoliopsida > Asparagales > Orchidaceae > Cymbidium > Cymbidium sinense. The sequence goes on from CM038219.1 coordinate 96,391,305, forward strand.
AAAAGATAAAAAAAATACAAATAAACCTTCTATGGAAAGCTTAGAGAGAGGAGAATACAAGAAAAATAAAATCCCTAGGTTTCATCCAATGAACAATGATTAATTATAATTTAAATTTTTAACTAATTATCTTAATTAAGCCATAATCACTTGGTTAATTAACTTGAAATTTGGCATGTTGGATACATGGGATGACCTCTACCTCCCATGATTTTCTTGGATTAATTTACCAAGTAGATTAGGAAAATCATAATTTTAAGCTCCGATGACCTCTTTTGAGTGATTTAATAATTATTAAAATTGAGAAAATTATGAAATTGATTAGGGAAGGTTATTTAAACATCATAACAATAAAGATGATCAAGAGAAATAATTAGGATCTCCCCACATAATTATTTCCTTAAAATCATTCTTAAATGCTTTAATTAAGTGGTTAAGTAATTAAATAAAAGAGAGAGAGAGAGAGAGAGAGAGAGAGAGAGAGAAACTTAAAATAAATAAATAAAAGTACACCATCATAATTAGTACAACCAACAATATTAATTAATTAATCCTCCTTATGTGCTTACTTAAAAAAAAGGTTGTAATGAAATTTTGATTTTTCATAAGTTTAGGAAATCTTGAAAGTAATTAGCTTAATTCTCTTAGTTTAATTAATCATTTAAGCATGACCCTAATTACATTAGATTCTTTAGGACATTATTAATTTTGTTTTTAATTGCATCATCATGTTTCATAGGCCCTTCCTTGATGGTTAATTAAGTTAAGGGACTCTTCAGAAGGGTGACTAATTGACTTGCCAATGAACTAAATCAAATTAAATCATAAAATATATTAATTTTTTTTAAATTCATTAACTAGCCAACATGGGTATGGGTTAAATAAATTGATCTTGTTTCTCCTCTTTAGGATTAAATAATTCAAACACCAAATCTAAATCTTAAAGAAATTTTGATTAGGATTAAAGTATGTTTATTTAATATAATTGTCCTTGGGTTCTAATAAAGCTAAGTATGTCATTTGATGATGTTTAGTTATCTTGTTTCAATTATCATAAGTTTGCATGTCATGTGTTTCATATATTCATGTTTTAAATTTAAAAGAAAAAGTTTCATCTAATTTCTTGATGTATATATGTAAAATTATGTATAACTTATCAATAATTAGAAAGCAATCTTTATGGTAGCAAGTCTTATTATAAGTAATAAAACTCAAATAAAAATTCATTAATTAAAAGAAAATAACCTATAACTTATCATGATTTTATTTTGTATCCACATATGTATGCATGCGTATTTGAGCTTGCAAGTATATAGTTTGGACATCCACGGAACATGAGGCATTAAGTAGCCCCACAAAGATCTTAGATAATCTCGCTTCCTTGGTTTAACAAAGGCACGTACTTGCATAACTCTCTTACATTACTTGTATACATATGATTAGATATGAAGTGAGATTTCCTTTGATACAAAATTTATACATATTTGCATTTAAGTGTGTCAAAATGAATATGTAAACTACATGTGTGTTTGAACTTACAAGTATATAGTCTAGATATCCTGGGAACATGTGGCTTTAAGTAGCCCCAAGGAGATCTTAGATAATCTCACTTCCCTGGTTTAACAAAGGCATGTACTTGCATAGCTTTCTTACACACTTGTATACATAAAAATAATATTCTTTTGTTATAAAACTTATACATATCCATGTTTGAGTATGCCAAAATATGTATAAGATTTATGTATATGTATTAAATTAAAGTAAAGTAAAATGAAATGAGATTGAAATGCTATTGATAATGAGAATAAATAAAATAAAGCATTATATATTTAATGGTGACTTATCTTCATTAACCTTATGATGCCTTTCATGTTCAAATAAAATTTGTTAAGTCAAATCCAAATGTAAGATTGATTAGAATTCATGATTCATTAAAAAAACTTATAAATTATAAAATTCATCTCTTAGAATCAACTTAAGGTAAGGATTAAAGGGGTTCAACCCTCTTTCTTCTCTTTACAATGATAAATTATAAGTAAAAGATAAAAGAAGATATGTGATTTAAAACTCAATTAATGTCTTAAAGTAATTGAAATGTAACCACCTTTAATAAGGAGTTTAAACATTCAAACACTAGAAATATCAATCTTAATGCCTAAGTGAGACATACCACACTCTATCTATAGCACACACATCAGTATACTGAGTCACTGATCATAGTATTAGATTTGGCTGGCGATTGCTATGATGATATATTTTATTTAGAGATGTAATATTTTAGATTAGATGTTGAAACTACTTGTGCATAAACTAGATGTTAAGTTGTCACTAGCTTAGTGATATTTTCTATAGAAGATTATGTTTAAGGGACTGCTATAATAATAAAATATAAAAAATATCTTTTTCTTGTAGGTGCTACTTAAGTCTCTAAGCACAATCCAATTAGGACAAGCGGGCTTGGTTACTCAAGTGTAGGGCGCTAAGTCCAAATATCTAAAATTTAATTGTTTGGCTCGTGTATTTGTTTATCTAACATAAAGATTGTAGGTGTAGTTAGATTTTAATTTCAACAAAAATATAATTTTTGCAATAGGACTAATATAAGGTTATGGGATTCAGGATGAGTAGTGGTTAGAAAGCATAGACCAAAGAAGCCTGTGAAGCCTAGAGTGTTCAAATCCAAGAAGTGAAGATGAAGATGAAGAAGAATTGAAGACCCCCATAACTTTGCCTTTTTATTATTATTTTAATTATAATCTAGGTTCTATAAGGGTAGAGCTTGGCTACCCAATTTCTTTTCTTTTCTAAGGCGTATGACAGTACCCGGGTACACTGCCTTTTTATTCTTTTATGAAATTCAAATATTTGATTATTATGTTTACATTACATAATATAAATCACATGATTTTCATAGGTTTCTTAAAATTTGATGATTTGATGTAAGGCCTAGATATGGTAGGCTCTTTAGAATAAATATAAATTTTCTACCCTCATTAACAACTCATAACTAAATGCTTAATCCATTCATCACCTCACTGTAAAGCCTAAGTTCATAATAAAGATAATAAATAATTTATCAACCCCTTAACTGGATGTTGTATGTTATCACATCACACATATTATATTGTCTCACTCTTGAAGATATATAATCTCCACTCTTGCACGATAAGGGATATGCTTGACTTGTGAGGGTAGTTTATTGTAGTGGAGAACACCCATTCTATTGATTTAGTCAACAATTAAATTTCATCATGAATTTAAGCAAAATTATTCCAAGCCCTGGTTCAAATTAATGTGTCAACTTGATTTAAGAAATTATAAATTTTGCAATAGGTCAGGCCATAATTTACACACTAATCATTATGGTGTTCTATTTTGGATGCCGGTGAATACCACGCAGATCTTAAGGGGTACTTATTGAAGCGATCAGGTATGACTTTAAGGTTTGATGTACCATCTCAAAAGATGGAGACATCACCCTACAATAGACCTAGTCACTTAATAATGACTCCTAAGGTATGGGCCTTCATATATACTAGAGATCTTTCCACTACTTTATGTGGAAAAACAAAGTAGGGTTTATTTATACTGGGTTCTTTAGTTCCTTATGGAGGCAAGCCTCCATAGTTAATTACATCCTAGGAAATGATATTTCTTAAGAATACTCTCGATTAAAGTGGTAAATCAATTATCTCCAAAGATTTCAAGGTTAGGCTATCAATGAATTAATTATTTTAGAAAATCAAGTGAGAATATTCAATTGTAAAGACTTATTTTTAGACTAAAGGGAGAAGAAGTAGGGAGCACTCATGATACTAGGAGGCTTAGTGAGCACTCCAATCTATCCTATGGTGAGACTTTATATGTTTAAAGGAGAAAATTTGTTTAATTTGAGTTAAAATTTTATTAGAATGCTAGGGCTTACAATTCATCAACACAAGATTATGAAAATGCTTAAGAGGTGAGGATTTATACTCGTAGCCTAGAGGAAACAGGCAACCTCAAATCCAAAGTCTATAGAGTTTTAGCACAAGCTAGAAGTACAACCTAAACCTAAGTAGAAGGGGGACATAAAGGTTTACCTCCACAAGAGAGGATAAATCATTCGACTCTTTTGGACATAGAACTGTCTGGAGTTGCCACCAATTAACACCTCCTACGATTCAAAACCATGCAGGTCGGTCTTATAAAATTATAAGATAGCTAGGGTGTAATTTAATTGGAAAGAGACTAGAGTCCCAAACTCACTCCCTAAGAGACTAGATCATGACTGACCTGAGTTATATGACTTAGTCTAAATGTAAAATTTACAAATTTTATATCATTTTGACATATTATTTTGGACAAAGGCTTAGGACAATTATGCCTAAATGTATGATAAAATTGAGTTATTGGCCAATTCACACACACATAGAGAGAGAGAGAGAGAGAGAGAGAGAGATCTCCATTATGAGGGGGTGCTCTCATAGGTCAAGCGTTCCCTAAAGTGCAAGAATGGATACCCTCCTTATTTTAAAAGTTAAACAAGATGGTATGCATGATGTTAAACATTCAACATTTAGCTAAGGGGTTGTTAAATCTTTTAATTATCTTGATTATATCCTAAGCTTTAGATGAGGTTGGAAGTTGCTTTAATTTTTTAGTTATGAGTTGTTAATTGGGTAGGAAAATTAATTTTATCCTAAGAGCTTACCACATCTAGGCCACACATTCAAACATCAAGTTTAAGAAACTATAAAAAAGATGCAATTTCTATTACACAATCTAAACATAACTTTCAAAACATGTAGATTCCATAAAAGAATAAAAGGTTGATGCGGTCGGGTACTGTCACACACCCCAAAAGTGAAAATTGGGTAGCCAAGCTCTACCCTTATACAACCTGGATTACACAAGAATATTACAATTGAAATTAAATTAGATGTTATGGGGGGTCTTCATTCCTTGCTTCATTCTTTCTTCTTCCTTCTTTCTTCTTTCTTTCTCTTGATTTGATTATGCTCCAAGGCTTCACAGGGCTTCCTAGGACTATGCTCTCTATCCACTACTCATCCTAAACCCCATAGCACTAATCCTAATTCCTATTGCAAAATTACATATTTATGAAAAGGTTAAATCTAACTACACTTGTAAAATAGATGTTAACTAAACATACATACAAACTTAAGCAGTTATATTTCATAATTTAGACTTAGCACCCTACACATAGGTAACCAAGCCCATCTATCCTAATCATGGATTATGCTTAGGGGCATAAGTAACTTGCAAATAAAAGTATTTGTATTTATTTTTGGCAAGCTCATTAGCATAATATCCTATAGAAAATAACATTAGGCTACCAATGGCCTAACATCCAGTCTATGAGTCATAATCTTAACATCTAGTCTAAAATAATATATCATAAAATTAAACACAATATCATTACATACACTGCCCTAACTTAAATCTAGAATTGGTGAGTTAGCATTTTAGTGTGTGTGTTTAGGCTTAGTGTGATATGTCTAGCTAGGCTTTTGAATCACGATTGCCTAAAGTTTTGCATTGTTCAATTTAACATCATAAGTGGTTTCATTTTAAGTTGTTTAGAGGATTTGCAAGTTTTAATTTTGTACTTTGTTTGTTTCATTTGATATTTACTTAGCATCTAATTGTTGTAAAGAGAAGGAAGAGGCTTAACATCCTTCATCGCTACCTTAAGAAATTTTCTAAAATATGTTGTTATAATTTGGTTCCTTTTTTTGAATGATTTATTAAATGTTTTATTGATCCTAAATGTGGGTTTACCTTAAAGAATCTTATTCAAATATTAAAGGCTTCTTAAGATTAATGAAATTGATTCACTATCACATAGAGGATGTTGTATTATTCTTTTTCATCATCAACATCATACATATGATTTAAGACTTAATATACCTATACATGCAACATATTTTGGCATCCTTAAATGATTATGAATGAGTATTTTTAGGTAGAAGAGAGGACTTTTTATTCCTTAGCTAAGTACCACACACATGTATAAAAGTTTTGACCAAGTATGTGCCATTGTTTAAACCAGGGAAGTAAGATAATCATTGACCTCCATTGGGATACTTAAAGCCTCATATTCCTAGGATATCCAAACTTTATACTTGCTATTCTTAAATACATATGAATGAATACACAACCAAAGAAGTGAAAACCATGCAAAATATTTTATTTTAGTGAATCATTTATACATGTAAAGTAAAGTTCTATCCAAATTCTAGTACAAGCACACATGAGCATGAAATCAAATAAGTACGTGCCTTTGTTAACCAGGGAAGTGAGATAATCAATGACCTCTGTGGGGCTACTTAAAGCCTCATATTCTCAGGATGTCTAGACTATATACTTATTATCATTCAAACATATGTAAACCCATACATGAATCATAAAGATAAATTAATACATTAACATATTTAAGATATAAACACATGCAAATCATTTAGAATATTCCTAGCTAATCACCACTTTAAATCTTTATTATTAATATATAACTTTAAAAATAGCTTTTAAAATTTATTAGTGATAATAGCCACACATATAATTGAATTAAGCCAACATATGCAACCTACACATAAATAAATTCCATTGATTCTTTTATTTTTGAAAACATGAATGGATGATATCACATGGCATACAATATTTACAATGATTGAAAATGAATAATTAAACATAGCCACATAATACATTCAATCACATTAATTCCTAATGACAATCAAGTTGAATAAAAGCATTTAAAGGAAACCAAATCTTCTTATACAAATTGGCTTTAGGTTTGAATTGTTAAACTCAAAGAGGAGTGGTGATGTTTGCTATTTTTACCCCCTCCCATGTTGGTAATTTAGTGTGTTTAAAGAGAAATAAATAAGTAAATTTTATGAGTTAGTTAAGTTTGAATCATTAAGCAATCCATTTAATTACCCTTTTCTATCCTTCTTTAATTTAATTAACCACTTATTCATGAGCCTCAAACAATATGCAAATGAGAAATTAAAATTGCAATGCTCCTAAAGGACCTAATGCAATAAGCTCAGGCTTAAGTGTTAATTAGATTAAGAAAATAACCAAGTTAAGTACTCTTATGATTTTCCCACACCCATGAATTAATCATAATTTCCTTAAAGGTCTTTATGTTATTGAACACATAAAGAAGAACCCATGATTTGAATGTCAATTATCTGAAGTAATTATCATTTTAATTTGATTAATTTTTATTATTAATTGCTTAATTAATTTCATAATTAATCCATGCATTAATTAACCCTCTTTATGAAATGGATTTGGGAAAAAATTAGGAAAAATATCCTAATCATCTCCCCCCTCATTTCACTATTAATCAATGATTAATGATCACTAATTATTGAAATTTTACTGTTTGACATTTTTAATAATTATTAAATTTCTTAAGAGGGTAATTAAGGTTTGAATTTCAAATTCTCTTAATTACTTAGCCAATAAATCTCAAGAAAATTACAGGAGGCAGAGGACATCCCATTAAATCAATATTTCAAATTTGAGATTAATTTATCAGGTAATTAGGGCTTAATTAAGGTAATTATAAAAACCTTCAAACCTTATTTAAGTTATGTTCACTATTCAAAACTTAATGAAATTATTTTTATTAAAATTTCCTCTATTTACCCTTTCCAAAATGGCTTTACTCATATTTTTATAAATTTTATATAATTTGGTATGAATTTTTAAGGTTCTAGGTAATTAATTATATTTTTAATCTTAATTAATTTATAATCTCATCAGCGCCATGTGGGAGTTTACGTTGTAGTGCTTTCCACGTGGCACTGCAGGATTGACCACTTAAAATGATATGATGTGGTGTGCTGAGTTAGCAGCGGCGGATGCGCTTTCGTCCCTGCTATTCGATCTCAGATCAGATGATGGGGATTAGTTTCGTGATTCTTAAAGGATAAAATCAAATAAATCTAATCAGATTAATCACGACTGTCTATTCCAATCATGTGGAATGGACGATAGATGATCCTTTGTCCTCCGAGTGATTGAAGACCGACACCGTCCACCCTCCTCTGCTCGATCTGAGCTTGCTTGAGCTCGTGTGGCATTGTGATCGACTCCAAAACATTCAAGGGATAGATCTAAGGATATCTTATGGTTGAAATCATATGAAATGATAATCTTTCATAAAACACTAACTCCTAATAGATTTCTATTATTTGCCAGAGTTTACCTCATTGAAGCTCTAGACCGACGGTCCAATGATAGAGGTAGCTTCATCTTGAAGAGATGAAGCTTTGTTGTGAAGCTTATGAGTTGCTTCCTCATCAGTGGTTCTGTGGACCAAACGTCGGTGAAGTTAATTTGGATTTGGTTGAGTTTGAGTGGAGTTGGATGGAGAAGAGGCTCTATTTAGCTCAAGTTTGGTCTTGCCAATGATGGGAAGCTCAGGAACTCGGGAAGGCTTTGGAGAGGTTTATCTAGACTCACTAAAGCCCTTTCTGTGTTTAAATGAGATAGGGTAGGGAGGGGGGCAATACCCTCCTCCCCGATCGATCGAACGGTGCAGATTGGTTCAGCTTATGGCAACAGTCTGGCCAGTGTGCAGATGATTGGGGACGATAGGGAGGTGCTGAGGTGGTGCGCCTTGAATGGTTGAAGGTGAGGAGTGGGCTGGCAGGGGTTGAGGTGGAGTGTACCACATCCTCCAAGTGTTCCAATGGGGTAGTTTCGGTTAGCTCACCTCCACTTGTCCTATGGTTGACCCAATCAGCTATGGATTAAGTGAGCTAGTGGTCCTCATGTCCCATTTGAGCTAAAGGTGGTTACCAAAGGGAGGAGAGTGGGTTTGACCATCTAAATAGGGATTTTGTCCCATTTGGAAGGGTTAACCCAATAGGTTTTGGGCTAACTCAAGTTCAAGGTGGGTTGGGTTTGATTTGGGCTAGTCCATGATGACCCAAGGATGGTTCATGCCAAGTTTGGTTTTGTTTGGCTCAATTTGAACCATGTAGGTCAAATTGGATTCAATTGGGCTAGGTTGACCCATGGGTTAAACCAAGGGTTGGATCATATTCAAATGATGATTTGGGATGTTTAGGTTCAAGTGGTTTGATTTGATTTGAAGTGGATTTGAATTTGGCCCATATGGATTCATATGGGTCAAATGGGCTAAGTTGGCCAATTTGGTCAAATTGAAAAAATTGGCTTGACTTAGGGGTAGGTTTAGATTTAATTGATGATGTGAAAATGATTGTAGGTGTTGGCTCAATTTAATTTGAATTTGGAAATGATTTAGATCAATTTTATCCTTTAGGTTAATTTGGGCTAAATGGGTCAATTAGGTTAGGTTGGGTCAATTGGGTTCAACCAAGGGCTTGATCATGTTCAATAAATATTTTGTGATGGATTTGAGTCAATTTGGATTGGATTGAGATTTGACTCAATTTGGCTCTTTAGGCCAAGTTGGGTCAAAGGGGCCAAATGGGCTTGGTTACGTTCAATTGGTGGTCAAATCATATTCAATACTCAATTTATGATTGATTGGAAGCAATGATTTCAATTAATTGGGCTTAGAATGAAGTTTGGTTTAATTTGGTTAATGTAGTCTAATTGGTTCAAATGATCAATTGGACTTAGTTTGACCCAATTAATTACAATTGGACAATCAAGGGTGATCAACAATCATTGTAGAAGATTTTGGATGGGTTGATTCAATCCAATTTGGGTTGGATTGAGCTTTGGATCAAATGAGTCCTTTAGGCCACTTTTGACCAAGTGAACCAAATGGGTCAATTTGAGTTAGATTGGGTTGAATTGAGTTGAATTGAGTTTGATAATTGATTTAGGATTGAATAATGGCTTTAATTACAACTGATTTGGATTTAATTTGGATTTTGGCTCATTCGAACATTTTAGGTTCAAATGGTCTAACTTAGGTTGATTTGGTTGCTTGATCATGAATCTTGGAAGAAATTGAAATAGATTTTTAAATGGTTAAAGTACTTTTGTGAAAATCAATTGGATTTGGTTTAATTGAAGGAGTCTTGGGTTGAGTCCATAAGATTGGATTATGGGGTTAAGATGGGTTTAGGTTCAAATCATTTTGGGTTGGAGCTTGGATGTAAAATGAAATTCAATTGGGTTTGATTGTATTAGTTTAAGGTTGGATTTGGATAAGTGGATAGGCATAGGTCATGGGTTCGGCCATAGGATAAGTTGGACCTATTTACACTAGGGTTTGGCATAAGCTTATAGTATGCCTTCTTAAGTCTCTAAGCTTAGGTTTAGTGTTCACCTAATCTCTAGAGGTGTCCTATGACTAAGGAGATTCCAGTGTATAAAAGATTCCTAAGTCTAAGATAGTGAAGAAGAGTCTTCACTCCAAAAGTGAGGTCAACAATCATGATCTAGCCTCTTAGGGAGTGAGTTTAGGATTTCAGACTCTTTTCTAATTTATGATAGTATAACTATCTTGCATTTATATATGACTATTCCACATGGTTTTAAATCATAGGGGGTGTTAGCTGACAGCTACTCTAGGCGGTTGTAAGTCCAGAAGAGTCAAAATCGATCCACTTTCCCTAATGGAAATGAATCAATACATCTCATTCCCCCTAGTAGAATTAGGTCGAGATCTCAGCTTGTGCCAGAGCACTCCAAATCTAGGTTCTGAGGCAGTTTGTTTCTCTTTTGCTACAAGTATAAGTCCTCACCTCTTTGGTATTTTCACAATCTTGTGTTGTTGGAATCTAAATCTTGGCATTCTAATAAATTTCAACTCAAATAAATAATTTTCTCTCTTTTTAAAAATGTAAAGCCTCACTATAAGGTAGACTGAAGCATCCATTAGGCTTCTTAGTATCTTCAATATTTTTTACTTATTCTCATTTAGAATCCATGAAGAATTCTTTATATTCAAGCAATCCCATTTGATTCCCAATAACAACCAATTCTTTTGTAATGTAGCTTCGCAATCTTTGGAGATATTAGTCTACTACTTTAATTGAGAGTTCTTAAGAGAATCTCATTTCTTAGGATGTAATTAACTATGGAAGATTGCTTTCAAGGGAACTAAAGAACTTGACATAAAATAAACCCTACTTTACTTATCCATGTAAAATAGGAAAAAGATCTCTCGTGTATATATATATATATATATATATATATATTGACTGATCTATCATAGGAGTCCTTATTAGGTGATTGAGTCCATTGTAGGATGAATTTTCTATCTTTTGTGATAGTACATTAGATGCCATACTCGATCATTTCAATAAATAACCCCTAAGGTATGCATGGTGTCCTTACGGCTCTAAACTAAAACAATCACCACTCATATTTCTTGGGCATATATTAGCTTCGTCAATCTTTTACTCATTATAAAGAATATTCATTAAAAAGATATAAAAATAAATATAAATTAATTATTAATTAATTTTGAGAATTTAAGAAAGTTAAAAAAAAACTTTTCTAACATTTTATGTCACATCACCTTTGACATAATCTTTCCTTTTGGAATATTTCTTGCATTTTAGGATATAAAATAAGTTTGAGCATTGAATGTGAGTTTCTTTGCCACTCCTTTCATAGAATTTGTCTCACATTTTCTTGTCGAGTCCTTCTTATTGGTAAAATGAATACACACCATGGGTTCTAAAAGACATCATGGTGATGTTGTCCTTGAGGAACCCATTGAAGTGAGTGCTTTAGTAGCGACTGTTGTGAGTGAGGTTGACACTCATATGAAGGATTTCAACAAAGACTCATGGGCGGAGCTAAGTGCTCTAATTTTAATTGAGAAAGTTGCTTTTACGATCCTAGTGGAGCCTTTTGCTTCTCAGAGATGCATGAAGATGGTGCCAAGTTCTAGAGGGTGAGGGTGCAGAGAAAAAAATAAAAAGTTTCTGTTATTTGGCGAAGAAAGGTTTTGGTGAGTAGCTTGGAGAAAACTCCTTCTAAACAAAGGGTAATAGAGGATTGTCTTCTCACCTCGATATAATTCACCACTTTTTTATAGCTTTATTGTTCTTTATATGGTTTTTTATAATGATGATTGGTTTTAATTATTGTAGCTTAACATGTTAAGTGTTCGTGAATTCATGGTGGGAGATGATGGGCAATCACCATCTCCCATGGACACTTCTTTTGATGTTTTAGGTAGACCTAAGATAATTATCCACCTTACTATGGGTGAGTTGTAGGAGGATAATTCGAGTGATGAGGAAGATCATTTTTTTTAATAGTGGTTTCCTTCTTCAAGGATGATACCTTTGACAAAATGGCTAAAAGAAATCCTAGTATCCATAATTGATGACATTGCTTTTCCTCATGTAGGGGTGACAATAGTTCCAACTAGTCTTTTTAAAGAGTGAATCTTCCATCTCCAGAGTTGGACCTAGCATCTCTAGCTCTTTCAACCACCAAAGTGAGCAATTTCATTGTCATAAACATCTAGGAGATGATGACAAGCTTTCCTTCCTCCACTCATCACAACACTAGTAAGTATGAGAAGAATGAGTCCACCCCAACCAAAGTGAGCTAAAGTTGAAAAAGAATCTTAGTCATCCTCCTTTTCTATCGAGTTCATTACTTTACAAAAGAGAGTAACTCACCTCTAAAGGCTACAAAAACTAAGTCATAGCAAAGGTTGATTGCTGTAGAGGTTGAGTCATAGTGGAGGTTTGTTGCATTGGAACCTAAATCATAGCGGAGGTTGGTGACCATGGAACCTGAGTAACTTTGCTTCATTTCTGCATCATATTAAAAGGGTCTTCAATCTTCATTGCAGATGCCAACTTTATGTTTGATTACCTATCCAATAAATGGGCATTCATCGATGAATGACAATCCAACCTAATAGATAAGAAATTTAAAAAATGATGTAAAATAGAATAAGTTTGAGTGCATGTAAAAGTTTGTGGTATTGTAATAAAAGAATATTTGTCTAAATAAAACAAATGCTCATAATTTTTACTCACCTTTTATTTTAGGCCAAGTTCTATTAATGCCTTATGGTTACGAGTGAATTCTTTAAATGCTTTTATCGTGACTTGCATTGCCTGAGATTTCTCAAGTATTTGGTAATGACTTCTTTATTTAATGCTTGATGTGATGCCTGTATTCTTAAGATCCATTTACCATGCCAATAAATTCTCATTTTTGCAATTAGTTAGTCTTTATTACTTTCCTTCTTCTATTTTAGAGTGAGTGGTTTTTTGTTTATGTGAGTTACTTCCTTCCTTTTCCTTGGAATTTTTTAGTGAGTTTTTTTATCATAATGATGATAGCTCTTGAGAAAGCATTTGCTAACTTCATGGAAAGTGCAGTGAATGAGTCCTCAATCCTCACGCTTGAGATAGAGCCCATTATTTTTCATGGATATTACTATGATAATTCAAACTTTTTGATGCAAACCACTCATGAGGATGAGAAAATTAATACTTTGAAGGCGAGTGAAATGTCTGTCTCTTTTGACCACTTCCAACTCAGCTTCAGATTTCCCTTATATGCTAAGTAGGTGGCCATTCTAAACTTTTAAGGAGTTATGCTTGCTCAGTGTTACTGAACTCCATAGTCAACAGTATGACTTTTATTCTATTTTTGAGGTGAGAAAGGCTAGCCTAGAGTTTGATCCTTTTCTAACACCTCTTCTCTATAAAAGGCCACATAGATAGAACCATCCAATTCTTGGTAGTCTACTTAAAGATTGTTGGCCTTCTGCATAAAGTGTAGAGCTAGCATTCTAAACTTTTTTTTTCAAGTGCTCGATCGAGTTGGTAGTGTCAACTGTACTAATTCCCTTTATTACCTTGAAAGTGGTGATTCTTGAAGTGTGTGCTCATGAAAAGGAGATTCTAGCAAAGTTGTCAGATAGGATGCTTAACATCAAGCATTACCTTCATTCTAACAAGATCTATGAGAACATTTATGGTGAGTGCTCATGTTTATTGAAGTTCATTATTTTAGATTTTTTTTTCATCTATTAATCCTTGCACTCACCTTTTTTAGGAGATGATTTCTCCACTCCCTTCCCCATGGACCTCGAGGTTGTCATGTTTCATGGTGAGTTTGGGGTAAGTGAGGAAGGTGAGGCCGAGCATATATCTGCTTAAACCAATCCTGAGAAGTTGGTGGATGACCTTAGCTATAGTTTTACTCAAAATAATCATACTCCTAGTATAGTTGATTTAACGATAAGGCATTTAGGTTTGGACATTAATTTTTTTTTTAAGGATATGGATGCATTGCTTAAGGAGCATCCTAAAGGCGTTATTATGACTATCCAAGAAATGACATGAAAGTCAACTTGGGAGCTTAGTAGAAAATATTTTGTTTAAAATAAATAGCTCATCAGCTACTAAATCAAAGTGTGACTCGGTGAGGAACCAAGATTGAAAGCACAAAGTCTAAGCTAATCGAGCTTAGATAGAAGGAGAAACTATAAGAAGAGAAAAAGGATCAAGTAGTTTTGGAACTAACTTACCTCTTAGAGATAAATAAAGAGCTAGATGTTGAACTTTATTGCTACAGTGAGGAGTTTTAAAAGAAAGAGGCCGAGTTGTCTGACTTTCCCAGCTCTGCTGAGTATAAGAGGTTGTTGCAATATAAATTTAGGAAGTCACCATGTTTGTCAAGGCCAAGTTGGTGAAGCATGGCCAACTAGACTCCTAGTATTTAGACTTTAACAATGTCCATGCTTTGTTAGAGTTGGACTTCAAGGAGAGTGATGACGAAGGGGGCACTAAGTAATTTTGTTTACTAATAAATTTTCTCTTTTTATATCTATGAATTAGAAGAGTGATTGTATATTAAAATTTTGGACACTGTCTACTTTCCATTATACTTAAAATGCTTTCTTAATATATATATATATATATATATATATATACTATTTATCCTATCATTATTGCCCTTATGAATGTAATTATTGAATGATTATACTTGCTTGAATGCACTCATTCAATAAGTATACGTGTTAAACATAATTGAATATACACAGTAAGAAAACATTTCCTAAACAAGTGTACTCATTGTGCAAACATACTTGCCAAAATAATATATTTGTGTTCAAATATATTCATTAAATGTAATTTAACTCACTCATTATTGCATTACTATTTTAAGTGATCGATTCATATCATTTAAGGGGAACATAAAGTTGCCAACAACAAAGTGTTGGCAATAGATGGTCAGTTGCCAACCGTTTAGAGTGTTAGTCTTTTTTTTTCATAGTCATCAAATATATAGACTGTTAGTCTTAAGTTTATAGTCCTTAACCATACTGAGTGTTGGTATTACACTTTTGTCACCAACTACATGAGAAGTTATTCTAGTGTTTATAATCACCAACCACACGGAGTGTTGATCATACACTTTAGTCACCAACCATATATAGTGTTGGTCATACACTTTAATCACCAACCACACAGAGTGTTTATCTTTTATTTGTGTACTCCAACCACATAGAGTGTTTATTTTATACTTTAGTCACCAATTGCATGGAGTGTTTGTCATTTATTTGTAGTCCCTAATCACATAGAGTATTGGTCTTACTCTTTAGTTGTCAACTGCATAGAGTGTTGGTCTTCTATTTGTATTCCCTTATATATTTTATGAAGCATTAAGAGCTCAGAGCGAGTAAGTTCAAGATTTATTTTTATCATATTTTTGAGTCAATCCTTATATACTCGAGCCAAAAGTGGCTCATTGAGTAACCTTAGTTGGCACATAGCTCTTTGAGTGTTAACTCAAATCATCATAACTCGTTGAGTGCTTTGGGCCTATGTAATTCACCAAGTCACTAGGCGAGTGTGGTTTAAATTCTTAATCATCGAGTAAGAATAAGATTTTTTTATTAATTTATTTAAATCACATGCATTTTCTCAAATGAAGATTCATTCTAAAAAGAAATAATAACTTGGTAAAAATAAAATAAGTATAAAGATAGATTATTTCATGGGTAACATTCTTTCAAATCTCTAGCATTCTAAGTACACAACACATTTTGTCTTGAATGTGTTTATAGTTAACAAGATCTTAGACTAACTTCCTTCTTGATAATAAAAGGACCATTCCAAGCATGGGGGAGTTTTCCCAACACCTTATAGTGAGCTGCATGTCTGCTGAGTTATCCCTTACTAAATGACCTACTTTGTTAGGTCCTTAACTCATGGTTCTTGACCTTATCCACACTCAATGTTTGTTGAGTGAAGCAGAGCCTCTTTTTTTTTTTTTTTGGGAAGTAGGGCTATGTTGAGTGAGACAAAGTAAATAAAGGATAAAGTAGAAAGTATAGGAAATATGAGAAATTTGAATATGTTAGAAAAATCCAAGTACAAGGATTTCTCCCTCTTCCTCTTTAGAACAAAATATGGAAATCAATAGAAGTATAGAAGTAATGGAAATTTTGAAGTGGTCCAAAAAGCCCCCTTCTTAACAATCCCCAAAAGAGAGTATTTGCCCATAAAGGAGAGTGTTACATGTTGAGTGACGAGTTCAAAAGTATAGTTTCCAACATTGGTGGGATAAGTCATCTAATTTGTATATGGTTTCACAATCAACCGCATGTGAGTGAGTCTTCATGTATGAGGAGGGTCTCAAGTTACTAACTGTTTGACTGGTGGTCTCTTCTTGTGTTCACCTTATTGTGTAATTTGTTTCTCTTAATTCTAGGAATGCTCTTAAATGACATCATAATATTAGTATAGTAAGTATATAAGTCATGCTTTAAAACCTTTTATGATTTAGCTACTTAATTAATAATCAATCGAGAATCGCCAAAGATTTTGTTTCTCTTAATTCTGATTTTTATTTATAATTTAGGGCTAGTAAAAAGAGCATAATGTTATGGCTTATTAATGGTTCTAAAATATAGCAAAGCATAAGAATATTGAATAAGACTTCCATTTGAAGATAGACATATCAATTTGATTTCTACTCCATGTCTTTAGATTTTATTTGATATATTCAATGTAATATAAGATGTGCAATCAAAATCTCATTTTTATTCTCATGCTTAAAAGATAAGAGCTATTTCTTAGGCAAATTATCATCAAATAAAAATTCAATTGGTACATAATGTATAATTAAAAATCAATTAAATATTATCTTTTGATGACTCACTAAAATATGTAAGCAACATCAAATTGTAGTAGAATTATTTTTTACCTACTAAATATCCTGATAAAATTGATATCAACATCAAGTAATAAAAGGTATTGACTCAAAAAAATCAAATTGATCTTATAAAATAGTATATAATGCCTTAATTTGTATATGATAAAGATCAAGGCTAAATACTAATTAGGCATTGAATTATGATTAAAAAATACAAAATTGTTTTATCTTATTTATTAACATGGGTAAGCATTTTAAGTTCTTATTAACTTTGCAAGTGATGTGATGCATAAATGTAGAAGCTTTTTCAGTATTGGAGGTGTGAAGACAAAGGTTTCAATAAATATCACTTGATATCTTAAAAGACATTATATCCAGATTTATCTTGATAAAAGTTGGTGAATTTCTTAGCTAGTTCTGTGAATGGTTGACATATATTAGATAAGTTATAAGTAAAACATTTTGATAAGGTAAATTACTTTTCGAGAGGTTGTAACAAGATCAAACATTTTGATGGTTCAATTTTTAAGAAAGGATTGATCTTTATTAGATCAATTTTGATTCCTTTATGATGAATAATGAACTTATAAATTTTCCCAAAGAAAACATAAAAACATCATGAAGCCAAACATTGAGTTTGTAGAGATTATCAACTATCATCTAAAAGATAGGTAAAAGAAATTTATTATATTTAAGTCCCTAAAATTAATCTAAATTCACATTTATTAACTCTTTATAAAGACAATGCTAGTAAGCCAAACATGATTTAACTCATCACAAATAAACTTAACATCAATTAACTTTTTATTCTCATTAATGACTAATTTTGCAGTGCTTGGGAACATTCTTCTAGGTGCTTATTTAATAAGAGCATTATTTTGATTAATTGTTTGATAATTTATGTTTGATTATTTCAAGAGCAAAATCTATCATCAAATAACTCCATGTAAAACAGTCATGATAATCTTTTAAGTCTTCAATTAACCATTCAAATAAATATTTTAAGAGTAGTTTGATTATGAAAGGGGGATAAAATTAAATCTATGTATCTAAATTTATCTCAATCAATTTGTTATAGTTAAACATACATGTAGGAATATGTGATTTCATAAGTAGTAAAGAGTGAGTAAATAGTATCATGCCATGATGAACGAAATCAATTTTAAAAAAAGTATTGATTTTAATTTTATGCAAATAATTGAAGCATCATATCAATTTATTGAAAATAGAGAATGACTAACTATTTAAAATAAAATTTACTATAGGTTGTAAATTAAATATTGGAGGTTCAAAATTATATTTCATCAAGATCATTGATGTAGCACAAGGAGGTCCAACCATAAGAGCTGAAGCAAGGGGATTAGAGGCCAAGTATGGAGGTCCACTAACAAAGAGTAGGAAAGCAATCAGAGGAGGATAAAGCCTAAAATCATTAAATGATTCTAGTTACTATCATGTTTAGCTTGTGTTATGTTTTAATGTTTGTGTGAGACTTGTATTATAAAACATATGCAATTTGATGTGAGTTGTCATAGGATAAGGGAAGAGTAATTATGTAAACTATAAATACTTAATTAGTATTAATTACTTATAATCGAATGAAAAAAATAGGAGGGTGTCCACATTAAGGGGAGAAGTTGATAGTTTGAATGACTAGCACTGCACCCCACTTTCCTAACCTCTCCTTCATTGCTCAATTTGATTTGGTGTTATATAAACTCTTATTCTTGTTGTAATAAAGAGATGAGTAGTGTTTAGACAAAACATGGAAGTGAGATTCCAAGGTGTTGGGACATGGTGGCTAGCCAACCAAAGAAGATGATTTTGTGATCCTTAAAATAAGAGAATTTAGTGATCTTACTTCTCTTTCATGTCCAAGTTCTAATTTATATTAAACCCTTTAATTTTTTGAGTTTAATAAGCCCTATGTCCCATTTCAACTACTTAGCCAAACAAATTTTGTAGTGACTAGTCATGGGATAAATTTACAAAAACATTATATATACCTTATGAAACTTTTTTGATCATAATTGTACATTATTATCTACAATTTGGATTTGTGATTTGGAGTTTTGGAGATATATTTCAACTTGTTTGAAGTTGATTTCTAAATTTGGTTTTAGTTCTCTGTTTGATATTGGCCAACCCTAATCACTTGCATAATTAAATGTCACTCTAAATTAAACACTACCAAGACCTTACATTTATATTAATCTTAAGAGAACCTCCAATGGGTCATCCCAAGTGCCCCAACCCCAAGAAGAATAAATAGTATACTTGGTTAAATATTAATATTAACTAATTAATGCATTAGATTATGCTATGATCAGATCACATGGTATACCTAACCATTTTTTAAAAGATAGGTTCATTAATATTTTAATATAACTCTCCTCTACTTTATAATAACTTTAATATCAAAAGTTTTATTGAGTTCACTCAAGGGACCTAATGAATACACTTGTTCACATAAACATCCCTATCATATGATTAGTTATGGTATTTCAATAAGTGTAATTTTTTTTGTAAATTTTGAAGAATCACATCTAATATATATTTAACATATATTTAGAAATTTTATATGTATGATTTTATTAGAAATTTAGTATCCTAAAAATAACACATCATTTCATCTCATAAGATATTCTAATGCTAACTTGGATGTTATAAGAATTAAAGGAAGAGCACATCAAGAACTTGTCAATTCATGTTGAATTTTCTAGTCTCAAAGTTTAGTAAAAAAAGTAGGATATAGCCACTCAACCTATCATCAAAGTAGTACGTAGTAGCATAGAGTTATGCTGCTTGACTCTTATCTATTAAACATTAGCATCTTGAATTTGAAATTTTAGTATATAATATGATACTTATCATGTGTTATAATACTAGTGTTATATGTATTATGAAAAATACTATATAACACTCTAGAATAAAACTTGTTAACAATCACCTTCATCTTATTAAAGATTGTGCATAAAAAGGTAATGCAAATATTTAATTAATAATAATAATAATAATCAATTATTGGATATAATCATAAAATTATTGAGTCATGGGAAGTTTAATACTCTAAGGTTAAAATAAGAGTTATAAAAAATTATGTACGCTTTTTTCATCATGAGTTTTTGATTTTAATTTTGTGCTTGCATTCCGCATATGATACAATCCATATCACCTTATATGCACCACTTCTATTTTTTAATCTAATTTGGTTTATTTGATTAGTCAATATTAACTACTGGAAATTGCATTAATCAATTATATTAATTGGGTCAAATTATATTATACAATCTATATTATATTTTATAATTGATCTTAGTTAAAATTACATTTTCTAGCCATTGGGATGATCAGCAATCAAACTGATCATCAAACAAAAAAAATATTATAAATATCTCACAAATTTTATGCATTCACTTACAAACACTCCTTCTAATTCTCTTAAGAACTTTTGAGTGTGTTAAGATTATTTTCATGGAGAGTAAGAGATTGAAAGACACTTAAATCATCATCAATTTCATAGCTTGACTAGTGATTTTAGGATGTTTATGATGCAAAAGCTTATGAGTGTTTAAGATAAGCTCCTTCAACAACTCTAAATTGACACTCTAATAATGTCTTTATTACTAGTTCTATAATCTTTTCATTGGTACTACACTCTAAATTTTAATTTCACTTCCCCTTCTCTACATCCTAAATGTCTCTTCGAGCTCTTTGCTTATTTATTATCTATACGAAGTGTATTACCGTGTAATCCATTGTGTGTTATCATAATGTAATGATCACTAATCAATATTTATTAAGATTAATGACTACCCATATGACTCCAATATCATTGCATGTTACCATACCAATTTAGGCTTAAGAAAATTATCATTGCCCTATCATCAGTAATTGTTAATGGTTTTGTATAAAATATTTGTGTTATATTGCAAGTGCTTAAGCACAATAACATTTCTAAAGTTGATGATCTTATCAACATCATCTCACTTCTTTTTATCATTACATGCTATTGAATGAATTGCATTGAGTTTAATATTGTAAAAATACCTATCTAGTACATTAAAATATCTCACCTTAATTGAAAATCATATGGTCAGACATAATGGTGGAATCTAGCCTTTGGTCATGTGTGTTGACCTCACTTTTGGAGTGAGGATTCATCCTTCCTATCTTAGACTTTGGAGTCTTCTAAACACTAGAACTTCCCTAGTTATAGGACACTTCTAGTGGTTAGGTGAACACTGAACCATTGAAACACATCCTAATTTATTAAGCATAATTCACTTTAACCTAACCTTTCTTTGAGTCCACTCAATATGGTTAATTGTTACACTTGATCCAATTATACCTAAGTGAACCTTTTAGGCAAATTGATTAGATTAACATTGAAAAAACCTTTCAATTATCTTAAGTTCACCACACATAAATTGTCCTAATCATTCCTTAGCTAAACTAATTAGATCTTATTTGATGGATATCACTTGACCTATATAGGTGGATGAATTATGTTTCAAATTAATATTTGATTTTTTAAGTCAAATCTCAATCCATTACCATAACAAGTCCTAAGAATATAATAAATAATGAAACATAAGCCAAATATAGTTAAAGAAGCAAACAAAAGAGGTATTGATTTTTTACATGTTCAACATTAAAGTTTACTTCCACACTTAAATGTAATCATCACTTAAAATAGCTTCCACAAAAACCATAATAATTACTCTTTTTGTGTTGTATAAAAGAAAAAGCCTTCCATAATCTCTATTTTTTGGAGAAGCATTTCTTATTCTTTGATTATGGGCTATGATACCACCTCTAAACTTCTATTAGAATAGCTTAGCTAAAAAAATAGTATAGCAATAAAATGCAATTGAGAATAATCACACACACAATTCTATGAGTGCATGAAGATTATAAGCATAAATAATTAAATATTGAATTATAAGCATAAATAATTAAATATTAATTTTGATTTACACATTTATCTCATTCATTAGTGCTATAAAAATATATGTATTAAAGAGATTAGGCCCTACAACCGTTTATATATATATATATATATATATATATATATATATATATATATATATATATATATATATATATATTGAAATTATAAATTCTAATATATTAGTAATTTGAAACATAAAGATACGTATAACACACCAAAGAGTGTGGTGGGGGTATATAGGATAAATTAGCATGTGATTTTAAAACATAATTGTTAAATTTAGCAAGAAAATTAAAACTTTAATATTTTTCCCAAAAAAATAATAAAGGATTTAAATATGTGAAAATAAGAATTAACAAAGCGACAAACTATTAATTTTTTCTTTCTTAATTAGTTATTATAAGATATGCTTTAAGAATTAAAATAAATAGATTTGATTGATCTTTCAAATTATCTAGAATCATATGTAAGATTCATATCATAATGTTCTTCACCATATCACAAGTTAATAAATGAAGGTGAAGCATGCAAGTTAGGAAAAGTTCGTTGTGTAGAAAAGTAAAAGATAAGAAGATCTGTAAATCAATATATAGTCATTTAGCTTTACGACCACTACATAAGTTTTCTTGTTGAGATTTTGACTAATCTATCCTTTATCCACCATAAGATAGAGAAACATTTTTCTCCATAAGTAACAAAAAAAATTACTCCCACTTTAATTTCAAACAAGAAGAATATTACTCTAACCCCATAGACCAACTGCACCAAGATTTATAACTGCTTCTTGAGATTAAAGGACCTTTAATAAAAAATAACATATTTAATCATGAAAATTCCAAGATATACAAAATAATAAATAACTAAATGTCTACAATCTAATAAACACTCTTCTTCTAGGGTTTGCTAATAAATATCCAAAGGGTTTCTCTTAAGAAAATCTTTTCTCTCCATTCTCTTACTAATCTCACACTCACAAATGTTTAAGTTTAATAAAAATCAATTTTCTTTAAGGTTTGGACTAAATAATCTAGTTTCATTAAGAGAATATTACACTAGTTGATCTTATAATCTAATACTCATCATGCAAAACAATCAAACAATAAATCATATTCATTATCCCTTAAATTTAGTTGCCTATTTAGATTAATCTCGGAGCCATCATGTATTATGGTGTACATCTTAAAATATGATCAAATCAAAAATTGAAATAATCTAATTTAAAAAGTATAAATTAGTGATTATTTGTTTGAAATAAAACTTATTGGCCAATATGATGATCATATAATATAATTATATCAAATTTAAATTATCTTAGATAACAAAATTAATTTGATTTTAAATTTTTGTTTAAAACACATTGTATAATATGATCTACATTATACAATACAATCAATTAGAAATAATTTAATTTTGTTATATATTTAGTTTTATTTTTACCTCATTCTCTCATATGTATGTGTGATAGTTTACTTATTAACCTTTATAATTGAAACATGTATAAATATGACTCAGAAAATAACAACATATGCTTGACATTTGTAGTTCCAGTCTTTATTTTTTCTAACAAACTTAATTTTTTTGACTTAATTAATCACTTGAATTACTTTGTTCATAAGCTGGTCTTGCAATCTTAAGTATGGGCTACCTAGGAGTCTTGTATGTTCTTTTAGAGTTTAGGTAAAATTTAAAATTTTACTATTTTAGTATATGTCTATAATTTTAATACTCAAACCAGCACCACACTAAGTAAATAATATTGGTTAAATCAGATTATTTTTATAATCAGCAAATATTTTGGTAACATAAGCACATGATATTGATGATCTCTACTTTTTAATGAAAATAACTATTTTTTATCAAATAAAAAAATCTTAGAGTTTATATAACTCCACCTAAATTTGGACATTTTTATATTTTATTTTTAATATATGGTACATGTAATCAAATGATGAATAGTAAATGTTTTAGAGGTACAAAAAAAAATATGATTTTAAAATTGTTTCAAATTTTAATTTTAATATTTTTTATCAGCAAATAGAATATATAGTATAAAAATTACAAATGAAACAAAAAGATACATTAAAAATAAAAAAATTTAATTATTTATCCCTCTTTTATCTCATAAAAAAATAAAAGTTTAAGAAAAAAATAAACATATAAGGATATAAAGTAAAAAAAATAAAAATAGAATTAGTCATTTAAGGGATTTTGGTGAAGATTTGGCAAATTATATATATTAAGTAAAAAAAATAAACAGTAAAGCAGGGTTTATTTCATGTTGGGTTCTTTAGTTCCCTATGGAAGCAAGCTTCCATAGTTAATTACATCCTAGAAAATGAGAATTTTCTAAGAATACTCTCAATTAAAGTAGTCAATCATATCTCCAAAGACTTCAAGGTTAGACTATCAAAGGATTGGGTATTTTTTGGAAAAAATCAAATGGGGATGCTCAATTCGGAAAGACTAATTTTGTGTTCCAAAGGAAGATAGGTAGGGAGTGCTCATGATACTAGAAAGCTGAGTAAGTTATCCAATCTATCCTATGGTGAGTCTTTATATGTTTGAAAGGGAGAGTTTGTTTTAATTTGGATTGAAATTTTATTAAAATATTAGGGTTTATATTTCATCAACACAAGATTGTGGAAATGCCTAAGAGGTGAGTATTTATGCTCGTAGCTTGAAGAAAATATTCAACCTTGGATCCTAATCTAGGAAGCTTTAGCACGAGCTAAAAGCACAACCTAAATCTAAGCGGAAAGGGGACATAAAAATTTACCTCCATAAGAGAGGATAAACCATCCGACTCTTCTAGACTTACAACCGCTCGGAGTGGCCGTCAGCTAACACCTCCTATACTTTAAATCCATGTAAGCTGGTCATATGTAATTGTAAGATGGCTTAAGCTGTTATTTAATTTGAAAGAAACTAGAGTCTTAAACTCACTCCCTAAGAGACTAGATCATGTTTGGTATGAGTATATGACTTAGTCTAAATGCAAAATCTTTTCAAAATTTATACCATTTTGGCACAATATTTTGGACACAAGATTTGGGATATTTATGTCTAAATGCATAAAGAAATTTGGTTGTTGGCCAAATTAGAAAAGAAAGAGGGTGAATCTCCACTATAAAGGGGTGGTCTCATCGGTCAAGCAGTCCCTAAAGTGCAAGAATGGAGGCCCTCATTTTCACAAGAGTGGTATAATATGACATGCATGATGTTAGCTATACAACATACAACTAAGGGGTTGATAAATCTTTTAGTTATCTTGATTACAACCTAAGCTTTAAAGTGAGGTTGAAAGTAGTTTTAAAATTTAATTATGAGTTGTTAATTGGGTAGAAAAATTAATTTTTCCCTAAGAGCCTACTGAATCCAGGCCACACATTCAAGCATCAAATTTTAAAAAACTAGGAAAAGGATGCAATTTCTATTGCACAATATAAACACAACAACAATCATTTATAGACTACTGAGAAAGAATAAATGGTCAGTGCGGCCAGGTATCGCCATACATCCTGGAAAAGAAAAAATTGGGTAGCCGAGCTCTACCCTTATACAACTCAGATTATAAAATTATAATTACAATTAAAATTAAATTAGATGCTATGAGGGTATTCATTCTTCATTTCTTTTTCCTCATTTCCTTTGATTTGATTTTCTCTAAGGCATCACAAGGTACGCCAGGACTAACCCTTTTAGCCACTGCTCATCCTAATCACCATATCACTAATCCTAATTTGTATTACAAAATTACATTTTTATGAAAAGTAAATCTAACTATACATGTAAAATAGACATTAGCTAAACATATATACAAACCCAAGCAGTTATATTTCATAATTTGGGCTTAGCACCCTGCATATGGGTAACCAAGCCTACCTGTCTTAATGTGGATTATGCTTAGGGGCTTAAGCAACCTACAATAAACACATTTATATTTATTTTTCAGCGGCCCCTTAAGCACAATTCCATGTAGAAAATAATATTAGGCTATTAATGGCCTAACATCCAGTCTACGATCCGCATTCCTAACATCTATTCTAAAACATTACATCACAAAACAAAATACATCATCAGTACATGCACCTGTTGACCTCATTTTTAGGATGAGCTCTTAACCCCTCCATCTTAGATATAAGACTTCTCTTAGACTTTAAGAGATCTTTAGTCTTAAGACACATCTAGTGAATAGGTGGATACTCGACCTAGCCCTAGAGACTTAGAAGAGTTAGCCCTAGGAATAGGTCATGCCTTAGGGGTGTTACGAAAATTTGCCTACCCTATAGCTTGAACTAAATTCCTCACTTCCTTCCTTCAAGTCAAACTTAAATCAATTCTAACTTAATTGATTTTCTCCAAACTCAAATCAGTTCCAAATGATTGAAATCCATGATCAATTCTAAATGACTGAAGCTTATGATTGAAATTTCAAGTTAAAAATATTTCCTAAGTCCTTTGATTCTCTCTCATAGACTTAGCCTAAATCAAATATGAATCAATTCAAATTCAAAAGATTTTCTCATAACCCATTTATAATCTCATTTATATTCACACATATAAATGAAATATAAATTTAAATCAATCAAACTAAATCCAAAATTTAAATTCCATTCTCAAAACATTTCCTAAGTCCTTTGATTCTCTTTCATAGACTTAGCCTAAATCAAATATAAATTAATTCAAATTCAAGAAATTTTCTCACAACCCATTTATATTCTCATTTATATTCACATATATAAATGAAATATAAATTCAAATCAATCAAACTAAATTCAAAATTCAAATCCAAATTAAAAATCTTTCTTAAGTCACTTTGATTCCCTCTTAAGAACTTAACCTAAATCAAGTTCAAATCACCTCAAATTCATGAAATTTTCTCATAACCCATTTATATTTTCATTTATATTCACATATATAAATGAAATATAAACTCAAACAACCAAAACCAACTCCAAAAATCAAACTCAAATTCAATCAAAATCCAACCTAAGCCTTTCAAGTCAAAATCTTGAACTTACCCAAATCAAATTCAACTCAAGCCAAACTCTTGATTTTTCTTCATGATTCAATCAATCCTTCAATCATGAATCCAAATATAAACACAAATTTCAATCATCAATCCAAAACTCAATTCAAAAATCAAACCCAAGACAAGCTCATGTTCACCCTTTTAAACTTGAAATTATCAAATAAATCAAAACCCATTTCACTTCAAACCACTTACAAATGGATTTATATTTCAATCATAAGTTCATATGTGAGTTCAATCAAACTCAAATCAAGCTTTGACCAAGCCATTTGACCAACTTAGGCTCACTTGACCCAAAGTGGCCTAAAGCACCCTTATGAGCTAAATTCTAATCCTAACCAAATGGGATTGAATAAGCCTAACTAAGTCTCACATTGTGAACAACAATCATCATAAGATGATCACTTACTTAAATTGGGCCGAATCTAGTCAAACCTAAGGGTTGACCAAGTCAACACATGGCCAAAATAAAACCTAAACTAGCCAAAATCTACCATAGGCCAAATTGATTGAAACCAATGGGTCAAGTTCATTCCAAAATGATTGTTGAACTTGACCAAAGCCTCAATTGGCCAACTAGACCTAACCTAGCCCAATTGACCATGAAACCAACTTGGCCTAAAAGGTCAAACTGAGCCAAACCCAAATATAAACTAAATTGATTAGAAACAAAGATACCAATCTATTTCAAATAACCAAACAAACATAAACCAACCCATGACCTAACCCAAATAGGTCAAATGGGTCAATTTGGTCAACTTGACCCATTTAACATAAATGAAATCAAATAAACCAAATTCAAATCTAAACCAAATTGAACCAAACCAACGATCCCAAAATATTTCAAATGGTCATATTAACTTGACCCAACCCTTGGTTTGACCCAATTTAACCAATTGATCAACTTGACCCAAGTCGACCCATTTTGACCTAAATGGGTCAACATGAGCCAAATCATATCAAATCAACTCCAAATTCATTGAAACTTTGCCCAACCCATTTTTCAATCATACCAAACATATTCAAATTAAAACATAAACTAAATGACCATTTTACCCCTAGGCCATAGGGTAAATTTTGGAATTTGGTCAAATCCTCTTCATGACCACTTGACACCCTCTTAGTGGACCATGTAGACATTAGTGAGTGTGGTGCACCTAACCCAATGGGTTTGGGTCAGCCCAACCTAACCTAAGGCTAAAACTAACCACCTCACTTGAAATTAAGCACATTGAATCCCTCCTCCACTCAATTAAGGTACATGGGAGCTCCACTACTCCACTCTATACTCTAAACCGACCCATGTGCAACTCCTAACAACCTAACAAACTGATCCAATATGGTCAATTGATCAAAAAATTACAAAGGGAGGCACGACCGTTCGATTGCTCTAGGGGGAGATATACTCCCCATAATTCCATTTCAATTCGTCAAGCCCCAATTCGATTGAGCTTAGGGAAGTCAAAGCAAGCCATTGCAAGCCTCCCCAAGCTTTCTAGAGTGAGTTGGAATTTCCCATTTCTTGATTTCCATAGACTGAAAATAGGGGATCTACTTGAAATCCATCTCATACAATACTCAAAACCAGTTTAATTCCTCCTTCGAGCACCCTCAGAGGATCAAATCGAACTCACCCCATTCTTCATATAAGTTCTCCAAGCAAGGGAGGAGTGCCCTTGACCAAGATCGAGCTCACTTCATGGTGAACTTGGCCTATAGGAGGATCCATCCAATCTCAAGGCCTTAAACTTTCAACAAGGCTTCATCTCCACTAGACGAAGCTACTTCAAAATCGAGCGTCGATGATAGCCTCCGACGAGGTATGCCATTAAACCGAGCATAATTTCATCTCCTATTGGTCCTTTATGAAGTGAAGTTTTGTCCCATGAGAAACTAGCTATTGGATGTGATCTCCCTTGCATGATGATGGTGTGGGTAAGTTTTAAGTTCAATCTAAGCTCAATCGAGCTCGAATCTTGCCATGGAAGGTGGACGACACCCCTTTCCCGTAGGGATGAATCATGGGTCATCCATCCATGCATTTTATATGGACGACCATGATTAAAACACGTAGGATCCATGGATTAATCCTTTAATACCGTAGGTTTAATCTCAGCCAATCGATCATTGATCGGACGAATAGGGAGAAAGCGCATAGCGCTTCCGCTGATGTGGCTCTACGATGTGACTACTTAATATAGCCTCTCCCATCGCACCACATGGAAAGTGCGCACCACATCAGCCTTCACGTGGCACTGACGGGATTAGCTATATAATTAGGGGATTAAATTATCTAATTAATCAGGAAAATATCAAATATTTATGTCTAAGTGTAGAAAAATCAGAAAGATATGAAATAAATTGCATATGAAAGATAATTGAATGTATAATATTATAAAATTTATTTTGATAGATTTTGAACAATATTATTTTTTGAATTTGGGTTTTATTAGGAATATAATTAGGCTAATTACCCTCTCATTATTCCATTAATTAATCTCAAACTTCTCATATGTATTTAGTGGGAGGGATGACTTCTACCTCCCTTATTTTTCTTGGGATTTATTAATGATTTAATTAGGGTAATTGCTGGATTCATTCCTAATTACTTTCCTAATGTAATTAAGACTAATTAAGTGTGTAATCAGTGGTTTAATCCCTTGATTGAGTTAATTAAGGTTTGTTTAAGTGAATAAGAGATTTAGAGAATAATTTTGGGATATTTTTCTTAAGCTATTCCTTAAACCCTCTCATTCTTCCTTAATTCAAACTTACTTAAGGATTAATCCACTAATTAACTACCTAATTAATTTGATAAAATTCTAAAACCTCCCAAAACTTAACTAATTCACTTTGGGTAGATGCTTAGGTGTTCAATAACTTAAGTATATTAAGAAAATCAAAATCCAACTCACATGTATGAGAAGGATTTTGAAATTACTTAACTTAAATCCCTTAGCTTAATTAATCATTAATCATAGTCAAATGCATTAGGCCTTTTTCTTCTTAGGTGATTGCTGATTTAAATACCTCGTGTGGTTTTATGTCATATCATTGGCTCGTAATTACTTGATTAAATATACTAAGGTCGTATAAGTAAGGCGTAATTAACACACTTAATTCACATCATAACCTAATCAAAATATAAAAAATCATCTAATCATCTAAAGATTAAACTAAAGTGCCATACACATGGGGGAAATGGGTTAGGATCAAAAAACATTCTTTCACATTTCCTAAACCAAACATAAAGCAAATTCAAAACAAAAATCACATTAAATAAACTTTGATTCACTTTAAACTTTCTTATTTCATAGGATTGTCTTTAGGAATTAATTAGGGTGAATGAATTTACATTGCTTTCATCACTTTATTTCTTTCCTAACATGCTAAATATTTATGTCAAACGAAATTCATGCATTCATGCTTTTTAAAAATCAAATTAAAATGAAATATTTTCTTTATGTCAAATTGTATGTTTTTTTATAAAATATAAATAATGGCTATTATCACTATTAAATTCAAAACTATTTTCAAAAACATATAAATCAAATATCAAAACTGAAAGGTATGCTACTTATACTTTATTTATAAGCTTGCATGTGAATATAAAAATGTGTTTTATGTTTGCTTCCTTTCTTTCCTCTTAACATGGATTTGAATAAGATTTGCAAAGTGTATAGTTCTTTTAAAAGAACATAACACCTGTTTAAAATCTATTCTTATCCTCTTCCATGTTATAACTTAAGAATGATCTTTACATATACACACATAAATTGCATAAACAAACCAAAAAATAAATAAACATAAACTTTGCACCTTCTTTTTTCATTTATTTCTTTTTTACATGCATATGTATTTAAGGAAAGTGGTATATTAGTCTGGAAAACCCCAATGTTGCAAGGTTTTAAGTAGCCCTAAGTAGGTCTTATACCTTACACCCCTGGTGCTAACAATACGTCGTACTCACTTATTCCTTTCATACATACACATGTCCATATGAATAAAGGATAAAAGAATACCCCTTTTTCTACTTAATGAAAATCATGCATCATAAAGCATTCCAATTTTCTTAAGTAACATTTCTTAGCATTCATCATAAAGTGTGCTAAACATTTCCATTTGTATGTATAGATATGCTTAGGATTCATTCATATGCATGTTATACATGTTGGGAAAGAAAATGAAGTGATGTGTGTTTTATGACATTAATTCACTTTACTTAATCTTAAAATGTCTTTCTTTTTGAATAGATTTGTTTAGGGAAAATCTAAACTTAAGATTAATCAAAACACATAATAAGACATTCACTAAACAAAATTAAATATGAATCCACTTTCAAAATTACTTAAGGTAGGGAAGGAAAGAGAAGTCCTCTTCTATTTTCCTCTCTTTACAACTTAGTGATTAATGGTAGGATTCACTTAAACCAAATAAAAATACAAAATAAAATCAACCCAAATCAACTAAGCACTTAAATGAAACCACCCATCAAAGTTGAACATCTTTACACTTAGAAAATCTAAGCCTTAAAGCCATAGCTAAGCGTACCACACAAATCTTTTAAAGCATACATATTAGGCTAGGTCATCACTTCTAGCTTTAGGTTAGGGCAGTGCATAGTTTTATGTTTGCTTTTATTTTGTGATGTATTATTTCTAGTCTGTATGTTAGGGTGTATGTGTTTAGAATGAATGGTCGGATTATTTAGTCTAATCATTATCTTCTGCAGAGGATTGCACTTAAGGGGCATTGTAATAAAAATATAAATGCTTTTGTTGTGCAGGTGCTTATACCCCTAAGCATAATCTAATAGGCTAGGTGGACTTGGTTATCCATGTGGGGGGTACTAAGTCCAATATACATGCTTGGGAATTGTATGGTTTGTTTAGCTAATCTCTATTTTGTAGGTGTTAGTTAGATTTAATTTTCCTTTTCATGTACTTTTGTAATTAGGATTTTGGAATGATTGTTATGGGGGATTAGGATGAACATTGGTCATAAGATTTCATCTTATGTACCATGTGAAGCCTTTGGAGCAACCACATTCCAACCATCCAAAATAAGGAACCAAAACAAGAAAGAAGAAAGAAGAAAGAAGAAGAGAAGAAAGAAAAAAATGAGGAAATGAAGACCCCCATAACATGAATTCCTTTTTTAATTGTAATTAATTCATTTATAATCTGGGTTGTATAAGGGTAGAGCTTGGCTACCCAATTTATTTTTGGATTTGTGCAGTGGTTCTCGACCATAAATGACCTTTTATTCTTTTACATTAGCTTTATAAAATATTTGATATTTTATTTAGCTTGTGCATTAAGATGACATCCTTTTCCTAGTTTCTTCCTTGCTTGATGTATGGCCTGGATGATGATTAGGCTCTTAGGAAAAAATAAATCTTCTACCAAATTAATCAACTCAAAATTAAAAATAAATAACTCATAATCTCATCTAAAGCCTAAGTTAAAATCAAGATAAAAGAATTAGTAACCCCTTAGCTGGATGTGTACTTCTTTTTCTAACATTATGCATAAAAGCATATTATTTCACTCTTGAATTAGTGGGCTTCCACCTTTGTGAGAGAACTTGGCTTGACCTGTGAGAGCCATGGTGGAAATACACCTCCCTATCTTGTTGATTTTGGCCCATAATCTTATTTCTCATGAATTAGGCATATGAATCATATAGCTTAAGTCAATTGATTGTCCATAATGAAAATAAGATATATGAAAGATTTACATTAGATTTAAGACATGAATTCATGCCCTTACATGATCTAGTATCTTTAGGGAGTGTGTTTAAGGACTTAGTCTCTTTTTAGATAAATAACAACCTTACTATCTTGCATAAACATAAGACTTGCCTACATGAATTTAAAATCATAGGAGGAGTTAGTTGGCGGCCACCTCAAGGAGGTTGTAAGTCTAACAGTCGGGTGGTTTATTCTCTCTTGTGGAGGTAAATCAAATACCCATTTTTTCCTTAGATTTAGGTCATGCTTTTGGCCCTTGCCAAAGCTCCCTTGATTTAGGTTCTTTGGTTGCTTCTCCTCTTTGTGGGCTATAAGTATAAATCCTCACATCTTAGGCATTTCCATAGCCTCGTACCATGGAATTATAAGCCCTAGCATTCTAATGAAAATTCAACTTAAATACATTAATTCAATTTCAAAAATATAAAGCCCAATCATAGGGTAGTTTGGGATGCTTACTAGGCTTCCTAGTATCTTAAGCATCCCCTACTTATTTTTCATTTGATTTTGATAAGAACTCCCCCCCCCCTGATAAAAAAAATAAACCAATTGATTGATAGTCCTACCTTTTTGATATCTTTAGAGACAACAAGCATTTACCTTAATCGAGAGTATTCATAAGGAATCCCATTCCTCATGATGTAATTAACTATGGGGGCTTGCCTTCATAGGGAACTTAATGAACTCGATTTAAAATAAAACTAACTTTACTTTTTCATGTAAAGTAGGGGAAGAATCTCTAGTATATATGTAGACCCATTATCCTTAGGAGTCCTTATTGAGGTAATTAGATCCATTGTACGGTGGTGAATTCTATCTTTTGAGATAGTACCCCTCTCCTCGATGTCATATCCAATCACCCTAATAAGAACATCTGCAAATCTACGTGGTGTCCAAATGCAAAGAGTATATTTCTATCTTCATTTTATCCACATAGATTGAAGATGGAAGTATACATCTTAGAAGAAAATGAAAATTTTCACCACAACACTGTCCTAACTTAAAGCCAGAAGTGGTGACTTAGCATTCTAATGTGTGTGTTCAAGCTTAGTGTGATATGTCTTAGCTAGGCTTTTGAATTATGGTTGCCTAAAGTTTTGAATTATTCAATTTAACATGATAAGTGGTTTCACTTTAAGTTGTTTAGAGGATTTGTAAGTTTTAATTTTTCATTTTGTCTATTTCCTTTGATATTCACTTAGCAACTAAGTGTTGTAAAGAGAAGAAAAGAGGCTCAACCTCCTTCATCCCTATCCTAAGGAATTTTCTAAAGCATATTTTTATGATTTGATTTTCTTTAGTGAATGATTTATTAAATGTGTTATTAGTCTTAAGTTTAGGTTAATCTTAAAAAAATCTTATTCAACATGAAAGGCATCTTAAAATTAATGTGGTTGATTTACCATCACGTAGAACATGTTACAGTATTCCTTTTCATCACCCATAACATACATATGATTTAACACTTAGTATATCTATACATGCAATATACTTTAGCATGCTTAAATGGTTATTATGAATGCACATGTTGGATCTTCATGTCTTTAATCAAATACACACACATATGTATAAAAGATGTTAGCAAGTACGTGCCATTGTTTAAATTAGGGAAGTGAGATAATCAAATGACCTCCTTGGGGCTACTTAAAGCCTCATATTCGTGGGATGTCTAGACTATATACTTACTATCTTAAGTACATATGGATGTACATATAACTATAAGAATGAAAATCATGCAAAAGATTATATTTTTGATTGAATTATTTATACACATAAATTAAAGCTCTATCCAAATTCTAATATAAATATACATAAGAAAGAAATTAAATAAGTTTGTGCCTTTGTTAACCAGGGAAATGAGATAATCAAATGACCTCCTTGGGTCTACTTAAAGCCTCATATTCCTAGGATATCCAGACTATATAATTATTATCATTCAAACATATGTAAATCCATACATGAATGTAGGAAAAAGAGCAAGATTTTGATATGCTTAGGTTATAAATATATGCAAATCTTATACATATATTCCTAGCTAATATCACTCCAAATTTTCATTATTAATTTATAATTTTGAGAATAATTTTGAAATTTATTAGTGATAATAGCCACACATATAATAAGATTGAACCAACAAATGCAATTTTGCATAAGTAGATTTCATTTTATCTTTTGATTTTAAAAATATGAATATATGATATCACATGACATACAACATTTATGGTGAATGAAAAGGAATAGCCAAACATCTCTATATAATTCATTCAACTATAGTAATTCCTAAACCACATTAAATATAGTTATTTAAGGGAAACTAAAAGCTTCTTATTAAATTTGATTTTTGGATTTTAATCAAAATTAAAGAAGAGGAAATACTTGCTATTTTTATCTCATCCCATATTGATGATTTAGTAAGTTTAAAGAGGAGTAATTAGATAAATTTTATTAATAAATTAAGTTAGAATCATTAAATTTATCATTTAATTACCCTTTCCTATATTTTTTTAATGTAATTAAACACTTATTCATGAGACTGAAATGATATGCAAATGAGAAATTTAAATTGCAATGCTCTTAAAAGACCTAATGCAATAGGCTCATGCTTAAGTGTTAATTAGATTAAGGAATATAATTAAGTACTTTTATGATTTTTCCAGACCTATGGGTTAATCATAATTTCCTTCAGAGTCTTTATATTATTGAACACATAAAAAAGAATCCACCAATTAAATGTTGATTATTTAATCTAATTATCATTTTGGTTTGATTTATTTTTGTTAATAATTGCTTAATTGATTTCTTAATTAAACCATACATTAGTTAACTCTCCTTATTAAAATAAATTTTAGAAAAGTAATTAGAAAAAAGATCCTAATCACTCTCCCTCATCATCTCACTATTAATCAATGATTAATAAAGCTTAATTAACCAATTTTTACTATTTGGAATTTTAAATAATTATTAAATTAATTAGGAGAGTAATTAAGATTTAAATTTCAAATTCTCTTAATTACCTAACCAAATAAATCCCAAGAAAATCATGGGAGGCGGAGGTCATTCCATTAAATCAACATGCCAAGTTGGGATTAATTTTCCAAGTAATTATGGCTTAATCAAACTAATTAAGAAAATATTCAAAACTTAATTAAGCTTTGTTCACTGTTTAAAACTTAATGAAATTATTTTTATTAAATTCTCCTCTATTTAACCTTTCCAAATAGGTTCATTCATATTTTTCTATTTTTTCTACAATTAGTTATGAATTTTTGAAGTTTTAACTAATTAAATAATATTTTAAACCTTAATTAATCTCTAATCCTATCGGCGCCATGCGGGAGCTGACATAGCGACACTTTTCATGTGGGGCCATGGGATTGGCCACTTAAATCGTCTGACACGGCACGCTGAGTCAATAGCGGCGGATACACTTATGTCCCCGCCATCTGATCTTGGATCAGACGATGGGGATTAATCACGTGGTTCCTAATTATTAAATTGAATAATTCTAATCTTATTAATCATGATTATCCATTCTAATCATGTGTAACAAACGATGGATGATCCTTCATCTCCTGAATGATGGAAGATGGGCACCGTCTGCCCTCCTCTCGATCTGAGCTCACTGGAGCTCATGAGGCATCAGGATTGACTCCAAAAGCTTCATGGAGAAGATCTAGAAGGATCCTATGATTAGAATCAAACAAAATTAAGATTTCCTTCACAAAGGCTAGACAAATATTATATTTTCTATGGTTTGCTAGACTTTATCTCGCCAGAGCCTAGGACCGATGGTCTATTGACCAAGGTAGCTTCATATTGAAGAGACAAAGCTCTACTAAGAATCTCGCACCTTGCCTCCTCATTTGGGCTCTGTAGACTAAACATCACTGGAATCCTCATCAGAGTTGGTCTAGGAGTGGTCTCCGGTGCTTGAATCAATCAAGAATCAATTCATTTTGAATTACCGGAGCATGGTGAAGGTGTTGGTAAAGTTAATTTGAGTTTGATGGAGTTTGGGTGAGGTTAGGCAAAATGGATGCTCTATCTTATTTGGGATTGGTGTTTCAAGCGATGGGAAGCTCAAGGGAACTCAGGGAAGTGCTCAGGAAGCTCATCTCCACTCACTCTTTCTCCGAGAATGCTTGGTTGTGTGTGAAAATGAGATGGGGAGGAGTATACTCTCCTCCCCCTCAAAATTTGAAGGCTCAAATTGGCTCTGCAATTGGTAAACATCTGGCTAGCATAGGTGATCAAGGACGTCAGGGAGTGGTTGAGGTGGCTCTTCTTGAGTGGCTAAGTGAGGGAAGGTGGGCTACCATGGCTGAGGTTGAGTGTCCTTGCTTCCCTAAGTGATCCAATGAGAGGAGATGGATTAGGTTACTCCCTTAACCATGGCTGACCCAACCAACTTTGGGTTAGGTTAGCTACTAGTCCAAGGGTCCAATTTGAGCTAAGGGAGGCTCCCAAATGCAAAGGGATAGGTAAGACCACCCAAAAGTGGGTTTTGTCCCACTTAGAGTGCTTCACCCAACGGGAATTGGGTCAATTCAGGTTTCATTTGAGTTGGGTTTGATTTGGGCTGGCCCAAGGTGACCCAAGGATTGGTCATGCCAAGTTTGAATGGGTTTGGGCTTGGTTTGGTTGGGTTTGGCTCAATTTAACCCATGTAGGTCAAATTGGGCTAAGTTGGGTTAAGTTGACCAATTAGTCAAATTCGCTCAAACCATGGGTTGAGACAAGTTCAAATGATGATTTGAGATGTGTTGGATCGATTGGTTTGACTTTATTTGGATTGGATTTGAATTTGACCCATATGAGTTCATATGGGTCAAATGGGCTAAGTTGACCAATGTGGTCAAATTATCCAAATTGTCTTGGGTTTGGTGTTTCTTTAGGTTTAATTGATAATTTGAAGATGATTTTAGGTGTTGATTTCATTCAATTTGGATTTAGTAATGATTTAGACCAATTTGATGCTTTAGGTCAATTTAGGTTAAATGGGTCAATTGGGTTGACTTGGTCAAATTGGGTTCAACCAATGGTTTTATCATGTTCAATAATCAATTAGTGATGGATTTGAGCCATTAGTTTCAATCAATTTGGATTGGATTATGGTTTGGTCTAATTTATCCTTTTTGGTCAAATTGGGTCAACTTGACTCAAAGGGCCAATTGGACTTGGCTTGGCTCAATTGATGGTCAAGTCATATTCAAGGATCAATTTAGGGTTGATAAGAATCATAAGTTTCAATTAATTGATCTTGGAATGAAGTTTGGTTTAATTTGATTCATGTAGGCTAATTGGGTCAACTTGGGTCAAGTGATCAAATTGGCTTGGTTTGACCTAATTGATTGCAATTGATCAATCAAGGGTGATCAATAATCATGGTGGAAGAGATTGGATAGGTTGGTTCAATCTAATTTGAGTTGGATTGAAGTTTGATTCAAATGGGTCCTTTAGGTCACTTTAGGTCAAGTGAACCTAATGGGCCAATAGAGATGGTTTTGGGTTGAATTAGGTTGAGTTGAGTTTGGTGATTGATTTAGGATTGATTGATGACTTTGATTGTAATTGATTGAGAATTAATTGGATTTTAACACATTTGGATATTTTGGGTTCAAATGGGCTATCTTGGGTGGATTGAATTGATTTAATCAATTGGTTTGATTGTAGACTTTGGGATAGTTTGAAATGGTGATTTGAATGGTTGGGATCTTATTTTGAAAATCAATTGAGTTAAGTTTGACTGATGGAGCTTTGGGTTGAGTCCATATTTGAATCATGGGATTAAGATGGGTTTGAGTTCAAATCATTTTGGCTCGGAGCTTGGATATGGAATGGGATTCAATTGGGTTTGATTGAATTGATTTGAGATTTAATTTGGTTAAAGGGGATATGCATAGTTTTTTTTAGGCCATAGGATAGGTGGTGTTTCCTTAGGTCCTAAGGCATAGCCTAAATCTAGGGCAAGCTATCCTTAAGTCTCTAGGATAATTTAGTCAAATTATTGACCTCACTTTTTGAGTGAGGATTGGTCACTCCCATCCCAGGGCTAGGATTCTTCTAGACACTTAGATTTTTTTAGAGCTAGGACACTTCTAGTAGTTAAGAAGACACTAAACTCAAGTCTAGAGACTTATAGAGCATAACCCTAGGTCTAGAGCTTACATTAGAGCAAGTAGGCTTCACCTGCCAAAATCGATACTCATACCCATCAATATATTTGAACTTAAACCAAATGATTGAAACCTCAATCCCAAGCCAATCAAGTAACCTTGAATAAATTCAATTTCCAATCCAAGCTCCAAGCCAAATTAATTTGAATCTTAACCTAAGTTAACCCACTTCAATCCTATAACTCCATTCAAACCAATCCAAGCCAACAAAACTCAATTTAATTCTTTCAATCATCCTAAATATTCAATAGATCATTTTAAAATATTTCTACACTTTCAGTCAAGCAAATTAAATCAATTAGGCTTAAGTAACCCAAGTTGGCCCATTTGACTTAAAATGTTCAAATGAGACAAAATCCAATCGAACCCAAATTAATTACAATCAAAGCCACCAATCAACTTCAAATTCATCATTGAATATATTCCAACCATCCATAGCCTCAATTAGTCTAAATTGACCTAACCAAATCACTTAATCCAAAGTGTCTTAAAAGGCCTAATTATACCAAACCTCAACCAAACACTCATTGGATCAAACCAAGCTATCCAATCTTTTCATTGATGATTGTAGGTCACTACTGAACACTCCACTACAATCAATTGGACTTAACCAAGCCAATTGGACCCCTTAACCCATGTTGACCCAAAGTGACCTAAAGAGCCAAATTAATTGCAACTAATGACTCTCATCAATCACAAATTGAATATTGAACATGACTCAACTACCAATTGAAGCTAATTGAACCTAACCAAACCAATTTGGCCTAAAGGGCCAAATTGGGTCAAATCAAATCCTAAACTAAATTGGTTAAACCAATACTTCTAATCAATCATCAATTGGATGTTGGACATGATCCAACCTTTAATTGGACCCAAATTGGTCAACCCCACCCAATTGATCTACTTAGCCTAATTTGACCTAAAGGGTCAAATTGAACCAAATCACTTCCTAATCCAAATCAATTCAAAACAACTCTTCCAATCAATCACTAATGATCAATTAAACATGGACATAACCCATGCTCAAGCCAATTTGACCAATTTGGTCAAATTGGTCAACATGATTTATTTGACCCAAATTAAATCATATGAACCAAATCTAAATCTAATCCAAATTGAATCAAATCAATTACACTAACTTATTCCATATGACCAATTAAACTTAACCAAACTCTCACTTTGACCCAATTTGGTCAAAATGGTCAACTTAGCCTAATTGAACTCATTTGACCCACAAGAATCAAATTGAGCCAAACCCAACCAAACTTGGCATGACTCATCCTTGGGTCACCATGGGCCTGCCCATGTAACCCTACCCATGGTGAACTCAAGTTTGGTCAAACCCATTGAACCAAGCCCTCCAAATGAGACTAAATTCCCATTTAAAAGGGTTCTTCACCTCCCTATACCTTGGCAGCCATCTTTGGCCTTTTTTAGACTGAGGACTACTGACCCAACCTAACCTAAGGCTGTTAAGTTCAGCCTTTAGCCAAGAGAGGGTGAGCTCACCCACGGGCAACCATTGGTCCACCTAAGGAGGAGTGTGCACTCCATGGCATCCCACTACACTCCCTTCCTCTCACACACATCCACCTCACCAGGCCCCTGCCATCTTTGGCCAATTTCTCCTGCCCGATGACTTCCAAAGGCTGAGCTAATCTCAGCCCTTGGTTCAGTTAAGGAGGAGAGTATATTCCTCCCCCATCCATTCAAACTGACCACACACATTCTCCATACCATTTCAAGCAGTCCCAAAGCTTTCCCTAAGATCCCCATG
This sequence comes from Cymbidium sinense, assembly GCA_021442155.1. Classification (NCBI taxonomy): domain Eukaryota; kingdom Viridiplantae; phylum Streptophyta; class Magnoliopsida; order Asparagales; family Orchidaceae; genus Cymbidium; species Cymbidium sinense. Next base: position 96,432,105 of record CM038219.1, read on the forward strand.
CACCCCATCGCTGACGAGACCAAGCTCCACCTACACCCGAGAGCTCCATCCATCCAACCTCACTAAATCTCCATCAAAACCAAATTAACTTTACCCACACCTTCACCACACTCCATGAACAAAAATGAATCATTTTTTGATTAATTCGACCACCGAAAAGCATCCCTAGACCAACTCTAGTGATTTTTGTGGTGACGTTTGATCCATAGACCGATCAATAAGGAGGCAACTAGAGATCTTCTCAACACAGTCTCATCTCTTCAACATGAAGCTACCTCTATCTACGGACCACTTGTCTCTAGCTCCAGCGAGGTAAAACTTTGGTAACCATAGATTTAACCATTAGGGGTTGGTCTTTTTCAAAACAAAATGTGATTTTATATGATTTCCACTGTAAGATCTCCTTAGATCTTTTCCCTGATCATTTTGGATTCGATTATGCCATCAAATGAGCTTCGATGAGCTCAGATTGAGTGACAGAAGGCAAACGGTGTCCTTCTTATGGAGCACAGAGAATGACAGATCACCGATCGTCTGTTCTGCGTGATTAGAATGGACGATTATGATTAATCAGGCTAAAAATCTTGATTTAATCCCTTCATAATTATGAGATTAGTCTTGATCGTTCGATCCAAGATCAGACGGCTTAGATGAAACCACATCCACCACCGCTGAGTCAGTAGCCACATCAGATGTTTTAATAACAAATACCACAGCGTCACGTGGAAAGCACTGTCACGTCAGTGTCCACATGGCTCTGATGGTTTAAAATGATTTAATTAGGTAATAAAGTATAATTAAATAGCCAGAACATCAAAAAGTTATAACTAATTGTAGAAAAATAAAAAATGCAAATAAACCCATTTTGGAAAGCTTAGATAGAAGAGAATTTAATAAAAATAAAATCTCTGCTTAATACTTAAGGAATAATGCTTAATTAAGGTTTGAAACTTAGGCTAATAACCTTAATTAAGGCCAAATTACATGGCTAATTAATTCTAAATTTGACATGTTGATTCTATGGGATGTCCTCTAGCTCTCATATTTTTCTTGGAATTATTTTCCATGTGGTTCGAAAAATTCCAAATTTTCAATCCTAATTACCCTCTTTAAATGGTTTAACAATTTTAATAATAATTAAAATTAATGAACAGTAAAATTAGGTAATTAATGTTAATTAATTAATGTAAATAATGGGGTAACATAGGAATTATTTAGGACCCCTTCTCCTAATTATTTTTAAAAGTATTCTCTTAAAGGGTTTAATTAATGTGTTTAATGATTAAGGGTAAATTAAGTAGAATTAATAATGAAATATAGATGAAATAAATTTAAGTAACTTAAGTGCAACCCATTAATCTCTTTATGTGTTTAATAACATAAAGTCATTAAAAAAATTATGATTTTCCCATTAGTGTGGGAAAATCACAAGAGTATTTATCTTAAATCTTTTCTTTCTTTAATTTAATTAATTCTTAAGTATGGAGCTAATTACATTAGATCCTTAGGTGCATTGTAAGTTTTACTTTCTTAATGCATATCATTGAAGGCTCATGTTTAGGTAGTTAATTAAATTAAAGAGGCTTGGGAAGGGCGATCAAATGGATATAAATAATATTGAGCTTAATTAATCCATAAAATAGGCAGAATTTCCTCCCTTTAACATCTTAAATAACCAACATGGGATGCAATGAATTCTAAGTATTATTTCTCCTCTTTAGGTTCTTAACAGTTTAAATATTAAAATTAAGCATTAAAGAAACTTTGATTAGATTTAGGGAATGTTTATTTAACTTGATTGCCCTTAAGTTCTAATGAAATTAAGTATATTATGCGGTGATGTTCAGTTATGTCCTTTCAAATTATCATAAATATGCTTATCATGTGCTTCATCTATTCATGTTTTAAAATTAAAAGTATATGATTGAATTTAAATTGCATGAGTTGAAAAAATATTATCATATGGTGGAGCTATTATCATTAATAAATCTTAAACTATTTTGAAACTATATGTTAGTTATGAATTAAATGATTTGAAGCCTAAATTTTGTAAAAAAATGAAATATTTATTTACTTGTAATCAAAAGATGGCAAATGATGATTTTATTCCTATGTTCATATTTATGTATTAATGTATTTGAATTAGCAGGTATATAGTTTGGACATTCAAGGAACACGAGGCTTTAAGTAGCCCTAATGAGGTCTTAGATAATCTCATTGCCCAAGTTTAACAATGGCATGTACTTACTTAATTTCAATTATGTGTGTGCATACATTAGAATATAAAGTAAAACCCCTTCTCTTTTTATCATTAAGCTTTACATAAGTAAAAGATATTTACATACAATATTTTCATGATTTCATTTCTATGTTTAAGTGTATGCTTATGTGTATTTGAATTGGAAAGCATATAGTCTAAACATCACGGGAATATGAGGCTTTAAGTAGCCCCAAGGAGATCTTAGATAATCTCACTCCCCTGGTTTAACAATGACACGTACTTGCTTAAATTCCTTATACATATTTGTATATTATCAAATATGAGGTGAAATCATTTTTTCTATCAAGATCATGCATCAGCATTCATTAAAAGTGAAAAATATGGGTACATTTATGTATCTATATACTAAACCAAATATTAAATAAATTAGAAAGGAAAGAATCTAAATGTTATTGATAATGAAAGGAAGTAACAGAGTAGTATTCATGTGATGGAGACTTGATTTTATTTGTCTTAAGATGCCTTTCATGTTTGGATAAGATTTATCAAGGCTATTCTAAACTTAGGCTCAAATAAAATTCATGAATGATCGATTAAGAAAGTTAAAGTAATAATAACTTATCTTTAGAAATAAACATAAGGTTAGGGATGAAAGAGTTGAATCTCTTCATTCTCTTCATAATGATTAGACCTTACCTAAACCTTAAACAAAATAAAAAAATGCATAAGTTAAAACTCATTCAATCTATTCAAAGAGTTAAAGTGAAACCACCCTTAGTGGATGATTTAAGAAATTCTAAACTTTAGAAAAATCCTAATTCTAAAGCCCAATCAAGGCATACCACACTAAGCTCATGCACCTTAGAATACTAAGTCATTGATCCTAGTATTAGGTTAGGCTACTGTATGTTATGGTGATATATTTTATTTTGTGAATAATATTTTAGACTATATGTTATGATTGTTTGTGAGCATATTGGATATTGGGTCGTTATTAGTCTAATGATATTTTATGTAGGGGAATGTGCTTGATGGACCGTTGTAATGATAAATGAATATAAATGCCCTTGCTTGCAAGTGTTGCTTAAGTCCCTAAGCACAATCCAATTAGGATCATTGGGCTTGGTTACCCAAGTGCAGGGTGTTAAGTCTAAATATGTAAAATATAACTGTTTGCTTTGTATGTTTGTTTCACTAATATCTATTTTGCATGTATAGTTAGCTTTTATTTTTCAAAAAGATAAATTTTTTATAATAGGATTAAGATTAATATTATGGGATTTAGGATGAGTAGTGGCTACAAAGAAAAGACTTGAGAAGCCCTGTGAAGCTCTGAGCAAACAAATTCAAAGAAAGAAAGAAGAACAAGAATTGAAGACCCCCATAGCACGTTGTATAAGAATCGAGCTTGGCTATCCAATTTTTTTCTAGAGTGTACGGTGGTACCCGGCCGCACCGGCCTTTTATTCTTTTACAAAAATCTAAATGTTTAATGGTTATGTTTAGATTGTGCAATAGAAATGACATACTTTTTATAGGTTTCTTAAAGTGTGTATGTTTGATGTCTGACCTACATATGGTAGGCTCTTTAGGGTAATCTTAAATTTTTTATCATCACAAAATAACTCATAACTAAACTCTAATGTAATTCACAACCTCACTCTAAATACTATGTATATAAATAAGATAATAAGAGATACGAAACAAGCTTGTATGCTATAAAAACATGCATGTCATATTATTCCATTCTTGAATATGGAGGATCACCACTCTTGCATGATAGGGGACAAGCTTGACCTTTGAGAGTGATCCATATAGTCGAGAACACCTCTTCTCATGGATTTATCCCATAACTCAATTTCATCTTGCATTTTGGCATAATTATCCCAAGCATTTGTCCAAATTAATGTGTCAAAATGATCCAAAAATTAGTAAATTTTTAATATTAGTCTAAGTCATATTTGTATACCAAACATTATTTAGCTTCTTAGAGAGTGAGTTTAGGATTCTAGCTTCCTTCTTTATTAAATAATAGCCTAACTATCTTGCATCTATATAAGACTGGCCTACATGGTTTTAAAGCGTAGGAGGTATTAGCTGGCAGCCACTCCAGGCGATTGTAAGTTCAAAAGAGTCGGGATGTGTTCATTCTCTCTTATGGAGGTGATCCACTACATCTCATTCTCCCCGATTAAATTTTAGGTCATGCTTCTAGCTTGTGCTAAAGTTCTGAGGCATCGATATGAGTATAAGTCCTCATTTTTTAGGTATCTCCATAATCTTATGTTGTTGGGTTATAAGTCATAGCACTCTAATAAAATTTCAACTTAAAAAAAAAAGAAATTCTCCCCTTCAAAAATATAAAACCTCATCATAGGGTGTACTAGAACATTCACTAGGATTCTTAGTACCTTGGATGCTCCTTACTTATCTTCCTATAGAATCTATAAATAAGTCTTCCTATTTGAACTCTTCTCATTTAATTTTTAATAATAACCAATTCTTTGGTTGTCTAGCTTTGAAATATTTGAGACATTTTGACTCCTTTAATCAAGAGTGTTCTTAGGAAACTTCCATTTTTTAGGATGTAATTAACTATGAGGGCTTACCTCCATAGAAAACTAAAGAACCCTACATAAAATAAACCCTACTTTATTTATCTATATAAAATAGGGTAAAGATCTCTGGTATATATATATATATAGACTCATCTACCTTATGAGTCCTTATTAAATGATCAAGTCCATTGTAGCGTGATATTTCTATCTTTCAAGATAGTACATCATACCTTAATGTCATACTCAGTCACTTCAATAAGTACCCCCTTAAGATTTGTGTGGTGTCCCTACAACTCCAAGTTAAAACACCACACAAATTAATTAAAAAAGCTTAATTGATTCAAATGGGAAAACTTGGATAAAATGAACCAATTGGCATAACTAAGGGTGTCAATTGGATTCTTTTATGGTTGACATAGAGACATTATTTTTAGGTCATTGTTTAATCAATGTAAATACATTAAGAATTTTAGATCCTATTGGGTAATATAGATTAATTAACACTTATCTTAGCATTAAAGAACTAGTTAGGTTAATCTAAAGCTTTACTATGCTCAATTAGGCCATTTATAACATATTAGAACTTAATGGGATTTGTTCCAAGGTTAATTGGATCAATCAATACAAAGTAGCTAAGTTTTTTGTGATTTTGGATTTATGTTAAGTCATGGTTAAACCTTACATTAATGTTCAAATCAAAGGGTCCAAGGGTTAATTATAATCTACTTAATTATAACTAAACTATTTGGGAGGATGTTTGAATAATAAATTACCAATTGATTAAGCCCATTACAATTAATCTAAGGTTAAGGCTACTTAGAGCAACTTAAGTTAATTTTAGTTAAGGGAAAAATTAAAATAAAAATCAATATAATTTTTGGTTTCTACTTCTGAATTTTAATAAGTTGAATGTTCTAGTCATCACATTATCATATTAAGCTTTGATCCTAATCAATTTAATTTATAGATAAATTAGGACTCTAGCTAAGCTAGAATTCAACCTAAATATAAGTAAAGGGATATATTTAAACATAAATGAGAATTTAGTGATGACTAACTTTAATTCAATCAATCATGATACGGGAAGAATTTAAGATTGCTTATATTATCTCTAACATAGGCTAGGAGATCATGTAAATGTATTAGACTTAAGAGATTAATGGCAAACTAGATTGAAAATTAAAACTTTGATAAGAAAAAGTTAAAAGCAAATTAAACTAAAAAATCTTAAGCATTCAAATACATCCAGATATTTCAAGTTCTAATGCCAATAAGGGTGATCAAAAGTGTTCACTCTATGAGTCTCATGTTCAATCTTATTAATTTTGATGATAACAAATGCATACCTTGATGTTCTTATATATATATGTTAAGTGTTTCATATGTATTGATTATGAAAACATGAAAGATTATTATTTGCATAACCTATGCATCTCACAACTTATGTTAAATGAAATTGCAAGTGTGGAAGAACATAAGATTAATCAATATGGATAATTTGGAGCTCAAGATATAATAGTTTAGGTTATATGCATTCAGAAATAGGAGTTATTTGGCATGATTTGATTTTTTTTCTCACAATTTAACATATATCCTTAATTTATTTTGTATATCATTAATTGTTGATAAGGAGCTTAAATTTTACATAAATAAATCATCCTTAACTAATTAACATTCAATTTATTAAATTTAAAAAAATTTATGCTTCATACATAGTATTTAAATTGACAAAATAATAAATGAAATTAATTATGATTATTAAGTGTAACTAGTTTACATATTTGAAAGTTTATCTAATATAAATATAATTTTAATTTTAACTTAAATTTTCTTATAATAACTAACTAACTTATGTGTGATTATATCTAAATTATATCATATTTTTAAATGCTATTTATTATATCTTAAAATTGATAAAAATACATGAAAATTAGTATTTTGCAAAATCATTTTATAATCAATGAATTTCGATCTGATTTTTAGTTCATCAAATTCATTGAATTTTTTTTCCTGTAATTAGATAGGTTACATGACCTCCTTTTAATCAAGAATGAATTTATTATAATTTTTTAAACATGAGTTGTATTTAATATTAAATCTTAGCTAACTATTATGAATAAAATAAGAGCCATTTATAATTATTTTTTACTTACCCATGTGACTAGCTATTTTCTAGCTATTTGAATTAATTATGTATTTAATATAAATATATTCTTTATTGAATATTATATTATTTTATAATAATATAATGTTAGAATAATATATTTTTTTAATTATATTTTTGTTTGTAAATTATCCTCATTCTCTTCATGAAGGAGTTGCTTTTCAAATTAAAATTCTCTAGCAAACTTATGAAAAAATTCATTAATTCTTTTTCTAAGTGCTATCCAAATAATGCAAGAATCTTTAATTTGGATACTTCAAAGCTCTTAATTAAGCAACCTCTTTCAAACTACTCGAGTTTATTTTCTTGATCTTAATCTCTCTTACTTGTACTTTCAAATCTTTACTTGTTGGAGAATTAGATTTTGGGAATCATAGTTTAAATTTTTTTACAACAAAGTTTCTCCAATCATTTGAATCTAAAAAACTACTGTGATAGTTTATAGAATTTATTTTATCTTGCTCAAATTTTTAATTTTCTATAAATATGTTTTAGTTTATTGAAATATTTCTTCATTAGTGTTTTTTGTTTTTATTGTTCCATAATTAAGGGGAAAAAGTTTGGTTGAAAGTTAATCATTCTTACTTTGTTATATACATACTACTTATAATTTTTCTTAATATTAAAACTATTCTTTGTAGAAATTTATTTTATTATGCAATAGACTATTTTAAATTTACTTTAAAATCCTTTAGGATTTGTCTTAAATTGCATTGAGATAAATATTTTTGTTATATCATTTTTAAGATATTTATTTTGTCATTTCTTATCAAAATTAAGTGTGTATTCCATCTTATCAATCATGTTTTGAAATTTATTGTAAGTTGGCATTTATAAGTTGTGAGATCAATTTTCTAATTTTGATTAATTATCAGATTTATGAAAGATATATTGTATCAAAATTTATTATTTAATTTATAATTTTTTTATTCTTAAAATTATTTTGGGTTTGAACTCGCTTCTTTATAGGAATGCATAGTTTGTAAACTATTTTTGTGTTTAGTGGATTCCTAGTTGGGGTGATTAGGTGTGGATATAAGTCATTTGGGGGTTTGGTCGAATCATGCAAAAATCAAGTGCTTATTATCTCTCTTTATTATATTGCACTTTACTTTTTCTATATTGTGAATTTTAGTTTATCACTATTTTAAATTAAAAGTTATTTTTACTAAAACTTAAAATATGAAGTTTAAATTATAATTTTTTTAACCCACCTCCCAAAGCCCCCCCCCCCCCCTCTTAAGTGTATAGTGACTCACAAGGACATTAAATCCTTATAAAACATATTGTGTCATATTATGAGAGATGGCAGTCTAATCCAATAAGGAGTAATGACTTCTGAGAAACTAATTACAATTGTTTGAATTATCTAGAATGGTAGTTTGACCAATGACCTAATAGTTGGTAGGTTTGAAGAGGAAGACTAGATTTCAATCATGTGAAGTTTATAATAAAATACAATGTATAGGAACTTAAAACTAATAGATAGAATATTCTACCCGTAAGGAAGCCTAGTAAGGTTGTAAGGAAGTCATAACCCTTCTTTGGCATATCAAAAGGATAAACATGAGAGAAAGACCATCAAATTTAAATCTACCAATGACTATGCATTATGTTTAACAACAAATTATAAAAAATGCAAGATGATTGTTTAGAAGTTATCATCTTATAAAGTAAGTAACCATGAGTGACCTTATAATAATAAGCTATGTTGTTACAGAGTCCCAAAGATGTTAGCAAGTCATAGATAATAGCTATTTACAAAACTCCTTTTCTTCTCCTCTAAGCTTCCCATGGATCATGTATAAGATTGATTGGTTAAGAGATTTGATAACCTTCAAAAGTCAAGATAAGGGGTACTTGTAGTGAAGGAGAAGCTGGTTAGCTTAACTATCATATTGGTAAAGGTTGTATTAGGATAGGTGTGTCAAGGGCCTGTCATGTCATTAAAAACAGGTGATGTATTATTTTCTCAATCTTTTCCTCCTAGATAGACAAATAATAGAATCAAGGCAAAGAATAATAGAATGTGATTTGTGATGCATTTCCATTAGAGCCAATAATATTAAAGTTAGTGGAAAAGGTGCATAAAAAATTATTATGCTAGATATTGGAACATCCTAAGTAATAGTTGATAAGTAAAGATGGGCCAATTAGAGAAGTTGATTAGTGGATAAAGAGTTAAATTTCTTAAGGCTCACTTTACCAAGATATTAGTAAATATTATTTATTAAAAAGAGATCCACAGTCAAAGAGTCATTATGTAACCTTTACTTTAGACATTGACCAAAAAATCAAGGAGGAGATCAACCAGGCAATAAGATGAAGCCATCTACCATGGTGACCAAAGATATGTTAGTAGACCATGACTAAGGTCATTAGTCAAGGTGCTAAAAAGATATCAAATACATAATAAATAAAGGATTGATCTAAAAATAAAATCAATCATCACAATCAATGAAAATAAAATCAAAAGTGTAGTTCATATCATCCATAAGAAAGGCTTGTAAAAAACCAATTTTACACTATGACTCATGGTTTAATATACTATCATCTTATCATAAATGATTAAGTATAGAAGATGAGTGGAAGGGCCTTCTTCTCTAAACTTTTATTGCAAAATTTCTTATCCTCTAGCTCTCAATAAAGCTCTCAAGGGAGGAGATTAAGCCATGATTAAATCTTAGATTGTTAAATAATAAAAATTAAATATTTATTCTAAATTATAAAATTAATAAAATTACAAAAAAAACAAATTTTGATAAGTGAAAGATAAAATTTTAAAATTTAAGTTATTTGAAAACTACCATATACATAGGCTAAGGTTGTTTAATCAATTTAGTTAAACCAACAAGTTGACTTAATTAGACTTAGACTTGTATTTAGGTGAACAATATTCTTCTTTGATCATATAATTATCATAAACATATCTAGAAATTACAAATCAATTAAATTTTTTACACATTTAACAAAAATTTTATGATTCATCTCAAGAAGTTAGGTTAAGATTTAATTGATATAGATTATGCCTCTCACTCACTATTAAGCATAAAGAACTAGCAACTTATTAAGTTGATCATTTGATCAATACCTATGAAAGTTAGATGACATGCTTTTCACAACATCAAGAGTTAGAGATGTCATTAGTCTCCTATCTTTCATGGATTAATCTAAGGGTCAACTTTATGATATAATTTGACCAAGGATTTCTTAGACTTCACACATACATAGAATTCTAGGGATTTGAATCATAATCAATCCCTTACTTTTATATGGAAACTAATTAGCCAAATAAATCCTGGTGCTTATATTTGATCCAAATGAATTACATCCATCTAGGTTATCTTTTTTTGGGGGCAATTAAATAAATAGCACTCAAAACATAGATATTTACAAATTAGGTTCTCTTGCTTTATGTTTCAAATTCTCACTCAAATATCAAAATTGACTTTAAAATCCTAACCCATATATATTGTTTTTATTAAATTCCAAATGGTTTGATTGTAGCATACGTAAATAAATGGAATTATTAGTTAAAAAATGAAATGGGTGATAATTTTATTTATACATAGGTTTTGAGTGCTATGTATATAATTATCCCTTTTTTTACAAGCTACATTTTTCTTAAAATAAAACCATGCCCATACTTTGTTAGGCCAAATCTAATTGAACATCATATTAATACTTTTTATTATTGTATCAAATTTACTTTAATATTTTTGTTTCAATGACATTCTTATATTTATCCAAGCAATTAACCTAGTGAGCAAAATGTACTTGGATAAAATTCTCAAATGTGTCAAGCATGCCAAGTCTACTTATACATTTAATCATCGCCAAAATTTTAAATTTCCATCTTAAACCAATTATTTTTAATTTCTTTTAACACAATACTCTATTTCTAACATCAACCAAATCCATTTGAATATTTATTTACTTTAATGAGAGAAATTGGAGTAAGTTCTATCACTTTTTAATGGGGTAAATTGGTTTTGTGAAAATCATATTTGTTTTAAAAATTCTATGTATCCTTGCATTCTATGTATTTAGATTCCCTTTAAGTAGTTAATTTTTAAAAATATTTTAATCACTTTTAAATATATAATCTAAGTTCAAATGACAATGAATTTTATTTCTATTTATCATTGAACCATGAAATTTGACATACATTTGAATAATTAATTTCAGTCAATTTTAACTGACTAATAGATCTAGTACTTGGAATTATAAGAGGCATATAATTTTATAGATGATAATCATGCTAAATGATTGTTCAATATATGATGACAATCAATAAATTTTAATTAGATCTAATATAATTATTGCCCAAACATTTAAATAAATTAGGGCTTGTCACCTTAACTTTATTCAAAATATAAATATTTAAAAAATAAAATTGGCAATCTTTTTAAAATGCTATTTTCTCAAAATTCAAATAATCTATTTTTTAAAAAATATACATATTTAGTTATTTAAGGAATTATATTTCAATATTATAAACAAGTTTTAAACTAATATTTTTTGTAGATTAATAAATTAGGGTAACAAGGCTTAGCTTAAGTAGAATCTCTAAGCAAGACTAGTTTTGTTGGTCATGTTCTAATCATATGAGATGGCCTTATGAACCCACTAATTGTGTACATATTAGGTATTTTGATAATAAATTTTTTAAATGCTTTTAATTTATTGTAAATTGTAATTAGGTTTTTTCTTGTTGTACTTATAGTGATGTAATGTAAAGTTATGATTAGTGGATGATTTTATGCTAACATGTATTAATGTGCATTAATGTGAAAATATATTGAGGGGTTCTAATGACCTAAAAGTTAATGTAATACTTGATATAGTGTTGTAATTCACCTACCTGAAATGTGAATGATTAGAAGTAATTTATGTTTGTACTAGGTACCTGTATGTACTTTTAATTTTTTTTGACTGGTTTCTAAAGTAGGAAATCATGTAAATTAGACATGTATAAATATATTCTCAAAAATGCCATCTCAAAATAAGATTAGTAGAGTTAATGGTTTGCACCTTAGTTGCATGGTACTCAGTTATACAATGCCATTTATAGATAGATCTAGGGCTAAGTTGTATTTATGTAAGGTCTTGTATTTGAATTTTTTCTTGCAAGGATAAACTACAAAATCTAGCTACACCTAGACACTTCAATGTATTTTTTTATTTATATATTTTAAGATTATTATTTACTTCCACACAAGTGACTTCAGTTTATTAATTATACATATTTGCTAAGAACCAATGATATCACTAGGATCTTACGAAAAAAATTCAAACCTAATCAAAATATTTGAATAACTCTAAAATTAGGTATAGATAATTATTTTCTTTAAAAAAATAGAGATTGGTCCTTAAAGACACTTTACTTAATTAAACATAAATTTATTATATTTATGTGAATATGTAGTCAACATATGGTAAATTAGGGTCATAATCATTATGAAGAACCTAGCTAATTCACTAAGTATAATATGGCCAAACTCTCCATCATGCCAGTCTGATCTCAATATTAATGACAAGTAATTTTGCATCATTCATGTCTCATGAAGTGTATTTGCTCCATTAAAATAGTTTAACTTCATGATTCTCAAAATTTATGTAGGTGAGGACAAGCACCCTTAAGCAATCAATTGATAGGCTTAATCAAAATAAGATTTAATGGCTACATTGGGTGATTTGATGTAGTTAATAAAAGTTTTCCTACCCCACTTTTATAGCCATTTTCATATATTATGAGAAGAGCCCTATAATGTCTTCTTTGATTAATGAATAAAGTCTAAAAATTATGCATTTCTTCTTTGTCTATGTCTATATAATTTTTTTTTTCAAATGACATAATTTATGATTGTTGATAAAGAACTTTAAGTAAAATTATATTGACTATTATATGGATTGTCTATGTTAAAGTTGATAACCTAGAATAATATAATCAGAAAATTTTGTTCCTACTATATCTTTTTTTATTTTTTTATTTCTTGTTTTTCTCATTTATAACATTGAAATAACGAAAATACAAGCTTAGTTTTTTCACTAAAAGTATTCTTAGATGTCCATATATATATTTATACATATACATATATATATATATATATATATATATATATATATATATTATATATATATAAGCTAATTTTCTTTAAAAATTGGATGTTATTCTTTTTATCCTTGTTAGTATACAAATTATTTTATAAATATTTAATCATAATATTCTTATCATTTTTTTTTTTTTTTTTTGTGGAGGGAGCTTATCTAATTCTTTTCAAATATAAACCAGATGTAAAGCACTAAATTTAGATTTCAGATTTCTCTAATTTAGGACATTTAAGTTTATCTGTTAAGTTCTTCCCCGCCATCAGCGCTCGTCCGCACTGTATCCCGTGTTTCCTTCTCCATATTTAAAAACGATCTCATTCTCTTCCCATTCTCTTCCAATTCCTCACCCACAAGCCGAGCTATTATCCAAGTAGCTGCATGCACGCAGAATGGCTAGATCCTTGCTAGCGACGATGGCGGTCGCGTTGTTGTTGGGCACTGTAGCTCTGCTGCCGGCGGCGGCGAATGAGGCATCCGGCCAAGATGACAGATACATACACTATGATCCCATCAGTCGCGATGTAGTGCCGTGCTCAAAGAAATCAGCCACCGAAAAGTCGAACTGCAGACCTCAGGACGGTCAGCCTTACCATAGGGATTGCATGAAATTGGAGCAGTGCAGGGGGAAAGTAAAACCGGAAGATGACAGGAAAAAGAATGGGTAGGAGGTTGGCAACTATATTTATCTATCATTTAAGATTAAGCTGGGCCAGCTTCTGAAAATTTTTATTATTCTAAATATTAATTGTTTTGCAATCTATGTTTATGAAAGTGAAAAATTATGATGTGATGATTTCTGTGCTCGTGTGCTTCCAAATCATAATTAATATGTTGAGACTTCATTTTATTATTATTATTATTTTGGATTTTTTGTGTGCTTGAGTGAAAAGACCGGTTAACATCGATCAGTCCTAAACATATATTTTAGATATGCTTTCATAATTCTTTGGGATGTTTGATTAAATCTTATTTAATAATAAATTATATTTTATAGTAATTTTATTGTACTATTAAAAATATTCACCTATTTTGCCTGATTTTTTTTATGAGATGTTCCTACTAAAATCCTTTATCCATAATAAAAATTTCATAAAATTTCGGTGTGTGATATTAAGATATAAAATTTTGTGGCATTGGTGATCGAATTAGCTTAATAATTAAATATGAAATTAGATAAAATTATCAAAAATATTTTGTCAAGGTCAAACACACTTATTCAACATAGAGGTGCTTTGAAAAATTCTTAGACTCTATGATTTTAATTAAAATTTAAAATCCACAAATTAGTTTAAATTAGCCATTAAGTAATTAATTAAGTCATTTTGAACTTAGGAAATTCATAATAAAGTGAACAAAATTTCAAAAAAAATACAAATGACCCCTTTTTGTGCTTAGCTAATAGAGACAAATTTAATGAAATCAAAGCCCTCAATTGATGTTGGATATTTTGAGAGTAATTGGTATATTCATAAATTTTTAATTAATAAAATCATAAAATACAAGTTCAAATGCTTTGACATTTTTAGGATGTGTTTTTAAATTATCACTTAGCTCGGTAATTTTTGTTAGAACTTTAAGACTTGTGTTTTATGAGTGATTAGATTATTAGGGTTAATGTAAATAATAGTCTAATTGACTAATTTAGAAATTATTAACATTGTGAGAATTGTATCTTAAGAGTTAAATCATTTAATGAATAGAGAGGATCATAAAGAAAATATCAAACATATTTAATTATCACCAAATGCATTAATCACTTTAATTAGGTACAATTACATACACATTAATTAATCAATTAATTAACCCATAACTTATGAATTCTATAAATAATTCAAATCAAGTCCAAATGACATCATAATTCCATGGATAGTCCTAGAGGCCAATGAAGACTCTTAGGGCTATCCTCATATAATTTTAATTTAGTATACATACCTTAAAGTAATAATTAATCATTTAATTTAAAATTTAAATTTATAAAATTTCATAAATCAAGAAAATAGGCTTATAATTATTCAAAACATCTCCCCATCCTATTTTGAGTTAAAGAAAATATCATAGGTAATTTATCAAATTATTTTAAGATTATTTATATTTTTGTAAGAAACAATTAAATTAGAATATATTAAATAATAAATAACTTTAAAAATTCTCCAAATTTTTATGGAATGTGCTTGATGTCTCACTTGACTTCAGAGAATAATTCCATAAGGTATCGGGCTGAATAGGATCATAAAACATATATATATATATATATATATATATATATATATATATCCTTTAATATGGAAATTACTTTAATTAACATTTAGCTTAGAAAACTCATTATAGACAGAATAAAGGTAGAAAAATTGCCAAATTTTAATTGTAAGCTACATTAATAGAGAAGACATAAGAAAAAAAATGAAATTTGTTTAAGTTGGATATTAATTTTTTTTATGATTTAAACATTTAAATTAATTATAGAAAGTCAAATTAAACTCTATATTATATGAAATTTTGATGGGAGTATTGGCACTTCACTACCAACATTCCTATCATGATTTGATGAGCTATACCATATTATAATATAATAATTATATAATTCAAAATAATCTTAAATTTTTATAAGATGTTTCTTTGTAGTTCACTAACTCCTAAAAATATCTACATAATTTTTGGAAGAGTTTTTGACATTGATTTGACATTTTCTTTATTATTTATCTAATAAATAATACTAAATTATTGATAATTATAAAATCAATCAAAATATTATGAAGTGCTCTCTAAGATGTTTTCCTAGCTTTAGAATACATACCATGAAATTATAGGATCATTTGAACTTGAATTGATTTTAATGGTCATGATTCAGATGATAATTAAAATAAAGCATCATTATTTAAATTAATTAAGATACATAAAACTCATTTAATTTAGATCCTTAGAGTGAACCCTTATCCTTTGGTGGACTTCAAATGGGGCCCACTATTCCTCACTCTTTAGAAAACTAAACTTTACTCAAATATAAATTAAATTATAATATAAAATATATATTTTTTAAAGTCAATAATCACTTGCATTAAAGTTATGTAATGGTAATAAATTAAATCTCACTTTTAAACTATAACTTAAACATTAAAACTTATTTTTGGATCACCACACTAGCCTTTACACACACATTAGATTGTTAGGTCATAGATCCTAGACTTAGGTTAAGACATTTCTTGATTGTAATGTAATGATTTTCTTATTTTGTGGTGTAATAGTTTAGACTAGTTGGTAGGACTATTTGCTCATAGACTCGATATTAAGGTGTTGTTTATTAGACTACTATTATCTTCTTCAAAGGGTTGGGTTTTATAAAAGGGGTTGCTACAATAAAGTTAAGGTTAATATTTGTTTTCTTGTAGTGCTATTTACTTAAGCCCCTAAGTATTGCCCATTAAGACAAGTGGACTTGGTACCCACTAAACTCTAATGTATGCAATATAACTACTTTATGTGTATGTTTGTTTTGGATAATCTTTATTTTATAAGTTTAGTTAGAATTTTATTTTTAATATTTTAAATGTAATTTATAACTAGACTAGGTTAGAGCTTTGAGATTTAGGATAAGTAATGGCTAAAAGGCATGAACTTGAGAAGCCCTATGAACCTTGAAGCATTTACACCATAAAGATGAAGGCATGAAAACCTCCATAAATATTTTTTTACTTAGTTTAAGTCTAGTACATATAAGAGAAGAGCTCAGCTTCTCAATTTCTTTTTCTTCCAAAGTGTATAACAGAATCCTATCACGATGTCATTTTATATTTATTTAATTGTTTGATGTTTTGTTTACTCTATATTGTGCAGAAGAAACAACATGTTTTTACTAAGTTTCTTTTTATGATGACTGTTGGGTAAACTTGGAATTTCATTAAGCTCTTAAGAATTAAATTTTTACCGAACTAAAATTAATCAACATAAACTACAATAAATGCAACTCATAACCTCACTTGATTAAGATCTCAAGCATAAAAGCTAAAACTAACTAAAAATCCTAATTTTGGTGAGCCATAATGTATATTACTCTCTTTTTTTTTCAATTGGTCCGATCACTCATTGTAGATAAAGGGAATATGTTTAGTGAGGATAGCCACCTTATTGAGGAAGCCTATCTTCTATCTCTGATTTAACCCTTAACCATTTCTAATATTACATGCATGTAGGCATAATTACATACCCAAGCATGTTAAATAAATTTAGTGTCTATAAATTATTAAAATTTAAAAATTATTGTATTATTTATGAGCATTTTATACCAATCTAATCTTTGATTTTAGATTCTTACAATTCTTTCTTAATAAATAATAGCCTAATTATCTTGAATTTCATAAGACTGACCACATGATTTTAAAGCGTAGTAGGTGTTAGCTAATAGCCAATCGAAGCAGATTATTAATAAGTCTCAATATTCTCTCGTTAGACTAAGTTGAGCTTCTGGTTTGTGCTAGAAGCACCTTTAGCTTTATGATCTGAGGTATCTCATTTCTCATTTTCTATAAGATTCAGTCCTCACTTCATAGGCTTTTTTACAATTTTATATTGTTGGATTATAAGCCCTAACATTCTAATAAAATATTAACATAGAATAATAATAAATTTTAATTTCAAAAAATAAAGCCCAACCATAATCTAGGTTGAATTACTCAGTGAGCTTCCTCATATCTAAGCATTTCTTACTTTAATCATTTGGAATTCAAAAAGAAATGACCTTATTTGAGCCATCCCATTTGACTTCCAAATTTAGTGATCCTTGATTAAAACTTTGAAATTTATAAGGACTTCAACCAACTATTTTAATGGAACATTTTCTTAGAATATCACATCTTCTAGGATGTAATTAACTATAGGGGCTTGCCTCTATAAGAAACATGCAACCCAAGTAAAATAAACCTACCTTTCTTCACTCATATGCGACAGAAAAAAATCTCCGATAGACATAGACCTGTCAGCCTTAAGAGTTATTATTAAGTGATTGAATCCATTTTAGGATGATATTTCTATGTTTTAAGATAGTATATTATTCTTTGATGTTGTGATTGATCATATAAATAAAAACACCCCATGATCTACATAGTGTCCTAGCATTTAAATCACCATAAATTTTTTTGGCTACTCCACTAGGGAAAGATCCTCTTTCCATCTTTAGTAGTTAGCTTGTCTCTATACATCAGTAGTAAGTTGATGAGCATAAACTTTTAGATATTTTTTGTGTGTTTAATTTGGTATATTTGTGCTTAATTAACATTAAAATGTGTTAGTTTTAGTATTTTTTTTGATATTTTTGACAAAAAAAATTCTTAATAGAAGTGAAAAGAAAAAAAATGCAAAGTTTTAGGACTAATGCCTAAATGTTGCATAAATTAGCGCCACAACATTGGAAGAAGGCCAATTTTAAGTGTTAAGATAGTAAGTCCAAAACATTAGCACTGGAAATAAAGAATTTTGTACCTCAAGACAGTAAGTCAAACACCAAAATGTTGCAATTATAGTGTTACAGCACTTTATGAGCCCAAATGTAGAAAGACTGACATTTTGTTGATGGACGATCAAGTTCGTGGCACCGCATTTGCTTCAAATTTTAAGCCAAATGATAGTAAGTCCAATACTTTGGCACTAAAAATTCAATGGCATAGTGTGGGGACTTAGAAAAATTTTAGCCTAGAAAAGCCAAAGATGGCAAGGAGAGAGTCTTAACACTAAAGGATCAGTGTTGTAGACAAACAAATTCAAATTAAGGAGCAATATAGTAAGTATAGTGCCTTAACACAAGAGAATTTATAATCAATATCATTATGCTATGGCTTGATAAATCAAGTTCGAGTAGTTTTAGCAAGCAGTTAAAAAAGTTTTTGGAGCAATTCAAGAAAGTTACTTGGCAAGATGTGGAGTCAACTACTAGGGCGACACTACATTTATAAAATGGAGCACAAGTTTATGTAGTGTGTGCAGTTTCATGTGAGTTAGAGTCAATATTTTGTGTATCATTTGGAGAGTGAGGCTCCAAGTACAGTGTGTGGAGCAATATTTGCAATAATTGTTTGCAATGTTCATGTGATGTTTGTGTTGAAGATTAAAGAAGGAGATGATCCAATAGAAGGGGAATCCATACTGTGAAGCAAAAAGACTTGGACTAAGAAAATCTTAGAAGACACTGCTCAGTTTTATCTTTTTTTTATATATATATGATCTTATACATTCATAACACATTAATGTTTTTTCTTATTGTATAATAAGCAATTAAAGCAATAATGCTCTGGATTTATCATTATCTTATGTAGACTTCATATTATATGTAATGTGAGTTAATATATATAAGAAAATTATTTTGTTCTTTAATATTTATGTTATTTTGTTTCTCTCCATGCTTTATTGACAAGTAATCTATGCAATTGTAATGTTAAAATATAGTGTGAACTAGAGATATTGAAAGAGGCCCAACATAATAAATAGGAAAAGAAAATAAATCTTTTAAATATACATTGACATGATAGTTAGGGATTTATAATTATAAAAGGGAGAAGATTTTTAATACAATCACTTATTTTACTTAGATTATATGTATATAACTAATTAATTATAGTGATTAAATATCAATAATCTTAATATAGATGATGAGATAAAAATGTTCATGATTGATAACTATAAATATTCAGACTCTGTTGACCTCACTTTTGGAGTGGGCTCTCAACTTCCTCATCATAGATGTAAAACTCTTATAGACACTAAGAGCTCCTTAGTCTTAAGACACTTCTAGTTATTAGGTGAACACTTAACCTAACCGTAGAGACTTAGAAGAGTTATTCATAGAGATAGGTTGTGCCTTATGGATTTAGGAGAACTTGCCTACCCTATAGCCCAAACCAAATCCTTGCTTCCTTCTTTCAAACTAAACCTCAAATTCAAATCCAAATTCCAAAATCAAATCTAACTATCAAATGATTAAAACCCATGATTAAATTCAAACTCCAAATCCCTTTGTAAGCCCTTTGATTTTATCTTACGGACTTAGCCTTAACCAATTTCAAACCAAACCCTAAAATGAGCCAAACCAAGTCCAATTGGCTATTTGACCCAAGTTGACCCAAATTGGCTTAAAAAGCTAAAATAGGTCAAATCACAATCCAACCCAAATTGATTGCAACCAATGACTCAAATTCACTCCAAATTGATTATTGAACTTGACCAAAGCCTCAACTGAGCCCAATTTGACCAATTGGTCAACCTAACCCAATTTAGCCCAATTTGACCTTAAGAGTCAAATCAACCTAAAACCAAATCAAATCCAAATTGAACTTAACCAAAGCCTACAATATATTCCAAATGATTAACCAAACCCAAACTATGCGATGATTCAAACTAATTTGGTCAATTGGGTCATATTGGTCAACTTAGCCCAAATTGACCTAAAGGATCAAATTGGCCAAAATCTAAATTAAATCCAAATTAAACCAAAATGATTGAAGCCAATTAAACTAATATACTCTAAATAATCATTTGAACTTGACCCAAATCTTGGTTTGACCCAATTTGACCAATAGGTCAACCTAACCCATCTTGACCCAATTTGGCCCAAATGGGTCAAATTGACCCAAATATAACCAAATGAACTCCAAATGACATGAAATTTGGACCAATTCACTTTTGAATTATTTCAAATCTGCTCAAATCAAATTCAATATCAAATAATCACTTTACCCTAGGTCAAGGGCATCCCATGAGAAAGACACTTGCCCAAGTGGTCATTTCTCTTCCTCGGCCACTTGACACTCATCCATTGGTCCACATAGGGAACAAGGACACTGATCATATTAGGATAGCCATGACTCATGGGAAGGTGAGTTCACCTCACCTCTCCTATTAGAACACTTGGCATGAAGGACTCCCACATCCCCTTGTTAGGACACCCATTTGTCCTTCATAGTAGCCACTTTCTAAGCCTTAGCCAACCAAAATGAGCCACCTAGAATGATTTCCTTCCATTCCCAACCAACCCAAGCCAAATGACTATCATTTTGGAGCCAAAATCAAACAAAATTAGGAAATTTCAGCCACTTTTGAAACCAAGGCATTATAGGCTGAAGAACTCCTCCACCCACTCTCTTTTCCATCCCTTAAAACTCTCAAACCAACCAGTAATCATTCCCACTTAATTTTGGGGTGAAAAACACAAAAATTAAGTGGATTTTAGCAAGAAAGTTACAACGATTGGAGAAGGCATCATTTCAAAGGAAAGCTAGAGGTCTTGGCTCATTCAAGGCTTCTTCCCCCACTCAAAAGCGTGCTCAGATCATCACCGCTGCCGAAAATCATCCCCGGTGATGTAATTTTCAAAAACTTGTAGTTGGCCTTAGGAATTCTTACTTTTTGTGATGATTTTCTTAGGATTTTAGGAATTTCCATTAGATAAACCTCACATTTTTTTATTTTTATTTAATCCCAATACGAAATAGAATTTTTCTAGTGAAGATCAACATGAAAATGAGCTCAATCGGACCTCATTCCACATTTATTTGCATTATTCCTGTCAATTTTGCTGGTCGGAGAGCAGTAGCCGTCCAATCCCATGTTCAGGGGATCAGATGGCTCAGATTGCATCAGACCCACATCTTTCCGACCCCCATATTATGCGATCCACCTTTGAATCTCACGGATCGGATCTGGACCATTCAATCCGATCGACGGTGGATCGATCTGCGGCGTCGCATAGCCCTGCGGTTTCCGCCGTGTGCCACATCGGTGCCTCAACTACGTGGCGTTACGTGGCACCTTGTTTCGTCGCACGCTGATTATGCGGGTTAAGTGAGAAAATCCATATTTTCTTAATTTACAAATTATCTAAAACACTTGAAACTTCAAAAATTGATAGAAAATAAAATACTTAATGGACAATTGAAAATAAGGGCTCGTTGGATTCATCTTTCCAAAAGAAATTCAATAAATCTAAAATCCTCAAATTTCACTTGATAGTTTGATTTAATTTAATTTTTGGTAAAAATCAAATTTAATTAATTAAACTAAAAAGACACTTCAAATTAAGTTGAAATTTTTAGAGATTGAAATTGAAGCTGAAATCTACCTACCATAAAACTTTCATATCAAAATCACTTTTGGATTGAAAGATATTGAATTTTGAATTTCAAATAATTTATTTTAATAAAAGTAATTAACAAACTTCATGAAAATTATCTTAATCAACTGAAACTTTAAAAAATCATAACTAATTATAGAAAAATCTAAACAATATAAATAAATACTAATTTTACAGTTATTTCAGAGGTTATTAATTTAAAATTAATTATAACTAACTTTGAGTAGTAATTAAGGCTTAATTTAGGTTTAACTAAAATCTTAATTAGCTTTATTACTCCTAATTACCCAAGTAATTAATTTCAAACTTTCTGAAGTTGATTAATTGGATGACCTCTACCTCCCATAATTTTCTTGGGATCTATTGCTTGGCTAATTAGGGAAATTAGTTATCTTAGTCTTAATTAATTTTTTAATTAATTAGATGATTAATTAACATGCTAAATAGTAATAATCATTAATTAAGCTTGTTAATCATTGTGAGATAGTGAATGGACATGGGGAATGAGATTGGGACCTCTTTCCCATTCTTTTTCTTAAGTTCATTTCACTTGACTTGAAATCAATTAATTTGAGATTAATTAATGGTCTAATTCATTAATTAAATGGATTAATTAATCAAATTAAAATTATAATCATTTAAAAACTTGTCTAATTAACTCTTGGGTAGCTCTTTGGGTGTTCAATAACCTAAAGAAAAAGCTAATGAAATTATGATTAGCTCATATGTGTGAGAAAACCATAAGAGTAATTAAGTCGGCTCCTTAAGCTTAACTAATTAATAATTATGAGCTAATTGTATTAAGCCCCTTTCATTTCATAGGACCATTGCTATTTACTTTTCTATATGGTTGCATCATATTAGCTCATAATTGTTTAATTAATTATCTTAAGGTGACATAGGCAGGGTTAATTAATTGTTTTAATCCATGCTTAACTTAATTAATCCATGCTTAACTTAATTAATCCATAAAATCAACCTAATTACTTTTCATTAAATCAAATTAACTCTCACACAGGGAATGGGATTAGGACCAGCAAACCTCTTTCACTTCCTAAATCAAATCAAACTAAAAATTAAGAAATTTCATTAAAGAACTTTGGTTTGTTTTAAGTGGCTTTATTTAGAATGATTGTCCTTAGGAATTAATTAGAATGAATGAAATTATGTGCTTATGTTCCTTTATTTCTTTCTAATTATGTTAAATGCCGCCTTCCATATGTAATCATGCATTCATTTCTTTTAAAATAACTAAATGAAATGGTTTCTTTTATGTCTAATTGCATGTGTTGATTTAAATAAAAAAGTGTGGCTATTATTACTATTAAATCAAAAGCTATTTCTAAAATCCCATAAATTAATTATAATAAATGGAGTGATGTTAATTACAAATATAGATAAGTTTTCATGTGTTGATAATATAAGATATGCAATATGAAGCTCTCTTTGCTTAGCTTATATGGATTTATATGGGATTTACAAATGTATAGTTCATTTGAAAAAAATATAACATTTGTCTAAATCTACTCCTATGCATCTCCATGCTAAGAGTTAGGAAGAATTTCATATCACATATATAAATCATATAATCAAATCAAATAAAACTTCTTGCATGACCTCTCATTCTTGTGGTTCTTTTTGTACATTCATATGTATAAAAGAAAAGTGGTATATTAGTCTAAACATCACGGGGCTATGAGACTTTAAGTAGCCCTAAGTAGGTCTTGTACCTTACGGTGTAAAACAATGGTGTCGTACTCACTTAAAACTCTTATACATATGTATGTATGATATGACCAATGAATAAGAATCATAAATTAAATATAACTTTTGCATGGGTTTTCCTATTCTTATAGTTTCTTATACATCTATATGTATATAAGAAAAGTGGTATATTAGTCTGGACATTCCGGGGCTACGAGGCTTTAAGTAGCCATAAGTAGGTCTTGATCCTTACGCCCCTAGTATAGAACAATGGTGTCATACTCACTTAAGACTTTTATACATATGAATGTGTACTTAGCTAATGGATGAAAATCCCTTTTCTATTAAAAAATATGCATTCATAATCCATTCAAATGAAATATTTAAATTCCAAACACACTTCTTTGCATTCATCATTTAAGTGTTCTAAGACATACATTGTACATATAAGTATGCTTAGGATTTGATCATGTGCATGCTATATATTATGGAAAGAAATAAAAAAATATGTGTTATGTGACAGTAATTCATTCCAATTACTCTTAAGATGCCTTTCTTACTGAATGAGTTTATTTAAAGTGAGCCTAAACTTAGGATTAATTAAAATATGTGATAATCCATTCACTAAGAAAAATTCATTAATTAATTAGCTTTAGATGTGATTTAAGGTAGGGATGAAAGAGAGTGATCCTCTCTTTTTCTCTCTTTATAACACTTAGTTATTTTGTGTAGGTTAAATAAAATAAAAGAAAATGTTAAGTAAGTGCTTGCAAATTAACTAAACAACTTAAAGTGAAACCATCCTTTAAATTAAATCCCTCACACATAGCAAATTACAACTCTAAAGGCTAGTTAGGACATACCACACAAGATTTAATGCACACACATTATATTAAGTCATCACTTCTAACTTTATGTTAGGACAATGCAAGGTGTGATGTACGTTTGGTTTTGTGATGTATTATTGTAGACTGGATGTTAGGGTGTTTGTGCATAGTCTGGAAGTTAGACCATTATTAGCCTAATCACATATGCTGTAGGAGGTTGTGCTTAAGCTGCTTATAAATGCTTTTGTTTGTGTTTTGCTTACAGTTCTATGTGTGGCAGTGTTAAGTCCAAACTATTCATATGGGTTGTATGGTGTGTTTAGCTAATATTTGCTTTATTCTTAAATTTTCTTCTTTTTAATGTAATTAGGATTAGGATGAGTATTATGGGGATTAGGATGGAGCATTGGTTATAATGCCTTACCATGATGCCTTTAGAGCCAGCACATTCAAATCAAGCTAAAAGGAAGAAAGAAATGGAGTAAATCAAATGAAGAAACAAAAGATGAAGAGATCAAAAAATGAAGAATGAAGAATAAAGAATGAAGACTCCCATAACATTCATCATTCATCGATTGCTTTATAAAATTATTTGATGTTTTGTTTAGCTTGTGCATTAGAAAAAGCATGATTTTTCATAGTTTGTTTATGATTGGTTATTATTGCATGGCCTGGATGTGATTAAGCTCTTAGAATAAAAATAAATTTTCTATCCCATTAATGACTCATAACTAAACTTTTAAAATAACTCATAATCTCACATAAAAGCCTAGGTATTAAATCAAGATAATAATAAAATTTAGTTAGATGTTCTATGGTTAATATCATGCATAACCATCTTGTTTCACTCTTGTTAAGAGAGGGCTTCCATCTTTGCCAGATAGAATGGGCTTAACCTTTAATAGCCTATGTGGAAGAACACTTCTTTCTCTTTTGATTTGGCCCATAATCAATTTCTCATGCATTTAGGCATACAAAATCCCATAGCCTGTGTCAAAATAATGAGTCCTAAATTAAATGAAATTTGATAAAAAAATTACAATAAATTTAAGTTATTATTCATACCCCTCATGCTCTAGTCTCTTAGGGAGTGGGTTTAAGGACTTAGTTTCTTTTCTAAATAATAATAACCTAGCCATCTTGCAAAACTATATGACTTGACCACATGGTTCTAAATCATAGGAGGCTGGCTGACACTTAAGGTGGTTATAAGTCTAACAGTCGGGTGGTTTACTCCCTCTTATGGAGGTAAACCATATACCCACTTTCACCTTAGATTTAGGTCATGCTTTGGCCCTTGCCAAAGCTCCCTAGATTTAGGATTTGAGGTTGTTATTTCTCTTTGTGGGCTACAAGCATAAATTCTCACCTCTTAAGCATTTCCATAATCTTGTATTGTGAAATCATAAGTCCTAGATTTCTAATAAAATTTCAAATCAAATAAATAAATCTCCTTAATTTCAAATATATAAAACCCAACCATAGGATAGATTGGAGTGTTTATTAAGTTTTTTAGTATCATGAGGACTCCCTACTCATCTTCTTTAGTTTCGATAATAACTCTTCCCTTTTGATCCATCCCACTTGATCTTCTAAAACATAACCAATTTATTGATAGTCTTGTCTTTAAATTCTTTGGAGACAATAAATGCCTACTTTAATCAAGAGTATTCTTAAGGGATTCACTTTCCTTAAGATATAATTAACTATGATGGCTTGCCCCCATAGGGAACTTTAGAACCCAGTTTAAATAAACCCTACTTTATTCATCCATATAAAGTAGGGGAAAAATTTCTGGTATATTTGAAGACCCATCATACCTTAGGAGTCCTTATTAGGTGATTAGGTCCATCATAGGGTGGTGATTTTTATCTTTCAAGATAGTGCACTATTTCTTGATGTCATATCAGATCATCTCAATAAGTATATCCTTAGATCTACGTGGTGTCCCCTCACATATACACACACAAATGAATCCAAAAAAAAAAAAACACACCACAAACTCATATTCACAAGTTACATAAAATAATCAAGATTTCATAAATTCAAAGTACATTCTCTAGAAAATAAGAAAAACACCATTTTTAGAAATATATTTAATAGTTTTTAGGAGTTTAAATTTTTTACATATATGATTTAGTTGGATAAAAATTAGGTTAGTAAAAGGCTAGTAATTAACTAATTTATAAATACACTTTTTTTCTCAGTCATATTTTTGGTGCCATTGTCAAGGATTTTACAATAATTTATAATAAAGTTACTATTAGTCTAACTAAATTATTTTTAATTTAGCTTCTTTATGTTAACTTTGTTTAGTGAACTTTTGTTTCAAACTTGTTCTTGTGTTTAAGTGATGCATGCATAGTGATAAAAGTGTGGATTTCTTACATAAAACTTAGATATTTAAAGAACTTGCAAGAAACTTAGGAAAGATAGAAAAAACATGGTTAAGAAATGGAGTTCATCAAAGAATTAATAGACCTACAATTCACGCTAATAATTTCATGCTAAAACTTTTGGTAATTCAATGGTACAAAATTCTTAGTTTGGGGGTTCTCCTATAGAAGATCCTAATATGGATATTGCTAATTTTTCAGAGATCTATGCGACCTTTAAGTATAATGGGGTTAGTGATAATGTTATTAGACTTAAGTTTTTCTCATTCTCACTTAGAGATAAACCTATGATGTGGTTGAATTCATTTTCTTAAGTATCTATCATTACTTGGAATGAATTGGCTCAGAAATGTTTATAAAAGTAGTTTTCACCTTCTAAGACTACTAAGCTTAAGAATGACATTATATCCTTTACTCAAATGAATAATGAATCAATTTATAAGTCTTGGGAGAGATATAAATATCTATTGAGAAATTGTCCACATCACTCTTTATTTGATTGATTGATTATTCAATCATTTTTATAATGACTTGGTAGGATCTCTTAGAATCATTATAGATGTTGTAGCTAACAGTAGTCATATGACTAAAATCATTTTAGGATGCCTATGCTTAATAGAAGAAATGACAACTAATAAGTTTCAGTGGCCATTTGATAGACTTAACCAAAGAAAGTAGCTAGTGTGCGTAACAATGATGTAATCTCCATGTTATCTTTAGATAGAAACTTTGTTTAAAAAATTAGATGGGGTTAGCCAAAATTTCACTTCTAATAATCTTATTGGTGAGACTAGTGAAGAATTCATGTTATAAGAGCAAAATAATCAAGCTTTAGAAATATTTAATTATGTAGCCAATATATCCACTGATCCCTTCTCAAATACTTATAACCCTGGTTAGAAGAGTCCAACTAATTTTTCATGAAATAATAATGCAAAATTTAAATCAAAATAAAAATATAAAAGATTAGAATATTTGTATTTTTTTTTATAATCCAAATTGAAGATTGGTGATCCCACCTAGATATCTTCTTCAAAATCAACCTTAGAAGAAAAAGCCTACATTAAATGAATTAACGTTACAAATGGAGACCCAATTACAAAGTCAAGCTACCTCTATTAGAAATTTGGGAATTCAATTAGAGCAATTAATTAGTAACCTAACAAATAGACTCTAGGGTAGTTTACTTAGTAACACTGAAATAAATCCTAAGAAAAATGGTAAAGAATAATACAAAGACATAAAATTGTCAATTGAAAAAGAAATAGAAAAAAAATAAAATTACAAGAAGATAAATTGGAAAATGAAATTAAGGAATAAGGAGATTTAGATGAAGGCAAAAAGAGGATGGAATTAAGAGTGAGAAAGAGAAAGTTGAGAGAGAAGAATTTAGAGAAATAAGAGAGAGACAACCACTACCATTTTTAGATGTGTTCAAGAAATTGTCTATCAATATTCTATTTGCAGAAGCTCTTGAATAAATGTCCATCTATACTAAATTCATGAAAGATATACTACACAAAAGAAGAAAATTGAAAAACCAATGAAACCATAGTATCAACTAAAGAATGTATTGTCATAATTTAAAGAAAATTATATGAAAAACTTAATGATCTAAGTAGTATTACTATACCATGCATTATAGTAGATAAATTCCTTGAGAAGGCATTATGTGACTTGTGAGCTAATACAAATTTAATATCTTTGTTTATATTTAGGAAATTAGGATTAAATGATGTGGAATCCACTAGTGGATCTTTGACTTATCCTAAGGGTATTATTGAAGATGTATTAGTTAAGATTGATTTTTTTTTGTTGCAAATCTCATCATGTTAGATATGAAAGAAGATAAGGAGGCATCTCTCATTTTATTAAACATTTCTAAAAGGGAGAGTTATGATATATGTGCTAAAGGGATGTTTAATTAAAAGAGTTCAAGATCAAGAAATCACATTTAATATTTTCAACATTATCAAATTTTCTACTAATAAATAGGATATAGTATAAGGTTTAAAGAAGAAAGTACAAAAAAAAGGATATGTTTATGATTGAGGATTCTTTAGATGACCATTTGTTAAGGATGATAAATAAAATGAATATGTTCAATTTCTTACATCAACACATAAAGAATTTAGAGAAAAATTTAAGCCTTTTGAGGTGTCTATTAGAACTCATCATCTTAAGCTATCTATCTTAGAAGCATTAGAGTTAGAATTGAAGGCTTTACTTAGTCACTTGAAATGTGCATACTTCAAAAAATCATCAACTTTACCTATAATCATTTCAATAAATTTGGATGAAAATCAAGTGGATAATCATATGTGTGATTAGAAATCATTAAAGGACTTTTAGTTTGACTATAGCAAATATAAGGGGAATTAGCTTTATTATATGAATGCATATAATTTTAATGGAAGAGAGCTGTAAATTACTTGTATATAATCAAAGAAAACATGATCTAATTATGATATAAGTAGTGAAGAAAGAAATATTGAAGTGGTTAGGTGCAAGTATCATTTATTATACGTCAAATAGTTCTTAGGTTAGTGTACTTTATTGTAGGGCTAAAAATGGTGGGATGACTACTGTGAAAACTAAAATAATTAAATCATACTCACTAGGAGAGTTATAAGTTTGAGAATTTGTATAGATTATAGAAAATTAAACAATGCCACTTGAAAGGACCATTTTTCATTGTCATTCATTAATGACATGTTAAATAGACTAGTAGGGCATCCATTTTGTTGTTGCAAATATAATTAGATAACTATAGCTTCGAGGATCAAGAGAAAAAGCACTTTCACTTATCTTTATTTTGCTTTTTTTTTTCTTTAGATAAGTGCCCTTTTGATTATGTAATGCAATTTCTACATTTTAACATTGTATGATGCCTATATTTCTAATTTTATTAAAAATTATATAGAAGTATTTTTAGATGATTTTTCTATATTCGGTGTGACATTTGACAATTATTGAGAAAATTTTAAAATGGTTTTAAGGAGATATGAGGAGAAAAACTTTGTGTTGACTTAGGAGAAATGACATTTTATGGTGAAAGAATGTATAGTACTAGGTCATAGGATAGTCAAGTCGAGAAAAGAAGTTGATAAGGCTAAAAGTCCTCCTAGTGAATGTAAAAAGAATTAGGAGTTTTCTAGGACATGCAAATTTTTATAAGAGGTTTATTAAGTTTTTCATTAAATTTAAAACCCTATGTAACTTGCAAGAAAAATATACACCATTTGTATTTACTCTTCAATATTTAGAAGAATTTAATTTGTTGAAAACTAAACATATTTTTGCACCTATTATTATTACACCTAATTAGAACTGTATATTTGAACTTATTGGTGATGCTACTGATTAGGCAATATGAACAATGTTAGGGAAAAGAAGAGAAAAGATTTTTCATGTTATATACTACTCTAGAAAAACTCTTAATAAAAATCAATTAAATTATTCTATAATTGAAAAAGAATTATTAGCAATAGTATTTTTCTTTGAAAATTTTAGATTATATCATCTTGGTGTTAAAGTTATTGTATATACTGATCTTGTAGTCATAAAATATCTTGTATAGAAAAAAGATGCAAAACTTAAATTGATTAGATGGGTTCTTTTTTCTACAAGAGTTTGACTTATAAATTAAAGATAGGAAAGGTATTGAAATCATGTAGTTGACTATTTTTCTAATGTAAAAGTGGAAAAAGAGTTTAAGTCGAGTATAGAAACTAAAGAAGATTTCTCTAATGAACAATTATTTACATTTGAACATAAAGTTATTCCTTGGTATGCATACATAGTGAGTTACTCAGTGAGTGAGATCCTATCATATGAGTTAACATATCATGAAAATAAAAGGTTTTTATAATATACAAGATTTTATTCTGGGATGAGCTATTTTTTTTATAAGAAGTGTTCATACCAAATTATGAGAAGATGTGTACCTAATGATAAGATAAATGAAATCTTGAGGTTATATCATGATTCTAATTATAGGGACATTTTGGAGGAAATAGGACCGTACTTAAGTTGTTTGCAAAGTGGATTTAATTGGATTAACTTGTTTTGAGATGTTTAT
The DNA here is from genome assembly GCA_021442155.1 of Cymbidium sinense. Lineage (NCBI taxonomy): Eukaryota > Viridiplantae > Streptophyta > Magnoliopsida > Asparagales > Orchidaceae > Cymbidium > Cymbidium sinense. The sequence continues at coordinate 96,463,282 of CM038219.1, forward strand.
GAGTATGTTGAAAAATGTCTCAAAAGATCATAAAATGCCTTTGAATTATTTACTTAAGGTTGAGATCTTTAATGAATTCGGAATTGATCTTATGGGGACTTGTTATTTCTTCCATTGGAAATGAATATATTTTGGTTATTGTTGATTATGTTTCCGAGTGGATAAAAATTATAGCTACTCCTAGAAATGACTTTTAAGTCATTTTAAAATTTTGAAAAAAAAATGTTATTTTACCTAGATTTAAAACACCTAGAGTCATTATTAGAGATAAGGGCACTCATTTTATCAATAGAAATGTTAACTTATATTTAGCAAAATATGGAGAGAAATATATTTAGAAAAGACTATAAGTCTAACCAAGATGGATTGGTCAATCAAATTAGATGACGCATTATAAGCCTAGAGTTATATTTAATACAACCATTAGTATGTCTCCCTATAAATTATTATTTGGAAGAGCTTGTCATATGTCACTAGATTTTGAATATAAAACATATTAGAAGATTAAAAAGTTAAATTTTTGCATGAAGAATATGGGAGAGAAAGACTCTTATAGTTGAATAAAATAAGATTATGAGCTTATGAAAATGCTAGAATTTATAAAGAACAAACTAAAAGTTGGCATGATAAAACGCTTCTTAAGAAGCAATTTGAGCCTCAGAATGAAGTTCTATTATTTATTTCTATGTTGAAATTATTTATAGTGAAATTGATGTCTAAATTGTTAGGGCCTTTCCTAGTTATAAAAGTTTGTCTATATGGTGTTGTAAACATTGAGGATTTAAAAACTCACAATATCTTTAAGGTGAATGGACAAAGACTTAAGCACTATTTTATGGGTTAGGTGAATCGACTTAAAGAGTCAATTAGTTTCATTTGTAGTGAGGATGATTTTTATATGACTAAGTCAATCTATGCACTATAAACCAAGCACCTCTTGGGAGGAAACCCAAGATGTATCTATGGGTCATTTACTTTATTTGTTACGTGTTTTTGATCATTTACTTTATTTAGTGTATTTTCTCAAACATAAAAAAATAATGTCGCATATATTTGATTGAGTCATAACAGCTAAGCACTGGGTTGAACAACACTACACTGCCATTCAATGGTTAGGTCAACATTGACAAACATCATAATTAGCAAAAGTACAAAAACTATTAGCATGCATAGACACTGTTGACTGGCACCATGGTGCTCCATTATGATAATTGAATGGATGACACAAAAATCAATGCAATAATTATAATTGTTAATTCATTTTTGGAGACAAATAATTATTTTCAGTGTTCCTTCAAGCTTTTACCCCAAACTTTAAAGCTCCATTCTTAATTCTTGCATCTTACTCTCTCTATCAACTTGTTCTTTAAAAATCATGCCTATCAAGTGCATCCTTAAGAGGGGACCTTTGGCTTTAACAAGTTGAAGAAAGGTGCCACACGACTCTTATTCATAAAAGCTTAATTAATGGGAGAGGTTCCTTAATCTTGGGGGAGGATAGGGAACATTATTTGGGAATCCCTAGCCTATAATACCCAAGTTAATATAGTTTTTGTGGTTAGGGAATTTTTACAAATACCAAAGAGCAAAGGATGGTAGAGTTTTTCCTAAGAGGTAATGAGTTAGCTATGATAATGTTACCATTAATTCTATTTATAAATTGAATAATATAGAATTTGAATAAAATACTACATACTATAATAATCATCCTAATTTTGATGAATTAATTAGGTTTCTTACTATTACGAAATAAAATACCCAATGAAAAAAGTGGTAGAAAGATTGATAAATTTCTCCACTACTATCATGACTAACAAAATAAAAGCTTGGCATTATTTTATCTCTGCATAGCTAAATGCCAAGTGGGAATGTTAGTGGGGTGACTAAGGATAGAAAAGTTATATATTTTGTAATTCAAAAAAATTTCTATTGATAGCACTAATGCAGGTTATGGGAATCCTTCTCTAGTATATCGTCTATGTTGCTTAGAGTGACCCATATGAGTAGCAATTGGTTCATAAGGCTATTATGACTAGGGAAAACATTAGAGTACTAGGTTTTAAGTTTGAGCCTAAGAAGAGTTCATTCACACCACCTTGATCTATCAAAATTATAAGTGAGCAGTTGGATGATCTCACTGAATAGGTGTTAGATCTGCAACATAAGGCTAAGGAGAGCAGCAGATGGAAGTTAGAGATAGGGAAACAAATTGAATATTATATGGACCATCAATAACAACAGCTTTCTTATATGGCAGACTACAACTCAGCCCTTGTACATATATTTCAAAATTGCTAGTTGAATGTGAGTTCTAATTGTGTATATTTTTTTACAGTGCCACAGTTCCAGCCTTATGTTAGCAAAACTAAAGTACCATGTGAAGAAGAAAAAGAAGAAAAAGAGGAGAAGGAGGAAAAGGAGGAGGAAGAAAAATAAGAAGAAGATTAGAAATTTTTTTTTGAGATAGTTGTATGTTTAATTTATGTAGAAAATGAGTTTGTAGGAGTGTTAGTTTTATTTTTCTTCAAATTTAATTTATTTTTGTTTATGTGACTAAGGCTATAGTGTTGATTTATGTTAAGTGTTTTTTTAAGTATGATATGTACTTTTTAGTATAATTTATTGAAATTTTAATTTCTCTTTTATTTTTAAAAAGTAATGAAGGTGTGATTATAAGTAAGAGTTTGAAAAATATTATTGTAAAAATTAATAAGATTAGAGATAGAATTATAACTTTAAAGATTGTTGTTGATGCTAAGATTATTAATGTTATAAGTGCTTATGCTCATTAAGAAGGTTTAGATATATGGTCAAAAAAATTTTTAGAATGGCTTAGAAAGATTAATATAAGGAATACCTCATGAAGAATGAATGTTTATTGGAGGATATTTAAATAAACATGTTGGTAGAGTGGTGAAAGACCTTAAAAGGCTTTGATGTGGCTATAGGTTTGAAGTGACTAATGGAGAAGGTATGACCATATCAGATTTGCTTTAACTTATGATATGATAATTATTAATACTTTGTTCAAGAAAAGAGAATATCACATCATCACTTATAAGAATGAATCTAGTAAAACATAGATTGATTATTTTCTATAATAAAAATATATTATTTATATTTTAAAGATTGCATTGTTGTTACGAGTGAAAATTTAAGTACCCAGCATCGACTATTAGTTTTAGATTTTAAGATGATATATTGGAAGATTAAGAATAAATCTAAAATTTTTTTGAGGATTAGAATGGGATACTTAAAGTATACTAATAAAAATAATTTAAAGGTAAGTTACAAGATCTTAGAATTTAAAATATTCATGAGGATGTTTATGCTATATGAGAATAAGTAGCAAATGAGATTAAGCAAATTACAAAAAAAAGTGATTGGAGAATAAAAATGCTCTTATTAGTAAAAAAACTTAGTGGTAGAACCGAAATGTGCAATAAATAATAGAAAATAAAAAAGTTTGTTATAAAAATTAAATTAGATGTAAAAACTCATAGAATTAGAAAATATATAGAATAGCCTATAAGGAGTATAAGAAAGAAATATGTAATACAAAGAGTTTAACATTTAATGATTTATTCAATAGGTTAAATACTAAATAGGGTGAAAGATGTATGTATAAGTTAACCAAGCAAAGAGAAAAAAGAAGTAAATATTTAGTTCAAGTAAAGTGTAATATGGATAAAAATTGTAAAGTAATTTTCTTAAAAGAGGATATTGAATATAGGTGGATGAAATATTTTGATAAACTTTTCAACAAGGGTTGTGAGAGTATAATTGATTTTAGTGACCTTAGTACCCAAAATGAAAAAAAATAGAATTTTATTTTTATCATTTTATTTGTAAAATTGAAGTTGAAGAGGTTTTAAAGAAAATAAAGTGTACAAAAGTAATAGGCCCTTATGTTATTCAAATAGAAGTGTGGAAATTCTTAGGAGGCCAAAGAATTTTTTGGCTTATTGTTCTTCTTAATATTATTTTAAAGGCTAAAAAGATGTGTGATGAGTGGAGAAAGTGTTTGTTAATTCCTATTTTTAAAAAATAAAGGTGATGCAAAAGAGTGTGCAAATTATAAAGAGTAATTAAGTTAATGTGTCATACTTTAAAATTATAAGAGAGTGTAATTGAACATAGGTTGCAACATGATACAAAAGTGAGCTTTTTGAAATAAAAAAGGAAAAGGAAGAAAAAGAATGAAATGAAAAAAATGAGAAAGGAAGTAAAAAATAACATAGTTAAGAGAAGAAAATACTTGAGGCTAAATATTGTACAATCAATTGACTAAGATTCATCATAGATTCAACAATGTTATTATTATTGAGTACAAAAAAGATAAAGAAATTTTAGTTTAAATGAGAATTTGGGCTATCATAGTTTAGTAATTTTTCATATTTAATAACTTCATATGTAAGTCTATGCTTCAAATAAAATATTACTTAATGATTTAAAATTCCATAAATTTTGTTCAAATAACTTTCATAAAATGCATTAAATTACTTGAGGACAAGTTTTAAATTTTAGTGAATTTTTTTGTGTTTAAATTGATATATTTGTGCTTAATTAATGTTAAGATGCATTACTTTTAGTTTTTTGAAAGAAAATTCCCAATTGACCTGAAAAGAAGAAAAGTGAAGGTAATGCGCTGACTCTGGAAGAAAGTAAACTCAGGTGTTGAGACAATAAGTCTAGCACCTTAGCACAAGAAGTGAAGAATTTTGGATCTCAAGATAGTAAGTCAGGCACCTAGATGCTACAATCGTAATGGTGGGTGTTTGATGGAGCCTGAAGAAGCCTCAATATTGCTTAAAGGCAGAAAGACTAGCTCCATGTAGTTGGATAAGTAGTGCCACGATGTCATAATTGCTTCAGAGTTTGATCCAGGAGATAGTAAGTCCAGTGCCTTTCCATTGGAAGGTCAGTCCCAGAGCACTGGGAACATAAAGAAAAATTTAGCCTGAAATGGCCAAAGAGAACAAAGAGAGAACCTTGGCACTTAAAAATTATTGTCGCAATGCCAGATAACCTCAAATTAAGGAGAAAGATAGTAAGTGTAGTTCCTTGGCATTATATTAGGAGTGTTGCAATGCCTAAGAATCCAGAATCTAGTGTCGCAATGCTACGACCTAATAAATCAAGATTGAGCAATTTCAGAGGTGATCAGGGAGTTATTGGAGCAGTCCACATGAGTTACTTGGTAAGACTTGGGGACAACTACTAAGAAGACACTACATCCATAAAATGGATCCTAATTATAAGGAGAAAAAGTTTTAACTATGCCAAGTGCCATATTTGTGAAAGTCAATGTTTAGTGCATCATTTGGAGAGTGAGACTCCAAGTGCGGTGTATAGAGTGGTGTTTGTATTGATTATTTATGATGGTCATATATTGTTCATGTTGAAGTTTTAAGAGGGAGAAGATACAATAAAGAGAAAATCCATACTATAAGGTTGAAAGGCTTAGATTCAGAGGATGTTAGAAGACCCTACTTGGCTCTATTTTTTCTATCTTTTAATATTTCTCAGATGATTTCATATGTTTATAACACGTCAATGTTCTTTTCTTTCTATATAATGAGCAACTAAAGTAATAGTGCTCTAGATTTATGATTATTTTATATTGATTTGTGTACTATTTTTGTTATGAGTTGATATATAAGAAAATTATTTTATGCTTCAATTTTTATATTATTTTATTTTTCTCCATACTTTATTTACTTATAATTTGGCCAAGTATAATGTTAAAATATAGTATGACTAAAGATATCGAAAGATCCCTTGTTGAATAAATAAAAAAATAAAAAAAATCTTTTAAATATACATAAGTATATGATTTTTAAGAATTTACAATTGTATAAGAAAGAAAATTTTAAATGCAATCACTTATTTTAACTAGACTATAAGCATATGTTGACCTCACATTTGGAGTGAGGTTAATTATTTCTTCCTTAGACATAGGATTCATCTAGGCACTTGGATTCCCATAAGATTAGGACACTTTTAGGGACTAGGTGAATACTAGTCCAAAACCTAGAAGACATATAGGATATGGCCATATGACTAGACATCAACTTATAATAAGTAGGGCCCACTTACCCTAAATCCAATTAAACTATATACTAAATCAATCTCTCAAATCCAAATCCAATGACCACAAACTAAACCTCAATAAACATCAATTTTTCTAGGCTTAATTTGACCCATCATTATTAAAATTGGTCAAATGGTCAAATTGGCCAACCCAACCCATTTGGGCCTGAGAGAGTTGGATATAAAATAAATTTAATCAAATTTAATCCCAATCCATACAACCCCACTTGAATCTCAATTGAACATGATTAAACTTTGACTTCAATCCAATTTAATGAATTCAAGCCAAATTGGCCCTTAGCCCAAATTGACTCAATTGAACTCTATAAGGCCAAAACCCTATCTAAATTGATTAAGGCCAAATCGACTCAATGCAAGCCTCTTGATCATCTCATATATCAAATTAAATATTTCAATTCATTCCAACCCATTCAATTCTACCAATTGGTTCAACTAACCCAATTTGACCCTATGGTGTTTATTTTTGGATGGGTCGTGTGGGTAGACACCTCGCATATCACAGAGGGCACTTATTGAAGTGATTGGATACGATATTAAGGTATAATATACTATCTTGAAAGATAGAGACATCACCCTATAATGGACCTAATCACCTAATAAGGACTTTTAAGGCATGATGGGTCTTCAAATATACCAGAGATCTTTCCTCTACTTTACATGAAAAAGTAAAGTAGGGTTTATTTTAAGATGGGTTCTTAAGTTCCTTATGGAGGCAAGTCTCCATAGTTAATTATATCCTATGAAATGAGATTTTCTAAGAATACTCTCGATAAAAGTAGGTAATTATTATCTCTAAAGATTTCAAGGTTAGACTATCAAAGGATTGATTATTTTAGAAAATCAAGTGTGATTGTCCAATTAGAAAACTTATTTTGGAATCCAAAGGGGGATGAGTAGGAAATGCTCGTGATACTAGGAGGCCTAGTGAGCATTCCAACTATCCTATGGTGGGGCTTTATATGTTTGAAAGTGAAGAGATTTTTTTTATTGAAATTTAATTAGATTACTAGGGCTTATAATCCATCAATGCAAGATCATGGAAATGCCTAAGAGGTGAGGATTTATAATCATAGCCCAAGAGAAACAAGCAACCTCAGATCTTAAATCTAGGGAGCTTTAACACAAGCTAAAGCATGACCTAAATCTAAGCAAAAGGTGGACATAAGAGTTTATTTCCACAAAAGATAATAAACTCGTTCGACTCTTATGGGCCTACAACCGCATGGAGGGGCCGCCAACTAACACCTTCAATGATTCAAAACCATGTAGTCTAGTTTATAAAATTGCAAAATGGCTTGGCTTGTTATTTAATTGAAAAGAAACTAAAGTTCTAAACCCACTCCCTAAGAGACTAGACCATGAGTAGTATGAGCATATGACATAGTCTAAATGCAAAATTTTCAATTTTTATTTCATTTTGACACATTCATTTGTACAAAGGCTTTAGGATTTATATGCCTAAATGCCTGATGAAATTTGGTTATTGGCCAAATCAAAAGAGAAAGAGGGTGAAGCTCCACCATAAGGAGTTTCTCTCATAGGTAAAGTGGTCCCTAAAGTACAAGAATGGAGGCCCTCATTTTGGAAGAGTGATAGAAGATGCCATGCATGATATTAGACATACAACATACAACTAAGGGATTATTAAATCTTTTAATTATCTTAATTATAGCCTAGGATTTATGATGAAGTTGAAAGTTATTTAAAATCTTAGTTATGAGTTGTTAGTTGGGGTATAAAGATTTATTTTATCATAAGAGCTTACTGCATCCAGACCATAGATACAATCATCAAACATAAAGAAACTATGAAGAATATGTGACCATGTTGCGCAATATAAACATAACATCTAACATTTTTATATACTATCACAAAAGACTAAAATGCTGATGTGGCCGGGTACCGCCGTACACCCCAGAAAAGAAGAAAAGATGGATAGCCAAGTTCTACCCTTATACAACCCAAGATATAAAAGATTAATTATAATTAGAATTCAATACATGCCATGAGGGTCTCCACTCTTCATTTCTTCATGTCTTCCTTCTCTTTCTTTTGATTTGATTTGCTCTGAGGCATCACAAGCCACCCCAGGATTAAACCTTCTAGCAACTGCTCATCCTAATCCCCATAGCACTAATCCTAATTTCTATTACAAAATTATATTTATAGAAAAAGTAAATCTAACTACACCTACAAAACAAAAGTTAGCTAAACATACATACAATCACAAGAAATTATAATTTATAATTTGGACTTAGCACCTTACACATGGATAACCAAGCACACATATCCTAATGCAGATTATGCTTAAAGGCTTAAGCAACTTGCACACAAAGCATTTATATTTATTTTTAACAAACCCCCTGAGCACAATCTCCTACAGAAAATATGATTAGGCTAACAACAGCCTAACATCCCGTCTATGAAGCATACACCCTAACATCCAATCTAAAATATTACATAACAACACACATACACCATCCTAAGTTAGGACTAGAAGTAGTGCCTTAATTCTAATGTGTGTGCTAAAGCTTTGTGTGGTATGTATTGACTAAGTATCAGAGTTATAATTCTTTAAGTTTAGAAAAATTGAATTTAACCATAAAGGTTGGTTTCATTTCAAGTGGTTTAGTTGATTTGTGAATTTTAATTTATGTTTTGTTTTGTTTCATTTGATTTACACTTAACATCTAAGTTTTGTATAGAGAAGAAAGAGGCTTACCCTCTTTCATCCCTACCTTAATCCACATTCTAAAGCACATTAATTTGGTTTTGTTCTCTTTAGTGAATGGCTTATTATATATTTTTACTAATCCTAAGTTTGGGTTAACCTTAAAGATTATATTCAATATGAAAGGCATCTTAAGATTAATGTAATTGAATTACCATCACATAGAATATGTTAAGTCATTCCTTTCCATCACCGATAACATGCATATGATTTAACACATAGCATACCTATACATATAATATATTTTGGCACACTTAAATGATCATGAATGCATACATACTTAATAGAAGAGGGGACTTTCATTCACTAATTAAATATACATACATATGTATAAAAGATGCGAGTAATTATGTGTTATTATTAAATAGGGAAGTGAGATAATCAAATGACCTCCTTGGGACTACTTAAAGCCTCATATTTATGGGATGTCCATACCATATACTTGCTATGTTAAATACATATAAATGTATATATAATTATAAGGATTAAAATCATGCAAGAGATTATATTTTGTTTAATTTAGCTATTTGTATATATATATGAATTAAAGCTCTATCCAAATACATAGGAATGAAATTAAATAAGTACGTGCCTTTGTTAACTAGTGAAGTGAGATAATCAAATGACCTCTTTAGGGCAACTTAAAATCTCGTATTCCCGGGATGTCTATACTATATACTTATTAGCATTCAAACACATGTATATTTATATAAATGAACAAAGGAAAGAAAGCTTTGCATCCAAATACTATACATTTTGGTGACTCAAGTAATTATGAATGCATGAATTTTTAATAGGAAAGAGGGTTTTCACTCTTTAATCACATACACATGCACATGTATGAAAGATGTAAGCAAGTAAGTGACATTGTTTAAACCAGGGAAGTGAGATAATCAAATGACCTCCTTGGGGATACTTAAAGCCTCGTATTCTCAGGATGTTCAAACTATATACTTGCTACCTTAAATACATATAAATGTATACATAATTTGAGGAATGAAAGTCATGCAAAGATTGTATTTTTTTTAGTTGATTTATTTATGCATATGGATTAAAGCTCTATCCAAATTCTAATATACATTGCAGTGAACTTAAATAAGTACGTACCTTTGTTAAACAAGAAAGTGAGATAATCAAATGACCTTCTTGGGGCTACTTAAAGCCTCGTATTCCCAGGATGTCCAGACTCTATACTTATTAGCATTCAAATAGATGTAAATCTATATAATAACTTTAAAAAGAGGGCTATACATTCATATGACTAAGCTATAAGCATATGCAAATCTTATATGTATTCATAACTATTATCATTCCAAACATTGTTATCAATTTATAAATTTTAAAAAATAAATTTGGATTTATTAGTGATAATAGCCACACATAATTAAATTAAGTCACCACATATAAGCTTACATAAATAAATTTCATTTGATTCATTTGAATTTGAAAACATGAATGCATGGGATCATATGACATATGACATTTAAAGTGATTGAAAAGGAATAACCAAACATAAACATATGATTCATTCAACTACACCAATTCCTAAGAACAATCACATTAAATAAAATCACTTAAGGAAAATCAAAGCTTCCTAATAATTTTAGTTTTAGGTTTTGATTAAACTTAAAGAGGAGAAATTATTTGATGTTTTAATCCCATTCCCATGTTGGTAATCTTAATTGGTTTAAGGAAAGATAATTAGATGAATTTTATGAATTGATTAAGTTGGATCATTAAGCAAATTTACTTAATTACCCTTTTCTATGCTTCTTTAATTTGATTAATCATTTAATCATGCGCCAAAAATGATATGAACATGAGTAAGAATAAAATTTAAATGCTTATAAAGAACCAAATGCAATTGGCTCATGATTAAATATTAATTAAGTTAAAAAAAATCTAATTAAGTACTTTTATGATTTTTTCACACCTATGGGTTAATCATAATTTCCTTAAATGTATTTGTGTTATTAAACACATAAAGAGGAACCCTTAGTTTGATTGTTAGTTACCTGAAGTGATAAACATTTCAATTTTATTTGATTAAATCATTTAATTATTTAACTAAGCACTTAATTAAGCCTCACATTAATTAACTCTCTTTAATGAAATGAATTTAGAAAAGTAATTAGAAAAGAGGCCCTAATCACTCTCCCTCATCACCTCACTATTAATTAGTGATTAATGAGTTTTAATTAATTAATTTTTATTGTTTGAAATATTAATTTATCATTAAAATGGTTAATAGACTAATTAAGGTTTGAATTATCAATTCCCCTAATTACTTAAGCAATAAATTCCAAGAAAATCATGGGAGGTAGAGATCATCCCATTAAATTAACACACCAAGTTTGGAATTAATTACCCAAGTAATCAAGGCTTAATTAAGCTAATTAGAAAAACATTAAAACCCTAATTAAACCTTACTCACTATTCAAAATCAAATGGACATATTTTTAATAAATATCCTATAGTTTACCTTTCCAATGAGTATTTACTTGTATTTTTTGGATTTTTTATAATTAGTTATGAATTTATGAAATTTTAGCCATTAAAATGGATTATTAAGCCTAACTAACCCCTAATCCCATCGGCGTCATGTGGACCCCTAACGTTGTAGTGCTGTCCACATGGCGTTGTGGGATTGGCTACTTAAACATATCTTACGTGGTGTTGATGTGGCAAAGACGGACGTGCTTTCATCCTGTCGTCCCATCTAAGATTGAACGATGGGGATTAATCCTACAATTTCTATAGGATAAAATCAAGATTAAATCTAATAGAAGATCATGGACATCCATTCCAATCACCCACAATGGATGGTGGATGATCCATCATCCCCCGAGCAACGGAAGACTGACACCATCCATCTCCCTCCGCTCGATCTGAGCTCGTTAAAGCTCGTGGAGGCTTGGGACTGATCCAAGATGTTTACAGGATGGATATAAAAGGATCTAATGGTGGGAATCACATGGTATTAAGATTTTCTTCAAAAAAGACCAACACCTAAGGCCAAAACTACAGTTTGCTAGAAAAATACCTCATTAGAGCTTAGGACTGGTGGCTAACTGACCAAGGTAGCCTCACCTTGAAGAGGTGAAGCCCTACTGAGAAGATGGTACCTTGACTTCTCACCGACAGCTTTATTGACTAACCATCATCGAAATCCTCACCGGAGTTGGTTTAGGAGGGGATTTCGGTGCTCAAATCTCTTGAGAGAAGATTCATTTCAATTCTTCGAAGCTTGATGAATGTGTGGGAAGAGTTAATTTGAAAATCATAGAGATTTGGTGAGGTTGGATGGAAGGGTTTCCTATTTTGCTAGGTTTTATCATCTTTGGCTATGGGGAGGCCTTCGAAGCTTGGGAAATGCTCTAGGGAACTCGTCCTAAGGTGCTCAAGCTCTGAGGAATGTCAATCTCCTGATTCAAAATAAAATAAGGTGGAGATTGCTTATGCCATATGCAGGTGTACGGCCACTGTTGGCAGCCATGGGTGGCAGAGAATCCTTGAGGTGGCTCAGTTTGATTGGCCAAGGGAGGGGAGGTGGCTATCCTTGGCGGAGGTGGTTGTCCTTGGGTTTTCAAGTGTTCCAATGGGGAGATTTGGGTTAACTCACCTCCACTTGGCTCATGGCTGACCCAAACAGCTTTAGGTCAGGTGATCTAGTGGTCCTTGTGTCCATTTGGAGCTTAGGGTGGCTGCCAAGAGGAGGAGAGTGGGTTTGACCATCCAAAATTGGGTTTTATCTCATGTGGGAGGCTATACCCATTGCGTAATGGGTCAATTTGGATTCAAATTGGGTTGGGTTGGATTCGGGCTAACTCAAGGTTAACCAAGGATGGGTCATGCCAAGTTTCAATGGGTTTAGGCTTAGTTTGGATGAGTTTGGCTCAATTTAACACATGTAGGTCAAATTAGGCTAGGTTGGGTAGAGTTGACCAATTGGTCAAATTGAGTCAAACCAAGGGTTGAGTCAAGTTGAAATGAGTATTTGGAATGCTTTGGTTCAATTAGTTTAGTTTAATTTAGCTTGGATTTGATTTTAACCCATTTGGATTCATATGGGTCAAATAGGTTAAGTTGACCAAATTGACCAAATTCACCAAATTGGATAAATTGGCTTAGGTTAGGCATTGGCTCATGTTCAATTGATCATTTCAAGATTATTGTAGGCTTTGATTTCAATCAATTTGGATTTAGGAATGATTTAGGCCAAATTGACCCTTTAGGTCAGTTTGGGCTAAATGGTCAATTGGGTTCAATTGGTCAAATTGGATTCAATCAAGGCTCATGTTTAATAATCAATTTGAAATGGATTTGAGTCAATGAATTGAATTAATTTGGATTAGATTTTAATTTTACCGAATTTGGAATTTTAGGTCAAATTAGGTCAACTTGGGTCAAAAAGCCAATTGGATTTAGTTTGACTCAATTGATGGTCAAGTCATGTTCAAGGATTGATTTTAAGTTAGTATGAATCATTGGTTTCAATTGATTTGGCCTAGGGTGACATTTGGTTCATTTGGCTCATATAAGTTAAATGGGTTAATTTGGTCAAATGACCAAATTAACTTAGTTTGACCCAATTGATTGTAATTGATCAATCAAGGATGATCAACAATCATAATAGTATATTTTGAGTGGTTTGATTCAATCCAATTTGGGTTGGATTGAGATTTGGTTCAAATATGTCACTTTGGTCACTTTGGGTCAACTGAGCCTAATGGGTCAATTGAATCGATTTTGAGTTGAATTGAGTTGTGTTGAGCTTGGTATTGATGTGAAATTTATTAATGGCTTTGATTGCAATTGGTTTAGGTTTAATTGGATTTTGGCTCATTTGAGTTTTTTGGTGAAATGGGTTAGGTTGGCTGATTTGATTTTGGCTTGATTGGTATGTGTTGACCTCATTTTTAGAATGAGCTCTCAATCCCTCCATCTTAGACATAGGACTTCTCTTAGAGTTTAAGAGTTCCTTAGTCTTAAAACACATCTAGTGATTAGGTGAACACTCAACCTAGCCCTAGAGACTTAGAAGAGTTAGCCATAAGAAAAGGTTATGCCTTAGGGGTGTTAGGAAATTTTGCCTACCCTATAGCTTATCCCAAATTCCTCACTTCCTCCCTTCAAGTCAAACTCAAATAAATTCCAACCTGATTGATTTTCTCCAAACTCATATCAACTCCAACTCTAACTCAAATCCTGAACCAATTCAATGGATTTTCTCAAACCATGAATCAATTCCAACAATTGAAACTTATGATTGAAGCCCATGATTGAAATTCCAAGTTCAAAGATATTTCCTAAGTCACTTTGCTTCTATCTTAGGAACTTGGCCTAAATCAAATCTAAATCAATTCAAATTCAAAGAATTTTCTCACAACCCATTTATATTCTCATTTATATTCACATATATAAATGAAATATAAATTCAAAACTCAAACTCAAATTCATTCAAAATTCAATCTAATTCTTTCAAGTCAAATTCTTGAACTTAGCCAAATCAATTTCAAATCAAGCCAAACCCTTGATTTTCCTTCATGATTCAATCAACTCTACAATCATGAATCCAAATATAAACATAAACTCCAATCATCAAAGCAAAACTAAATACAAAAATTAAACCCAAATCAAACTCATGTTCACCATTTTGAACTTGAAATTGTCAAATAAATCAAAAACTATTAGACTTCAAATCACTTGCAAATGAATTTATATTTCAATCATAAGTCCATATGTGAGTTCAATCAAACTCAAATCAAGCTTTGACCAAGCCATTTGACCTACTTAAGCTCACTTGACCCAAAGTGACCTAAAGTACCCCTTTTGAGCCAAATTCTAATCCTACCCAAATTGGATTGAACTAAGCCTGACTAACCCTCACATTGTGAGCAACAATCATCATAAGATGATCAATCACTCAAATTGGGTCAGCCCTAGTCAAACCTAAGGGTTGACCAAGTGAACACTTAGCTAAAATGAAACCTAAACTAGCCAAAATTCATCATAGGCCAAATTGATTGAAACCACTGATCAAAACTCGTTCATGTCCAATGTTTGAACTTGACCAAGTCATCATTTGAGCCTAACCTAGCCCAATTGGCCACTTGACCCAAGTTGACCCAACTTGACCTAAAAAGTCAAAATGTGTCAAAACTTGATCTAAGCCAAATTGATTGAAACCAATGGGTCAATTTCATTCCAAATCACTTGTTGAACTTGACTGAAGCCCCAATTAGCTAATTAGACCCAACCTAGCCCAATTGACCTTGAACCCAACTTGACCTAAAAGGTTAAATTGAGCCAAATCCAAATATAAACCAAATTGATTGAAAACAAAGATACCAATTCATTTCAAATGATCAATCAAACATAAACCAACCCATGACCTAACCCAAATAGGTCAAATGGGTCAAATTGGTCAACTTGACCCATTTGACCTAAATGAACTCAATTGAACCAAAACTAAATGTAAACTAAATTAAATCAAACCAAAGCCACAAAAACATTTCAAATGGTCATATGCACTTGACCCAACCCTTAGATTGACCTAATTTGATCAATTGGTCAACTTGACCCAAATTGACCCATTTTGACCTAAATAGGTCAACATAAGCCCAATCATATCAAACCAACTACAAATTCAATGAAGCTTGGCCTAACCCATTTTTCAATCATACCAAACATATTCAAACCGAAATTAAGGTCAAATGACTATTTTACCCCTAGGACATAGGGTAACCTAAAATCAAAACCACTTGGAACTTGGATAATTCCTTTTCAGGGACACTTGGCAGCCTCTTAGTGAACCAAATGGTCACTAATAGACATGGTGCACATGACCCAATGGGTTTGGGTCAACCCAACCCAAGGCTAAAACCTGGATATGAGCACATGAGATCCCTCCTCCACTCAATTAGAGCATATGGGACCTTCACTACTCCACTCCACACTCAAAACTGAATGCCATGACACTTCTAACAGCCTAACAAACCCACTCAAGTTGGTCAATTGGATCAAAATAGCAAAGGAGCTTGCAACCATTCGATCCTTCAAGGGGGAGATATACACCCCCTAACTTCACTTAAATTCTATTCTCCCCTATTTGATTGAAGCATAAGAACTCATAGGAGGTGATTCCAAGCTCCCCCAAGGTTTCCTAAGCATCTTCCATTTTGCCATTTCTTGGTTTTCTTAGATTGAAAATAAGGAGTTCAAGTGAAAATCCAATTTAGTCAATGCTCCATATCAAGCTAATTCCTCTTGCAAGCTTCATCAAAGGACTCAATTGAACTTGTCTAAATCTTTTCCCAAGTTCTCAAGGCAAGGGAGGAGTTCTCTTGATCAAGACCAAGCCCAATTGAAGGAGAGCTTGGTCCATAGGAAGATCCACTCAACCAAACCACTTCAAATCTTCAACAGGGCTTCATCTCTACTAGACGAAATTACCTTATCGAACTCGAGCACCAGTGATAGCCTCCAGTGAAGTATGCCATTAACCCGAGCATAAATTAGCCATGGTGTGGTCCTTTGTGAAATAAATTCTCACCTTATGATAATTTTACCATTGGATGTATTCCGCTTTACTCGTAGATGGTGTGGGCAAGATTTGAGTTCAATCCAAGCTCAATCGAGCTTGGATCTTGCCATGGAATGTGTACGGTTCCCCTTTCCTGTAGGAGAACTTAGAGATGGATCATGGGTCATCCATCCGTGCATTTTGGATGGACGTCCATGATCTAGATGCATAGGATATTTGATTTAATCCTTTAATACCGCGGGCTTAACCTTAGCCGTCTGATCTTTGATTAGATGGATGGTGAGAAAGCGTGTAGCACCACCATTAATGTGGTGTTATGATGTGATAACTTAAGTGGCCTATCCCATCACGCCATGTGGAAAGCGCGTGTCGCGTCAGCCTCCACGTGGTGCTAATGAGATTAACCACTTAATTAGGCTATCTAATTATTGGAAAATCATGGATACTTCAAATGTTCCTAACTAAATGAGGAAAAATCATAAAAAATGAGGTGAAATGCATATGAAAGATAATTCAATGTAGAATAATATAAAATTATTTTCAATGGATTTTGAACAGTGATATTTCATGAATTTAGGTTTTATTAGGAATGTGATTATGCTAATTATTCTCTAATTATTCCACTGATTAATCTCAAATTTCTCATGTGCATTTAATGGGCTCACTTCTGCCTCTCCTAATTTTCTTGGGATTTATTAATAGTTTAATTAGGATAATTACTTGGTCCATTATTAATTACCCTCTTAATGTAATTAAGCCTAATTAAATGTGTGAATAGTGGTTTAATCTCTTTATTGAGTTAATTAAGCTTTGTTTGAGTGATCAGGAGATTTAGAGAATAATTTTGGGATATTTTACCTAAGTTATTTCTTAATCCCCTTTTCTCTTCCTTAATCTAAATTCAATTAAGGATTAAGCCACTAATTACTTACTTAATTAACTTGATAAAGTTTTCAAAACATTCTAAAACTTAATCAATCCATCTTGGTTAGATTCTTAGGTGTTTAATAACCTAAGTAGCTTAAGGAAATCAAAACCTAATCCACATGTGTGGGAAGGGTTATAAAAGTACTTAGCTTAAACCCTTTAGTGTAATTAATCATAAATTATGAGCCAAATGCATTAAGCCCTTTTCTTCCTAGGTGCATTATTGATTTAAATTCCTTATGTGGTTTTATGTCATATCATTGGCTCATAATTATTTGGTTAAATATGCTAAGGTGGTATAGGTAAGGGGTAATTAATACACTTAATGTACACCTTAACCTAACTAAAATATAAAATTGACCTGATCACCTAAAAATTAAATAAAAAATAATAATATACACATGTGGGAATGGGTTAGGACCAGCAAAATCATCTCACATTTCTCAAATTGAAATCAAACTAAAAATCAAACAAAATTTCTTTAAAATTAAATTCAATTTGCTTTAAATAATTTTATTCCATAGGATTGTCTTTAGGAATTAATTAAGGTGAATCAACTTATATTGGTTTCATCACTATATTTCTTTCCTAATATGCTAAATGTGTGTGTCATATGAAATTCATGCATTCATGCCTTTTGAAAGTTAAATCAAAAATGAAATATTTCCTTTATGTTAAATTGCATGTTTTGGCTAAAGTAAGAATATGAATGGCTATTATCACTATTATATATAAAATTATTTTCAAAACTTATAAATTATTATCAAAATTGAAAGGTATGCTACTTATGATTACTTATAAGCTTGCATGTGAATAGAAATATAAAGATATGCATAGTGTAGTTTTCCTTCTCTTTTCTTTTAGCATGGTTTTGAATAGGATTTGGAAAAGTGTATAGTTCATTTGAAAAGAACACAACACTTGCTTAAATCCTTTCCTATTCATTCCTATGTTATTACTTAAGAAGGACATCCACACTTGCATGTATAAATTGCATAAATAAATCAAACAAACAAATACAAACTTTTGCATCTTTCTTTTTCCATTCATTTCTTTTGTAGATGCATATGTATTTTAGGAAAGTGGTATATTAGTTTGGACAACCCCGGGGTTGCGAGACTTTAAGTAGCCCTAAGTAGGTCTTGTACCTTACACCCCTAGTGCTAACAATGGTGTTGTACTCACTTATGCCTTTCATACATATAAATGTGCACGTGAAAAATGGATAAAATAATCCCTCCTTTCTACTTAATAAAAATCATGCATTATAAAGCATCCAAATTTTCTTAAGTACTATCACTTAGAATTCATCATGAAAGTGTGCTAAACATCCTCATTTGTATGTATAGATATGCTTAGGAATCATCCATATGCATGTTATACATGTTGGGAAAGAAATGAAATGATGTATGTTTTGTGATATTAATTCACTTTACTTAATCTTAAAATTCCTTTCTTTTTGAATAGGTTTGTTTAAGAAAAATCTAAACTTAGGATTAATTAAAATACATAATAAAACATTCACTAAACAAAAATCAAACATGAATCTACTTTAGAAATTACTTAAGGTAGGGAAGGAAAGAGAAGTTCTCTTCTCTTTTCCATCTCTTTATAACTTAGTAATTAATTGTAGGCTCATTCAAACCTAAACAAATCATCAAATAAAAATCAACTAAATCAATTAAACAACTTAAATGAAATCACCCTCTAAGTTAAACTTTTTAAACTTAGAAAATGTAAACCTTAAAGCCTAGCTAAGCATACCACACAAACCTTTTTTTAAAAGCACACATGTTAGACTAAGTCACCATTTCTAGTTTTAGGTTAGAGCGGTGCATGATTTGATGCTTTGCTTTTGTTCTATAATGTCTTATTTTAGTCTGGATGTTAGGGTGTATGTGCGTAGATTGTATGGTAGGATGATTTAGTCTAACATTGTCTTCTGTAGGGAATTGTGCTTAAGGGGCGTTGTAATAAAAATATAAAAATTTCTTTAGTTGTGCAGGCACTTATACCCCTAAGCATTATCTAATAGGCCAAGTGGACTTGGTTACCCATATGAGGTGGTGCTAAGTCCAATATATGCTCATACATGCTTGGGATTTGTATGGTTTGTTTAGCTAATCTCTATTTTACAGGTGTTAGTTAGATTTACATTTCCTTTTCATGTAATTTTGCAATTAGGATTTTGTAATGATTTTTATGGGGGGATTAGGATGAGCATTGGTCATAAGATTACATCTTATATACCATGTGAAGCCTTTGGATCAACCACATTCCAACCATCCAAGAGAAGGAACCAAAGAAGAAAGAAGAAAGAATAAAGAAGAAATGAAGAATGAAGACCCCCATAACATGAATTCCTTGCTTTATTATAATTTATTCATTTGTAATCCGGGTTGAATAAGGGTAGATCTTGGCTACCCAATTTGTTTTCAAGTTTGTGTGGTGGTGCCCGACCATAAATGGCATTTTAATCTTTTGCATTAGCTTTATAAAATATTTGATATTTTGTTTAGCTTGTGCATTAGAAATGGCATGTTTTCCTAATTTCTTTCTTACTTGATGTATTGCCTGGATGATGATTAGGCTCTTAGGAAAAAATAAATCTTCTACCCAATTAAGTAACTCAAAATTTAAAATAAATAACTTATAACCTCACCTAAGGCTTAGGCTAAAAATTAAGATAAAAGAATTAATAACCCTTTAGCTGGATGAGTATTACTTTTCTCACATCATGCATAAAGGCATATTATTTCACTCTTGATTTGGAGGACTTCCACCCGTGCCAGAGAACTTGTCTTGACCTTTGAGAGCCATCATGAAAATACACCTCCCGTCTTGTTGATTTTGGTCCATAATCTTATTTCTCATGCATTAAGCGTATGAATCATATAGCCTGAGTCAAATGATTATTCAAAATAAAAATAAAACATATGAAAAATTTACATTAGATTTAAGTCATTAAAGCATGCCGATACATGATCTAGTCTTTTAGGGAGTGTGTCTAAGGACTTACTCTCTTTCTAAATAAATAATAGCCTTTCTATCTTGCATAAACATATGACTTGCCTACATATTTTAAAATCATAGGAGGAGTTAGTTTGCGGCCACCCCTAGGCGATTGTAAGTCCAACAGTCGGGTGGTTTATCCTCTCTTGTGAAGGTAAACCAAAAACCCATTTTTACCTTTGATTTAGGTCATGCTTTTGGCCCTTACCAAAGCTCCTTAGACTTTGATTCAGTGGTTGCTACTTCCCTTTTCCAGCTACGAGCATAAATCTTCACCTCTTAGGCTCCGTGACCATGTATCACGGAATTGTAAGCCCTACATTTCTAATAAAAATTCAACTCAAACAAACTAATTCGATTTCAAAAATGTAAGGCCCAACCATGTGGTAGTTTGGGGTGCTTACTAGGCTTCCTAGTATCTTAAGCATCCCCTACTTGTTTTCATTTGGCTTCGATAAAAACTCCCTCCTCTTGATCGATCCCACTTGAATTTTTAAAAATAAACCAATCAATTGATAGTCCTACCTTTTCAAAATCTTTGGAGAAAATGATCATTTATTTTAATCAAGAGTATTCTTAAGGAATCTTGTTCCTTAGGATGTAATTAACTATGAGGGCTTGCCCCTGTAGGGAACTTAATAAACCCGATTTAAAATAAACTCAGCTTTACTTTTTCATGTAAAGTAGGGGAAGAATCTCTAGTACATTTCGATGACCCATAGTCCTTAGGAGTCCTTATTCAGGTGATTAGGTCCATTGTAGGGTGGTGACTTCTCTCGTTCGAGATAGTACACCTCTCCTCAATATCGTACCCTATCATCCTAATGAGAACATCTGCGGATTTGCATGGTGTCCAACAAAGCGTATATTTTTGTCTTCATTTATCCTTTTCAAAAGGGATAGATGAAGATGAGAATATATTTCACCATAGTATGATTGTAATTTTTGGTAGAGATTGGAATTATGATTAAAGGGTTGATTTGCATTGAGAAAATCAGTTGAGTTAGGTTTGGATTGAAGGAATTTTGGCTAAGTCCATAAGATTGAATCATAAGCTTAGGTTTATATAATGGACTTCAATCATTTGGTTTGGGATTTGGATTTGAATTGGGATTCAATTGGGATTTTGATTATATTAATTTTGAGGTTGGATTTTGGCTAAGGAGTTAAGCATGGGTTTCTTTAGGCCATAGGTTAGGTAGGTTTCCTTAGGTCCTAAAGCATAGCCTAATCCTATGGTTAATCCTTCTAAGTCTCTATGCTTGGGTAAGTGTTCACTTAGCCACTAGAAGTGTCCTATGACTAAGGAGCTCTTAGTGTCTAGAAGACTCTTAAATTTATGATGGAAAGATTAAATCCTCACTCCAAAAGTGAGGTTAACATACCCATTTGACTTAAAGGGTTCAAATGAGCCAAAATTTAATCAAACTCAAAATGATTACAACCAAAGCCATCAATCAACTCTAAATTCATCATTGAATATTTTTCAATATCTAATTGACTTCAATTGAACCAAATCAAGCCAATTGGCTTACCTAACCTGATTTGACATAAATGACCAAATTAATTCAAATCTTAATTCAACCCAAAATGCATCAATCCAATTAGCTTAACCTCCACTTAACTGATTACTGATCACCATTGACCATCCAATTGCAACCAATTGGGCCTAGCCAAGCCAATTTGGGCTCTTGACCCAAGTTAACCTAATTTGACCTAAAAGGCCAAATTGGGCCAAACCTCATTTCAATCTAAATTGATTGAAACCAATACCTCTAACCAATTAAAAATTGATTATTGAACACCCTCCCATCATTAATTGAAACCAATTTGATCAAACTAACCCAATTGGGCCATTTAGGGCAATTTGACCTTTTATCCTAATCTAAATCAAATTAAATCAAAACCTCCAATCACTCTCAAATGATCACAATTAAACATGAATCAATACCTTTATTGACTCAACCCAATTTGGTCAATTTTACCAAATTGGTCAACTTTCCCATTTAGCCCAAATGAATGCATATGAACCAAATCAAAATCCACTTCAAATTAAATCAAACTAATTACACCAATACATTACAAATGATCATTTAAACATAACCCAATAGACCTCTTGACCCAACCCAATTTGGTCAATTGGTCAACCTAACTCATTTGAACTCAAATTGACCTACATAAGTCAAATTGACCTACATAGGTCAAATTGAGCCAAACCCAACCAAACTTGGCATGACTCATCCCTAGGTCCCCATTGACCTACCAAAGTGAACCCAACCCATGGTGAACCTAGTTTGGCTTAATCAAAGTGAACCAAGGGTTCTAAATAGAACAAAATCCCCATTTGGAATGCTTACCCACCTCCCTTCCTCTTGGCACCTACCTTTGGCTCTCTTTAGACTTACGCCCACTGACCCAACCTAACCGAAGGCTATTGGGTTCAGTCCTTGACCAAGGGGAGGACCTCCTCCCTTTGGCCAGCCATCGGTCCACCCTAAAAGCGGTGTACACCCCATGGTATGCTATCAAGCTCCTCAAGCTACTTAAGGTCATCCATCTTAGCAATCCCCTGCCATTTTTGGGCACCTATGCCGCCTGGATGGCTACCAAAGGCTAAACCAATCTCATAGGTTAGTTCACTTGGGGAGGAAAGTATACCCCTCCTCTCTCATTCAAACGCAACACACACATTCACGGAGCCTCACGATCAATCCCTGAGCTTCCCTTGAGTGACTCGAGCACCCCATCATCGATGAGACTGAGCTCCACCTCTACCTGAATGCCTTCACAATCCATCTTTACCAAACTCCACCAAACCCAAATTAACTCTCCCCACACATTCCCCTCACTCCGGCAAGTCAAAATGAACCAAGAAGAACTCGATTCAAGCACCAAAAGGCACTCTAAGATCAACTCTAGTGAGCTTCACGATGGCGCTTGATCTAGAGGACAACCGATGAGGAGGAAACCTATGATCTTCTCAGCAAAGCTTCACCTCTTCAAGGTGAAGCTACCTTAATTAGTGGACCACTGGTCTTTA
Source organism: Cymbidium sinense (assembly GCA_021442155.1). Taxonomy (NCBI): domain Eukaryota; kingdom Viridiplantae; phylum Streptophyta; class Magnoliopsida; order Asparagales; family Orchidaceae; genus Cymbidium; species Cymbidium sinense. Next base: position 96,486,652 of record CM038219.1, read on the forward strand.
GCTCTAGTGAGGTAATTTCCAACCAACCATAGAAAATCATAGAATTTTTAGTCTTTTATGAAGTGAATGTCCATTTCATGAAAATTCAGTGCATTTGGTTGAGAAAAACAAGTGTAGTACACCAAATTAATAAGAATTCAAGCAGTTAGAATAAGAAGGATGCAAACAACATATCATTACAAGAGAGAGATTATAAGCAGTTCTTAGAATAATAAGTCTAGGAGGCATTCACACAAAACCAATGGGACTTATTATCTCTTAAAGGTAGACCTTTCTAGAAATTTTGATGCAGGCGAGTACCCCAAGGGGCTTGTGCCATGATCCTTTAAAGTATTTCATGATGGTGGAACCTAAGACAGCATATAGTGCATTTCAAAGCGAGTTATTGTAACATTAGGGTAGAGAAACACTTCTACTTTGATAGTTTATTAGTACCTTATCAGGAGTAGCATTTAATTAGTACGTTGAGCTACCTAATAGCTTAATAAAAATCTTTAAAGAGTTATAACTATTATTTATCAAGATATTTGTAGGGGCATAGTAGAAGCTTATAGAAGGAGATCTAATTGTGGAGAAGTAGAGGCCAACTTAGTCCTTAATAGACTATATCTTTAAGTGGGGCAACTTTGGCATTAAATGGGAACCCCAACTTCAATAACATCTTGCCATTGAGACTTTGCTAAAGAATATTGCACCTTCAGAAAAAGTATAAACTAAACTGAAGTCAAAACCTTAGGGTTAGACCTAAAATAGTATAGTGGGCACCATCTAGATCTAATATAGCTCAAATAGGTTAAGTGAATTCAAATACTTTTAAATCTAATAAAATTAAACAAAACTCATGTGAATTGACTCCTAATCAGGTTAATTAAATAGCTTGACTTAAAGTTTCTCATCTAGATCCTATTGAACCAAAATTCAAATAAATTTAAATTAAATTGAATCAAACTAAAATCTTAGAAATATTACTGTGGTGTTTTAATTTGGAGTCATGCGGACACACAGAGATCTTAGAGGGTACTTATTGAAGTGATTCAGTATGACATTAACGAATGATGTACTATCTTGGAAGATAGAAACATCACCCTATAATATACCTAATCACCTAATAAAGACTCTTAAAACAGATGTGTCTTCATATATATACCAGAGATATTTCTCCTATTATACATGAAAAAGTAAAGCAGGGTTTATTTTATGTCGGGGTTTTTAGTTCCTTATTGAAGTAAGCTTTTATAGTTAATTACATCCTAGGAAATGAGATTTTCTAATAAAACTCTTGATTAAAATAGTCAATCATTTATCTCCAAAGATTTCAAGGTTAAGACTATCAATAAATTGGATATTTTGAAAATTCAAGTGGGAATGTTCAATTGAAAGACTTATTTTGGAATCCAAAGGATGATAAGTAGGAAGTGCTCATAATACTAGGAAGCCTAGTAAGCATTCCAACAATTCCTATGATGAGGATTTATATATTTGAATGAGAGAATTTATTTGGTTTGAGTTGGAATTTTATTAGAATGTTAAGGCTTATAGTCCATCAACACATGATTGTGGAAATGCCTAAGAGCTGAGGATTTATGCTCGTAGCCTAAAGGAAACAAGCAACCTCAAATTCTGGATATAGGGTGCTTTAGCACAAGCTAAAAGTGCGACCTAAATCTAAGTAGAAAGGGACATAATGGTCTACCTCCACAAGAGAGAGTAGACATATTGGTCTCTTTTAGACTTACAGTCGTCTGGAGTGGCCGTCAGTTAACACCTCCTACGCTTTAAACTCATGTAGTTTGGTCTTATTAATGATAAGATGGTTAGGCTTATTATTTGATTAGGAAAGAGACTAGAGTCCTAAACTCACTTCTTAAGAGACTAGAGCATGATTGGCATGAGTATATGACTTAATCTAAATGTAAAATTTTATAATTTTCATTTCAACAGGACACAATTTTTAAGATAGAGGCTTGGGATATTTTATGCCTAAATGCATGATGAAATTAAGTTATTGGCCAAATTAGAGAGAAAGAAGGAGATCTCCATCATGAGGGGGTCAAGCATTCCCTAAAGTGCAAGAATGGAGTCTCTCATTATTTCAAGAGTGAAATAATATGGTATACATGTTGTTAGACTTTCAACATTCAGCTAAGGGGTTACTAAATCTTTTAATTATCTTGATTACATCCTAGGCTTTGAAATGAGGTTATGAGTTGTTTTAAAATATAGTTATGAGTTATTCATTAGGGTAAAAAAATTAATTTTATCCTGAGAGCCTACCGCATCCATACCACACATTCAAACATCAAACCTAAGAAACTATGAAGAAGATGCAATCCTATTATGCAATCTAAACACAACAATAATCAAACGTGTATAGATTCTATAAAAGAATAAAAGGCCAGTATGGCCGGGTACCTCCGTACACCCCAAAAAAGATAAGAATTGGGTAGCCGAGCTCTACCCTTATACAACCTAGATTACAAAATAATATTATAATTTAGAATTGAAAACATGCTATGAGGGTCTTCATTCTTCATTCTTCTTCTTCCTTCTTTCTTTTGATTTGATTTACTCTAAGGCATCATAGGGCACCCCAATACTATGTCTTCTAGCCACTGCTCTTCCTAAACCCCATTACACTAATCTTAATTCCTATTGAAAAATTTATAATTTTGGAAAAGTAAATCTAATTACACACCAAAATAGATGTAAGCTAAACAGACATACAAACCTAAGCAATTATTGTTTATAATTTGGACTTAGCACCCAACACATGAGTAACCAAGCACACATGTCTAAACATAGATTTTTTTTAAGGGCATAAGCAACCTACAAGCAGAAGCATTTATATTTTTTTAGAGCAGCCCCATTAGCATAATTCCCTACAAAAATAACATTAGGCTAACAGCGGCCTAACATCCAGTCTATAAACTACATTCCTAACATCCAGTCTAAAATATTACATCACAAAATAAAACATAACATCATTACATACACCGTCCTAACCTAAAGCTAGAAGTGGTGACTTAGCATTCTAATGCATGTGTTTAGCCTTTGTGTTGTATGTCTTAGCTAGGCATTAGAATTATAATTTTCTATGTTTGAAATTACTTAATTTAACATGATAGGTAGTTTCATTTCAAGTTGCTTAGATGATTGATAGATTTTAATTTGTGTTTTTATTTTGTTTCATTTGATCTTTACTTAGCATTTAAGTGTTGTAAAGAATAAAAGAGGCTTACCCTCGTTATCTCTATCCTAATTAGTTTTCTAAAGCATGTTGTTATGATTTGGTTTCTTCTGGTGAATGATTTATTAAATGTTTTATTAATCCTAAGTTTGAGTTAACTTTAAAAAATTCTATTCACCATGAAAGGCATCTTAAGATTAATGTAATTGAATTACCATCATATAGAATATGTTGAACCATTCCTTTTCATCACCCATTACATGCTTATGATTTAAGGCTTAATGTACCTACACATGTAATATATTTTTGACATTATTAAATGATTATGAATGCATATTTTTAGGCAGAAAAGAGGATTTACATTTCTTTACTAAGTGCACATATATATATGTATAAAAGCTTTAAGCAAGTACATGCCATTATTTAAACTAGGGAAGTGAGATAATCAATGACCTTTGTGGGGCTACTTAAAGCCTCGTATTCCTAGGATGTCCAGACTATATATTTGTTATTCTTAAATACATATAAATGTACACACAACCATAGAAATGAAAATCATGCAAAAGATTATATTTTGGTTTAATTATTTACACATGTAAAGCAAAGCTCTATCCAAATTCTAGTATGCGTACACATAAGAATGAAATTAAATAAGTGCTTGCCTTTGCTAACTAAGTAAGTGAGATAATCAATGACCTCCATGGGGATACTTAAAGTCTCATATTCCCGGGATATCCAGACTATATACTTATTATCATTTAAACATATACAAACCCATACATGAATTATAAAGATAAAACCAATACTTTATCATGCTTAAGCTATAAACACATGCAAATTATATAGAAATATTCATAGCTCATATCACACTAAATTTTTATTATTAATTTATAATTTTTTGAAGAAATAATTTTGAATTTTATTAGTGATAATAGCCACACATATAATAGGATTAACCCAACACATGCAACATATACCTAAATAAATTTCATTTGATTATTTGATTTTGAAATCATGAATTCATGATACCACATGGAAAACAACATTTATAGTGATTGAAAAGGAATAATCAAACATTTTCACGTAATTCATTCAACTACATTAATTCTTAAAGATAATCACATTGACTAAAATCATCTAAAGAAAACCAAAGCTTCTTATTAAATTTGATTTTTGGATCTTAATAAAACTTAAAGAGGAGGAAATAATTGCTATTTTTTATCCCTGTGGAGAAAATTTTCTATATGGTCGCCTTCAAATATATGATGAAAGAGGCAAGAATATAAAAATTTATCTTTTTAGGATGCCATGCTGATCTGTAGATGTGCTTATTCAAGTGATCAGGTACATCATCAAGGAATAGTGTGCTATCTCGAAAGATAGGAGTCACTACCCTTTAATAGACCTAATCACCTCAATAAAGACTCCAAAGGATGATGGGTCTGCATATGTACCAGAGATTCTTCCCCTACTTTACATGAAAAAGTAAAGTAGGATTTATTTTAAATCGAGTTCATTAAGTTCCCTACAGAGGCAATCCCCTATAGTTAATTACAACATAAGGGATGAGATCCCTTAGAATACTCCCGATTAAGGTAAATTATCGATGTCTTCAAAGATTTCAATATGAAAGGACTATCAATCGATTAGTTCATTTTTTAAGATCAAATCAGTTCAATCAAATAGAGGGAGTTATTATCGAAGCAAAAAAAAGATAAGTAGAAGATGCCCATGATGCTAGGAAACCTAGCGAGCATCTCAAACTATCTTGTGGTTGGGCATTATATTTTTGAAATTGATTTAGCTTGTTTGAGTTACATTTTTTCATTAGAAATTTAGGACTTATGATTCCATAACACAAGATTATGGAAATGCCTAAGAGGTGAGGAATTATGTGTATGGCCCACAAAGAGGAGAAGCCACCTTAGAACCTAAATCTAGGGAGCTTTGGTGAGGCTGAAAGGATAACCTAAATCTATGGCAAAAATGGGTATTTGGTTTGCCACCACAAAAAAGGACAAACCACCAGACTACTTGGACTTACAACCGCCAGGGGTGGTCACCAACTAACTCCTCTTATGATTTTAAATACATGTAGGCAAGTCATATGCTTTATGTAAGATAGCTAGGATGTTATTTATTTAGAAAGAGACTAAGTCCTTAAACTCACTCCCTAAAGAGACAAGATCATGTGGGGACATGCTTCAAATGACTTAAATCTAATGTAATTCAAATTTTATTTTATTTATATTTTTGGGCAATTATTTTGACTCAGGCTAATAGGATTCATATGCCTAATGCATGAGAAATAAAGTTATTGGCCAAAATTAGTGAGAAGGGAGGTGGTGTGTTTCCACCATGGCTCTCAAAGGTCAAGCCAAGTTTCTCTCGCAAAGGTGGAAGCCCTCCAATCAAGAGTGAAATAAGATACACTTGTGCATGATATTGTAAAAAAAATACTCATCCAGCTAAGGGGTTGCTAATTCTTTTATCTTGATTTTAAACCTAAGCTTTAAGTGAGATAATGAATTCTTTATTTTTACTTTTGAGTTATTAGGTTTGGTAGAAGATTTACTTTTCCCTAAGAGCCTAATCCATATCCAAGCCATGCATAAAGCAAGGGAGAAACTAGCAAAAGATGCCACTTAATTCAAAAGCTAAATAAATCATCAATCAATTTATAAAGCTAATCGCAAAAAGAATAAAAGGTCATTGTGGTCGGGAACCACCGCACAAAGCCAAAAAATAACAAATTGGGTAGCCGAGCTCTACCCTTATACAACCTGGATTACAAGTTAATTAAATTACAATTAAGCAAGGAATTCATTATTATGGGAGTCTTCAAGCTTCATTTCTTATTTCTTCTTTCTACTTTTCTTCTTTCTTCTTTTTTTCTTCCTTCTTCTTTGGTTCCTTCTTTTGGATGGTTGGAAGGTGGATGCTCCAAAGGCTTCATATGGTGCATAAGATAGGATCTTATGACCAATGCTCATCCTAATCCCCATAACAATCATTCCAAAATCTAATTTCATAAATTTACATGAAATGGAAAAGAATGGAAATCTAACTAACACCTACAAAATAGAGATTAACTAAAACAAACCACACAAATCCTAAGTATGTATATTAGACTTACCACCCCACATATGGGTGACTAAGTCCTCCTGGCCTACTAGATTATGCTCAGGGGTATAAGCACCTGCAAGCGAAAGCATTTTATATTTTTATTTATGATAGCGCCCCTTAAGCACAATCCCTTATAGAAAATAATGGTTAGACTAAGATTGCCCTACCATTCATTCTACGAGCATACATTCTAACATCTAGTCTAAAACATATATCACAAAACAAAATAAGCATCAAACCATGCACTACTCTAACCTAAAGCTAGAAGTGGTGACTTAAGCTAATGTGTGTGCTTTGAAAGTTTGTGTGGTATGCTTAGTTATGGCTTTAGGTTCAAATTTTCTAAGTGTGAAAACATGTTCAACTTAGAGGAGGGTTTCATTTAAGTTGTTTAATTATTTTGGGTTGATTTTATTTTATGTTTTCATTAAGTTCAAGTGAATCCTACAATTAATTACTAAGTTATAAAGCGAGGGAAAGAGAAGAGAACTTCTCTTTTCTTCCCTAACCTAAGTAATTTCTAAAGTAGATTCACATTTTAGTTTTGTTTAGTGAATGTTTTGATTAAGTGTTTTAATTAATCCTAAGTTTAGATGAACTCTAAATAAACCTATTCAAAAATAAAGGTATTTTAAGATTAAATAAAATGAACCAAATTCACAAAACATACATCACTTCATTTCTTTAGCAACATGTATAACATGCATATGAATGAATTCTAAGCATATCTATACACACAAATGAGAATATTTAACACACTTTATAATGCATGCTATGTAATTCACTTAAGGAGATTTAAAATTTTAAGATGCATGATTTTCATTAAGTAGAAAAGGTATTTCTTATCCAATTTTCACATATACACATAAAAGTAAGAAATGCATAAGTAAGTGTAGCGCTATTGTTAACCAGAAGTATAAGGTACAAGACTAACTTAGGGCTACTTAAAGCCTCATAACCTCGAGGTTGTCCAGGCTAATATACCACTTTCCTTAAATATAAACATATGTACAAAAGAAATAAATTGGAAAGAAAGAATGCATAAGTTGTATTAATTGGTTCATTTTGTTTATGCTATTTATTTGTGAAAGCATGGGTAACCCTACTTAAGTGATAGCATAGGAATGAATAGGATATGAAATTAGGCAAGTGTTAGGTTCTTTTCAAATGAACCACACATCTTACCAACTCTGATTCAAAACTATACTAAAATAAAAGAGAAGGGAAACCTATGCTAAGCACATCTTTATATTTTCTTCACATGCAAGATTATAATTAAAATATAGGTAGCACACTTTTATATTTTATAATTGATTCATATATTTTGAAAATAATTTGAATTTAGTAGTGATAATAGCCACTCATATTTCTACTTTAGTCAACACATGCAAATTTGACATAATGTGAATAATTTCATTTTAAATTTGATTTGGAAAAATATTGATGCATGAAACCATATGACATACACATTTAACATGTTGGGGGAAAGAATCAAAGTAATGAAATCATGTAAATATGTTCACTTTAATTAAATCCTAAAGATATTCTTATGAAATAAGAAAGCTTAAAGAAATTCAATGTGATTTTTGTTTGATCTTAAGTTGAGTTTGATGTTCCTAACCCATTCCCACATGTGTTTGATATTTTTGTTTAATTTTTAGATGATTAGATTCATTTTAGTTTTTTTAATTAGGTTAAGCTATGTATTAAACAAGTTAACTAACCCTTACCTACATCACCTTAGCATAGTTAACCAAGTAATTATGAACCAATGAGATGACATAAAAACTCACAAGGAATTTAAACTTGTAATGCACCAAGGAAGAAAAGGGCCTAATGCAATTTGGCTCATGATTAATGGTTAATTAAGCTAAGGAGTTTAACATAAGTAATTTCAAAACACCCGCTCACACATATGAATTGGGTTTTGATTTCCTTAATTGAACTTAAGCTCTTAAACACCTAAACATCTACCCAAAGTAGATTAATTAAGTTCTAGAAGATTTTGAATTTTTAGAAATTAATTAAGAGAGTAATTAATGAATTAACCCTTAATTAAGAGAGGATTAAGGAAAGAAAAAGGGGGTTTAGGGAATAGCTTAGGGAAATACCCCAAAAATTATTCTCTAACCCTCCTATTCACTAGATATAACCTTAATTAACCTTAATAATGGATAAAAATACTAATCAAATCTTAATTATCCTTAATTACATTAAGGGAGTAATTAGGAAATACACTTGCAATTGCCCCAATTAAGCCTTTAATAAATCCCAAGAAAATTAGGGGAGGCAGAGGTCATCCCCTAAAAAATACCCAAGAAGTTTGGGATTAATCAAAGGATTGATTAAGGAGTAATTAGCAAAGTGAATTTTCCATTAAAACCTAAAATAAAAGAAAAGTATAATTCAAAATCCTTTGAAATCATTTTTAAAATATTCTAGGTTAAATTATCTTTCCATAAAAATTACCTCATATTTTTTTGAATTTTATTGAGGGAGATATGAATTTTTAAACGTTAGGAGATTAATTAAATTTAATTAAATCCCTAACTAATCCCCTCAGCTCACAGTGCAACACGTGACAGTGGAGGTTAGCACGCTTTACATGCATCGCACTGTGAGGTGCTCACTTTAACATCATGTCAGGGTGGCGGCGTGATGGCAGGATGCGGTTTGTTCCCTACTGTTCGATCAAGGATCGAACAGCCAGGGATCATCCCACAGTTTTAAAAGGGATAATTCATTTCTTAAATGTGCGGTTAATCATGGTCGTCCATCCAAAATGCATGGATGGATGGCCAGGATTAACCTAGTTCTTCCTTGAGGCTCAACAGCGATCCATGATCTAAGGGAATATCTTAGCTCGATGAAGCTTGGGTTGGAATGAGATTGTACCCACACCATCTAAAGCTAATGAGAAGCCTATCCAACAGTGGATTTCTCATTCCATGAAAATTACTTTCACAAAAAGCCAACACTTCCTAAGCTAAGTGGTTGAAAAATTCCATACCTCACCGAAGGTGATCACCGACGCTGAAGCTCGATCAGGCAGCTTTGTCTGTGGATATGAAGCCTTGTTGAAAGTTTTAATCCTTGGGGTTGAGTAAATCTCCCTATGGACCAACACCACTTGCTCCCATTTGCGGCTTTGATCCAATTCCACCTCTCCTTGCCTTGGGAACTTGAGAGAATTCTTAGGTGCACTTGACTTGAACCCCTGAGGGAGTGTGCTAGAGGAATTGGAGTGGATTTGAGTGAAGAGGAAGTTGAAGATTAAGATGAGCTCCCCTATTTTCTAAGGAGGAAAATCGACAAATGGCTATCTCAAATACTTCTTAGAAAGCTTAGGATTACTCTATAATTTTTTCTAACACTCATTAGGGCTCAATCGAATGTGGGAATGATGAATTCAAATTGAATTAGGGGGAGTATATCTCCCCTATGGAAATCGGACGGTCAAGCCTTAGCTTGCCATTTTGATCCATTTGACCATATGTGATGGGTTCTTTAGGCTATTAGCTCTTTGGACATGGTCAGTTTGAGGTCTTGAGTGGATTGATAACCTCCCATGTGCTTCAAATTGGGTGGAAGGAGGATTTTGAATTGGCCAAATTGAGCAAGGTGGTCGGGTTTGGCTTTGGGTCCATTTGGGCTGACCCAAACCCATTGGGTTGGGTGCACCACTCTTCATTGGGTTCACTTGAGCTATTAGGAAGGTATCAAGTTGATATGAAGAGGGCTTGACCAAATTACCCATGGATTAGGCCAAAATTTATTTTATGGCCTAAGGGTAAAATGTCCATTTGACTTATTTTTCTATTTTAATATATTAGGTATGTGGAGAAACTAGGTTTGGCCAAGTTCCATGAGATATGGAGTTCATTTGATAAGGTTTGGCTCATGTTGACCTATTTAAGTCAAAATGGGTCAACTTGGGTCAAGTTGACCAATTGGTCAAATTGGGTCAAGTTGGCCAATCGGTCAAATTGGGTCAAACCAAGAGTTGGGTAAGTTCATATGACCATTTGAAATGTATTGGTGGCTTTAGTTTGGTTCAATTTGGTTTAGTTTTGAATTTGGCTCATATGACTTCATTTAGGTCAAATGGGCCAAGTTGACCTATTTGACCCATTTGACCTATTTGACCTAGGTCAAGGGTAGGTTTAGGTTTAGTTAGTCATATGGAGTGGATTGGTATCTTTATTTCCAATCAATTTTGGTTAAGTTTGAATTTGGCTCAACATTACCCCTTTAGGTCAAGTTGGGTCTAAGATCAATTGGGCTAGGTTGGGTCTAGTTGGCCAATTGAGGCTTTGGTCAAGTTTAACAAGTGATTTGGAATGAACTTGACCCATTGGTTTCAATCAATTTAGCTTAGATCAAGTTTTGACACATTTTGACTTTTTAGGTCAAGTTGGGTCAACTTGGGTCAAGATATTGGGATAGGTTAGGCTCAAATGTTGACTTGGTCAAGTTCAAACATAGGTTATGAATGAACTTAGATCAATGATTTCAATCAATTTGGCCTATGTTGGATTTTGGCTATGTTATGTTTTATTTTGGGCTAAGTGTTGACTTGGTCAACCCTTATGTTTGACTTGGTTTGACCCAATTTGGTTGATTGATCATCCCATGATGATTGTTGATCATGATGAGAGGCATAGGTGAGTTTGATTCAATCCAATTTGGTTAGGATTAGAATTTGGCTCATAAGGGTATTTTAGGTCACTTTAGGTCGAGTGAGCCTAAGTGGGTCAAATGGCTTGGTCAAAGCTTGATTTAGTTTGATTGAACTTGTATATGGACTTATGATTGAAATATAAATCCATTTGCAAGTGGTTTGAAGTCAAATGGGTTTTGATCTGTTTCACAATTTTACATTCGAAGGAAGAACATGAAAGGATTTGGGGTTTGATTTCTGAATTGGATTTTGATTAAGTGATTGAAGTTTGTATTTATATTTGGATTCATGATTGTAAGGTTGATTGAATCATGAAGGAAAATCAAGAGTTTGGCTTAATTTGAAGTTGATTTGGCTAAGTTCAAGATTTTGACTTGAAAGGCTTAGGTTGAATTTTGAATGGATTTGAGTTAAATTTTTGGAATTGTTTTAGAATTTTTGAATTTATATTTCATTTATATATGCGAATATAAATGAGAATATAAATTGATCATGAAACAATTTCAAGGATTTGGAGTGATTTGATTATGATTTAGGCTAAGTCCATTAAAAGGGATTTAAATTTTGGAGTTTCAAGCTTGAATTTTTGAATTTGGTTTGATTAATTTATATTTATACTTCATTTATATATGTGAATATAAATGAGGATATAAATGAGTTACGAGAAAATCTCATGAATTTGATTTGGTTAGCTCATGATTAGGCTAAGTCCTTGAAAAGGAAATTAAGGGACTTAAGAAATTTTTGGAGTTTGAAGCCTGAATTTTTGAATTTGGTTTGATTAATATATATTTATATCTCATTTATATATGTGAATATAAATGAGAATATAAATGAGTTATGAGAAAATCCCATGAATTTGAATTGATTTGAAGATGATTTAGGATAGGTCCTTAAAAAGGAAATTGAGGACTTAAGAAGGATTTTAAATTTGGAATTTAATTTTTGGATTTGATTTGATTGATTTATATTTATATTTCATTTATAAATGTGAATATAAATGAAAATATAAATGAGTTTTAAGAAAATCTCATGAGTTTGAATTGATTTAGAGTTGATTTTGGCTAAGTCCTTAAGAAGAAGATTAAGGGACTTAAGAAATTTCATGAATTAATTTTGAATTTTAAGTTTACTTTGATTGGTTTGAATTTATATTTCAATTATATATGAAAATATAAATGAGAATATAATGAATTATGAGAAAATCTCAAGTATTTGATTTAGATTTGATTATGATTTTGGTTAAGTCCTTAAGAAAAAAACTTAAAGGACATAAGAAATGATTTGGACATAGGAATTTCATTCATGGGTTTCAATCATGGATTTCAATCACATGGAGTTGATTTGAGTTTGGAAAAAATCAAATAAGATTGTTTTGTAGTTTAACTTGAAGGAAGGAAGGTGAAGAATGGTTCAAGCTAAGGTAGGCAAGTTTTCATATCACTCTTAATGTATGACCTATTCCTATGGCTAACCCCTCTAAGTCTCTAGAGCTAGGTTGAGTGTCCACCTAATCACTAGATGTGTCTTAAGACTAAGAAACTCTTAAAGTCTAAGAGAAGCTCTATATCTAAGATGGAGGGGTTGAGAGCTCATTCTAAAAATAAGGTCAACAAAGGGCGCCCAATATGTGTGGTGTGATTGACAAGGAGCACCATATGTATTGGTGTTGACCGAAATGATCAACAACACCAAAGGATCACAAGCACTAACAAAAATAATCTATCCCTAACCTAAGGTGTAGAAAGAATCCAGAGCTTAGTGCCATATGGCTCCACTTATGTCCAAGATATAAGAGAGAGGGGAGAATCCACTAAGGGATAGAGTGTGAACCTTCCACTAGGGAAGTAGGTTCAAGTCATCCACAAGGGGATGAGAGGTTTGGTTTGATTTGAATCTCACTGGGGAGAAAAAGGATTTATTTAAGTTTGGCAAGGGAAGAGGGTTGAATTTGTTTTAATTTTTTGTTAGGTTTGGATTTTAAGATGGACCCTGTTGATTTGTGATGGATCTCACTAAGTAGGAGCCATGGAGGCTAAGACCTAAGTCAGATTTACCAATCTAAAAGGATAGTCTACTAAACATATAGTAGGACTAGCCAACCAAAGGCATGCCTTTCGGTATACAGCAGCTGTACTAGGAAGAAAGCATTGTAGACTTACATCCTCTAAAGTGGGGACCAGCTGATGGGATAATCTATTGGCAAGATAATAGATTGAACCCAACTTAGGGTTGACTATTGAGTGAATGCCACTAAGGGACTTAGATTAACTCAAAGATAGTCAAGATTAATTTCATTTTTAGATTTGCTTATTTTGATGGATTACGTCAATTTGTGATGGATTACACTAAGAAAGAACTCATATTAGCCTAGACCTATCTCAGATTTACTGAACTAAAGGGAGTAGCTTCTTGGCCGATAGGAGAAATATCTAACCAAAGGAGTGTCTTTCCATTTGCAATGATCAATTCAAGGGAAGAAAGTTCAGGGACTCACATCTTCCACTAGAAAAGACCATTGGGGTGATCGATTGCTTTGGGCAACAAATCGAACCCGACCTAGGGCTGCCCGTCGATTTATGATAATCATGCTAGAAAGAATGCATCATAGTCTTACATCTTTCAAAGTGGAATGATTGCCGGGGTAACCTGCTTATGGAAAAATAGATTGAACCCGACCTAAGGGCGATTATAGAGTGAGTACCGACCCGGGGACTTATCTCAACTCAGGTAGTCAAGCAATTCCTATAGGGAGTTTTGCTGACACTGTCCTAAAGATAGGATGCATGCTTGGGAAGAGAGGCCCTTTGGGGGCTTAAATTCTTAATTCACAAGCAAAAATTTGTTTGTTTGTTTGTTTAGTTTATTTTATCATGGAACCTATTGGTTTGTGAGGGATCAAATTGAGAAGGAGCTTATATCAGCCTACACCTATCTCAGATTTACTGAACCAAGGGAGAATCTGTGCATCCACTAAATAAATTCTCCAACCACAGGGGTGATTACAAGGAAAGGGGAACTGTCCCATCCAAGAGTAACCCGGGTAGTGTCTAAATGGGGTTGCAAAGGACATGATCCAAATAGAGTGCCCACAGGGAGAGGGGCCACTAAGGGCTTAATCCAATACCCTAGAGAATATGGCATAACTAGTCATATATCCAATAGGTATTTGGTGTCCAACTTAAGGAGAAAGCTCGGGGACCACATCTGCCAAGATTGGTGTACTCACCGGGTGAGTCGCTGTTAGCATAATGAACATCAACCAACCTAAGGTTCTCGTGGGTTTGTAATAATTAGCCTAGGAAGAAAGCTTAGGGACTCACATCCTCCTATAGCGGAACTAACTGGGATAGTTTATCTTCAGCTCGGCAGGTGCTATCCGACCTAGGCCAACCACTAAGTGAATGCCACTAGGGCACTTAAATCAACTCCAACATAGTTAGGAGGAAAGGAGCCTCTAGGGGACTTATCCTAAACCTCAAATATGCTTGACCTAATTAAAGCATGATGGCTAGTTCAAGAAGAAAGCGCAGGGACTCACATCTTCTTAAATAAAGTAAACATGAGGTAGCTTACTGACTAGGCAGTGAAGTTTACCATATTAACAAGGCACTTATTGGTTTGCAATGGTCAAGTTAGGAAGAAAGCATGGGGACTCATATCCTCCATCAAGTGGCCACTAGGGTAACATACTAGCGAGGTAACATGTAGACCTGACCTAGAGCAGCTAATGAGTGAGTGCCATGGGGGGCTCCTACATCAAAATAGCCTGAGATAAAAGATTTGTGTTTGTTGTTATGCATGTGTTAAAAGGAATAAAATGCCTTTGGGGACTCTTACACCTACCTTAAACACACTAGGGGTTTGATGAAATGATGCCATGAATGGTAAAATGATTCCCACTAAGAAAGGATGTGTTTGGGTTCTCTCACAGCTATCTTAGTTATGCTAGTCGAAATAGGATGCCACTCGGATTCTCTTACACCTATTCTAAAAGCATTGGGAGATTGTGTTTATGTTGTGAAAGAGGGATGGGATGCCACTGGGGGACTCTTACTAAATGGCAGATTCACAAAGCAAATAATGCTTCGAAATAAGAGAAGATTTGATGAATAGAATCTAATTTTTGTTCTTTTTATTAATGATTGTTTTCAAACATGATTTGTTTTATGGGTAATATTTCTTTAGATAGAGCACATTAATTTGAAGCATCAGGTGTTTCCCTTGATAATCAATAAGCTGATAAGATCCTCCTTGGTAGGCCTTCTCTACGACATAAGGGCCTTCCCAAGTGGGTTCAAACTTGCCGCTCATCTTTCGACAGGCAACAATTGGTCTCCTTAGGACTAACACAAGTTCTCCTACTTGAAAAGACTTAGGGTGGACCAGCTTATTGTGAGCTTGAATCATTTTGGCTTTGTATAACTCGAGGTTCTGGCACACCCATAGAAGACTTTTTGCCAAACCTTCGAGCTCTTCTAACTGCAACTTTGCATTCTGCTCTGTAGTGATCTTGTTACCCAATGCTATCTTTAGTGATGGGAGTTGAACTTCTAAAGGTAGAATGGCTTTAGACCCATACACTAAAGAAAATGGGGTAGACTGAGTTGGAGTTTGGTATGTGATGTGGTAGGCCCATAAGGCTTCAACCAACTGCTCGTTCAACTGTCGTTTGTTATCATCAAGAGTTTTCTTCAGTATCTGGATGAGAGTTTTGTTGAATGCTTCTGCTAATCCATTTGCTCTAGGGTAGTGGATGGAGTATCTATAATCTATACCATGTCTTCTGGCGAAGCTATAAATATTTGTACTTTTGAATGCAGTACCATTATCGAATATAATTTATCAAGGCACCCCAAACCTATATATGATATAGTTTCTAAAAAATTAAAGCACGTGCTAAGCTGTGACCTTCCTGAGTGGGATGGCTTCCGCCCACTTGGAAAACTAGTTGGTGGCAGCTAAGATGAATCAATGCCCCTTGGAAGGAGGATCTATTAGACCTACAATGTTGGTACCCCAACACTCAAATGGCCATGAGGCCAATGTAGGGTTTAGAATGTTGGGTGGTTGGTGGAGGACCACACTGTGCACCTGACAATGATGGCATCTCCTAGCTACATCCATGCAATCTATAACCATCAAAGGCCAGTAGTATCCAAGTCACTTAATCTTCATCTTCATCTTCAAATTGAATTGATGTGCTCCATATAGACCTGAATGTACCTCGGTCATAATGTCACGGGCTTCATGTTTGTCTAAACAATGTAACCACATTTGGTCAAAGGACTAGCGGTACAGGGTGCCATCAACGAGAGCGTAAGAGAGAGCTCTTTATTTTGCTTGATGGGCTTGTGACCTTTCTTGAGGTAGTTTGTCAGTGTTCAAATAATCTATGAACTGTTTCCTCCAATCCAGCTCCTTGTATATTTTGGCAACGGCAACCTCCCCTTCAAGAGAAAGTCTCTCGATGAGTTCAGCATCAATAAGGAATATGACTTGTTTATTTTGGACCCTTATTAAAATGGACTCATCTTCTGGACATGCTAATTCTTTGGCAAGTTTGGCCAAAGCATCTATTGCTGCGTTCTCTACTCGAGGAACCTTGTAGATGGTGACTTTAAAAATTTGGGACAACAACTTCATGGTATACTCATAATAATGATGAAGCTTGTGTTTGAGGACCTGGTAAGATCCAGCAATCTGGTTGATGACCAACTAAGAATCCCCAAATATGTTGATGCTCTTGACACTGAATGTGATGGCTAACTCCAGACTGGCAATCAAACCCACATACTCAGCTTCATTGTTGGTGTAGAGGTTGGAAAGTTAATATGAGAATCTCATCACATTGCGGTTTAGCGTTAGAAGAACTATTCCTACCCCTGCCTTTCTTAGGAGAATAGATCGTGGTGCTTCACCTTTAAGGAAAGAAGTTGCACCATTAAAATACATATCCCATCGGCGGTTGTCGGCCTCCCTTAAGTTCATGATTTATTCATCGAGGAGGTCATCACTAAGCAAGAAATCGAGAAGTGTGTCTTTGCTAAGAAACTCGCTAGTATCCTTTTACCATGCGAGAGTGCGAATGTGATATCAAACTATGAGAGAATCATGGACCAACGTGCCAAACATCCGGATAGCATTGGCCGTGTCATGAGATACTGTAGTGGATTTGTTTTGGAGATCAATTTCACCTTATGAGAAAGCATATAATGTCATAGCTTTTGGGAAACAAAGATCAAAGCTAGGCAATGTTTCTCAATAGGTGGATAGTTTACTTCAGTAGAAATAAGATAATGACTGAGGTAGTAGAGAGCATTATCCTTCCCTTCGTCATTGACTTGGGCCAACAGAGTGCCGAGAGAGTCATCTAATGCAGTAGTGTAGAGGATGAGTGGCCTGCCCGGGATAGGGGCTTCTAGAACTGGCAGCTTCACCATGTACTGCTTGATGTCTTTGAAGACATGTTGACACTTGTCATCCCACTTGAACTTGACATCCTTTTTGACAAGTGCTGAAAATGGCTTGCGTCTCCCCGAAAGGTTGGAGATAAAGCATCTTAGATATTCCAACCATCCTTGAAATGATCTAAGTTGAGTTAAACTCTTAGGAGGTGGCATTTCTAAGATAGCTTTGATCTTTTAGGATCTATTTCTATTCTCCAGTGTCGAACAACAAACCCAAGGAATTTTTTTGAAGCTACTCTGAATGCACACTTTAGGGGATTCATTTTGAGGTTATATTATCTTAACTGTTCAAAAACTACTCTCAAGTCAAAGAGGTGGTCTTCCTTTTCTCTGCTCTAGACTACTAGATTATCAACGTAGCACTCAACCTAATGATGGATTTGTTGAAGATCTGATTCATGGCCCGTTGGTATATAGCACCAACATTTTTAAGGCCAAAAGGTATGACCCTTTAACAAAAGATTCTGATCGATGTTCGGAAAGCAGTGTTTCTTTCATCTTTAGGAGACATCTTGATTTGGTTATAGCCAGATGACTCATCCATGAAACAGAAAACTGCATGCGATGAGGCAATGTCCACCATTAATTTTGGTATAGGAAGAGGAAACTCATCCTTAGGACATGCCTTGTTTAACTCCTTGAAATTGACACATATGCAAATTTGGCTCTTCTTTTTCTTAACTGGGATGACGCTGGCGATATTTTTCTTCCTTGATGAAACCAGCATTGATCAGTTTCTTTACTTCAGAAATGACCTGTTGTTCAATTTATAATCGCATGCGTCTAGGAGCTTGCTTAATAGGGGTAGCTTTAGGGTCTATTGCTAGCTTTTGGACTGCTATGTTAGGAGATAATTTGGGCATTTCTTCATAACTCCATGTGAAGCAGTCTTTAAACTCAGTTAATAGCCTAACTAAGTCATTGATTTATTCTTCATTCAATGACTGTATGTCGGTGTGGATTTTCTTTTTGTCACAGGTTAATTTCTTTAAGCTTGTCTATTATTGAATGAATATCCTCTTCAAATTCTGGCAGACCCACTTTGATTTGGAGATCATCTGGATCATTTGAGGTTTCTAAACACACATTCTTATATGAGTTGGTGTTGTGTGAAAATAAACTATCAGACTCCAAATGATTGGTAATAACTAAGCAGTAATCTTCGTCATCGATCGAACCCACTGTACAGAATTCTAGTCCTGCTCTTGATTATGCTTCCGTGCCTGTGTTGTTCCATAGCTTCTCAAAGAACTCTAACTTGTGCTTGGACCATGTATGAGGAACTAAACCTTTTTGTATAAGATTATGAACACAAGGCGAGTAAATGTCAAATGGTAATTCCATTAATTCTTTAAAAGTATCCTCCTCAAGTTCTACATTAACTTTAGGACTTGAGGATGATGATCCCAAAAAGGACCTCTTTTGCTTCATATCATTGGAAGACTTAGGGACTTCCTTAACTATCAAACCTTCAACTTTCTGAAGTGTAAGTGAGGAAAGAGCTAAGGTTCCCAATTGTTGCCTAATAGTTTCACATAAACCAAATTCGAATACTTTGCTTTGTTTGGAGGCCTGGTCTTCGTCTCTATCTGGATCGAAAGTCACCTCCAATGGAAACTATTGAAAGGGGTTGGTTGGTATACTAATCACATTAGACTCATCTTCTGAGCTAGATTCCAAGTCTTTGTGAATATTAAGGGTACTCATGAACTGAACACCGACCTCTGGAGGCCAACTAGGGTCTCCTCTAGAACTACCTCCTGTTGCCTCTGCCTCTGCTTGGTGGAGGTTGAGCCATCTACCCACATGTCCATATGATGGAATGAACTATGGGTGGAATGTGATATGAAGATTTATTTCTTCTTCAATTCCCCTTTCTTGTTCACTTGGACTTTTATTTTTCTTTTCATTTTCTTTTATCTTTTCTTTTTCTTCATTTTCTTTTTCTTTTATGTTTGCATTTGAATTTTGTCCAAGTTCACAAGAAAGGGTGTTTTGAGAAAGATAGTAGGTCGCATCCTCATAAATCTCAACCTCTTTAACTGAAAATGGATTTTCATCTCCATTGACATTCAATTCCATCTTTTGAACTTGATGCAGCGATGGAGGGAGGATGGAATGATCTTGTTACGATGTATCCAAGGCCTACCAAGCAAAGCAATGAATGAAGTATTGAATCAATGATGTAGAACTTGGCATCGTCTTCCTCACCTATCTCCAAGGTAACACTATGGAACCTAAAGCTCACATTGGTCATTGAATCCTCTCAACATCATTTGATCTCCGGGTATGGAGATGTCGATCTTCAAAATAGGCAAGGGTCTTTAGACTCATAATGTTCACCGATGCACGATCCATGAGAATTCGCAAGTCGAACCTATCCATGGTTATGATGTAGAGGGGATAGTTATGCTCCAAGTCCCCTAGAAGAAGGTCTTCATCTATGAAGGTGATCCCCATAGCTTCTTTTACATAATATGCTTCCTCACCTATAACGGTCAGCAGAGCTAAGCATATTTCAGGATCAAGGAGAACCTTGATTAGTGATTCCCTCATCTCTTTGGATAAGACAAGGGCATCATATATGCTTAGCTTAGATGGAAACTTTCTTAGATGAGAAAGGACATTGTAGTCCACCTTTGGCTAGTCCTCCACAAGCATATCCAAGGGTGGAGCATCCGATGGAGGGGCTTCTTGATCTTCAGTACTAATGACTTGTTTCGCTCTATCTAGAGGTGCTACCCTAGGAGGTAGAACCTTGCCACTATGGAGGTTGACTTTGGTGATCTCTTATGGCAGGGTAATGAAAGGTTCTACCTACACATTAGGCTCACCTATAGCTTCTCCTATGGGACCCTCAGAATCAAATGATTCCAAGTCTATCTCAAGAGGTGAACCCATAGTATTTAGAGTTGGAAGTCCAACTTTGAATCAAAAAGAGGAAGATCGAAATTATTATAGCTATTTTGACTTGAAGAGTTATTATTAGGAATAGAAGAAGACAACCCATCAGAAGTGACACAGATGTAATTCAAACAAGCTTTATTCTTCAATTTTTTGGAATTTTTTCGAGGTACAAAGTAGAAATCAAGTAAAGTGAGTGGGGTAAGGGTTTTGATGCCCTTATCTGCTGATACAAGAGTTCTACTAGTAGAAGAAACATAGAGAGCTGAGTAGAAGAAGTCGGTGGAAGATACAATTATAAGGCTGGAGGTCATGGTGGTGCTAATGGGCTATCTCGGTGACATCTCTGTTGCTTGAGCTCCCCTTTCCTAAAGTTTGCACTAGAAACTTGCAAACCTTCCTTAGTGTTGGAGGTTTGAGCTAACTAAGGCACCTATAATGAAAGCTTCTTGATCTTCTGGATGATCTTTTTAGAGGTTTTGGATAAAGATATATCCCAACCATCTTTAGTTTTGGTAGGATCACATGTATCCCTAAGGATTACCCTGATGGAACTGGAAGGTTATTCCACAAGGTATTCTTTTTGGATAACTACAGCACCGGTCTTGAAACTATGTTCAAGTTAGTCCTTGAATGTGAAGCAATCCTCCAAAATGTGGCCTAGCATATGATGGTATGGGCAAATGTTTAGATCATAACTTTTGCCTACTTCCTATAGTCTTTTAGGCTTAGGTAGCTAAAAATTAGGCTTCTTTAAGAGATTCTTAAAGATTTTCCTGATTACCTTACTTTTAAAAGAATAAGGTTTGTTTAACTTATCTAAAAGAGTAGGTGGACCATAGCTACCTGGCGGTGGGTATGAGTGTCACTGCTGGTGGTGGTATGGGTGGGTATCTGGCCGGAGGCTATGGAGGCCTAGGGCTACCGATGTGGTGGTAAAGGAGGTGGAGGCTACTGACGTCGTGGTCTCTCGGACTGATCCTAGCTGGATGCTTTCCCTTATCAACCATTGTGATTACTCCTGGCTTCTTCTCATAGACCTTCTGTGGCTTTTGCTTAGGCAACTGATCTTGAAAAGGAAACTATTTGGCCTCCCCTTGTAGACTAGTCACGTTATTGATTAGCTTCTCAAATTTCTTGATAGTGAAGACCTTAAGCATGAACGCGACCAAGCCATGGATATTCTTCAAAAGAATCTTAATGGCATGCTATTCAGATAGCTGTGGTTTGCACTTCATACTCAGGTTATGCCATCGAAGAATATAATCAATAAGGGACTCACGGGTGTTGTTGTGCTACAACGAGATCACCTACGGTAACCCTTTGCTCCAACAAACCTCTTGATGAAGAGTTTCTCTAACAACAAATGTCTTTCTTGAACTTGGGTAGTTGACCAATCAAAGCAAGGCTACTACTAAAAGTAAAAAAAAGCGTCCGTCACACGTTGCAACAACTGGACCTAAAGTGTGCTATGTGTTGCCTTGGGTTTTCACTACCAATAAAGCTTTTGAAGGAAGGTGGCACGAAACCCTTGCAATATTGAATAGCATCAAACTTCTCTATGTAGGGTCTACCCTTTGCAACTGATGATTCTCCCCGGGCTTGAGCTAATGCTTCCTTCACTTGCTGGTCAACCATAAATTTTATGTCTTTTTCTAGTATGGAGGTACTTTCCACTACCTTCCTATACGTGCTAGTGCTACCTTGCTCAACTATAGGTAAAGTCTTGGTTGGGTCCAAGACATGCACTAACTCAGGCTGACTGATGTTTCCTTTAGCAGGATGAACTAAGGGGCTTATTTTTGAAGCACTGAAATTGCTACTAATAAGTCCTCTAATTATCATCCCATCCTATCTATCTACTCATTTTTCTGCCTCAACTGATGTCAGAGGTGCTGGGTTGTTGTTGCAGTGTCTTCCCGATCAACCTCATCACCTTCCATGGCTTGTTGTTCCCTGAGAAGAGATCCTCTAGTCTCTACCATATAGACTCCAGATGATTCTCCCAACAAGTCATCTTCATTGGGATCGAAGCTAACTTTCTCTTCATCTGACCAATCATACCCCAAGATCTCCTTCTTTTCCATGAAATAATGTGCCACTATCTCATGTAAAGAATGATCCATCTGAGCAGTTATAAATAATCTAGGCTGACCTGTGTGATCACTATCGTGCACTAAGAGGCATCGAACCTCACCTGTCATAGGAGAGTCAATCCTATGTGGACTGTACTCACTAGATGAGTGACACTTCTAACTACCACTAGCTATGAGAGGGGTAACAATCCTATGATGTTCCACTATCACTGGTGCAGCTAGACTATCATTTGCAATCTCTAAAATGTCACCATCTCACATCCTGTATGAGTTGGTGAAGTGATGATGCTTGGGTCACCACTCCTTCCACCCTGACGAAGGTCGGCAGGAGAGCTCGCCTACCATAATGGTGTGGATGGTAGGATCCCTCATAGTCATCAGCGGTGCGCTTCTCCCTGGATATGGCCTTCATGGCCTTTGCTGGAACTAGTGATGGCGAATGAGGGGTAGAGCGATGGGGTGGAGACACCACTGACTCTCTATGCACAGGAGCTATCCTCCTATGATGACTAGTCCTAGTAAGAAGGATGCTATTAGTATGGTCAGCGCGGGTAGCGCACCGAGCTAGAAAATTAATAAGTGTGAAAGCTATCGACTGGAGATTGAACCTCTGCCTCTTCCTACTAGTAATATGTGTTGTATGGGCCTCTAGGGCCCTCTCCTAGTAGATATGCTTCCCCACACTACGAGGGATAATGGATTTTAGATCAAACTGGGCTTCAAACTCTAAGCATCCATAAGCTCACCACAGTAAGATGGGTGTGAGGCGACCTCTGCTCCTAGTAATTGTTGGCTGATGCTAGACCACTGGAGGAGGTGATGAGTGAATCCTCCTAACATCCTCTCTATCTGACCCAGAGAGAGGATGGAACTAGTTTTTTGCAACCAGTGGTGAAGTAATAATAGGGAACTCCTCAACAGCTAAACGGTTGTTGCCTTTATCTCCCTAGCGATCCTAGTGTGATACTGCTTGATCATGTGGTTCTTGTTCCTATGTTGTGTCTGGGTAGGATGAGAGGAGTGAGAGCTAGACTCATACTCAAAAGTAGGGCAGGCAAGCCCTAAGACCAGGGGAGCCTTACCCTTAGAGGGTACAGATGAGAGGGTGCTAGCCCTCACTAGGGCGGCATGAGAAACCATGGGGCATACTAAAATTGAGGCTAACACTATTGGTACTGCTGGTACTGTCACAACTAAAGCCTATGGGATTGCCACTACTATCTTCTTTAGCAAGGAGATATCAAAGTCGGATGGTAGATCAATCTTGATGACTGACTTCTGCCCGGTCAACATGGTCCTACTGAGTGTAGTGAGGGGAGTGCCCTCACACATAATCCTCGCTCCCTCGAATCCCCTACCAAAGTGGATCATATATGTATGGTCTAGTCGGGGGAAGTTGGCTTGGTCCAAAGCTAAATACATATCTTGGGGGAAAGGGAAAATGAACTTCTGTGAACTAGCCATCTCAGAACAATTGTAAAAGCGAAAATGAATCCTTTGCATGAGTAAGATGCAAATGAGTTTGTATCAGATTTTTATCTTTATATATTTTAAATTTTGAATTGAAAATTTGAACCCACATCCAACAACTTGAAAGTGTTAAGTGGGGTTCAAAAAGATTTGAGAATTTTTTGATCAAAAGAGGAATTTTGAATATGAATCTAACTTCAATAAATTTAGGTATGTTGAAAGATGGATTCAAATATTTTGAGAAGCATGCTTCGATAGGTTCATGTTTGTTTGAATTTAGAGTTTCTTTTCATTTGAGGTCCCTTTCCTTTAACAAATTTGGTATGTTAAAGTAAGGGACAATTAGTTTTTTTTTATGATTTTGGAATTTTACTTAGCAAATTTGAGTATGCTAAGTGAAGTGTTTGAAAATAGCTATTTATTTTTGGTGAATTGTTGTTTGATTTTTGGAAATTTGGAATTCCCACTTAGCAAATTTAGGTATGCTAAGTGAAGAACCCAAGTGTATTTTGTTTGATTTTTGAAAATAGGATTCTTAGTAAATTTAGGTATGCTGAGAAAATCCTAAGTGTTTCATTTGTTTCTGGATATTTTGATTTTTGAAAGAGTAGGATCCTTAGCAAATTTAGGTAGGCTAAGAAAATTCTAAATGTTTCATTTTTTGTTTTGATTTGATTGAAAGTGGAGACTTTACTTTAGCAAATATGGTATGCTAACATTGAAGTCCCACTTAATTTTGTGAAATGGAAATTTCACTTAGCAAATTTATGCTAAATGAAATTCCATAAGATGTGTTCAAAATTTTTTATTTATTTTGGTTTTGAGAATGGAAACTTCTCCTTAGTAAATTTGGTATGCTAAGGAATGAAGTTCCAACGGTGCTTAAAATTTTTTTGGTTTGGGTTTGGAGACTTCACTTTAGCAAATTTGGTATGCTAAGGATGAAGTTCCAAATATGTTTGAAAAATTTTGATTTTGGGTTTGGAGACTTCACTTAACAAATTTGATTATGCTAAATGAAGTTCCAAAATTATTTAAAAATTTTTTGATGTTTTGGAGACTTACTTTAAAGTTTGCTAAATGAAGTTCCAAATGTTTTAAAAAAATTTTTGATTTTGGATTTGGAGACTTCACTTAGCAAATTTGAGTATGCTAAATGAAGTTCCAAAATGTGTTTGAAAATTTTGGATTTTGGATTTGGAGACTTCACTTAGCAAATTTGAGTATGCTAAATGGAGTTCCAAAAGGTGCTTGAGAATTTTGTTTTGTTTTTTTTTTTTTTTTTTTTGAATTTGGAGGCTTCACTTAGCAAATTTGAGTACGCTAAATGAAATTCCAAAATTGGTTTGAAAATTTTGATTTTGGGTTTGGGAACTTCACTTAGTAAATTTGAGTATGCTAAATGAAGTTCCAAATTATTTTTGATAATGTTTGATTTTGGGTTTGGAGACTTCACTTAGCAAAAATAAAGTTCCAAAGTTTTCTTGAAATTTTTTTTTATTTTGGATTTTGAAACTTTACTTAACAAAATTGATATGCTAAATGAAGTTCCAAAATGTGTTTGAAAATTTTAAAATATGATTGTTGATTTTTGATTTTAGATTTGGAAACTCACTTAGCAAATTTGAGTATGCTAAATGGAGTTGCAAATATATGTTTGAAAATTTTGAGTTTTGGAGACTTCACTTAGCAAATTTGAGTATGCTAAATGAAATTCTAAAATGTGTTTGAATTTTGAAAACATGATTGTTAAGTTTCAATTTTTTAAAAGAGGACTTCCATTCAACAAATTTGGGTATGTAAGAATGGAGATCAATCTAATTTTTAATATTTTGTGTGTGATTATTGCTTTTTGAAAGAGAGGAATTCCAACTTAATCATATGTGGGATATATTTAAGTAGGCTTTCCAAATGATATGATTTTTAGTTGGGAATGAAATCTTCATTTAATAAATTTAGGTATATCAAATGAAGGTGTTCATATATGCTTTTGAAAAAAAAACTTTATTTTATTTGAAAATTAAACTTCCATTCAATATGTGTAACTGTATTGAATAGAAAGGTTCATGTGTGCTTTTTGAAAACTTTATTCTTAATTTTGATTTTTTGGAAAGATGATTGTTCATTTTATTTTAAAAATGAAATCTTCATCAAAGTGAATTGAAAGAAGATGTTCATTTGTGCTTTTGGAAAAGATTGTAAGTTTTATTTTTGAAAGTTCCTACAGGTAACAATCATGAGAATTGTTAAATGAGGGTGATAAAATTTTTGTGGAAAATATTTTTATTTAGTGCATTTTTTGAAAAGGTGCTTTTCGAAAAGCAAAGTTCTTATGAAAAGTTTATTTTGTTTTTATTATTTTAGAATGAACATTTCCTTATCATAAAAATGATAAGGAGGAAGTCTTTAAATGTTTTCTTTATTTAGATGTTTTCATTTTACCCATTGGAGAACCCAACGGGGTTTTAAGACCAACACGGAGTGAGGTCCTAAAACCTAAAGATGTTGGCTAACTAAACTTAAGAATGAAATAAGCTAAGTGCCAATGAAAAAAAAAGATAGTCTTGGATTCATACCAAAGCACAAACCCACTATCGATACTTGAAGACAACGATCATTTATCAAATATAGAGAGAAAAATCATTCCTAGTGGAGTCACCAGAAAAATCTGTGGAGAAAAATTTCTATATGATTTCTTTTAAATCTACGATGAAAGAGACAAGGATATAAAAATTCATCTTTTTAGGATGCCACACAGATCCGCAGATGTGCTTATTCAGGTGATCGGGTACGTCATCAAAGAATAGTGTATTATCTTTAAAGATAGAAGTCACTACCCTTTAATGGACCTAATCACCTCAATAAGGACTCCAAAGGATGATGGGTCTGCATATGTACCAGAGATTCTTCCCCTACTTTATATAAAAAAGTAAAGAAGGGTTTATTTTAAACTAGGTTTATTAAGTTCCCTATAAGGGCAAGCCCCCATAGTTAATTACATCCTAAGAGACGGGATCCTTTAGGAATACTCTCGATTAAGGTAAATGATTATTGTCTTCAAAGATTTCAATAGGAAAGGACTATCAATCAATTAGTTCATTTTAGAAGATCAAATGGGATAGATCAAAGAGAGAGAATTATTATCAAAGCCAAAAGAAAGATAAGTAGGAGATGCCCACGAGGCTAGGAAACTTAGCGAGCATCTAAACTATCCTGTGGTTGGGCTTTATATTTTTGAAATTGATTTAGTTTATTTGAGTTGTATTTTTCATTAGAAATTTAGGACTTATGATTCCATAACACAAGATTATTGAAATGCCTAAGTGGTGAGGAATTATACTTATGGCCCAGAAAGGGGAGAAGCCACCTCATAACCTAAATCTAGGGAGCTTTGGCGAGCGCTGAAAGCACAACCCAAATATATGGCAAAAATGAGTATTTGGTTTGCCTCCACAAGAAAGGACAAACCACCCGACTACTTGGACTTACAACCGCTTGGGGGTGGCCGCCAACTAACTCCTCCTATGATTTTAAATACATGTAGGCAAGTCATATGCTTTATGTAAGATAGCTAGGATGTTATTTATTTAAAAATAGATTAAGTCCTTAAACTCACTCTCTAATGAGACTAGATCATGTGAGGACATGCTTCAAATGACCTAAATCTAATGCAATTCAAATTTCATTTTATTTTCATTTTTGGACAATTATTTTGACATAGGATAATATGATTCATATGCCTAATTCATGAGAAATAAAGTTATTGGCCAAAAGCATTAAGAAGGGAGGAGCTGTGTTTCCTCCATGGCACTTAAAGATCAAGCCAAGTTTCTTTGATAAAGGTAAAAGCCTTCCAATCAGGAGTAAAATAGGATGTATTTGTGCATGATATTGTAAAATAAATACTCATCCAACTAAGTGGTTTCTAATTCTTTTATACTAATTTTAAACCTAAGCTTTAGGTGAGGTTATGAATTCTTTATTTTTAGTTTTGAGTTATTAGGTTTGGTAGAAGATTTATTTTTTCCCTAAGAGCCTAATCCACATCTAGGCCATACACAAACCAAGGAAGAAACTAAAAAAAGATGCCACTTAATGCAAAAGCTAAACAAATCATCAATCAATTTATAAAGTTAATCGTAAAAAGAATAAAATGCCATTAGGGTCGGGCACCACGGCACAAACCCAAAAAATAACAAATTGGTAGCCGAGCTCTACCTTATAAAACTGGATTACAAATGAATTAAATTACAATTAAGCAAGGAATTCATTGTTATGGGGGTCTTCAAGCTTCATTTCTTCTTTCTTCTTTTCTTCTTTCTTCTTCTTTTCTTCCTTCTTCTTTGGTTCCTTCTTTTGGATGGTTGGAAGGTGCATGCTCCAAAGGCTTCACATAGTGCATAAGATAGGATCTTATGACCAATGCTCATCCTAATCCCAATAATAATCATTTTAAAATCCTAATTACACAAATTTACATTAAAGGAAAATAATGAAAATCTAACTAACACCTGCAAAATAGAGATTAGCTAAAACAAACCACACAATCCCAAGCATGTATATTGGACTTATCACCCCACACATGGGTGACTAAGTCCACCTGGCCTATTAGATTATGTTTAGGGGTATAAGTACCTACAAACGAAAGCATTTTATATTTTTATTTATAATAGCGCTCTTTAAGCACAATCCCATGCAGAAAATAATGGTTAGACTAAGATCACCCTACCATTCATTCTACGAACATACATCCTAACATCCATTCTAAAACATATATCACAAAACAAAACAGACATTAAACCATGCACCACTCTAACTTAAAGCTAGAAGTGGTGATTTAGGTTAATTTGTGTGCTTTGAAGGTTTGTGTGGTATGTTTAGCTATGGCTTTAGGTTCAAATTTTCTAAGTGTGAAAACATGTTCAACTTAGAGGAGGGTTTCATTTAAGTTGTTTAATTATTTTGGTTTGATTTTATTTTAAGTTTTGATTAAGTTCAAGTGAATCCTACAATTAATTACTACGTTATAAAGGGAGGGAAAGATAAGAGAACTTCTCTTTCCTTCCATAACCTAAGTAAATTCTAAAGTAGATTCAGATTTTAGTTTTGTTTAGTTAATATTTTAATTAAGTATTTTAATTAATCCTAAGTTTAGATGAACTCTAATAAACCAATTCAAAAAGAAAGGCATTTTACGATTAAATAAAATGAACCAAATTCACAAAACATACATCACTTCATTTCTTTCCCAACATGTATAACATGCATATGAATGAATCCTATGCATATCTATACACACAAATAAGAATATTTAACGCACTTTATGATGCATGCAAAGTAATTCACTTAAGGAGATTTAGAAGTTTAAGATGCATGATTTTCAATAAGTAGAAAAGGTATTTCTTATTCAATTTTTACATATACACATGAAAGTAAGAAAGGCATAAGTAAGTATAGCACCATTGTTAATTAGAGGTGTAAGATACAAGACCTACTTAGAGCTACTTAAAGCCTTGCAACCTAGGGGTTGTCCAGACTAATATAGCACTTTCCTTAAATACAAACATATGTACAAAAGAAATAAATTGGAAAGAAAAAATGTTAAAGTTGTATTAATTGATTCATTTTGTTTATGCAATTTATGTGTGCAAGCATAGGTAACCCTTCTTAAGTGATAGAATAGGAATGAATAGGATATGGAATTAGGCAAGTGTTAGGTTCTTTTCAAATGAACCACATATCTTACCAACTCCTATTCAAAACTATACTAAAATAAAAGAGAAGGGAAACCTATGCTATGCACATCCTTATATTTTATTCACATGCAAGCTTATAATTAAAATATAAGTAGCACACTTTCAAATTTGATAATTGATTCATATATTTTGAAAATAATTTGAATTTAGTAGCGATAATAGCCACTCATATTTCTACTTTAGCCAACACATGCAAATTTGACATAAAGTAAACAATTTCATTCTAAATTTGATTTGAAAAATATGGATGCATGAAACCATATGACATACATATTTAATATGTTGGGGGAAAGAATCAAAGCAATGAAAGCATGTAAACACATTCACTTTAATTAAATCCTATAGACATTCTTATGAAATAAGAAAGCTTAAAGAAAATTAAAGTTTATTCAATGTGATTTTTGTTTGATCTTATGTTTGACTTAATTTTCAAAATGTGAGTTCCCACATGTGTTTGATATATTTATTTAATTTTTAGATGATTAGATTCATTTTAGATTCTTTAATTAGGTTAAGGTGTGCATTAAACAAGTTAATTAACCCTTACCTACACCACCTTAGCATAGTTAACCATGTAATTATGAGCCAATGAGATGACATAAAAACTCACAAGGAATTTAAACTTTCAATGCACTTAAGAAGAAAAGGTCCTAATGCAATTGGCTCATGATTAATGGTTAATTAAGCTAAGGGGTTTAACTTAAGTAATTTCAAAACACCCCTTCACACATATGAATTGGGTTTTTATTTTCTTAATTGAACTTAGGCACTTAAGCACCTATGCATCTACCCAAAGTAGATTAATTAAGTTTTGGAAGATTTTAGAATTTTTAGAAATTAATTAAGAGAGTAATTAATGAATTAACCCTTAATTAATAGTGTATTAAAGAAAGAAACTTGGGGGTTTAGGGAATAGCTTATGTGAAATACCTCAAAATTATTCCCTAAGCCTTCTATTCACTAGATCTAACTTTAATCAACCTTAATAATGGATTAAAACACTAATCCAACCCTAATTATCCTTAATTCCATTAAAGGAGTAATTAGGAAATACCCTTGCAATTCCCCTAATTAGGCCTTCAATAAATCCCAAAAAAATTAGGGGAGGTAGAGGTCATCCCCGAAAATATACCCAAGAAATTTGAGATTAATCAGAAGATTAATTAAGGAGTAATTAGCAAAATAAATTTTCTTTAAAACTCAATATCAAAGAAAAGTATAATTCAAAATCCATTGAAATCATTTTTAAAATATTTTAGGTTAAATTTTCTATCCATAAGAATTTACCTCATATTTTTTTGAATTTTATTGAGGGAGATATGAATTTTTGAAGGTTAGGAGATTAATTAAATTTAATTAAATTCCTAACTAATCTCCTCAGCTCACAGCGCGACACACGGCAGCGATGGTCAGCATGCTTTACACGGGCCGCACCATGAGAGGCTCACTTAAATATCATGTTAGGGTGGCGGTGTGATGGCGGGATGCAGTTTAATCCCTGTCACTCGATCAAGGATCGAACGGCCAAGGGTCATCCCGCAGTTTTAAAAGGGATAATTTATTTCTAAAATGTACAGTTAATCATGGCCGTCCATCCAAAATGCATGGATGGATGACCAGGATTAACTTAGTTCTTCCCTGAGGCTCAACAGAGATTGTCCATGATCTACGAGAAGATCTTAGCTCGATGGAGCTCAGATTGGAACGAGATTGTACCCACACCATCTAAAGCTAATGAGAAGCCTATCCGATGGTGGATTTCTCATGCCATGAAAATTACTTTCACAAAAGACCAACACATCCTAAGCTAAGTGCTCAAAAAATTTCATACCTCACCGGAGGTGATCACCGGTGCTCAAGCTCGATGAGGTAGCTTCATCTAGTGGAGAAGAAGCTTTATTGAAAGTTTCAAGCCTTGCAGTTGAGTAGATCTCCCTATGGACCAACACCACTTGCTCCCCTTTGCAGCTTTGATCCAATTCCACCTCTCCTTGCCCTTGGGAACTTGAGAGAATGCTTAGGTGCACTCAAATTGATCCCCTGAGGGAGTGTGCAAGAGGAATTGGAGTGGATTTGATTGAAGAGGAAGTTGAAGATCGAGATGAGCTCCCCTATTTTCTAAGGAAGAAAATCGAGAAATGGATATCTCAAATCCTTCTTAGAAAGCTCAGGATGGCTCTCTGATGTTTTTTAACACTCACTAGGGTTCAATCAAATGTGGGAATGATGAACTCAAATTGAATTAGGGGGAGCATATCTCCCCTTATGGCAATCGAACGACCGAGGCTTAGCTTGCCATTTTGATTTAATTGACCATATGTGAGGGGTTGTTTAGGTTCTTAGGTCTTTGTACATGGTCAATTTGAGGTCTTAAGTGGATTGATAACCTCCCATGTGCTCCAAATTGGGTGGAAGGAGGATTTTGAATTGGCCAAATTGAGCAAGGGGGTTGGGTATGGCCTTGGGTCCATTTGGGCTGACCCAAACCCATTGGGTTGGGTGCACCACCCTTCCTTGGGTCCACTTGAGCTATTAGGAAGGTATCAAGTTGATATGAAGAGGGCTTGACCAAATTACCCATGGATTAGGCCAAATTTGTTCTATGGCCTAGGGCTAAAATCATCATTTGGCTGATGTTTCAATTTGGATATGTTGGGTATGTGGAGAAACTAGATTTGGCCAAGTTTCATGAGATTTGGAGTTCATTTGACAAGGTTTGGCTCATGTTGACCCATTTAGGTCAAAATTGGTCAACTTGGGTCAAGTTGACCAATTGGTCAAATTGGGTCAAACAAAGGGTTGGGTCAAGTTCATATGGCCATTTGAATTGTTTTGGTGGCTTTGGTTTAGTTCAATTTGGTTTAGTTTTGAATTTTTCTCATATGACTTCATTTAGGTCAAATGGGTCAAGTTGACCTATTTGACTCATTTGACCTATTTGAGCTAGGTCAAGGGTAGGTTTAGGCTTAGTTAGTCATATGGAGTGGATTGGTATCTTTGTTTCCAATCAATTTTAGTTAAGTTTGAATTTGGCTCAACATTACCCCTTTAAGTTAAGTTGGGTCTAAGGTCAATTGGGCTAGGTCGAGTCTAGTTGGCCAATTGAGGCTTTGGTCAAGTTCAACAAGTGATTTGGAATGAACTTGACCCATTGGTTTCAATCAATTTGGCTTAGATCAAGTTGTGACATATTTTGATTTTTTAGGTCAAATTGAGTCAACTTGGGTCAAGTGGCCAATTGGGCTAGGTTAAGGTCAAATGTTGACTTGGTCAAGTTCAAACATAGGCCATGAATGAACTTAGATCAATGGTTTAAATCAATTTGGCCTAGGGTGGATTTTGGCTATGTTTGGTTTCATTTGGGCTAAGTGTTGACTTGGTCAACCCTTAAGTTTGACTTGGTTTGACCCAATTTGGTTGATTGATCATCCCATGATGATTATTGATCATGATGAGAGACATAGATGAGTTTCATTCAATCCAATTTGGTTAGGATTAGAATTTGGCTCATAAGAGTACTTTAGGTCACTTTGGGTCAAGTGAGCCTAAGTGGGTCAAATGGTATGGTCAAAGCTTGATTTGAGTTTGATTGAACTTGTATATGGACTTATGATTGAAATATAAATCCATTTGCAAGTGGTTTGAAGTCAACTAGGTTTTGATCCATTTGACAATTTCATATTCAAAGGAAGAACATGAAAGGATTTGGGGTTTGATTTTTGAATTGGATTTTGATTAAGTGATTGAAGTTTGTATTTATATTTGGATTTATGATTGTAAGGTTGATTGAATCATGAAGGAAAATCAAGAGTTTGGCTTGATTTGAAGTTGATTTGGTTAAGTTCAAGATTTTGGCTTGAAAGGCTTAGGTTGAATTTTGAATGGATTTGAGTTTGATTTTTGGAATTGGTTTAGATTGTTTGACTTTATATTTCATTTATATATGTGAACATAAATGAGAATATAAATTGATCATGAGAAAATTTCAAGGATTTGGGGTGATTTGATCATGATTTAGGCTAAGTCCATTAAAAGGGATTTTTAAAGGACTTAGGAAAATTTTAGAGTTTGGAGCTTGAATTTTTGAATTTTATTTCATTGATTTATATTTATACTTTATTTATATAAGTGAATATAAATGAGGATATAAATGAGTTATGAGAAAATCCCATGAATTTGAATGGTTTGATCATGATTAGGCTAAGTCCTTAAGAAGGAAATTAAGGGACTTAGGAAATTTTTGGAGTTTGAAGCTTGAATTTTTGAATTTGGTTTGATTAATTTATATTTATATATCATTTATATATGTGAATATAAATGAGAATATAAATGAGTTATAAAAAAATCCAATGAATTTCAATTGATTTGAAGATGATTTAGGATGGGTCCTTAAAAAAAGAAATTAAGGACTTAAGAAGGATTTTAAATTTGGAATTTAATTTTTAGATTTGATTTGATTGATTTATATTTATATTTCATTTATATATGTGAATATAAATAAAAAATTAAATGAGTTTTGAGAAAATCGCATGAGTTTGAATTAGTTTAGAGGTAATTTTGGCTAAGTCCTTAACAAGAAGATTAAGGGACTTAGGAAATTTCATGAATTGATTTTGAATTTTAAGTTTAGTTTGAATGGTTTGAATATATATTCCTTTTACATATGAGAATATAAATGAATTATGAGAAAATCTCAAGGATTTGATTTGGTTTTGATTTTGATTTTGGCTAAGTCCTTAAGAAAGAAAACTTAAAGGACTTAGGAAAAGATTTAGACTTAGGAATTTCATTCATGGGTTTCAATCATGGATTTCAATCACATGGAGTTGATTTGAATTTGGAAAAAATCAAATAAGATTTATTTGGAGTTTGACTTGTAGGAAGGAAGGTGAGGAATGGTTCAAGCTAAGGGTAGGCAAGTTTTCCTAACACTCCTAAGGCATGACCTATTCCTATGGCTAACTCTTTTAAGTCTCTAGGGCTAGCTTGAGTGTCCACTTAATTACTAGATGTGTCTTAAGACTAAGGAACTCTTAAAGTCTAAGAGAAGCCCTATATCTAAGATGGAGGGGTTGAGAGCTCATTCTATAAATGAGATCAACAATCCCATCCCATGTTGATGATTTAATGTGTTTAAAGATAAGTAATTAAGTGGATTTTATGAGTTTTATAAGGTTTGAATCATTAAGTAATTTTTTTAATTACCCTTTTCTATATTTTTTTTAATTTAATTAACCACTTTTTATGAACCTCAAATGATATGCAAATGAGAAATCAAAATTATAATGCTTCTAAAGGACCTAATGCAATAGGCTCATGCTTAAGTGTTAATTAGATTAAGAAATCTAATTAAGTACTTATGTGATTTTCCCACACTCATGGGCTAATCACAATTTCCTCAAGGGTTTTATGTTATTAAACACCTAAAGAGGAACTCACAAATTGAATGTTAATTATCTGAAGTGATTATCATTTCAATTTATTTGATTTTCATTATTGATTGCTTAATTTATTTTATAATTAAACTTTGAATTAATTAAACCCTCCCATGAAAAGAGACTTAAGCAAATGATCAAGGAAGAGGCCTTAATCATCCACCCCTATCATTCTCACTATTGACCATGATTAATAATTAATAATCAAAATTTTACTATTTAATAATTTTAATGATCATTAAATTAATTTAGGAGGATAATTGAGATTGAAATTTCAAATTCTTCGAATTACCTAGCTAATAAATTCCAAGAAAATTATGGGAGGCAGAAGACATCCCATTAAATCAACATTTCAAATTTGAGATTAATTGGCAAAGTAATTAGGGCTTAATTAAGCTAATTAAAGAAATATTCAAACACTATTTATGCTCTGTTCATTGTTCAAAATCTAATGAAATTATTTTTATTAGATTCTCCTTTGTTTACCCTTTCCAAAATGAATTTATTTATATTTTTTGGATTTTTCTATAATCAATTATAAAATTTTGAATTTTAGGTGATTAAATGACATTTTTAAGCCTAATTAATCCCTAATCCGGGCCATAGATGGAGCAACTTTCCACATGGCACCAGATTGGTCCATTCGTCATCTTTGGTCGGTGAATGCGCTTTCATCCCCACCGTTTGATTTCAAATCAGATGGTGGGGATTATTCCTGTGGATATAATAAGATTAAATTAGATTTTCTAATGGATTAAATCACGACCATCTATTCCAATCATGTGGAATGGACGGTGTATGATTTGTTGTCCCCCGAGCATGGAAGATGGACACCATCTGCCCTTAGCTTGTTGGAGCTCGTGAGGCATCGGGATTGACTCCAAAAATGTTCAAGGGGAAGATCTAAGAGGATCCTGCAATTGGAATCATTCAAAATGACAAAATTCTTCATAAAAGAGCAACACCTAGGGGATTTTCTATGGTTTGCCAGAATTTACCTCACTAGAGCTCAAAACTTGCAGTCCAACAACTAAGGTAGCTTCATCTTGAAGAGACAAAGCCTTGCTGAGAAGCTCGTGCCTTGCCTCCCCACCAATAGCTCTGTAGACCAAATGTTGCCAGAAATGTCACCGTAGTTGGTCTAGGGATGGTCTCTAGTGCTCAAATTGATTGGTAATTGATTCGTGTCACCTCGTCGAAGCTTAAGGAATGTGTGGGTAAAGTTAATTTGGATTTGGTGGGGTTTAGGTGAGGTTGGTAAGAGATGATCCTCAGTTTCACTTGGGTTTGATGTCGCCGGAAGGGCGCTCACTCCTGAAGCTCTCACTCTGAAGCTCCCAATGATTCCCTGGAATGATATGATCTCGACATTTGGTAGTCCCTCCGCCCGCATGAGAGATGTTAATGGGTGGCTGAGGTGGAGCGCCTTGAGTGGGTGAAGGCCTTAGATGGGCTACCATGGTCTGTCCTCTTCTCCTTGGTGTGCTAATGAGAATGCAAGGGTTAGCTCACCTCCTTTGACCCATGGCTGACCCAATCAGCTTTGGGTCAGGTTAGCCAGTGGTCCAAGGGTCCAAACTGAGCATAGGGAGGCTGCCAAGTGCAAAGGGGTAGGTGAGACCACCCAAACATGGATTTTATCCCATTTGAAGAGATTTACCTAATGGGTATTGGCCTAATTTGGATCACCTATGGGTTTAGTTCATTTGGGATCACCAAAGGTGACCGAAGGATGGGTCATACCAAGTTTAGTTGGGTTTGGGCTTGGTTTGAATGAGTTTGGCTCAATTTGACCCATGTAGGTCAAATTGGGCTAAGTTGGGTTGGGTTGGCCCATGGGTCAAATTGGTTCTAACCATGAGTTAAGATATGTTAAAATGATGATTTGGGATGTTTAGGTTCAATTGGTTTGATTGATTTGAAGTGAATTTGGATTTGTCTCATATGGGCTCATATGGGTTCATATGGGTCGAATGAGCTAAGTTGACCAATTTGGTCAAATTGCCTAAATTGGCTTGGGTTAGGTGTTAGTTTAGGTTCAATTGATGATTTGAAGATGAATGTAGGTGTTGATTTCAATTAATTAGGATTTGGGAATGATTTACTCCAAATTGACCCTTTAGGTCAATTTGGGCTAAATGGGCCAATTTGATTCAATAGGGTTTGATCGTGTTCAATAATCAATTTGTGATGAATTTGAATCATTGGTTTCAATTAATTTGGATTGGATTAAGATTTGGCCCAATTTGGTCTTTTATGTCAAATAGTTGGGTCAAGTGACCAAATGGCATAGTTTGACCCAATTGATTATAATTGGACAATCAAGGGTCAATTTATGGTTGATAAGAAACATTGGTTTCAATTAATTGAGTTTGGAATGAAGTTTGGTTCAATTTGATTCATGTAGGCTAACTGGGTTAACTTGGGTAAAGTGATCAAATGGCTTGGTTTGACCAAATTAATTATAATTGGACAATCAAGGGTGATCAAAAAATCATTATAAAAGGCATTACATTGGTTGGTTCAATCTATTTTGGGTTTGGATTTGAGTTTGGATCAAATGAATCCTTTAGGTCACTTTGGGTCAAGTGAACTTAATGGTTCAATTTGAGTTGGGTTAGGTTAGATTAGTTTGAATTGAGTTTGATGACTAATTTAGGATTGATTGATGGTTTTGATTGCAATTGATTTGAATTTAATTGGATTTTTGGTTCATGTAGACCATTTAGGTCAAATGGGCTAAGTTGGGTTGATTGAATTGGTTTGATTTGATTGTAGGTCTTGGAAGAGTTTGAAATTATGATTTGAATGGTTGGAGTGATTTTGTGGAAATCAATTAGGTTTGGTTGAATTGAGAGGGCTTTGGGTTGAATCCATAGGTTTAAATTATGGGATTAAGATGTGTTTGGGTTTAAATCATTTTGGCTTGGAACTTGGATATGAAATGGGATTCAAAATTGGGTTTGATTATATTTGTTTGGGGTTGTATTTAGATGAGTGGATAGGCATAGGTTTTGGTTTATGCCATCGGATAGGTAGGTTCCCTTGGTCCTAAGGTATAACCTAAGCTTGGGGCATGCCTTCCTAAGTCTCTAGGCTTGGGTTTAGTGTTCAGTTAATCACAAGAAGTGTCCTATGACTAAGAAGATCTTAGTTTCTAGAAGACTCCTAAGTCTAAGACAGAATGAGTCAGTCCTCACTCAAAAAGTTAGGTCAACAGTTACTTAAGCTTAAATAAACATGAATATAAATTTAAATGTGGTTCAGTTTTCCAAATTAAGCCACATATCCAAATTTGATCTATGTGGGCCACATTAAGTCTAAATCAAACTTGATCAAAATCAAATCAAATTGAGCTATCTCAAAAGCTTAAAATTATCATACTAACTCAAAAAATCCCAAATCTAAATCAACTAGGGTCTAATTTTGCAAATTATACCACTTATCTCTAATAGACCTAAGTGAACCTAAACTGACCCAATTAGGTCATTTTGGGCTAAATCAAAATTAACCTAAGTCAATTGCAATGATCAATCCCAATTACTCCAAACAATTAACCTAAAATAATTTAATATTAATCAAAGTCTAAAATGACTAATTAATTCATATATAACCCATTTTGATCTTATTTGGTTAAACTAAGATTAAAAGAAGTCAAGTCAAACCATTTGAGGAGATTTAAAGCATCGATCACTCAAGTCAAAATAAAAGAGGGTGTGCTAAACCTCACCAAAGTTATTAACAAGCTAATCAACAAATAAAAATTAATGAAACCAAAATAAAGAAGAAAGAGAGAACTTAAATTAATGGCCCAATAACAAACCATATGACATCAAATAATTTTTTTCTCTTCTCCATGCTCCAAATCTGATTGAGATTTCAATTTCAATAAAAAGGACCATGATAAACATAATAGGGGAAAAAAGGGGAAAGTGATAAAGATGATGGGAGGAAAATGCATTTTTCTTCTTCAACATATGAATGCATGAAAAAAAAGACCTTCTACTTACCTTTAATCCCAAGCTTTACCTTAAAAAATTTCCCAATCAGTTGTTAACCACCAAATTCAAGTGGCAAAATCCCAATCATTTGACCACCACCACATCTCCATTAATTGAGATATAGAACAAGCTTAAGAGGGAAAGAAGAGAACCTCCAAAAGCTTTTTGAGGCATTGCACACTTTCCCCATTATACAAGAAGCAAAAACAAACCTTCCCCCACTGTTCCAATCCACAAAATACCAAAATTGACCAAACTCTAGTGAGGTGCAATACCCATCGATGGATTAGACATTCCATAAGGAGGCAAGGGAGGAGATTCGTACTAGGGACTTGCCTTAATCAAAGAAAGCACTCTAGCATGAAAATGCATTGAATGTGAGCTTCAATGAGGAAAATTCTCTAAACTTTAGATCAACCATAAGGTTGAGATTTTGTTAAAAAAATTTGCACGAATCTAAGAAGCGATCCTAAAATTTTCTTGCTTTTTCAATTTTGAATGATTATGGTGCAAACAAAAACTCAATTTTTGGTAAAGTTCATTGGAAAATTAGGTTTTTAGGGTGAAAAATCATCCACCTTTCTCTAGTTTCACTGGCGATAAGGGAGACAACCCCTGGCCATTCATCCCTAGGATTGCTAAAAATTAAAAGCTTATTAAATTTGATCTAAATTTTCCAAAAGTCATAAAAATAATATAATCAATTAAAATTGTGAATAACTCCTCAATGGATTCAACATTCAAAGTGAAATACAATGATCCTAATGCTTCAAATTTTATTGAGTATTTTTGGAGTAATCTGAGTTTGATTAAAATTTTAAATTTATTTTTTCACTCCTAAAATATTAATCAAATCAAGAGGAAATCTTTTGGGAACAAACTTAATATTATTTTCCACTTATCATAAAAATTCCATATTATAAAGCAATTGGATTAAAGTTATTAATTTTGATGTATTTTGAGCACTTTTAAATAATTAACTAATTATGAATTATTAAACTTACAAAAAATACATTAAAATGATTCAAAACACTTTAATAATCAACAAAGAACCTAGGAAAATTTATTAAATCTTCTAGCTCACACAAAATCACCATTCTAGTGTTTATTAATTAACTTAATTAAGACAAAGTTCAAAAATTCATAGATAACTATTAAGCTAAAAATTAGAAATGATCCCTCTCTAGATTTAGATTTTAGATACTAATCTAATGGTCAAACAAGCCCTAACTTTTACCAACAATTTTGGGATTAATATGAGTTTTACTAAAAATAATAATTTCATAATTAGTCATAAACTACAAATCCATTTATGAAATTTGTAAGGTAAATATCTAATATATTACTATGAAAATTTCAAGTCAATCAGAGCTCTTAATTAAAAGTTTACATTTTTTAAATATATTAGGGTAATGTAGATAAATATTTAATATATGATTATTAAAATTACAAAAAAAAACAAAATACTAAGATCCCAATTAAATTTATTTGGCCCTCTAGATCTCACTAGATCTAAAAAAACATAGGTAGACTTTAATACAACAACAACAACAACAACAACAACAACAAGCCTTTATCCCACTAAGTGGGGTCGGCTACATGAATCCTTCCTCT
Organism: Cymbidium sinense; assembly: GCA_021442155.1. Lineage (NCBI taxonomy): Eukaryota > Viridiplantae > Streptophyta > Magnoliopsida > Asparagales > Orchidaceae > Cymbidium > Cymbidium sinense. The sequence continues at coordinate 96,527,392 of CM038219.1, forward strand.
CCATTGTGTCATATTATGTGCCAAATTCTCATTTAATTCAAGTATACTGAGGTCATTTTTTATACATCTTAACCAAGCCTTTTTTGGTCTACATCTAGCTTTCTTAACATAAGGCAAATCTAATGCATCTACTCTCCTAACCGGGTCATCCTACAACCGACGCTTTATGTGGCCAAACCATCTAAGGCGACTCTCTCTAATCTTATCTTATTTAACTTTTCCCCATACTCATTTTGCATTTTATCTCTAAGAGTAAAGCCACTCATCCACCTGAGCATCCTCATATCAGTAACACTTAACTTAGTCTTATGCTTCTCTTTTATTGGCCAACATTCTACACCATAAGTCATTGTAGGTATTACCACCATCTTATAAAATTTTCCCTTAAGTTAAGTGGAACTTTTCTATCACACAACAGGCCACATGCATTCCTCCACTTCAACCATCCAACTTGGATTCTACTGATAACATTTCCATCTATTTCACCATCATTTTGAACAATAGAGCCTAAATATCTAAATCGCTCACTCTTATTGATGACTTGTTCACCTAATGTCAGAACACTATCACTAGAACTTCTATAACTAAAATTACACTCCATATATTCAGTTTTAGATCTACTTAAATGAAAACCTTTAGAATCTAATGTTGACCTCCATAATTCAAGTTTCTCTTGGACTCCCTCTCTAGTCTTATCAACAAGAAGAATGTCATCAACAAAAAGCATAAACCAAGGTACATCTTCTTATAAATGTCTAGTAAGAACATCCATAACTAAAGCAAAAAAAGATAAGGGCTTAAAGCTGATCTTTGATGTAATCCAACTGAAATAGGAAAATATTTTGTCAATCCTCCTTTTGTTTGAACACAAGTAACTTGTCTATATATATAATGACTTGAATATAACTAATATTAACTCCTTTCTGTTCTATAACTCTCTGAAGAACATCTCTTGAAACTTTATCATAAGCTTTCTCCAAAGACTTTAATAAGAGATTAAAATTTTAGTTAATTGATTTAATTAGGTCATAATTTTAAATTTTCATAAAAAATTAACTACTAAGCTAAAAATTATGAATAATACCTCTCTAGATCCTACATCTAGAGAGGAATCTAATAAATTTTAAAGCCTTAAATTTTATTATACATTTTAAAAGTAATTTGACTTTCATAAAAATTTACATTTTCTTAATTACTCTTAAAATATGATTAATTAAATTAAAATTTCTTTGTATGATCCTTTCATTAATATTTAATTCCCATAAATTATTCAAGGCATTTGGTTATTAGATTAAAATTTATCAAACTTTAATTATCTTAAGACAAGTTAATCAAATAATTAAATTTAAAATCACACAAATTTATAAAATGTCATTAATTGATCTAAAATATCTATGTTAACAGAGATTAACTTAAATAAAATAATAAAATCCATTGATCTTAATTATGGCATAACATTTTTAAATCCAAAATCTAAAATAGCTTAAATTGATTGATTTTATTAAAGAAGATTTAAAAGAAATTCAATAAATTATAATAAACTAAATACTTAACTAAAAATTTTGAATGAACCATCTTTGAATTCAGTATTTAGATATGAATCTTATAAAATTGAAAACACTAAACTTTATTAAATGATTAAATACTAATTAAGGGAAAATGAAATCTTAATTAATGAAATTAATCATTAAAAATATAAGTCTAATCAGGATAAAAGTTTCAAGAAACATCTTTAAGGGTATCTGCTACCTCTAATGATTTTCTTGAAGCATTTATATAAACATAAATTGGTAATTAAGGTTTAAACTTAAATAAAGATTAAAAAATTGATTAATCAACCTTCAAATTTACAAAAAAGAATTATAAGAATAAATAAATTAAATCTGAAAATTTTTTAACAAACAAAGTAACACTAAATGAAGATAATGAAATGATTTAAAACTCAATTAAAGGTGATTAATTATATAATCAAACCATGTTGAACTTAATTAATCATTAGTTAAACCTTAATTACATTAATCACTTAATTAATTTATTTAATTAATCATTAACTATCACTTAATTAAGTTATTTAATTAATCATTAATTAAACATTAGTTGAGCTAATTAATTGATTAAGTTAATCATGTTAAGCTTAAACAATCATTAATCAAGCTTTATTTAAGTTGATCTCCTATTTAAATTAATAATTTTAAACTTAATTAATTACTATTAAGTCTTAAATAAGTTAATTATTTAAATTAATCATCTCAAATATAACTAATTAAACCCAACTAAGCTAGTCATCTTAAATGATTAAAGTTTATATAATCATGTTATTCAGAACATAGGCTTATTCTCCCTTTGGTGAGATGCTTATCCGACTAGGATTAGGGTGTTGAGGGTAATGGATCCCACTCTAAATGGGCCTCAATGTCCTTCTCACTCTTTAAAATCTTAAGTCTAATCTTAACCTAAACTAAATTGAAATTTAAAATTCATCTTAAAATCATCCAAACAACTAAACTAAAACTATCGAATGGTATACTAAATTGAACTCTAAATTCAAATCAAAACTTAAATTGTGCAGCCTCACCACACTAGCCTATTTATACACATTTAACTACTAGGTCACTAACTATATACTTAGGTTAGGATGGTGCTTTGTTTGTGATTTATTATTTTGCTTGTTTTATGGTAAACTATTTTAGATTGAATGTTAGGACTGTTTTCTTAAAGATTGGATAAGGCATTATTTATTAGATGAATATTATGTTTTACAAGGAGTTGTGCTTAATAAAATGACTATAATAATTAAATTAAAGTTAACCATTTGCTTGGTATGTTTATTTTAGATGTTCACTGGAACAACATGCTTTTTATAAATTTATTTCCATGATTTTGTGTTGATGTGAAAGTCAGGTTTATGTAGTAGGCTCATAAAATAAAATTAATTTTTCTGTCCAACACTAATTAAGCAACTTGAACATAAAAATAATTTACTCATAATCTCACATGATTAAATTCCTATCAATGAACAATAAATTAACTAGAAATGCCTATAATTTATGATTCATGTCTACATTTTTTTTTCATCTCCCTTGAATTGGGCTCTTCTATGACACATAAGGCGGCATCTAACTTTTAAGTGTAACCACCCTTCCTAGGAAGTCCACCTTCTCTTTTGATTTATCCCACAACTATGTCTAATTACATCTTATTTTAGGCATCATTGCACACCCAAAACCTTCAAAATAAATCCAAAGTGTCTGAAGATATATAAAATCTATAAATTGATGCATTAGTTAAAAAAAATATTATACCATTCATGGTCTTAGATTTAGGGAATGAATAAGGGTTCGTAATCTCTTTCCAAATTAATAATAGCCTAAATCATCTTGCATTTCATAAAATTGAACTCAAAATTATAAAGTATAGGAAGTGTTAGCTAGCTACCCTACCAAGCAGGCTAAATGTATAAAGAGTCATAATATGTTCATACTCTCTGATGAAAGGAAACCAACATATCCTAATTTTTATCTATTTAACTTTATCGAGCTTCTAGTTTAAACCAAAAGAAACTTTAGATATAGGATCTAAGGCTCTCTCTTTTTTTGTTACGAGAATAAATTCTTACTTCTTAGGCTTTCATATGGCCTTGTGTTGTTAGGATATAAGCCCTTGCATTCTAATAAAATGGTAACTCACAATAAAATAAACTTCATTTTGAAAGTTATAAAGCCTAATAATAGAATAGGATGAACTTCTTATGAGGCTTCCCTATAACAAAGAATTTCCCACTTTTTCCCACTTGGAATCTGAAAACTATTATTCTATTTAATATATCCCATTTGACTTATATATTTAGCATTCTTAAAATTAAACTTTGAAATCTTCAAAGATTAAAAAGCTAATTTCTTTAACCAAGAGTTTTCTTAAGAGAGTTTCTCTCTTTTAAGATGTAATTACTTATAGGGGCTTGTCCCTATGGGGAAGAGAACATAATATAAAATAAATTATATTCTACTTTATCTATGCAACTCAAAGGAAGAATCTCTAGTATATATAGACCCATCAGCATTAAGAGCCCTTATGAAGTGACTAAATTCATTATATGATGATATTTTCATCTCTTGAGATGGTATAGTATCTCTTAATATTGTGTTTAATCACTTGAATAAAAAAACCGCTAAAATCTATATGGTGTCCTAAATAGAAATTCCACGGAAGTTTAGGATGGTGATTGTAGTGGATAAAGAAAAATAGTCTATTAGAATGCAGTTAGAGAGATTCAGAGTTCACGGTCCCTACTACTACCTCCACCTCTATAGCAACAACAATCATAGTATCCATTACAACTAGCAAGTAGATATCTTCTCACCTTAACTAATAAGTTAAACAATCCTTATTCCTTCAAACAAGAGGTGGTTAGAAAGATTTTCAAAAATCTAATAAAAAAAGCAAGATATTTAACTACCTTAACCCAAGAAGCTAGAAGAAGTGAGCAAAATTGATAATCTTAATTCTGCTGCCTACCACCTACTACTTGGCAATACTATAGAAGATTACATTACCTTTAAGGATTGGTTCCAATGGAATATAATCTAGAGTAGTGATTTCTAAAGAATACTTAGTAGAACCTGAGATAAATTATATTAAAATAATCTTTGGGGAATCATTTGATCCTTTGAAGATCGAAGAAGGTTGGGATACCTCACTATTTAAAACCTCTTGGAAGATCATTTTTAAAGTAAAAAAGTTTCTCTATATGTACTTGAACAAGCTTAGACTTCCACTCCATTGATAGGTTTGCAAGTTGCAAAGAATAACTCAAAGTAGGATAACTCCAAGAGAAAACCTCTAGTGGAAGCCTAGGATGCAGCAAATGTATCATCTAGTAGAAAGAAAACCATTATTGATATGGAGAAGGGCATCAAGCTACTCATGTCTCTGACACTATGTGAATTTTTTAGCATTATATTCAAAATATTAATTTATTTGAGCATTATGGATCAAATATTATAATTCTATAAATTAAACACTTACCTACTTAACACTATTGGTTAATTTAAAATGTAAATCATTGACTTATAATTATTTTATTATAATTAGATCCTAAAGTGTAACCTCCATCACCTTAGAAACTTAAGGTCACTAATAAGTATATCTAACTTATCTTTATCTCTAGGATAAATTTGATGTTAATTCTTTTCATTAATTTCACTTAAGGAATCTTAATGTTTTCATGAGTTCACATAAACATCTCTATTTTATAATCCATTGTGATACATTAATCATGATGAATATACTCTTAAACTCTTGATATTTAGTAGATCTCCTAAACTTCCCATGGGTGGCCAATCTATTAAAAGTAATAAAGTATAAATTAAAAAACAAATATGGCAATGTGGCAATACTAATCAATAGAGATAAATAATTTTGCATTAAAAATAACTAATGACACACAAATGGTTAAATAAAATCCCTGAAGTAGAGATTTAGTTCATGCTAGAATGAAAGAATAACATACACTCCCTGAAGCATATAATCCCTTCTCATTTAATATTTAATGCATCTAATCCAATCTCCTTTTTTTTTTGTAATTCTATATATATGGTTGTCCTTATGTACTCAATGATTGAAAAAAATGTTTTACCTTTGAAGATTTGGTTTGGTGGCTCTACCCTTTAGGTTAGCTCTGTAGTTAAATTCTTATAAAATAATTATTAAAGTCGTATCCAAGAATTCCACACTTAACAACATATGAATGTTATCTCCTCCACCCAACTACATTCTCTATCACTCATTGATCAATTACATTAATTTGAAAAGCAATTGAACACTAGGGAAGGATGATTGCACATAAAAACCACCAAATATTTTCTTGAGACCAATTAGAGCTAAGCAAGGTTTATGGCCGACCTAGAGCTTGCTTTGTCATTCTTATAAAGAATTGTGGTTAAGATTTAAGGGTTTTCTTCTTCTTCTTTTTTTTATAGTTCAAATGGTTACTAAGGTTACTATAAGGTTAACTCTAATCATTTAAATTTAAGCTAAGAAATCAACTTAAAAATAAATCAATGAAAAAATTAAACTTGTTAAGAAGAATTAATAGTGTTTGATCTTGGTCCAATCAAGCATACTAGAGTTGATCTCAAGCAAATGTGAAAGGATTAAGCAAGGAGGTATTAGACTCTCTCAAATGTAAGTGGTCCATAATTAGTGTGGTTGGTATACCAAAGTCGTAAGTGGCATTTGAAGTATTTCAATTTTGGATTCCAATAGTGAGGTTTTTATGGTATTTAGTGTATTTTTATTTATCTCATGTTTCATTATTTATTGCTCTGAACATACAAACACTATATTTATTTATTATATGATTGAGATAAACCATTTAATTTTATTTTATTTTTGGATATTATATATTAGGGCCATGAAATATTTTATAAGTTAATAAAGTAAATTATGAATTCTTTAGTCTTGGCAATTTTTCTACTAAAATCTTTGATGGAAATCTTATCTATTATAACCTTAAAGTAGAGTGGTTTTATGGAATTTGGCCATGCATCAAATTTACAATCTTTGGTAAAGTTATGATTTTAAAAATCTATTTAGATATACAGATACATTAGAGAAGTGTACTTAAGAATGGAGAAGACCAATGTATGATAAGATTGCATATGCAAAAACAAATTATTTTATTATGTATAATAATATGGTGAGTTTTATTGAATTCTAGCATGTCAAGAAAGAGGCCTTCTAGACTAAAAGAAATTTTTAAAATGTTAACTTGTCATTATATGATACAAGGGTTAGGATATAAAAAAAAATGGAGAAGGAAAAATCGTGCCACCTTGGCACAATTTCATAGTGAAATCATACTAATGTGATACAATCTCATCATTTTTATTCATTAATAGCAACGATCACCTACAAGTAACCATTGGGAGGGGTTGGGGGACCTTAAAGTTTTTGGAGCTAATTCTATCCCATACTCGCTTGGAAATAAATGCATGGGCCACAATCTAAAGATTTGATTCATCTAATATGTGGTTGATAAAGAAAATTATCGTTTCTTTCTTATACTAATTTTCCTTCAAGGAATCATGTTGGGTTGCCTATAATATATCTTCACCTTGAAACTCAACATACCCTTTTCAACCTCATCAATAACATCTTGAGAGACATAATGCTTTTCATTTAGATACTCCTATTCTCTTAGTTCTCCTTTATGGCATGATGCACTTGTTGGTTAATGTTGTTCATCATCTAATTTATTAACCAAATATATGAAGATTTCCAGTCATTGACGCATTAATCTTCTTTGAATTAGTTCTCAAATAGAAATTATCATCTTCTCTTTCAAGAAGTTATCTATATGCTTGACAAATTCAGATGAAAAGATTATGCAAAGTTGTGCTTGGCCATATTAATATAAACATAACAAATTAAAAATAAATAAATAAATAAATTTCAACGTTCCCTAAACTATTGAACAACTCGTTTCTCTAAATCATTGTTCTTATCTCACCAACTGTTAAATAGCTGCAGGTGTCGATGTTGATGTCCTGTCCGTCGTTGCTAAGTTTAAATAAATAAATAAACAGTAAGTTCAAAACCTAACAGTTATATGCACTTGAGCAAGGAAAAATAATTGTGAAACATCAATATATATATATAATTGAAAATAGTATAATTGAAAATTCAGCATTATGAACAAATATAGAGAGAGAGAGAGAGATGGCTATAACCTATCTTAAAGATTATAAAAAGCCTCGTCAAGTCTCAATCATCATTCAAGGTTATCAATGGTGATTGATTTGCAACCAATTCAAGACCTTATTAAATGACTAGTTATCAGCTTCAGAAAATCTATTTTCCAGAAAACAACAGAATGTACCTTCTGGTTGCCACACACCTTAAAAAATCATAGATTATATGCATCTAAATATTCCAAAATTCCAGTTCGAGTAAAGACAGTATAATCCGAACCAAACTAAACAAGAACTAAGTAGCAAGGAAGCAAACTCATCGTGCTTATAGTGAACTTGCCACAATCATGGTGAACTCGTAGGGACAATGCTGTACTTGCTTGGCCAAAGAGGCTTTCAGCAACGTTCATCTTAAGGCACATCATAGACTCTATCTTGTAAGTTGATGGCTCCGCCTAGCCAAACCGGCCACTTCATTCAGCAGACTGGTCCAGCTGATCTAGGATAGGCGACATCACCCAACAAGTCAATGACTTCTCTCACACAGAGATTTCAACTAACTAGCAACATAAGGAATATTATTGAACATTTTCCTTGAAAATCTGGCACACCTGTAATTCTGCAACTAAAATGCCTTTTGTATGTTATGTTTCTTATGGTTTTTCCTGTAGATCTAAAATCCCTTGCTCGAGCTTCTGAATAATTAAAGAATCAGAGGAGAGACTTGGGGCATCTAGGCACTTACATTCAATTCTATGCATTTGATAATGTAGCAGTAAGACTTTAGTGTTTTTCACAGGTAAATCATAATTCAACAGATCATAAAAATATACTCTATGTATTCAACATCTTCAATGGATATTATATCTAACATTTGAAACTATAATATATTTGAAAAACAGTATTGTATGGAAAAAAAAAACTAACATCGCCATCATGAAAACAAACATAATATGGTTTTTAATTGTATGACATCAAAGGTATTTAAATGAAGAAAAAAATCCTAGAACTCCTAGACCTCATCATTTTTCTCATTATCATCTTCTTCATCCTTTTCTCCCCTAATATGTGCTCCACTAGCTAAAGCATTTTAATGTTACAACTTTTTCATCTTATGTCTCATCCATGTTCATGATATTGTACAAAACACGGAGAAAATCAAATTAGAGCTCCATAAAAAAATTATCTTTAGAGGAGTTAGAAAGAAATGACCTTCTTCTCCATATTGCAAGGAGAAGATAATGTGGGAATGCCAACTTCTAAGGAAGATATATGACTTAACTAGGTGACGATGATAAGGGTTAACAACTTGGTTATAATAAGATAATTTAGCCATCATTTTATTAGCTTGCAAATTTCTTAGGAAATATTGAAAACTTTCAAAGTGTTTATTTGTTCCCTTATCTACTTGCTTTAACTTAAGTATTAATTGCTTTTGAGGCATGCATATTGTAGCTAGTCAAGGGTGAATAATGAGAAGCAATTTGAAGACTTTTAACTAAAACTTATTCATAATTTATATGTTTTATGATTGTATATAAGATTAATTGTTTATGTTTTCACATTTAGTCATCTACAAAATGTTGAAATTATGAATTTCAAAAGGTGAAATTTAAAGTTTTTATGTCAATATTGAGGACCAATCAATTTAAATTACATTAAAAATATTTTTATATAAAATATATATAAATAATTATTCCATAGTTATGTATGATTGGCAAAAATAAAAGGAGGGGTGTTGACATGCAAATGTATCCCATTAGTCAAATTGGGCAAATATGATAAAATCGATGAACTATGGATGTGATGTTGCATGAATCAAAGTCAAAACCTCTTGATGGATGCCAAAACTGATCGAAATGTTACTTTAATTGTAAAATTGATTACATTGTTCTATCAATAATGCTAAAATTGACTAATAGTGCAGTTTCACACATATCTAATAGTCGCTCAATAAGAAAGATAAGCCGATAGTGCAGTTTTCTAAAGTGTTTATTTGTTTCCTTATCTACTTGCTTATTAACTTAATTATTAATTGATTTTTAGGCATGCATATTGTAGCTAGTTAAGGGTGAATAATGAGAGCAAATTGAAGACTTTTAACTAGAATTTATTCATAATTTATATGTTCTATGATTGTATATAAGATTAATTGTTTATAAGATTAATTGTTTATGTTTATCAAATTAAGACATGTGTCAACTGTTGAAATTATGAATTTTAAAATGTGAAATTTAAAATTTTTATTTCAATATAGAGGACCAATCAATTTAAATTACATTGAAAATATTTTTGTATAAAAATATATATAAATAATTATTTCATAGTTATGTATGATTGGCCAAAATAAAAGGAGGGGTGTTCACTTGCAAATGTATCCCATTAGTCAAATTGGGAAAATATGACGATGAACTATAGATGTAATGTTTCATGAATCAAAGTCAAAACCTCTTCATGGATGTCAAAATTGATTGAAACTTTAATTGTAAAATTGATTACATTATTCTATCAATAATGCTAAAATTGACTAATAGAGGCCCCTCGCATCATCTAATGGTCACTCGATAAGAAATAGAAGTCGTTAGTGCAATTACACACATATCAAAGTCAGAAGGCCTTAACAACATCCAGATGCACTCCATTTGTAAAATTGACTGCTCCAATATCTCTGAAACATCAAAATTATATAAAAGAGACTTTCTACAATCAATTTGATCAAGTGTAATATAAATTGTGAGCAACAAATGTAACATTATGTGAATCAGTTCGAAATCACTTTGATCATCTCCAAAATTGCCCAAATGACATCCGTTCCCAAAATAGACCATTTCGACATGTCATAAATACTAAAAATATCTAAAATAGATATATACTTTGTGTAGGGTGATGCACGAATGTGAAACACAAGATTGCCTACACATGTAGTAGTGGCAAAATTTGAGATGTCCAATGAAGAATTTTATAAGAAAATTAAATAATTCAAGTAAAATTTAACTTATATTAAGTTATATATACATATTTAACATCATTAAATATGATAATATATATTAATTGAATTATTATTATTATCTTATCAATGTACATTAAGTTTAAGTTATTAAGATTAATATACAAATTGACTTATTTAAATCTAAATTTTGAATCCACATACATCAAATTTAATTCCATAAAATCCACATTATATGGACCTTGATTGTATGGACCTTGCACTTCATAGCTTCCTGTACACTAAATCCTAGATTTTAATTGTGACATCACTCTCATCAACGAGAAATTATTACATGCAAAGTCCAAACATAGAGCTACGTCCAAACTCCAATTACATGACAATGCGTGTTTTTTTATTATTTAGTCTGACAGCCAGACCCGAACCCACTCTATTAAAAGTAAAAGTTAAAAACCTTTCCCCATTTCCAAAAATAACAGTGAGAGTCCAAATGTTGAAATTTTAGGATTTGGGAGACCAGCATTACTTCTCGCTGCTACATAGATGTTTTCTCCGCCTCGATGATCGGTGTCTTTTTGTGTTTAGCTTCAAAATGTATTATTTCATCTTCATTGGTGGAGATATGTGACTAAATGTGAAAGGATTAGGTGTTTTAGATTTTATGCATACCCAAATAATGAGAAGATTTGATTTATTGAAGATGTATATACTCTTTATATTGAAAGATTTGATTGTGCATCATCTTCATATTATCTTAATTTTTGGCTTTATTTTGTATGTACACATGCTATGGACATAAGCATTGAAAGTTATTAAGATTTGTGGTTGAAAAATATTCACTTTTTCTATGTACACATATACCTATAAATGTGTTTGTGAAGCTGGGTTTTGAATGTTGGATTCTTTAATGTTTTTTTCTTTTTTTTTACACATGTTGTGTACATGAGCATGAAAATAGTTATTAAGTCCTAGATGTCCATTTTATTTGTGCACGCATACTGTGTACATGAATATTGAAACAGTGTTAAGTTCTAACTAAAGAATATTCATTTTTTTGTTGATGTACACATGTCGTGTACATGAGTTTGTTAAGCAATGTGGGGTTTAGATGTTTGATTATGCATTTTATATAATGCACACATTATATATGAATTATGAAGAATGTAAAGGCCAGAATATGAAGAGCATTGAATTATAACTCTTCTGTATGTACACATCCTGTGTACATGAATATTTAAATAGTGAAAGCTCTCAATGTGGAGAATATTCATTTTGTTGATGTACACATGTCGTATACATGTATTTTTTTTAAGCAGTGAAAGGTATGATATGTTGGACTCGGACTTTTTTATATGTACACATGTTGTGTACATGAATTTTTATAGCAGTGCTAAATTATGAATATGAGGAATATTTATTTTACTGATTTACACATGTCGTGTAAATGTGTTTTTATAGTAGTGCATGCCATTCCAGGTTGTATTACTTATTTTATTTGTATACATAATGTGTACATAACATTTTAATCAATTTAATGTTATTATTGTGATATACACATGCCATGACATTTAATCATTATTCTTTTTTCTTGATGTACACATGCTATGTACATATATTTTTTAGGCAGTGAGTATCATTCTTTGCTGAATTATGTATTTTTTTTTATTTATACACATGATGTGCACATGACATTTTAATCAATTTAATGACTAGATTGTGAATAATATTCTTTTTTCTTGATGTACACATGTTACATGTATTTTTCAGGAAGTGAGTGTCATTCTATGCTATATTATGCATTTTGTTTATTTGTAAAAATGATGTATACATGATATTTTATTCAATTTAATGATTGGATTGTGAATAATATTCTTTTTTTAATGTACACACGCTATGTGCATTTTTGAGGTAGTGAGTATTATTTTATGTTGAATTATTATTTTTTTATTTGTACACATATCTCATTTTCAACACAACCGACTTCCTCAGCAAGGAAGGCACATGCCAAAACCTACCTTATCCCAACATCTATCATTATTATAAGAACTTATGCTTTTCATCACTAATGGACCTACAAGATCTGAGCAAATGTTGGTCATCTAGCATTCTTAACTCATGATTATGGTTCTTCAAATTTTGTACATTCCAAATGTCATCCTCATCAACATAATATCTAACCATTGCAACATATCCAGTTCTAATATTTGATTTTTGATATTTTACTTGGGAATTAAGATCAAGACTTATTGAAACCAGCTTTTGAGTAGATAAAGTCCTTGAATTTTATTTTTCTATAATTTGGCCAGTATATGTGATCTTTTGAACTCTAAATCCAACCTTATGGGCATAGCTATAATACAAGTCATATGCTTCCTTCTCACTCTTAACTTGGCAATTAAAATTGATGGGCTCTATGTTGAACTCACTTTTGGAGTGGGGATCCAATCTTCCCATCATAGGTCTAGGAGTCTTCTAGACACTAAGAGCTCCTTAGTCATAAGACACTTCTAGTGGCTAAGTGAAACACTTAACCTGAACCTAGGAACTTAGAAGGGTTAGCCATAGGATTAAGTTGTGCCTTAGGACCTTGGGGAACCTACCTAGCCTATCGCCTAACCAAGTCCATACCTACATCCTTAGCAAAAATCCAATCTCAAATCCACATATCCAATTCCAATTGAATCTCAATTCCAATTCAAATATTCAAACCTAAAATTTTCCCAAACCTAAGCCTATGATTTGATTCTATGTACTTAACCAAATTCTCTTCAATCTAAACAAAATTCAATTAATCTTCTCATAAACCAATCAATCCTTCAATCCTTCAATCATTCAAAATCCAAATCTTCAAATCAAATCCACCATAACTCAAACTTAAGCCTATGAATTGATCCTATGGACTTAGCCAAAATTCCTTCAATCCAAATCAAACTCAATTGATTTTCTCATGAATCAATTTAATCCTTCAACCATCATTCCAAACCAAATCAAATCTACAATCAAAATCAACCAAGCCAAAACCAATTCAATTAGCCTAACCTTACCCATTTGACTTAAGATATTCCATTGAGCCAAAATCAAATTAAACCTAAATCAATTGCAATCAAAGCCATAAATCAATACCAAATCAATATCGAAACTCACCTCAATCCAATCCAACCCAAAATCAAGCCAATTAACTCATTTAGGCACGCTTGACCCAAAGTTACCTAAAGGGCCTACTTGAACCAAATCTCAATCCAACCCAAATTGGATTGAACCAAACCAATCAAAGCCTCCTATGATGATTGTTGACCATCCTTGATTGATTAATTGCCATTAATTAGGTCAAACCAAGTCAACATAGCCATTGGCCAAATCAACCCACTTAACCTACATGAGTGAAATGAACCAAATTTAATCCTAAACCAAATCAATTGAAACCAATAATTTATGACAACCTAAAATCAATCCTTGAACATGTCTTGACCATCAATTGAGCTAAAACCAAACCTAATTGGCCCTTTGACCCATTTTGACTTAAAGAGCCAAAATGAGTCAAATCAAAACCTAATCCAAATTGATTGGAATCAATGGCCCAAGTTCATTCCAAATTGATTATTGAACATGATCAAAGCCTTGATAGAACCCAATTTGACCAATTGAACCCAACTGACCCATTTAGACCAAATTAACCTAACATGTCTTGGCCTAAATCACTCCTAAATCCAAATTGATTGAAACTAAAGCCTACAATCATCTTCAATTGATCAATTGAACATGAACCAATGCCTAACCCAAGCTAATTTGGCTAATTTAGATAAATTGGTCAACTTGACCTATTTGACCCATACGAACTCAAATGGGTCAAATCCAAATCCAATTCAAATGGAACCCAACCAATTGAACCAAAACTCTCCATATACTCATTTGAACTTGACACAACCCTTATTTTGACCCAATTTGACCAATTGGTCAACTTGACCCAACCTTACCCAATTTGACCTATATCGATCAAATTGAGCCAAACCCTATCCAAACCAAGGCCAAACTCATTGAAATTTGGCATGACCCATGTTTGGCTGACTTTGGGTCAACCCAAATCAAACCCAACCCAATTAGTACCTGAATTAACCCATTACCTAATGGGTAAAGCCTCTCATATGAGACAAAATCTAAATTTGGGTGGTCAACAACCCTCCTTTGCACTTGGCAACCACCCAAAGCTTAGTTTGGACTCTTGGCTAGGTGGCTAACACGACCCAAAGAGCTTAGCAGCCCTTAGTCAAGGGGAGGTGAGTTAATCCACCTCCCCTCATTTCCTCTTTCCAAATGTGATATCCCTCCAACCAAATCAATCCACCTAAGCTAATTCCTGCCACCTTTGGCTGCCTGCGGCGGTCGAACGGCGAAAATTGCAGAGGCATTCCCGTCCTTCCATCTTGAAGGAATAGGGGGTATACCCCCCTTAATTTGATCCAATTCGACACACTAAGCATTCTCAGAGCCCTAGTAACTCGACACACTAAACGTTTCCCTGAGCATCCCGAGCCTCCCCATTGCCAAAAAATACCAACCCAAGATAGGACAAGCTCCAACTCCGTCAAACTCTACGAAATCCCAACCAATCCAAAATTAATTTCACCCACAAGTTAACCAAGCACGGCGAGGTGAAACGAACCTTCTCCTGAGGGATTCAAGCACTAAAGACCACCCCAAGCATAACTCTAATGTGTTTTTCGATGATGTTTGCTCCATAGAGCCACTGATAAGGAATCATGGTGCCATCTTCTCAGCAGGGCTTTGCCTCATCAAGGCAAAGCTACCTCGGTTGGTTCACTGATGGTCTTGAGCTCTCGTGAGATAATTTCTAGTAAACCGTGGATTTTTCAATTTTGTTTGCCCTTTTTGAAGGAAATTATGATTTCATGTAAATCCTACCATAAGATCTTTGTAGATCAATCCCCTGAAGGTGTGGGATCAATCTTCAACCTCCATGAGCTCCAGTGAGCTCGGATCAAGCAGAGGAGGCAGACGATGTCCATCTTCCATCGCTCGAGGGACGACGGATCATCCGCCATCCGTTGTATGTGATTGGAATGGACAACTGCAATCTTTTAATAGATTAATCTCTGATTTAATTCTTAAGAACTGTAGGATTAATCCCCAATATTCGATCTTAGATCAGATAGCGGGGATGAAAGTGTATGAGCTACCACCACATTGACGCTGGCATTAAATATTTTAAATAGTCAATCCCACAATGCCACATAGAAAGCATGTCCATGTCAGTAATCTATGTGACGCCAATGGGATTAGGCTTAATTATTCATTTTAACCACTAAAAATTTGAAAAATTATAACAAATTGTAGAAAAATCTTTAAAATGCAAATAAATACTTATTTTAAAGATAAAGCATAGGAGATTTTATTAAAATTACTTCCATTTGATTTTGACCAGTAACTAAAGATTAATTAGGATTTGAATGTATACTTAATTAGCCTAACTAAGCTCTAATTACTTGGGTAATTAATTCTAAATTTTAGGAATTGATTTAATTGGATGACCTCTGCCTCCCATGATTTTCTTGAAATTTATTACCTAGGTAATTAGGGAAATTTATAGTTAAAACCTTAATTACCCCCTTAAATAATTTAATGACTAATTAACATTCAAAATAGCAAAATTAATTAATTAAAACTCATTAATCATTGATTAATAGTGAATGGATGAGGGAGAGGGGTTACGGCCTCTTTTCTAATCTCTTTTCCAAATTCATTCCATTAAAAAAGGATTAATTAATGTGATAATTAATTAAGTGTCTAATTAATTAATCAAGTGATCAAATCAAATCAATTAAAACCATAGGCACATCAGATAATCAATAATGAGATTAAGGGTTTCTCTTTATTTGTTTAAAAATATAAAGACCCTTAAGAAAATTATGATTAACACATAAGTGTGGGGAAGATCATAAAAATACTTAATTAGATTCTTTAACTTAATTAATATTTAATTATAAGCCAATTGCATTAGGTCCTTTAGGAGTATTGCAATTTTATTTTCCCACATGTTCATATCATTTTTGGCTCATGATTAAATGATTAATCAAATTAAATAAGCATAGGGAAGGGTAATTAAATGGCTTGCTTAATGGTTTAACTTAATCAATTCATAAAACCTAATTAATTATCTTTTCTTAAACCAATTAAGATTATTAACATGGGAAAGGGATTAAGACAGCAAGTTATCTCTCCTCTTTAAGTTCAACTCAAATCCAAAAAAAAGAATCAAATTAATAATAAGCTTTGGTTTTCTTTAAATAAATTTATTTAATGTGATTGTCCTTAGGAATTAATATATTTCAATGAACCATGTGTTTATGTTTAGTCATTTCTTTCCAATCACTTTAGATGTTGTGTGTCATGCATTTCCATGCATTCATGTTTTCAAGTTTAAATGAATCAAATAGATCTTATTTATGTAAGCTTGCATGTGTTGGCTTAACTTAATGATATGTGTGGCTATTATCACTAATAAATTCAAATATACTTTTCAAAGCTTATAAATTGCCAATAATATATGGAATAATGATAATTATAAACTCATATAGGACTTGCATGTGCTTATAGCTTAAGTATGTGAAGTGAAGCTCTCTTTCTTGAATTCATGTATAGATTTACCTAGGTTTGAATGGTAATGGGTATATAGTCTGGACATCCCGAGAATACGAGGCTTTAAGTAGCCCCAAAATGGTCATTTGATTACCTCACTTCCTTGGTTAACAAATACATGTATCCATTTAATTTCATTCTTATGCATTTTAGTATTGAAATTTGGGATGGAGCTTTTATTCATGTGCATAAATGATTAAACCAATGAAAAATACAATCTTTGCATGATATTTATTCTTCTAATTTGAGTATATTACATGTATTTAAGATAGAAAGTATATAGTCTAGACATCCGAGAATACGAGGCTTTAAATAGCCCCAAGGAGGTCATTTGATTATCTCACTTCTATGGTTTAAACAATGGCACGAACTTGCTTACATCTTTTATACATATATATGTATATGTGACTAAAGATTGAAAACCCGCTCCTTTTCTACTAAAAATGCATGCATTCATGATTACCTAAGTCACTAAAATATGTAGTATGTGGATGTAAAGCTTCTTTCTTTTATTCATCTATATGAATCTACATATGATCAAATGTTGATAAGTATATAGTCTAGACATCCCTAGAACATGAGGCTTTAAGTAGCCCAAAGGAGGACATTTGATTATCTCACTTCCCTGGTTAACAAAGGCACGTACTTATTTAATTTCATTCTTATGTATTTTTATATTAGAATTTGGATAGAGTTTTAATCCATATATGTAAATAATTTAATTAAGGAAAATATCACCTCTTGTATGACTTTCATCTTTGTAGTTATGTATACTTTAATATGTATTTAAGATAGCAAGTATATAGTTTGGACATCCCAAGAATACGAGGGCTTATGTAGCCCAAAGGAAATCATTTTATTATCTCATTTCTCTGGTTAACAATGGCGTACTTGTTTATATCTTTTATACATATGTATGTATACTTGCTTAATGAATGAAAGTCTTCTTTTTCCACTAAGTATATATGCATCCTTCATCATTTAAGTGTGCTAAAATGTGTTTTATGTATAGATATGCTAAGTGTTAAATCATTTGCATGTTACATGTGATGGAAAGGAATGATTTGATATATATCATGTGATAGTAATTCAATCATATTAATCCTTAGACACCTTGAATAGGGTTACTTAAAGTTAACCCAAACTTAGGATTAATAATAAAATACTTAATAAGCTATTCACTAAAGAGAACTGAGTCATGAAAATGCGCTTTAGAAAATGGCTTAGGGTAGGGATGAAAGAGGGTTAACCTCCTTCTTCACTCCATAACACTTATATATGGAGTGTAAATTAAATGAAACAAAATAAAACATAAATTAAATTTGACAAATCATCTAAACAACTTGAAGTGAAACCATTCCAAATTTAGAAAATCATAACTCTAATGCTTAGTAAGACAAACAACACAAAGTCTTAACACACACATTAGAACTAAGCCACCACTTCTAGTCCTTAGTTAGGATGGTGTATGTGTGATGTATGTTTTGTTTATGATGTAATATTTTAGACTTGATGTTAGGGTGTTATTTCATGGGCTGGATGTTAGGACACTCTTAGCTTAATATTATTTTCTATAGGGGATTATGCTTAAGGGGTTATTTAAAAATAAATATAAATGCTTTGCTTATAGGTTGCTTAAACACCTTAAGCAAGATCTAAGCTATGATAGGTGGGCTTAGTTACCCAAGTGTATGGTGCTAAGTCTAAATTATGAAATATAACTGCATGGGATTGTATGTGTGTTTAGCTAATATCTATTTTATAGGTATAGTTAGATTTACCTTTTCAAAAATATAATTTTGTAAAAGGAATTAGGATTAATTCTATGAGGATTAGGATGAGCAGTGGCTAAAAGGCTTAATCTTGGAGTGCCTTGTGATGCCTTGGAGCAAATCAAATCAAAAGAAAGAAGAAATGAAGAATGAAGAACCCCTATAGTATGTATTCAAATTCTAATTGTAATATTATTTTATAATTCTGGATTGTATAAGGGTAGAGCTTGGCTATCCATCTTTTCTCTTTTTCAGGGTGTACGATGGCACCTAACTGCATGGGCCTCTTATTTTTTCACAATAGTTTATAAAAAAAATAATTGTTGTTGTGTTTAGCTCATCATGATTGCATCTTTTTCATAGTTTCTCTATTATTGATGTTTTAATGTGTGGCCTAGATGTGGTAGGCTCTTAGGATAAAAATTAATTTTTCTACCCAACTAATAACTCATAACTAAATTTTAATAACTCATAACCTCATGTGGTGAAAAATTTCTTTATGGACACCTTCATTCTATGGGTGAAAGGCAAGAATATTAAAATTCATCTTTTCAGAATGCCACGTAGATCCGTAGATGTGCTTATTCAGGTGATTGGGTACGTCATCAAGAAATAGTGCACTATCTCGGGAGATAGAAGTCACTACCCTTTAATGGACCTAATCACCTTAATAAGGACTCCTAAGGATAATGGGTATACATATGTACCAAAGATTCTTCCCCTACTTTACATGGAAAATTAAAGCAGGGTTTATTTTAAACTAGGTTCGTTAAGTTCCCTACAGGGGCAAGCCCCCAAAGTTAATTACATCCTAAGGGATGAGGTCCCTTAGGAAAACTCTCTATTAAGATAAATGATTGTTGTCTTCAAAGATTTCAATAGGAAAGGACTATCAATCGATTAGTTCATTTTTGAAGATCAAATGGGATTGATCAAAGAGAAAAATTATTATCAAAGCCAAAAGAAAGATAAGTAGGAGATGCCCATGATACTAAGAAACCTAGCAAGCATCTCAAACTATCCTATGATTGGGCCTTATATTTTTGAAATTGATTTAGTTTGTTTGAGTTGCATCTTTCATTAGAAATTTAGGACTTATGATTCCATAACACAAGATTATGGAAATGCCTAAGAGGTGAGGAATTGTGCTTATGGCCCACAAAGGAGAGAAGCAATCTCATAATCGAAATCTAGAGAGCTTTGGTGAGGGCCGAAAGCACAACTTAAATCTAAGGTGAAAATGGGTATTTAGTTTGCCTCCACAAGAGAGGACAAACCACCCGACTGCTTGGACTTACAACTGCCTGGGGATGGGTGCCAACTAACTCTTCCTACAGTTTTAAATTCATGTAGGCAAGACATATGCTCTATACAAGATAGTTAGGTTGTTATTTATTTAGAAAAGACACTAAGTCCTTAAACTCACTCACTAAAGAGACTAGATCATGTAAGGACATGCTTCAAATGACCTAAATCTATTGCAATTCAGATTTCATTTTATTTTCATTTTTGGACAATTATTTTGACTCGGGCTGATAAAATTATTGGCTAAAATTAGCGAGAAAGGAGGAGGTGTGTTTCCACCATGGATCTCAAAGGTCAAGCCAAGTTTCTCTAGCAAAGGTGGAAGCCCTCTAATTTAGAGTGAAACAAGATGCATTTGTGCATAATGTTATAAAAGAAATACTCATCCAGCTAAGGGGTTGCTAATTCTATTATCTTGATCTTAAACCTAAGCTTTAGGTGAGGTTATGAGTTCTTTATTTTTAGTTTTGAATTGTTAAGTTTGGTAAAAGATTTAATTTTCCCTGAGAGCCTAATCCACATCCATGTCATACATAAAATAAGGAAGAAACTAGGAAAATGATGTCACTTAATGCACAAGCTAAACAAATCATCAATCAATTTATAAAGCTAATCGTAAAAGAATAAGAGGTCGTTATGGTAGGGTGCCACTGCACAAACCCAAAAATAAATTGGGTAGTCGAGCTCTACCCTTATACAACTTGGATTACAAATGAATTAAATACAATTAAGCAAGGAATTCATTGTTATGGGGGTCTTCAAGCTTCATTTCTTCATTCTTCTTTTCTTCTTTCTTCTTCTTTTTCTTCTTTTTTCTTTGATTCCCTCTTTTGGATGGTTGGAAGATGGATGCTCCAAAGGCTTCACATAGTGCATAAGATAGGGTCTTATGACCAATGCTCATCCTAATCCCCATAACAATCATTCCAAAATCCTAATTGCAAAATTTTACATGAAAAGTAAATCTAGGCAACACCTACAAAACAAAGGTTAGCTAAACAAACCACCAAATCCCAAACATGTATATTATCACCCCATATGGGTGACTAGGTCCCACCTATTAGATTATGCTTAGGGGTATAAGCACCTGCACAATAAAAGCATTTATATTTTTATTTATTACAGCACCCCTTAAGCACAATCCCCTATAGAAAATAATGGTTAGACTATGATCGACCATTGATTCTATGCACATACATCCTAACATCTAGTCTAAAACATATATCACAAAACAAAAGTAAACATCAAATCATGCACCTCCCTAACCTAAAGCTAGAGGTGGTGACTTAGCCTAATGTGTGTGGTTTGGAGGTTTGTGTGGTATGCTTAGCTATTGCTTTAAGTTAGAATTTTCTAAGTGTAAAGCATGTTCAACTTAGAGAAGGGTTTTATTTAAGTGATTTAATTGTTTTGGATTTATTTTATTTCATGTTTTTATTAGGTTCAAGTGAATCCTACAATTAATTACTAAGTTATAAAGAGAGGGAAAGAGAAGAGAACTTCTTATTCCTTCCCTAACCTAAATAATTTTGAAAGTAGATTCACACTTTTGTTTTATTTAGTGAATGTTTTGATTAAGTCTTTCAATTAATCCTAAATTTAGATGGACTCTAAACAAACCCATTCAAAAAGAAAGGCATTTTAAGATTAAGTAAAATGAGCCAAATTCACAAAACATACATCACTTCATTTCTTTCCCAACATGTTTAACATGCATATGAATGAGTCCTAAGAATATCTATACATGCAAATGGGAAAGTTTAACATACTTTATGATGCATGCTAAATAATTCATTTGAGAAAATTTGAAAGTTCATGATGCATAATTTTCCTTAAGTAGAAAAGGGAATTCTTATCCAATTTTCACATGCACACATGAAAGTAAGAAAGGCATAAGTGAGTACATCGCCATTGTTAATCAGAGGTGTAAGGTACAAGATCTACTTAAGGATACT
This sequence comes from Cymbidium sinense, assembly GCA_021442155.1. Classification (NCBI taxonomy): domain Eukaryota; kingdom Viridiplantae; phylum Streptophyta; class Magnoliopsida; order Asparagales; family Orchidaceae; genus Cymbidium; species Cymbidium sinense. The sequence goes on from CM038219.1 coordinate 96,549,716, forward strand.
TAAAGCCTCGTAACCTCAGGGTTGTCTAGACTAATATACCACTTTCCTTAAATACAAACATGTGTACAAAAGAAATGAATGGATAAGAAAGAATGTAAAAATTTTGTATTAACTAATTCATTTTGTTTATGCAATTTATATGTGCAGGCATAGGTACCCTTCTCAAGTGATAGTATAAGAATGAATAGGATATGGAATAAGGCAAGTGTTAGGTTCTTTTCAAATCAACCATACATCTTACCAAATCTTATTCAAAACTATATTAAAAGAAAAGAGAAGAAAAACTTATACTAAGCACATCCTTATATCTTACTCACATGCAAACTTATAATTAAGATATAAGTAACACAGTTTCAATTTTGATAATTGATTCATATATTTTGAAAATAATTTGAATTTAATAGTGATAATAGCCACCCATATTTCTACTTTAGCCAACACATGCAAATTTGACATAAAGTAAACATTTTCATTTTAGATTTGAATTTTGAAAAGTATGAATGTATGAAACCACATGACACACATATTTAGCATGTGGGAAAGAACTAAAATAATGAAAGCATGTAAACACATTCACTTCAATTAAATCCTAAAGATAATCATATGAAATATGAAATCTTAAAGTAAACCAAAGTTCATTTAATATGATTTTCATTTGATTTAGAATTTGATTGAATTTTGGAAATGTGAGTTGAGTTTTTTATTCCTAACCCATTCCCAAATGTGTTTGACATTTTTGTTTAATTTTTAAATGATTAGATTCATTTTATATGTTAATTAGGTTAAGGTATAAATTAAACAAGTTAATTAACCCTTACCTACACCATCTTAGCATAGTTAACCAAATAATTATGAGCCAATGAGATGACATAAAACCTCACAAGAAATTTAAATTTGTAATTCACCTAGGAAGAAAAGGGCCTAATGTAATTTGGCTCATGATTAATGGTTAATTAAGCTAAGGGGTTTAACTAAGTAATTTTAAAACACCCCTCACACATATGAGTTGAGTTTGGATTTCCTTAATTGAACTTAGGCTCTTAAACACCTAAGCATCTACCCAAAGTAGATTAATTCAGTTCTGGAAAGTTTTAGAATTTTTAGAAATTAATTAAGAGGTTAATTAATAAATTAAGCCTTAATTAAGAGAGGATTAAGGAAAGAAAATGGGGTTTAAGGAATAGTTTAGGGGAAATACCCCAAAATTATTCCTAAACCTTCCATTGACTAGATCAAACCTTAATCAACTTCAATAATGGATTAAAACACTAATCAATCCCTTAATTATTCTCAATTACATTAAGAGGGTAGTTAGGAAATGCATTTGCAATTCCCCCAATTACGCCTTCAATAAATCCCAAGAAAATTAGAGGAGGTAGAATCATCCCCAAAAACATACCCAAGAAATTTGGTACTAATCAGAGGATTAATTAAGGAGTAATTAGCAAAATAAGAATTCTAAAAAACCCAAAATTAGAGAAAACTATAATTCAAAATCCATTAAAATTAATTTTAAATATTCTAGATGGAATTATCTTTCAATAAAAATTTACCTCATATTTTTCTAATTTTTAGTTAGATAGATATGAATTTTTAAATCTTAGAAAATTAATTAGGATTAATTAAAACCTTAATTAAATCCCCACCAACACGGGAGGCGTGATCGGCTTTACACGTGCCGCATGGTGAGTCATTTACTTAAACGTCGCATCACGGTAGGTGCCTGGTGGCGAGACACAGTTTGATACCCATCCTTCGATCAAGGATCGAACGACCAGGGATCACCTCATGGTTTTAAAAGGCAAATGAATTTATAAAATGTACATTTAATTTTGGCCGTCCATCCAAAATGTGAAGATGGATGATGGGATCATCCCTGTTCTTCCCTGAGGATTTGGATAAAATTTTGCACACACCATCATACACTAATGGCAATCTTATCCAACAGTTAAATTTTCATGCCATGACACTTTCTTTCACAAAAGACCAACACCCCTTAAGTCTAGTGGTCATAAAATGGCATACCTCACCAGAGGTGACCACTGGCGCCCGATTCCCTTGGAGGAGCTTCATCTGGTTGAGTCGAAGCTATGGTGAAAGAATTAGCTCTTGAGGTTATGTAGATTGCTCTATGGACCAATTCCCCTTGCTTGTGAACTCGATTTTGATCTAGGTGAGCCTCTTCTTGCCTTTGGAGCTTGGGAAAGGTGTTGAGTAGACTCGACTTGATCCTCTGGTGGAGTGTATAAAGAGAATTGAAGTGGTTTTGAGTGAAGAGGAAGTTTGAGTTTCAATTTTCCTCCCTTATTTTCACTATTCAAAAATGAGAATGGGAAAATAGCTAGAGCTCTAGGAGGCTAGGGATCACTCTCTGATGGCTCTTAACACTCTCCCTTACTCAATCAATAATGAGGATATCTGAATTGAATTGAATTAGGGGAGTATATCTCCCCCTATGGTAATCGGATGCTCGAAGCTATGACTATCATTTTGATCCAATTGACCATATAGAAAGGGTTGTTTGAGCTATTTGAAGTTGGGACATGGTCGGTTTGAGCTTAGGAGTGGATTAGTAACCTCCCATGTACTTCAAATTGAGTGGAGAGAGGCTTTCAAATTGGCCAATTTGAGCAATGGGGTCAGTTTTGGCCTAGGGTTCATTTGGGCTAACCCAAACCCATTGGGTTGGATGCACCACCCTCCATAAGGTTCACTTGACCTATTAGGAAGGTATCAAGTTGATATGAAGAGGGCTTGACCAAATTATCTATGAATTTGACCAAAATTTGTTCTTTGTCCTAGGGTAGAATGATTATTTGGCAAATTATTGAATTTAAATATGTTGGGTATGTTGAGAAAATAGGTTTGGCTAAGTTTCATTGGATTTGGAGTTCATTTGATATGGTTTGGCTCATGTTGACCCATTTAGGTCAAAATGGGTCAACTTGGGTCAAATTGACCAATTGGTCAAATTGGTCAAACTAAGGGTTGAGTCAAGTTCATATGACCATTTGAAATATTTTGGTGGCTTTAGTTTGATTCAATTTGGTTTACGCTTGAATTTGGCTCATATGGCTTCATTTAGGTTAAATGGGTCAAGTTGACCAATTTGACCCATTTGACCTATTTGAGCTAGGTCATGGGTAGGTTTAGGTTTGTTTAGTCATATGAAGTAGATTGGTATCTTTGTTTCTAATCAATTTTGGTAAAGTTCAAATTTGGCTCAACATGACCACTTTAGGTCAAGTTGGGTTCAAGGTCAATTACGCTAGGTTAGGTCTAGTTGTCCAATTGAAACTTTGGTCAAGTTCAACAAGTGGTTTGGAATGAACTTAACCTATTGGCTTGAATCAATTTGGCTTAGATCAAGTTTTGACACATTTTGACCCTTTAGGTCAAGTTGGGTCAACTTGGGTCAAGTAGCCAGTTGGGTTAGGTTAGGCTCAAGTGTTGACTTGGTCAAGTTCTAAACATAGTTCATGAATGAACTTAGATCATTGGTTTCAATCAATTTGACCTATGGTGTATTTTGACTATGTTAGGTTTCATTTTGGCTAAGTGTTGACTTGGTCAACCCTTAGGTTTGACTTTGTTTGGCCCAATTTGATTGAGTGATCATCCCATGATGATTGTTGGTCTTGATGAGAGGCACAGGTGAGTTTGATTCAATCCAATTTGGTTAGGATTAGAATTTGGCTCATAAGGGTATTTTAGGTCACTTTGGGTCAAGTGAGCCTAAGTGGGTCAAGTGGCTTGGTCAAAGCTTGATTTGAGTTTGATTGAACTTGTATATGGACTTATAATTGAAATATTAATCCATTTGCAAGTGGTTTGAAGTCAAATGGGTTTTGATTCATTTGACAATTTCATATTCAAAGGAAGAATATGAATGGATTTGGAGTTTGATTTTTGAATTGGATTTTGATTTAGTGATTGAAGTTTGTATTTATATATGGATTCATGATTGTCGGGTTGATTGAATCATGAAGAAAAATCTAGAGTTTGGCTTGATTTGAAGTTGATTTAGCTAAGTTCAAGATCTTGACTTGAAAGGCTTAGGTTGGATTTTGAATGGATTTGAGTTTGATTTTTTGGAATTAGTTTTGATTGTTTAAATTTATATTTCATTTATATATGTGAATATAAATGAGAATATAAATGGGTCATGACAAAATTTCAAGGATTTGAAGTGATTTGATCATAATTTAGGCTAAGTCCTTAAGAGGGAAACTTAAAGGACTTAGGAAATTTTATGAATTGATTTTGAATTTTGGATTTAAATTTAATTGATTTATATTTATATTTCATTTATATATGTGAATATAAATGAGTTATGAGAAAATCCCATGAATTTGAATTGATTTGATCATGATTTAGGTTAAGTCCTTAAAAGAAGATTAAAGGCTTAAGAGAGATTTGGACTTAGGAATTTCATTCATGGGTTTTAATCATAGATTTCAATTATGAATTTCAATCACATGGAGTTGATTTGAGTTTGGAGAAATCAAACATAATTGATTTGGAGTTTGACTTGAAGGAAAGAAGGTGAGGAATGGTTCAAGCTAAGGGTAGGCAAATTTTCCAAACACTCCCAAGGCATGACCTATTCCTATGGCTAACTCTTCTAAGTCTCTAGGGATAGGTTGAGTGTCCACCTAATCACTAGATGTATCTTAAGATTAAGGAACTCTTAAAGTCTAAGAGAAGTCATATGTCTAATATGGAGGGGTTGAAAGCTCATTCTAAAAATGAGGTCAACACCTCATCATAAAGCTTAGGCTCTAAACAAGATAAATAAAAGATTTAGCAACCCTTAGTTGTATGTTGTATGTCTAACATCATGCATATCATCTTGAATCACTCTTGCTAAATGAGGGCCTCCAATTCTTGCACTATAGGGATCATTGACCTGTGAGAGCAACCCCTCATGATGAAGCTTCACCTTCTTTCTCCCTTGATTTGGCCAATAACCAATTTCCTTCATGCATTTAGGCATAAAAATCTCAAATCCTTTGTCTAAATGAATGTGTCAAAATAAAATAAAAATGATAAAGATATGCATTTTTTAGACCAAGTCATGTGCTCATGTCACTCATGCTCTAATCTCTTAGGGAGTGGGTTTGGGGTTTTAGTCTCTTTCAAATCAAATAACAAGCTTAACTATCTTGCAATTTCATAAGACCATATTACATGATTTTGAGTCATAAGAGGTGTTATGGCACCACTTTAGTACCTTTCAGTGGAGTAAACCCTTTGTACCCCGCTGATGTTTTCCTTGGGCTATGAGCATAACTCCTCATTTCTTAGGTATTTCCATAATCTTGTATTAATGGATTATAAGCCCAAGCGATCTAATAAAATTTCAACTCAAACAAAATAAATCTCTTCACTTTCAAACATATAAAGCCTCACTATAGAGTAAATTTGAAATGCTCACTAGGCTTCCTAGTATCATGAGCATTTTCTACTTAATCCCCTTTGGATTCCAAAATAAGTCTTTCCAATTGAGCAATCCCACTTGATTTTCCAAAATAACCAATCCTTTAATAGTCTTAATCTTGAAATCTTTGAGATAATAATTATCTACTTTAATCGAGAGTATTCCTAGAAAATCTCATTTTCTAGGATGTGATTAACTATAAAGGCTTGCCTCCATAGGGAACTTAAGAACCCGACTTAAAATAAACCATACTTTATTTTTTTTCATGTAAAGTAGGGAAAAATCTCTGGTAAACACGAAGACCCATTATGCCTTAGGAATTCTTATTAGGTGATTAGGGTGATGTCTCTATTTTTTGAGATAGTACATCATACCTTAATGTCATACCCGATCACTTCAATAAGTACCCCTTACGATCTGCATGGTGTCCATCCACATCCAAAAATAAACACCACACTCTACAACATAATTGTATATTGTTGCTTCCATACAAGGATGATCTATAATACATGCCTGCATTCCATACAAAATTTGGTTGTTAGTTATATAATTGCATAAAAATCATGTGGTGTTTAAAAAACACTAAATCATATATTGATGTTATTATTTTATATATAACAATAATATTTAAATAAATCCTTCATTTGATTCAAGAAGCTTTGGGGTTAATATTTTATGTATATTCTTATTTATTATTTCTAAAACTTTTATGATGGAAATTAATAATTTATAATTAACTTAACTATAGCATGTAACTTAAATTATTTGATAAATGGCTTAAATCTCACTTCTAATGTAGTTGATATTAATTTTAAATTAATATTAAATTTGTAAAATATATATATAATAATAAATGATCAATCCTAGTTGGTACTAAAAATAAGCAATTATCATTCACATCCTCCAACATTCGCATAAGAGCAACTCTCATTCTAAAAGAGTAAGAAGAACTAATCTTTAACTACTAAAATAATTAGTGTGGACACAACTAGGGACACATCCATGTACACTTATGTACAGACTATTGTGCATGTGTACACTGCATGTGTACAAGTCTGGGGACATTCAATTATTGTGTACAAAGCATTGTAGACATATAGAATGCATATGTATTTTAAATTGAATATATGTACAATGCATGTGTACTTTCTACATATAAGGTTCTATACATAGTCTATTTACATAAGCATTAATTATTGAAAATTTTGCAAGCATAACAGAATTGACATCCATGTACAAAACATATGTATAAGTTATTATACATGTGTAGCATGCATGTGTACAAGCTTGTGTAGATGTACAATTATTGTGTACAAAATATTGATGACATGTATAATGCATATGTACAAGCAAGTGAATACATGTACAATGTACTAAGTATATGGTTTTGTAAACATCTTATGTACATAAGCATTAATGATAGTGCAAGTATAACAAAAAATTTGTATGCATTCACACATTTAATAATAATAGATTTATATATATAAAAATAGCATTTGTATGATGCAAAAAACATATGCATATATATTTAAAACATTAACAACATTTCTTTACTATTATTGATGAAATTTAAACATGTGAATACTATGCATGTAAATATAAAGTTAAAGTACTAACTTTCTTAATTTTGTTATAGAATCAAACTCAATAAAAGGTGTTTACTACTTTATCAATAAATTCAAGTCCAAATCAACTCCAAAAGATCTTAAATCTTTATCACTCAAGTTTACAATCTCCACATTATCTTTAAAGTTCATATCCTTTGCATTATCAAGCTCCATTTTAATCGTTCAAGCTTCCAAACTCGATTACTAGCTTATAGCTCATGTCGGTCATTCAAATCCTAAAATTTTAACTTTTGGACTCCCATGGTTATTGTAGGAATGGGGAAAGGTTTTAATTTTTCTTTTCACAGAGTAGGTTCGGATCGGGACATCAGTATAAATAATAAAAAAATATTTGTCATCACATAATTAGAGTCTGGCATAGCTCTATGTCTTAACTCTGAACATCTAATCCACAACACAAAAAGAACTACTGCCATATTTTTCCCATCATCAATATGGCTCCCAATCACACACCTTTCTCTCCCTTGATTTCTCACTTTTTCCTTTCTTTACTGGCACTCCCCTCATCTCCCCCATAGCAACCAGTCACATGATCCTAACCCTTACACCACGCAAGTCCAACCCATCGAACAACTTGTCTCTCTACTTCCCTGTGCTCTCTATAACCACTCAATGATGACACCCTCCTCTCTGCTCTGTACAACATGCCTAGCCTCCAACCTCAACTCATCCCCTCGCATTCATCATATTAGACCAACAATGAACCCAATCATTGACCTCCCCATCTAATCTCATGCTAACTTGTCGGTGAACCTATATATCTCATCACCACCTTGGTCAAGACTTCTTCTCCTCAATCTAGTGATCTTTCATGTACTCATGCCCAGTAGTTGTTGACCACACCTCCTCTGATATAATGAGAGCTCACTAACACATCAACCCTAAGACCAAACCAACCAAAACTTTGTCACCTTCTTCACCTGCAATCATCAACAACCATTCATGACCTACTTAGATTTTTCACTTTTATCTCTCTCTACCTCCCTCACTCAATTTCTCTCTCTACATCTCTCTCTCTCTCTCTCTCTCTCTCTATATATATATATATATATTCTCTAGATTAGCAACAAAAAGAGAGGTGTAGAATCTAAAAAGAGAGAGAGAAATATATTATTTTGTGAAATTTTATTGTCTACCCATTGTCTCTAAATCATCATGCCACTCACAAAGGTTAAAATTCTAAAATAAATTAAGTACTTGCACACTTTATTCCAACGTGGTAGAAAAACTTGCAAATTAAGTACTCGTGTGTGTTGTTCCAATGCAATGAGAAAATATGTGTTCCTATCGTGATGGTGCTTGAAGTCCTATGTGTGCCTTTTAGCCAGGTATGATAGAAGACATATTGTTCTGGTGTTACAAAACACCACTCTATTGACCTCATTTTTTATAATATTAACATTCTTCTTTATCTTAGTATTTAAGGTTGCTAATCTAAGACTAAAGGAATCCTCACTTAGATACTTTTGACACTTTTTAGTGCATAAGTGAACATCTAACTCAAAACTAAAATAGATAGAATTGATAATCAAATAAAATAAAATTTAAAATTCAAGTCTAACATTAAGTGAAAATAATTCTAGGATTATACCTAGTCCAAATAGGTTAAGTGAATTCAAACACTCATAAATTCAATAAAATTGAACAAAACTCAAATATAATAAATTTGAACCAAAATATAAACTCAATTGACTCATAATTGCATTAATTGGGTTAACCTAAATTAACTCATTTAGGATCCTATTGAACTAAATTAAAATCAAATTAAATTAAATCAAAATCAAATCAGAAACTTAGAATTGTCATCAAGCTTAATTAAACAAAAATTAAATTCAATTGAGGTTCAATTTGACTATCTAAATTATTTGACCTAAGTTAACCCTTGTGACTCCACTAAGCCTAAGTCAAAGCCAATCAAAATCAAGTCAAATTGAACTTCCATAAAAGCTTAAAGTCAACATATTAATTCAATCAAGCTCAAATCTAAATTCAATTGAAGTCTAATTTAGCTAATTAGACCACTTAACCCAAACAAACAAATGTGAGCTCCACTAAGCCTAAATAAATCCAATTAAAATTAAATTGAATTAAACATTCAAAATCACTTTAAACATGTGATTAAATCAAATTTTTTCTTATATGATAAATAACCTCAAGTGAACTAAATTGACCTAATTCGCTTTGGGCAAGAATCCAAAATTAAAACTCAAAATAATTGCAACTAATCACTCTTAATAACTCAGTAAACATAATTGAAGCTCAACCAAAGCCCAAAATGATGAATTGATTTCACTCAACTTGGCCTATTTAGGTTTAATTAATCAACTTGAGTTTCAACCAAGTCAAACCTAATGCAATTGATCCTAAATGCTTCAAATGATCAACTAAGAATGATTAAAACTTAAATCTAATATAATTAGCATAATAAGATTCTCTTGACCTAGCCCAACTCAAGTGAGGCAAGTTAAGCCAACCAAAATCCATAATACTCTCATTAGTGAAATGTCATGTTATGACATTCCAAACCTTAACAAATCTTATTAAGATTTCGGATATCTCAACATATGTGTAATGTGACCAAAGTTAAAAAAGGGGAAAAAAATAAAAGAATGAAAGTGAAGGAAAATACAAAGAATCCAAAACTTCCATTTTCTTCTTACATCTTCCATAGTCCTCCACTTGTTTAACTCAGGAGAACTTTCATTCAAGTAATTGCCTATTCTAACAAGTGGTAAGCCCCATTTTCTTCATGGCCGCCACCCTATACCACCATTAATGGAGGTACGGTTTTCCGACCACAAAGAAAGAAAAACAATAATCGCTAGCCACTTTTGAAGGTTCGCACACATTCATCGTCACCTAAGGATATGAACCAAACTTTTCCCCATCTTTCCTGACCATGAAATCATTTATTTTGACCAAACTCCATTGAATAGCATCTACTCTTAGTATTGGAGGAATCTGCATGGAGGTAAGTGCCAAACTCATCCCAAAGCTTTATCTCAGTGTAAGGAAGAATTTCAAATTGGAAAATCCTTTCAACATCAACTTGAATGAGGTAACCTTCAAATCTCATATTCAATCCCTAAGTGTTGGTCTTTTGTGAAGTGGAATCACATGAATCTATGATTTAACCATAGAGATACATTGCTCTTCTAATTTACAACGTATTTAAACCATAAAACCTAGATTTCCAATTAGAATCACTAGAAACCAAAGCTAAAAAGAGGCAATAATGGTGTATGCTCTTCTCTATTCGTTGGCCTTAAGAAAGATGAGCTCTTGACTATCCATCCTAGTAAGATGGATAGCCACGATTACATCACTAAAAAGAATTGGATTTAAAAACTTCAATGAAAGGGATATAATTTGAACAATTTAATCTTTGATCAAATATTCCATATGAATCTCACATTCCACCCACAATTTAGGCTAGAACCACGTGGGTCAATGGCCTGACGACATGCATTAAATGCCAACCCTGTTAATGTTGATGGGGATAATTAAGAAAATATGGATTTAATGATTTAAAAATTACTATAAATGGAAATAACTTCAAAAAATCATATAAAATACTAATTTAAAAAATATGATTGACCTCTCTATGATTCACTTTCCAAAGAGGAATCTAATGAACTCAAAAGCCACAAATTTTGTTGGGTGTTTTAAGAGCAATTTGAGTTTGATTACAAATTAAATTTCTTTTAAAATATTAATCCAATTGAACTAAAATTTTTAGGGATTAAAACTTAGGGTTAATCACCACCTACCATAAAAATATTAAGTCAAATAGGCAACTAGATTAAGAGTTTTTATTTTTAAAAAAAATTATTTACTAATTTTGAGTTAATAATTAATTAAAATTATAAAAAATACATCAAAACATCTTAACCTTAATTAATAAAACTCTTTGGATCACACAAAACCATAAAATCACTAACCTAGGGCTTAATCCCAATTAGCTAAACTTAAAGATTTATAGAAAATCAACCATTAAGTAAAAATATTAAATTTGAGAGATGAATCAAATGGTTTAAATAGCCTTTAATTTTATCAAGTATTTGGGATTAATTTAGGTTTTATTGAAAAGGATAATTTTTTAATTACTCTAAAAATACAAATCTAATTGAGTTAAAACTTTTATGATAAAAAACTTATGTCAAGATCAACTTATTATGAGAGTTTAAGGTAAATCACAACTCTGAGTTAAAAGTTATGATTTTTTGAAACATATTAGAGCAACATGGAAAACAAAATTAACATAAAATTATGAAAATTATTAAAATACATAAAAATGATTCAAAACATCTTCCCTAATATGAGAGATACAAATTAGAAAATTTAATAATACCCTATAAATTTGATTAAATAATAAAATCACTTAATTTAAGTTTAATAAGGGATTAGATTTTAATTAAATTAAAATTTTAAAAATTCATAGGAAACTAATCTTAGCCAAAAACTATGAATGATCTCTCTCTACATTCAACATCTAGAAGGAATCCAAGAAAATTAAAATTTCTAAACTTTACTATGTATTTTAAGAGTAATTTCACTTTTATTAAAATTAAATTTATTTAATTAATTTTAAAATATATACTTAATTAACATAAATATTTATGGTAGGTTCACCACATTAATGTTCACTTCATAAAATTTTAAAGCACATGGGTCATTGGATTATAAGCTATCAATTTTCAATACTTTCATGATAAGTTAATGAAATAATTGATTTTAAAACTATAAAATTATTAAAATTATATTAATTTATTTAACATATATATGTTATTAGAGAATCATTTAAATAAACTAATTAAACTCACTGATCTTGATTATAACATTAAATTCTTAAATCTAAACCTAAATTAATCTAAATCAACTAATCTCATTAAAGAAAATTTAAAGAAACTTAAATAAATCATAATAAATTAATATTCAACTAAGAATTTCAAATAAATCTTCTTTGGATTTAGTTTAAAAGTGGTATTCTATAAAAATAAAAATTAAAATAGTTAAGGACTAATTAAGGGATTAATAAAACCTAATTAATAAAATTATTCAAAAAAATGTTTTATCATGATAAGAAGTTCAAGAAACATTATTATGGGTGTCATCCACTTTTAATGACTATTCTTGGATAATTCACACTAACTTGTGGTTAATAATTAAAGCTTAAACTTGAATGGAATTTCAAAGTCAATAATCAAACTTTAAACAACAAAAGAATTATGAAAATTAATAAATCATATTTGAAACCATCTAATAAACAAAATAACTTCAAACATAAGTCATTAAACCACTATAACCTATTTAAGAATGATCAATTACATGATTAAATCTAATTAAATTAACCTAATTCTTAATTAACTTTATTTAAGTTATTTATCATATTAAACAAAAAAATTATTAGTTAAATAAATCAATTAATTAAGTTAATCAAATTAAACTTAACTAATTCTTAATTAAACTTTAATTAAGTTAATCATTTAATCAAATTAAACTTAATTAATCATTAGTTAAATATTAATTAAGCTCATCACTTGACTAAGTTAATTATGTCAAACTTAATCATTATTTAAACTTTAATTAAGCTCATCACCAATTGAAATTAATCATATTAACTAATCATTAATTAAACCTTAATCAAGTTAATAATTTTATTATGCTAATCATATTAAGCTTATTAGTCATTAACTAAACTTTAATTAAGCCAATCACTTCATTAAGTTAATTACTTAATTAATTTAATAAATTAATCATTAATTAAACATTAGTTAAGTTAATTTCTTAATAAAGTTGATTAATCAATCATTAATAAGCCTTAGCCATGCTAATCACTTGATTTAGTTAATCATACTAATCTTAATTAATCAATAATCAAACTTTAATTAAATTAATCACTTAATCAAATTAATCATGTTAAACTTAATTAATCATTAACTAAATCTTAATTAAATTAATCATTTAAGTTAACATAACTAACTAAACCTTAATTAAATTTAGTTGTATTAAATGAGTAATGTTTATAAAATCATCCCATTTAGAATTTAGGGGAAGCTTCTTCACACTTTAGTGAGAAGTTTATCTTATTAGTGTTAGGTTGTTAAGAAGTGGATCCCACTTGAAGTGAGGCCCATTATCTTTCTCACTCTTTAGAACCTTAAGTCTAATCTTAACTTAAACCATATTAAAACTTAAAATTCATTTCAAAATCATCTAAACAACTAAACTAGAACCACTCAATGGTAAACCAAATTGAACTCTAAATTCAAATTAAGACTTAAACTATAAAACCTAGTGTGGCCTCACCACACTAGCCTCTTTACACACACTAGAGTACTAAGTCATCGACTCTAAATTTATATTAGGCAAGTATGATATTTATGATGCATTGATTTTCTGATTTTGTGGTATATTATTTTAAACTAGATGTTAGAATTTTTTGCTTATATATTGAATGTTAAGGTGTTGTTTACTACAATAATATTATTTTCTTTAGGAGACTATGCTTAAGAAAAGAGACTTGAACAACAACAACAACAACAACAACAAGCCTTTATCCCACTATGTGGGGTTAGCTACACGAGTCCTTCTTCTCTATTGTGTCCTATTGAGTATCAAATTCTCATTTAATTTTAATAAACTAATAACATTTTTATACATCATAACCAAGTCTCTTTTTAGGTCTACCTCTACCTTTCTTAACATAAGGTGAATTTAATACATCTACTCCTAACTAGGTCATTAGATAGCCAACGCTTTGTGTGACCAATCCATCTAAGGCACCTCTCTCTAATCTTATCTACCACTGGAGCTACTCCAACCTTTTCATGAATATATACATTATGCATTTTATCTCTAAGAGTAAAGCCACTCATCCACCAAAGCATCCTTATCTCTGCAATACTTAACTAATTTTATGTTTCACTTTTATGGACCAACATTTTATACAATAATTCAATGTAGGTCTTACCACCATCTTATAAAATTTTTCCTTAAGTCTAAGCGATACTTTTCTATCACACAATAAGCCAGATGCATTCCTCTACTTCAACAATCTAACTTGAATTCCACTAATAACATCTCCATCTATTTCACCATCATTTTGAACAATAGACTAGAAATATGTGAAACATTCACTCTTTTAACTGACTTGATTACCCAATGTCACAACACCACCACAAGAACTTCTACAAATAAAATTACACTCCATATATTCAATTTTAGATCTATTCAAATGAAAACATTTAAACTCTAAGCTTGACCTCCATAATTCAAGTTTCCCTTCGACTCCATCTCAATTCTTATCAACAAGAAGAATGTCATCAGCAAAAAGCATACACCAAGGTTCATCCTCCTATAAATTCCTAACAAGAACATCCAAAACAAAAATAAAAAAATATGGGCTTAAAACAAATCCTTGATGTAATCCAATTGAAATAGAAAATATTTTTTCAATCCTCCTTATGCTCAGACACAAGTAATTGGTCTAGTACACATATCCTTAATGACTTGAATATAACCAATATTAACTCCTTTCTTTTCTAGAACTCTCCAAAGCACTTCTCTTGGAACTTTATCATATGGTTTCTCTAAAAAACAAATATCATATGTAGATCATCCTTACTTTTTCTATATTCTATCAAATCTCTCAACAAATGTATAGCATCTATGGCAGATCTACCCAACATGAAACCAAACTGATTTCGAGAAACTTTTGTATCACATCGTAACATATGCTCAAGAAAAAAGATTGATATATTAAAATTATTTTTGACATCATGTACTTGCAGATGTTATTTTCTTAAGTTCCTAGGCATAGCCTATTAGAATAGGTTGGTATGGTAACTGGTGCTAAGTCCAAATATTTGAAATATATATTCTTAAGTCCATGTATGTTCCACTAACCTTTATTTTATAGAATTTATTTAGGCATTTATTTTGAACTTTAAAATATAATTTGATGTTAGAATTATGTTAGAATATATGAGGTTTAAGATTAGTATAGTGGACTACATATGTTGATGCTCACTTTAAAGCCTAAGGAGGTCTATGAAGAAGGAAATTAAATAGGGATCCCCATAGATCAAAATTTTAATTTAGGTCAGGCTGTACAAAAGAAAAGCTCAGCTACACATTTTCTCTTTCTTCTGATATAGCAGAACCCATGGCCGCACCAATCTCTCTTTATTAATTTAATTTATTTAGTGTGTTTATTTTGGGAGTGCACTAGAACATCATGCTTTTCATAAGCTTCTTTCTATGATTTTATGATTTTATGTGAAAGCTTAGTTTATATGATAAGCTCTTAAGATAAACTTATTTTTTACCAAACATAATTAATTAACTTAAATATAAAAATAATCAACACATAATCTCACATAATTAAAACCTTAGGGATAAATGATGAAACAACTAGAAACTTCTAAAATTTATGAACCATGATTGTATATTTTTTCTTCATTCCTTGAATTGAACAATTCACTTATTACACACCCCTTTCTGACCCTCGAGGATGACCGCTCTTCTGAAGGAGTTTGCCTTATCTTTTGATTTAACCCATGATTAGTTACTAATTACATCTCATTTTAGACATAATTTGCATATAAAGCCTCAAAATATAAGCAAACACCTAAAATATATAAAAATCTAAAAATAATTATATTAGTTAGAAACATATTACACCATTCATAATCTTAGATTTAGGGATTGAGTATAGGAGTTTAGTCTATTTCTAATTAATAATAGCTTAAACTATCTTACATTTTATAAGATTGAATTCATGGTTAAAAGCAAAGAGGTGTTAGCTAGCAACCCTACCAAGTGAGATACAAGGTCATAAAAGTTTGGATAGACTCACAATCTCAAGTGAAAAAGAATGAACCTATCCAAAATTTCTTCTATTGTTCAAGGTCAAGCTTTCAACATATGCTAGTAGCACCCATAGATATAGAATTTGAAGCTTTTTGTTTCTCTTTTACTATGAGACTAAGTCCTCTAGCATATGCTAGAAGCACCCTTATAAAATAGGAAATAATGCATATAGTCTTGCCTTGCCTCCTCAACTAGCTAAAGTTCATAATACATTTTACATCTCATATTTAAGAAAATATATCTCATATCCATCACATGTTATCAAGTTTGAACCCCTCGAAATACAGTCCAATCTAGCTTTAGAAGAAAAGCCAATTCAAATTCTTAATAGAAAAACAAATACTTAGAAAGCACACCATTCCCATCATTAATGTTTTATGGAGAAACTTAAGATACAGAAGGCAACCTGAGAACTAGAAAATATTATGAAAAGCAAATACTCATCTTTATTTGAATAAAATTTGGGGCCAAATCTTTTATATGCCTAGGAGAATGTAATAGTTAATTTTTTTCTTTCTTGAACATAAAGATTAAAATATAAAACTTCTTTAAAAAGTAAATTATTTAATATTTAAAAATTAAGATACAAACTTGATACTTTTATTAAGTTTTAAATAGTATATATTTAGCATATATTATTAGATTAAAACAATTTAAGATTAATTTATCACTATAATAGGAAATATAAATAAAACATTATGATTAAAAATTTTTTATGAACGAATTTTAATTTCTTTAAATTAATGTAATTCATGAGCAAATTAAAAATTAATTATCTCCATACATGTAAATATTCATAATTCATATATAAATGTGTCTTCATGCTTGTAATTCAAGCCACTATTTCTAAAATGTGCGTCCAAGCATGCAAGTCATTATAATTAATGCAAATATGTGACTTCATACATGTAATCCATGCAAATATTTTAGAATTTTGAATCATGAAAATACTATGCACTTGTTTTTTTCATTGCCACTTTCAATCATCCAAACCAAGTGATTATCATACACATACTCATCTTCATCTATAAATATGAGAGAAAATATGACTCTTTCATGTAAGAAATATTTTGTGAGATAAGTTTAGTGGTGAAGTAGGGAAAGAATAGAAATTAATGTTGTTGGCAGAAAAAAAGAAGAGAAGAAGAATAGCTAAAGAGATGAAGCTTTTAAAACAAGTTCTCATGATCTAACTTTATTGAGGATTTCTTCTACAACCATCAAAATTTAGTAGGTAAAATATTGTTAAGTTTAGTCATTTCAATTTTGATATGTTAGCTTAATTTACATGCTTTCAATTTTTCTATTTATGATGTTCAAATTATTATGCATCATTCCCTTCTCCAAATTAATTTATTTGTGATTTATTCAAATATAAGATTATTAATAAATATTTTAAAATAAAATTAGATCAAAAATATTATTTTAAGATTTTTCTATATGCATATAAAATTTAAGTGAGTATGATAAGTTTCTCATTTCATTAAGTTTCAAAAAAAATCTGAATAATGAAGACTACAATAAAAATAAAAACTATCTTTTATCACTTATTTGTTTAAAAAGTTTATTATTTGCAAGGAATAATCTATAAATTAAAGAAAAATGTATTAAAGTTTATTTAAGAATAAAAGTAATCTATAAATTAAAGTAAATTTTATATAAAGTTTATTTTGAGAATACAAGAAATCTATAAATTAAAAAAACATATTTAAGTTTATTTGAGAGTACAAATAATCTACAAATTAAATATAAAATTATTAAAGTATATTTGAGAGTAGAAGTAATCTATAAAATTAAAGAACTTATTTAAAGTATTATTGAGTAATTAAATAATAATAATAATATTTTATATGTTAAATTTATAACTTAAATTAAGATATTATTTTGAAAAATAATATGAATTATTGCATACCAGATGTATATGTATTTTTATGGGCTAATTTTTTTATATGAGTAGCAACTTTCATATGAGCCGTTACGGCTAATAGAACTATATAAATATATATGTGAGAGTCTTTGACTCTATCTATTTGATATGTGATCATAATAACCAGTAGCTTGTTATCTATCTTGATCAAATTAAGTTTTTATACTTAAACTTAAGATTTGATATAACTTGCTCTATAAACTTAATTACACATGTACAAATAAGAAGTATGAATTAATATACACATATACGCACAATCATAAATTTTAAGTACAAGTAAGCATATATATTTGTTAACCTAACAACATGTAAACCCTTTGAGTTTGTAATTCACTCAAAATCTTTTCTGAATTTTTTTTTTTAGATTTCTCAACATGATGTGATTAAGCAAAAGCAATGGTATATGATAACTTTATCTTCTTTATCACTTTTTATTTATGTTTCATTATATTAGTTACAAAAGTGGTTCTTAGATATAACATTGTAATATCTTTATAATTTTGTGAACTTATAATTAATACTTTATAAATTTTCTATCTATCATTGCAATGTGTTATTAAAAGTCAATATGACCCAAAATTTATGTTAAAAATTCTAAGATGTTTAAATTTTTGAATACAAATTTACATTTATTTATGTGGGTCGTGACAACCTTAATATCAAAGCATATTAAGGTATTTATGGATGATTTATGACATATTGGATTATGTATATATATCACATGTATGAATATCTAAATAACTATACCATGGATATGATTTTTATAATTTATTTTATATGATAAAACTAAAAATGGTTCAATTTAGTTATATTAATGAAATTGGATCCTCTCAAACTAATGGATATTCTATGGGAGAGCTTCACAAGTGTAACCCTCTAGAATATAAAGGAACCACCACTCAATTCTAGCTGAAGATAGTATCCAATGGATGGTGAAGATCTTTGATATGTTAGGATATGATCATGAGAGAAGATCCAAGTTAGTTATATTCATGCTAATAGGAAAGGCTAATCATTGGTGGCATCATAAAAAAGAATAAAATTCACAAAAAAAAAATATTGTGTCATGGGTTGAGTTTGAACAAGCTTTTTATAACAAGTATTTTCCTAAACAATTTAGAGATAAGAAGGGAGCATAATTTAGAATGGCTTACTCAAGAAAATCTATATGTTCAAGAGTACAAGATCGAATTTGAAGATTTGTCATGATTTGATCCTTAAGTGATCCAAAATGAGGTAAATAAAGTAATGAAATTTTAAATGGGATTAAGAGATGGAATTATTGATCATATTCCACTTTGGAACTTAAGAATTATGAAGAATTAGTACAAAAAGCTTTAATTACTAAAGAATTATAATTAGCTAGAAGGGAGTGTCAATCAGAGTAGCACCCTAGTAATAGTGGTCATAACTTCAAAAGAGGTAATAAAAAAGAAATATTTAAATTCTTAACAAATAATCAATTATTAAGCAAATCTAGATCAATGCACTCATTGTGGTGGAAGACATAAGGTGGAGAATTATTATAAGTTGAATCATTGATGTTTTATCTATGGAAACACCACTTACTTAATCTCCAATTGCCCAAAAAATCAATCAAGGGGACACTTAAGGAATACCTCAAAAATATAATGTTCATGTGTTTGCTCTAATAAGTGAGGAAGCTCAAGCTTCAAATGCCATTGTGGTAGGTACAGTATCTGCTTAGGAAATTTTAGTTTGTGCTCCTTTTGATTATGGATTAACTTACTCTTTTATATCAAATATACT
Organism: Cymbidium sinense; assembly: GCA_021442155.1. Classification (NCBI taxonomy): domain Eukaryota; kingdom Viridiplantae; phylum Streptophyta; class Magnoliopsida; order Asparagales; family Orchidaceae; genus Cymbidium; species Cymbidium sinense. Next base: position 96,569,355 of record CM038219.1, read on the forward strand.
TGCTACCAAACATCAACTTAAATATTTACCAAACAAAACTTGACTCATTATCGAAAAAACCATTAAGTCATCACTTTTAAATAGATATACATAATATCCAAATTGTGAGATAGTTATCCAATCACATAGTATGCATGTAGATTTACTCCCTCTGCCAATTAAAAATGTTTTGGGAATGGATTGGTTGTCAACTTGGAATACCAATATTTATTATTTTAAGAACCAAGTATATTTTTATTTTTTAGATCATCAAACATTTTTCTTTCAAGGAAGAATAACTTCTATTATGAATTTTACAATCTTGTCCATTTAAGAAATGCATATAGTAAGAGAACTTTTTGAAGTATTTCCCAAAAACTTACCTAACTTGCCACCCAAAAAAATATATATTTTACTATCGATTTGACACCAGAAACTTCACCAATTTTAAAGAACCTTATCGGATGTCAACTTTAAAACTCCATGAATTATTAAAGATACAACTTCAAAAATTATTGGATTTGGGATTTATTAGACACATAATAGGACACAATGGAGATGAAGGATTCATGTAGTTGACCCCACTTAGTGGGATAAAGGCTTTGTTGTTATTGTTGGGATTTATTAGACCAAGTATTTTGCTTGGGGTGCCCATATACTATTTGTGAAGAAAAAGATGGATTTTTCAATTGTGTATAGATTATCATACTTTGAATCAAGTAACCATAAAAAATAAGTACTCATTGCCAAGGATTGATTATTTATTTGATCAATTACAAGGTGAAAACATATTTTCAAAATAGATTTTCATTCCAGTTATCATCAGTTATGAATTAAAGATGAGGATAACTCTAATAAAGCATTCAAAATAAAATATGGTAATTTATAAATTTGTTGTTATGTCATTGGATTAACTAATGCACGAGCAATATTGATGGATATCATGAATAGGGTCTTTATCAATTTTTGGATCAATTTTATTGATGGTATCTTGATTTATTCATCTAGTTTGAAAGCTCATGAACAACATCTTAGAATTATTCTTCAAACACATAAAGATCATTAGTTACATGAAAAATTTTAGAAGTGTGAATTTCAGCTTGAGAAAGTGGCTTTTTTTGGTCTATAGTAAGTAAAGATGGAATATCAATAGATCCTCAAATGATTGAAGCTATAGTGAACTAGCCAACCCCCACCAATATTACTAAAATAAGAAGTTTTATCGATTTAGCTAGATATTATCGAATATTTGTTGAAGGATGTTTCTCGTTTAGCTTTGCCTTTAACAAATTTGATAAAAAAGGCAACAAAATTTTTTTGAAGTCCAAAATGTGAAGAAAGTTTTAATAAACTTGAGCAAAGGCTAATATATGCACCAATTTTATCTCTCCATGAAGAAACAAAGAATTTTGTAATATATAGTGATGCTTCAATAAATAATTAGGTTGTGTACTTATGCAACAAGGTAATGTCATTGCCTATGCATCAAGACATCTTAAGAAACATGAAAAAAAAATATCCTACACATGACCTAGAGTTAGCTATTATGGTTTTTGCATTAAATATTTGGCACTATTTATATGGAGTAAAGTGTGATATTTTCATGGATCCTAAAAGTTTAAAATATATGTTTACTTAAAAAGAACTAAACTTACACCAATGAATATGGATATTTTCATGGATCCTAAATGTTTAAAATATATGTTTACTTAAGAAGATGGCTAGAGCATATGAAAGACTATGACATAAATATGCAATATCATCCTGGAAAAGCAAATGTTGTGGTTGATGCCCTTAGTAAAATGTCATCTTTATGTTCACTTGCTATACATGAAGTTCTTCTCAAGGATATGGATAAATTGAGACATGAAATTATATCAAGATGCAATCATTTAATCGTAGAATCCACAATACCTAAAAGAATCAAAGAAGCTCAGATAAAGGACTCTACATTATAGAAAGTTATTGAAGAAGGAAAGTTAAAAGAATTTAAGGTTAATAATAATGGAATAGTAAAATTTAAAGACAGATGGTGCATCCCTGATGATGATGAAATTGAGAAAGAACTTTTAGAGATAGCTCATATAGTAGGATACAATATTCACCAAGAAGGAACAATGATATATCAAGACTTAAAAATAAAATTTTGGTGATCAGGAATGAAGAAAGATATAACTAAGTTTATGGACATGCTAAAGAGTCAAGAAAAAGAACCAAAGACCTAGATGATATCTTCAACCACTACAAATACAAAAATGAAAGTAGGATCATATAATTATGAATTTTGTTTCTAGTTTACCTAAAAGTGTAGATATTTTGATGCAATTTAAGTACTAATAGATAGATTAACTAAAATCACACCTTTCTTCTAATTAAAATGGCATATTCTTTTGATAAGCTAGCACAATTTTACCTAAATGAAATTATAAAATTGAATAGAGTACCTATATTTATCATTTTAGACAGAGATCACACGTCAGTTCAATATTTTGGACTAAACTACAAGATGCATTAGGAACTAAGCTTTATTTTAGTACTATTTTTCAACCTCACACAAATGGACAATCTTAACATATTATTCAAATTCTGAAGATATGTTAAGAGTCTGTGTGTTAGACTTTGGTGGAAGTTGGGATAATTATTTATCTCTTTCTAAATTTACCTACAATAATAGTCACAACTCAATTTTAGGATTGCCACCCTATGAAGCTTTATATGGAAGAAAATGTTTATCAACTATTTGCTGGGAAGATATTAAAGAAAGAAAAAATTTTGGTCTTAAAATTATTACTATCACAATAAAAAAGATTAAATAAATTTGATTTTTTTTTTTTATCAAAGTCAACAAAAAAATTATGCAGATCCTAAGAGAAGATATGTTCAATTTAATAAAGGAGAATCGTGTGCTCTTGAAAGGCTCTCCAGTAACAGGTATACAAGATTTGGAGTAAGAGGAAAGTTAAAACCATGGTATATTGGACCCTTGAAATTATAAAGAAAAAAGGGAATAATGCATATAGTCTTGCCTTGCCTCCTCAACTAGCTAAAGTTCATACTACATTTCACATCTCATCTTTAAGAAACCCATCACATTTTATCAAGTTTGAACCCCCTCGCTATACAACTAGATCTAACCTTAGAAGAAAAGACAATTTAAATTATAGATAGAAAAGAACAAGTACTTCAAAAGTGCACCATTCCCATCATTAAAGTTTTATGGAGAAAATCTAAGGCAAAAGAGGCAACCTGGGAACCAAAAATATTATGAGCAGCAAATACCCATCATTAGTTGAATAAAATTTTGGGGACCAATTTTTTATATGGTAAGGAGAATGTAATATTTAATTTGTTTTTCTTTCTTTAATATATAAATTCAAATACAATTTTAAAAAAAACAAAGTGAATTTATTAATATTTAATTAAGATACAAACTTGATATTTTTATTAAGTTTTAAAGAGTAAACATTTAACATATATTATTAGATTAAAAAATTTTAAGATTAAGTTATAACTATAATAAGAAATATAAATCAAGATTTTAAAATTTATTTATGAACAAATTTTAATTTTCTTAAATTAATATATTTTGTGAGTAAATTAAAATTAATTTATTGTTATTTTGACATATAAAATGTCATAAATCTTTAATATCTTCAAAATACACAAATTCTCTCCAAAAAAATATGTCTCCATGCATGTAAATTTTTAAAATTCATGCAAATATTCCAAAATATGTAAACTTTTTTCAATATATATGTCACCATACATGTGAGCCTTCATAACCCATGCAATACTTCTAAAAAAAAGTATCTCCATACATGTAAATCTCCATAAATCATAAAAACAATGTGTCTTCATGCATGTAATTCATGCCACTATTTCTAAAATATAACTCCAAGCATGCAAGTCTCCATAATTTATGCAAATATGTGCCTTCATGCATGTAATCCATGCAAATATTTCAAAAAATTTAATCATGAAAAGATTATACACTTGTTCATTTTCATTGCCACTCTCCCATCATCCAAACCAAGTGTTTATCATGCATATACTAATCGTCAATGATAAATAAGAGAGAAAATATGGAAGTTTCATGCAAGAAATATTTTGTGAAAAGTTTAGTGGTGAAGTAAGGAGAGAAGAGAAATTAATCTTGTTGGAAGGAAAAGAAGAGAAGAAGAATAGCTAAAGAGAGGACGTTTTTAAAAGAAGTTCATATAATCTTATTTTCTTGATGATTTCTTCTGCAATCATCAAATTTGGTAGGTAAAATATTCTTAAGTGTATTCCCTTGAATTTTCACATGTTAACTTAATTTATATTCTTTTAATTTATTTATTTTACTTATGATGTTCATCTCATTATGGATAATTCTCTTATTCAAATTAATTTATTTGTAATTTTTTCTGAAATAAAATTATTAACAAATATTTTAAACATAAGATTAGATCAAAAGTATTATCTTAAGATTTTTTTTATATGCATAAAAAATTTTTAAATGAGTAAGATAAATTTCACATTTCATTAAATTTCAAAAAAAATAAAAATAAAGAAGACTATATTTAAAATAAAAACTATCTTTTATCAATTATTTGTTTAAAAAATTTATTATTTTCAAGAAAGAAGAACTTATTTAAAGTATTATATTTTGGTGTACAAATAAGTTATAAATTAAAGAAAACATTATTAAAGTTTAATTTTGAGACAAGAAGTAATCTATAAAATTTAAAAACTTATTTAAAGTATTATTAATTACATAAATAATAATAATAATAATAATAATAATAATTTTATATCTCAACTTTATAACTTAAGTAAAGATATTATTTTAAAATGTATATATATTTTTATGAGCTAGTTAATGTATATGAGTAGCTACTTCCATATGTGTCGTTACGGCCAAGCACAGTATATAAATATATGTGTGAGAGTCTTTGACTCTATCTATTAAAAATGTGGTCCTAATAACTCTGTAGCTTGTTATTTGTTTTGATCAAATTAAGTTTTAATACTTTAACATAAGTTTTGATATGATTTTCCCTATAAGTTGAAATACATATACAATTTGTGTGAATAATTCTAGACTTCTAAATTTTTGAATAGAAATTTACATTTTTTTTTTTGTGGATTGAAACATTATGAGTCATTATTAAGTGATTGAATTCATTGTAGAGAGATATTTCCATCAATTAGGATGATATATTATTCTTTAACTATAGATTTAATCATCTAAGTAAGAAACCCCCAAAGATCTACATGGTGTTGAAATAAAAAACTCTATACACCCATGCATGTCTTTCCAATAGATGGGACCCATCATACCTTGTGCATCCCTCTATGCAAGCATGACGCTAGAATGATACCAAAATTATGTCTGAATATGACCAATAATGAAATCAAACTGTACAATAGAAAAATACTTTTGGGACTAAAATTAAGAGCTAAATTGATGTTGAATCAAATTTAAAATATAAAATTGTGAAATAAGAATGACTTGTAAAGTTTAATTTGAACGAACTTATAGTGAACAAGTTCACTAACAAACATAATTGATGTGCTTTAATGAACATTTAGACTATACTATATTGGCATTGAAATAGTCAAAAGAACTCTTGCCAAATGTAAGCAAGTCCAACATTCATACCAAATTTGTAAGGGTTATAATGGCTTGGAGAGCTAACTTCCAAATAAAGTTTAAAGATGAAATTATTTTAGGTTTAATAGCTTGTTCATAAGCAAAAACATTATTAGATAACTTGTAAATGAGCATAAATGTGATCTTTTATAAAACACTTAGATTGTGCATTTGAATGCAAACTAAACCATAAAGGATTTTACAGCTTTCTTACAAGCACATATGTGATTTGACAACTCGCCAATAAACATAAACTATACTTTCCAATGATCACATGGCTTGCATTACATGTATCATTGATGGGTTGAAAGGTTTCAAAAGAGTCATAAATAAAATTTACAATGAATCCTTGCATTTATTCTAAAGCAACCACCCCTTTAACTCAAATATTTTGAAATACATGAAAAAACTTAAATGAAATAATTTAATTACACACATTTAGAAATGATCTTATATCTTATTCAATGCTTCAAAAGTTAAGCAAGCTTTCAAATAAATGAGTAAAAATGCTTGCAAACACTTCAACACAACTCCACGTTTAAAACTTAGATATATCAAAAACTAGTAGCAACCATATAAAATCATCACTCTCAAATGTGTGCAAGCAAAATTAAGGAATTAGAGTGGCAGAAAACTTAGAAATCTTGTAGCAACCATGCAATTAAGCTCATCATATTAAAACATATATGAATAATCCAAAAAAGAGTAAACATGTACATGTCTTAAGAAAAATATTAAGTTCAAACTCATCACATCATAATATGTGCAAAAGATCTAAAGACTGCAAATAAACTAAGTTTTACACATATTATGATGTAACTTAGTGCTCAGAATTAATCTTCATATCAAAGTGTGTGTAAACAATTACAAGGATTTAATCTTACATAAATTACAAAGCAATACCATGTTTAAAGATGTTATAATGGGATGTGTATGAATAGCTTAAAGAAGTGACACTTGCATGCATCTCAAGATAATCATGCATTTAAACTTATCATACTGAAATACATGCAAACGACTCAAGGAATTAAGCTACACACCTATTTCAAAATAATAACATATTCAACTTGTTGCATTGAAATTTATGTAGGCCATCAAAATTTTTAATAAAATGAATAACATGCATCATGATGTAATTATACATTCAAATTTATAGTACTAAGATGTTTGCAAACACTCTGAAGAAATAAGTTGTGCACACATTACAAGACAAAATCATCATATGAGCTCAATCCTCAAAAAGCATGTAAGCATTCTTCAAACACATGTGTTAACCTCTCAAACCTAGTGTATGAAGATGTTGTGTAGGTTAAAATATAAGAATAAACTTAAATTGCCTCCACTCTAAAAAAAACATACAAACATTTACAAATTAATAAGTGCTTCAAAATTATGCCTATCTCTTATAAATTTAACCCTTAATGACTTGTCAAGTGTACTCTTCTAAGCAAGCCACTTCTCTTTCTAGTGAAGTTGTAAGTCTCACTTAACTAGTCCAATTCTCCTCCTAATAAGGACAAGGGTTCACAAGATTAGTTAGAAATTAAGCATTACTTGCTCAAAGAGAAATTATATTTTTCAAATTTGGATATAGGCATGAAATTTTATATCCAAAACTACAAAACTCTCTGTCTTAAGATTAAAAACATGATTACATGTTTTAGCTATAACATGATCATATGATAATAGGCTAGTAGTGTTGACAAGTTATATAATCCAATAATGACTATGTTGATTGAAGATTTCAACTAGAGAGATTATTATGATAAAACATTTCAAAATTTTTAATGTTAAATCATTCCAAATTTAAGCTTTCAAAATACAAATCATAGACATAATCCATTATCATTAAATAATAGAGTTGATAAGGTCTATCCTAATGATGGTTGTGTTGAATGGAGATTTCAACTAAAGGAGATATTACCATCAAAATGTGTTTAAAATTTTAAATCAAATTAATCTAAATCAAATATTAATGAAAATATAAAATCTGATAAGTTACCAAGTTTAAATATTAAAATAAAATTCATCGCGTAATAACTTAAGGATAAATCCATCCACCAATTCATAATTATTTTTCAAAGATGACAAATTAAGAAAATCCTAGCTCATAAAGGAGCTAATATCAAGTCAAGTGTATCACTATTTTTACTCTCAAATGATCTCTTATCAATATAGATATGACTCGTGTCCTCAAAGGAGCTAAACTGCTTATTTTTTGGAAGGAAAAATGGATTGATCCATTTTTGAAGACAATTTAGAGTTTTATCTAGGTGATGTTGAGGCTTGGTGGTTGATAAAATAAAATAAGTGATTTAGTAAATTCTATAGCCTACCTAGTCTTTAATGAGTGATTAGCATATCTTTTTTTGTAAAAAAATAAAATTGTTAATTAGTTTACTTTACTCTATCTATTAAGTTTTTTTTTTAATATTTTAAAACCATAAAATTTTAGTCAAAATCAAGTAGACAAGGTCAACTTGAGGTTTTGTGTAATATTACTTAATCATCTTGTAGTACTCAATTAATGGGCTTAAACTCATTAAAATTAAGTAAGAATTTTATATCATAGTTAGAAATCCTCAAGTAAATTTTCTAGAGTTTTAGCCTCATTCTTATGCCTAAATTCATTTCTTAAAAGTGAATCTCCAAGTTTGTTGATGTTAGATAGAGAAGATTTTATCTAACTACTATGCTAGAAAATATCAAAAAAAAAAATACAAAAAAATTATTCCAAATTTTATAAAAATTTATAAAACACTCCAAGAAATTTTAAATTAACATTCTCCTGAGTTTTAAGTCTTAAAGATTAAAGTGTTATTACTCTAAAATTCTGAAGTCAAGTTTGTATTTCTTTAGACTTTGAGTTACTTTATATTGACCAACCTTATTAGTGGCCCTAATACTCCAAAGTGTAGATCTTATGGCTAACCCTCTTAAGAATATTACTAGATCTTAATTAGCCTTCATCAAGAGGGACAATTGTATGCCACACTACTCAGACTCATTGCCATTAATTTATTACTATAAATAGCATTTATGGACCTATATAAAACCATTCCCATGAACCTTAAGCTTGAGATCCAAATCAATAAAAGCAAGATAATACTTAACTTCTTTTATTCTAAGATGTTACCTTTGACTTAGCTAACCTTGGATATCCTTTTCATGATGATGATAAGGAATCTCTTGACAATGGTGATGAGCCATCTTACAATAGTTTGACTAACATAAGCTCACAATAAAGTTTGTTAAAATTTTATTTACCAAAAATCAAATTTAGTTAGATTACATATAATTTAAAGGCAAAATTGATTTTGATAATAAAAAAATATTTTCGCCAAAATGTATAGTTTATGTAAACCTAAGAAATGTTTTAAGCAAAATGGGAACTACAAAATGGTTTAATAAAAAGACTATAGAAAACACTTTAATTAATCTTCAGAAAATAGATTAAAAAATTTTGTTTAATCAACATAAAATAAAAAATATCTTTAAAACAAGTTTGGCATTAACACAAATGACTTTGAAAATAACAAATAAATAAATAAACAATCATAAGAGGGAATTAATAAGCTTATAAATGATTTTGTTAAAAACTTCATATTGATTTTCAAAAAAAAAAACCAACCAAAAGGAACAAACTTGAATTAAAGTGGTAAACTAATACATAAAAATTTGAAAAAAAAAATAGAAAATACTTGAAATTCGCTTGAACTGTTTTAGATTATTGATTTTTGTCTCCAGAAAATGGCATTGAGAGATGATATAGTCAAGTGGGAAAAGTTCAGGAGAGAGTGGATTTAGAGTTGAGAATAAACTTATTAAAAATCAGCATTAGAAATTTGATTTTTTAAGTTTTTTAGAATAGATGGTTGCATATTACGTAATATGGTTATGTTTCACTTATTTTAAGGAAAAGAAAAAAGAAATAGAAAATAGAAGAAAAACGGTACCAAACTAGATTTTTCAAAAATGATCAAATTCATGCTTAGATAATAATGAAAAGTCTTGGAATGCAAATATAACCGTTGAAGCGGTTTCTTTTTCTATTAGCCCATAGTAATTTTGGATAATGCCATCAGTATGTGCCTTCTTGCTGCATTTTTTTCCGGTACTATATCAGTTCGACAGTTCAAGATAGCAGATAGATTTTATGAAATATAAAATAATGGTTTCTGTTGGTCCGAAGGCGATATTTAAAGAATGTTGTAATTTTTGGGTTGCTGCGAATGAAAACAGTAAATGAGTAGTATTTTTATGTTGAAACTACAATAATATGAACCAAGATATGACTTCGAATTGAAACTACATTCTGGATTTAACGAAACTAAAATCATGGCTTGAAATAAAGTATATAAGAAGGAATGATTTATAGATCAAAGAATCAAATCAAAGTTCAAATAACCTTTGGTTAAGCGAAGAAAATTCAGAACAAAATCAGACTTTTGCAAAAAAAATTGCACACAAAATTCATACAATTTTAATAAATAAAATTATTTTTTGGCAATTTTATGTTGCTTAATTTGACTTTTAGCATACATGGTTGTTTTTGGAACTTATTGTCAAACGTTCGAGATATTCCCTACGCAGCTCATATACATAATCTACCTTAAATAACTTTAAAGCATGAATTTAATACTTTGTTGCGCTTGTTTAATCCAACTAGAGGATTTCATAATCATTTTAGTCATAAAGTTGGTTAGCACATTATGCAACTTATGAGATGTGTTGAATCGGACAACCATATTTTCAATCCACCTAAAACAGTTAGTTAACACATTTGAACATTTACATACATCTATGTTACTGATAGAGAGATCTTAAGGCTCATGGAGCTAACAATTTCCCTTTTAAGGACTAAATTGACCTAGTATCACAATTTGACTTCATATTCATTTTTAACATATTAATTTGCTTCCCATTGCTAATGCAAGCAATGAATTAAGTAAAGATATTTAGAGATATGATATGAACACCATATATATTGTTGCTCCTTATTTACATAAAAAAATGAAATAAAAAATAAATGAATTTTTGGCTATAGCGCGGAGGCATTACGTTCATAGTGTCGAGGCATTGCCCTTGTCTTCTAGAAGAAACAACTATCTGATCCAACTGTCAAATTATGGTACAAATGGCAGCGTTTGACCGCTTAAGCCTAGTCCAAATATCAATTTATTCAGACTACGACGCTAGTGATCTTGCCAACCGACTAGCCATTGAGAAGGAATAGTTATTAATTCACTCCTAGAAATAGGAGTGAGCATTCCACTCAAAGGACTTTTCTCCCTTTTTTTAACTCTACTCTACTCTCTGAATGGTACTCACACTTCACTCTGATTTTCTCACTTCAGGTAAAGACTCTGTGCTTTTTCTTACTAGTTTGACAAAAAATCCATCATTGATCTTAGATCCAGTGTGGAAAACTTCAAGATTTGAAATCTTCTACCATTGAATTTTATTCTAGTGAGAGATGAAAACCCCCTCTCCTCTACTGGTCTAAGATTTGGAATAAGGGAGAAGAGTGTTTGCACTATATGATTTTGAAACCTAGCACTGCTAAAGTGAAATGTTGTCGAAATATTTAAAAAAATTTTAAAAATTCACATTTAAATTCAAAATTTGGCCTATAGCATCAAGGCGTTGGATATCGAAGCCACACTCTTAGGTAGCCATATTACGAAAGTGGCACCGCAGCGCCCAAGAATTAGTGCCACAGTGCTCTAACAAAATTCCATAGCACCACGGCGCCAGAGCATCAGTGCCTCAGCACCATACCCACGTGTCACTTGAAATATGACTTATAATATTTAGATTAAAAAAAATGAGATAAACCATAGTGTCATGACGCTGAGGGGATAACATTGTGTCACCTTGCTACATGTGAAAAAGGATTAAGAAAATTTTCCGCTAGGGAGAAAATATTATCTCACAGCATCGCGGCGCCGTAGCACAATGTCATGGCTCCCTCCCCTCAGGTCATGTAGTTTATATTTAGCACCGAGCGGCATACCAAGATCGCCGTAGTAACTGATTTAATTTTTTTTTTTATATAAGTTTATATATCTTGGAGCATCATTAGAAACAATATATATATAAGCATACAACACAAAATAATAAAAAAAAGGAATTTTATTTCTTCAAAAGAAAATTACAAATGGAAAATCACAAATTATAAATAAAAGAAAATAAGGAAAAATAAATAAAAACGGGGAAAGCTAGTTGTACTCGTCGCCACCCTCCTCTTCCTCTTCTTTCTCCTCCTCTGTGTCTGATACCGACGTGGTAATCACACAAGGTTGATATTGAGACACCATAGGGAAAGTGACCTAGCTCGGATCTACAAGATTGCAATTCAAAATCATATTGACCGGTGCAATGTTGAACTGGGCCATGTGGAGAATTGCATCTGTTGTTGATCTATATGATGATCAAATTTGCATTTCAGTATCTCCTTACATATGACTACTCTTATCTACCTTCTTTCATAAGTCTGACACTTGGCTGATTTCTTGAACTTGCTCAGCCAAGGACTTGAGAGTTTGGGATCTAGATCGAGGAGGATGTGAACTTCTCCCACTTCAAATCTATTCCCAAACCCCTCAATCACCTTCTTCATTAGAAGAGCCTTCTGAAAGAGTACCTCCGCCTATCACACACACCGCTACATATAAATCATGAATAAGAGAAGGGTGGATGTACCCGACAATAGTGCTCCCCTTCAGCATATTATAAATTGAATTAAAAATAACCTTCAACATATTATAATTTGAATTAAAAATAACCTTCTTGATATCGATCAAGAATCCCTTTTGATTAGTAAATTTTAAATTATCCTTGTCCTCGGTAACCTCATTAATGTTACCAAGGCAGAAGTTGGTAGAACTGAAATAGTGTCAAGCCTAAAAGGCAGTTGTCATTCTGATAGCATGAAAGTTGATAATCCTTTCCTCCCACCGTTTCCATTGCACACTTTCATTTCCACTATAAAAAAAAGAATAATCTCATCCAAATTGGGATGATCATTGTAGTAGGAGAAATATTGATCATACTCAATATTGGGAGGATCATAATATGCATTTATAGCACTAGTGCCATAACTTACTTGCTTTTCCAGGATGCATGTCTTATTGTTATAGCCATCCTGTACATTTGCGAAGAATTCGTGCACCACCAGGACGATGCACGAATTATTGTCATAAGCCAGTTTGAGCCTCCTTCTCTCCATAATTATCTCATCTACACTACCACTGGGATTTTGGAACCCCTCTAGAATCAAGTGTTTATGGAGGAGAGCATGCTAGCACCACTCCTCAGCATCGACACTAACAAAACAATTGTAATCACTGGATGCCCTCTTCTTGCCCACAACTCCTCTAAGAGGCATGATTAAAAGTGGAAATTAGTAAGCAAAAATAGCTAGAGGGAAAGGAAATTATTAAAAGGAAGGGATAACTGAATGGAAATCCATAAGAGTCTGGGTCTCTATTTATAAATCAAGACCCAACGTCGTGGTGCCCAGACCTGGTGCCAAGGCGCTACCCTCTCGGGTTGTAAAACACAACCCCAACATCTGGTTGCCCACATCCAACACCTAGGCATTGGTCAGCTCATCCCATCAGTTACTGTGAGGTCAAAAAGATAATATTAATTATAATAAATTTTCATAACCGATACACACAAAAAAAGCACCTCAAGACTCTGACCTAGCGCCACAGTGCTCATTAAAATGAGGATATTGTTTTAAAACCCACTGCATGTCTCTCAGGAATCTTGATCGGCACCGTAGCACTACAAAGCGGTTTTGCAATGTTGTTCAAATGGTCAAATGACTAATAATAATGGCGCTACATACACAGTGTCAAGGTGCTAAGCCTCTAGCTCATTTGGCCTATGTTATGAAACATAAGCACTAGGCTCTACTATCATGGAGCCATGTCGCTAAATCCAATGCCAAGGTGTTAGGTTTTAAAATGAGAATTTTATATATTTTTAATAAAATTCAAATTTTTATTTGCTACATAAACACCAATATGTCTACCTAATATGTGAACAACCCTAATTTAGCATTCCAAAGAGATATAAGCCATGTCTCTTATTTATTTATCATGTGAACATCTATCCATTCGTCATGCGAACACCTCATAATTCATTCACCACATGAATAAATCCATATTTGTATGCCATGCAAATACTCTAATTTTGGCATTCCAAAGGATGTAAGCCTAGCCTCTATTCATTCACCATGTGAGCATCTACTCCATCTATTCATTCACCATGCGGCACCCTATAATTCATTTTCCACACGAACAAATTTATATTTGTCTACCATGTTGACAACTTTAATTTTTGGCATTCCATAGGGATGTAAGCCCAGCCTTATATTTGTTCATAATGTGAACATCTACCCATTTGTCATGCGAACACCTTACAATCTGATTCACCACGTGAATACTTTTGCACCACTTACAGAAAAATTCTAAGTCTACTCGAGATACCTAAAATGAGGCAAACCATGGATGCTAATCATATTCTTTGGACATTACAGCTATGTCCCTCTGATGTTGGTAGGCTAGAATAACATAATTGGGATGACAAAACCATGAAATCTTGATCGGGATTACACTCTTATTTCCTACAAGATAGTCATCTATGCCACACACACACATCTACGACATCAATTACATATCAAATAGATATGTTTGTTTCCAATCTTAATCGAGAGTTCTCTCTTACTGTAGTAAGAGGGGTAATTAACTATGGAGGCTTGCATTCATAAGAAATAGAACTCAAATCAAAATAAACCCTAACCAAAATGTTAGGACAAATCTAGTTGAATATATATATATCAATTTGTCTCACAAAAAAATTACTCCTAGCCCATCCCATAAAGATCGCAGAGCACATCCTTAAAGGTATTTTTCCGAACGATCACTCCTAAATATATCCATATTGTTGTATCATAATCTCTTTATGAGTGACACTAGACCTCTAGTGAAATTTACCATGTAAGATAGAGAGGAAGTGTAGAAAGTGGATATTGTTAGATACTTGGGGGAGTTGAAGAGAAAAATCTATAAAGTCTATTTTATTGCTCTCAAAGTATAAATTTTTTGAGAGAATGACTATGATCAACAAGAGAACCTATAATATAGGTATGATGGAGAAAAGTATAATCTCTTAAAACCCCTAAATGTGCCTCAACCTCTTTATGTATATACATGAAGATCTATAGAAAGGTTTCACCATAATAAAGTAATAACAAAGTAAAAGTATATACTCCATGGACTATTTTAATGTAAATCATGTACAATATCCTATCAATGAATGTCTTTTACTAACATGGACTTTCATGTAAGATGGCTCGTTAGATCCTGAATGAGGCAAGAGCATTGAAACAATTCTTATCAAGTTGCACTTGGGGTGAATAACTAGTGAATTGTTTGGTCGTATACCTTAAATCGAGTATGCAGGGTGAGTTTAACTAGTGAGATGCGGTGAACTCTCCTATGTGAGGTTGTAAGTTTCTTTGATGAAACTACACTTAGTCTAACTTGGCTTTTGGATTTTACTAACATGGTCTGTCATGTAAGATGACTCATTAGATCATGAATGAGGGGCTAGCAAGAGCATTGCAACAATCCTTATCAAGTTGTACTTGGGGTGAATAACTAGCGAATTGGTCGGTTAGGGACTTATAATCTAGTATGTATGGTTGTTGACCTCATTTTGGATGAGGATAATATTATCCATAATCTTAGTAATTAGGAGCTTTAATCTTTGATTAGAAGCTTCTTAATTGTACTCTTAAGACACTACGCCTAGTGACTAGGTGAACAAATCAAAATTAATAATAAATTAAATTAAATATAAATCTAATATATATATTTAAAACCAAAATCAAAATGAAAATCAAAACTAAACTTAGAACTAAATTAAACTCAAATTGATTGAATCGAAATTTCAAGATGATTAATTGAACAATTTAACTCACATTGGCCAAAATGTCTCAAATTGAGTTTAAATCAAAGTAAATTCAAAATAAATCAATTTAATTGATTTTAAAAAACTTTGAAAGATTGAATCAAACTTAATTAAAACCTAACATTAACTCAAATAAGTCAATAGGAATTGACCGAATAGATCCAAACTAACTTGGGCAAATTGGGTTAACTCAAGGTTTAACACAAAGAAAACCCAAATGAAGTCATGCCAATCCAAAGGCTCTCTAAACCTTGATTAAAACTAATGAAATTTCAATTTAAATGAGAATGGGGAGGACCCAAAGTCAACAAAATAAATATAAAAGAGAGAGAGAGAGAGAGAGAGAGAGAGAGAGAGAGAGAGAGAGAGAAGAGAGAGAAAGAAATTCAAAGATATAGTCAAAAAAAACAAAAAGTCCCCTCATGCATCTTCCCATTCCACACTTAGCTAGCTCTGAAGTGGTCTACAATAAATAAACCATCGAATTTTGACAAAATCTGGCCAACCACCACACCTCCAATCACCATTAACGGTGATTTTGGCCACCATTAAAAAGAGAAGAAAAGAAGCTTCAAAGCTCCTTGTTTTGGCATTAGTTATCCTTCATAAGCTCTACTGAACAAAATCAATCCATTTTCCACTTCTTTTTCACATAAAGTCATAAAATCTGACAACATTCTAACAAAGAGGTGGCGATCATTGGTGTTCTCGATGATTGGATAAGAGGCAAGTGGGCGTCTTCTTCTTGGAGCTTCATCTCTCATCTAGGAATGTGCTCAAATCAAATTCACCACCACACATTAGCTTTGACAAGATAATTTCATCAAAATCATAGTCAATTATTAGGATTCTCATTTTGTGATAAAGTGAGGGTCGATTTTAGGAATTTTTTCATTAGATCCCTTGCAATTTCATTATTTTGACCTATCGATGCAAATCAAAAGGTTTTCTGAAGAGAATGGTAGGACTGACAATTTTCACCCACCCCATGTGTTTTTGCCAGCTTGGTTTGCCAACTGGGAAGGAGGAGACTCGGCAGCCATTCGAACCTCCTTAAATAGGGCAAACTGAAATTAGAAGGAATCGGCTTTGATTTCTTCCACTAGATCACGATATTTGATATGGATCGGTGATCTTTGAATGGACAATCCGATCGAATTGATGCTTTCCGCTCAAAAGGCAACATCAGCGTGTTGGTCCAATCATGCCTCGACACGAGAGAGGAGGAGTCTGGTCAGCGCCACGTGGTGCTGATTGGGTTAAATAGAAAATTAGGGAATTTTCGAATTTAAAAATGTTTAAAATTGCTTGAAACTTCCAAAAATCATTAAAAATAAAATACTCATAAAAAATTGCAAATAAAAGGTTGTTGGATTTTTCTTTTTAATAAAAATTTAATGAAGTAAAAAAGTTTGAATTTTCATTAGATATTTTGAGCTTAATTTAGGTTTAAGTGCAAACTAAAATTCATTAATTAATCCTAAAATATTAATCAGATTGACTTGAAACTTTTAGAGAATAAACTTGAGGTTAAAATACACCTGTCATAAAAATTTAGGATACAATAATGGTCAAATTAAAAGAAATTAAATTTTGAAGCTCAAACAATTTATTATAGTAAAATAAATTAATAAATTTTATGAAAATTATGAAAATTATCAAAATGGCTTAAAACACTTTAATTAACATCCGAGAGCTTAAAACATGAAACTTTTTGGATCTCTAAATAACTAATATTCTATTCGATTAGTTTAGTTAGGATTTAAGAAATAATTAAAACCAACATTGATTAAATTTATCAAAGCTAAAACTCAACAAATATCAAGCCAAACTCATAGGTAGATTAATATTCAAACTCCCATTAACTCAACTCTAGGTTGAATCAAACAAACTTAAACTTAATCAAAAAAAAAAGTTAAACTAAATGCTAATCGTATTATGAATTAAAAGTTAATTTCTTAATAAAATAAGCTATGAATTATATCGACTAAATCTTAATTAAATTAAATATTCAATAAGGAACTTAAACTAAAAACTAATTAAATGAAGTAAACAAATAATTATAACTAAGCCAACCTAAAAGGCCATCTAAATAAAATGAAATAATCAAAAATGAAACTTAAACCTTATAAATCAATTTAAACATGAAACTTAATTAAACCACCGAATAATTTCATAATTAAACTTTTATTAAATTTATCATGCTTAAATGTTTTTATTAAATGAAATACTTAGTTAATGCTTATTTCTAATGAATTTAGTTAATTATCAAATCAAATTATAATTATTCAATTAAGTCAAAGGCCTAATTAATCATTAGTTCAATGTTAATTACATCAGTTATTCAAATAATTTAAACATAACCAATTAATCAACTATTAAACTAAGACTAACCCCTAATCCATTTAATAATAAATCTTCACATTAAGCCAATCAATCACTTAACTAAACAAAAACTAAAGTTAAATTAACCTTATAAAAATAATGATAATAATAATAATAATAATAAAACTAATAATAATAATAATAATAATAATAATAATAATAATAATTCTTTAGTCAATGAAACTTAAGTGAAATAATTAATCAAATCTATGATAAATACTTAATAAATTAAATCAATCACATGTGGATAATTAAGTCGTTAACTTATAATTAATTAAATAAATCTTTAATTAATCTGATAATTTAAAACTAAATTACCCTTAATTAAATCTAATTAATTCAAATTAATATGAACTTAATTTGAATAAGTTAACCCATCATTTTATTAAACCAAATTGATTTAAATAAATCATATTAAAACTAATTCTTAAATCAAGCTTGAATCAAACACTTAATTAAATTTATTGTCAAGTTTCAATCAACATGATAATGATTAATCAAATCTTTAATTAATCTCTACTTAGTTTAATCACACCTCTTAATTAAGTTAATTATATATTTAAGTTAATCACATGAACCTAAACAATTCTTAATTAAATTAAATTAATTAATCATCCAAGTTAAATATAATATTAATAAATTAGTTTTGATAAGATAAACTAAGATAACTATTAATCAAACCCCAACTACACCAAGTCAATCAAATTAAACATGAATGCTTAATTGATTATTAATTATATTAATCTTGATAGTATTAAGGAAATCTAATTAAGTCAATCATTTACATTAAGTTTTAAATAATTAAATAAAATAATTAGGTTAATTACCATTAATTAGTCTATAATTGATTCAATCAAATCTTTTAATCTAGTCAAATACCCAATTGAATTAAATCATCCTTAATTAAATTAAGTTAATCAAATATTTGACAAAGTTAAATCCAATTTGAATAAATTAAGCTAATTAAAATAAATCAAGATAATCATTAATCATTTTTTGATTATCTAAACAAATTAATCAAGATACTTATAAGTATCCAATTAATCTTTAATCGCAATTTGATCAAATCAATGAATTTAGACAATAATAGGCTAAATCAGTCATATAAAGTAGTTAATCAAATCTATAACCAAATTGACTTCATTAATCATTGATCAATCACGATGTACTAATTAAATTCATCATTTAAATTAATTAAATAATAAGCTAAAGACATCTTGAACCTTAATCAAACAGACAACTTAATCAAATCAAGTAAGACTAAAGTAAGTTATAAATCAATTCAATGAAATAATTTGATAGGTTAAATTATTTGAATGAATTAAACAAATGATTGATGAAATTTAAGTGAAGTGATCAAATTGAACATTGAATTTTTATTTAAAGACACTAAACAAACTCTAATTAATTTGGCAAATGAATTTATTTAAGTGAAATTCTAATCAAATTAACATTGTCAAATTTAATTAAATAATAATTGTAATAAATATTAGACGAATAAATTATCAAATAAACAAATAATATTACATAAATCTTAATCTTAAAACACTTAGTTAAATAATCCAAATCAAATAAAACTCTAATTATTTTGATAAGAAGACTAAGATCAAACCATGATTAAACCTTAATTAAGCAAATCATAATGAAATAATTGAGGTTTAATCAAAACACTTAGGTAATCTCAAATTAAGTTTAATATTCATTGTATAACTAAATTTAGTCATTCAATTAGAAATCAAACTTGATTGATTATTAATCCAATCTTAATTAAATGAATAACTTAGAATATTGATTTATCAAATCAATAGATCTTCAATTAACATGAAATTTAATCAACTATTTGGCCAAGCTAATCATTCCTAGGTTAATGATAATGTAACTATACAATTACTTAACTAGGGTGGAATCAATTGATCATTAAATTCTTAATCAAATCAAACATTTTATAAGCTAAAGGTTTAAACAATTACTATCCTAATAAGAATTAAAACTAATCAGATTAAACATAATTTAATCAAAGTAAAGCAACTTAATCTAGATAAACTAAGTCACTCAAATGTCACCAAGTGAAACCCAAATTAGATTCATTTCATTCTATTTGAATAAATGTGAATTAATTAACCATTAAATATTTAAGTTTAAATAATCAAGTTCAACATGAATTATTAATTAGAGATATTTAAAATAATAGACGAATCAAAGTAAGTGAAACTCTAATTATAAACAATCAAGTTTAACTAAAATCAAAGTAACCTTTAATTCACCTAATCTAAGCAAATCAATCAATAAATAAAATTTAACAAATCAAATTAATTAAATTAAAGCAAAGGATTAAATTGAACCAAACAATCGTCAAACTACAATCAACATATAAATAAAAATGCAATAAAGTTAACCATTAATTAACTCATTAATAAAAAGAAATGATTAATTAATCAATCTTAAATTAAAATTATAAACTAAATTAGAATTCTAATTGAATCAAATAACTTCTAATTAAATCATCCAAACCAAACCAAACAAAAATTAAACGAAACTAAATAATCAGTAAACTAAGTCAAACATAACTAGACTAAATCAAATAACCATTAAACCAAGTGGGACCACTGTAATAAATATAAAATAAATGATATTTTCTTGCAGGTGCTACTTAAGTCCCTAAGCATAGCTCAATAGGACAAGTGGGCTACCAATGAATAATGTTAAGCCCGTATGTTTTAAATATAAATCACTGATATGTTGTATATTTTTTCTAATATCTATTTTATATGGTTTAGGATTTTATTTTTGAATTTTAAAATGTATTTTGAGCCTAGAAATAGGTTAGGATCTATGGGGTTTAGGATTAGCAGGAGCTGACTATACCCATCTGGTGGTTTCAGTGGAGCCTAAAGAGGTCCTTGAAGATGACAACAATCCTGAAGTTGATAAAGACCACATATATCAAACTTTTAGTTCTAGGTCGGGTTGTATAAGGGCATAGCTCTATTGCCCACTTTTCTTTTGGGATATATAGCATTATTCATCCACACCGACCTATTTTATTTATTTAAATTTGGTTTGATTTATTTTCGGTGCGCAATAGAACAAAAGCTTTTCATTGGTTTATTCTATGATTATTGTATTTTGCAATAAAGCCTGGATGCATTATGATCTTAGGAAAATTAAATTTTCAACTCCAATTAAAAAATTTAATTAAATTTTAATCAACTCATAACCTAACTCTAAAGTCTATGATCTTAATCAAGAAATAAAAGATTTAGTAACTCTTTAACCAAATGATTGTATGTTTCAACATCATGCATACATATTATTTCACTCTTACGAATAGAGGGTTTTCATTCTTGCATGATAAGGGATAGGCTTGACTTGTAAGAGTAGTCACTTGTAGTGGAAAATACCTCTTCTCTGATTTAGCAATAACCAAATTTTATCATGCATTTAGGCATAAATCTTCTCAAGCCTAAATCTAAAAATGATGTATAAAAATGAATAAAAAGTTATAAATTTTATTACAATAGTCTAAGTCATGGAATGCATACCACATACGATCTAATTTCTTAGGGAGTGAGTTTAAGCGCTTAACTTTCTTTCCTTAACATAACAGCCTAGTCATCTTGCATTTGTATAAGACTGGCTTACATGATTTCAAATTGCTTAGGTGGTGTTAGTTGTCAACCCCTTCCAAGCAGGAAGTAAGTCTAGAAGAGTCAGGATAAGTTTATCTTCTAAAGTGAGAAAGAGAACCAATAATTTCTTAATTTATAAAATTAGATTTTGTCCAACCTCTGGCTTATGTCATAAGTACTTTTAGACTCAAGTTATGAACCATCTTATTAGAATAATTTTTTAGTTCCTAGCATTTTAATAGTCTTGTGTTGTCATAATCTAAGCCCTAGATTTCAAATAAAATGCCAACTCAAAATTATAAATAATCTCAATCTCAAAAATGTAAAGCCCAATAATAGGATAGTTAAAATACTTACTGAGTTTCTCAATGTCCAAAAGCATTTCCTACTTAATCTTATTTGGCTTCTGAAAAGAACTCTTCCTTCTTTGAAGTGTTCTCACTCGAATTTCCAATTAACCATCCTTTTAATATACACTTTGAAATCCATAGAGATGAAATTTAATTTCTTTAATCAAGAGTATTATTAAGAGAAATCATCTTCCTTCTAAGATATAATTAACTATAGGGGTTTGGAGTGAGTTCTCAACTTCCTCATCATAGATCTAGGACTCTTATAGACACTAAGAGCTCCCTAGTCCTAAGACACTTCTAGCGATTAGGTGAATACTTAACCTAAGCCTAGAGACTTAGAAAGGTTAGCCATAGGGATAGGTCATGCCTTAAGGATTTAGGGAGACTTGTCTACCCTATAGCTTAAACCCAACCCATACTTTCCTTCTCAAACCAAACCTCAAATTCATGCTAAATCCAAACCAATTCTCCAAATTCATAATCAATTTCATAAT
Organism: Cymbidium sinense; assembly: GCA_021442155.1. NCBI lineage: Eukaryota > Viridiplantae > Streptophyta > Magnoliopsida > Asparagales > Orchidaceae > Cymbidium > Cymbidium sinense. The sequence continues at coordinate 96,591,817 of CM038219.1, forward strand.
CAAATCCAAGCTCAAAATGCTCCATGAACCTTATGATTGAATTCCATAACCTTAACTTAGCCAAATCCAATTCAATTGATTTTTTCCAAGATCAATTTAACCTCTCAATTATTTATTAAATCCAAACTCAATTCCAAATGATTGAAACACAAATCAAATCTAAAGTTCCAAAATTTCTTCTTAAGCCAAATGACCTACCTTCATAGGCTTAGCCAAATATCCACCTAAATCATCTCAAAATCAATTGATTTCTTTATAAATTAATTATTCCTTTATTTATATTCATAAATATAAATGAAATCCATACTCAAATGATCAAAACCAAATCAAGCTAAATCAAACAAAACTAAGACCCTTCTTAAGCCATATGGACTTACTATAAACTTAACCGAATCTTAACACAAATTAACCCAAAATTAAATTATTTCTTTAAAAATCAATTATTCTTTATTTAAATTCCTAAATATAAATGAAACCCACCTTCCAATGATCAAAAATAAATCAAAACTAAATTAGTTTTCTTTCGTAACCCTCTTGACCTACATCCATGACCTTGGTCAAATTTGCTTCCAAATCACTCCAAAATCAAGTGATTTTCTCATAAATAATTTATATCTTTGTATTTATATTTATAAATATAAATGAAATATAAATCCAAATAGCCAAAACCAAATTCAAAATTAAACCAAAACTCAATTTATACCCTTTAAGCTAATTTGTTGGACTTAATCAAAATCCACCTAAAGTAAGTTAAAATCAATGGATTTTCTCTTGAATTAATCATTCCTTCAATCATATACTGAAATATAAATGAAAATTATAATTATCAAACCAAACTCAAGTCAACCCAAGTCAAGCCCAAGTTAGCCCTTTTAGCTTGAAAACTTCAAATGAGCCAAAATCCATAGGACTCCAAATTGATTGCAGTTGGATTTATATTTCAATCCTAAGCTCATATATCAATTCAATTAAACTTGAATCAACCTAAAACCAAACCAATCGACCCATCTATATCTACTTGACCCAAAGTCACCTAAAGAACCCTTTTGAGCCAAGTTCTAATTCAACCCAAATTGGATTGAACCAAGGCCATCCAAGCCTCATACCATGATCAACAATCACCCTAGGATGATCAATCACCTCAATTGGGTCAAACAATCACCCCTCCGGTGCTCTGACGGTGGCTGGCCGGCCAAAAATGGGGAGCAATCCCATCCATCCAATTTAGCAAATCGAGGGGTATACTCACTCAATTCGAACAAAAAATACATCAATTGTTCTCGTGAGAGCCTCCTAGCATAATTTCGAGCCTCCTTGCAATTTCTAGAGAGATCCCAAGCTTCCCTTGCGATTTCTCTCCCTATGCAAACTGAAATAGGCACCCATCCAAGCTCTCTAAATTCCACCAAACTTCAATTCACACACCCAACACAGAAGCCATCCCAAGCTCCCCGGAGGATGGACAGACTCAAAGGAAAATGAGACCCAAAAGTTCATTTACTCAGACAGCACCTCCATCGATCACACCATTGATCTTAAGCTTTGATGAGGTAATTTCTCAAAATAGTAGAAATAGAGAATTTGGTTGGAGCTTTTGAAGAAATTTTCATATGAGTTGATCTTGATTGTTGGATGTGTTTGAATTCCTTCTTTGAAGGTGTGGGTTAATTTTGAAGTTCATCCAAGCATAGGTGAGCTTGGATTTAATGATCCATGGTGGACGGATGCTATTGTTCATCACTCGTGGGAAGGAGAATCATGGGTCATCCATTCTACGAGATTAGAACGGACAGCTCTGATAAGATCACATTAGATCCACCTATGTTTCTCTCCTTACGTGGCATGTTTGATCTATGCCATTCGATCCGAGATCGGAAGGTGGAGATCAATATCGCATCTACCTCCAGCTGACTCAGCGCACGGATGTGACAACTTAAATAATCAATCCCACAACACCATGTGGAAAGCGTTCCACGTCAATGCGCCATGTGGCGTCGACGGGATTAGGCTTAATTAATGCTAATTAATGTGTTTTTAAGGCTGAAACTTTCATAATTCATAACTAATTATAAAAAATCCAAAAAAATACAAACAATGGCTCATTTAAAGAGATATTTCAGAGAGAAATTTATTAAAATTATCCTTGAATTTTGAAAATAGTAATTTCAACTTAATTAAGATTTAATTAAAAATTTAATTAGTCTAGTTACTCTTTAATTAATTATCCAATTAATTTCAAATATTTTGAGAATGATTAGGGGGATGATCTCTACCTCTCCTATTTTTCTTGGAATATATTGGTTAATTAATTAGGGAAATTATTATTTAAGCCCTAACTACCTTCTTAACTTAATTAAAGGATAATTAAGCATATGAATAGCTAAATAATTAACTATTTAGACTCCCTAATCATTGTTGAATAGAAAAGAGGGAATTGGGTTAAGCCTCTCTCCTAATCTTTTCCTTAAGTTTCCCTCTCTTTTCAACCAAAATGCTAATTAATGATTAATTAATTAATTAATGACTTAATTAGCTAAATTGAAACCTAAATCACTTTGAATCATGCTTGATTTAGTAACAGGCTTATGGAATTAGGTTGGGACCTCTTTCCCAACCTCTTCCCTCAAACCCATGTCATTTCAAAAGATAATCAATTAAATCTAGTAATTAAAGGAGAGAAATGAATTAATGGATTCAACATTTGATAAACTAAATTAAAAATCTAATTAAAAATCTGATTTCTCTTAATTAATCTTGGGTAGAGCTTTAGGTGTTCAAGAACCTAAAGAGGTTCAATGAAATCATGATAGCTCACATATGTGAGAAAATCATGAAAGTAATTAAGTGAGTTCCTTAAGCCTAATTAATAAATGATTATGAGCTAATTGCATTAGGCCCCTTTCATTTCAAAGGAGGATTGATATTTACTTTTAAATTCATTTGTATATTACATTAGTTCATAATCATTTAGTCAATTACCTTAAGGTAACATAGGTAAGAGTTTAATAATTAAATTAATCCATACTTAACTTAATCAATTCATAAAATCAATCCAATTGCTTCTCATTAAATCAAATTAACTCACATATGGGGAATGAGATTAGGATTAGCAAACCTTTCCCACATCTCTTAAATCAAGTTAAACATAAGAGTTCAAAAGTGACATTACAAAACTTTGGTTTATTTTAAATAAGCTTGTTTAGTATTATTATCCTTAGGAATTAGTTGGATTGAATGAAATTATATGCTTGTGTCTCTTTATTTCTTTTCAATCATATTAAAATATTATATGCCACTTGATTCATGCATTCATTTCTTTTAAAATTAATTAAAAATAAATAATTTTCTTTATATTAAGCTTGCATGTGTTGATTTAAATTAATATATGTGGCTATTATCATTATTAAATACAAATCTATTTTCCAAATCTTGTAAATAAATGATTACATATGCTATGAATGCTAATTATAAATACATAATAAATACATGTGATTATAGCTTAATTGTATGAAGTAAAATCTCTTTTTCATTCACATATTGATTTGTGTATGTAAGAAATGTTAATGGGTTTTTAGTATGGACATCCCGGGAATACGAGGCTTTAAGTAGCCCCAAGGAGGTCATTTGATTGCCTCACTTCCCTGGTTTAATAACGACATGTACTCCATTTGATTTCATTCTTACATATTTCAATATTAGAATATAGATAAGACTCTACTCCATATGCATAAATGTTTCAATTAAATAAAAATACACATTTTGTATGGTTTTCTTTCCTTTATTTATGTATACATCCATATGTATTTGAGAAAAACAAATATTTAGTCTGGACATCCAAAGAATACAAGGCTTTAAGTAGCCCCAAGGAGGTCATTTGATTACCTCACTTCTCTGGTTAATAATGGCATATACTAGTTTATGTCTCTTATACATGTGTGTGTATATTTAATTATGGAGTTAAAACCCCTCTTTCTTTTATCAAAATACATGCATTTACAATTGTTTAAGTGATATAATTAATTAATCATGTGATTGAAAGCTTTCTTTCTTACATTCATATATGCAAATTTACATATGTTTGAATTCAAATGGTATTTAGTCTAGACATCCCGGGAATAGAGGCTTTAAGTTGCCCCAAGGAGGTCATTTGATTACCTCACTTCCCTAGTTAACAATGACACATACCTATTTAATTTCATTCCTATGTATCCTGGTATAAGAATTTAGATAGAGCTTTAAATTAATATGATTAAATAATTCAATCAAAAGGAAAATATAAACTCTAAATATATTTATTCATACCCATCAATTAAGTGTGCTAAAGCCTATTACATGTGTAGATATACTTAGGACTTAATCATATGCATGTTATATATGATGGAAAGAAAAGAACAAACATGTGTCATGTGATAGTAATTAATTCTAATTAATCTTAAGATGCCTTTCTTATTGAATGAGATTATTTAAAGTGAACCTAAACTTGATTAATTAAAACATATAATAATCCATTCACAGAAGAGAACTAAGTTAATTAACATGCTTTAGAAGTGACTTAAGGTAATGATAAAGGAGAGTAACCCTCTATTTTCTTTCTTTATAATACTTAGTTGTTAAGTGTAAGTCAAGTGGAACAAAAGAAAATACTAAGTAAAATTTCTCAAATTAACCAAACCACTTAAAGTGATATTAACTTTATGATTAAACATCCTTGCATTACTTAAGAAATTATAACAAAGCCTAGTTAAGGCATACCACACAAGCCTTAATACACACACTTTAAAATTAAGCTGCCACTTCTAGCTTTATGTTAGGGTGGTGTATGGAATGATGTGTGTTTGGTTTTATGACGTATTATTTTAGACTGGATGTTATGGTGTATGCTAGACTAAGATGTGATTTAATCATATTTTTTTTGCATGAAATTATGCTTAAGAGGTGCTTAAAATAAACATAAATGCTCTCTTTTATAGGTTGCTTAACCCCTAAGTATAGTCCAAATTAAGCCAAGAGGGCTTGGTTACCCATTTGCAGGGTGCTAAGTTCAAATTATCCATATAACTGCTTGGGTTGTATGGTGTGTTTAGCTAGCACTTATTTTGCAAGTGTAGTTAAATTTACTTTTCCTATTTTTAATGTAATCTTGTATTAGAGATTATGGATTAGTGCTATGGGGGTTAAGGATGAACATTGGCCAGAAGGTTTAATCTTGGGGTGCAATGTGATGCCTTGAAGCATACTAAATCAAAAGAAGCAAATCAAATGAAGAAATGATGGAGATATGAAGACTTGAAGATTTGAAGAACCCCCACTCCCCATAGCATTCATTTATAAATTTGTAATTATTATATCACATACTGGGTTATATAATGATAGAGCTCAGCTACCCATTTCTTTTTTTTGGTTGTGACTACCTTTTTATTATTTTGTGTTTGATTTATAAAATTATTTGATGTTTTGTTTACAATTATGCAATATAAATGACATGACTTTTTCTAGTTTCTTTATGAGTGGTGATTTAATGTGTGTCCTGGATCCGATTAGGCTATTATGGAAAAATAAACTTTCTACCTCAACTATCAACTCATAATTAAAGTTCTAAATGACTCATAATCTCACATAAAGCCTATGCATTAAATCAAGATAAATTAAAAGATTTAGCAACCCGTTAGTTGAATGTTGTATGCTTAATATCATGCATTCATATTGCTTCACTCTCGCTAATAGAGGATTTCCATCTTTGCATGATAGAGGAAGACTTGACCTTTGAGGGTCTCCTCTGTGGTGCCTCTTTCTCTCTGATTTAGCCAAAAACTCATTTCAACATACACTTAGACATATAAAAATCCTATGGCCTTTATCAAAATGAAGAGTCAAAATCAGATAAAAAATAAGAAGATTTACATTATACTAAGTCATTACTCATACCACTCATGCTCTAGTCTCTTAAGGAGTGGGTTTAAGGATTTTAGTTTCTTTCTAAATAATAATAACCAAATTGTCTTGAAAAATCATATGACTTGACCACATGATTTTAAAGTGTAAGAGGGGTTAGCTGGCTGCCACTCCATGCGATTATAAGTCTAGCAGTCAGGTGGTTTACTCTCTATTATGGAGATAAATCATATACCCATTTTTGCTTAGATTTATTTCACACTTTGGTTTATACAAAAGCTCCCCAGATTTAGGATCCGAGGTGGTTGTTTTCTTCGAGCTACAACCATAAATCCTCACCTCTTATGCATTTTAACAATCTTGTATTGTGGGATAATAAGCCCTAACAATCTAATAAAATTCAACTCAAATAGATAATTTTCTTTAATTTCAAATATATAAAGCCCAATTATTAGATAGATTGAATGCTCACTAAGTTTCCCTAGTATCATAAGCATTCTCTACTCATCCCCTTTAACTTCGATAATAAGTCTCTCCTTTTGATCATTCCCAATTAATTTGCAAATATAACTAATTTAGTGATAGTCTTACCATTAAAATCTTTGGAGATAATAATTGCTTACTTTAATATAGAGTATTCTTAAGGAATTCATTTTTCTTAAGATGTAATTAACTATGGGAGCTTGCCCCCATAGGGAACTTTAGAACTTGGTTTAAATAAACTGCTTTATGCATTCACATAAAGTAAGAAAAAAATCTCTAGTATATTTGAAGACCCATCATGCCTTAGGAGTCCTCATTAGGTGATTAGGTCCATTGCAGGGTGTTGATTTCGATCTTTCGAGATAGTGCATCATTCCTCGATGTCGTACCCGATCACTTTAATGAGTACCCCCTGATTACATGGTGTTCCCCATATACATCTCAAAAATAAACACCACACTTACCTTTATAGAATTGCAAACCCTACAATAAAATAAACCCTATTATACCTCTCCATGTAGTTCAAGAGAATAATCTCTAGTATATCAAAGACCCATCAGCCTTAGAAGTTATTATGAAGTAATTGAATCAATTATAGGGTAATATGTTTATCTTGAGATAATATATTTATCTTTTAATGATATATTTAATTACTGAATGAGTACCCCCAAGATCTGTTGTTCCAAATAAAATTCCCATAATTATGAGTTCACATAGTGAGTTATGCTAAGCTCTCCTTTGAGTGGTGGTGAGTTTAATTGATGAGACTTCACTTAGTCAAACTTGGCTTTTAGATCACTAAGTGAGTGGTAATTTGACTTGTACTGAGTTGCATGAAAAGCTAGCTGATCTAGGTAGGTATATATCTAGTTCTTTAATTCACTAGCTTCTTGAAGAGGTGACTTGTAAAAGATATAAATCAATGATTATGATAGAGTCAATATGAGATATTGAATAAAATAAATATCTATTTTTTATATTATGAGAATCACTTTTTCATTTGACTACTGATGTTATGGTTAAAGGGTTCTTTGGTCTATATAGATAAATATCAATTATGGAAGTCACTTTTATAGTAACACAAGGTGATTATTATAGAAATTTGACAATGGAGGTCAAATTAATCTAAAGTGGCAAGCATGATGCTCATAGAGGTGAATTTAATGGTGGTTAATGCTTCTACCAAGGTGCCATGTAGAATAATTGATGTGCCTAATGAGGTCAATTCATCCCATCATGATCTCAATATATTTTAATAGTAAGGAAAGTTAAGAAAGTTGTTGGGTAAGTTGGGATCACCCTCTTATGGCATTGATGTGGCGACTTTCTTTGTTGAGTAGGTTTATCATTTAGTAGATTATATTAAATTTACTTGTACATATAGGTTAAGTTAGTGAGTAGCTCTAGTTTATTAGTGAATGGTGACCAATTTCTTATTGTTGAGTCTAAAGGATTTGTCATGTTCTTTCCCCAATAAGCCTAGGATTCATCTAATGATAGAAGATTTTCTTAGGTCAAGCTCTGAGTGCATATGAAGCTTTAATAATCATGCAGTGGATTTTCAAGCTAGTGATGATGAGGATAGTTGAACTCCTCATTACTTTGCCAATCAACATTTTGTAATTAGAGTTTCTTGATCTTAATGCCTTGCTATATTCCATAAGGGAAACTCTAGCTATAGAGAGTGGAGAAGTGATGAGCTCTCTTCATTTACCTTGTTAAGAAGTTATCACACTAGGAGAAGGAAGCTACCCAAGTAATGGGCAAGCAAAATGTAACTCTTCTCTAGTGCGAGTAGAGAGTTTTTCATATCAGCAAGTGCAAACATTAGTGATTCCTCCAAACCAAGCTTATGTGACAACTAAGAAGAGCTCTCATGCTTGGGCAGCAGAGATTGCCAACTTGTGGGTTGAGTTGGCTAGCCTCAAATTATGTTTAGCTTCACTAGAGCATGTTGTGAGTTTAACTTCAACTATGGAGGTTAAGTTGTTGCATAATAAGTTGCAGAGGCTGTGTGTTGAGGATGTAATGTAGCACTGCCATGATGGGTCATTGAGGTCTTCCTAATTCATGGTAGGCAACTAGATCCTCCAACAATATTTAATAAAAAGATGATTGCTTCCTCTAGATGTCAAATTAGATATTGTACTTAAGTACATCTTAAATAATTAAATGTAATAAGTGCACTACATCAAGTATGATGTAAATTAAATTCAATTATAGTAAACTTTAATTTATTGAGTTTAGCTTTTAATTTACTCTACGTACCATTATGTATTTTTCTATTACTTACGACAAATCAAGATTAATGTTTTGATTACTTTAAACTTATCGTGCCAAGTTAGAACAATATTTATCGAATATGTAGTGTGAAATTTGGTAAGATTTTTATAATGATGGCAAAGAAGATTTGAGTTGTTATCATTTAAGTTTTTATTTGATATCATCTCAACAAACAAAAAATTTACCTCTATAAATATTTACCCCAATAGCTAGGGAATTCATTATTGTCATTTAATACTTGGCTCTTTTTTTTTCTCTCACTTTCTTTATGTAAGTTTGCTGTTTATTGCAAGCTATTATTTTGAAATAGTGAGGTATGGTAACTCCAAAGCAAAGCAAATAAGTCCTTAAATTCAGGGATGTTCTTGCATATTTTTTTATCTTGAGTATAATAAGTCCTCCAAAGCAATAACAATGTTGTTGGATATAGGCTTTTTATGGATGTGCTTGTGCATTTTTTAAGTATATTTTGTCCTTGAGAGTGACCATAATGTTCATGGATATGGCCATTTTAGGTTTTTTACTTTGGCAAATAAGAATTTGTTTGCATGACCTAATCATGTTGGATATGCATTTTTTTTTTTAGATTTATGTATTGCTAACTTAAGTTTCTTTCATAGGTTCAACCATTAAGGCGGACAATACATAAAATAAAAGATATAATAAGGAGAAAATTTGATTGTCCATATGTATAAGATGCTAATAGAAGTATGTGATATGTAGTTCTAGAAATTTGGGGTATTAACTATGCTCTTCGCACTCTTATAATGTAATAGATTATGTTCAAGGTATATTGATTCTTATTAATGTGTTTTATGTGATAAAACATTTTTTGGTGGCAACCTGAACAAAGCAAGAATATTATAAGAAATTTTGAGGCAAGAGGTGCTACTATTTATGTAATATGTTCATAGATGTTTGTAAGTCTAGATAGAGACCTCTTTGGATTGAGGGAAGTGTGAGTTGAGCTATATAAAGCCTATACCTCCCAAATTATGTTCATAAAGAGAGCCAACAGTTGCAAATTGTATAGTAGAACACATCAACAATAAGGGGACCAACAATGGTTAATGTCAAGTCATAGAGAGCTTACGAAAGTAAAATTTTAAATTTTAAATTATAATTTCATTGAAAATGCATTATATTTAAATAAAATCATATTATTTTGTAAGATGAGTACATAAGACTAAAATAAGTGCAAACTCAAAGTTCAACTAGTGTAGAAAATTCAAGTCGATAGTCTTAGTAGTTAGAGTTTAGCATATGAGAGATGTCATTAGAAGTAAGAAAAAAGAAGAATATACATGTTGACCTCACTTTTGGAGTGAGGTTGACTACCCTTATCTTAGACCTTGGATTCTTCTAGACATTAAGACTTTCTTAGTACCATTATAATTCTAGTGATTAAGGGGACACCAAACCCAAGCCAAGAGACCTATATGGTACAACCCTAAGGTTAGAGCTTGTCTTAGGATAAGTGAAACCTCACCAACCCTAAGGCCCAACCAAATTCCATATCAAGCCAATTAACCAAATTCAAACCAAATGATTACAATCTAAGATCCAAACCAAATACTAACTTGACCAAAGCTAAATTTGATTCATCTTAGTTCAACTTGGCTATGTTGATCCAACTTAGCCTATTTGAACTCAAGCGACTAAACTTAAGATCAAATTAATATTATTCAAATCTAACCCACCCAAACTCATTTCAACTCCAATTAGATATGATTGAGCCTTGGCTTCAATTCAATTGAATCAAATCAGCTCAACTTAGGCCTTAACCCAAGTTGACCCATCTTAAACTTCATAGGGCTAAAACCCTATTCAACTTGACAAGCTAATCAAACCTGATCCAAGCCTTATAATTGTTCTAAATGCCCAACTGAATATCATAATCCATTCCAATTTATGCAATCAAGCCAATCAACCTAATTAACCCAAGTTGACCCAAATTGACCAATTTGACCTAAAGGGTTCAAATGGGCCAAGATTCAATCTAGCTCAAATCAATTGCAATCAAGACCTTCAATCAACACTAAGTTCATCCTTAAACACATTCCAACCTTCATATGACCCCAAATTGGCCAAAATGATCAAATTGGATAAAAGTTCAATCAAACCCCAATTGGACTAAATTAATTCATTCAAACCATGTTAAAATGATTGTTGATCGCCATTGATCATCCGATTCCATCTAATTAGACCTAGTCAAGCCAATTTGACCTTCTTGACCTATTAGACCCAAATTGAACTAAAGGGCCAATTTTGGCAAAATCATTCTAATTCAAATTAATTGCAACCAATGCCTTCAATAAATCATCAATTGAGTATTGAGCACAATCCAACCACCAACTGAAGCCAATTTGATCAAATAAACCCAATTGACCTATTTGACCCAAATTGATCTAAAGGGTCAAATCTCATTTAATTCAAATCAATTCAAACCGACACCTACAATCACTCATAAATGATCGATCAAACATAAATCAACCCTCACTCAAGCTAATTTGACCAATTGACCAAATTGATTGATTTAACTCATTTGGCTTAAATGAACCTAAATGAGCCAAATTCAAATCCACTTAAAATTAGATTAAACCAATTGCACCAATGCATTCCAAATATCTAATTAAACATAATCCAATAGCCCTCTTCACCCAATTTGGTCAATTAGTCAACCTAGCTCAAATAAACTCAAATTGACCTATATGAGTCAAGTTGAGCCAAACCCAACTAAACTTGACATGACTTATCCTTAAGTCCTCATTGACCTACCCAAGTGAACTCAACCCATAGTGAACCCGATTTGGGTCAAATCAAGTGAACCAAGGGTTCCAAATAAGATGAAATCCCCATTTGAAAGGCCTACCCACCTCCTCTACCCATGACAACCAACTTTAGCCCTCTTTGGACATAAGCCCACTAGCCCAACATAACCCAAGGCTGTTAGATGCAACACTTGACCAAGGGGAGGACCTCCTTCCCTTACCTAGCCATTGGTCCACCTCAAAAGAGGTATATACCCCATGGTAGGCTACTAAACTTCTTAATCTCAAGCACCTCCAAATCATCAATCCCTTACCACCTTCGGCCACCTATGCCAGTCAGACGACTACCAAAGGTTGAACTAATCTTATTTCTTGGTTCACTTGGGGAGGAGGGTATACTCATCCTCATTCATTCAAACTTACATAGACCATCTCTAGAGCATTCCAAGCTGTCACTAAGCATCCTAGAGCCCTTCATGCCTCCTCAGTGGTGAGACCTGTCTGCTCAAAGAGAGCCCATTTTGTACAAACTCAATAAACCTCCACCAAAGCCAAATTAATTCTTCCCACACCTTCACCTCACTCTAGTGAGTCAAATTAAGTTGATTCTCGATCGAATTAAGCAGTAAAATCCACTCCAAGATCAACTCTAGCAAGCTTCATGATAGCGCTTAATCTAGAGAGCAACCGGCGGGGAGGCACCTCATGAGCTTCTCAACAAGGCTTTGTCTCTTCAAGATGAGGCTACCTCAGTTAATGGATCGCCAGTCTTGAGCTCTAGTGAGGTAATTTCTGGCCAACCATAGAAAATTATAGGATTATTGGTTCTTTGAGAAATTGTCATTTGTGAATTTCATCGTAAGATCCTCTTAGAATCACCCATTGATCATTTTGGACTCGACTTTGCCATCGAACGAGTGGCGAAAGGTGGACGGTGTTTATCTTAAGATATAGGAAGATGGTGGATCATCGATCATCCATTCTACATGATTATGATGGACGATTGAATAATCATGCTAGATTTTCTCAATTTTTCCTATTAAAATCATAGGACTAATCTCAACAGTCTCATATGTGATCGGATGGCTAAGACGAAAGTGCATCTGCCGCCGCTGAGTTAGCAGCTGCATCGAAGGGTTTAAATGACTACTCCCATGGTGCCACGTGGAAAGCGTTGCCCCGCCCGCGTGATGCCAACTGTATAAATGAATTAATTAGGGTTTAAAATGTGTTTTAATTATCCATAACTTCAAAATTTTATAAATAATTGTAGACAAATCAAAAAATATAAATAAACCCATTTGGAAAACTTAGATAGAGGAAAATCCAAGAAAAATAAAATCCCCAGATGTTATCCACTAAATAATAATTAATTATGGTTTAAAGTTTTAATTAATTATTTTAATTAAGCTCTAATTATTAACTTGAGATTTGGCATGTTGAATATATGGGATGATATATGCCTCCCATAAATTTTTTTTTGGGTTAATTTCTTAAGTGGATTAGGAGAATCAAAAATTTAAGCCCTAATAACCTCTTTTATGTATTTAATAATTATTAGAATCAAGAAAAGTAAAACTGATAAAATAATGTGTTGACCTCATTTTTAGAATGAGCTTTCAACCCCTCCATCTTAGACAAAGGACTTCTCTTAGACACTAAGAGTTCTCTAGTTTTAAGATACTTCCAGTGATTAGGTGAACACTCAACCTAACCCTAAAGACTTAGAAGAGTTAGACATAGGAATAGGTCATGCCTTAGAGGTGTTAGAAAACTTGCATACCCTATAGCTTGAACCAAATCCTCACTTCCTTCTTTCAAGTCAAACTCAAATCACAAATCAATTCCAACTTAAATCCAAATCAACTTCAAAAAAATCAACTTCAAACTCAAATCACAAATCAATCCCAATGGATTTTCTTAAATCATGAATCAATTCCAAAAGATTGAAACCCATGATTGAATTCCAAATCCAAAAATCTTTCCTAAGTCATTTTGATCTCATCTAATGGACTTAGCTCAAATCAAATTCATCAATTCAAATTCAAGAGATTTTCTCACAACCCATTTATATTCTCATTTACATTCACAAATATAAATGAAATATGAATTCAAATACCCAAAACTAAATCCAAAACTCAAATCCAAATCTAATATAAATCCAACCTAAACCCTTTCAAATCAAATTCTTGAACTTGGTCAAATCAACCTCAAATCAATTCAAACCCTTGGATTTCTTCATGATTCAATCAATCCTTCAATCATGAATCCAAATATAAACATAAACTTCAATCATCGAACCAAACTAAATTCAAAATCAAACCCAAATCAAACTCATGTTCACCCTTTGAACTTAAAATTGTCAAATGAATCAAAACCCATTTGACTCTAAATCACTTGCAAATAGATTTATATTTCAATCATAAGTCCATATGTGAGTTCAATCAAACTTGAATGAAGCCTTGATCAAGTCAATTGACCCACTTAGGCTCACTTGACCCAAAGTGACCTAAAGTACTTTTTTGAGCCAAATTCTAATCCTACCCAAATTGCATTGAACTAAGCCCACCTAATCCTCACATTATGAGCAACAATCATCATGAGATGATCAATCACTCAAACTGGGTCAAACCAAGTCAAAGCTAAGGGTTGACCAAGTCAACACTTCCAAAATGAAACTCAAACTAGCCCCACCATACCAAATTGATTGAAACATTGGTCTAATTCATCAATGAACTTGACCAAGTCATCATTGATTAACCTAGCCTAACCACTTGACCCAAGTTGACCCAACTTGACCTAAAAAGTCAAAATGGGTTAAATCTTAATCTAAGCCAAATCAATTGCAACGAATGGGTCAAGTTCATTCTAAATCACTTGTTGAACTTGACCAAAGCTTCAATTGGCCAACTAGACCCAACCTAGCCTAATTGACCATGAACCCAACTTGACCTAAAAAGTCAAATCAAGCTAATATCAAATCAAACCAAAATTGATTGAAATCAAAGTTGCAACACATTTCAAATGACCAACCAAACCTAAACCAACCCATGACCTAGCCCAATTGGGTCAAATGGTCAAATATCAATGACCCATTTGACCTAAATGAAATCAAATGAACCAAAATAAATATAAATCAAATTGAACCAAACCAATGATACCAAAACATTTCAAATGGTCATATGAACTTGACCCAACCCTTGGTCAATTTGACCAATTGGTCAACTTAACAAGTTGACCCATTTTAAATGGGTCAACATGAGCCAAATTATATCAAATCAACTCCAAATTCTTTAAAATTTAGACCAACCCAATTTCAAACTATTCCAAATCTGCCAAAATTGAAACCAAATCCAAATGACCATTTTACCCCTAGGTCAAGGGGTAACCTATGGCCAATTCCTCTTGGAATTTGGTCAAATCCTTTTCATAGCCACTTGGCACCCTCTTAGTGGACCAAATGGACACTAATAAGAGTGGTGCACATAACCCAATGGGTTCGGGTCAGACCCAAACCCCAAAACCACCACCCAATAAGAAATTCTCCACATAGAATCACTCCACTCAAATGAACACATGGGAACTTCACCACTCCATTACTCTACCAAAATTGAACCATGTGGAGCTTAAAATGGCCTAACCAACCCACTCATTGTGATCAATTTGATCAAAATAGAAGAGATAAGCTTGGCCCTCCGATTCAAGTATGGGGAGATATAATCCCCCTAATTTGATAACAATGGACATCTCTTGCATTCAATTGAGTGATAGAACCCAGAGGAAGCTCCCCAAGTTCTCTCGCATTCCCAAGCTCTCCCCAAATCCCCATTCTCAGTTTAGCCTATACCAAAAATAAGGGAGGTGAGGTGAAATCCGAACTCACTCAATTCAATACCAAACTCCAATTTCCTCTTGCAAGCACCCAAGTCAGGTTGATCCAAAGCTTTTCCGCTTCCAAGGCATGATAAGGAGGGGTTCGACCAAAGCGCAAGCACTTGAAGCTCATCTTGGCCAATAGGAGGATCCACTTGATCTCAAGCCTTCAAACCTAAGGCTTGTCACCACTAGACAGCTACCTCATGAGAGTGCATGATAGCCCTCCAGGGTATGCCTCAAATGAAGCTTAGAATTTTGGTCCTTTGTGAAGGAAACTTTCATCCCAATGCAAAGTGAGTTCGCCTCGATCAAGCCCCATGGACGGCACGCATTCCCCGCAGCAGCGTGGATGGATCATGATCATCCATCCCATATTTTGAATGGATGGTCTGACATCCATGTTAGATCCATTAATCTCGATAAATGCTTTAATCCAATCTTGATCTGACCGACGGTCAAGAGAAAGATACGCCAACGTAAATGCCATTTAACAACTTAAATAATGAATCATGTCATGCCATGTGAAAGCACACACGCCGCCACCCGTGGATGATTAGTTATATAATTAGGTTATTTAATTATCCTTAATCACTGAAACTTCAAAAATACATAACTAAACCTAGAAAAATCTAAAAAAAATCTAAACTCAACTTCATTTTAAAGATAATTCAAAGGGGAATAATATAAAATTAATTTTATTGATTTTGAATAGTAATATTTTCTTAATTTAAGTTTTATTGGGGATGTAATTATGTTAATTACTCTTTAATTATTCCAATTATTAATTCCAAATTTAGGTTAATTAGTGGATGACCTCTCCTCCCATGATTTTTTGAATTTATTATTGATTAATTTAGGTAATTGCTTTCATCTCTAATCACTCTAATCAATTAAATGATTAATTAACCTATTAAATGATGATAAATTCATTAATTAAATTTGTTAATCATCTTGGAATAGTGGATAATTAGAGAATGAGAGATGCCTTTTCCAAATCTTTTCCCTAAGTCTATTTCATTTGAATGAAAACTTAATTAATTACAAATTGATTAATCATTTAATCATTTCATTAAATAGCTTATTAACCAAACTCAAAATAAAAAAAAAAAAAATCACACTTAATCACTTAATCAATCTTTTTGGGTAGATACTTAGTGTTCAATAACCCAAGTAAGCTTAAGGAAATCAAATCCAACCTACATATGTGGAAGGTTATGAAAGTACTTAATTAAACCCTTTAGCTTAATTAATCATCAATTATGAGCCAATTAGCCTTTCTTTCTTGGGGTGCATTGTTGATTTAAATTCAATGGTTGCATATCATATGTTGGCTCATAATGTTGAATAATTATGTTAAAGAGGTGTAAGGGTAATTAATGAACTTAATTTACACCTTAACCTAAACAAAACATAAAATCAATCTAATGGTTCTAAAAATTAAACTAAAATAACACACACATGTGGGAGATGGGTTAGGACCAGCAAACCTTTTCACATTTCCTAAATTCAAATCAAACTCAAAACAAAACTAAAATTTCTTTAAACAATTTGATTCACTTTAAATGATCTTATTCCATAGATAGGATTGTCTTTAGAATTAATTAAGGTGAATAAAATTACATGCTTACATCACTTTATTTTTTCTAGCATGCTAAATGTGTATGTCATATGAAAATCATGCATTCATGTCTTTGAAAATCAAATTAAAATGAAATATTTTTTATGTCAAATTGCATATTTGGCTAAAGTAAGAATATGAATGGCTATTATCACTACTAAATCCCAAAATTATTTTCAAAACTTAGAAAACAAATATTACAAATGAAAGGTATGCTACTTATTATTACTTATAAGCTTGCATGTGAGTATAATATAAAATGTACATTATGTGACTTTTCTTTCTCTTTTCTTTTAACATAGTTTTGAATAGGATTTGCAAAGTGTATAGTTCAATTGAAAAGAACACAACACTTGCTTAAATCCATTCCTATTCATTCCTATGTTACCCTTTAAGAGGGACCTTCACATTTACACATGTAAATTTCATAACCAAATCAAAACAAACAAACATAAACTTTTTGCATGATTCTTTTTTCGTTCATTTCTTTTTGTACATGCACATGTATTTAAGAAAAGTGGTATATTAGTCTGGATATCCCAGGTTTACGAGGCTTTAAGTAGCCCCAAGAAGACCTTGTACCTTATACCCCTGGTGTAAAAAATAATGGCATCGTACTCACTTATGTATTTCATACATTTAAATGTGCATATGAATACTAGATAAAAGAACCCCTCTTTTCTACTTAATAAAATCATGCTTACATGAAATATTCTAAATTTTCTTAAGCAACATCTTTTAGAATTCATCATTAAGGTGTGTTAATATTTCCACTTGCATGTATAGATATTCTTAGGATTCATCCATGTGCATGTTACACATGTTGGAAAAAAATGAAGTGTTGTGTGTTTTGTGATAATAATTCACTTTACTTAATCTTAAAATGTCTTTCTCTATGAATAGGTTTGTTTAGGGAAAATCTAAACTTAGGATTAATTAAAATAAAAAAAATCATTAATAAATCTACTTTAGAAATTACATAAGGTGGGGAGGAAAGAGAAGTCCTCTTCTCTTTTTCTCTCGTTATATCACTTAGTAATTGATTGTAGGTTCATTCAAACCAAATTAAATTATCAAATAAAATCAACCAAATTAACTAAATCACTTAAATAAAACCATCCTCTAAGTTGAACCCTTCATACTTAGAAAATTCTAACCTTAAAGCCTAGTTAAGACATACCATACAAGCTTTAAATGGCACACACATTAGGCTAAGTCACCATTTCTAGTCCTATGTTATGACGGTGCATAGTTTGATGCTTGATTTTATTTAGTGATGTGATATTTTAGTCTGGATGTTAGGGTATGTGCGTAGACTGAATGGTAGGACGATCTTAGTCTAATCATTATCTTTTGTAGGATTTTGTGCTTACTGGATGCCGTAATAAAAATATAAATATTTTTGCTGTGCATGTTGCTTATACACCTAAGCATAATCCAAAATAGGCTAGGTGGACTTGGTTACCCATGTGTGGGGTGCTAAGTCCAATTTATTTATATACATGCTTGGGATTGTGTGGTTTATTTAGCTAATCTCTATTTTATAGGTTTTAATTAGATTTACTTCCCCATTTTCATGTAATTTTATAATTAGAATTTGGAATGATTGTTATGGAAGATTAGGATGAATATTGGTCATAAGACTATGCCTTATGAACCATGTGAAGCCTTTGGAGCAATCATATTCCAACCAACCAAAAGAAGAAAGAAGAAATAAGAAATAAGAAATAAGAAATGAAGAATGATGAATGAAGACCCCCATAACATGAATTTCTTCTTGATTGTAATTAATTCATTTGTAATCCGAGTTTTATAAGAGTAGAGCTTAGCTACCCAATTTAATTTTGAAATTGTGCGATGGAGCCCAACCATAAAAGATCTCTTATTCTTTTGCACTAGCTTTATAAATTGTTTGATGTTTGTTTAGCTTGTGCATTAAGATGACATGTTTTCCTAGTTTCTTTAATACTTTGATGAATGGCCTGGATGTGATTAGGCTCTCAGGAAAAAATAAATTTTATATCCAACTAATCAACTCAAAACTAAAAATAAATAACTCATAATCTCACATAAAGACTAGGTTATAAACAAGATAAAAGAATTAGCAACCTCTTAGCTGGATGTTGTATGTTTTCACATCATGCATAAAAAGCATCTTCTTTCACTCTTGTTATGGAGGGCTTCCACCTTCGTCAGAAAACTTGGCTTGATCTTTGAGAGCCATGGTGGAAACACACTTCCTTTCTTATTGATTTTGGCCCATAATCAAATTTCTCATGCATTAAGCATATGAATCCTAAAGCCTGTGTCTAATTAATTGTACAAAAATGAAAATAAAATATAACAAAAATTTGCATTAGATTTAAGTCATTAATAATGTCCTACATGATCTAGTCTCTTAAGGAGTGTGTTTAAGGACTTAGTCTCTTTCTAAATAAACAACAACTTAGTTATCTTACAAAAACATTTGCCTTATCTACATGTATTTAAAATCATAGGAGGAGTTAATTGGCGGCCACCCCCAGGCGGTTGTAAGTCTAACAGTCTCGTGGTTTATCCTCTCTTATGGAGGTAAACTAAATACCTATTTTTGCCTTAGATTTAGGTCCTGCCTTGGCCCTCGCCAAAGCTCCCTAGATTTAGGTTCAGAGGTTACTACTTCCATTTGCAGGCTACAAGCATAAACCCTCACCTCTTAGGAATTTCCAAGATATTATGTTGTGGAATTATAAGCCCTAGATTTCTAATAAAAATTCAACTCAAATAAATAAATCACTTCAATATATCAACCATAGGATAGTTTGTGATGCTTACTAAAACTCCTAGTATCCAGCATCCCCTTTCTCTTCCTTTGGTTTACTCCTCTTCTTGATAATCATCCCACGATGATATTCTTGATCTTTTAGGATGTAAAACTTACCTCCATAAGAACTTAACAAACCCGATTTTAAAATAAACCACTTTTTTTCATGTAAAGTAGGGAAAAAGAATATCTAATGAAGACCCATAGCCCTTAAGAGTCCTTATTAAGGTGATTAGGTCTATTGTAGAATGGTAACTTCTATCTCTCGAGATAGTACATCTTTCCTCAATGTTGTATCTAATCACCCTAATAAGAAAATCTATGGATCTACATGGTGTCCAACACAAAAAGTGTTTGATTATTTTTTGGTTCTTCATGTATTTTTCTCTCTAAAAAAGATAGATGAAGAATTGACCATTTTTCACCACAAAAGTTTAATTAATCACTAATTATTTTCCAAAAAAATTTTAATGGCCATAATTAATTAATTAATTAAATGATTAAAATGAAATTCATAAATGTGAAATCATCATAATCAATGTAATTAATCAAGATGCCTAATTGAATCCTCCTAATGTGCTTAGTTAATATAAGGATATTTAATTAAATCATGATTCTCCATTCGTGCGGAGAATTATGAAAGTAATTAGCTTAATTCTCTAAATTTAATTAATTATTAAACATGGGCCTAATTGCATTAGAATTTTTAGGACATTACAAATTTTATTTTTCAAGCATATCATCAAGATTTATGAGCTCTTGCTTATAATTAATCAGATTAAGGGATTTCTTTTAGGAGGGTAATTAAATGGATTATTAATGGGTCAAACTTAATTCTTTCATAAAAGATACTTAAATTCTCTTTAGATTTATTAACAAACAAATATGGAGATGGGTTGAACACTAACTTTCACTTCTCCTCTTTATGATTAAATAATTCAATTTATAAAAATAAATCCTAAAAAGACTTTGATTAGGCTTAAGGTATGTTTACTTAGCATGATTGTCCTTTTCATTTTCATGAAACAAAATATGTTATTTGATAATGTATAACTATTTTGCTTCAATTATCATAAATTTTCATGCCATATGTTTCATACACTCATGTTTTAAATATATATAAATATATATATATATATATATATATATATATATATATATATATATATATATATATATATATATATATATATATATATATATATATATATATATATATATATATATGTTACATTCAATTGCATGATGTGAGAAGATATACATACACGTAATAATTATTATCATTGCTAAATCTCAAATTATTTTTTCTCTTTAATCAATAATCATATATTAGATATTAATGAAATAATTTATGTCTAAGCTTTATATTTGTAAATTTCAATTATAAATGATAAAATAAAGTAAGGTTGACATATATTTCATGTATAAAAGGATAACAACTTGTGATATTTCATGATTTCATCTATGTATTTATATATGTGTATGTGTGTATTTGGGCTATAAAATATATCGGACATCTCATACAAGACTTTAAGTAGCCCCAAAGAGCTCCTAGATACCAGCACTTCCCTGGCTAACAAAGGCACGTACTTGTATAGTTTCTTTTACAGTTATACATGTGTATAATTATGAAGTGAAACTCCTTTTGTTATAAAATTCATGCATATTCATACTTGTGTGTTCATATATATATATATATATATATATATATATATATATATATATATATATATATATATATATATATATATATATATATATATATATATATAAAATGTATGTACATGTATAAAAATGGAGCAAAAATAAAATAGTGATGTATAATGATAATGAAGCTAAGATAATAAAATATTGCCCATTTGATTAAGATTTTGCTTCATTAATCTTAAAATGGCTTTCATGTTTAAATAAGATTCATTAAGTCAAATCCAAATATAGGTCTAATTAAAATTCATAAAGGTTTCATCAAAAGGCTTAAAAGTCATAAATATTCATTTTTTAGAATCAATCTAAAGTAAGGATTAAAGATAATCAAATCTCTTTCTTCTCTTTATAATGTTAAATTACAATAAAGGAACAAATAATAAAAAATCATATAATTTGAAATCTTACCTTAGCCTAGTGGTTGAGAGCCTTGTCTTTAAATCAAGAGGTTTTGGGTTCAAGTCCTTGTACATGCATTGTGTGTGTGAGTTTACGATTAAATTCGCTCAAATGTCCCACAAAAAAAAATCTTAAATGACCTAAAGAATAACCACCCTTAATAAGGAATTTAAACATTCAATCATTAAAAAAATCCTAACTCTAAAGTCCAATTTTAAGACATACCACACTTGGCCTTAGCACGCACATTAAAATACTAAACTACTAATCTTAGCACTAAGTTAAGCCGATGGCTGTAGTGGTGTGATGTTTTATTTTGTGATGTGTAGTATGTATGTTAGTATGATATTAAATTAATGATGTTATCTATAGGGGATCGTGCTTAAAAAACTATTGTAATAATAAATATATAAATGCTTCTTCCTTGCAGGTGTTGTCAAGTCAATAAGAATGATCCATTATGATAGGTGTTGTCAAGTCAATAAGAATGATCCAAATGTATGAAATATTACTACTCATTTTGTATGTTTGTTAAGATGACTACTGTTTTGCATGTGTAGTTAAATGTTCATTTATGTAAAAATATAATTTACAATACGAATAGGATTAGTGTTATGGCGTTTAGAATGAGCAGGGTGCTGGGAGCTCAGAGGCCGAATGTTCAAATCTAAGAAGTAAGGATGAAGAAGAATCAAAGACCCCATAGCTTTTTTCCTTTTTTTTATTATTTTAATTGTAATCCATGTTATATAGGGTAGAGCTCGACAACTCAATTTCTTTTCTTTTCTAGGGTGGACGGCGGTACTCGGCCATACTGACCTCTTATTATTTTATGAAATTGATTGATTGATTATTGTGTTTACTTTGGTTGCACAATAAAAATGACATGCTTTCATAAGTTTCTAAAAGTATGATTGTTTGATGAGTGTCTTAGATACGGTAGGCTCTTTAAAAAGAATTAATTTTTCTACCCTAATTTAATAACTATAATTAAAAGTTAATCAACTCATAACCTCACCATGAAAGCCTATTATGTAAATAAAAAAAATAAAAAATTTAGTAACCACTTACCTGAATGTTTGTATGTTATAAAATCAAACATGCATATTGTTTCACTCTTGGAAATAAGGGATCTCCATTGTTGCACGATAAGGGACATGCTTGACCTATGAGAGCAGTCCATCACAGTGGAGAGCACCCTTTCTTTCTGATTTAGCTCATAACCAATTTTTATCATGTATTTAGTTATAAACTCTTCCAAGACTAAGCCCAAAATGATGAGTCAAAAAAATGAAATAAAAATATGTAAATTTTACTATATTAGTTTTAAGTCATAACTTGCACGCCCATCATGATCTAGTCTCTTAGAGAGTGAGTTTAGAACTTTAATTTTTTTTTTCTAATTAATAATAGTCTATCTATCTTGCATTTACATATGACTAGCCTACAAGGTTATATAATTGTAGGAGGTATTAGCTAGCAGTCACTTCAGGCGCTTGTAAGTCCAAAAGAGTCGAGATCGATATACTCTCCCTAATGGAAGTGAACCAATATATCATATTCCCCTGAGTAGAATTAGGTCAAGCTCTTAGCTTGTGCTAGAGCACTCTAGATATAGGTTCAGAGGCTTCTTGTTTCTCCTTTGCTATGAGTTTAACTCCTCACCTCTTAGAAATTTTCATAATCTTATGTTGTTGGAATCTAAGTCCCCATATTTTAATGAAATTTAAACTCAAATAAATAATTTTCTCTCTTTCAAAAATGTAAAGCCTTACTATAAGGATGATTGAAGCACTCACTAGGCTTCCTAGTATCATCTGTTCTTCTTACTTATTCTCCTTTGAAATTTGCTAAGAACTCTCCCTATTTGAGCTTTTCCTGATTGTTTTCCAAAATGAACAATTCTTCGATTAGCTACCTTTGAAATCTTTGAAGATATTAGTTGACTACTTTAATCGAGAGTGTTCTTAAGAAATTATCATTTCCTAGAATGTAATTAAGTATGGAAGCTTGCTTCCATAAGAAACTAAAGAATCCAGTATAAAATAAACCCTACTTTACTTAGCTATGTAAAGTAAAGAAAAGATCTCTAGCATATATATAAACCCATCTACTTTATGTGTCCTTATTAGGTGATTAAATTCATTGTAAGATGATATTTTTATCTTTCAAGATAGTACATCATTCTTTAATGTCGTACTTAATTATTTCAATAAGTACCTCCTAAGATCTGTGTTGTGTTCCTACAACTCTAAATTAAATCACCACAACACAGCTTAGGTTCGTAGGGTGTGTTATATGATTCACACCATTCTTTTTCTAGACAGAGCATTAATTTAATCGACAAGTTAGTTAGAAGGCATGTCGTTACATTTGTTGAGGAATGGAGGCCTGAAAGACTACATAGATGGAAGTTTTAATGGCTAATATAGAAGCAATAATTAAAAAAATGGGTCAAAATAGGCATAAGAAAAAAGTGATAGTGGTAGAGGAGCGGGAGGAGAATGATGATGATGATTAGTTTTTATTTATATATCTAGTTTTCTATTTTTATCATGTTATTATTTATTTGTAACTTCAATTATTGAACATTTGCGTACAATGTTAATATTTTCAAACTATAAAATAAAATATTTGATTGGAACTTTCTTTTCTAATAGTATTATTTTATTTGTGTAATTATTGTCATCCCATAATGATCAATTGTGTGTTATTATATATATATATATATATCTATCTATCTTACATTATTGCATGTGTAAAAATAAGAAAATATGTGAAGCTCTTTTCATTTTGTTTATATTTGTACAAGTTTTAGACATATTTTTCTGTCACTCTATATGATACTAATTGTTACTTGAAAATTCAAAGGGGGAAATTTTCAATAGATTTTCAACATATATTTATGTCAAAAAATTTTGACAAAAAAATTTGCCTGAAAGTCCACTGAAATTTTTTGTTATAGAATTTCCCCTACAATGGATCTTTTGACATCTATATCCATTGATTCATCTTAATGGGTTTCAAATAGAAATTTCATCAGAAATCCTTAGAAAGTGATTCATGGTGGTTTTTTTGTTGTCGAAATGCATTTCCAATTGAGAGTTTTCCAATGAAAAATATTCTGTTGGAAATCAATTAGAAATGTGAGTTTCCAATGGGAAAAAATATTTTTTGTCAAAATTTTTTCATTGAAAATGAGCTATTTTATTGTAGTGAGAAAGTGCATTCTGATACGAAGAAAATTTATGAAGCGTTTATTTGAACTCACCAGTGTATGAGTCCATTCTTGTACACAAGTTTGAGGAAGGCATTCCATTTGACATTGATAGGTTCATCTTTAAGGGTAATCTTGATTACAAGTTCTTAGACATGGAGAATTTTTATATGCTTCTAGATTCAATGAAAGAAATTGGGTGAGCTCTATAAACTGACTCACATTATTATATTTTTTTAGTTTTTTTATTTTTACTTTTTTAGTTGTGTGTGAAATAGAGTATCAATCAATTTTGTATATATACATAAGAGAGAACTTTTATATCAATCAATTTATGAAATAGAGTATCAATCAATTTACATTAATGAATGAAAAGAAACTTCTTTTCTACATTTTGTGTTTCTATCTATCTTTTCTATTTTAAAAACCTTTTTATTTTTATATATACTTAGCAATGATTGGGTTTATATTGAATGTGGTTGACTTGTATGTAATTGGCAACACTTAAAGTATTAACATGCTCACTTTGTAAACTTAATGATGCTCACGCCTTGATAATAAGGTTTTAATGTACTCAAAAAGTACTTTAACTACATCATTATTAGTTATTTTGTAGTCATCTTGGTTGTACCTCATGTTGAATCCAAATCTATTTGTCAAATGAAATAGAACTACTTAGGTAGCTAGGAAGTAAGGTTAAGACAAGTAGGACAAATAAAGTAAGATAAATACAAAAAATATAAGAAATTTCACTATATCTAAAGATACGAGTACAAAGATCTCTCCTTTTTTCTCTTCAAGAGTTAGTACAAGGTGCAGTGTAAGTATAAAAGTACTATAAATCCAAAAAAAATCCCAAAAGAATCCCCCTTCCTTGAAAACTCCTCTTTTTATATAATAAAGGGGTGGTTACCTAAGGAACGAACACATCAATTAAGTAGGTTACATAAAGAGTAACTAATTAATGAAGATGAGTGATAAGCATCAAGTTGTGAGTTCTTCAGATGTAGTCTTTGATGTTGTCGAGATGAGTCATCTAATGTGAAATCTTATGATAGAGGTGAGCTACTAAACATTAGCCATTTGATATGAGTAACCATTCCATGTGTTTGCCTTGCTTGGGATGAGTCTTTATTCATGAGGTGGGTCATTCTGCACTATTCATTTTGACTGGGATCGTCTACTTTCGCACTAACCTTGTCTATGATTAGTTTTTATGAATAGATGGTTCACTTGTATAATTTGGCTCCTTGTTGGTGGTCTTTCATTATCCTTGAATATTCACCAAGTCCATTCATACATTTTTGTATGCACCTCACTTTATGCTAATCTCTTAGTCTTCATGTGAAAAATAACCTAGACTTATTAATAGAATGGAGTTGCATAATACTCATTATGGATCTTATCACAAAAGGAAAAGTTAACTAACTATGGCTATTATTGCTAACTTAAATAAACCTCACTTTACATCAAGCACTCAGTCTTTGTGGGGCACTCATCTAAACTCACCATTAAAGACAAGCATTTGCACTACTCATCACTGAATTTGTCATAAAGATGGAATCATCTCACTAAAGCTTAGTTATTTGAATTTTTTTATTATACTTCTACTGTATTTAAGAATATGTAAGTATGTTATTTCAAGTGTTCAAACTAATATGTTTTAGTTATTGGAAATTTGAATATACTTGATACCTTAGAGTGAGTAGCTTATAAGTAAGAGTATTCTTCTTAGCAATGAAGTTTTCTTCTTAGAGGATTTGGCATACATTTAAGTTTTTTTCCCAAAAGCCTCAGCTCTCCTATAGTAACTAGTCTCATCATCATTTTACCTTAGCATTTACCTCTTGGCCGTCGCTTAAGTTGGTTGACTTGCACTTATAGTTAAATTCTCTAATTAAGTCATTTTTTCTTAAACTAAAATAAGCATACTCATCCTTGCCTAAAGTTGGCCAGCTTTAGAAAAGTCCAAATAGTATTCATATATAAATGATTTTCTCAGAATCACTTGTCTAAAGAATGAGATATTCCCAAGTGTTAAGAAGTATGTGTGAGTTGAAAATAATAAAGGTAAGCAATTAACTACTCGTTAAGTCCATGAGGCAAGTTCCTTATGTTCTTAGTGGGCTGTATATATGTTGTCACCAATGAACATGAATGAAACTTATTGTTTTACATTTAAAATTAATGAATAAAATTTTTACAAATAAAATAATAAGAAAGTGACTATGGGGGGACAAAAATCATCCCATAGTGGTAAAAGTTTTTGAGGTTGTAAGTGCTCAAATTTCTTGGCATTTCCTTTTTTTAAGAGTCTGTAGCTAGTAAGAATCAGGGATAACTTTCTTTTTGATAATGTAGAATCTATTGCAAGTAGATCCAAGATTATCAAGTGTTATTTGATAAGCTACTATGTACACCTTCTCTTACACTAAGTTGTTAGAATGGACAGTTTTTTTTCTTAATATTGGCACAATAATACTTTACCATCCTTTTCTTTATTTTCTCTTGCCTCAATGAAGATTATATTATGTTCTTCTAATAGATCTCCAATGCTATTATCATGTCTTTTTTATTCATTTACTCTTACTTAGTAGCATTTTGTTCATAGTCAGTTGTTGCTATGACTTACTATGTAGCCCATATTAAATAGGTGGAATAATGTAGGGTTTAATTATTGTTTGGGAAGGGAGTCATCCTAAGTTCCCACATAATTGAGAGTAGTGCTTTAACTTACTTATCTTTATTCAATCTTCTTCTTTAATAAGTTAATGATTTGTTTACTTGCATTCTACTTAGATGTTTGTCTATGGGTAATGAATAAAAATAAGCTTGAAGCAAATTCCCTAAGATTAGCAAAAACTTTAAGGTGCATGTTAGTGAACTATGGTCTATTATCTATTATGATAGTCATTCGTAGCTTATATTAATAAATGATATTAGACTAGATGAAGTTGCAAACAATTAAAGCAATATTCTTAGCAAGTTACTTAGCTTCAATCCACTTTGAAAAGAAGTCAGCCATGATTAGAATGAATTTTCTATGATCACTAGCAGGTGGTAAGCCAATTAGGTATATTCTCCACATGGTTAATGACCATGGACTAGTGATCAACTGTAGTTTGTGCAAGGGATTTAGTTGTATAAGCATGAATTTCTTGCTTCTTTTTTAGAAGTCTTTATTATATTTTTCTTAATATAAGCCAAAAGTATCCCTATCATATAATTTTATGTGTGAGTGTATCCCTCCTAATGATACTTCTACACTTTCTTGAATATACTTGAAATTATTTCTTGTTTACTTTTTCAAATACACCTAAGATTAATAAAAGTAACCAATCTCCTAAACAAATTATACATAGAAGGTATTGTATGGCTTTGATCTTGAATCACCTCATAACTTTTATGCTTATTGCAATTTACTTTAGATCTAAAATTTTAATAATGGGATCAATCTAGGTCAATGAGTTATCTTCTGCTACTTACATTGACACACTTTTCTCAATGCTAGGATGTGCCAATTTAAAATGTGGTTGATCACCAAAGTTATACTACTTTGAAAGGAGGTCAATAGTTTTCTTATTGAGGAATTTTAATGATTTAGAAGTGTTTCAATTTATTAATCTATGTCTTTATTTTGAAGTGACACCTTTGAAGTATTTTATCTTGCACATCATAGTCATTTATTTAATTCACCATAAGTTGTGAGTCTGAGTAAGCGATTAAGTGCTTGGCTCCAAGTTTGTAAAAATCTTAATTTTTCAAGTAGTGATTCATACTTGGTTTGATTGATGGTGACTTTAAATTTAATTTTCATAGATTAAGTGATAGTTATCCTTGCTAGACTCTTTGGAACTATGATTACTACCTTGTCTTGTTCACCTAATGTGCCATCTACATAAAACATCTATACATATCCATGACTCATTCCTTCTTTAGGGTGAGGAATGCATAAGTCAAAGAGAAGTTGGGGAGTGTCTAAACCTTGATCATTATTTAGGGTGTGTTGGATATGCAAACTCACTAAATTTGACAAGTCATTTGATGAATCTTCTAGAATGGTTTGGCTTAGCATGTATGTCTTTGAGCTAGTGATCATGGTGATGATTCATATTAAGTAACTTCAAATGCAAAGATAAAGTTGGTAGCTGAAATGATGGGGGTGAGTGTTAGATTTACATGATTAGATATTACAACTCAACACCTCTTAAGATCTTACTAAAATATTATGTAGTCCATTATTTATTCTCTTGTTCCCAAAATTAAAACTAAACTTACTACATTCTTATCAACTCCCAAGTAAGTAGAAGATTCTCTTTTAGACGTGAGCTTTGAATAATGTGGGCAATGTGTATAGAGACTTTAACTATTAAAATGTAGTTTCACACTCACTTGTTTGCTCAAATCACTTGCTACTTCTAAGGACCTTATAGAATGGCGAGTGGTATTTGACTACTTTAAAGATGAATCAATAAAGCCCAATGACTTTCCCAATATGTTGGTATACTTTTTTCTTGTCTTTTGCGATGAAATTTTGTAGTATGGTCTTGACCTTATTAGGGTTGACATTTATGCCTTTGGGTGTGAAGAGGTACTAAATGAACTTACATGACCCTTCACCAAATGTGCACTTTAAGAGATTAAGGTGCATATATACTTCTTTAGATTTACAAATATTTTCCTGAGATCTTGAATATGACCTATTTTTTATTAATAAATTATTAACATAAACTTCCAATTCCCTTCTTTTTGGGACTTTAAACATTTGGTCCATCATTTTTAATAAATAACCCAACACTCTTTAAGCTAAATGATATCGTCGAATTTCAAAATAAGCCTCTCCAATTATTAATATGATTTTCTCACAATCAACCTAGTGCATCTTGGTCTGAAGATAACAAGAGAATGCATTAAACGAAGCTCATGATGAGGGAGCCGACTCCAAGTTGACTAAGATGTCAATTTGTGCTGGAAAGTACCCATCTTTTTAGGCATGCCAATTTGAGATTTGTGAAATTGTTGTAATCCTTCACTTTTCATTAGCTTTTCATACCATCATTGCATTAGATATCTATTATGGATACTATATTTCCTTTATAAAGTTAGTGTTGAGTAGTATCTTCACTTCTTATTTGAATTGATTAAACAAGTAAGACTTTCATCTTCCTCATTTTTATTTGATTGCCTTGCATCTTTTCTAATGTTTAACCTATAATAGGTAATATTGACAATGATTCCTAGCATTTGAGCAACTGTCATTACAAAACATCAAAGACTTAAATGTGTTTTTCTTTGCGCTTTGATTATACATGGAGCTTAATTTTAGAACTCACTTATGGTCTTCCTCAATCACCTTGAGTTTTTTTTTATCATCCCTCTCTCTAACTCAAGTTTGCATTCTCAAAGTCATTATCTCTATTTAAGTAGTTATTTATTAACATATTATTTGTACTCATCTTTTGAGTTCCTCCTCATATAATTTTTTTTAAAATCAACCTAGTGATAAGTACAAATTCAATAACTCCAAAGTTATGTTCCTAGTTCCAATGTTTAACATAATGAAGTATCCCTCTTTTTCTTTATTATCCACCATCCCTTGGTAATAGTTGATAAAGTAATGTCCCATGGAATTATAATTTAGGAGATTCAAAAAAGTTGATTAAAGGGGACATTTTAGCTTTGCCAATAAGATTAGAAGTCTCAAAAATCTCAAACTAACTAATCACTTTGTCCATTATACTTGTAGCCCTATATGTGACTTGAGCAGTATATTGCCGCTTTAAATGTATGATTAGAGTGGATATATGCATATATAATAAAATCACTTAAATGAGTTATATATGCAGATATCTCAATCATATTCGAATCATGCTCAACTTTTTTGAACCATACTAGAACTTTATACAAATCATGTTCAAACTTTCTTCCAACCTAGCTCAAATTTTATTTGAACCTTCCTGAAACCTTGTTTGAAACTTCTTGAAATCTTGTTTGAACCTTCCTGAAATCTTGTTTGAACCTTATTCACCTTGCTTAAAAGGTTCAAACATGATTCCAATAAGGCTATAATGTTTAATACACTAATCTAACTCCAGGGTTCACAACATGAACAATGTGTTCAAAGCTAAATAAAAAAATGTGTAATATCCTAATCTTGAATAAAAAAATCGAGATTACTAATATGAAACTTTACTTTATTCTTATATTATGAGCTTCGAGATTGCCATAGATGAAGAGAGCACTACAAAGATAAATATTTGAGTTGAGAATCCTTATTTAAAAGCTCAAGTGTGTCTTAAGCAAGAGTTCTGACTCCTAATTTTATATAGTGAGGATAAATATTTCTCTAAAAAAATAAATAATAGATAGATTTAGCTAATTATGATTACTATGAGGCAAAGTGTTAAATTTTCCTGATATTATTTTATAACATATCACTTGGTGATATACTGAAAGTAAGTTAAGTCGATGACAATAAGTCAATAACCTTTATTTTTATCATGCAAGTCTGAGTTTTAAAATGTATTTATTCTAAAAGTAGTGTAAAACGGTAACATTGCTCCATTTGATTGTCGAATGTTGAAATACTTGTTGAGCATACCAAACCCACGAGCAGGCCGGGCAGTGGCTCGACCAGGATTAATACCCCGCGCCGTGGGTGGACCCATAAATCTTCATTGTCGAAGGAACGAAGATCCAGTGTCGCTGGTCCATTCCACATACGAACTATAGTTTGGCAAGAACTTACCCGGGCAGGGCAGCATTCCGCTGCTTCGAATCTGTTCGACCCCATGGAGACAGAAGTCATGGAGGAGTTTCTTCTCGTGGAGGCGGAGATTCAGGAAGTTCAAGGTGCTAACTTTTCCCCAAAAAGCTAGCGATGACATAATGGGACTGTTTAATTAGGTCTTCGATTTATCTTTTTAGTGTAATTGAATCCTTTTTCATCCTCGACGTTGTTTCGTTCCCCGTGCCCGCTCTGTTTTGTAATATTGTATATCGTAGATCCTAATCATATTCAAACGTTGTTTATTTTCAAACATGTACACTTTAATTGGCCTAGCTGCTTGTATCATTGGCGTGCCCTACTGTCA
The DNA here is from genome assembly GCA_021442155.1 of Cymbidium sinense. Classification (NCBI taxonomy): domain Eukaryota; kingdom Viridiplantae; phylum Streptophyta; class Magnoliopsida; order Asparagales; family Orchidaceae; genus Cymbidium; species Cymbidium sinense. The sequence continues at coordinate 96,623,957 of CM038219.1, forward strand.
ATCTGTTTCCTCGAAAGAAATTAAAATGCCTGGAATCATATCTTGCGGTTAAGTGCTTTGACAGAGTGCACTGTTACGCCAACATTTTATTTTTTTACCAAGGGTCAAATTGAGAATGAGGATGCCTGGAAGTTAATTACATTTTTGAGCATATATACCTTATTTTTCTTTATAAGTGTTTAATAGAAGGTGTAAAGAATAGAACTTTTATTTGAATAATCCTATATTATATATCTTATCTAAAGATTCTGACAAGTTTTTTACCAATCTTGTTCTTAATGAGAATGATTTTGTTTAGTAATGTTGTAATGGGCATGATGTTGATAATTCAGTATAAGACTACTGACATGTTTAGGGGTGGTTGGGTGCTGGGGTGCTATTTAGGTTGTCACTTGTTTTAAATTTTTAAGTTTGTCATCAAACATTCTAGAACTAGTTCTAGTGTCAGGTGGAGGGTTTTGTGGCATAACAACTAATTTATTGGTGGGTGTTCCATTGTCATCTACAACAACAACAACAAGCCTTAATCCCACTAGGTGGGGTCGGCTACATGAATCTTTCGTCTCCATTGTGTCCTATTATGTGTCAAATTCTCATTTAAATCAAGTATACTAAGATTATTTTTATACATCTTAACCAAGTCTTTTAGGTCTACCTACTTTTCTTAACATAAGGAAAATCTAATGCATCTACTCTCCTAATTGTCATGGACGCTTTTATGTGGCCAAACCATCTAAGGTGACTCTCTCTAATCTCTACCACCTGAGCTACTCTAACTTTTTCCCGAATATACTCATTTTGCATTCTATCTCTAAGAGTAAAGCCACTCATCCACCTAAGCATCCTCATCTCGTAATAACACTTAACTTAGTCTTATGCTTCTCTTTATTGGCCAACATTTTGCACCATAAGTCATCGGGTCTTACCACCATCTTATAAAATTTTTCCTTAAGTTTAAGTGGAACTTTTCTATCACATAATAGGATGCATTCCTCCACTTCAACCATCCAACTTGAATTCTACTAATAACATCTCCATCTATTTCACCATCATTTTGAACAATAGAGCCTAAATATTCAAACACTCACTCTTATTAATGACTTGTTCACCTAATGTCACAACACTACCACTAACTTCTACAACTAAAATTACACTCCATATATTCGCTTTAGATCTACTTAAACGAAAACCTTAGACTGTAGAGTTGACCTCCATAATTCAAGTTTCGTTGGACTCTCTCAGTCTTATCAACAAGAAGAATGTCATCAGCAAAAAACATACACCAAGGTACATCTTCTTGTAAATGCCAAGAAGAACATCCATAACTAAAGTAAAAAAAGATAAGGGCTTAAAGTGATCCTCGATGTAATCCAACCAAATAGAAAATATTTTGTCAATCCTCCTTGTGTTTGGACACAAGTAATGCTCTAGTATACATATCCTTAATGACTTGAATATAACCAATATTAACTCTTATTCTGTAACTCTCCAAAGAACATCTCTGAAACTTTATCATGTTTTCTCTAAATCAATAAATATCATATGTGATCCTCCTTACTTTCTATGCTTCTCCATCAAACCCCTTAACAAATGTATAACATCCATAGTAGATCTACTTGGCATGAAACCAAACTGATTGTGAGAAACTTCGATCACATCGTAACCTATGCTCACTACTTTCTCTCCCATAATTTTAATGTATGGCACATTAACTTAATTCCTCTATAATTTGCACACTTGTGCATCATTTATTCTTAAATATAAGAACCAACAAACTCTTTCTCCACTCATCTCGACATCTTTTAGTCTTTAAAATGACATTAAAAGATTTGTAAGCCAAGAAATTCTCGATCTCCTAAACATTTCCACACTTCTATTGGAATATTATCCGTTTTTGCTTTCCATTTCATTTTCTTTAAGCTTCACTAACTTCGATTTACTAATACAATAATAAAAATAAAATTTCTATTTTGTTTAGATAAGGCTAAAATCAATCGTACTTTCAGATCCTTCATTGAAAAGTTTATCAAAATACCCCATCCACCTATTTTCAATATCCTTTTCTAAAAAAAATTTTATTATTTTCATCCTTAATACACCTCGTTTGAACTATTATGCCTTTACTTCTCCTATCTCTTTGGTGGCTAACTTATATATATACATCTTTCACCTCTTCGTATCTAATCTATCAGTATAAATCACTAAAACTAAATTTTTCAGATCATATACGCTTTAATCTCTACAGGCCACTTTATATATTTCACCCTCCGAAGTTTTACATCTAAACCAAGTTTTATAACAATACTTTTATTTTTTTATCTTTTCAGACACTCGACTCCACCACCAACTATTCTTATTAAAAGAAGTTTTTTTCTTTTGATTCTCCAAGCACATCTTTAAAGAACTGCTTTAATTTCACTCTATTTTTTCTCACATAATGTTAAATTCTTCATGAACATTCCAAATTCTAATCTCAGTTCTTAAAAATATTTTTATTTATTTCTTAAGCCCCATCTAATTTTAGACAATAATTTGATTTATTTTTTCTCTACAACCTTTCATCTTAAAATCTAAAACTAACAATCGATGTTGGGTACTTAGATTTTCACTTGGAATGATCTTACAATCTTTACAATCTAAACGATCTATTTTTCTTATCAGAAAATAATCAATCTGTGTTTTACTAGATCCTTTTTTATAAGTAATAATATGTTCCATTGTCATCTATTCATATAAATATGTTTTTCAATTTTTGGCTTATAAGTACATGATCTAATCATTACTAATTAGGCTATTGGTGATCTTACTCCTTAATTGATCATCTTGGGTAAGATACTTATTGAAATTATTTTGGAATTGTTCTAGAGTGAATCCATGATTGCATAAGGTAATGATGTTGTATGCAAGTGCAATCTAAGAAGATATCTAACTATTGTGGTAATATATTTATTTGAACCAATTATTAGTATATGCCATCACAAAAACTATCTACTTTTTTCTACTAAAAAAATCAAGTTCCGCTAGTGTAAGCATGCAAAAAATGACTCAATTCAAGATTATATAATAGATAGCATGATAATTCTTGGTGGAGCCCATAGTTCACTCATATGTAATTCTCACTAGGATGGTATGTTGTAGGATTATAGATAAGTTAATTTAAGTGGAGGTTAGCTAAGTTGTTGTTCATGTAGGTGTATATTTACCTCATAATTACATTAATTCTAACATCAACTGAAGAATTACCTTATCATGGTAGGGTCGAACATCAAAAAGTTGTGATCTCTATGCAGGTAGTCAATCTCTTAATAGCTATTAGTGGTTGTGGATGTTTTCGTGTTATTGGTAAGTGTCTAGTGATGAAATTGTGTTGTTGTGAGCAACTTAATGCTATGGTTGAAGTGGCATTTAAAGAGATAATTGCTGTTGAAGAGATGCTATCTTGAAGTTTTTGCAAAATTGGAGGAGAATAGAACAATAGAGTTGCCGCTATGATAGGCTTTGCATGAAAAGTAGATTTATGGGATGCATGAAACAACTTGTTGTCGATGTGATAGGGGTTTCACAACTAAGCGTGCAAGGGGTTAATGCCATGGTTGAGCATATCAAAACTGGCATGAAAGAAGACATGTCTAGGGTATCATATATGACTAAGTTATGGCTTGCAACCAATGGCCAGTAGGAATGGCAAGGAAAGTTGTTATATGCATATGTAAGATAGGTGCATAGGGGATTGGGTGCATGAGGCTTGGTTCTAGAGGCCAAACTTGTATTTGGAATGCTAGGATGAGTGGATGAGATGGCTATGAAAATCGTGGGAGTGGGATTATGGATTGGTGTTTATGGAGAATAGATTGATACAAAGTTTGTGGATAAGTTGCTTGTTGGGTTATGGTGTATTATAAGATTTTAGGGTGCGTGGATTTGGATGATGTTAGGAGAGTGGTGTATATGCACAACATGTAGATGTAGGCAAATTTAATGTGTGATGCGAGGCTCATAGTGGGTGAGTTGGTGACTTGTAGGGTTATGATTAGGAGTAGCAGTGAACTCATATACCAAATTTAGTAGAGAGGGAATAAAAAAAACTTCATATATAAAATTTGGAGTGATCAACATGCACAACTTGGTTCTAGATAGCACTCTATTGGCCACAAATAATGCATTCATTCAAGCATTAATTAATAATAATTTAGTTATTCAACAATTATCCTTATATATAAAACTAAGTTTATTGAAATTCAATCCCATCCAATTGCAATAAATGTTAAAATTTAAATCTATTCTCATCCATAAAAAGATTACAATCTATTAAGATGATTCATGGTAAAATTTTTTTGAGAAAATTCTACCATAATTAATATGGGTCTAAAAAGGTTTGAATATAGGTCCCGTTTAGATCTATTATGGTTTGAGTTGATTTCTTATAACTGTCTTATGGCTTTTTGGATGTTGTGGACCAATTTAACCTATTTGGATGGCTTTCCCTATTCCTTTTCCTTCAAATTTCTTTGGTTGAAATGTGATTGAGCCTAACCGCTTCGTAAGTGAGTATGAAGAATTTTTGTAAATTAGAATGTGGGAAATTGTGTTTGTTTCTTTAGTTATAGTTATGTTATTACATTTTTGTTAATTTTAGTTTGCAAATTTAATCAGGTAATTAGTATTGACATTAGTTAAGATTACGTTGAGTCGCCACGTGTTTGAAAGATTATATGAGACATCAATTTCGCGTAAGAATGCAGCTTTAAGTTCTGTGATACTATTGTTAAATTTATTTATGAGTTTCATGTATTTGTAAGAGTAATTCAATTATAAGTCACAGACTCACGAAACGTCGAGACATCACTATTATCGCCTGTATTAATCGGCGGAGACATAATCGCTAATTTAAATTCGCCTATACTCTAGCAGTATGCCACTGCTTTCTACCGATTCTTATAAATTTTATGAACGACATATGATATTCTCCATATCAGATAAATACAAACGCTTATTACTGACCTAAGATATATTATCGATTTACGGATTATGCTAGTTCATTTTCCTTAATAATATACGATTTTATTTTGGCATATAAATATTTAAAACACGATTATTAATTGTTAAACGCAAGAATGTGATAAACAAAATATCGTGAAAAATCATGATGAAGACTATGTTATAGATATCGCAGATAAAAGAAAAGTTCGACGATGTTTAACAGATGATCTTAATATTCTCGATTGACATCATGGGGCCGCTGAGTCTAACCTGCCAGTCAGCAGTAGTAGAGATTGCCCCGCTTTACCTTCAACTTTAGTCGACGCCGTGACGACTTTACATGAAAGTCAAAACCTATGCAATTATAAATGATATTTCGAAAAGGATTTGATAGAATCAAAATGACTTTTATTAAATAACCGAATAAATAAACTAATTCTACGATAAAATTATCGATACATTATTACTCTACAACATATCGTATTCGCCACATTTCGCAAAGATATTAATTTTTACTTTTACGCAAATTTTAAACGTACATTCCATTATTCAATGTTCGAGCTTACTTTAAAGATTTATCGATCTCACTAAGCATAATATGAATTCGCTGATAATTTGTGCAAGGATTTTGTTGATTTTGAGAAGATTATGCTTTGGCACGCATTTTAATCGACGCTTTACTGCTTCAGATATGTAAACTTAAAGATATTCACGCTTCCAAGTGATATGAATTCATTAGTTAAGAAAAATAAGATATATGAATTTGTTTGGGATGATTTGATGAGATGCAAATTTCACTTGCTTGTTCCGAAATATCACATATTGGAATGCGCTGGAGTCTGCCTAATCGAATATTCTATTCTGCTACACTCGAACGACCATGTAATAAGAGGTTATCCTGCATGTGTGTGAGCATAAGGCCAGATCGAGCAAAAGATCAATGAGCACAAGAATGAAGACGATTTGATTTAGAATAAGTATTGAATCGAGCAATACAGCTATGGATGATTAATTTTGAGTTTGTAATCCACATATTTTACCCTCATGCATACATGATTAAATGATAAAAATGTATCAAATAAATAATTCTTGTAATTACATATTAATTTGCCTGAAGAAATGCCGGAAAGATGATCACCTCCGACAGCACACTCAACTACATGCCGAGATAATTCTAATAGAGTGAAATACAACCCAAAGGTAAGAAGGTAGACCATGAATTGAAGTAGTCACTTGATTGCACAAGTAGATAAGAAAGATCTGAAAAAATCACAAGTGGGGCCCAGATGAAGTTTGGTCAAGTGGATCAACATTCGGCGATATTTCAATCGCTCCCACCAAAGATTCAAGGGGAGCTGATCCTATAGATGGAATATCACGCTTAAAATTGAAAAAATTCTGGGATGATTTGCCTCGAAAACGTAAGAAGAAGACGGCTACTTTTGTTTTTATAGAAGGAGGCAGCCAACAAGGAAAGATTTGAAATGATACCTATTACGTGATCAAAGGGATGAATTTGTCAAAGTGTTCAAGATTTATTCCACCATCACCTGACTTGTTTTACAAGAAAAATTTTTCAATCTAATTCAAGGATCAAAACTATAATGCAAGATAAAGCGAGTTCACTTCTCTTTGGGATACGCTCCATATTATATTAAGACAAAGAGAAATGTCATAGATTTAGGAGCCAGATCAATTAAGGCAGACTAAGACCATTCGATATCGGAGTTCTCGTTAGTTGAAAGGCTGGAGAATTGAAAATGAAAACTTTTCCAAAGAACATCGACTCAGTGGGCAAGCGCAAAAGTCTTTGAAGCCGATTTCTAGAAGAAATTTAAGTTTGATGACGTATAAACAAATTGGAGAAACCTATTTGTGATAATCAGGAAAGAAACATTTTGACAATGTGGATCGAAATATATGTGATCAGGTTGACATCGCAACATTGCCTATTGAGAAGAAGATGAATATAAAATCATTCAACTATCGTGACGGTCAACAAAATTTTGGAAACCGAAGCCGTGTAACACACAGCTTTATGAAAACCTTCAATTCAAGAAAAGGAGATACTTCGTAAAACCAACCCTCCAAAAAAATCGAAGTTTTGCCATCACTTCGAGAAACCAGGAATCAAATGAAGTGTCGTATGCTTAAAATTTCGATCATTTAGTTCGTTCGTTTGATTCGTGCATCTGATTCGCTCATTTCGATTCCTTTTCCACCGCTTTATCCTGATATTATTTATTTCACACCAGACAATGTGGTGACGCTGATAATAAGATAAATAGAAATGTTGTTGACATTAACATTCAAGATAAATAATTTCCTACTAACTAATTATCTTACCAATTACATTTTGACATTATACTGTATGGATTGGTTGATCAAATATTTTGCAATAATTGAATAAGAGAGAGTGAAATTTAGCGCTGAAAAATTATTTTATTTTTCTCGGATAAGAACGCCGTGTTTTCTTTGATTAGATAAAAATTGAGTAAATATTTAAGAAATTATATTTTTTGCAAAATTAGATGTGTTGAATAAGGTAGTGTTTGAAAAAAACATTCCAATTCGATTTTCGACTATTTCGAGAATTACCGTGTACCAAAACGAGAAGTGGAGTTTGGATTGATGTACAACATGCATAACTTATACATAAATCTCCTTATGACGGCTCCAAGTGATGAATCAAGTGTGAATTGACGGACAAAGGATTTATTCACCCAAAGAACTCACCGCGAGCACCACTATTTGTTAAGAAAAATGATGGGTCCATGCGATCAGATATTGATTACGCGAAGTTAAATAAAGTAACAATCAAGAACAAGATACTACCGGAGGATTGATGATTTGATCGCCGGAGAGCATCAGATTTTCCGAAGATGGAGATCGGATATCGCGTTAAAGTTAAAGATGCCGATATTTTAAAATAGCTTTAATCGTATGGACATTTTGAATTTCTATGCCTTTGGTCTAAATAACGCTGCAGCTTTATGACTTAATGAATCGTATTTTCAAACCCTAGACCCATATCATCTTCATCGATGATATTCGATTTATTCTAAACTGACGTGAAAGACGCAAATCATCCGAGTATTGTTTAGAGTTGAATCAATCAGATGCCAAATTTTCAAATGTGAGACGATAAATGTCGATTTCTATATTATCATGGCGAAGAGTTGATCCTCAAAAGAAAAGCAATTTTAGAATTCCGCATCAAAGAATGTTAAGTAAGTCCGCAATTTTTTGTTATTACAAGTTTTGGATTTTCATATTACAACGCCTCTATCTAATTTAATGAGAAATGCCGATTTCGACAATGAATGCGAAAGAGTTTTCAAGAAAAAGATTCGACCATCGCACCGCTTTTAGCTATTCCATCGTGAGGGATTCCAAATATTTAGTGACGATCTTTAAAAGATTTGGGGCTTTTAATGCAAAATAAGAGTAATCATGCCGGACAATTAAAACCTCTTGAAAGGAATTATCCCGCCCATGATCTAGAAGTTAAGAATGTTGTGCTCTTAAAATTTGGAGACATTACTGCACGAAATAAATGCGATATTTTATCGATCATCGAGTCTTAAATATATTTTACACAAAAGAAATGAATCTAAGAAGAAGATAGAGTTTATTAAAGATTATGATTTAAATATTCAATATTGTCGAAAAAGATAATGTGGTACAGATGATATTAAAAACCCATGAAATGCCATGGATTATTACTCGTTGATCGAGATTGTATTTACAACTTAGAAGATTCAAATGATAATGACATTTATATCAATCGACAAACGAATCAACTTTATTAATCAGCATTTAAATTGGATCGGGATATCGAAATTCATTGAACAAATTCAAACTAGAAGAAGCGAATTTTACAGATGATGGGTGTTATTCTAAGAATTCACAATTATGCGTACCAAGTGATGTTGAATTGAGGAAAAGCGTAACCCATTAAATCCCAAGGTAGAAGTAATCTCCACATAGATCAATTCCAGCAAAATTCTAGTACGCAGAAATATCAACATTGCTGCAAATTATAAAGTTCAGTAACTAAATTCAAAACGAAAGGCTCATAGCAAAACTAAATTCAACAACCAATCTGAAATAGAGGAAAAGTCCAACCCATAAAGTCCCAAGGTAGAAGTAATCTCCACATAAATCAATGCCAACAAAATCCTACCTAACAAACCTAAACTATTATGATAGGTATGATAAAGAAGAAAGAAAGAAGAATGTAGCACTAAATCAATACATGTGCAAATATCTGAATCGGTGCAAGATCAATCATCTTGTAAATTGTAAGTAAAATCTATACCTTCTCAATTCAAAACCATCATGATATCAGCTTGGGCATTTTTGAAATTCAAACCCATCATGATAGCAGTATTCTTTTGCATTAAAGAAAAGAAATTCAAACATAAACTTAACATCCAAATACCGACAATATTTCACCTTCTAATATTTCTTGCTACAACAAAACCTTTCCACCAAGATAAACAATGTCAAGATTCCAAGAACTATTTAAGCAGCAGTAGAAAACTTATGCAAATGGTTAGACTCAAATATATGGAGCTGCAATGACAAAACTAAACAGTGAACACATTACAGCCAATTGACAAATGATACTGCAAAATTTTAGGAAGGCTGAAATGCATCAAATTCAATAGCAAATAAAAAAAAATGGAGAACAGTGAACACATTATAGGTGGCAGTTGCAAGTCTACAACTGAAAATTAGAGGGAAAGTCCAACATCAAATCCAATTATATAAGTATACAAAATTATAGCAGCTAACTATTAAGAAGTAAAGAAACAAAATAGTCACAAACTGAAACAAAAAAACATAATTTTAACAACCAACCATAGTCTTCACTCAAACTGTCAAAGTTGCCACAAATTACCATCATGGGCAACTAAGATAAAATTGTTCAAATTATAAAGTACAGATGAAAATTAGATTGAGAAGGGTAAATGCAAGATGATATATTGCTGCTTAGTCTCCTTCTCTATTACTAAACATATTCGTAAGTTTCACATAAAGATTCTCCTCCTCCATTAACTCTTGCTGAAATAAAAATAGATAATGAGAGAATATATGCATTGTAAAGAGGATATAGTCTCTCCCTTAAATATAAAAGTAGTTTCTATAAAATATTCCCATACTGCAGATTTTTTCTTTCCACCTTTCTTAGATTTGACTTCATTACTTGTAGTCTCAAGTACATTTGCCTCTGATTCAACATGTTGTGAAGAAATATTTGGAATTTCATTACCATATTCAGCTCCTACTACTATATCATTACCATATGATGCAGATTGAAAAATATACATAGTAGACATGATAGCGCACTAAATAAAAAAGAAAATATGAGTTAATACTACATACACTCTCCATATTAGGTGTTTATCATAACAAGTAATCTTTTTTAAGTAAAAGTAACAAATTGAAATGGATAACATATAGGTGTTTACCAATTACCATAACATCATTAGTAGAATGACTAAGATAAGTAGTCCATATATATTCACTGAAATGCTTTGCATGAAAATTATCATTGCATAGAATAAAGCAACATAAACTACTAAATCCTAAAACCTCTATCAAGAAATAAGCATGGCGAGTTCACACATCACACATGAAACAAGCACCAACATTTAGTCACCTGATTATCTCCAATACACATCAATGACAAATCTAATTAACTGAGTTGTAATTTGTAAAAGCAATTCACACTTCTCCCTAAACCCTAAAAATTATAAATAAGCTAACAATGTTGTATAGATCCGAATGCCAATAGTAAAAAATTCATTGATATCACTGATTCATAGAAACTTAATATCATCACCATCAAACAAAATCAACAACTACATAGGATACCTGAAGAAGCCAAATAAAAGATCCGAGCTGCAGTCTGCAGAAGTAGCAGAACTTTATAGAGCATTTGAGAATAAAAGGTCTCACCAACAAACTCTACGGTCCATATACAATCAGCATAAATATGTGAAGCCGTGATGGACCGAAGGTGTAACATAAAACCCGTAGAATAAAACAGTATAAATATTGCCAACGAGACTTCTAAGATGCAACATTTGTCGATAAGAAGATGAAAATGTAGAAGAAATTATCAAAGGAGCCAAATCCGAAAACCCTAGCTCAACAATCCATATAATTTTGTTTCACTAAACTCATGTAATCATCATTAGTACAAAAATTTCTAGGATGAAACTTTAGTCATGCATGTAACCTTAAAGGGGAAATACAATCACACGACTCACACAGATGAAACTTTCAAAGCAGCCAAACCCGCAACCCTAGAAATACAACCCTTGTAGTTATGCCTCATAAAACCCGCATAATCATTATTAGAAAAACTGAGAAAGCTAACTAAAAAGAATCATCAATTGAATCCCTAAAATGGAGAAATGAATAAAAAGAAATAAAGAGGAAGATGTACAAACAGAGGCGATCGAGGCTCTGTAAGTTTTAAGGTGAGAGGTAGGGAGGGATGACCAAAACTAAACTCGCGAGGCCTCTCTCAGAGTTGTAGACTCGCAGTTGCAGTCTCACAGATAGCAGCTGAGGAGAGGAATGAGGAATTGAGGATATTAGGTTTACGAATCGAGCTTCGAGCGATAGTCGGTTCGGCCCGTTCGAGTGTTGAGTTTTTATACCTAGGGTTTAGGGTTAAACAACTAAATAACCGTTGATTATATTTTCAATGGACAGGATTTAAATTATTTAATTTTAGTTTAAATTTTTTATTATACTTAAATTTTAATCTATAAAATTTTTATTAACCAACCTAATTAATTATATAACACAAAATATTAATGATATATTATTTATATGATTATATAAATATATTTTATATAAAATTTTAAAAATTATTTAAATAAATTTATTAATTTCGAGCTAATTCGAGTAACACCTGACAAACAAGATGTCGAATTGCTTATAAATCGCTTGAAGATTTTGTGTTGTTTCGCTTATTTAACTAACGAGAACACGAAGCTACTTATTGAACACGAAATGTCGAACAACAGCTTTTTTTGAGAACCCTAGCCATGGTCTCCTCCTTTGGAATTTGGAACTTTATTTGCTTACATGAGACACCACTTATGTTTGAGAGAGAAATATAGCCTTGGTTGAAATTTGCATGGATGTGTCATCCCAAGAGAGAGTAGAGGCACAACATTTGCCAGAAGAGAGAAAATGCCATTTTTTTTATTTTTTCTTTGGAGTTGTTGGCCATGCATTGAAATGTACTCCATTGGCTTGAGATCTTGGTGCCATTTTGGTGAAGATGGTGATATTATTTTTTGATTAAAATTCAAGTTTTTTTGTAAGTATTTAGAATCTTTTCTTGGCTGATAAAGCTCATACAATAATTTTAAAAAATAATTTTGAATAAGAATTTTTTTCTTCTTCATAGATATGTTACCTTAAAACTTATATCTTTTTTTCTATAACACTATTCCCCATACACACTCCCCTACTAGAGCAGTGCTCCACTTGCCATAATGCAAATACATCCTCACTAGTAGATTATTGAAAATTGACACTTTCACTTCTAATAACTTGCTATCTAGAATAAGTCATCTACTAATATTGGCCTTAGCATCCATATTAAAAATCATTGGTCGTACATCTCTATAGTCTTATAAGCACTATGCATATACTCAACATGCCATCAATGAAAGTACAATAGGAAAACTTGGTGTTATTAAATGTTCTTGAACTCCCAACACATGTTGGAGTTCATCTCCTATTTACTCCTCACTCACTAGTTGAGTGAAACTTCTATCTCCAAATTAGAAACACATCTCTTCATGGCCTTAATACCTCTTTTTGAGATCAATCATAAACAGCAAACACTTTATATACACAACTACAAGAATATTTGCATCTATTCTCATCACTGCAAGGTTGTCATCCTAATGTCATCCTAATCATGCACACAACAAGCATGCACATGAAATATGTCTATGATCATACTCGAATATTAAAGAAAGATATTATGATGCGTATGCAATTAGATCGTAAATGTTCATTATTTTGTTTATCACATCAACTCTACAATAATCATTATATGTGATAATCAATGCAACATATTTTATATTTCACAAAGAATCCAGGACACTTGAATTGTTTGAAGATTTGATATCTATATATGAAGTCATAGCTTTCTAATTTTACTTTTAACAGATTTAACCTCAAAAAAGATATGAACATGAAAGCAGAAATCACAGAAGTATAAATCATGGAAGGGGAAGGATCTTAAAGAAATAATTCCTATCTCAAAATCTTTGCAATCTCTTCCTAATCTTGATCATCTCTTATTCTTAGATCTCTTTCATCTTATCGCCTTCAATAGCCACTACAATAGATGGCGAATTAGAATCAAGCCACTGCAACAAATTAGTTATGACCTATACCCAAAAAATAGGATATAATGTCTCTGGAGGTGCAAATGTTCCTTTTGGAAGATATGTGTTTTTGGGATAATATATTTTTCATTTAAACGGCTGTATACTATTGATCTTCGTATTTACATGTGTAATCTTTCTTTTGTATACTGCAAGGCAATCCTCATATTATTTGCTTTGTTTTTGTCTACAGATCAAATTCAATTGTTGCTTGAGCGACAAGAAGCTCTTTGCAAGAGACAATCTGAACTGAAAGCCTTATTGGAAGAACGAAAAGAATCTGACGCCGCAGCCAACATTCATGCTACTGTTGTGACAGCTGATTGGTTGGGGACTTTTGAGTGGGACGCTCTAGCCGATGATACCCGATTCAATATCTTTGGCATCTCCTCCTATCGAGCTAATCAGCAGGAAGTGAGTGTTTTTCTGTTTCAATTTATTGGTTTGCCATTGATTGGCTCATCTAATTGCATAACTTGTTGACCTTGTCTTTTAATGTTTATAATTGTTATATTGATATGGGGCACTCTCATTTCTGTTTGGTTTGATCATTCATTTAATTTGTTTGCTTGCTTTGATGTACTCATTTGACATTCTTACAGCTTCCGTTTCCACCTAAAGTACTTGAGGTTGGTACATTGCTTGATTTGAATTTATGAGGATTATGTTAATTGTTGTAGAGTTTTAGTTTTCATATAAATTTCATGGAGGCTTGCAAAGTAGTTTGCATGGATTGTTGCTCGTGTTCATACTTAGTATTAACTTGTTCATATCCTTCTCGCATCTATTGAAACATTCAATTAATTTCTTGGGCTTATTATCCATGATAAAATCATTAATAAGCCAAGATAAAAAATTTTCTTTGATCCTTTCCTAATATTGAATCATTTAAACTTAAGGTTATTATTTCTCATCTTTTGATCTTTTTGAATATTTTTAAATCATCTTAGTCTGTGATTGACAAGATATACAATTTATCGCTAATTCCTTGTCATAATAGTGCTTGTATGCTCACTAGGGATGGTTTGGGATTAATTTTGTTATATATATATATATATATATGTTTGTTTTTTTATGTTTTTTTAAAATATATTAGTTTAGTGTATTTTTAAATATTTTATTTTTTGTTTTTAATAACAAATCATATTATTTTTAAAAATACTTAAACAAGTTTTAAGTGTTTTTAAAAATCATTATTACCATCAAACATGTTTTATTTTCAAATCAGAACATAAACAAGCAAAACAAAATAAAAAACAAAAAATAAAAAAACAAAAAAAACAAAAGTGATCCCAAATGGCTCCTAAGTATTTTAATTTAAATTAATGCTATAGGGTCACTTGAGCACATAAAAACAAATATGACCCCAGGAAAAGGATGTGTTTATTTGAAAAATCTGCTCTACGAAGTTTCTTCCTTTTTCTTTTTTTCACCTTTTCACAATCTAGGTTGTTAGAAGGTTGAACAGAACTTTTGAGTTTTTCTTAAATTTTCCTAATGATTAAGATTGGTTTTTTTCATGAGATTATTTATTGCTTGTGCTTGATGCCAGATTATAAATGCTGTGATGAGTGGGAGAGATGTTTTGGTTATAATGGCTGCAGGGGGTGGCAAGAGCCTTTGTTACCAACTTCCTGCTATTCTGCTTGGTGGAATCACCCTCATTGTGAGCCCTTTGCTATCTCTCATACAAGATCAGGTTGTGGTCCATAAACCTTTAACCACATTTTACATTGTTACAACTTCACTTAGTGTTAATACCGACTCAGGTTATGGGATTGATGGCTCTGGGAATTCCAGCTTACATGTTGACTTCAACAACAAGTAAGGATGATGAAAAATTTATATACAGGGCTCTAGAGAAAGGTGATTGTGATCTTAAAATGTTGTATGTTACACCTGAAAAGATATCAAAGAGCAAGAGGTTTATGTCTAAGCTTGAAAAATGCCACAATGCTGGGCGTCTTTCTCTTATTTCTATTGATGTAAGTTGTTTTCATCATGCGAACAAGAACATGGCATTTGATATGTTGTTTCTTCGGGTTTTCTCATTTTCTAAGCAAGTCAGGACTCGTACATTTTTATATGGGTTGTATGATTGGACATTCGGATAGTCAATACTTCTATTTTGGTTAGAACATATTTGTGGCCAGGAAAAGGAAATTTTGTTTTTTTATTCATTGTTGCAAGTATTGCGAGTCCTTGGAAATTTTTTTAAGAAGTAAATGATGTCTTAATTTGTAGCTTTTAGGGATCTTAGAATTTCTATAAATGGCTACTACACTACACTTGTGATCTTTTCATCTTCTCCACCGCTTCTTCCCCAGAATGACATCTCCAGCACTTCATGTTCTGGCGTTTTGTCCATGTGATTATCTGGGCGTAATCATTTTGTCTGCTAGTTGTGATTGATACAAACCATGGCTTTGCTATAGCAATTTATTTGATTTGGGTTAGAAGCTCAGCCTGCTTTCACAACCTTCCCACTTTTTTTATAGTGTACTCGCATACACAAGAAAAAAAATAAACCCTGAAAAACACTTTTGTAGCAACGGAACTTAATGCCAATGTTAAACTGCTACTACCAGAAAGTGACGTAGGTTAAACACCAAGAGAACCTCAAATTAACGTATCTTATTTTGATTTGGCCATGCACCTCCATTTCTATTGTCTTTTCCTTGAATAGTCTTTCCACGCTAGGGTTAAGTCTGGCTCATCAGGTAGTTGAGCGACAGTGGTGTTCGCTTCTCCTGACCATGTCACTTTGCGGGAAGATTTTCTCCCAATTCATAGCCGATTCATACTCTTCTGATTAGTCTACAAATCTAAATAATATTTTAGAGAATGAAAGGGGAGGAATTAAAGCGTTTAGTTTGTCGCCTGAATGATATATTGCTAGGATTATTAAGTTCATTATTTTCAATTATTCTCCTTGGTGATTAAAAAGCACCATCATTAAAAAGCACTATTCATCTAATGGATGCATACAATATTTTGTGTTCAGTTTTATTTCTTTGATTTTGCTCTTGAACTAAGATACCTTTTAATGCCAGTATTCTTTAAACTATGCATGCATAAAAGCCACGGGAACATGCTTAATAAAATTATTTTTAATGTCATGATGCTATGATAAGCTTAATTTGCAGTTTAGTAATGAAATGAAAGATTAAAAAAAAATGATCCTTGCCAGCTGGAAGGCTACTCAGGTTTAGCCTTGAGTTTCTTGACTATATTCATTCTTGAAGGTAACAAAACGTAGTATTATCATTAACCTTTATACTTAACACAGTCCGGTTTTTCATCTATTAAAAGGGAAATCGTGCCCTCTAAGAATACCTTGCAGTCATATTAGTAGCCATCTTTTTTTTTCTTATGGGTGTCTTTGTTTCTTTTGAAAATTCCAGAAGCAGAAATTTATTAAGTAGACAAAATTATGTTAAACTTAATATACACCATTATGCAAAAAATGTTGATCTTGTAGGACATGTTTCTCTTTTTTGACATGCCTTTTAACATCTTCCTGCTCTAGATTCCCACTATCCAAATTCTCATCTTACCCAACTGATAATTGCGGTTGTACAGGAAGCACATTGTTGTAGTCAATGGGGACATGATTTCCGTCCAGACTATAAAAATCTCGGTATCTTGAAGATTCAATTTCCTCATGTTCCTCTGATTGCTTTAACTGTATGTTCCAATCGATATTAATTGATAGTTTCTGATTAGAAATTTGATGTGTTGCTGATTGAATCTCTTAATTAATGACTTAGAACTTGTAGGCAACTGCAACTTACAAGGTCCAAACAGATTTACTGGAGATGCTGCATATTCCTAAATGCGTAAAGTTCGTGAGTACAGTCAACAGGCCCAACTTGTTCTACAAGGTGTGAAGCCCTCATCTATCTTGCATTCCTTGTTGTTTTCAGAGGATTTTAGTTGTCAGTTTATCTTATTCGTTATATCTCTTGAGGAGAAGGTGCATGAAAAGGCATCAGTTGGGAAGGTGGTCATTGATCAAATTGCAGAATATGTAAGGTCATCTTATCCCAACAATGAATCTGGGATAGTTTATTGCTTCTCTAGAAAAGAATGTGAGCAGGTTTGTTGATATCTCTCATATGGTTTTACTTGTCCTTTTGCTGTTATGTATGGAAATCTTAATGTGTCTTCCACAATCTACTCTAACCTGCTAGTAGGTGTGCATGCTCATCTAATGCACAATGTTTAAATGTATCACATTCTTTCAGAATTATGAATATGATTTCTAAGCCATATGCTCATTTTAAAATTTTTAAAATACTAAATTCGGAATATTATATATTCTGCAAGCATCAGTCTTTGCATGTAAATTAGTTACAATAAAGTAGATGTTGAGTTGAGTATGACAACAGAACATTATCCAAAAAACTTCTTAATTTTCAGTTATGTTGCAGTTTAGTTGGTTCTTATGATTCTGTCTGCATGTATCAGTCTCTGCACGTAATTTTCTGATTCTGCAAATGCTTGTCCATTATTATTCTACTTGAATATTGTGCATACAGGTTGCAAAGGAATTGAGAGAACACGGGATATCAGCAGACTATTATCACGCTGATATGGATGTGGTTGCTCGAGAGAAGGTTCATCTTCAGTAAGTATGGAGATGATTTGGGATAAAATTTTGTACGCCAATGCTACTTTGTTGCTACCTGTTACTGTTTTTATCATGCCCAGTTGTTTTCTTTAGGCATTCTTTTTTAATTTTATGGTTGTCTCTTGAAGTAGGCATGATTCTGTGTGCATGGAGGCACTAGTTACATTTGTTTGAAGGTCAAACCTAGTGTGTGATGCTCCAGCCAATCTTAGCTTGGATGGTGGTTGATGTATGTTGAGGAAGTTTTGTGTAAAGCAAATTGGGTAAATATATTACATATATTGTTTAGAAGGAGATAAAAGCTAATTTTAACAATTTTTATTCTGCGGTCTTACTACGTGAAACCAGAAATAATGATATAGTTGAAGAAATTTCTGTTGTAAATTCCAAATTTCTAGAAGAAAGCCTTAGAATTTTTAAACAATAAAAGATGAGGAGATTATCTTGTTTATGGTCAGTATTTTGCATGGATGACAGATAATGCATCGATAAGCTTTATCAGGAACTGAATCATTGAATATTTGTTGCTCATTACAGTATTCTATCAATATTTTGCCGGCAAAGTTGAAAAATGTAGATTATGTTAAAATAAGAAAATTCTGAAAAAAGGAGAAATAAACATGTAGAGGGTTGTTTCCAATGTGCGGAATAGAATTAACAAATGCATGATATGAGATAAATGACATAGGTATGCTGTATTGGTTGACGGAAGCCTGGTGGAAATCTTAGGATTAATAATGAAGATACATATCATAGAAATGTGCTTGTCACCAGGACAGCATGCACCTACTAAATTGTTGCGGTCCAAAGTTGGACAATGTGCAAATGAACTTATTTTACTATTGAATAGAGAATCAACAATTAATTTTTTGTTTTGAACTTTGAATTTAGTCATTTTATCCACCCACTTTGTGGGCTTTGAAAATTCGAGTCCAACCTTTTGATCAAGAGAGTTTGAATTAGGTGCAGGTCGAATTTTCAAAAGGTCGAAGATTTTGTAGATAAGATACTACCCAAAGATTTTGCTTTTATTTTGTGAGACTTTAGATTTGATTCTAGGTTTCTTATTGGCTCAAGCACCTTTAATTAATTAACCCTTTCAATGCTGAGAGAACTTTCGATTAAGGCTAATTATTAGGTTGTTAATTGTTTAACATATAGTAGCAACAAATGAAGTTTGAAATTTACTGAATTCATTATCAAGATCCTGTGATTCTGTCATTCAGGGCAATCGTAGCTCTTAGTCCACTTAAAGTAGGTAGTCAACTCAACCTGACTGAAGAATCTTTGACAATAGCTATTGGTTATTTCGGCCAAGAAAACTTTATAAGCTTGGGTTGATGTTTTGTTTAAGGAGATAATTTTAAGTTCACCTCAATTAATAGAGGATTTTTTGCCTCATCAGGTGCATCTTGTGATTCTCAACTCAAGGGAGAGAGACATTAGGGAACATATGAGTTACAATCATAATTGTAATATAATTGTGCTATTTGGCAGCAACTCACTCAATCAGAGGACTCTAATCATAATCACACTTTTATGCGATGCTATTTGGTTGTTAAATCATGTAGATAGAGGACACGGGCCATGTTTATACTGGAATGAGATTGTTTGAGAGTGAATGTAGTAATACACTTGATTTGATATTGACTTATTTGTGAGCTAGTGTTTTCTTAATTTGTCATTCCTGACAAACAATTGTGAATGAGTGATAGATGGTTTTGCTTTAAGTTATAAAAAATGAATTTCATTTGAACATTGTTAACTTCGTAATTTATCAAAATTTTGTATTATTAAGATTTGATTTAGGTAAACTTGACTTAGAATTTTGAGTGTATTTTAATGATAATATCTTTTTTGGTTGCAATCTACGATCAACACAGCCATCATTGGGATAATTTAGAACTTGTCAACTCTGCTTATAAGCTTGCAGAAGATTAAGCCTATGATCTATTGTGATTTGACATTTATTTGATGATTGACTATTTTATAGACTTTGTCACCGTTAACTTGAGCGTAGATGATTGGGTCATAGATTTGTATTTTGAGGAGTTTAGACTTGAGATGATTTAACATTAAGGGCAATATAAATTTTGATGGTAATAATCCATCCGGTTGAAATCTACGATTAGTATGACCATCATTGGGGTGATTCAGAAATAGCCATTTCACGGTCATATAATGGAAATAGCTTCTCGAATATTTTTTCAAAGAGAAAATGTTATGGTAATATCAATAGGTAACTCGGACCTAGTCCGAAGACCCAACCGAGGATCAATTCGCCTAGCATCTTCAGACATCATAATTAGGCATTTAATCTATAAATTGAGGCATTGAGTTTTAGTTCTAATTTGATCTTGCGATATATGCAAACTAATTCTGTTAAGTTGTTTACATGCATATCAATGTCGTGAATTTGCATATGAGATTGCTTTGCACTGCATGCATTATTTATTTCATTTGAAGATTTCTTATCATTTTGTATGAATTTCGTTGTAACAGTTTGAATGCTTAGTTGCTTTAAAATGTGTGCACTTCTTCATTCTTTAAGACTCTTGCATGTATTTCAATGTGCAAGTATGAATGCATAATTATCTTGATATGCATGTGGGTTTTTATTTTTTAAGCTATTTGTATACATCCCATCATGATAGATTTAAATGTGGGATTGTCTTGTCGTATTTGAGGGATTCAATTTTTCAGATTCTTTGCACAGATTTTAACATGAGGAATCTTTGCAATAACTTGTTCAAAACTTTTATCAAGGCCTTCTGTCTACTTGTGAACTAGAGTTATAATTTCGATAGCATTGACGTTATTTACTATTTGATTGAGCGTTCACACTAATATTTGATTGTTTATGCTTGATCTTGAACTTATTGAATCCTTATGGAAAGTCTTGTTTGTGCTTTGTATGAGCTTTCAAGTTTACTGTAAGTTATAGTAAAGCTTGGTGTATTTCAATTTTGCATTCAGTACTATGCAATGTTATTTTAAATTCCATGTACTTTAATTTTGCATTAAAGGGAGAGAGATGATTGCTCGGTGTTCTTTGACGGCCATATTTGTGCATGTAATTAATTGTTAAATTCATTGCAAGATTCACGGGAGGTTTACATAAGTTCTATTTTTGTTGAAAGATAGACTTTCAAGTTTGCTACAGGTTCCAATCATTCTCATTAATGAGTCATCAAGTCCCTCAGCAACATCACTCAAGTCTAGATCTTTCAAGTTCATTTTAGTTTTAAGACTTTCAAATTATCATATTTGAGTTTCACTTTCCATTTGTTATTCAATATAGATTCAATATGAGTTCATTTTAAGATTCAATTTAAAGTCAATATTGCTTTTATTTGGTCTGGTTCTAGCCTCCTATTATTGTCAATTTCGGTAGTATCTCGACATCTTTCTCATATATGGGACTGCATTGGGAGTGCTCGGCCTGCTCATCACGTCAAGAAAGGTGGTACCTTCAGTCAATATCAATTTCAACAGTATCTTGACTTCATCCTCGTATATAGGGTTGTATTGAGAGTGTTGGGCCTATCCATCACACCAAGAAATGCATGTATAAGTGGTGTAAAACATGGCTAAAGTTTATCATTCCACCATGAAAAGAAAATCTTATATGGGGTCTTTGTACCTGCTCAAAAACCCAGATTTTCGCTATGCCAAAAAAGACGTGTATGGATACTTAAATATCTGCACGGAAATCATAAATTTTTTTGCTACACTAAGATGGGCATGTACGAGTATTTATTTTGGCTGCCGAAAGTCCTCCTCATTGGGCTAAGAAAGGCATGCATGAGGGTTTTTACCTGCACAAAAACAAGCGAATTTCCTTGCCACACCAATGGAGGCATCTACGAGTACTTATTTTTGATTTTTTTGTGTTTATACCTTCAATATGTAAAATGAAGTGGGACGATGAGGGACATGGATTTTGAGAAATGCATAGAGAGAGAGAGAGAGAGAGAGAGAGAGAGAGAGCTAGAGAGAGCTAGAGAGAGAAAGCTTGAGAGGTAGAGAGAGATTTCTCTTTGTTTAGAGAGAGAAAGGGAGAGAATGGAGCTTTCTCTCCTCTGTTAAAGAGAGAAAGTGAAGGAGATTGCTATTAGGTGAGTTGGTTTAGCATGAGAAGAGATGAAGCAGGCCAAAATAGTAAATGGGTGGTTTAGTTTGCTGCAATTCGGGTTGCCTAGGATGAGGGAGAGAGGGGCTTGGCTCAAGATTATTGCATGCAGTCGAGAGTGGTGGAAGGGGATGAGAGGTGCTGTGTGGCTGCAAGTGAGAGGCCAAAGAGGATAAAGAGAGATTGAGTTGCTTGGAGGCTTCGACTCTTGCGTGTGTGAGGGAGACGAGCAGGTTGGTCGGTTCGACAAAGGGGAAATCGAGAGGAAGAGAGGATTGAGATGGGGCAGTTTGGCTAGATGGTTGCGTGAATGGAAGAGAGAGGAGATGGAGATGGGGACTCTTATGCATGGGGTGTCGTTGCACAAGATGGAGGGAGAGGTGATTTACATGAATGGAGATGGGGACATGAAATGTGAGCTGGAGAAATCGGGATGTGTTAGCGCAACGACTATGGGCTTCACATCAACAGAAGGGCTTCACCTACGGGTGACAGGGTGGGAAGGTGTGTGTGGGTATGGGTTGCCACGTTGATTGAGATTAGGCGGGATCAAATT
Source organism: Cymbidium sinense (assembly GCA_021442155.1). Taxonomy (NCBI): domain Eukaryota; kingdom Viridiplantae; phylum Streptophyta; class Magnoliopsida; order Asparagales; family Orchidaceae; genus Cymbidium; species Cymbidium sinense. Next base: position 96,646,690 of record CM038219.1, read on the forward strand.
AATTTTCTTGAAAATGCATGCTAATTTCAATGAAATGTTTTTGTGCAACCATCCTAGGAAATATGAGTGTTTATTTTATATAATTTCAACATTCCGACAACATTGACGTAGTCTATTTTACTATCGGAGGTCATTTTCTTGATTTCGGTATCGATCAAGGCGATTTCAGCTCTAATCATAGGACTTCGCATCCGTGGCTTGCTATTCACACATACCCAATTGAATTGTTTGCAAAAGTCTCATTTGATAGGTTTTGACGTTTCAACGACATCGACACAATCAATTTTGCGAACGGAGCGCATTTGGATGTCTTTGAGGCTTTTGAATTTGATATGCGCAAAACTGCACCTACGGCTTGTGTTTTCTATTAAGCGATTGTAAGATAGTGTGAGATATCTCTCTTAGTCAATTTCAGCATTTTAGATGCACCGATATAGAGCAGTCGGATGGCATTTCGATTAGTTTCAATGACTATTGAGGTGTTTTAACTTCGATTTACGTGGCTTCACATCTGTAGTCCATCGATCTTGTCATATTTGCCCGATTGAACTTGTGAAATATATGTAGAGGTCAACACTTTTATGGCTTATGTGCATGTCTTGGGAAGAAGAGATGCCTTTAAGACTTTGAACAACATGATTTGCCTTACTAAGGTAAAGATTCATATCATGCAGTGCATCTAAGTTCTCCATAATTAACTATGCTAAAAGTTCTTCCAAATATAAAAGAAAGAATTACTGAGCATGTTAATTCATTTCTGCAAAACTTATGATATCATTTTCATGAATTTAAGATTGAGCGGGTTTTGAATTTATTTATTTATTTTTGGTTTGGAAGCTGCACTATTATTATTTTTTGTTTCTTTTTCTCTTTTTTATCTTGGTTTGGTTCAGATGTTGTGGGTGTGATATATGGAACAACTGAGTATTCTAATATGTTTTTCCTTTTGATTTTAACTTTATTGTGTACAGATGGAGCAACAGCAAGTTACAGGTTATTGTTGGTACGGTATGTGTTGCCTTTACTCACGTGCTCTTTTTTCCTTGCTGTCTCTTCTCAACCTTATCCTATGCCCATGAAAATATTTAATTAACTATTTGATATATAATTGAAGGTGGCATTTGGAATGGGCATCAACAAGCCTGATGGTATGTTTGTTTTTATTGTGTTGTTGCTTTACAATTTACTTTCCTTGTAGTGTTTCACATTCTTTATGAAGGCCAGTCAGTCTTGCTTTAATAAGCTCCACGCCCTTTTGTAAAATTCAAGAGAAATTGGTTCAATGTCAGAAACACTGGATTCTAAATAAATCCTTATGTTAAGATTCTTGTATCTTTCAAATAAACTTTATTCTTTTTTCCTTCATCTTATGAGAAGTACATTTAGCTCTGGAATCCTTGGTTTTGATCTTCTAGATTTCCTTTTGTTAGGTCTACATATATCTCCATGTTCTAGCTAAGGTCTTCAATAACTAAATTTTTTTTTATTGATTTAGTTTACACTTATCCCGAATATGAGCAGTTGCCATCCTTTTATAACCTACAATATTTTATGGTGCAGAATGTTGGCTAGTAAAAGAAAAGCATTAAATTAAGTTAAAGTGGTGTAGAGATGAGGCTACAGCGGATGAGTGGCTTTACAGTTAGAGATAAAATGAATAATGAATATATATATGATAAGATCGGAGTAGCTCCAGTGACAAATAACATTAGAGAGTGCCGTCTTAGATGTTTTGGTCACTTAAAATGCTGGCTGTCTGATTACCCATTTAGGAGATTAGACATATTAGATTCGACTTAAAAAGATTTGGTTAGGAAGTATAAAGAATGACCTTAATATACTAGGATTATATGAGAATATGACACTTAATAGGACACATTAGAGAAAAATGATTCATGTAGCTGATCCGGCATAGTTGGATTAAGGCTTATTGTTATTGTCATCCTTCTATAATTAACTTAACAGGATGAATTCTGTCAAGTATGTGAGTGTTTGTTTCATTTGCAAATTTATACAATGTGATTCTTAAAGCACCTAGGTGTTACTGGTATAGTACATGCTCATGCGACATACATTTATTTCAATGCATATGTGTTGTCCAATACAGGTTTTTTTAATTGGTATGGCTCAATGAGCATGGGCAATGTAGAGCTATAACAACAATAAGTCACAACAATTGAAGCAAAGGCATGCTTTAATGGAAAATAATTGTTGCACCTCGTTTCTAAAGAAAATTGTGAAGGATACTTCATGATGCAACGTAGATCCAGATAAGAGAATATTGGAAAAATTATACTAAGAATAAAGATGTGACAATGGTGGAATAGGATGAGGGAAATATTAAAAACACATGGGTTCCCAATATTAAGCGATCAATGGTGGGAAGGTGGAGGAACACCTTAGGTGAAGGGGAGAAAAAATGTGGAGAAATTAGAAGATTATAAAAGACTCTTAATTTTGATTTAGTGTTACCAAATTTGCATTCATTGAACCAAGTTGAGGAATATTTATCACAGAAGAAGCGTGGGGCATGGTGCATGTGCTTTGCACAATGATACCTCTTTGGGGCCATGATAGAATTACCATGCTTTCTACATTTACTTGTTCGCATGTCCATCAACATTGATATTGGATAGACTAATATTCTTTAATGTTGAGAAAGCTTATTCTCATTATTTCATTGGATACTTTCAAATATAAGATCACGGCGATTGGTTTTGCATTATCATCTAACAATAATTTGAACAACAACAACAACAACAAGCCTTAATCCCACTAAGTGGGGTCGGCTACATGAATCCTTCGTTTCCATTGTATCCTATTATGTGTCAAGTTCTCATTTAATTCAAGTATACTAAGGTCATTTTTTATACATCTTAACCAAGTCTTTTTAGGTCTATCTCTACCTTTTTTAACATAAGACAAATCTAATGCATCTACTCTCCTAACGTCATCGGACTACGACGCCAAATCATCTAATCTCTCTAATCTTATGCCACCGAATCTACTCCAACTTTTTCCAACATACTCATTTTGCATTTTATCTCTTAGAGTAAAGCCACTCATCCACCTAAGCATCCTCATCTCGTAACACTTAACTTAGTCTTATGCTTCTCTTTATTGGCCAACATTCGCACCATAAGTCATTGCGGTCTTATCGCCATCTTATAAAATTTTTCCTTAAGTTTAAACTTTTCTATCACACAATAGTCGATGCATTCCTCCACTTCAACCATCCAACTTGAATTCTACTAATAACATCTCCATCTATTTCATCATCATTTTGAACAATAGAGCCTAAATATCTAAATCGCTCACTCTTATTAATGACTTGTTCACCTAATATCACAACACTACCACTAGAACTTCTACAACTAAAATTACACTCCATATATTCGCTTTAGATCTACTTAAACTAAAACTTTAGACTCTAAAATTGACCTCCATAATTCAAGTTTCTCTTGGACTCCCTCTAGTCTTATCAACAAGAAGAATGTCATCAAGAAAAGCATACACCAAGGTACATCTTCCTGTAAATGCCTAGTAAGAACATCCATAACTAAAGTAAAAGATAAGGGCTTAAAGCTGATCCTTGATGTAATCCAACTAAAATAGGAAAATATTTTGTCAATCCTCCTTGTGTTTGGACACAAGTAACAACTCTAGTATACATATCCTTAATGATTTGAATATAATCATTTTAACTCCTTTCTATAACTCTCCAAAGAACATCTCTTGAAACTTTATCATAAGCTTTCTCTAAATCAATAAATATCATATGTAGATCCTCCTTGCTTTCTCTATGCTTCTCCATCAAACCTCTTAACAAATGTATAACATCCATAGTAGATCTATCCGCATGAAACCAAACCATTGTGAGAAACTTTTATATCACATCATAACCTATGCTCAATTACTCTCTCCCATAATTTTAATGTATGACACATTAACTTAATTCCTCTATAATTTGCACACTCTTGTGCATCACCTTTATTCTTAATCTAATAATTATTTGAAGAACTTGCTAAATTTTTTATGAATATTTGACATTGGACCGAACATGATAATTAAATAGATGATTTGTTATTCTTTTCTTTACCACTTCTAAGGAGTCAACTTTCAGATGGTTCTTACACTTTCTCGTGAGAGTCATCATCTCTTTTATAGAATTCAAGAGGATGTTTACTACTCAGTTTGCGAGTATTTAAAAGCTTCTAATTATTTTACATGCTCTTTTATGGATGAGGCATGAGCTTGACGTGTCTTTTAAGAAGTTCATTACTCTCTTTCAAAGGGAGATGTTAGAAGTATAAGATTTGGAGCCTGCAGTTATTTAAGCTGCACTTGCTCAGGGATTTGGAGAAGGGCCATTTAGGAATGCCCTTGATTTGTAGCAGTCTAAGATGTTAGTAGAGTTATTAAAGTTGGCTAATAGCCATGTGAATGCAAAAGAATATAATGTAGTTGATCAATTATCGAAGACGATATGTAAAAGATATTTTGAAAGGAGGTCACCCTTAGATCGATTCTCTAAGGAGATATTTTGAATCGAAGGTGGGATAAAAGAAGAAAGTGCACCTGACCAGAGAGAGCGCCATTGCACAGGTGTGAGTATAAGCAAAATCTACTAGCTTGTCACGCACAGAGCAAGTATCTACAACCACCCACGATCACACCGTTGAGGCCATCCACAATATAAAAAAACTTCAAGCAATCACCTCCTATGAAGACTAATGGAGTACGATTAAAGTGTTGTGCACATCATTGCGATCACGGTTTCAACACTGAAGTATGTCGATACTTAAGGAGCCTAATAGAGGATCTCATTCGTGCAATTTACATTGCTGGTAATACCTACCAACGTTGGTGGAGATAAGGAGTAGTTGCGATGAGCAAGTCTCAAGTGACTACAAATAGGTGAAGTAACCTCAACTGCTATGGCATGAGTGCCGAATATAGAAATCGTCCCAGTTAGCTTTGTGGAGAAATATCTACCAACCGTTAACAATCCATATAACGACGCGGTAGTTGTCAAATCAGGAGCATATTGATTTATATGCGAACCTCGATTTACTTGACATAATTTATCCTTTAAGTTAATGAAACAAACACTCACAAACTGCTAATTAAAAATACACTCGGTAAACTCACTCACTCGTGATGGGCTTGACATCATCAAGAAACAAGTGGGACTAGGAGCCTACCAATTGCAATTGCAAACACACTCAGGGCAAAAGGTATCCTAGACATGGAATGTGATGGATTTGAAGAAGTTATGTCCCTAAGGGAAGCTTTACTTTTGTATATGTTTGTTCTTTTAATAAGTTATTATCTTTTTTTTTTCTTTGAGTGCGTGCATGCAAAATCCTTGTATAAAATAAATTCTTACTCGTCAAATCTTTTTACTTGTACTCACCTAAACATATAAAAATGTATGCTACAAAATCTGTTTATTGTTAGAGTCACTCGACGGGCTACATTTAGCCCAAGCCATTTTGTGAGCTATATTGGCTCAGGTTATTCGGTGAGTTTTTTTTTACTTGAGTTTAATAAAATTTGGGGAACTGCGTGTTGACTAATGTTATTCGGTGACTACATATGACTCAAGTAAAAAGCTTCATTCAACAAGTTACCCTTGGTTTAGGCCTAAAGCCTAACTCTAGTGGCTTGAGCACATGGCCTAATTTGGTGAGCTATACTTGGCTAGAATAAAAAACTGGGGGATCACTTTTATTTTTTGTTTTATTTTTTTATTTAATTTTGCATTAGACTATAAAGATTGTAAGATCATTTCGGTGAAAGTTTAAGTATCTACCATCGACTATTAGCTTTGAATTTTAAGATGGAGGGTCGGAAAATGAGAAATAAATCAAAATATTGTCCTAGAATTAGATGAGGGTATTTAAAGGATGCTAATAAAAATATTTTTAAGAGTAAATTACAAGACCTTTGAATTAAAATTTGAGATGTTCATGAGGAAGGAATGTTATATGAAAAAATATAGCATATGAGACTAAATAACTTGCAAAAAATATGCTTTGAGAATAAAAAAGAAAAGCACCTATTTTTAAAAATAGTTGGTGGTGGAGTCAAGATATGCAAGAAACGATAAAAAATAAAAAAATTTATTATAAAAATTGGTTTAGATGTGAAAGCTTGGAGAATTGGGAAAGATAGATAGTGTAATATCCATTTCATTATTTCCTAATTTTTGTTTAAGCTAATTAACCCGTCGTTACTGTAGCATTAGGACTGTAGCAAATCCACTTTACTTCGCATGCAACGGCTGGATTAACGCTCTCGACGCGCGTATGGCTCGGATCGATCGAAAGGTAATACCCGTTCATTTATTTCACTTCCTTCCCTCCCGCGGCCTCAGTCCTTCACGCTGCGAGTTCTTCGTTTCCTCCTTTCCTTTTCGGCCGCAGATCGACGCATTTCCGCCTTCGCTCTGCCGGCCGACGACCGCTTCCTGCGGAGAGAACCGCTATCCTTCCTCTCGGCTGACGACCGCTCCCGGCGCAAGACGCTCGAGCCGTAACCCTTCGCTCTGGACCGACGGAAGCCGAATTCCCTTCGCCGACGCCGCATGTATGTCCCGCGGAATCGACGGGTTGGAAATCAGAAGTTCGGTTTGAGAAATCCAGAACCGACGGCTTGGCTCGGAATGATCGCGGCCAGGGAATTCTGCTCCGACGGGGAAACTTAGGAAGTTTTAAGTTCTAATTTCTTTCCCTATCCCTTTTCTTTCACCGCGCCTTCCTTGATGTTAAAATGTTGATCGTTTTGAAGTTTTGCTGGTGAGTTGTAGAATTATTGCAGAAGAAAAGCGGGGTTTAAATTGGCATTTTGCTAACTTCGCTTTTTTTAATTTAGCGGTAATTAATAGACATTGGAGATTTCGAGATTGAGTCGACCTGTTTCCAAAGTTTACAGAGAGATCACCGTAAGATCGTTAATTATGTTTCATTTACGAGTCAGAATGTTATGTTAAAGAAGTTATTTCATTATAGGTCATGAGGAGGAATCGAGGACATCACGACACGACCTGCATTACCGAGGAGATATAACGCTAATGAAATTCGCCATGCCATGTATGCCAATCGTTTACCGCCAGATAAATCATGAATGATAATGATTTACAATAACGTATCGTCATATGAATGAATAATAAACGCTTATTATTCGACCAGATGACATCGATTTACTGACATAAAGGCCTATTTCAAAGATATGATTTCATCGCATATAAATGTTTTAATGCCAGAAAAGCGCAGAATGTGATAAACAGAAATGTGAAAATGCGATAGGGTTACGTTGGCGAATCGTAGATAAAGAAAAGCTCGACGAGATAGGATTAGGATCTTAGTATCCCCGACTCTGCCATTTTGAGGTTCAAGTCGTTAACCTGTGTCGTAGCAGGTATGTAGAGTATGCTTACCGCTTTACCTACATGCTTTTAGTCGACGTGACGCACTTATGAATGAAAGTCAAAACCTACGAATTATAAATGACATTTCTAAAATGATTTGACATAACCTGAATGAACGAAAAATCGCTCCTCGACATCGATTGATACGTGATTGATCTGATATGAACTTCATTGATTATATTGATTTACATTTACCGCGGCCTGCGTATTGTTGATTCTGATATTCCATTCTGCGGTCTGATTCTTTCTGATTTCTAAACTTTGCAAATTTACATATGCACGATTGTTTTATACTTGCTTTATGCGAGCTTGTTTTAGCATTCTTGTCTGTAAGCTTTTAACATGATCTTCTTGATAATTTGAGGAAAAGGCAATTTGGGTAGAAGAATTTAGTCATTTTGTTGAATTGTATAGTTTTTGGAAGGCTTTTTTTGGAATGCGTCGTGAAATTAAATGTCTTTGATTTTCTGTATTTATTCTGGCTTAAGATTTATCTTGATGTGATATGAATTAAGTTAAGTAGTATGTGAATTCTGAAATAGTTTAGTGATGATTTGATTAGATACTGGCTTTACTTTCGTTCCAGCCTTGAGGTTGGAGCGTGTTGGTGAAATCTGTGTCCAATCATCCTCTTACTGAAACTTGAGGCCACTGGCAGCAAGGGGTCAATGACAGAATAATCTTATAGGGATTTCAAGTAAGAAATATGTGATACAAAAAATTCAACTTTTAGTGAGTTATATAATTAATTTGATACTAAAGAGGATAAAATATGTATAAGTTAACCAAGCAAAGAGATAAAAAAATAAAAATTTAGGTCAAGTGAAGTGCATTAAGGATGAAGATTGAAAAGTATTTTTTTTTTGAAAGAGGATATTCAACATGGATGGATAAGATATTTTGATAATCTTTCTACTTAATATTGTGAGTATATAATTAACTTTAGCAATCTTAGTATCCTAATTGAATATAAAGATTTTTATTTTTATCGTCTTGTTAATAAAATTGATGTTGGAGATACTTAAAGAAAATAAAGTGTGAAAAAGTAATAATCTGATGATACTTCAATAGAAGTATGAAAATACTTAGGAGATCAAGGAATTTTATTGCTTAACAATCTTTTTCATATTATTTTAAAGATTAAAAAGATGTTAGATGAGTGGAGAAAGAGTTTGTTGGTTTCTATTTTTAAGAATAAAGGTAATGCACAAGTGTGCGCAAATTATAAAAAAATTAAGTTAATGTTTTATACATTAAAATTATAGGAGAGAGTAATTGAGCATATGTTATGATGTGATATAAAGTTTCTCAAAAACAATTTGGTTTCATGCTAGAGGTCTACTATGGATGTGAGAGGTTTGATGGAGAACTATAAAGAGATTAAGGAGGATGTACACATGATATTTGTTTAGAGAAAACATATAATAAAGTTTCGAGATAAGTGCTTTGGAGAGTTCTAAAAAGAGAGTTAATCTTACTTATATTCAAGTTATTAAGGATATGTATACTAGAGCTATTATTTGTGTTCAAGCATAAGGAGGTTTGACCAAATGTTTTCCTATTTTAGTTGGATCAGTTTTAAGTCCATATTTTTTTTTTCTTTAGTTATGGATGTTCTTATTAGACATTTAATTAACCATGGATGTTCTCACTATATATTTGTTCTTACTTTTGGTTAGATTTTGTTACAAAATAAAACATGTTTAGAGATAATTATTATTTTTAAAAATACTCAAAAACATTTAAAAGTTATTTTGAGTGTTTATAAAATTAATGTTATTTTTTTTAAAACAAAAAATAAAAATATTTAAAAAACACACTAAATAAACATGGTTTAAAAATTACATAAAAAATATAAAATATAAAATAAAAGTTATCTCGAATGGCCCCTTGAATTTAGTGAACTACTTTTGGCTCGAGTATGTAGAATTCAACTTGGTAGAATACAAGACACAATGATGTAGGATGATAGTGACTTATTATGATATGAAGTTTATTACACATATAATTCTTAAATCTTTACCAAAGAATAATGATAAGTGTACACTACTATTGAGCATAATCATAATATCAAATTTTTAACGAAGTTGAAAAGGATTCAAGTTAATATTATATTAACCACATTAGAGATCTAATTTTTACAAGTGTAAAGAAAAGTTGAAAAGCTATGAATGATCTAACCTGTAATAGATTTAAAATAATCAGTAGTGAAACAGAGATAAGTTGAAGTCGGCCTCTATAAACAGTCCGTCATTGTGGAGATCTTGTTCCTTTCTTTGATCCCCTTTTCTAAGGGCTATGAGATCAGATACTCAAGTAATCTGTCACTTGGGGTGAAAGCATATAAAGAGAGTAAAAGAAGCTCAAGAAAGATAATTTTATTTTAAAATTAAGTATAAAGCATTACAAGAGCCTTCCTATTTATAAGATTGAGAGAGAGGGTTCAAAATATTCAAACCTAATTCCAAATTTAAACCCACTATCATCATAACCACTCCTACTTACTATTAAACTTAATGTCAAATATACCACCATTATCATACTAATCACTCTTATCATATCTACCACAAATATCATATCAATCATCATGAAATGTGCTATGTCATAGAAATAGTTTAATACAGATAAGCCCAAAATATAATATGATACAAAAATATAAAAACTCAATAATACCCAACCTTAGTTATTACATAAAAATCCAATATTTATTGAATACATATGTTTAAATTTTACGATGATGACATTGACAATAGTCACAATGATGCCCTGCATCACTTCTTGACTTTGAAGGATTTTCCTCTGGAAAATGAAAATCTAGGTTTTTATGTAATAATTGTGTGTCCAATTAATGCAACTCATTGAAAATAAGCCATGAATCTTCAAGTGGAGAAAAATCGTTCCGATGAATTGAAAACTTTTGAACGCCCCCATCAAATGTAGTGATGATTTGATCTTCTAAAATCTGATCTTCTAAATCTAATCTGGGTGTTGTGATTTTAAGCGTAGAGATGGTAGAAGAATTGTTGAAGAAATATTAACCTGCATGTTAGTACTATTTGTAGAGGGAATAATGTTATCTAAGGCTAGCTATTTGTAGAGAAATTCCAGCATCTATTGTAAGATCTATTTCATGAGTATTATCATTTATCTTCCTTATAATTTATAAAGACCAGATCTCTTTAGAGTTAATTTCTTAAGAGTTTCAATTGAAAATCTTTTAACTCTAATTTTAATCAGAATCAAATCTCCCTCATTAAATTTTACTTATTGCTTATGTGTATTAAGATTAATTTTATATTTATCAAAACTTAAAATATATTTTTGTTGAATTTATCGATGTAAATCATGTATGCTCTATACAAATAAAGATGTCAATACAAATCAACAAGGTCAATTGATTTTCTTGGTTCATAGCCTATTACAACATCAAAAGAGCTTGTACTAGTTGACCTATTAATTGAACTATTATAAACAAAATCTTCCGTAAGAAGAATTAGATCTCAACCACTAGTGTGATCAGTCACTAGAGATCTAAGTAAATTTCTTAGATTTTTATTAACAATTTTAGTTTATCTATCTGTTTGAGGGTGATAAGCTATGGAAGATAGAAGTTTTGTGCCAAGCTTTATTCATAAAGTTTTTTAAAAGTAGCTCATAAATCTCACATCATAATCAAACACATTCATTTTAGGAAAGCCCGTGTAAATGAACTATCATAGGAAAGAAAATAATCAGTATGTGCACTGCATCTGATGTTTTATAATATGAAATGAAGTGTATCATTTTAGAGGCAAAGTGCTGTATAGTGTGGGGTAATATTAGGATAAAGTTGATTTTAAGATCTTCCTATGATTTATGAGGAATTGAGAGTGGTGTATATAGGTCAAAATTTTTACTTACTCTTTTGTTACTTGTCAAGTGTGACATTAAGCAACAATATTAACATCTTTTTTAAAGCTAAGCCAAAAGAATCTATCCTCTATCAATGATTTGTCTTATTGTGACTAAAATGATTGATATACCTGAATATATTTTCTCAATAACAAAATTTCAAAGTAACTAATCTGATATATATATATATAATTATATGCCATGAAAGAGATAATCATCTCGTATTTGATAATTATAATTGATAATCGGAGCATCAAAATTCAAAGATTTACAAATTTATTGAAATTTTTTACAATTAGGGTAATATACTTTATTCTTTTCAAATCCAATAATTTTAACACTCATAGTATTTAACAAGGTACATATTTTGCTGTTGACCTCCATGCATGCGCCATAAGTCAAGTTGAGCTCACAGGATGAATTCGACGAGCTTCAAATCACAAATTAAAGCTGAAATGTACTGGACATCGCCGAAATTGGTCGAAGCGATCTTCAATCGACGAATGAACTTCGCCATCGTGTTCAGAACGTCGAAGTTGATCATAATATACATATTGCACAATTCGACGGTTGGCCGATTAAGAAGAAAATCCGTCGGCACGCTAGCGATATCGAGGTCGGGAGGACGATGCCCAAAAATGACCCGTTCAAAATTGATTCAAGCATCAAAATGTCAAAACCTATCAAATGAGATTGTCCGCGTTCAATTCAGACGAGTCTGCGCAAATATTGAGCGAGTAGAAGCGGCAACGCACAATTTTTTTGGCGACCCGATTCGGCGTTGACTTGAACCAAACTTTCGATTTGAACGGATCAGGTTGTGTCAAACATCAATAATTTAAAATTGACATTTATATTTCCATATAATAATGTCGTCGTAAAGTCCATATTAGGTTTAATTAGACACTTAAATAAATGAAGCTTTTATAAATCCCCTTTATATCTAACTCGAAGACTATATAACACCCTCATTAACACTAACCTATCCCAGCCGCCCGCGTCCATACCTTCAAAAGGCCGAGCAGGCCTCCTCCTCGTTCTCTCTCCTGTTCATCCATTCTTCCCCGGTCGGTCGTTTTCTCCCATGCGTCGTGATCCAAGATCCTCTCATTCCACGAACTTTCCGTTTCTCTTCCTCCTAGCTGCAACATAGGTTCACCGTCTAAAATCTCAGTTCCCTCCCGAGCAGTTCCTCGCTTTCCCTCCTCGAGCGAACATCCTCCTCGTGTTTCCCTCCTCCAGCCACTACCTGGTGGTCCATCCCTTTACGACGGTGAGCTCTCGCAACAAAAATATCCGCATCGCTCACAAATGTATACAAATATGTTGTGTTTGATTTTATGCAGGCATTCGAAGAGCCTATGCATGTCTTTTTAGACGGGTAGGTTGGAGGTTATATGGCCGCGGTGTTGTAAAACATCGCATTTTTTTAGATAGGTGGGCATGCCTAGTTTTGGTAGAAATCCCTTGGCCAGAGGAGGTGTTATCAAAATTTCGTCAAAATTTGGATTAATAAGGGACAATAAAAGGATAGTTGAAACCAAAATTGAAGTTGAAATTAGTATTAAATCAAAATATAAACTCATAAAATGAAAATTGATTTGCAAAAATCAAACTCATATGACACTTATAGAGGACTCAACAACTCATCAATATATCTGAAAATGACTTACTCAATGGATATTGAGATTGTTATATGATGTGATTTTAACTAAGCTCAATTGAATTTGAAGAGCTTACATATGGCTTGATAGCTCACTTAGGAGCAAGAACATGAATCGATCATCTGCCAATGAGCATGAGATGGACTTATTAATTAGTAATTAGAGGCATCACTATTCACATCGAATGATTGGACATGATCGAATTAATTGATTGATATTTGTGATGAACTTGAAAGCTCTTTGATAAATGTGACTAATCCAAAAGATCAAAGCTTATATACATTTCAATGCAGCTTAACATTCAAACTATTAATATTGATATGTATATAAGCTGCTTCTGGATAGAATGGTTTATATAGTGAGATATTTTTGCATTCAATTTCATCATATTAGAGTGCATGCAAATGAATTGAAAGACAACGATTCAACTATGTTGTAGCAAACTATTTGGAAGCCAATAAAATTAGTCATGTACATCAAGATAACTTCACATATGGATGCATTATATCGATATGTGTATAGATAATTGGAGGGGATCAAGGCTGGCACGTATCTCGAGGTAGTTTGATGCTTAAATTATTACGTTGATATATATGCAAGCAACTCAGAGTTGCAAATTAATTGAGCATATATTTCAAGAGAAGGATATACATCCAATAAATTGGGATAACTAATAATTTCAAGAAAAATATGGCATGGATTTTGAAGAAATCATAGACTTCTACTCATTGCTTCGAGATTCATGCGAATAATAAGATAAATCATACATGCGTAGCACATAATGAAATAAATTAGAATATAGTGCCTCGAGAAGTGCACGTGTCTAATAAACTTAAAGTCTATTAGGTCTCGTAAAACGTGCAGATTTCATAAACTGCACAAAATTCAATATAAATTGAAATTGAACTCGAATGGGCTACTTTATCTATATGGTGAAGTCGTAAGTCCCACTTAATCAATCCAGTCCTTCTTGCAAAATAGGAGTTGATAGGATTGATTCTAAATCAAATGCTTAATCACCAAGAACATAATTTAATTTATACATTTACATACGAGCATCAAAGGTCTTGATAGATAAATTTCTTATTTAAAATCCTAATCTCTCTACTTTGATATGAGAAATATAATTACAAGTTTTAATTATTGACCCAATCCTCTGTTAACAACATGCAGAGTTGACAATGTATATTCCCCAGTGATGACTGTGTTGATTGCAAAATTTAACCGGAGGGGATTCTACTATTAGAATGTTATTGCAATTTTAAATCAAATTAATGTAAATTAAATATCAATTTAAATGAAAAATCTGATGAATTATTAAGCTCAAAATGACTAAATGAAAATCATTTGCCTAAAAATTTAACGAAATATTTAATTCATCCACCTTCCGCAATTGCTTGTCGTAGGTGGCGAGTTAAGAAAATTCTAGCTCACAAAAGAGCCAAAGTCAAATCAAGTGTTCCTATGTTCACTCTAATCAATCTCATGCTAAGTGGCGTATCCTTTGACTCAATTGGCTTGGATAGAACTTCATATGATCACTTCGTAGTCCTCTAATCGGATGGTTGTCGCTAAATGATACTATTATATTACGGTCGTAGATGCTTGTATCTCCTGGCTCATCTCGAGTTGTGAACTATATGATGCACTTGATAGGACAAAAAATCTTATGTTAGCTAAGGTGGTATTAAGCTTGTTTCGAAACGCCACCCCACGAGTTCCAGACGCCCTTGACATGGCACGAGGATCTTTTCACGTGGTCTCGACTACCTCCTCTAAAGACCAGCGACAACGGAGATGGAACCATGAGATTTTAATCGGGCGCATCATCATTCTCTCAACCATTCGCTTCAAGTAAAGGATGATGAATTTCATAAATCTAAATTCACAATTTTATACTCTATACTACACGTTTAACAATCTAACGTAGCTGTCGAAAGTTCTCTCACATCTGGGAGGGTAAAGTATGGGTGCTTATATAAACTTGAACCCTCTAAAGTCCTCATAAAATGAGGGTGAAATCTCTGGGTAGTGTCTTATCTACTATTCCATCTGCCTTTTGAAAATTTGGCTGACATTAAGTGATACTCTCTTCATCGAGAGGTTGGTGATGAATTTTCGGAGCCTACAAATTTCTGGCGACTCCGCTGGGGAAATGTTTCTGTTTTCATCTTTGACTAGTTGAATTTGAGCTATAGTAGCAGTGGAGCATGATAAAAATTGAAATTTAAAATCAATTATCAATGAAATTAAATTTAAATCAACCATATTTTTATGACTAACCTATTTGTTCTCTATATGAGTTCGCTCTATTGTATATCTACATTATAAAAGTGTAGGGTGATACATTAATTATTGATTATTAATCTTCATCTCTCATTCGCAAAGATGGATCTTAAGAGCACACCGTTCATCATGCAGCTAGGTCGTGGAGGCAATATTCATCTGGCTAGCGCTATTATCAATACTGGGGATGTTGAAACTATTATTCAACTTAATAGTGTAGACTTTACCATTGTTGTAAATAATCATCTACCTGAAACGCATGCATATTATACACACCAACCTGTGCAGGGGGGAGGCATCTTGAGACTCTGTCCTCCAGAGTGTATAGGGTGTTGAAAATTATCAAGGAGAAGGATCTTATGAAGAAAAAGTATTAAGGCCTGATTATCAGAGAAAATGAGAAAGCTTTACTAAAGAAGCTACTCTCAATGGGTAATGCTCAAGATTGTTCTAAGCAATTATTGCACGGTGAACATCTAGGCGTGACACCTGAACATGTTTGGGAATCCGCTATCTAAAGGTCCCGGTAGAAAGAAAAATAAATATGGAGGCCGGAGCTTCGAGAAAAAGTAATGACGCAGAAGCTTCTTCATCAAGGAAGGCTAACCAGAGACGGAAAAGAGAAATGTCAACTGTGCTCAACATTGTTCAAGTAGAAAATTGTACAACCAGTTGTGGAACCAGAAGCGAGTGTTCCAACTTATAATAGCTTTGACAGCCTAAGATGGGTAAAGCGGAACAACCCTATTGGTCAAATCAAACAGTCCTTCTGGACTCGACAATGTCAAGTTTCAGCTTCTAGTGAGGAAACTCGAAACTGTATATGCAAGAGTGTATCCGGTCCTCAAAGTTGCTAAAGAAAATGACTGATGAAAAAAAAAATTAAGGTCCTATCATCAGGGAGGCTAGAGTTGCTCCTCTAAGGAGATCTCCTTCTACAACCTCGACAAGATGTCAACCAATTCAAGTCCCGCATGGTGAGCATCGAGGCGTGACACTTGGACCATATGTCTAAGAATCCGCCGTCGAAAGGTCCCGGCAAAAAGGTAAGTAAATTTGGAGGTTAAAGCCTCGAAGTGAAACTGCCTTAAAGAAAGACAGCGACGTGACATCTAGACTATACTCTCAGAGATTCGCCACAAATAAAACTCGTAAATAATGGGTACCTAAGAAAAATGTCATATGTGATGAAATTTCTGACAGTCGACACCTTAGAGAGTCATCCAGGGGATCCCGTCGCCAACCACCTCCATATCTTTGAGAAGGGGTCAGTTTCGATCACGGTCCTTCGATTGAAGAAATACCTATTCCACACTTCAAACCAGAAATTCATTGGATGCGTCGATCAGAGATCTGCATCCAAGAGGAAGAAGCTGATAAAGAAGGATCCTTCTTTCAAATAGGACAGAATGTCAAGAGGTTTTTGACAGTATCAAGAAGTATCTGTTGAACTCTCCCATTCTCACAACGCCAATCCCAAGAAAGCCCCTCATCTTATACATAGTGGTACTGAAAGAATCTCTAGGTACATTATTTGCACAACATAATGAAGAGGGAAAGGAGAACGCCTTATATTACATCAATCGAACACTAATATGAGCAGAAATGCAATACTCTTCAATCGAGAAGCATTGTTTGGCTCTGATTTTTGTTAGTCTAGAAGCTTCGTCATTACATGCTATGTCATAAAATGATGAAGGTAATGATGTAGAGGATGAAGATAATGATGCTCGCTATGGAATTCGATAGCACTTGAGTGAGCTTCATGTCTTAGAAATCGAGTAACTCCAACTCGACGCAAAGGGGAAATCATAAATTGCACTGGAAGAGGTCGAACGAGATGTATAACTCGTCGTCCTTCATAGTGTTCTCCCACTTGTCATTTCAAGTGACTCACATTGAGAAGTTTGAGTTGTCATGGAAGTACTCGAAGATGTTCTTGGCCCTGGGACTGAGGACGGACAAATCAAACACCTCGATCGCTAGAAAAGTGAAAACTCTAATACTACTTCTAAAATAAATAGAAGATCCACTAAGTATAAAAGTTTTCTTTATTAATAAATTTTGGACGGTGAATAGCCATACAGAAGTGAAAAATCTGATACAACTTTTAAAATAAATAAAAGATCTTCTAAATAAATAAATCTAATACAACTTTACTAATAAATTATACATATAAAGATCTACTTCCATAAAGTTCTAATGAGAAACAACCTTAGCATACAAGTTCATTATTACTTATTTTTTTTAGCTCCTCTCCTATACACAAATTCTTTTCAATCTCCCATCTAGAATTAAGGATCCTCATTTGAAAAATAAACATCTACTTGGTTGAGTTATACCATAACTTAGTGAATGAGTATGGTTCTATTTATAAAAATTACTAACAAAATTGATAAAATATTATGCATTTAAAACTTGATTTATAAGTGACAACATCTATAATCGATAGACTAAAATATTTCTTTCAATGAAATAAAAGTTAACTTTTATTTAACAACTCAATACACACACACACACACACACACACACACACACACACACATATATACATACATAAACACATACATACATGCATACATAACATTCATTGTTTGTACTTCAACAAATTCTCAACATCGATTCATATAGAAATGTCATATTAGAATATGCATTTATTAGTAAGAAAAGAACTATAATTACTATAAAGAAATAGTAATCACTCACCTCAATCTCATAATGTTTTGTCAAATTGATCTTTTAACTCTGCCTCTTTTTGTTCTCCTATAATTATAAAATCATCTTGCAAATTTTATATATTTATTATTTTTATTTAACCAACTTATTCATTTTAACAAAGCTTCGATAAATTTATACTTATAATCATATTAGCTTTTTAATTTATTATCTTATTATTAATGTCATCAAATAGAAAAATTTCTTTATCTCTAATCTATGATTTTGATATTTTTCTAAAGTTTGTATGTAAGCTAATCAATGTTTAAAATTGGATATTGAGGTGTTTTTCATTTATGAGCGAGGCATAAGTCTCAAGGCGATTTGAAGTGCAAGCCTCCGCAACAGATCATATAAAGTCATATAAAAGTCAAACTTTAATATCCTAATATGATAATAATATCAGAAAAATAAAAGTTCGGCACATAACAACTTAAAATAAATATTCTCCTCAAGTCATCTAAAATAAAGACCATATTAAAGCAACAATTCAAATATATTGAATTTATCACTCTCTATCACTCTCATCACTTAATAGATCTTCATTTGAATCATCATTATAATGAACTGCCTTCTGACTTGCCTCATCCTCGGAAGTATCAATGTTCTTCCAATTTGTCTCCTCATCTTCAACTTCTATCATCTTTCTTTTTCCTAATGAAGAAAAATTAATAACAATAATGAAATAAAAAAAAATTATTGGAAGCTACAATCACAACTTCATAATACCTTTTCTATTAATTTTTTGTTGAGATGTATTAGGCCTATTAATAGTGTGGCTTTTTCTTTCTCCCCATCAAAATTGTCATTAGTGAAATCTTCTTGCAAATAAATTGGATTATCTTTATAAGCATCATCAACTAGACATTCATCATTTGATATTATGTCATTTCAAACTAAAGAGTTTTCATTGGTGTCTAGAAGCTCTTTCTTCAGATATTTTTCTTTAACTTCTTGCTATGCATAATGTATATCAAGGAGTTCATCCTCAATATTGTTAGTTTATTTCTTCTTTTAGTATGCACTTGATTATATGTACTGCAATTTCATTCACAGCTAGATGATGAATAAGTTAGCCTAATTACTCTCATAGTGAATTGCTATAGATTTGGTGTAGCATAATCAAATTGAATTCATCATTCAACTATTATTCAAAAGACATAAAATTAGGAGTTAAGCAAAACGTAATAACAAAAAATTGCTTTCTACTTTAAAGCTTTAACTAAAGAAACTATAAAAGTCACATTAAAATCATTTTGTAATAGTATTTTTAGCTTGTTGCAATTCAAAGAAACTTTTTTTATTCTTAAAAGCAACAAATTGTAGATCTGCTCTTCCTCTCTCAGCTATATCCTCTATCAACCTATCTATGTAGTATAAACTCAATTTGATCTGAAGGCTAGTTGACATATTATCCGTATGTTTAAATTGGGGATTCAAATAATTTCTTGCAGCATGTAACTTGTGATGAAGTTGAAGCTCCCACTTCTCATCAATGATCTCCCAAAATTCTTTATAACTCGATTCATCTCCTCCCAAATTTTTAGCTATCATCTCCTTAACCTCAACCAAAACATTATAAATAAATCAAATGGTTGGCTTCTTTTGTGCATCTATCAGCCTTAATACTTGTACTAAAGGTTTTGTTGTCTTGATAGCATAATGCACACTCTTCTAAAATTTTTAATTCAATATATTTTTTATTTATTTATTATTTATTTTCAATCTTATTGGCCCAAACATGTCTCAATCACTGAGTGCAGGTGAACATAGCCTCCTAAGGTTGTCTTGCATCCAAAATGATCTCAAAGTCATATAGGTAATGACAAATCTAGTTGTAGTAGGTCGTACGAGCTCATTCATTGTGAACTTCTTTATCAATGCAAGCACTCAAGTGTGGTTATAGATAATTTATTAATCTTTTCTGTCTTGCTCAGAGCAATTTTGTGTTGAGGCAAGTCTTCGAGACTCTCAAGCATAAGATCAATATAATCTGCTGCACATGGTGTCCAATACATGTGAATCATCTTCTCTATCAATTTATTACTAGTAGCTTTGTAAGCGCTAGCATTATCTATGATAACTTGCACAACTAATGTTCTTCAATCTCTTTAATTACTCCATCCAAAATACCATAAAGATAGTCTGCATCTTTCATCTTTTCTTATCTGATGCATCAACAGACTTCAAGAAGATTGTGCTATATGGGTTGTTTTCTAAAATAATAATCAAATTTCTATCATGTCTGATCATTCGTTAGACATGATGGTAACACTTGTCTGAGTAATATTTTCTGAAACTTCTCAATACTTTTTTCAGTATTAGTCAACTCTTCTTTCAATATCCAAGTTCTCAACTCATTCATGGTAGGAGGACTAAGCCCTTGACCATAAGATCCAATAGAATGTACCATATTGATGTAAGCTAGAGATGTTGCCACGTTGATGGAATGATATTTTCAAAGAAAAGTCTCCCAATATCCAGACAAATACGTCTCCTCACCTCCCTTGCATGCTCAGGAGAAACATGATAGGTTATTCTCTCTCAGTCATCTTTATTATCAATCACATTCATTATGTATTGATCCATATGTTCTAGTGCATCTATACTATAGATTGTGGTAACGATGATGAAGAATCCTTGGCACTGCACTCACTACCAAAATGTGATCCTACATCCACCCTATTATCAAATTGTTGTTGTGGCAGGTGTTTTCTTATTATTATCTTCTTCATATAAATGCAAATTTCTTCTCTTACTTTCTCTGAAACATTTGCTCAAGGTGCACTATTTTTGTGAGATCCAGACATTCTAGTCGTACTCCCTCTTAACAACCTTATCACAATAATTGCATTTCAAATATACATAGCTCTTCTCATCACTTTCAATGTCAATTGCACACTATACTTCCATGTTGGGTTTTCTTATATCTACTTATTCTCTTCTTTTTTTCTCTAATCATTTTATCAAACTCTAAAAATGTTTCTACATTAAAGAGATCAAAATTGAAGATGAAAAAATCATAAAAAAGCAACAAGAAAAGAGTTGAAAGAAAAGAGGGAGAGTATCTTACTAAACTTGAATGGAGCCCTAAACAAGGAGGCAAAGAACTGGTGAATGGGAGGCGGCGAGTGGCTGCGACGGCGAAGAGTAGCAATGCCACGGACGAGAGGCGATGCTGATGATGGCGATGGCGAACGACATGACTGTGAAGGATATAGGGCACGAGGTGTTGAGGGAGATCGGGCTTGAGGTTGCTATGATTTGATTAGGTCATTGGGTAGAGGATTCAACTTTGAATAAGTGGGGCCAGTTGGGGTGAGGTGTGTGCCTCACCCAAATTGCGGTGAGGCATGCTTCAATGCACAACTTGATAGTGGTGAGGCGCACACCTCACCGTTCCCATACGAGGCGCATGTCTCATGCCGCCTGGGCGCCTCAAGTCACAAAATTTCAATCCATGAAGTTGATTTATGAAAATATACTATGACTAAAATTGTCTATATATAAGTTAATTTAATTTTTAATCAAATCATTCCAGTAACACAAAAATATTTTTATATCTTAAATAATTTATCAAATTTAAATCTAGTGTTTGGTCTTCATAGGATTTTCATATTAAATTTTCTTTGATGTTCTTAAACAATTTCATCTCTAATCCTTTACATATACTCTAATCTATATTTAAGACTTCTAATTCATTTCAAGATGAAAAATAAAAGAATAGTAGGTAAGGGTTTCTCTTGTAATTTTACAAGAAGAAAGGAGAAATCAAGCTTCCAACTTCATAAAAATTTAAATTGACATTATCAGCTTTCAATTTCAAACCCCAATCAACCATCAGATTCTTCAACTGTACTTGTGCTCATCGTTGCATGCAATTTCATGCTGCTCTCTCTCTTCTCTTTTCCTCTCTTTCTGCCCCCCCCCTTTCTTGTGTTCTGCCTTTACACCCATAGAATTGATGCTATAGGTTTAATTTTTTTATTGTTTTATAGCTAGTATAATCTTCCCCTCCTATAAAAATTTCATCTTTGAAATTTAAAAACTGTAACAAAAATTAACCATATTGAAGAGATGTGAATAATGTTCTTATATTTATGATTCCTTCGCTCTTATAGCCCATATGTTTGTTCCATATTTCCATCAGACTCATACAAATGGATTGTCTCTATTGCGGAGTCTTTTTACATCATATTCTAATATCTTCTTAAGTCCCTCTATATAAGTTAAGTCATGCTATATATCCATTAAATCTGTAATGACTTAATTTGATTCAATAGCTATGTATTTTCGAAGTATAAATATATGAAAGATATTATATACTTATATGTGTGTTGGTAATGCCAATTTGTATTCACCAACATCAAATTTCATTAATATATGTTTACCATCATAATATTTTCTCTATCGCTTCTACACAACTTTCAATCTATCCTTAATTAATCATATTTTTTCAGTAGCTTTATTGATTATTCAGCACCAATGGCTTTTTTTCCTTTTGTTTCACTCAATATAGCAGATTTTCTTTCATAAAGAACTTCATATGAAGCCATTTTGATATTTGCTTGAAAGCTATTATCATATGCAAATTAAATGATTGGTATATGTCTTTCCTATCCACCACTTGAATTAAGTTCATATAATATTAGTAATTCTTCTAATGTTTGAATTACTCTCTCTGACTAGCTATCAGCTTGTGGGTGAATGCTGTACTGAAATTTAACCTAATGCTCTTGCTCAAAGCTTCCTATATTTTCTTCCATAATTTGAATGTAAATTGGCCATCTCTATCTGAAACAATAAATTTTGATACTCCATGTAGCTGTACAATCTCATTCACATATATTTTTGCTAATTTCTTTGTGACTAATCTGTCTAATAGGAAAGAAATGTGCATATTTAATCAATCTATTTACAATGGCCCGCATAGGATCATGACCATATCATGATCTAAATAAATCACTATAAAATCCATTGTCATTTTATCCCATGGTTGCAATTATTCACCTGCTTTAGATGTTTAGCTTTTACTAGTTGACAAACACTTGGCTACAAACACTTCTTTTCAATTCTATCCACCAAAATATTTTTTTTAATTCTTAATAAATCTTATTACTCCGTGGATGAGTAGTATAATAAAAAATGCGCCTCTTGCATTTTAAGTCTCATCCATTTGTGTATGTTACGTTACACCTGAATGCATGCACCCATCTCTTGGGAAAATCTTTTGAGCTTACTGTTCTTGTTGTTTCTCCCATAGAAAGCTTTTAAGCATCTCACTGACCAAGCATTTTGTTTTTTGATAATAGTCCGATTTGTCATTCATCACAGCCTTAGCAAGTCAATGGAAACATACTATCAGGTAGTTTAAATTCGCTTGCTTGCTTAACTTTAAGCAGAGGATTCACTTAACCTTTTGCGAGTACAGGAAAGTGGGCGAGCTGGCAGAGATGGACTTCCTTCAGAGTGCATTCTATATTATAAACCTAGTGACGTTCCACGCCAGGTATATGTATTCCAGTTCATGCTAATTTTTTTGAACTAATATTTGACAACTAAAGACCAACTGAAGGCACAATAATTGTTTTAACAGAGTTCGATGGTCTTTTATGAGAATTCTGGTCTGCAGAATCTTTATGACATTGTTAGATACTGTCAGGTAAACTTTTATCTTCTTGACATTTCTGAATATCTATGATTTCCAGTAGATTGTTAAGAGTAAGATAGAAAAGCAAATAAAGCTTTATCGGACAATTAATACAAAAGCGTAGCTGGAGTATTGTACCTTAATACAATAGCCATGGTGTCCTAAGATCAAGACCACTAAACTCTTAAACCATTTGCATTTTATAGTCCAAGAAAAGTTGCCGACGACGTGCTATCTTTCATCATTTTGGGGAGCCACCACAAGACTGTAATGGTAACTTTTTAACATGCATTAAGAAGCTACCATTTTGATTATATTAAATAAAGAACAAGAAGTTTGTATGAGCCTGCTTAATGTGGCCATGGATATGTCAGGTATGTGTGACAACTGTTCATATGGAACAGTGCTGACAGAGATTGAAGTCACTGGTATGATAATCCGCCTTTGAGTACTGGATTACTTGATTAGGTTTCTTTGCTTGTGTTGTTGTTCTGTTGCGTCTTCACCTTTCCATAACATGTTAGTTCCAACTCGTGGAGCTTATATTTATTTTTTATACTTCTTTGCTTCTTTACCTTTTTAATTAAGTATTCGTTAGGCTGTTTAAGTACTTTATCATTTTACATGTTAAGTTACCTTCTTTGTGAAGTTGCTTTTGAAGATTGATTATATTCTTTAATGTGTGATTAAACTGATAATAATAAATCAGATGTCCTGGTATTGTATTTCTTGCACAGCGGAGACAATAAAAGCTCCTAGTTTGAGTGCTGGTTTTAATTATGTTCTTTGCTGGTCCTGTGCTTTTGTAGCATCTTTTCCATAATATCTGATAGTTTTACAAATCCATTTTACGAACACACATGATATTGTTCCTACATTTTTGTTTCTTAGCCTTTTTAACAATAATAATATGTTTACAAGTCTTTCATCATACTTTTTCTGTTCTATGCTTACATGTTGAGTTAAAGGTTATATTAAAGTTCTTCTAGAGAATAAGCATATGCCACAAGAAGGATAAAGTGATGGAAATTAATCAACAGTACTGGGATTGTGTTCATGCATAACTGTGAGCAGTGGAATATGGTTAGTGGTCATGATTACTGTTAAGGATCTAGGAAGGAGATTGGGATCAGCTAAAATTTATTTTCAAAGTAACTATGATGGTATTTGTTTGCCTAAAACTAACATTTAAATAGCATTGTCAATGGTACCTTACACTTAGGACATACATGTCATGCCCGCAATAATATGCTACAACCCATCAAAGTGGAAGTAACAGAGAGGGTAGATTTAGCTGATTGAATATTTTTTGAATATCTATTCTAAAAATTTTACTTACTACAAAATAACATAAGAGATCTACTCAGTCATATAAATTCACCCTATACAAGAACATTTATATAATAAAAATCTATCAAAATCGACCAATATTCATACCAAGCAGAAGTAATTAAGTTGAAACTTTTAATACTAAACTATAGAACATTTAAAACATCGAATATTAAAACAGTAATTTAAAAATTTACTGAACTCACCTCAAAACTTATATACACAATTTTTCCCTACAAAACTTTCAAAACGGGGACAAAAACCTACTCTTTCAACTCATCATTTTCCTTATTTGTAGAAATATTTACTTTTAACTAATAAGTTATATGACTTAGCAAGATAAGCAAGTCTATTACAAGATTCAATCACGGCAGAATATAATTTATTATGCATGCCAATTTGTAACGAGTAAAATAGAGTTGTATATATATGATTAACTTGATTATATAACAGATAGTTTAAACTTTACTTTATAACATTTTTTTGAAGAAATCATTATTAGTACATTTACAGGTAAAACTTATATATCACCATATTAGTTTCGGAACGTGTCATGTATAGTTATCAAGGTTATTAGTTAACGTAACTAGCTCGAAAGTCACATTGACTCTTTTACCTCTATAGGGGATCCTTTTGCCTAATTTCATATCATTTGAGGATTCTTTTGGCCCAAACCTGCATAGGTAACATCATAATATATGACCAACTTGATTTCTATTACATGATATTTCTCAGCTAAATCTACTTTAATATCTACATTTGTCATCTAACATCATATGCTTAATATAGAAAGTGAAGCTAACATCATATGAAATCATTTACTATATCATAAGCTTACTAAATGAATGAATTTCATAGTAAACAGTATGAAATTAATTGCTGATAAGGATGAGCATTCGGTTTGATCGGTTCGGTTGAATTTTTTGTTAAGCCGAACAACCAAAAAACTTAAAATAATTGAACCATCCCAATAACATATAAAATCAAATCATCCAAAACGAACTATAATTTGGTTTATTCGGTTTGGTTTTCGGTCAAACCGAATAATATATAAAAATTAAAATTTTTATTTATTTTTTAATGAACTAATTAACTAAAACATAATCTAATAAATTTTATACATTAAAAATTTCTTAGTCAATTAAAAATCTATAAATCTTTACAAATAATTAACGTTTTTACAATCAAAATTATATATTTATATTTGACTTCTTAACTAATTTTAATTTATTCGATTTAATCAATCTCTTTTAAAAAAATCAAATTGAAAATCGAAAACCGAATAATTAGGCATTTACAACCAAAACCGAACTGTGAGATTTAAAACCGAACCAAACCGACCAAATAACGTCGGTCCGGTTTGATTTTTCGGTTTGAACCGACTAGTGAACACTCCTAATTGCTAATTTGAAATTCTGTAGCAATAAAATTATGTATGTACTTTATGCATCATTTAAAATATGAAATGCTCAAAATTTTCAATATAAAGAGTTAACGTGTATTCTATGCAGTACAATAGTACAGGGACTTGGAAACTTGCTTTTATATTAAACTTACAAATCTTACTCAATTGGCGAGTTTTCCCTAAAAAATGGGTTGTCTGAAATTTCTTTCGAACATGGACTATATCAACAAGACTTTTCCTCATGAATATACTTATCCTTAGTTTAATAACATTCTCAATCCTTCTAACTATGAAATCAGATAACTAAATTGAATTCCAACTTAATGATTACATATTAAAATTAATTTAATCATTTACTAGATTATCATAAATTTATTAACATAAAATGAATTGTCATAATTTATTAATTATTGAGAAATTACGTGATAAGTGGTCAGCCGTCACACACTCTTTCTTCCCAAAACTTATTTCAATGCTTTACTCTATTTAGACACAAAAATGTAGTCATAATTTTTATTATTAAGAAAATTAAATCTCATTGAAATTGGATTTCTATTTCCCCTTATGTTATTAATATTAACCACTAGTTAATTTATAAAAAAAAAACCACTAGTTAATTTATTTAATTGACTTAATACTAGCTAAATTAATTAATTGATAAATTATCTTTCACTCATAATTTAATTATTAATTTATATATTTAATCGATTTTCATAATTAACAAAATAAAACTATTTTATACATTTGATTAATTATCTCAATTTAATTTAACTCATTATTTCATATGTATATATTTTTTTGCAAATTAATAAAATCTTAAATAAAAAATCTATTATTTAATTAATTTATTACATTATTCCTTATATATATATATATAATATTTATAAAATTATTGCTAACCAAATGCTTAATTTGCAACTTCTATTAAATGATTTTTTAGTTCCAATTTTTTTAAAAAGAAAAATACTAAAATATAACTACACATATTAAACATACCAGTTTCGGCCGATCCCCCTCTTCCTCAACTACTCGAGTCGCAACCCTAGCCATATAGGCCGACTCTCAACCCTCGAGTCAAAGCCCTTGTGGTGGAACAACCTCCTACGGTCTTGACTCCAAGTGTTGAGGCTCTCCTTGCACACGACTGAGCCCCAACTGCAATAAGGCGCAACCCAGGTCTCAAAGTCGACCTTGTTTGCTCTTTGCACTCGATGTCACTGCCTCCTACGCTCACGATTGAGTCCCCCTCCAACGCCTAATGATGAATTCATGACATTGGTACGACCAAAAACAGTAAGCCACAAGCCCTAACTTCACCTCTCAACCTCATCTCGTTTGGCACTCCCTTCTCAACTCACGAGTGCCTCGGTAGAGAGTACAAAACACAGGACTTTGGTAGATAAAGGGAGTTTTAATATCTTATTAATTGGTTTTTTAATTCTATAGACAATGCATATTGACATAAGTGTGGCCATTAGCGCATTGTTACAAGAAAATGACTGAGATTAGATGGTTAATCATGGATTTTATATAATTCAATATTAATAATTAATTTAAATGTATATATACTTATAATTTAATTAAATAATATTTAATAACATAATTAAATTATTTAACTCAATCACTTGCTAATCATAATTTAAGCTTATAAACATAATTAAATATTAATAATATAATATTTTATTTTTGTGGTATTATAATCCACTCTCTTTATAAAAATTGTCCTTGAAATTTCTGGTTAGTTAGTTGAAGAGATAGGAGAATCTTTGTTTCATTTCATCTTCTCTCTCTTAGGTTGCTTCTTTTGTTGGCCTATTTTTTTCATTTTATTTTTTACGAAAGGAATCTATTTGCTTCTCAATTGCTTGACTTCAAATTCTAATATTCTTTCTGGTTCTATGGTATAAGTTAGATTTTTTTGAACTTCATTTTCCTTATTCGATATTCTTTGATCTGCGTCCAAAATCCATCTTCTAAGCATCGAGACATATAATGCATTGTGTATATCATGCAAATCTGAAGACAATGCTAATCTGTAGAAAACCTTTCCAACCTTCAATAATTTCAAATGGCCTAATGTATTTGGGACTTAGCTTTTCTTTTTGGTCAAATCTGGATATAGGTTTCATAGGTTCGACCTTTAAAAACACAAAATTACTAATTTCAAATTCTATCGTCTTGTGCTTAGGATCATAATATTTTTATTGATGGTTTTGTGTAACTTTTAGTCAGTCTCTCATAATCCTAATCTTTTCAATTGCCTGATCAACCAATTTTGGTCCCAATAGCTATCTTTCTCCTATTTCAATCCAACTTAAAGAGTCCTGCATTTTATACCATATAGTGCTTTGTATGGAGCCATTTTAATACTTGATTGATAGCTATTATTGTAGACAAACTTTATTAAAGGAATGTGATCTTCCCAGCCACCACCAAAATTCAAAACACACAATCTCAATAAGTTTTCTAATACTTGAATTGTTCATTTGGATTGCCCATATACATGTGATAAAATGTAATTTAGTACCCAAGCCTACGTGAATACATTTCCACAATCTAGATGTAAACCTGTAATTTCTGTTTGATACAATAACCTTGAGGATTCTATATAATCTGATGATTTCTTTTAGAAACAACTTGGCTAATTTCTCTAGAATCAATCGAATAGGTAGGAAGTGTGTTGATTTTGCTAGTCTGTCAATAATCACCTAAATACAATCGTGTCTTTGCCTAGATTTGGGAAAACTTGTGACAAAATTTATGGCTATATCTTCATACTTCCATTTTGGTATAGGCAGTGATTGAAACATATCGCTAGATTTCGGATGTTCAACTTTAACAATTTGACCAGCTTCACATTTAGATATATATTTTGCTACATCCTTTTTCATTCCATGCCACAAAAGAGTGTTTTCAAATCTTTATATATTTTTGTGTTTCCTGGGTGAATTTCATAACCTGAATTTTGAGCTTCATATAGAATATCCTGAATCAAATTTACTTTTTTTGGCACCCACAAATGTAAATTGCTTCGAATCACACCCTGTTCGTTTATGCTAATATCTTTTCTTTTACCTACTTGCATTTGATCAACTAGCTTACGATAATCACTACTGGCTTTTTGTGCAATTTTAATTCTTATAGAGTAGGTTGAATATCCATCTGATATAAGCTGCTTGTGCCTTGATCACTTTGAACTTCTAAGTATAAAGCTTTCATTTCTTGAATTAGATCCACCCTGAGTTAATAGCTAATAAGCTTGCATACTTGATTTTCTGCTCAATGCATTTGCAACTATATTGGCTTTTCTAGAACAATGCTATATGTTTAGATCGTAATCTTTATCAACTCTAATCAGCGTCTTTGTCTCAAATTCAGTTCTTTTTTAGTGAAGATATATTTTAAACTCTAATGATCTAAAAAATCTAACACCTTGCTCCATAAAGAAAGTGCCTCCAAATCTTTAAAGCAAAAATAATTGTAGTAAATTCTAAATCATGTGTTGAATAATTTTTTTCATGCGATTTCAATTGATTCTAAGCATAGGTGATCACCTTCTTTTTTGCATCAAAACATATTCAAACCTTTCAAGAAGCATCACTATAAATCTTAATGTCTTATATCGATGGACTTATTAATATAGGTGTAGCAATTAATTGCTTCTTAAGCTTTGAGAAACTCTGCTTGCACTAGTTAGTCCAGTCAAATTTAACATCTTTTTTGGTAAGTCTAGATAAAGGTAATACGATCTGTGAAAATTTTTCGACAAATCTTCTATAATAACCTGCCGATCCTTGGAAACTTATGATTTCTGACATATTGGTTGGCGTGATAATATGTTCCAAGAAAGCAATGTTCAACTAAAATTCACATTTAAAGAATTTAGCAAATAATTTATATTCCCTCAGCATGCTTAATAATATTCTCAAATTGCTGGCATGATCTTCCTCATTCTTGGAGTAGAACAATATGTCATCGATGAATACTATTACAAACTGAACAAGGTAGGGTTTGAAAATTATATTCATCATATCTATAAACATTGCTGGTGCGTTAGTCATTCTGAATGGCATAATTAATTCATAATTCTTGCACTTGATGCCAAATGCTGTCTTTGCAATGTTCACCTTATCTAACTCTAACTTAATGATAACCTAACTTCAAATCAATTCTGGAGAATATGGAAGCTCCTTCTAATTAATCAAACAAATCATCAATCTTGGGAAGAGGATACTTGTTTTTAACATTCATTTTATTTAATTCTTTGTAATCAATATACAGTCTCATCGAGTCATCTTTCTTTTTAACAACACTTGTGTACTATAATGACATGAACTAGGTCTAATAAAACCCTTAGCTATCAGCTCGATAACAAACTCTTCAATGGTTGCAATTCTTTAGTAGCCAATCTGTAAGGTGTTTTAATTATCGGTGCAGTTTCTGGTTGCACTTCAATTTTAATTCTGCTACTCTCTTAGGTGGTAATCTAACAAGTTCTTCAGGGAACACAAATAAATTCATTCACGATTGGAATAGTCTTGATGTCACTAATTGCATTTTAACAGCTTCTAACTTGGCTAAAAATATTAAATCGCTAGCATTTACAGATTTATCAATATTGATTTAATTTATTAAGGATATTATCACCCCCTTTTCACATTGAAGGTAGAACAATTTTCACCATGCAAATTAAACTTAACCCTTTTCTTCCAATATTCTATTGTTGTAAAATATTTTATTAGCCAATTCATTCCTAAGATCAACTCAAATTCAGTTAAAGATAGTAAAATTAAATCGGATGAGAATTCTCTACCAACTATCACAATGTCAACAGTGTATATATTGTTGGCCATCATACAATCACTACATGATAATAAAATTCGGACATCAAAATTAAAACAAACAAGTGGTAGATGCAGTTTATCACAGAACAACTCAGATATTAACGACTGCAATGCACTAGAATCAGAAAGCACTCTAGCAATAAGTAGTATCACAAGCTTACTAAATGCATGAATCTATAATAAATAGTACAAAGTCAATTGCTGATTTAAATGTTGTAGCAATAAAATATGTATGTACTTTACGCATCATTTAAAATTTAAAATGCTCAAAATTTTCAATATATTTTGTGCAGTACTTAACAATAAAATAGGTACTAGAAAGCTTGCTTTCTATAATAAACTTGTAAACCTTACTCAATTGGCAAATTTCCGCTAAGAAATGGGTTGCCCAAAATCTCTAATCCTATATCGATTATATCAACAAGACTTTCCTTATGAATGCACTTATTACCAATAACAGTCCCAAACCTTCTAACACTGAAATTAGATGACCAAATTGAATTCTAACTTAATGATTACATATTAAAATTAATTTAATCACTCACTAGATTACTATAAATTTTCTAACATAAAATGAATTGTCATAATTTATTAATTATTGAGAAATTACCTGATAAATGAGCAATCGCCACATGTTGTTTCTCCCCAAAACTTTATTTCAATGCTTTACTCCTATTTAGACACAAAAATAATGTATTTATAATATTAAATTATTAAGAAAATCAAATCTCATTGAAATTAGATTCCTCTTTCCCCTTATGCTATTAATATTCACCTCTAGTTAATTTATTCAATTGACTTAATACTATCTAAATTAATTACTTGATAATTTATCTTTCAATCATAATTTAATTATTAATTTATACATATAATCGACTTTCATAATTAACAAAATAAAACTATTTTATACATTTGATTAATTATCTCAATTTAATTTAACTCATTATTCATATGTATATATTGTTTGCAAATTAATAAAATCCTAAATTTAAATCATTAATTTATTATTTAACTAATTACACTTCCTAAATAAATAAATAAATATATATATATATAATATTATAAAATTATTGCTAACAAAATACTTATATCAAAATACTTAATTTACAACTTATATTAAATGATTTATTAATTCTAATTTCCTTAAAAAAATATTAAATATAACTACACATATTAACCTACAATTTATTAATCAACTTAGGCTCAGTGTGCAAATACGTCTTGGGACCTAGAAGTTGAAGCCTCGCTGGCCAACCTTCTATGACATCGACTCCAAGTGTCGAGGCTCTCCTTCCTTCTGCCATAGCGCATTTAGTCGCAACCAGTTGCCGCTTCGATGCTCCTGCGGTTGAGCCCCTCCAATGCCCAACGACGATTCCACGACACTTGCGTGGCCAAAAACAATAAGTTGCAAGCCTTAACTTCACCTCCCAACCTTATCTCGCTCGGTACTACCTTCCCAACTCACAAGTGCCTCGACAGAGTAGAAAACACGGGACTTAGGTAGAGAAAGCTGGTTTTAATACCTTATTCATTGTTTTTTTTTAATTCCATAGCCAATGCATGCCGATATTAGAGTGGCCATTAGCGCATTACTACAGGAAATGATTGGGATTAGATGGTTAATCAAGGATTATATATAATTCAATATTAATAATTAATTTAAATATATATACTTATAATTTAATAAATCATATCTAATAACATAATTAAATTATTTAACTTAATCACTTCTTAATTATAATTTAAACTTATACAACAATAACAATAAGTCTTTATCTCACTATGTGGGGTCGGCTACAGGAATCCTTTTTCTCTATTGTGTCCTATTATGTGTCAGATTCTCATTTAATTTTAATAAATTAAGGTCATTTTTTATACATCTTAACTAAGTCTTTTTAGGTTTATCTCTACCTTTCTTAACATAAGGTAAATCTAGTACATCTACTCTACCGTGTCATCGAACGATCGACGCTTTATGTGGCCATATTATCTAAGGTGACTCTCATTAATCTTATCTGCCACTGGAGTTACTCCAATCTTTTCCCGAACATATTCATTTCATATTTTATCTCTAAGAGAAAAGTCACTCATCCACTTGAGGATCCTCATCTCTGCAACACTTAACTTAGTCTTATGCACCATCCTCATCTCATCACCACTTAATCTAGTAAAGCCACTCATCCACCATTTAAACTTATAAACACAATTAAATATTAATAATATAATATTTTACCTTTTTTGTGTTATTACAATACAACTGCTAATAGTAATTCTATAGATATTTTTGTAAGTTGTTAGTTAGCTAATCTAAAATAGTTGCGATAAGGCTAATAATGATTATTGCAGCAATGATGATGAATTAGTTTGTAGCACCTCTAAATTTTGAAATTTTGACATAAAAATTTCTTTGTAAAAATTATACCCTTTTTCCCTACACCAAAATTAACTAGATATATTTTTATAAAATTTATATTTTTATTTCTATCATTTTGAAATATGGAAGTATATATAAAAAGCTAGAGTATTACAATCTAAACTTATCCATTTATTGGTTGTTAAGTTGCCTAAAAAAGAAATATAATATAAAATGGAATGAAGTGTAAGTAAATGAAGTATATTTTGAATACTCTGGAGCTATTTGATTGTTTATAAAGCAAATAAATAAAATTATTATTTTTGTTTGGTTGGATGCATATAAAGTAAAAATAGTGTACTTTGCATACTTACTGTTTGGTTGCATGTAAAAATAATTATAGAAAACTTTTTAGTTTAATATTATTATCAAATTTAGAAAATCATATATATATATATATATATATATATATATATATATATATATATATATATATATATATATATATATATATATATATATATATATGTATGTATGTATGTATGTATGTATGTATGTATGCATTACAAATTAAAGAAATCATACACAAAAAATTCATTGTTTGGTTTTAAAAAAATTACTTTCCATTTATTTTGCAATAAAATATTTTCTTAATTATTTATGTATTAGTGACATTTAAAATAAATGTAATATTATTAAATTACATCATAGAAAATAAACTTAATTATTTTTGTATGTTTATTTTTAATTAGCTAATTTGGAGTGAATACAATACAATTTAATGAAAATTTAATCTAATAAAGGGTACATGCTAAAATTCAATGTTATGACATTGTTTTAGATTTAACTCGTTCTTTGCTAAAACTTGATGAGTTTGGTCTCATTATAAAGCTAGTAATTTTGTTTGCCAATTTTATGCAAATCACATTGGTTAATTTGGATTAGATATGCTATAGTTTTTAAAAAATTTAAAACTCAATTGCAATAAGGATAAATGTTGAAAATCAAAGCAATTGATGCTATTTCGGATGTAACTCACTCGTTCTTTAATAAAATTGAATGACATTGGTCTCACTAATAAAATTTTAACAATTTTTATGTTAGCCACTTTAGCTAATTTGCATTGCAAACTCTACAGTTTTTAAAAAAATCACAACAAGGATAAATGCTCAAAATCAATTCCATTGATGCTATTTTAGATGTATCTTATTGATTTTTTTATGAAATTGGATGAATCTAGGCTCATTGAAATCTATAACTTTAATATTAATTATTTTGGCTAATTTGTACCGGAAACAATATCGTTTTTAAAAACATCCAATGACAATAAGGGTAAAAGCTGAAAATTAGACATATTGACACTATTTCGGATGTAAATCACTTGTTCTTCAATGGAATTGGATGAGTTTGATCTTGTTCGAAAGCTAATAAAATTATCTATAACTTTTATGTTAATCACTTTAACTAATTTGCACCACAAACATTACAGTTTTAAAAACACTCAATTACAATAAGGGTAAAAGCTAAAAATCAGACCCATTGATACTATTTCGGATGTAACTTGTTCTTTGATGGAATTGAATGAATCTGGTTTTATTGGAAAACTAATAAAATTATCTATAACTTTTTGTTAATCATTATGGCTAATTTATAATGCAAATGGTAAAGTTTTAAAAACATTTAATTTTTAATTAAAGAATGCAATTTTGAATCAATTCATTCTTTCTTGCACTTTCTATTATAATGAAATAGATCTTGAACTTGCCAAGTAAATCTAATATGCATAATTCAGTAAGAATAGAAGATATCATTCCTAAATCAAATAGCAAGCTTTCTATCATACATTATGATACATGTTTATCATTTAGCTAAAAGTAACTAGCAATGATAAAAATAATAGGTTTATTACGACCAAAATTCAAGAAAAAGGTGGCATTTGCCATTTCTAAACTTCAATATATGTCATAAAATCTTGAGTGCAAAATATATCATAAACAATATATATGAAAATTGCATTAAAAGTTTCATATCCAAATAATGTCTTAATGTATTACACCCCAACATGATTAATCCATCATCAGGGTATATAGTTTTAAATCACTTGCTAAGCTCCTTTTGCATCTATTTAGCCTTCGATTCTAGTAGTTTAAAGAGAAATGAGCGAATCATTATTGTATTTTAGAAATGTGTCATAAATAGTATCGATCTCCTTGATAAATTCTAAAATATTTGATATTCTAACATAAATTTAGTAAATTTTTTTACTTTGATGCTCTTGTTGAACTTTAAATTGCATTGGCTACTTGAACTAAAATATTAGCTATCATTGATAATATAGTTATGAATATTTTGATAAGTGATAAATCGTTTAATTTTTTTCTTGGGATGCATCTCTTAGAAGAAGAGGGTACAACTCATTTTGTCATTTATATGTAATCATCCATTCTCTAGTTTGTGTTGCATCTACATTGTTTTCTAAAAAAAATTATATTATGGTCATCATCTAAGTTGTTTTGCTAAGCTTCTAATAAAATTTGACTCTTTCCTTTCCCATAACCTTTTCTAACTCTATGTAATTTGCAATGAAAATGTTAAAAAAAATTGCATCTTTAGGGTAAGTTTGCAACACAAGCAATAAGTGTTAGACTAACTTCATTTATTCATTTCACCAAAAAGATACTTGAGTAAAAAAATGCCTGAATATGAGATGTATATTCCTTGTGACCCATCAATATAATTTGTTTTGCTTTCAACCCAAGACACTCTAGATTTCTTCTTTAGCTTTTGGATGTGATTGTACTTAGTTCGTAGATATTGAATTTGATTTTTATATTGCTCAACTGTAACTTCAATTCTAAATTTATACTTCATCTTTTGAGCAACAACTTGATATACAACATCCTTAAAGCCTTGAACAATTTGTTTATTTGCGTCGACTAAAACATAATTTTGTAAAAGGCCAGTTACCCACTTAGGCTTCAAGCTCCATAAAAAAGGTTTTCTTTTCTTCCTCCTCGAAGTAAATATATCAGTTGATTGTTGCGTATACATCACTTCTATAAATAACAAGTAACTTAACAAGAACATATAATTAAGCATAAAAACATTAATTTAAATTCATGACATTATATTTAAATGTATAATTTTATATCAACAAACACTTACGCCAACCTAAATAATATAATTGTTTTAACAAAAAAAGGTATGATTTGATAAATTAAAAGAAGCTACATGTCAAAAGCTATTATAATGTCTAAGAACGAACATTTTCCATTCAAGTTTACATGGCTAAAACAATCTGATCCCTTTTTTCTAACCACTCATGTGAATCGTCAAACATCAGTTCATATCTTCCTCTAACATGACACCTTCAAATCCACTCATCTTTAAAGGAATGAAGTCATCTCCAACTTTAGTTATAATTCAGTTGTGTAATATATAATAAACAAGCACAATATCTATTTGAGTTTCCAAAGAAAAATAAGGCTCACTCTTTATAATTATAAAACAGTTCTTCAATGAATTGAATGCATGTTTTACAGTTGTACATAGTGATGACTATTGAAGGTAGAATAATTCTCCGCTTTTTGTAGGTTTGTTAAAACTAAATTCTTTTATGTGATACCTTGTAGCATAGTGTGGAGATAAAAAATCTGTGTTGGTCAAACTTTTGAATTGTAGATTGGTTGTAGATAAGACATTATCCAAAAAAATTATTCTCATTTTGTGATAACTTTAGATTTAGTTTTATGTTTTCTAAAGGTGCAAGCACTATAGTTAATTACTCTTAGTGATGAGAAAAAACTTTCGATTAAAGGTTAGTTGTAAGATTGCTAATTGCTTAGGGGCTGTTTGGGATCAATTTTGTTTTGTGTTTTTTGTTTATGTTTTATGTTATTTTTAAAAACATGTTTATTTGATGTTTTTTTTTATTTTTTTATTTTTTATTTTCAAAAATAAATAACAATATTTTTACAAACACTCAAAATAGTTTTTAGATGTTTTAAGTATTTTTTAAAATAATAATTAATGCCAAACATGTTTTCTTTTGGAAAAAATATAAACAAAATAAAATAAAAACATAAAACAAAAAATAAAAAACAAAAGTGATCCCAAATAGTCCCTTAGCATATAACAATTGTAAACGAAGTTTATAATTTAAGAAATTTATCATTGTAAATTTAAAGTAGATGGTTGGGGAAGTGATGACACACTCGATCAAAATCTTGGTCCTTATTCTACTTAATCAGAAGAGGTAGTCGACTCAACTTTACGGAAGGATCCTTGTCGGTAGCCATGAGTTACTTCATCCAAGAGATATTTGTAGACCCGGATTGATATTTATCTATAGACCCGGATTGATATTTATCTAAGGGAATAATTTTAAGTTCATCTTAGCTTATAAAGGGCTTTGTGACCTATTAGATATATACTATGATTCAAAATCAAAGAGTAAAAAATTATTGGGGAATATATGAGCTATAACTGTGACGATAATATAGTGGAGTTTATTAACCAAATCATTCAATTAGAGAGCTTTAGTTGTAACTACTTCATACATGGAGGTTATTGGCCAAATCACATGGACAGAAAACTCATTTATGTTTCTTATTAATATAAGATTATTTTGAGTATAAATGCAGTAGTATACTTAATATTTATCAGCTATTTATGAGCTTAAGTTAATGCTAAATTTATCACCCTCGTCAAATAGTTATAGAATTGGTAAATGAAATTTTAGGTTTAAGTTTTAAATGATTAATTTTTATTTGAATATTTTGAATTTGATATTTAATCAAGTTACTTTGTTAAGATTATATTAAGTTTAACTTAATTTTTAGAATTATGATATCATTTTGATGGTAGTATTCCCTCTAATTGAGATATTCGTTTAACAGGCTATCATTGGAGTATTTAGATTGTATCCACTCTACTTGTTTTTTAGCAGAGAATTTGTAGACCGGGATTGATATTTATCTATAGACCCGGATTGATATTTATCTGTAGACCCGGATTGATATTTTCTAAGGGAATAATTTTAAGTTCATCTTAACTTATAGAGGCTTTGTGACCTATTAGATATATACTATGATTCACAAATCAAAGAGTAAAAAATTATTGGGGAATATATTGAGCTATAACTGTGACCATAATATAGTGGAACCAAATCACTCGATCGAGAGCTTTAGTTGTAACCACTTCATACATGGAGCTTATTGGCCAAATCACATGGACAGAGAACTTATTTACGTTTCTTATTAATATAGATTATTTTGAGTATGAATGCAGTAGTATACTTAATATTTATCAATTTTTTATGAGCTTAAGTTAATGCTAAATTTATCACCCTTGTCAAATAGTTATAGAATTGATAAATGAAATTTTAGGTTTAAGTTTTAAATGATTTATTTTTATTTGAATATTTTGAATTTGATATTTAATCAAGTTACTTTGTTAAGATTATGTTAAGTTTAACTTAATTTTAAGAATTATGATATTATTTTGATGGTACTATTCCATCTAATTGAGATATTCATTTAACAGGCTATCATTGGAGTATTTAGATTTTATCCACTTTGCTTGTTTTCAGAGAGAATTGAAGTTTATAGTTTACATTTCAAGAGTTCAAATTCGAAATGATTTGGCATTAGTAATTTGAGGATTTTGAGAATGATAAGCCTTCTCGATT
Source organism: Cymbidium sinense (assembly GCA_021442155.1). Lineage (NCBI taxonomy): Eukaryota > Viridiplantae > Streptophyta > Magnoliopsida > Asparagales > Orchidaceae > Cymbidium > Cymbidium sinense. The sequence continues at coordinate 96,685,951 of CM038219.1, forward strand.
GAAATCTACGATCATCACGGCCATCATCAGAGTATACTCTATTAATTATATTCATTTGCTTGTAGAAGATTGGGTCTATGTTTCATTGTGATTTGAGATTTACTTGAAGATTAGTCATCTTATAGACCTTGTCAATTCTAGTTTAAGTATAAAATATAGGGCCTAGGATTTACATTTTAAGAATTTAAATATGAAATGATTTGACATTAATAACTTAAGGATTTTGAGAATGATAACTTCTCCAATTGAAATCTATGAGCAACGTGGCCATCATTGGGGTACAGTTGGACATAACCATCATATAGTCAAGTGACAAAATTAGTTTCTCAATGATTTCTTAGAGAGAGTATGATAACATTAATATATTTTGTTAATCCGAACTTAGTTCGAAGATCCAACCAGAACGCATGTAGTATGAGATGCACATGCATATTATTTTAAATTATTACATGACTTTTAGTTCACCTGCTTTACTTGATTATGTGAATTTTAATGCAATTACAAGATACACTTGCATGCCTTTCTTGTTAAGAGGCTATGACGTCTAAGAGAGGGGTGAATTGAATTTTTAAAAAATAATTTTAAACTTTTATATAAAACTTAAATCTTTAATGATAAAATTTTAGAGAAATAAAACAACAATCAACAACATTATAGAAAAGTAAAGTATAAAAAAATAAAGAAAGAGAATATAGAGGTTTTTATGTGCTTCGGTCAAACCTCAAAACCGGCCTACGTCCATGCTTAGCCACCCAGACTAGAAATTCACTAAATTAAAATTGAGATTACAACAAATCTCTTGTACTCTCCTTAACGGGCAAGTACAACCAACACCGTACTTTCCTTAATGGGCAAGTATAACTCAACCAAGTACTTTCCTTAACTGGCAAGTACAACTCAATAAGAAAATAAGAAAGAAGAATATGGAAGTATCTAATTCTCAATTTTAAAATAATTTTGCTCTCAAAATCCAATTACAACAATATTAAGACAAATGAAATTAAATAAAAGATAAATAGCTCACTTCAACTTCAAATGAAATTAAAATAAGATCTTCAATCAAGTATATAATGCAATTAACTTAATGTTGCGTAAATGATCTTTAAAAGTTTGAAATGATTTTTTTTTATGACTTTGAAATGCAAACTAAAATGCAATTACCAAAAACTTTACTTTTGAATTCTTTTTCACACAAGTTAACTTTCATTCAAATGATAAATATATTTGCAATTTAGATAATTAAACAATCAATTGAATAAGGATTTGAATTATATCACATGAAAGCTATCACATAGCATATGCATTAACCAATTGAATACAAGTAATCAATAAGCCCTAAATAATTTATGCAAAATGTGGTGTGGTCGGCCAAATGGAGAAAGAAATGAAATAAGATGTTAAGCACAATTAAATTTAACCAACCAATATGAAACTTTAAGCCTAAGGGATAAATAATGGATATTCAAATGATTAAGCACTTAGAAAATTAATAACCTTTAAAACAAACTTCAGCCAATCAAGAAACAAAAGGAATATCCAAAGATTAAGAAAATAAATTGATTCCCTTATGTTAGCTTTAGGCCAAATAAGAATTCAAAAGATTATCAAGTAGTTAAGTCCATACAAATTGATCTTCTTATGTTTGTTCTTGGCCAAACAAAATCTAAAGATTATGTCATGAATGAACACAAGAAAATTTTCATAATCTTGTAAACTCCAAAGTCAAGAAGAAATAAAAGAAGTTTAAGAACTTAGCATTTTAGAAATTCAACACCAAGGAATTGATGTTTTCGGCCAAGGGAGGAAACGCACCAAACCTTCACTTTTCATGATCAATCTTTAAGCCAAATAAATGCCCAAGGCAAAGAGAAGAATGATGAGGAATGTTTGTACTTGAATCACGAAAAATCTCCAAGAATTGCTTTTGCAAGAATCGGCCAAGATGGAGAGGATGAGTAAGAGAGCAAGAAAGAGTTTTAACTTTTTTGAACCTTTTTCAAGTTGAAACAAGGCTCTTAAATAGATAGGGGTGTAAACGAGTCGAGCTTGAGCGAGCCGAACTCTTGTTCGTGTTCAGCTCATTTGAAAATTACTTATTCGAGCTCAGTTCAAAATGGCTTGAAATTTCATTGTTTGTATTCGTCTCGTTTGAAAATTATTTTGTTCGTGTTTTGGCTGTTGAAATGACTCAAATCAATAAAAAAATCGTAGAGAGGATTTGAATCGTACCATTTTTGCATAACAAAAGCTTTAACCACTAAGTCATACTTGCAGCTATGATATATATATGTATTTGTATGTATGTATATAATAATAATAATAACAACAACAACAATAACAATAAAAAAAATAACAATGATAATGTGATAATGATAATGAGCCGAACACAAGCTATTCGTGAACAACGAGCTTTTTTGACACCCCTATAAATAGATGAGGGAGGAGTCTAAGGTCGGCCAAAAACTGATCCAATGAGAGGGAAATTGATTTGGCATCAATTTGAATTTTAAATTCAAAGGTGAAGTGATTGGCCAAAGAGATCTTCCATAGCTCCTTTACAAATTTATTTAAACCCAATATAGAATGTATGCTATGTGATTCACGGCAAAGGATAAAGGAATTCTCATAGGAAATTCGACCAAGGAGATTTAAATATGAAGGAGAGAGTTTTGAATAAAATAAATCCATGAAAATCTATTCAAGGATTTCGGCCAAAAGGAGTTTCCTAAAATAGAAATTTTTAAAATAATGCATGAATTAATTTAGATCAATGTTGATTGTATTCTATACTTATTAAATGTTTAAATAATATATAAATTTATTAAATTTAAAACAAAGTGGCTGGCCTCTCATAAACTTTCCTAAAATAGATCAAATTGAAAAAAAAAAGAAAGGAATTGTTTTGAAAAAGAGTGTTGATTTGAATTTAAATTTAAAATAATTTGTAATAGATTAATTAGGTTCTAAATAATCATAATTAATCATACTTGTGACGTTCAACATATTTCATAAAAAATTTGATTTGATTTACCAAGTACATCATACATAATGAAGTTAGAAATAAAGAATAATTCAAAAATAATTCAAATTCAGATTTTCAAATAAATGAATTTTAAAATATGAAAAATGAGGGAAAATAATATGGAAATGTTTTGAATGAACTTCACATAATTTATTACACAAAATGCATTAAAAAATTCGGCAAAAATAATGTTAAGATGAAAATGATAACAAGAGAGAGAAGAAAGAATAATAGGAGAGAGAATATGAGAAAAAAAGATAATTTTGGGATAATTCAATTTTCATGCACTAAAAATTGTGAATGACATCAAAATGATTTAATAAAGTTTAAACATAATTTATCTTGTTTCAATACACATTTAATAGAACTTATATCATACATTTAGTTCATACTATTCAAAATTGATAATTTAATGAATAATTGCCATATTAAGATATAGAAAAATATAAATAATTTTAGAATGATGAATCTAAAAATGAATGAATCATTTATTTTAATTTAGTGAGCTTTTCATTTGCCTTAATATAGTAATTCCTAGAAAAATTTTCACCCAATCCATGTCCAGCAATTTGATATAAGTTAAGAACCAGGAGTTGAAGAATTTTTCTGCACATTTGAATTTAACTTGATTAGTAGAATAAAAAATATATATTTAACATCAATATAAATTTAAATTAAAAATGACATTCATAATGATTAATGTGAATAATTTATCCTACAAAAAAGTAATTAGTTCTCATTACACAAGATTTGTTATCATCAAATGAAATGGTGAGATATACAAGGTGTATAGTCAACATTTTATGCTAGACAATTCAATCACACATTTTTAAATACTAAGTTTTGGCATTTAGCATGTACATGTCAGGCACATGCGAGTGATTCAAATTCATTTTTTGTAAATTTGTGCGGCATCCTCATATACAAGAACTAAGCATTTAACATGTGTCGACTTCCTGCAAGTAATTCAAATTCATTTTTTCTTAATCCGTGTAGTATTCTCAAATATAAGAATTAAGTATTTGGCACCCATCCAAGTATATTTAGAATGCTTGCAAAAATTATAGAGTATTTGAGCTAAACGTAGTGTTACTTCATAATGTGTGCAAGATTTCATTTAAAACATTTATTAATTTTTTTTGTTTGCTAGTATAAATGTGTTCTAGATCCTGTACTATTGCATTTTAGATTTTGATATGATTTTAAATAGTGATTGAATTTGAAATGTTCGATGAGCTGGGTCTTTGATCTCATTAATGAGTTACCAAACTCATTATAAATTTCTTTCAAGTCTTTTTGGCTCTCTTTGATTTTTCAACAATGACTATAATGGAGCCTATTATTTAATTAATAAGCTCGCTCCTGCTCACTAGTAGCTTACTAGATCATGTTTCTGCTTATAAGTGAGCAAATTTCTTGTAAGTTCTTGCTCTCATCCTAGCCTAAATTAGTTTTAGTTTGTTCAATGCAGAACATAATATTATCTAAACTTTCATAGAAAAGATCTTGTTCATATCTATCTAGTGAACTATTCTATCTTATTATTGCTTGTAGGTGAGTTATCAAGTCCTTTGTGATTCAGTTATATATTTAATCTTTGTTTGAAGATGGTCTTTTAAGTTCACTATAAGTTCCTTATAATTCTCGCTTGAATTCTATTCTTGCTCATTTAATTTAATTTTATAACACTGCATTTTTTTCATTTTCATTTAGTGTGTTATAGGGTCCAAGTATTTATTTTAAACTTGTTCTTTTAGAGCTCTTTCATTGAAAAATTTGGCAGCATTTTAGCATCATCTCTGTGTAGTGGCAACTTCGGTATGCTAGGCATTCCCACCATATTTATAAGATGTATGCTTAATTAGTGTCTAAGGATATTACGGCCTGGAGTCTTCACACCTACCATGCTTGAAAAAACATACATAAGCTTTCAAAAGTACTTGCATGAAAATATGAACATGAGATTTCCTCATTGTGTTGTAACAACTCGTGCGAGTATTTAATTTTACAATTTTTGTCATTACATTGAAACAACGTGCATGAGTACTCAAAATATTTTTAACAGTTTTTTTTTCTTCTCATTGTAAATTGAGTCGATGTTGAGATGAGTTTCGGAGCAAGGTCAAATGCGAGGTAGAAAGAGGGAGAGATTTCTCCTTCGTTTTGTCTTATGATTCTCGAGAGAAAAAATTGTTTTCCTTCTCTATTTTAGAGAGATAGGGAGAGAGAGAGGAGAGAAGGGCTGGTGGAACAGAAGGTGTTTGTGCAGTTTGGTGGTTTGGGTGCAGGCAATGACTTAGGATATTGAGGAGACAAGTGTCGTGGCTGAAGATGGCTAGTTTGAGAAATTGGCTAGTTTAGTCACTGACATCGGAACAAATTGGTGAGATGGGTTTAGAGGCTTCAGGGTTTGGGTAAACATGCGGAGAGAAGTGTGTTGAAATGGAATGGATAATTTCTCTCTCTCTATCTTGGGAGGGAGAAATAGAGAAAGGTAGAGATAGGGATAGAGGGATGGAGGAATAGAGAGAGTGGCTTGGTGAGTTGAAGGATTTAGAGGGAAGTTTGTGAATGAGATCCAACAAGGTGTGGTTGCTTGACGTGAGGCTGTCATTAGGAATCGCCGACAATAATAGCGTGCAATTTGGATTGTAGGTCAAACAGGAAGGATGAGGGTAGAGCTGTAGATCTGTAGCTTTATTGCATGCAAAATAGGGAGATGATGTTGGGTGAGTGGAAGCAAGCTCTAGGAGGTCAGAGGCCTAAGAGAGAAACTTCTCGATTGTGCAAGAACAAGAGGAAGGGGAAATTGAGAGGCAGACTGTTGGAACATGACAATGAGGAACAAGAGGAAGGGGAAATTGAGAGGCAAACTGTTGGAGCATGACAATGAGGAAGACGGGGAGAGGCTGGCGTGCATGTATTCACGTTAACGTTAAGATGGCTTTGGCTAGAGATTTTGGAAAGGAGAGGGAGAGGTCAAAGAAAATCAGAGCATGAGTTGTTCTCACGTGTGGGCTAGGTGCCAGAGTGGGAGGTAATATAGAGAGAGGCAAAGGGGAAAGGAGTTTAGGAAGTGAGGGAGATTGCCGAGAGCCTGCACGTCTAGGAGGGAAAAGAAAACCGTAGTGCTCAGGTATAGCTAGCATATTAGATCTAGGTAGATTTTCTTTTCAATTATTTTTGTAGGTGATCGGATGGGAGCATGGACATGTATTTTTGTGAGTTTCACGTGGGCTTGGGCGATAAGAGAGGATTAAGTTTGTGGATTAAATTAATTCTTCGAAATGCGTGCCAAATTTAACTTTTCATAGTTGTGTCATTGCATTGGAAATATGTGTGCCCATCAAGGTAATTTAGATATTCTGAATGCAAAGGTGCAGTCCGTTTTGCAATCGAATGTCGTTTGGGTGGTTTCGACATCAATTGAGATGATTTTAGTTTGACTTGAGTGACGTTGCATTTGTAATTTGCCGTTTGTACCTTACTCGATCAAATCAATCATGGATAGTATCTTTTGGTCAATTTTGACATTTCGATGGTACTGGCATAGTCCGTTTTGTAAAATGAGGATGTTTGATAACGTCGAGGCCTCCAAACTTTGATGTGTGTGAAGTTGTATCTATGGCTCATCTTCTTTATTCTTGTCAATACATGACAATGTGAGGGGTCCATTTTAGGCAATTTTAACATATTAGATGCATCAATATAGTCTATTTATGAATCGAAGATGATTCAATCATTTATGATCATGATAAGGGGGTTTTGTATCGCATTGCATTTGATATTTGTCAATTTTTATGTACGCACTTGAATCAACATATTGAATTTACACGGAGGTCAACAAAAGGCCAACATTAATTTTCATTTATACATGAAAATTATTTATAGATCAAATTTCTCAAATTTTTCCTAACAAAATAATCATTGTTCAGGCATGTTAAGGAAACATGGATAATCCAACACTTAGAAAAACCACTCAAAAACTGTAGTTTTTTCCCATACATTTCATCAATTAAAAACATCAAATACACTCTAAAGGACTACAACTTGAAAATCACATTGTGTTATCATTTGATTGAAACTTTCTATTGAGAAATTTTTGATACATTCAGTTAATTATTAAATCCTTTTAAAAGTTCTTGATGTTGCATGCGATAGTAGTTTTAATGATTTCCAAGAGAACTGATGATGTTAGTCTTACATTTGAAAATCACAAAATCAAATTACCTAGAAGAAGGATCATTGTTCTCTCAGAAGGAATTCCAGCCATACATAAAGTCAGCCAACAATTTTGTTATAGTGTTTTAGTATCGCTCGGCTGTCCCAACAGAAGCTGGCTTACTGTTACATTAATAGGTGTCCCATGGAATGATTGCACGTAAATATATTTGTGATTAGTAAACATGACAAATTTGGCTCATTTAAGCTGGTGGATTTGAGCTGGATTAATCCTTTGTAAGTCTAGCCTACTGTAGCTGACACATTGTCTCATATATTCCTTTCCTATCTATATTCAACAAAAGCTTAATGTTCCTTAAATAACTTTATAAATTCTTTCATCTGTATTATCTAGGTTGGAATTGGTCTATGCATGCTCAAATGGCTGCTAGGAAGCAATAGACTTATGAAGTCAATGAGAAGTGAAGCAATAGACTTATGAAGTCAATGAGAAGTGTTGCATTGCTGGCCGGACCATGTTTTTGTGTCATGCCAATAATTGAAAGGTTTTTTCTTTTTCAATTTTTTTTGTTTGACGTACACTGAATGATCAAGAATTGCCACGTGAAAAAATGGCAGATTGGTGGGATTATTGGAATTTGATTAAAAGATAATTATGTTAGTAAGTATTCACTATAAAGCTGGGAAAAGCCATTTAGATAGGCACTAGTTATCACACCAGGGCTGTAATTTACTTAGTGGTAAACATATACTAGTTGCATTTTTCATTATCACACAAGCAAATCCACATGTTAATGCGTTTGATAATTATCTGTACAAGTTTGTATAAACTGGAAACCTTGTATAATTATTTTGATTGTTTTTTTAATTTTGGAAGCTGTGATGTATGCATGCATACATATTGAGTTATGTTTTTTTTTGTCAGGTCATGCTAAATCCATAGTGACCTTGTTAAGGGACATGCAAGAGCATGAGCAGAGGGTAACAATGTTACAACTAGTTGACAAGTTGAAGGTGAAGATGAAGGAGTTGGGTAGGCTTATTTGTTTGAAGTTTCTTCAATTAATTTGCTGTTGCTTGATTTAGCTGAACATTATTGGATTGGACAACCAAATTTTGGTGCTATCCAAATCTTTTTATGCTTGTGTTGCATATTATTCAATTGCATTTTGTATTTTGTCAAATGGGAATCTTCTAAGGCAGATGATGCAGTTGGAAGTCATTATGACTTTCTGTTTCTTTAATAATTTGTGCTCATCTTTACCAGTTGATTGTATTTGTTGTTGTTTTTTTTTCTCTATTCTGATATTCACACTCTATAATGCATGTGCCTTTGATGTTATGCTTATCTTGAAAATTCAGTCTCATTACAGAAAACTAGAATATTCATTTAAATGTCCATGTAAAGATTGATAAGTGTGACTATTGTAAGGCATAATATCATCAAAGAGGTAAGTAAACTTCTTGTACTTCATTCAAGGATGACAACTAGAAGACACATATTAGCTAAATCACATTATAGTACAAATCCTTGTTTAAAATTGTGCAATTCCTCAGCAGTTTTTTGAAAAAAGTGTAAGGAGGTTTACGTCTCATTTGTGCTATGTGAGTTTTACACCTCACATATTGTGAGGTGTACCTCAAGACCCACATCATCTTAATTTTGTGAGGCATGTGCTTTAAGGTCTATTTTTTTTTCAAAATATATATAAGGTTTAATTATCTAAACAGACACATGCCTTTACATACACGTAACCGATCTTGGTAGAGGTATTTCCCAAACAACTCTCCTTTCATACTTTCTCCGCTCCTCACAAACAACAAAGGTCATCATCATCATCTTTGTTACTCATGATGTTCTTACTTTGATATTAGATAATTAAAATGAGAGAAAAAATTTTTATATTAAATTTATTTTGAATTATTATATTATAAGTTCTTACATTAATATCATATATACTTTTTTGTCACATGATGATCCTACTTATTCTAGGAATCATGTGAATAGGACTCGACGGACATGATTTCACCAACACGCTCCAACTCGCTTCAGAACGAGTGAAATGGATATCTAATCAAATCATCACAAATATTTACAATTCATATACTAATTAATTCATATCACAATTATTTCATTTAAATCTGTAAATAAATACTGAGCTAAAGATTTTAATTTATCACCAAAAGTTTAATCTTTCCAAACTATACACCAAAGCTAATTAATAAAGCACTTTTACTAGCCTTTTTAAATTATCAACTAGAAGATCATAAAAAGCTGTGAGACAAGAATGTTAAAGTCTGATCAAGACAAGAGAGAATAATCGTATGTATGTAAATTTACAAATAAAGCTGTCTTGAATGTAACAATGAATCGAACAATATGTATGTCTGTAGAAAATAATATACCAACAATAGTGAGGTTCATATCAGACATCGATGATTTTCATTAAAATCATTTGTTCTAAATCAAATCATTTTCAGAAATGTCATTTATATAATTTTTGACTTCATAATAAAATGTTGGTCGTAAAGTCGGTAAGCGCGAACCATACTACTACTACATTTTCGACACTTGACGTTAACGGCTCCAACCTCAAATGCATGGAATACTAAGATTAATCACGCATTATCTGAACTTTTTCTATACAGATTGAATATTTTCATTTCATTTTCCGATATTTCTATCACATTCTTTTAACATGTTGTCAAACATTTCTATATGTCCAATGAATTATATGAATTAATCGTTTTAATCATTATAAATGAATTCCATGCAAGTAGTATTTGTATTATTCATTTATTGTAATATATATGTTTTCATAATTTATAAGTGTAAAAATGCGATTTTGATTAAATCAATTTAAATTATGTCTCACCTCGTGATTTGGTCAGGTGTCGATTCTTTCTTCGAAGATACAACCTATAATGAAATAACTTTTCTAAATACTTAATAATAAACTTAATAACTTAACTGCACTGCAATCTTACCGAAAGTGATATCTCCTCATAAGCTGGAAATCAAGATTTTCGAAATTTACTATTAAATTAACACACTAAAATTAGCAAAATGCCAATCTAAACCCCATTTTAATACATAATACTCGAACTTACCTAGCCAAAATTCTTGAACTCAATCACACATTTCAACACGGAAGGCAGAAAAGAATAGGAAAGAAAATTAGCACAACTCCCACTTCCTCTTATCGGCGGACAATTCCAATCTCGAGCACATTCAAGAACTCAGCAGTACTTGACAGCGGTGCCGGCCGGAGACAGACTCACGAGGTCATGCTCAAGGCCGTCAGGACCTCCTGGATGGTTGGAGGAAGGCGGAGAATCCTCTCACGTACGCATCGATCACCGAGCGGCGGTAACGCCGAAGGGAAGGAAGCGCGGCCCGCTCGGTCACGGAGCGCCGTAAAACCGGCCGAGGAACGGGAGCGGAAATCCGTCGATGCCGAAGCCAAGGGAAGGGAAAGGAGGAGACGAACTCGATCAGCGGAAATGAACTGAGGCCGCGGCTATGGAAGGAACGAAATAAGTGAACAGTCGATCCGACCATACGGCGCCGATTTTAATCCGCAGACGCTGCACTGACTGCTTTAATTAACTGCGATAAAAGTTAATTAGGCAATTAGGAAATAAGCTATTGAATTAATTGGATATTACAACTTTGATATTTATATAATAGTTCTTATTTTATGATTTCATGTCAGGATGTTAATATTTAACTTGATACTTTGCACAAATTATTACTTCCTATTATATTAGGATGTTAATGTTATATTTTAATATTTCAATATGTTATGTTATTAATATATTACTTTTTTATTTTGTACTTTGATGTAAGTACAAGTTCTTATTTTGCACAATTTGTTGATTTTGAGGCTTATACCTCTCCTCACAGGCAGAAAATACTGGAATACTTGATTACAACAACAACAACAACAACAAGCCTTAATCCCACTAGGTGGGGTCGGTAGAAATGAGAACAACAAATTTGATTTGCTATAAATTATGAAGGATAAGATGGGTAACATGAATGTTCATTTAGATGTCCTTGTAAATATTGATAGATGTGACTATTTTAAGGCATAATATCATCATAGAAGTAAACTTCTTGTACTTAATTCAAGGATGGCAACTAGGACACCTATTAGCTGAGTCACATGGTAAGTAGAAATTGGAGCAATAAAATTGATTTGCTGCAAATTATGAAGGATAAGATGGGAAACACGAATACTAATTACTTTGAGAGTAACTAATTTTAAGTGTGTAACAGTGAATAAATGGTATTGAAGGTTTCATAAAGCTGCTTGCAGTTAGTACGACAAGGAGACAGCACTTGTTAATCCACTTTTTCATTGCTTCCCATGATTTACTGACTATTATAGCCCTTGAGGAAGAAAAACAATTAATGAATTTTGTAGTTTTGAATAGTAAATCAAATGCCAATAGATACTTTTTACAGTCAATATATGAGAGAGTTGGCAGGATATTAATCCAAAGTAGGTATGGCATCTTAGATTCAATTTAGTGTCTATAATTGTACTTCCAAGGTCGTTAATACTCAAAGTATAAGCCAACACACGAAGGGTTTTCATTTAAGTTTTATATACAAAGTGCAAATAAAGCATGCACTTTACTTAATTGAAGCACACATATCACAAGAAATTAACAAATGTTACATGGTATTATACTATTTAACAATTATCATACAAATCAAAATTATAAATTGATCTATAACTTTTGAGTCAAAATATTAACAAGTAAAATTATTAACTACTGGGAAGCAATAGGGGCACACATGTAGTGTGATGGGCAGAATACTTTATTACCATCGTCAGACTAATTTTCTTTGAATAGTATGGAGTAGAGGAGTGTGCACATCATGCGCTTTGCAGATCGATGATGAAGTACATGCATTGCCACTTTAACTGCACTTTATGGTGCAAACTCACTTCTTTGCAGAGCAATGCACACTTCTTTGTGCTTTTTGATGTGCTTGTGTATTTTCAAGAAACATGAGGCTCTATCATGGTGTTTAGGTATCAAAAAGTTTTTCATTATAGAATTTAAGCAATGATAATTAACAACTTATTGTTGTCCTTGTTATAGTTGTGATAAAATCTATCTGCTTTGGTATATAAATAAAATCAGTTGATATTATCAGAATTTTATACTACAATCTTGTTTTGTTTTTCCCATATTATAATGTTAACCTTTTATGGGATTTTCTTTTAATGTGCACATAAATTGTATAACCAATGAAACATTATATTTACAATAGCATAATTGATCTTATAATTAGTTGAGAAAGTTGAGGTTGCATTTTAAGTTGACATGTTCATCATAAATTTTAAACGAAAATTTATAAAATCCAAATTTGATATTGTTAATTCCATGGCATTCCCTACAAGTGATAAACCATGATCAATGTCTCAATTGTTGTGAGAAGTAGAGGATTTTAACGACATTACTTTTAAGTTAAGCATCAAAATTCGACACTATTGTGATGAGAAATATCAATTGCATGTGATGCACAACAACTTGATCTATTTGTGATTAAAAGTAGACAAGGGTTGACTAGCTCTAATGCTAATATCAGATTTGCCAAACAATTGGAAGTTCAAATGGGAAAGTTATAAAATTAGTGGCCATAATGATTAAAGAAAAATAAATATGGTTTATTTTAAGAGACACTAAATAAAAATGGGCAAAATGTGAAGGCATTTGGGAAAGTTACAAGCTATTGGATCTTAGGAAGATTAAAAATGGATATGAGATGGGGATGGTAATGAATAGATCCTTGAAAGATTAAATTATAGCAATGAATAAGGTGTCAATTAGAATGACTGTTGTTAAATAATTATTGGTGAGGATAATATAGATGTGATTGGTACTTATGATCCTTGATTTAGATTATAAATGTTTTTGAAAAATAAATTTGGGAAGTACTATAAAGTGTACTCTAGGAAGAAAGATAAATTATTGTTGATGACTTAAATAGATATATAGGTTCTAGTGGATATATAGTAGAGGATAGAAATATAGATTAATTTAAATCCCATAATTATTTGTGTGGCTGATTTAGTCCTACATTATCACATTTTTTTAGTTTAGTCGCTCAACTACACAAAAGTGATCTAAAATGGTCTCACGGGGACTAAATTAATATCAATTTTGTATAGTCAAGGGCCTAAATTAGGATCAATTTGTTATAATTAAGGGGCTAAATTGTAGAAATATGATACTCTAGGATTAAATTAGTCACTTCTAAATAATTAGGAGACTATTTTGGAATTTATTTCAATATATATTAGAAGTGTTGTTTGAAAAATCAATTTTGGAAGGGATGGATAAGTACTAAATTGTATACATGAGGAATAAAGACAAACTATTTGTGATGATTTAAATTGATATATAGGTTCTAGTAGATACATAATAGGGGATTGACAAATAGTAAGATAATTTTTTTATTAAATTATTTTAAAAATTGAGCTATCAAATGAAAAGTAGACTTTATTTTGCTTAGGTGGATAACTCTTATAGTTAGGATTAAAGAGTAATTTTGATGGAGGTGTGCTTATGGTTATGGCTTGAGATTTTCTATAGGAGTCTTCTTGAGGTGTTATTAGACTTGAGTTTGGTGGAGTGGATTCAAGAGATTCCCAAGTTTGGGGGGTCCAAGTAAGCTTGCATCCCAAATCTGAAAACACTAGATCTAACTTTAGGTCTTTGATGTGCATAATATAGAGGACTCAAGGGCTTAGAAACCCCGAAAAACTTTAGGTGGATTTGTGTAGATATGTTTTGCAAACTTTCATGATTTTTGAAGGTATGATTATGTTAAAATTTTGTGTGATAAAAATTGTAAAAATTTATGGGGAGATGTTAGATCTAATTCCCATAACAAGGAATAAAAAAATACAAATAAAATAGATAGATTTATCTCTCATCAAAGAGACATGTTTAGAGAGGCCTCCCAAAATTTCTTTTTCATGAGATGGATGCCAAGCTAAATTTTTTTTTTCTTGAAAACTTCAAATTTTTTTTCTTGACAATAATAATTTCATTCATTTAGCAAAACAACAAAAAAAAGTCGTATATAAATACTAATGATAAATAGAAAAGAAATTAAAAGGAACTGGGGAGTGGGAAGGAGGGCAGGCATCTCTTATTTTGAATTGTGGAGGGAAATATTTTCTCTTGTTTTTCCCTAGTTTAATGAAATTGCATATTTACATGCAAGTAATTATTTCTCTCATAATTCAAAACTTTTCTCTCATGATTTGGAAATTTTTCTTGAATTTAAATTTGGGGCATTTACATGCATTCCACATAATTCTTATATATTTATCTAACACCTAATTTTTGATATTAATATGTATAACATTTAAATCTTTAACATTTAAATCTTCAAAAATATCACTATTATTATAATTTTAAAAATGACTATTAGCTTTTCATGCTTAGGTAGTGTTAAAAATATAAATTTCAAACTTTAGGTGTTAGTCATATAAATATATAGAAATGTGGTATGTATGAAAATTTTCCTTTAATTTTTTAAATTTTTTCTCTACATATTCTCATGAAAATAAAATGCACATATAGCCTTATAGTAATAAAATTACTCAAATAAAAATGTTCAAATCCTAAGTAAAAAAAACTTGTGATCTTCATTATGCTCCTGTGGATGAGTCTATTTATTTATTTTATTATTATTATTATTATTTTGCTTTGACTTTTTTTTAATTGATCTAGTAGCTCCTTATGCTTCATAAATCCCTTAGTTCTTAAATAGCTATTCTTTGAATAAATCCAATTATGACATGGGACATTTGGTTGTATAAGTCAAGAGTGCTTGAAGAGCTTTAGAACCAAGTTTTGTTATGTGGTGACAAGATTGAAAATCTTTTCTTTCTTTGTTAGCTTTTTGTTGTATAAAGGGCAAAGAGGCTTATGTTTTCTTCTGTAGTTCATAAGATTGACTATATCAATTCAAAATGTAAGGGCTATCTTAAGTAGAATCGCATGGTGATTCAAGGTATTTATTCTCTTTAATTAACAATCATTCTAGAAATATATGAGTGTATTTTTTTGAATCAACAAAATGGATGAAACTTGTTGAGGTTCAAACTTGAAAGATGACATTTTCACAGACCTAAAATGAGCTTGAATACCCGCGAAATGTGACCATTTGACTTGGATAGTTAAAAGCTTACATAACACTTCCAATCTTAAATAAAATTTTCAATCATACAAGAGCCACTACAATCCACAAATGATTTAAAAATTTATCCACACATATATATACTAACAAAGTTCATATGACATACAATTTAAACATAACTGACATAAATACCTATCTTCTGTAGTCTCCACGGCGATAAATATAACCCTCCCTTCTATCCTCCATTTAGTTAGATTTAAAAAAAATTTAAACAACTAACAATTGAATAAAATTCAGAGATTAATTCTTATACACTATAATATACGAAGGTAATCCAAGATGCACGCTTTTTTCTATTATCACATGTACATAAAAGAAATTTGCTCAAACAATCAAACATATAAAACATATGGGGTGGGAGGGGGGGTTACATAAACATTTGTGTGATTTACTTTTATATTTACCATCCGTCTTAGGAGTCACCGTCTAAACATTTATCAATACTCATCCAAAGGACAAGTAGTAATTACCATTTGCTAATTTTATTGGCCCTTTTTCATTATTTCGTCGTACATCGTACTGCATAAAGGAGTAACTCCACTTTCAACTTACACATTCATAGATATGATTATACTGTTATTAATTCATAACTAACAAGAATCGCTTAACTTTATAAAATGATAATGATAATGATCTAAAGATTCGGTATTATTATCCAACCGTAAGAAAAAGCGAAACTACATTACAATGATGAAGAAAGCGGAAAATAATCATAATTTACAATACGGAAAAAAGTCATAATCATACAAATACGATTTCATCACGAAATTAAAGACATTTTTACCATAAATGTAAGAACATAATTATCCACTTTAATTTGCTTTTCTGAATCTCCTTTTAATACTTCTTTCCTTAATTGAAATTCCTATAGAATGAAATATTGATTGGATCAATATTAGAAAGCAATGTATTTTATTTTATTCATTTCTTATCTATGATATTTATGTATAGTTTTTATTCGATTCATAAGAAAGACTAATTTTGTATTATTATAAATTATAATAAATGTTATATTTGTATACATTTATTAAACTAAATATCAAGTTAATACTTAAGTTATAGTTTGCATGTAGCATGTAAAGTTTAAATAATTAAGTTTAATTTATATATACTTAAGGAAAGGTAAAATTAAGCTCTCAATCTATTAATACAATTAATCATACTTTTTCTACATCCTTTTCAATCATAAGTTTCAAATGTTTGCATTTTATTTATAAGTTCTCATAAATTTAACA
The DNA here is from genome assembly GCA_021442155.1 of Cymbidium sinense. Taxonomy (NCBI): domain Eukaryota; kingdom Viridiplantae; phylum Streptophyta; class Magnoliopsida; order Asparagales; family Orchidaceae; genus Cymbidium; species Cymbidium sinense. The sequence continues at coordinate 96,702,623 of CM038219.1, forward strand.
TTTTCATTTCTTATTTTTCATTTGAATTATTCTTATAAATTTTCAACATGCTTATGATTTATTTACATAACTTTTAATAAAATTAAAAGACATACTGTAAAATGAAATATAATTATGTAAAAGTTTGTAAAGGAAGAATGACTTAGGATTTTCAATTCTACAATTAAATCAAAAGTAAAGTTTTTATTTATAATAATAAAAATTTTACCTTATGTTATATGCTTTCTCGGTTTGCCCTAAGATCCAATAAGCCCGTTGGCTTGTCCAAAGTCATGCACGCACACCCGACTCCCCTTCCTCTCGCGCTCGCTCCCGTTCACACGCACCGGCTTCCTCCTTCTCTCTCGGCCGTCGACTCATGAAAGCCCCCTGGCGGTAGTGAAGCCGTCTCACTCAGCTAGGGCATGCAAGGTGAGTCTTCCCTTCTTCTTCCTCGGCCGACGACACACGGAAGACTCGGCTAGGGCACAAAATCTTCTTCTTCTCCCTCTGTTGTCGACACAGAAGGTTCATGCACGAACTTTCCTCCTCTTTCTCTCCCGTTTCCGCTCTCTCGTTAGGAGTTTTGCTTCGGCAAAACGAACCCCCCCCAATTTTTTTTTTGACTTTTTCACTCTTCGGTCAACCGTCGTGGTAGTTGGATTTTTCATTTTTTTTTTTTTCTGTTTTCTGGGTATTACAGAAGATGAGGACAAATAATGGACTAGAATTTATTGTTAATGAATTCACAAAATTTTGTAAAGATTAAGGTGTAGTAAGACATGACACATTAATAATGCCTCTATATTATAATGGGTGTTGAAAGGTTCAGCATGACATTCTTGAAAATGCGATGTGTATGCTAAGCAATTCAAGGTTGTCTAATAGTTTTTGGGGTTGTAGCAGTTAGTACTGCCGTATACTTGATCAACAGATGCTCGTATTCACCAATTGGCTTCAAGACTCCAAGAAACTGAGTGGTATACCAAATATTGATTATTCAGAACTAAAGACATCTAGATGCAAAGCTAATACTCACATCAAGCTAGATAAACTTGAACCATGTGTAGTGCAGTGCATTTTTATTGGCAATCCTATTGGTGTAAAAGATGCAAGCTATTGTGTTTGGAACATAGTTTTACAAAATGCATGGTAACTAGGATTGTGATCATTACTAACCAATAAAAGGATGATGTTAATTGAAGTAGCAAGGTTCAAAACATGTCAATGGATGCAAGGGAGACAATGGAGTTTGAGGTGTAGCAACCATGATGTTAATGGTCAAGAATCAATTAAGGTAGATCTTGAAGAATCTGAATAATATACCATTGAATTAAGTGCAAAGAACATATGAACTGAAAAGTGGATGGACGTCAACTTGTAATTATGATTATTTGTCTTATTAAAAGATTCTTGTATGGGCTTAAGTAATCATCAATAATGCGGTACATGAAATTTGTTGAATACATGTTAACGATCAGTTTTAAAAGAAGTAATAGCATTTATTACAAAAATCATGTAGTTTAAAAAATCGTTTATTTACTTTTGAGTATAGATAACTTGCTTATTGCTAGTGAAAGCATGATGAAAATATCAAAAGTTAAAAGAACACATTTTACTGCGTTTGAAATGAAAGACCTAGTCCCATAAAAATCTTCTAAAGATCTATTTCTATCCCAAACATCTATTTGAAAATGGTGCTTAAGACATTTGAAATGCACTATTCAAAAGCTGTTTTCACACCTTTTTATTCAACACATGTAAAAGAAAAGATCAGTCATCATCGGATGATGATAATGATGGCGAGATGATGTATGTGCAGCAAGTACTTTACTAAAATGTAGTTGAAAGCATTTTGTATGCTATGATTTGTTGCAAACCGAATTTGGCTTTTAGTATATTGCTGATAAGAACTATTGGGAGGCAATGAAATGGATTCTTATGTATATCAAAGGAATATGTGAATTCAACATGAGATTCACATGTAAGCTCCACGTGAAGAGATATTTAAATGTTTTAGATTTTGATTTTGCTCAAGTGTGAATACAATCACCAATTGATTTTGTGGAGTGTTGGAAATAAAAATGCTTGAAATCTTGTTTGAAGTTTCTAATAGCTTTTTCTATTATAAAATCAAAATATACTATAGCTTTAGAAGCAATGTTGGAAGCCTTATGGATCAAAGGTTTGATGTGTGAGCTACTTAATTAAGATGTTTAGCATACAACACATATTTGTTGTGGTAGTCAAGGTATCGTTTGTCTATTTAATAATTATATCATATTTTTTGCTTTAGTTATGGATGTTCTTACTAGGCATTTATAGGAGGATGTACCTTAGTGTATGCTTTTTGTTGATGACATTCTTCTTGTTGATAAGACTAGAGAGGGAGTCTAAGAGAAACTTGAATTATGGAGGTCAACCTTAGAGTCTAAAGATTTTTGTTTGGGTAGATCCAAAACTGAATATATAGAGTGTAATTTTAGTTGTAGAAGTTTTAATAGTGGTGTTGTGACATTGGGTGATCAAGTCATTAAAAAGAGTGAACGTTTCAAATATCTCAAGTTTATTCTTCAAAATGATGGTGAAATAGATGAGGATGTTATTAGTAGAATTCAAGTTGGATGGTTGAAGTGGAGGAATGCATATTGTGTGATAGAAAAGTACCACTTAGACTTAAGGAAAATTAAGATGGTGGTAAGAACTGCAATGATTTATGGTACAGAATGTCAGCCAGTAAAAGAGAAGCATAAAACTAAGTTAAGTATTATAAAGATGAGGACGCTCAGGTGGATGAGTGGCTTTACTCTTAGAGATAAAATACGAAATGAATATGTTTGTGAAAGGTTGGAGTAGCTCCAATGGTAGATAAGATTAGAGAGAGCCACCTTAGATGGTTTGGTCACATAAAGCGGTAGCTATCCAATAACCCAGTTAGGAGAGTAAATGTATTAGATTTACTTTTTGTTAAGAAAGGTAGAGGTAGACCTAAGAAGACTTGGCTATGATGTATAAAAAATGATCTTAGTTTATTAGAATTAAATGAGAATTTGACACTTAATAGGATACAATGGCTAAGAAGGATTCATGTAGCCAACTCCACATAGTGGGATAAAGGCTTGTTGTTGTTGTTGTATGAAAGAATAAAACATTTGGATGTTAAATTTGATTTCACCAAGGATGCAATGAAATAGAATTAGCGATTATCACATTTGGATTATAGTCCTACATACTGACAAAGCCATTGCCTATAAACAAGTTTTACTATTGTCTTAATATGCTAAATGAGGTTTCAAGATAGTATTTTTTGGATTAAAACCATAGTGGAGATAGTTAATGTAGTTTTATGTCCTATTAATGATTTTTTGTAAGCCTTGATAACTATCTCGATAACATTTAGTTGATAGCTGTAGGTCAGTTATTTAAATATTTTCTGTGTTACCTTGGTGTAAGCTTGGGTATGGTTTCTATAAATACCCAAGGAAATCTTGTTGTTAAGCATGTTTTGAAATAAGATGAGAGTACAACTTCAATAAAATTTTCTATCCTATTCCTTCCTCTCCCTTATTTTTTTTCCTTGCTTGTGAGCTATTAGTTGTCTGTGTATTTCTGCCTGAAGGAATGACACGAAGGAGCTAGTAAATTGTTGCTGCAGGAAGCACGCATAAGGGCTCTTGAACTGCTGCTGTGGGAAGGAGGCAAAGGAGCTCATGAATTACTGTATTGTCAAAATGAGATGAAAGTTTCCTTTTAGGGTGCTATTGTTATCAAGAAAACCTCAAGTTGGCTACGGTGATAAGATGGTGGATGAAGTAAGAGTTGATTCAACAAGCTAAATCTTGAGGAAGAATAAAGCTAATCAAGGTAGAGAAGCCTTGATTTAGTAAGGATTTCTATCAATAAGGATGAAAGGTGTCCTTCATCTTTCATTTTTATGTTCTTAAAGTACATTACTTTGAATATCCATTATACATATCTTAATAACCAACACAATAAAATAATAACAAAACACAATCATTGATGTGACCCAGAATGATGGGAACTCTTTGGACACTCCTAGGAAACCATTAATATTTTTATTATATATAATAATTTGAATATCTCTTTGACGCATCTTATTTTTCTTGATGCATACTAGTAAATTTTGAGGTACTTGATCAAATCTTCTCTAGAGATCGATAAAAAATATATGAAAATCCATTATTTATGCTCAATTTTATATTATTTACTTTGTTTACAGACTACATAAACTACATCTATAATAGATCTAACATAAAAGAAATTTGATTTTTCAATATAGATGTGAATTTTCAAAGTATATTCTTTTAGTACCTCTTCCATAATATTATTTGTATAACTTATAAGTTAATATCCCTTTTAATTATTATGATCCTTAGCAATATTTTTGTTCTTAAAAATTAGAATATAATGTTTCTTAGTCTTTATGATCCATTAAAAAGATCTGTTAACCATGCACTCCAATACACAATTCTCAAAACTTAATAGAGTTCTCATTTGGAACTAAAATTTTAACCTTATGCAGCTTCTTAAAAGGTAACTTAATATCATTTTTCTAAATCAATCTATAACATTTATTATTTTTATTATTTTATGGTACTCTTCAAATGAGTTTTTTATTAAATTTCTTCTAATGTCTCTTGAATCAAATTCAATGTAGACTTGAAATTAAGTTGACTTGGCTCAAAATGTAAATGTTCAAACCCAAATTGATGCCACTAGCTCCAGCTCAACTCATTATGACCCCTGCCTCTAATAGAACTGAACATGGATGGATATTAAAGATAATAAGATGTCAAAAGGCGAACCTAAGCAGTTGGGATATGACCAATGTTGAAGATGGTAATGAATGAAGCATTGCATTCAAGTAACAATTTGGTCATGATTTTCTTTTTTCAATCTATATTTTGTGGCACCACATGTTCTTAAAGATATCAATTCCTTCTGAACTTTTCTCACCACCATTACCGATTCATGTTGGTTCTTCATTTCCAATACTTTTGGATTTTTACAATTTATATGATATCGCTGCTGCTGCAGTTATGACTATATTATAGTTTCTTTTATTCTGATGCTCTAATTGGATCGATGCTGCCGGAATGTTCCATTTTATAACTTATTATTTTAAATGTGGTGTTCAGGTGCTTCAACTAACCCCATTCCTGATCTGAAGAAAGAACAACTTGAGCAACTTGTAATTCAGCTTTTATTAGATCGTGTACTGGTAAGATGTGTCTCTGTTTCGATATTAAACATGGCGTTTTTCTGCAAAATTAAGTGTAGAGATTGGAATCCGTCATATGTGAAAAATATCAATGTTCACACGTGAGACATCTGAAAACAGGTTTTCTCCAGAATTATAACTATAAAATTTGTATCCGAAATATTTATATAAGTATATGTTCTTGTATCTTTTCTTTTGGTATCTATAAATTTGGAATATCCATATTTAAATAGGAGTAATTGAAGAATTGGATCTCGTTGAAAGATGTGGGGCCCACAGCTATTGTATGCCCCTTCCTTCTTATGGTTTGTCCTTAGTATGTGCCCCACAGACTGGATCTTCATCCAATCAAAGCTCTTGGAGCCCTTGCATTGCTTTTCCATGGATCCCTAAGACCGGTGGCCCTATAGGGGGGTTAATTCCTTCCTATTTTATTTATTGGATAATTTGCTTTGATTTATTTTCTTTTTGAAAGATCTATAGGCATGTCTATATGAACCCCCACATTTTGTACAAATTAGAAGCAAGAAAAAACTCTGAAGTAGTTTCTCGTATATTTTCGTATTTTCTCTCTACTTTTCTTTTTTTTTTCTACATGGTATTAAAGTAAGTTTATGTTATCTTGTTCCAAACTTTTACTTTGCTTACTTTTTCTCTCATCCCATTCTTATCAAAGCTCTTCCTTTCCTTATTATGTCTTGTTTCTTTGATCTCTCCCTTCCATGGAGTTGAGCATTATGGATAGTGAAAATTAGACTAAAAGCGAACTTCAGATGATTCAAGCTTCATATCACTTGAATGAGAGGAACTATCTGAAGTGGCTCCAAGTCATGAAGACCTTTCTGAAGAAAATTGGGAAGTCCAACATGTTAGAGATCTACCTTCAGAGCTGAAGAAACCAAAGTTCATACTTTGAGATGAAATGAATTTCATGATCATGATATGATTGTGAAATATCATGATGCTAAAAATTAATGAGCCATTCATGTTATTATCTACATCAAAAAATTTAGGATGCTGCCAAACAAACCTACTCATAAGTCAAGGTGTTGCACTTATTTATGAAATCAAAATGAAACTCTTCACTTTCACACAAGATAGCCTTCTTATCATTGAATAGTTAATATCATGAAGGCTTATTAGCTTGAATTAGATTTTTACTAAGTTTTCAAGATGTTGTGTTTTGAGGATTCATAATTCTCGAGAAATTCATGGAAAGAGGAGTATTTGAGTTTCTTGTAGATCTCAATAATGATTTTGATTAAGCTTGTCTAATCTTAAGTAGAGAAAGATTCCTTCTCTAAATGAGGTTTTCTCTATTTTATAAATTAAAGAAGAAAGGCCGTGATGTTCAATAATATGATATTTGAAACATCTCCATGATGACCGCTAAATCACAAGATAAAAGATTTGTTGCCACATTTCTCTCCTAAAGGATAAAAACTTTCTTTAAAAGGCAATCTCCAGTGCAACTATTGCCAGAAGAAAGTGCATTAAAAATGTCGAAAACTCCATGGAAAGTTCGAAGACTATGGTGAAACAAATAAAGGAATAAAAAGGGATGGGAATACCTTGTAGAAATAGGTGGATTTAACTCAGAAGAAATTGACAAACTAGAGTATTTTTTCAATTCTTTGGAAAGTCATCTAGATCATGATTATTTGTTTAAAATGATATGACTTTTGAATCCTGTGTTTTTAGTGTCTGAAATACTCAAATCGAGATCCCATATTCAAATGTAACTAACTACATAATAAACCATGTATTATCTTTTAAACTTACAAACTCTATCCCAATACTATAAAAATGAAAGTGATAGATGGTTCTTTAACAACTTTTGTAGGACATGAAAACATCTCAATTTTGCCTACTTTTACTCTTAATAATTTATTATATGTTCCTCACATTGTAGTTAACTTCTTTGTCAATTCAAAAAATTATTAAAGATTATAATTGCAAAGTTATCATTTTTGCTATCATTATGTATCTTGGGGCCTCACTACGGGGTAAGATGATTGGGCATGCTAGAAAGAAGGATGAATTATATCTTCTTGATGATTAGAGACATCCCTCTTTTAAAAGCTTTCAATGTATGCTTTCTTTTCTTTTTTATAAATATAAATATTGAATATTTTTTGTTGTGAGATTTGTGTATTTACAACATGTCATTGTGTAATTTTTTCCGGAAGAAATTATAAATCCTATACTTTTATATTATTTCATCTCATATTTAGGGATACTTCAAAATTCTCAATATTTGTAGAGTTACGTGTTTTATCACATCCATAGATATTGCACGCAAATAACTTGGGCATATCTTATTAAGCAAAATTTGATATCAACATTATCGTTCCCACCATCACTGCCTAATAAAAAGTCAATTCAATACAAATATCAAAATTTTATAGACTAATAATGTCCATGATTATTTTAATCACAAGTTATCATTTGTTGATAGCTACATATATCCCATAAGTTGAATCGAGCATAGATTGCAAGTTTGACAGACTATCGACGTGACACCACGTGGATCAAAGTTGAAATACCCTAATTGTCAACAAAAATGATCTCTAATCGCAAAATTGATTGCACCACTACATCTGGAATGTTGAAATTAATCAAGGGAGGCCCCTCGCGTCATTCAAAGATCACTCGATGGAGAAGACGTGCTGGTGTGATTACACGCATATCAGAGTTGAAAGCCTCGACGACATCTAAATGTGCTTCTTCATAAAATTGATTATACCGATGTTGCCAAAACACTGAAATTTATCAAATGAGATGCTTGCGAGTGTCGAGCGAGTGGATGGACGTCACACGATTTGAGTTGAAATTTTGATCGACGCCAGAATCATTCAAACGACATGAGATCGTGAAATGACATGTTCTTTTGTGTCCAAAATATCAAAATTACGTAAAATAGATGCCTTTATTGCTCGGGGTCATCACATGAGAGATTTTGTCAAAATGGGCACAAACTTTGAGGAAATTAGCCTATATCCCACCTAATTTCGCTACTATAAGTCATCCCATGACATGACCCATCTTAAATGCTGTCACACCATCTCCGATACCTCACACCTTAATCTCTCTCCCCTTTCTCTTGATTTTTGCTATTCAAGCAAGACTTGTTGAGCACAAACCCAGCTGCCCCTCTTTCCTAATCCGCACGATAGAAGTTACTTCTTGCCTCTTAATCCCCTCATTCCGTCTCTCTGTCTTGCTCTGTCTTATTTTTGAACCTCTAAAGCTTGTGAGCTTAGCAAGCCAAACTCAAACCCCCATTCACATTGAGCTCGTCATCTAGCCCAAGGCTGACCCTATCTCCTCCTTGCATCTCCCCAGGCGCTGCAGCTCGGGCCAGCCATCTCATTATTGCCTCTTGTGCCAAGCCAACTTTAGAACTAAAACCCCCCAAATCTCGTCGGCAAACTTGCGCTTGCTACCCAACCTATCTTCCCACTCTTCCTCCACCTAAATTGACAGCCACCTTCCCTTATCTTTCCTTTTTCTCTCTCTAACAGAGAGAAATCTCTTTCCCTCCATTTCTCTCTCTAAGCAGAGAGAGTTCCCATTTTCTGCTCTCTAAAATTAGAGTGCCCCATTTCTCTCTTTAAATAGAGAGAGAAATCTATTTCTCTTAGCTCTACTTTTCCATCTCTTTCTCTCTAGCACTTCCTCCATTTTTCCTTTATAAAATTAGCTGGCCAAAAAAGATAGAGAGAGGAAAAGTTTCTCCTCTTTACTCTCATTGCCTTGGAATCTGTGCAACTTGACATTGTCTTGTTTACGTGCCAAAGTTATAAACATAAAAATATTGGCAATAAGTATCCGTATGCGTCTCTCTTGGTGTTGTGGAGAAACGTGTGTTTTCATGCAAATGAAAATCTCCATACGAATCTTTGCGTGGTGAGGATGAGGACTGTCGCCCGCCAAAATATGTACCTATATATGACTTTCTTGGCTTGGCAAGGAAATTTGTATTTTTGTATAAGTATGAAGATCTCATGCACGCTTTTCTTGGCATAGTGGGATGATACATTTCGGTTGTGATGTTTACATCATCTATACACACTTTTCTTGGCGTGATGGGCAAACCCAGCACTAAAACTATAAATGAACCGAGCATTGACAAGCTACCTGTGGCTTAGTTTGATTAGAGCTCATTCATGATCGTTTGATTAACTAATCGAACGAGCGGGAACACTTTTGTATATACTTGATTGCTAAATGAACAAGCTTGAATAACTTGTCATTTGGTTCATTTATATTGATGACCGATATCGTTTAAAGCTCATGAAAAAAGCTTAAAGAGCTTGATTATGGCCCAATTATGACTTGATTAAGGCTTATTTATGAACAATATTATTTAAAGTTCATTTTACTAAGCTTAATTAGGTTTAATTGATATAGCTCATGTATATTTCTCAACAAACTGTTCATGAACAAGCTCGATTAAGGCTTGATTAAAGTTTGTTTATTTCATTAAACGAGCTACTCGTTAACAAGCTCGATAATCCAATTTGAATCGAGCTCATGAACAAACTCAAATCAAGCTCGAGCTCGATAATGGTAGATAAGCTCAAGCTTGAACACCATTATAAAAAGCTTGAATTGAGCTCGAGCTCGATAATGGTAAACAAGCTTAAACTAAAACATGCACATGCTCGGCTCAACTCGGTTCATTAGCAGCTCTACCTAATACTCCCGATGCAGCCTCCTACGCGTGGACGATGTTAGGAAGTTGTTGAATTGTCATCGAATCTTATACTGATAGGGGACTCAAAATAAACTGAAATAAAATGAACTTAAAGCCTAAAACTAAAAGCTATGGAAATATGATCGTGGTGTAAATTTAAAGAAATATGATCGTGATGTTGCAAAACACTACTCACGTGTGTCCTTTTAGATGGGTGGGCAAGCTTAATACTCTTGATGCAACGGATCAAACCTACAAAGAACTTTGAGTTGACCTCAAATCGCAAAAAAATAAATAATAAAAAATTAAATTATGATAAATATCATTTTAAATCGATCAATTGTAGAAGATCAAGTAATGTGAAATTGAGTGACAATATTTGATAGCTTTTCTCCAAGCAATTGCAAGCTTTGAACTAAAATTTTAAGGGGCTTGTAATGAATTTAAACATGGGAATTCCAAAGCCTTAAAATATAAATGGGTTTGCAAAATTTGGACTCAAGTGGCATGCACATGGGACTCGATGGCTCATAAGTGAGCATAAATAAAACTTATAATATATTTAAAAGTTTATTATCATATGAGAACAAACTCAAATAATACTTTTGTTAGACACTTTAATAAGACCTGCAATTGCTAGAAAGTCTACCTACGAATCAGAATAAAATATAAATGACTCATGAGGGATTTGAAATGAATTAGATTGCTGCTCAATGAGCACAAATTAGAACTACAATAAACTTGAAAGTCTGTCTTTCAACAAGAACAAAAATTAGACAAAATTCTTATAGAACTTTTATTGAATTCGACAATCACCTATAGACATAAATATAATCTTTCAAGAAACACTTAAATTTGGCATCTAAATGCAAAATTGGAGCATATAGAGCCTAAAATATATTTGAATGTTTGTCTTCAAATAATAATGGAATTTCAATAAAATTCATAAGAGATTTGCAATGATTTAAATAACTCATGAGTGAGCCTAAACAAGATTTTTATTGAACATTTGAATTGCACTACTTGACACACTAATTAAATCTCTAAGTGAATCAAAATAAACTTGGGTGATCTAGCAAGCTCATCTATGACTAGAATATATATTGAACATGATGAATTGATAAAGACTTAGAAGCTTATCAACAAGCATGTAGAAAGCTATTCAATCACTTGAGTTGTATTACGTGATATTGCATGAATCAAAAGCAGCCTAAAGAATCTAAATGGGATTCACAATGACCTTACAAGCTTGTCAATGAGCATGAATCAAATGTCATTGATAACTTAAAACTCTGATGAGCCATAAATTAAGTATGAATAAAATAATATTACTTTAAATGATCAAATATAAGCCAAAGCTACTTATGTCATCGAATTTGCAACACACTTATGCTAGCAAACAAAAGCATTAATAGGTGCTTTGAATGAAAACTTGCATGTAGCATTGAGCGATACTATGGTTAACTATAACCTGTGCAAGCATTCAAACAATAAGAAATTTTGAACGTATTTTAAGATAGTTTTAATCTCGAACTTATTGCATCGAAATACGTGCAAGTAAATTAGTGAGGAGGTCGTGCATTCATAATGATGGAATGCTTTGGAGATTACTGTATATGAATGTTTTGTAAAATCCAATGGCAACACTTAGCTTTCTTTCCATAAACTTCCTTGCACAGATGTTGGAAAGTCAAAGCTATTCGCGTGTAGGGTTGCAAACGAACCGAGCCGAGCCAAGCATGTATGTGTTCAAGCTTGAGCTTGTTTAATATTATCGAGTTCGAGCTCGATTCGAGCTTTTAAGAATAGTGTTAAAGCTTGAGCTTGTTTATCATTATCGAGCTCGAGCTCGGTTCAAAATTGGATTATCGAGCTTGTTAACGAGCAGCTTGTTTAATAAAATAAATGAGCTTTAATCAAGCCTTAATCGAGCTTGTTTGCGAGCAGCTTGTTGAGAAATGTACATGGGTTGTATCAAATAAAGCTTATTAAGCCTAAAAAAATAATAATTTGAACTATATTGTTCACAAATAAGCCTTAATCGAGCCATAATCGAGCCATAATTGAGCTTGTTCACAAGCGTTAAATGATAATGTTCATGAACATAAATGAACCGAACGACAAGTTGTTCAAGCTTGTTCATTTAGCAATCGAGTATTTAAAAGTGTTCAGGCTCGTTTGATTAGTTAATCAAACGAATATGAACGAGCTTTAATCGAGCCGAGCCACGAGTAGCTTGTCGAATGCTTGGTTCATTTGCACCTTATTCGCGTGCCTCTCAATTGAATGTTGTATTCAGATTTGATTGTAAGAATGTGTAAAGGCATTGATAATCCTTAACAGGCATATTTCGTTAAAAAATCAAGGCAAAGACCCTCGAGATAGGACATCATTTTCAAACAAATGCTTCAAAATGTAACATTTATGATGTCAATTCTCTTTTTTTAGTGTGATATTAACAATCTCATATAAGACTTATCACTGATTTAGAAATCAACTTTCAAATGAAGTAGAAGCCATATTGAAATTAAAGACCATGTTGAATTGAGTTAGATTGCTTAATATTCAAATGTGTATACATATTGTGTAGTTACATTGAAATTCATGATTATGCAATGTATATGTATTGATAGTTATGCAATCAATTTAAATAGTGCATGGGCCCCGACACCGTGCTATAAGACTAGATCTAGTGTTTGAAGCTGCATGGGTTGGAACTGGATAAACTCAAAGTCCATCTTGCCTTGAAATTAACACAAATATTTTACAAATTGATAATTGCTTCAAAGGTATACACATCTCTCATAAGTCTAATTCTTAAAGATTGATGTGTGTGCACGCTTTCAATCGGGCTGTTTCAATCATATGGTGAAGTTGTAAGTCTCACCAAATCAATTTGATTATCCTCCCTATAAGGACAAGAGTTGACAAGCATATCAGAAACTATACATTCATCCCTTAATAAGAAATTTTTGTTTTACATTTTCATACTATCATTAATAAAAAAAATTCATATTCAAAATATAAACTCTCAACACCAAATAGAAGGCATGATGATAGATTCATAAATTTGACCCTCCGCTAGCAAATAAATAGAGTTGATGAGGTCTAAAAATTTCGATGTAATGGTTGGGTTGAATGAAGATTTCAACTGAAAGGGATATTTGTTGACCTTCACATATGGTTCATTATTCAAATGAATCATGAAAGTTAAAATAAACAATTAACGAGAGTAGCATCACATGAATCGAGTTTAATAATCGCGATCGAAATTGATTAAATTCGCTTCGATTTGAAAATTCGACTTCGTAATGCGTCGAAAACATTAAAATTAATTAAATAAACAAAATATCGAATCAATTAATGATCGATCAAATAATTAAAATCAATTTTTAATGAAATTACGCGCATATCGAAGTCGGGAAGCTCCGACGACGTCCGAACGACCTCCGTTCGCAAAATTAATTGTGTCATCGTCGCCGAAACGTTGAAATCTATCAAACGACGCCTTCCGCGGTCGATTCGGCGAAGTATGCGCGAACGTCGATTAATTCGAGCGCGACGTCGCACAATTTAAACACAATTTCATTTTAGCCGTCGCCGACGTTGCTTAAACGACCTCCGATCGCAAAATCGATCGCGTCGTTACGTTCGGCACAACAGAAACAGCTAAAATTAACACTTATATTGTTGGGGTTTATCGCATAAAATAAATTCCTCAAAATCGATACGAAACGATATTAGTGAGTAACTAAAATAATTAACGGCTGCCTAATCTCTTAATCCCTTAATCCTTACCTAACCCCGCCGCTCGACCAATGAAAATAACCATCATTTTATTACGGAACAGCCAATCAAAAAATGCGGTTGGTCCTAAAGGCCGAAAGGAAAGGCTCTCGGTCCCTCACACAGCATTCTCCCTCACGCATTCTTTTCGCTTCGGTCTGCTTCTGCCTTCCCTACTCGCTTGTTTCAGATTCGATTCTTCCGCTGACATTCTCCTCTCCTCGCTTCCTCCACGGCCGCTTCTCCTGATTCACTGATATCTGCTTCTGTCTCACTTTCTCTCCCTCTCTCGTTTTCGGTTCCGTGAAGCCCTAACTATCTCAACCGAGAGTTCTTCTCCTTCTTCCCTTTTAGCAAATCAACACCTCCAGGTCGTCTCTTTCTAACCCTAAGCTCATTTTCATATGTTTGGATATTTTGGAAATTAGGGTTTTACTACCTATGTTATATCTTGTGTTGGAATGATATTGAAAAAGTTTCCCTTAAAGGATTTGGGATGATGTATGGCCCAAATCTTGTTCTTCTTTTTTTTTTTTCTTGTCTATAGATTTTGTGCATGCTGAAATTATTTTACCTAAGGGGAAATTGAATCGATTCGCTTTTGAAAGGTATTGTGTTTGTTGAAATTGCTTTACCTAAGGGGGAAAATTAGATCAATTTGCTGTTTGAAAGGTATAAAGCATGTTGAAAATATTTTTACTAAAGGGGAAATTGAATCGATTGGCTTTTGAGGGGTATTGTGTTTGCTGAAATTGCTTTACCTAAGGAGAAATTAATTGATTTGTTGTCTAAAGGTATTACACTTGCTGAAATTGTTTTACCTAAGGAGAAATCTATTGTCTTGTTGTCTAAAGGCATGATGCATGCTGAAAATATTTTTACTAAATGGGAATTGAATCAGATTTGCTTTTAAAGAAGTATGATACATGCTGAAATCCTTTTATCAAACATGGGGGTGATACAATGTTTGCTGAATTTTTTTTTTACTTAATGAAAGTTAAGATTAAAAGCATGAAAAGATGTTTAGAGGAGTTAGATTCAAATTTAAGGCCATATGCTGATTTCCCTCTCTTTCAAGTATCAATCTTGACTATTTAAATGTAATAGCCCTTCTCCCATATGTTCAAAGTAAAGTAACAATATATATATATATATATATATATATATATATATATATATATATATATATTATATGGCATGCTTCTTTCCATTTATGCTGAAATCTGAAAGGAAAAGAGGAATTTAAAATGTCATATGACATGAATCTTAGCTTGCATGAAAATTCTATGCTTCTTTTACTTATATGTTGCAATCCAAGATTGAAAGGAAGAGGCTATTCCACTTTATCACATGACTAGTTGTTACAATGAGACTCCAAATGTGAAAGAGGATTCATTTTCAAAAGTAATTTTCAGATTTGTTACATTTTCAGCAAATCATGTTGCTTTCATAAATTTATTTGGATTGCAATGCAATGCTTAGCAAATGCTGTCTTGTTTAAATATATATGCAAATATATTCATGCAAATACAAACTCTTCTTCCCCTCATATATGTTGAAGATGGATGTCTTTGAAAGAAGTTTATTCTTGTTGCTTATAACTCAAACTTGTATTGAAAGACAACATGCAAATAGTCATTTGGCTAAAATTTAAAAGTTTCAAATGTGAAGTCTAATGCAATTGCTTGTCTTGTCTTTTCATTATCTTTGTTTACCATTTGGTCATCTATGATCATACCAATAAGTATCTAACCAAGCTTCATAGCATGCTTTTAGTATATTCGTTCGAATTACTAAACAAATGAGAAAGAGATTGAGATCTTTCATGGGAGCTATCGTGCTCTTGCTTCATTTATTTCCGTTCTTTCTATTCCTTGCAAAGAAGCTTAAGTAGCCTTTAATTTTGTACAAATGCAAACGCAAGTTTCTAAATATGCTTTTGTAATAAGACTGCTCACATTGTTAATGCGGCGGAAACTTTAATAAGTATTCACGCTTGTTCCAACGCTGGGAAATATGTTTCATGATACCCATTCACATTATTCCAATGCGGAAACTCATGATAGACTGCTCACGCTTGTTTCAACGCGTGTGAAATCTGTTATAAGACTGCTCATGTTGTTCCAACGCGACAGAAACTTGTTATGATATATAACGCTTCAACGCGTGGCAACGTAAGGCGTGTGCCATGCACGCCTTTCGGCGTGGAAGCCTACCGGTACCGTGATCGAAGACGGAGGTTCGAAATTTTCAAAAAAAAAAAGGGGAGAATGAAAGGAAAGAAGGGATGAAACATGTCATATATAAATGCTTATGCTTTAATTTTCATATCATGCAAGCTATCCCATTTAGTGGCAAATATGACATGAATTGATTAATCTTCTTATGTCAAATATGAATGTTGATGGTTATATCATGTAAGTTATCCCATTATGCGTTTATGACATGTATTGTTTAAAGCTTATCTTAAAATTTTACATAGCTTGACATGCTATGAGATATACTTGGGATATGTGCTTAAACATGAGCTTAATATGTCATCTCTTTTATTTTACTTGTCTATTTTATAATGATCTATACATATTTCATGAGACATGGTGAAAACATAGGGGAGACACATATGAAATGAAACTTTCAATTGTGATATGATATCTACTATGAAAAAAATATCAAATAAAAAAAATGTCAAGCTAGAAAGAACTTACAAGTTAAGTGGCACAAATCTTCTTGTAAAATTGAAAGAACTCAAACTTGTAGATAAGGAGAAGAGGAAAGTAGGAATTAAGAATTCGAGAGGTGAATCCTCTTATTTATAGTTTTCCAAATTTTCACCCCTTATCATTTATTGTTATGCCATCAATACACGCTTTATTGAGACGCAGCAAATCATCCAAATTTATGTCATTTGTCATATCACATGCACATGCATGGATATGTGACATGCCCTTATACATCTTTATCACTTCCTTTAATGTCATATAAAAAAAATATGGATTTGAAGAAAAAAAATAAACTCTTTTTGTCATATCTTCTTAATAAAATTTAATGAGTACCAGGCTCATTTGTCATGAAGTCAGATGTGAAGGAGGTGAATTTTAATTAATCCACTTGTCTCTTAAATGACATACATCTACTGTATTCGTCTTCTCTTCCCCTTATTAAGAGAAACACTGGATCATTGATTAAATGGGCCCTCAAAGTGATTTATTTCAGCTCATATCCCTTGTTGATTTGTTGCTTAAAAGGGGATTTTTTTTGTCCAAACAACATGCTTACCATATTTCCAATCAAATGCCTATATCTATTTTGGATCCATTACTTTACAATTGATTAAATGGGCCCTCAAAGTGATTTATTTCAGCTCATATCCCTTGCTGATTTGTTGCATAAAAGGGGATTTTTGGTCCAAACAACATGCTTACCATATTTCCAATCAAATGCCTATATCTATTTTGGATCTATTACTTTACAATTGATTAAATGGCCAAAGTGATTTATTTCATCATATCTCTCGATTTATTGCATAAAAAAGGAGATTTTTGGCCCAAACAATATGTTTATCATATTCCCAATTAAATACCTAAGTCTATTTTAGGTCCATTACCTTACAATTGATCAAAATGACTCTTAAAGTATTCTATTTCAGCCCCTATTGCTTGTTGATTTGACATATAAAAAAGGGGTATTTGGCCTATACGGGATTCATAACATACTCTTAGATAAATGACAGTCTTTATCTTACATCAACAATATTTTATTTGATCAAAATGGCTCAAAGTATTCGCCAATCCCTATTACTTGCTATCACATAAGTAGTGTTCGAGCCAAATAATGTTATGTCATACCCCTAGATGAATATCAATCTCTATCTCATATCTACACATATCTGGTTTGGTATTCTGACCAAGTTAATAAAACCTAAAATTTGATATTATAAGAATTTCAAATTAATAATATCCGGTAGTTTAATTCTATCATATAATACAAGATATGAATCAATCGACATTTCAAACCCTCAAGAAGAAAAGTCTCAAACCCGATCCATGTTGCTCAAGCATGGACAAGTTTTGAAGGATTATACTTCGAGACAATGAATAAGACTGATCCGTAGAAAATCGCAGTAGCAGGCCTATCAATCGATATATTACGATCGGTATGATAACTACAATTAAAATTTCAATGATAAATGATCATATATTCAAATATAAATCAATCATAAATGATCAAATTTCAAATAAAATAAAAAAAAAAAAAAAATATAAATAAAATGAAATGAATTATTTAAATTAAAACTTAAAAAAAATCAATCCACCCTCCATCGTTTGTCTTGACAAATTAAGAAAATTTTTGCCACAAAGAACCAATGTCCAAATCAAATACATACTAACTTCACACTCAAAATTCCTAAGCTGAGCGACGCGTGTCCTCTGTCCGCTGGTTTTGCTGAGATGACACCACATAAATGGTTATTTACCGTGAGCTCCTGACGGTCATTTCGATATGACACCACTAATTATTTGCCACGGCGCACTCAGATGTTCTTAACTGGCTTTGAGCCGCGTGAAATGTAGAATGTATTTGGTTGGGCAAAAGCTATTAAATTTTGACTTATATTTGTCCTGGGACAAACTCCACCTCAGTCTACAAGACACCTTGACGACGAACTACGTGTCGACAGATCTTCGATCGTTGGATCATCTACCTCCTCGACTTTTAAGTGGACCGCATGCTGAATGATCAACCATGATCTAGACGGCGTTATCATTCTCCCCACAAAAGTTTTAAATTAAAATAATAAATTTCATAAGTTCTAAACTTCACTCATCAATTATATACTGCTTCTTTAACGATTCATCGACTTAATCGAAAGTGCTTCTCTCAAGATTGGGAGGTAATTAACTATGGGCTATATGGAAACCTGAACCAGATATAAAAGTTATCACCAAATGAGAACGAAATCTCTAGGTAGTGTTATCTACTATTCATCGCCTTAAATTATCACCGACACTTAAACAACTTTTTTTTATTCCAAAAGAGGTCGGTGGCGAATTTTCGGATACCACAATATTATCGTCAAAATGTGCTTAAATTTTCAAACAAAGTTAACTTATATCAACACCAATATAAATGCAAATTCTAATATGTTACTAAAGTCAAAGTGCTCAAATGAAATTTATCAGTTAAAACTTAAATTTAAAACCATCTATTCACCTATCTGCAATCATTTATCGGAAGTGATAAATTAAGAAAACTTCAGCTTATAAGGAGCCAATGTCAAGTTAAGTACACTACTTTGTTCACCTTCAAGCAATCTTATGTTAGTAAGCACGTGGTCTAGGTCCTCTGTTGATGTGATTTTGGCCAATAGGTTACCCACTATAGCACTCTGACTGAGTGGTTTGTCATCAAATATCATCATTATATTACAATCATGACTATAGCATGTATGCTTTACAATATCTCTGTTCTTTGAGTTGTGAACCATAGGGTGCACCTGACATGGCACAATGCCCTCTGTAGATAGGGTGAACTTAAAATTATCACCTTAGACAAACATCTACTCATGTCTATAAGATTATTTTGGATGGCGTAACTCATGCTTGCTAACAAGGATCCTTCAGTCAGGTTAGGTCAATTGCCTCTTCTGACTACGTAGATTAGGGACTACGACATCCCAGGAAAATGGAACCATGGGATCTTGATCATGCATATTATCATTTCCCCCTCTATCTGCTTTAAGTTAAAAGGTGGTAAATCTCATAAATCTAAATTTAAAACTTTGTTTGTAGCTATTATATGGTAAATATATAGCGATTTATTGACTAGTCTTAATTGAAAATTCTCTCTCAGCATTGTAAGGGGTAATTGACTATAGATGTTTGCGTCTATAGGAAACCTGAAACTAAATCTAAAGTCTTCAAAAAATGAGGGCAAAATCTCTAGATAGTGTTTTATCTATGATCTATTTATCTTCTGACAATTTAACCGAAAAATTCTAAACACTGTTCATCGAGGGGTCAAACATGAATTTTCGGAACATACATCATTATTCTTTCATAAAGAGGGAGTCATCATCCAATCCTCATGTTCTAGTAATCCCTAATAAAATGGAGTGGTAGAAAGAAAAGATTGTTACTTTCTAGATGTCACTTGAACTCTTCTCCAGGTACTTGTGCTAAAATGGTATGAGGGAGAAATTGTTCTAATAGCCATTCACCTGATCAATAAAAATACCCTCGAGAGCATTGACTCAAAAAGTCTTTTAATTTATTTGATAAAATTTTTCCCCCCACAAATCACTTCTCTAAGATTCCCCCCATAAGTCTTTGGGTTGCTTATGTTTTTATCTATGAATAACAATGGGAAAATTTGGATCTAAGAGTTGTCATGTATCTATTCATTTTGTATTTCTCCACTTGAGAAGGGTACATGTGATCATCTCACCACAAAAAATTCATTACATAAATGGATGAATAAAAGTTTTTCATTCAAACTCATCTTTAGGGGGAGGATGTCCTTGTGAAAGATAAATTTGCTGAAATCTATCTCTTTTATCTTAATATCACTACAACTCAAAACCCAACATATCTTATAATTATACCCCTTTAGTTCTATACAAGAAAGAATAAGCCCAGCCAAAATCTCCAGTAAGCTCAAAGCTTATATCCATTATTAGATAACAATGATCATCCCATCAGCACTTCTTGATACCCTGTCTTCTAATGTACCTCTTTCCAAAACTTTTCCATTAACTTCTCTTACAAATATCAGTTTTTCATGGACTAGAGATAGTAGTGCAAGTCATGAGCTTGATTTAGAAGATTTATAAGAACTATGATAGGAGTTGGATATAGATAAACCCAAGGAGCCCATGCAATCTTTATAAATCACTCTTCCGATGAAAAAAAATCTCAAATTTCATTATATATAATGATGATATAATTGTTATAGTTGATGATAATCAAGAGGTCCTTTAGAAGAAACTTGTCAAATAATTTGAAATCAAAAAGCTAAGGCAAACTTATATACCTAAGCATAAAAATTACTCAAGCTAAACAACAACAAAAAAAAAAAAGAAACTAAAAAAATGTCATAGATTTACTAACAAAGCGAAAATGATGGGGTGCAAGTCATATGAAACCCCAATTGAACCTAGTCAAATGTTGGACATAGACAAAGAAGGAATCAAAGTATGCAAGGGATAATTTGAAAAATTAATCTATTCATCTCGCACCTGACCTAACATCACATTCAGTAAGTCTTGTAAGTTAGTCCATGTATAAACCTAATAACTTTCACCTTCAAGTTGTCTACAAAATTCTCAAATAAGAAAGAAAATTTATACCAAAAAAAGGATACTTTATGAATTAAAGGATATATTAATGCAGATTATACTGGATCACTTGTTCATAGACAATCCACTTGGGATGAAATCTTATCACTTGGAAGAGAAAGAAGTAAATGTTGTATCAAGATCTAGTGCTGAATCTAAATTTAGAGCAATTACCCAAAGAATCTATGAGCTTCTATGGGTCAAGATCATACTAAACAACTTAAAGGTCAAGTGGGTATGTGACAATAAGTCTGTCATCAACATTATACACAATCAAGTACAACATAATCATACCAAGTATGTGGAAGATGGAAGGCATTTTGTAAAGGAGAAACTTGGAAGTGGGCTAATCTACACTTCATATATTCAACAATAACAAAAATAAAAATGCCTTTATCCCACCATGTGTGATCAGCATTATGTCATGATTTTTCAATAAGTTTTATGTTAGTTGTCAACTACTTAATACAACCCTCCATTTTTCTCATCTAAGACTTGGGACCCTGTAACGACAGTATTGTCGTCAAGAAATTAACTAGTTGTCATATTTAACAAAATATTTTGGAACCCTACATTCATTATAAGCAAATTTGGAATGGTGGATATATACAATCCAATTTCAGGTGTAGTGTTGAAAGATAGGGGACCCACAATTGCTATGTACCCCTTCCTTCATATTGGTTTGGCCTTGGTCTGAGCCCCACTTACTGCATCTTCATCTAATCAAAGCCAAGCTCCTAGAGTATGGATTAAGATCTATAGACTTTGGATCAAATCCCTAACAACCATTAGATTACTTTCCCATGGATCTCTAAGGCCACCAACACTATAGGAGGATTAATCTTTTTTTTATTATTATTTATGTATTGAGTATTTTTCTTTGATTTATTTTCTTTTTGAAAGTTCTATTAACATGTCTAGATAAATCTGCATATTTTATACAAATTAGAAGCAATAAAAAATTCTTTAAGTGGTTTCTCATGCCTTTTCTACTTTATCTACTTTACTACATTTCCTGCATATCCTTCCTTTTGGTGCTTTAACCATGTATAAATACCTGGTAATTGTGCTATCAATAATACACAAAATCAGCGAGGTGAAGAATTTTTTTTCTCCACATAATATAAGAACAGACTCATATCTATATTAAAGTAGATCTATCTATTTGTTGGCCCTGGGGAACAATTACTTCCAATTTTTCTCTCCACACCACTGACTGTAGATGGTTAATCAAGCTTTTATTTCTCTACTAATCTTGATTATCAGCCTTCATTGTTGATCTAGAGTCTTATATCATTCTCCATTTTTGTACTCTTTAAGAGTCACTTGTATCAACCTACATTAGCTGAAATATATCTTTCATTTCCTATTTTGTTCATCCTATGGAAATGTCTAAAACTTATTAAAATCATCTAGGTGATTCTTGAATCAGTAGAGAACCCGTTCAAAATCCAACGCATGAACTACATAATATCAACCACTCATCATAGTTAAATGGGTGAAACAATTTACAATGGTCACAAATTTTGAAAATATTTTTAAAAAGGAGTGGAAAGCTAAGCCAATTCAATTGGGATGAGGAAGACTATGAATTATGTCATAATTGTGAAACTCCATGTTGTATAAAATTATTGTGAACTGTATGTTTCTCACTATGCTTAAGAGATCTAAAATTTACTCGGAGATACAACTTTTCTTTTTTATTTGTTTAAAATTAGTAAAAAATTAATGTTTTCATTCTTTCACATGTTATTATAATCTGATGAGTAGTTTCTTGCTTGAACTAGATCATTGTCGAAAGTTAAAGATGAATGTTGTGTTAATGCCATTATCTTCAAGAAGTTTGTAGACATGGAGAAATCCCTCAAATTAATGTCCAATCTCAATGATAAATTCGATCAAATTCAAGTTGGAAAAGAGATACTATCATCTATTGAAACTTTTGTTTTAGTTTTTGCGAAGATTAGGAGTAATACAATGCTTGACTCTCACATTGTAGAATACTTGGTCATGATTTTTACAAATTTTAAAGATGATGAATGTAAAAGAAAAAATTTGACATATAAGAGCAAACTAGAATTACCAAGTTTCTAAAAGGAGAAGAAATACAGTGTACTTATTGTAAAAATTACATCATACAAGGGAGAACAACTACATGGGATAACCATTGCTCTCAATATGAGTAAGGGATTTTGTGGAAAACTAAGTCAAGACAAACTCTCCAATGTTGAGGATCTCTTATATGATAAACCCAACACTCTTGAGGATGGAGACTCTGAGAAGTAAGAATTTGACAAAATTTGTGAACTGAACTTATTTATTATATCCTTTGATTCATACTCGTTAACTTAGTTTAATAAAAATCTTTTTTCTATGTTTTAGTGCCTTAAATTCCTCCATTTGCAACTCTTGATCATAGATGCAAGAGCAATTGATCATATAACATATAGTCCAATCAAATTCAATATATATAATCCATGCTCTAGTATAATTAAAAATTAATTCAATACATTTAAAAAATGTGTTTGTACAAGAACATGTATAGCAACATGTATGACTAACATTTAAGCTGTCTATTTAATATGAATGAAGTAAGAAAAGTGAATCACTAATTATAGTAAAGAAGTATTTTCTATCACATCAATCTATATATAAATGCATTTACTCGAATTAAAGAAATAAAATTTTATTATAATGAAGTAACATAATTATCCACCTTAGTGTGAAGCTTCTTGGATTTTCTTCCCTTTGATATTTACTTTTTTAATTGGAATACCTATAATAAAGTTATTAATTTGATCAGCACTTGAAATTATACATATATGTATATTATTGAAATATATATTCCTTTTAATATAACATTATATCCTTTCATCTTAAATGAATTATTTAGAAATGTTTAACTTTCTTTGTCGAATTCTCACACTTATTGTAATTTTATTGCTTATATTTAAACTAAGTTAATTTACTTGATAGTATTCTTGGCTATCATATTCATTTGGCTTAAAATTTTATTTTATTTAACATAGACAATACTATTTATTTTAATCAATACTTGCTCTTTCTAACTTAATTTAATTTAAGAATTTTTATAATTCTTTTCATTTAATATTTGCTTCATTTAACATAATAATACGACACTATTTTATTTCATATGCTTGCTTACTTTTTCTTCTAATTTACATATTTATACATGTATGAAGTGCAATATAATATTCTCTAAATCCTATAATTTTACTTAATATAAAGAAACTTAGGGTGTTAAAATGACTTAATATAAATATATTTAGTTTAAATTCACTTAATATTTATCATTCTTACTGGTCTTAAAATGATTCATAATTAATTAAAGGTATTGTAAATTAACAGAGTTATGGTTTCATAAATTTTACAATTAAAAGCCAATATAGATGCATTTCATTAAATTGAAAATAAATTTGGTATGGAAAGTCATACCTATAATGGCGCATGAGTCAAACTCTTCGCTACTTTCCTTCTTCTTGCAATAATGTTATTAATTTATTAATCTTCTTTTAGTATAACATTAGGATTTTGTGCTTTGCATAAAATACACTTGAAATATACTTAAAATATAAATGATATTTTAAATTCATAAAAATTACAAAATAAAACCTTAATCTCACCTTCTCTTATTCTCCTATTGCTTTCTCTCAGTTCAACCCTTACATCCATCGCCCGCTCTAGCTTGCACACAACAACAACAACAACAAACCTTAATCCCACTAGGTGGGGTCGGCAAGCTCAAATCCCCTCCTCCCTCGGTCGTACGCACACAAGAAGTTGAGCAACAACGGCTTGGTAGCTTGGCGTCAGTGATGGCGAAGTCGTCTCATTCGACTAGAGCAAGTACACAAGGGCCCAAATCTTCCTTGTTCTTCCTCTATTGCGCCACATGAAGCTTGGGTGTGCTCGAGCGATGTTTCGTGTCTAGAATGCCTATTCGGCGGCTTGGCTCTGTCTGATACTAAACACTATGATGGCTAGGGTTTCTGTGAACGGAACTACGTCGAACACCGATATCAACTCTCCCTCTCTAGGCTTCACTCACCTTCTCTCTCTCTCTCTCTCTCTCTCTCTCTCTCTCATGTGTTTGGGAGTTCGACTTCTGTAAAGACCGAATTATCGTGCCTCTTTGATTAACTTATTCCCAACGTTGAGTTCAACCGTCATTGCGATTCAAATAAATAAATAAATAATTTCTTTTGGTGTATTACATTAATATTGCTTGATAGTTGACATTGTGATACACTTAATCTAATAAGAACTTATTTGTTTTCTTAATTTATCACCTTGGCAAATAATTATTGTGATAGATTAGTTTTACTTTAAGCTTTTAAATGATAAATTTCACTAAACACTTTGAACTGATAACTTATCAAATTATTGTGTTTCTGTTAAGATTTGATATTTGTTAATTTAATTTAGAATTTTGAGAATATTTTAATGATAATATGTCCTCCGGTTGAAATATCCGGTTAACATTGGCCATTATTAGGGTATCTCACAAGTTTCATCTTATCCACTTAGACCTTATCAACTTTGCACGTTTTCTTATAGAGGATCGAGTTTATGGTTAAAACTCATGATAATATTTTTAAGTTTGACATTGAGAGTACATTTTTAAATATGAAATTTTCTTGTTAAAGCTTTTGATGGTCATATGCAACTATAAAATTAGATCTTTACTTTAAGAGTGACTATTTAATATTATGATCAGTCCTATTGACTCAAATCCTTATTAGGAGGTGGATTGGACTACTTAGGTAAGGCTTTGACCTCATCATATGGATAAGATAGTCTATTCGATCTCATGCATGTATGTCAATTTTAAGCTTTGAAATTTAAAAGGGCATTTAGACTTTTAACCTAATTGTTGATCTCTTAAAATATCTGCATATTTTCAAATAAATTGCTTTATTGATTTCTTTTTCAGCTCATGTAGCATTCTCAGACTATGTAATCGAGCATTTAATATATTAGTTGATGCACATGCAGGTGTACTCAAATTTATTTTATATTAACCTTAGCATCCTTAGATACTAGGTTTAGACATTTAGCATGTGTCGAGACACATACGGGTATATTCAAGTTGATTGCATAAGTTTTGGTGCAATTATATTACTTGATTGAACGAATTTTAGTGTAGATATGCAATGTATTTGCACACTTTCAATCTTAAGGAACTTAAATCAACTCAATTTCATTTTTTTAATTCTAAATTAGAGTCTATTTTATTTAAAGGCTAATTTTAAATCAATTGTGAGTCCATTAGATGATTGTCGATATCACATTGGACAAAAGGGCTTACATCAGCTCATGCTCTTCTTTGATAGGTGTCATCAATTTCTTATTCTTAAAATTTCATCGATCATTTCTAGAGAGAAATATTCACTATTTTCAATCCTCAACTTGAGTAAAGTTGGTGTTAATAGAAATTTCATATGCTTGCAATATAGGGTCAACGTCATGATTACTTTGTATATTTTTGTAAAGAGACTAGATTGCAACGCTTGATTGGGAAGTATATAGTTTGTTTGACTTTTTAACATTAATGCAAGGGAGCCTGTCAGAATAACTCAGAGGTATCTCTCAATGTTTTGCAATGTATTCATAGACAATAATCCTTATGGCATTACCCCATAACAAGTGCACGAACTTCATTCCTTGAATTGTTTGAACATATTTTAATGCAATATGCCTGAATGTGAGAAAGCCTCGAGATGCATGAAAATTTTTATTTTTGAATTGCTTGCACACATTTGATATGATGGATTTTAATATAGATTCTTTTAATTATTTACAAGATTTTTGAGGCTTCCTATTTACAAGAAAGATGTCTCATAATACATTTGAAGTTTCAATCAACATACTCATTAAAACCTTATGTCTGCTTGTATATTATGTCTTGGATCCGGTGCATTTGTACAAATTGGGTTATCTTCCATATATTTATATTTTCTAAAAGTAGAGAGGTTTGTTTTTATATGGTTTAAATACTATTAAATGGATCCACAAGGCATCTTTTTGTCATTATAAATAGAATGGTTGTTTAGTTCATTTTTATAGAGTTTTCATTCAGTTCTCTATGTGTTCTGAGAGTTTTAAGTGTGAGGTGTTCTGTTTGTTGCTCAACAGGTGAGTTTCCAAAATTCATTTTAAGTTCCCTATAAGTGCTACCTGATTTCAAATTCTATAAGTTTACTTTAATTTTAAGGCTCAATATTTTCATATTTTAGTTTTAATTTTTGTTTAATGTTTGATTAAAATTCAATTTAAGTTCAAGATGTTCTTATTTGGTCCTATTTATGTCTTCTGTCATTGTGAAATCTAACAGCATTTTGACAATCTCCCAACTTCTTTCCTGTGTATAGAGTAATTGTGCTATGAAAAGCGCATATGGGTTGTATGAACTATGATCTAATCTTTTTCTCAACACTTTAAGAAAAGCACTTATGAGTCATCTGAATGAAAAATCACAAAGATTTCTGCCACTAGACTACAGAAAGTGTATACAAGTACTTATTCAATTGTCCTTACCGTGTTACAAAAAGTGCATTTAGGGATCACTTGTCACGTCATGAGTGTGTTTATGAGTTTTTCTTCACCACGTCTAGAAAGCATGTACGGGTTCCACACGTCACGCCAAATCGTTCTATCAATCAATGACTTTGGAGGGGTACATCGAAATAGAGCTACTAGACTGTTTGGGTTTTCTTAGGCTATTATATGATGGTTTACTTTTTCTTCTTAGTTTAACTAATGTGAGCCAAATCGGGTCTCTGTCTTTGGAGATTAGAGCAAATGCAAATATCATATTATATTTTCTGGCTCACTTTGGGTTAGAAGAAGAGCTGCGA
Organism: Cymbidium sinense; assembly: GCA_021442155.1. Taxonomy (NCBI): domain Eukaryota; kingdom Viridiplantae; phylum Streptophyta; class Magnoliopsida; order Asparagales; family Orchidaceae; genus Cymbidium; species Cymbidium sinense. The sequence goes on from CM038219.1 coordinate 96,730,540, forward strand.
TACTGGAAGATATTATGCCGAGAAGTGGAGTTTTTAGTCCAACAATTAAAGTCTCTCAGCATTGGCTTTGATAAGGGTCTCTTTACCAACATTTAGTTGCATGTTATATTCTAGCAAGAGGTTGTTGATTTAGTGCACGATGAGTTTGATCAAGGGTAAATCAACTATGTATTGGGATGATGCTAGTGAAGAAAAGCTTCTAGGGTTAAATATAATTATAGAAGCTAATGAGAAAATTCAATTGATTCATAAAAGATTATTAGCTATTTAAAATTGACAACAATATATCGATATTATAAAGATGAGGAAAAAATGTTAATTTCAGAAGGGTGACCATGCGTTTTTAAAGGTGACTTTTAATGACAGGTGTGATGAGATTTGGCTTGAAATATACTTTTGCTCCTACATGCGTTGATCCTATTTAAGGTTGTCAAGAGGGTTGGTTAAATTTCTTAAGAGGTTGTTTTACCTCCTTCATTTGTTTGTATTTATAATGGCTTTCATGTGTCCATGTTGAGGATATCCTTTAATTCGTTACATATCTTGATGTATCAGCCACATCTGAGATAGGAATTGTATCATATAAAGAGTATTTGATTTAGGGTATTAATCTGAAGATACTTTGAGGTGCAAACTGATTCTCATGGTTAAGGTTCTAGGGTAACATCACTCAATAGAAGAGGCAATACGAAAATGAGATGAGATGCCATGAGATAATACCCATTTGTATTTCTCAAGTAGCATGCAAAATTTGAGTACCAAAATTTTTAAGATGTTATAACTTAGTGTTTATTTATTAATTATTAATAATTTATGGGTATGATACTAATTTTTTGGTAAATATTAATTTAGATGTTAATTTATTTAGGAATATTTTTTTGGAGCAATGAATTACATATTTTTAATGTGACGTGCATTTTCACTAAAAAAACATAAGCATCTCTGAGGATAGTTATTTCACTAGCTTTTGAAATTTTCTCAATGACATAAGTATATTTTGCTTTGGCCAATTTTCTTTTGTTTGATGAAATGTTTCCATGATCCTTAAATTTTATTAGTAGATATGCACTATTTGCTCTAAGTTTTGTTTGGCACTCTTTACTTTTAGTCTCTCTCTCTCTCTCTCTCTCTCTCTCTACATGCACATATATATATATATATATATATATATATATCATGATAATTTATGTGAAGTCCTTCAATCCTCGACTTGTGTAAATATGAGTTTGGTGGTTATGCTTAATCTGTTCTTGATTTGTTTTTTGAGACTAGTTTAATTTTAATTTATTATTGCTATCTATTTTGAGACTAGTTTAGTTTTAATTTATTATTGCTATCTATGCTTCACAATCAATCGACCTAAATTTTATTTCTTATGGCTAATTGTTGAGCACTATTTTTTGGGATATAGAAAGAAGAATTTCAACATACAGCCTATACAACCAACGCCTATGTTACTATTGGCCCATTATGGAAGCAAATATTGCAAGGTGCGATGTCTTTGCTACATTTACATGAGTTTCCAAAAACCATTTTACTTCGTTTACTTGTATTTCAAACGTTAAGGTTTCCTGTGCTTATAATATGTAGCTTGTTTTGAATATACCATTAAAGCTATCACAGTTCCTTGGCATACTTAAAGTCTTAATTGCTTTGGTATATTATAGTCTCTAGTTTTGAACCCCTAATTGATATCAAGTTTAAAGTAGAGAGAACAATATGGATATGTTCACGGATGGATCTTATTAATGGGTTGTTTTTTGTCAGAAAATTTTTGCAGTCTATACGGAGTCTTCATGATGAATATCTAAAATTGAAAAACCACTTCTGCATGCAAATTATATCGTTAGAAAATCATTCTAAACATATGTTGCCATGGCTGAACAGAAAATTAAATGTTTTAACCGTACGTTGTTCCTGATAGCCAAGTGACAAGATCCATTGCTTACTATGAAAACTGCTCAAGAATTTAATGAACTGCCATTGTTAAGGGAATTTTCTTCCAGGTGATTGCAAATGTATTACCTCGATCTGTCTAGAATGTATGAGCTCATTGCATGAAAGAGTGGTTAATAATTGAACTTTCTCGAGGACATTTTTTTTTCTTTGAAAATGTATTGTTGCATGCACAGAATTTGGAATTTTATGTTGCACAAAATTTGTATGTTCAAATATCATCATTTATGTTTAAACAAGTACCAAACCTTAACATGTTTACCATCATAATTGTAATTGTTCTTATTTTATTTATTTGAGTTTAGCTTAAACCAAAGTAGGTTAGTCACACTGGAGACCCTTCAGGTAGAATGTGAACAAAGAGAGGGAAGGAAAACACATGCATGAGGACGGAAATATTAAGAATAGTTAGCTTGGTGTGCAGCTTTGAGAGCCGACGAAGCACAGCCTCTAATGATGTTAGCTCCATCTACTTAGACAACCACATCGAGAAAAGGAATATATTGGCCTCAAGTTTGTATGCAATGGGATATATGAGATGAGCAGAGAAATGGCCACATACATTATCACCCACAAGGAGAGGAGAAATATGTTCTACATGAGCTAATAGTTTCATGGAATTATTTGGACTAGAAAGAGATAAAAGGTGGGATTAGCAGGGCATCTATGATTATGATCCTTGAAAATCTCAGATACAAATTTATTTTTCTGCTTGTTATGCGTGCATCCTTTGCTGTCATTCATGTGTTTGTCTCATAACAGGAAAAAGACTTGTGAAGCTTGAGATTTGCATGGCGCAGAAACAAAAGGAGAATGGAAATCAAAAAGCTTCTAAACGAAGCCTATCATCAGTTATGGAGTCCAGGCTGGATAAACTTCGCAAGGAGATCGCTTCCAGCGAGGGTGGAATGTTTCCACATGCTGTTTTATCCGCTCAACAAATAGCTCTTCTGAGCAGCCATAAACCAACATCCATACCAGAGGCATTACTTCTTTACCTGCTTCATTTGGGACCTAAATTTGATTGGAAACATGCTGATTATATTTTAATTTTTAAATTGCTGCAGCTGGAAAAGCTAATTGGGAAGTTGAAGGCCGAAAAGTATGGTAGTAGAATTGTTGAACTGATTCAGAATTATGTCGAAGTAGCAGCAGCCCAATTGTAAAGCAACTGGTCCAGATCATGGTGATGAAAATGAAGGCATTAAGAGACGAAGAAAGAACAAGTCCACTGTTATCATTGAGAGCAGTGGAGATGAAAAAGATTAACCGGAGTTGACGAACCTCCACAGAAGCACTTCTATGTTACCTTTATAGCTAGCTGTGAAGGTAAAAAAAAAATGAACAAAACCAACATTTTTGTAGAAACCGCAATTGCTGCTCTTGACAGAGACATGGGTCTTTCTTGGTTGAAGGACTGCTGCATTTTGCTACCCTCTCTTGTTTTCTTGAATGCATGAGAATGCCAAGTAAATTATATGAAATTTTTGGTAGAAGATGGCTGGGAGAGGTAAATTTTGTATTGGACTTATGTGACCTCGAAGGCTTGAGCAGTAGCCGGCTTTTATGCTTAACTTATCCTATTTAATTTGCAAGAGTAAATGTTTCTTGTACCTTGATGCTTTCATTTAGAGGTGTGAGTCAAGCCAACAAATAAGTTGCTTAAATAAATAATTTGAGTTTAGCTTGATGAGCTAATATGTCAAACTCAAGTCAGAATTAATTCGACTCATCTGCTCGCAAATCAACTTGTTTAATAAATATTAATAAACATATATTTAAAATATATTAGATTGTAATAATTTAATTATTAAATTATTAAAAATATTTTAAAATATATTTCATTATCGAATGTCAAGTAATTTCTTATTATTTTATATCTAATTTTTAAATTTTTTATCAATTTTATTTTAATAATTATTTAAATCAAAATTATTATATATCTTTCATATTAAATGAGTTAACTCGTGAATTAATTTGAACTCATAAAATGTTGGAGTTTGAGCTTGATTAATTAAGCAAGCTCAAGTTATGTGGGACTCCCTCTATTTTCATTTCATAAGATTTTATTATTTGATAAATAAATTTATTATACATAAATTAATAATATCGTATTATATATAATTATTTTAATTTATTTAATTCCATCCAAAATTTTATTTAACAAATCGAGCCAAAAATCAAAATTTTCATTAATTAAAATCAAAATTCAAATTACTAAGTTCAAAATCGAATCAAATTACTTAAAAATTTTTATTCGGCTTAATTTTTTGATTAAAACTAAATAATGCACACACCTAATTGAAGATTTCATCAATCCATAAAATTATATACTTCTATTCGGCTTATTTTTGAATATTTAGTAGATATTTTTTTAGAGGATTATTATTCAATTTTTCAAAATATTTTGGTCTCAGGATATGGTAATATGGTTCTATCAATTTCTAAGTTCAAAATATCTCTCAGGTAAGTAAAAATTAATTTTAAATATTTTTTATCGCATGAATATTTAGTAGATATTTTTTTGGAGGATCATTATCTAATTTTTCAAAATATTTTAGTCTCAGAATATGGTAATATTGTTCCATCAATTTCTAAGTTCAAAATATCGCTGAGGTAAGTAAAAAATTAGTTTTAAATATTTTTAATCGCATGAAGTAGTTAATTATATTTATATTATTTTAGTTATAGCTTGTTCATTTTACGATAAAAAATTATACAAATAATTTTTAAATATAGTCAACTTCGATTTATCCAAAATCAAATCAAAATAATCGAACCAAATTATTATTCGGTTTGTTTGATTTTACATTTTATTTGGTTGGTTTGGTTCAATATATTTAAGAATCCAAAATCAATCAATTTTAAAAATTTATCATCCAATCCATCCAAATCAATCAAATGCACACCCCTATCTTCAATGACCATCTAAACAACTTTGTTATATATATGCAGGCTCTAAAAATTTACATTTGATAAATTTTTAAAAGAGTAGGACATTAATTAGAGATTTTATCATCATTTTGGAGGATTTTAGATTTGGTTTTAAGTTTTTATAAGCACGAGTATTTATAATTAATTTTTTATCTCAATATTTAGAGATGATTTTTTATTAAAATTAGTTGTTAGACTATCAATTGCTTAACGTATAATAGCTGTAAATAGAGTATCAAAATTTTGAAATTTTGAAATTCACCATCTCTTAGCTTAAAGTGATTTGTGGGAGAAATGATTATGTGTTCGATCAAGATCTCATGATTTTGTCATCTTAGGTTATGTAGTCTTTGATCTATTTAATTAGAGAAGAGATATAATTTAATTGAAGAATAATTATTAGTAGTTATAGATTATTTCGTCTAAGGATATCTTATAGATTTAGGTCGATGTTTATTTAAAGAGATAAATTTAAGTCCATTTTAATTAATAGAAGGCTTTATGTCCTATTAAGTGTATTATGATGCACAACTCAAGAGGTAGAGCCATTGGGGAATATATGACCTATAGTTGTAATCGTAATATAGTTAGGGTTATTGAGGGGCCAAGCCACTTGGTTAAGGAACTCCGATCATGATTATTTTATATATGAAGCTTACTTGCCAAATCATATGGACAGATCACATAGGTCACATTCTTATTAACATGAGATTGTTTAAGAGTGAATATAGTTGTACACTTGACTTAATCTTGGCTTTTATGAGCTAAAATTTTTAAAATTTTTGACCTCTGATAAACATTGGAGAAAGATAGGTGAATATTTGTTTTAGTATTTTGATGATGAATTTCATTTGAATATTTTATGTGTCTTAGCATCTTCATTGCAATATGGCTTTGGATTAATTTGACTTAAAATTTTAAATATGATTTAATGGTGATAACCCCTTCAATTGAAATTTTCATTCAACACTGTCATCATCAGGGTTTATATATTGTCAAAAAGATGTGGTCTATAGCTAGAACTTATAATCATATTTTCAAGTTTGTTGTTAGGATTTTACATTTTAACTATAAAATTTTTTTATTAAAGCCTTCGATGGTCGTATGCAAATATACCAATCAAAATTTATCTTTAGTAATCTAACACTAAATTTATAAAAATCTTATCAACTTTAATCCTTGTAAGGAAGAGGATCGGATTTGTTGTATGGTACTTAAAACTTCACCATATAGTTGAAATGACTTGTTAGTAGTGTGTATATGTATCAACTTTTAGGAGTCAGACTTACGAGAGATGCATTCATTTCTAAAGTAATTATCAATTTATGAAATATTTGCACACTTTTAAGACAAGATAAACTTAGAGTATATCTAGTTCTAACTCACACAACATCCTTAGACACTAGATTCAAGCTCTTAGAATTGTGTTGAGGTCTATGCGGGTTGTTTAAGATTGGACACTTTTCAAAGCAATGAGTTTGAACATGGAGTTTCCTTAGAGCACATGCAAAACTAAACTCTTTAAATTTTTTATGCACATTTCGATGCAACGAAATTGAATATATCTTATAATACGTGTAAATATTTTATATAAAGTTTGTATCAATATTTTCTATCTTCTTGTAAAAAAATGTTGCGCATCTAGTGGCGCAAAAGCATCTAGAGTTTCATCCAACCACCTAAAACGATATTGATTTATTGATTCATTGATAATTCAAGGATTTCAATGGAGCTTGATTGAGTTTTCAAATTCATGGCAAACTTTGCGCAACTATGTTGGATCATTTTCAATTGTTCTACATAAATCATAATACAGTCCAATTGTCCACTAAAAGGGTTGAGCTAATGCTCATTGATGGACTATTTGATTGTTGTAGGCATACATTTAAATATCTTGTAAGCCTTTATGTGTGCTGAATGTTGTGTTTGAAAACTCATGATTATTGATTATTTGTGAACATTCCAATATGATGAGTTTGAATGCCAATATATGTGGGCTCCAAAATGTGCCTTTATTTCAATGAAAGGGTTTCAAATATAAATATATCTTGTGACACATATAAAGAATATATTTTCTTATATTGTGAGCACACATCTCAATATGAAGGCTTTAAGCATATGGCCACCTTGATAAGCAAGCCGAATTTCATTTGCTTATGTACATTTTAATGTAATGCATTCTGGTTCGGATATGAAATTGTCTCAAAATCACGTTCACGCTTGTAAGCAAGCCATTTAATCTTTTGTGGTTTAATTCTGCATTCAAATGCATAATCCAATTGTTCCTTGAAGGATCGCATTTATATTTGTTTACAAATTGGTCAATGTTGTTCTTGCTTGCACTTGAATTATTGCCTTTCGATTGGTTGATTCAATTTTCAATTTGCTTGTTTGTTTAAATTTCAAGTGTTCTTTTAATTTATCTTATTTTGTTTTGTTCCAATGTAGTATTGGTATAGAGTCTAACAAAATGTCAATAGAATCCCAATCTTTCTCATTTAAGGGGGTTACATCAAGAGTGTTGGGTTTTCTCACCATGCTTATAAGAAATGTGCTTGATTAGTGTCTTGTGATACTGTGGCCTAAAGTCTTCAAACTCATCGTGCTTATAAAAAAGTGGTGCATAATCCTTTAAGTGTACTTATACGGCTTAACTTCTAATTTAAATTTTAATTTCAAGCTTTAGATTCATTTTTTAAGTTTATTTTAGGTCTTGTGTTAGTTTAAAGTCTGGTAGAATTTTAGTAGTCTCCTAGCATCGGCCTCATGTAGAAGGCTACATCAAAAGATCTAGGCATACTTACCACGCAAAGAAAGGCCTATATATATGATCTAAATAATATGGTTGAATATCTTATCTCACTATGTTAAGAAAATTGTGTATAAATCTTTATACCTCAAAAATATGAATTTTTTCACCACATCAAAAAAAGTATGTACATGTACTTATGTACCTGCAAGCAAATACAAATTTTCTCGTTATATGAAAAAAGGTGTATATAAATACTTATTTTTATGACTGATTTTTTTTTTTTTTTTGGAGAAAGTGAGAGCCTTAGCTCAATTGTATTCCAAAAAAGTAATAATTACAATGATACAAATTGACTGCACTGTGAAATCAACCCAGATCACCAATACAACATAACAAAACCTAAAGAACTATAAAAAAGAAAGGAAAACTATAAAGGAACAACCCTACATGATTAAAACCCTAATTAGTTTATTAGGTACATTTTAAAGAAAATTTAAAATAGTCGCTTTAGCGGGCTATTACGACGGCACTTACACAAGAATGACGCTAAACGCGTTAATTCACTAAAAAATTTTTTTAAAAAAAATTCTAAAACGTAAATTGCAGAATAGGTTTATTTGATCTGGGTATTTGCAATTTACTGTAATTTTAATTTTAGTTTTTTTAATATCTAATTTTAAAAAAATAAAAAATAAAATAATAATTTTGAAAAAGTTGAAGTACCTCAAAAAATAATTGCAGTTATTTATAAGTTTATTTGATCCGAATATTTGTAATTTACTGTAATTTTAATTTTAATTTTTTTAATTTTTAATTTTAAAAAAATAAAATATAAAATAATAATTTTGAAAAAGTTGAAGTACCTCAAAAAATAATTGCAGAACTATTTATAGGTTTATTTCATCGGCAGTATTTATAATTTACTGTAATTTTAATTTTAATTTTTTTAATATCTAATTTTAAGAAAATAAAATACAAATTAATAATTTTTAATATCTATTTTTTTAGGTACTTCAACTTTTTCAAAATTATTAATTTGTATTTTATTTTCTTAAAATTAAATATTAAAAAAATTAAAATTATAGTAAATTATAATACTGCTCATCAAATAAACTTATAAATAATTCAGCAATTATTTTTTTGAGATAATTCAACTTTTTTAAAATTATTATTTTATATTTTATTTTTAAAAAAATGATATTAAAAAAATTAAAATTAAAATTACAGTAAATTGCAAATACTCGGATCAAATAAACCTATAAATAATTCTACAATTATTTTTTGAGGTACTTCAACTTTTTGAAAATTATTATTTTATATTTTATTTTCTTAAAATTAGATATTAAAAAAATTAAAAATAAAATTACAATAAATTACAAATACTCGGATCAAATAAACCTATAAATAATTCCTCAATTATTTTTTTGAGGTACTTCAACTTTTTCAAAATTATTATTTTATATTTTATTTTTTTAAAATTAGATATTAAAAATATTAAAATTAAAATTACAATAAATTGCAAATACCCAAATCAAATAAATATATTCTGCAATTTCCGTTGAGAGCTCTTTTCCGTTGGAATTTTTTTAAAATTTTTTTTTAAGGACTGACCACTGACTGATACAGTCAAGACATGTAAATTTAAAAAGCCTATTTTAAAATTTTCTTTAAAATATGTCTAATCCACTAATTAAAGTTTTAACCATTCTTATTTTAAAAAATTTGACTACTTTTTTTTTGTTGTTGGAATTTTAGAGAGAGAAAGAGATTGGAAGAGCGAAAAAGAGAGATGTGAGAAAAGGGGAGGGCAATGTTGGATGCTCTCGATTAGAGAGAGGGGATGGGAGAGGGAAAGCTAGAGAGAAAACTAACGAGAGAGAGAGAGAGAGAGAGGGAGTGGGTGAGAACTCTCTATGTTTAGAGAGAGAAATTTCTCTTTATTTCGCTTTGTTTAAAGAGGAGGAAGAGGAGAGGTGGCCAGCTTGGGTGGTTGTAGGAGGAGGTGAGGATAGTGGCTGGAGAGGGGGGAGCTTATGAGTCGGATGTGCAGCTTGTCGGTCGAGCAGGAAGGTGTGCGAGGAGCTATAATTGGTTATGTGTGTGAGATATGGAGAGCAGTTGAGAAGAGAAGAAAGGAGAGGTGGGTACGGGACAAGAATGGGGAATGGAGTCGTTGGCTTCACCTATAGGGATAGAGGAAGAGCTCGATAAGTGTCAAGCACAGAGGCGAGATGAGGTCGACAGCTTGGAGCCAGAAGTGACTTGTGTGCGGCAAGTTGGCGAGGGAATCATGGTTGGACTGCTCACAGGAGAGTGAGGGGTAGCAATGTCAGTGGTTTTGGGAGCTTGGACTGGGGATGATTAATGATCTGCTAGTTTTGTGCAAGGAGCAGAGAAATGGAGGACAGAGAGTTTGAGAGCTGTGTAAGGATACAAAGATGGGGAGTGGATTTGGGCCAATTCTGGGAGTGAAGGCGGAATGACAGGAATATGGGGGAAGAGAATGGCGCAGGAATGGGGTGACATGTGAGAGGTGAGGCATGATTATGGTATGCATGTTAGATGGGATGTCTCATAAAGGTTGGGATTACGTTGGATTGGGTGAGAATTAAGCATTTCTTCGAATTCATCTCAATTTTGGTCAAAATCCATCATGCCATAACACCAATTGATATGGGTGACTATTTTAAATAATTTTGACATTCCAGATGCAACGATGCTGTCCATTTCATGAGCATAAATCTGCTTGATACTCACATAGACTTAATTCGAATTGATCGCAACCAGCCTCATTTGATAGAATTCAATATTTTGATGATATCGGCATGATCAATTTCGTGAATGAAAGACGAACGCTCTTTGACTCTATTATGCGCATATCAATCAATTGCTTTCTCCATCGATCGATCGTCAGATAATGTGATACGTATATTTTGATCAATTTTGACTTTTTGAACATATTGGCGAAGTCTTTTTATGATTGGGGAGTTTCACCTTTAATTTGCGTAGCTTCACATCCATAGTCTGTGTAATTCACCAAATTTGTCTAATATAACTTATGAGATGTATTTGAAGGTCTACATGTGTGTGTGCACGCGCGCGCTTTGATACTAGATTCCTATGTGTTTTAAAAAGTAAAAAGAAGATAATAATAAGAGACTAAAAATAAGAAAGTCTTACATTATTATAAACTTACACGATGGAAGCTTGAAGGAGCTACATTGAGAAGAGACAACTAAAAACTTGCACACCCAAAATATAGACAATATCCCTCTTATATAGCCAAATGCAGACTCCAAACATATTACAATACGACATATAATTTTGCTAAGCAGTTAAGTAAAGGTATGATAAGACAGAGAATAACTTTAAGAAAGTTATTTGACATACAGAAGTGGCAGCACTTTACTTTTGGTAAAGTATGACATAAAGAGAACAACTTCTTAGAAAAAAAACACTTTACTTTTGCTAAAGTGTCACTTTATGCTTTCTCGAGAGTCTTTTGCTATCAATAGTGTAGATTTATTGTACGTCATTTTTTGTAGTAGATTCTACATCAATGTCTGCTTCTGAGGAGTCTCCACTTTCACAGACTTAGACGGGTCGCTTGAAGATGTCAACGAACTGAGCTTCATGCATTTTCTTCAAACGATATTTGTGTTGCTATGTATTTTCATGAAGGTACCTTCTTCAGATGCTATCAAGAACATCAGTAACTAATAACTCAAAATTGAAAAGTTTAGAAGGAATAGTTAATTCTGAATAGGTTTTAATAATGCTCCAAATTTTTTAACTTTTTCATCGACGTTGATCTAATTCCACCATTTTAGCACAAATTACCTTTATAGGACTAGTTGGTTGAACGAGTTATTTCCAAGCATAACATTCCATGACCAAATTCATATAATCTGGCAATCAATAAAGAAATGAGCCAAGTTCTATTCTTGAATCAATCTTGGGAATTGATAGTCTCATTCTAGGACAACTTCCATCAAATCAGTAAAAATTTCTTTAATTGGACCTAGAAGATTATCCAAATTTGCACTGAAATAGTTCCACCATCTATAAAACCAAATTGACAAGTCTTTTGGAATAACTTTCTTCATCCAAGAATGGAATTTTTTGTCATTAATTAGGATAAAATCCTTTATCATTTCCTAAACATAATACCAATAGTTCACCCCAATTTTATGTTGTAAATTGATGGAAAGGAAAATAATCTTTTCTTGAAATGAGGTGAAACCCCATTCACTATGATGACATACCTTCTATATAATGCACTTGCTATACATTGTAAGTTGTGTAGTTTGGTCTTTAACATGAGAAATCTCAACACATCTAAGTTGTGTTAAGATTTTTTCATATGTTTCTCAAGATAAAGGGTTATTTCTTAGATATCTTTCGAGCAGAGCCCACAGATTATTAATGGAATAATCTAAGGGCTTAATTTTAATGATATTTTATTTTACTTCTTTGGTGAAGTAAATATGTTCTTGAACTACAACATCTTTAAGGGATGTTGTTGCTTTTGATTTTGAGGATTCACCTTTCTTAATAGTAGATTAAGAGCTACCATAAAGATAAGTATGAATGTCGATAATCCCAACAGCAGAGCTGACCGACCCTTCCTCTCCACCCTGAGGTTAGAGGTTCCATCCTTCGGTGCGAGGTGATCTACTCTTGATTGTCCTTGATTGCTAAAGAAAAACACCTTTGCAAATCTCCGCCATCCTTTTAGGGATATTTAGGGAGTTCATTCTTTAGGAGGTAGATTGAATTATATTCAATCAGATTTTTCCTAACATTAAATTAAGTTTATTTTAATCTGGGTTCTACTTCCTATGAATACAAGCATTCATAATTAATTACCCCTCTTACTACAATAAGTGAGCACTCTCAATTTAGGTTGAAAATAACCATATCTCTGATATGAATCGGTGCATAGTGGTGTGCTTTAGATGACTATCTAAAAGGAATAAAGAAGGGTAGTCTCGATCAAGATCCCATGGTCCATCATCTCGGGACTGCATTATTCCAATCTATCTACATCAAAAGGTTATTAGTCATAATATCTAGAGAGTCTGATTAGTCATGAGTTACCTCGTTGTAGATATTTCAAGTAGACTAGAGTTTGGTATATGTTTTATGGTCCATATATTTATTGAATTATTTGAATTAGACTTAATTTATAAGTCTATCCAATAATTTAATTTTATCAAGTCTACATTATAGACATGTGTAGGGTTTATATTTGTTGGGTCACCATATTTTAGAGAAGTTTGCATTTGTGAATGGCTGGGCTTACATCTTTTGGAAAGATTAGAATTTAAGTTGGATTTATATCTCTTCGGAATGTCAGTTGGTTTTAGAAGTTTGCATTATGAACAAATAAATTTAAAATGTCATAATTTTAGAAAGTTCGCATGGCGAACTAGTGACAGACTGGGCTAACATCAATTGGAAAGATAATTAAGATTTAGGTTGTGCTTGTATTGCAAGCACAGGTTGGACTTACATCTATTATAAAGTTGTTAAATTGGACTTACATCCCTGGAATGCTAGATAGATTTAGATGTTCACATAGAGAACAAAAAGATTGGATTTACATCTCTTCATAATGTCATAATTTTAGGGAAGTTCGCATGGTGAACTTGTGATAGATTGGACTTACATTCATTGGAAAGATAGTTGGATATATGTTTGCATGACAAACATATAAGCAAGACTTACCTCCCTTTAGAGTGTTGAATAGGATTTAACATTTTGCATAGAAAATAAAAAAAATGGACTTAAATCCCTTTGGAATGCTAGTTTATGTTTAGATGCTTGAATGGTGAATGAAAAGATTAGACTTACATCTCTTTGGAATGTCAAATGGGATTTTATGTTCGTATAGCAAATAAAAAGATTGGATTTACCTCCTTTTGGAGTGTCATATAGATTTAGATTGTTTGTGTGATGAATATATTAGATGGTTTGCATAGATTGTTGCAGCACTTGGAGCTAGGAAATCAGCGTCTATGCATTAAAAGGGTGGTGCCTCAACACAAAGAAGTTAGCTCCTTAGCATTAGGAAATAAAAATTTAGGCATTAAAATCAAAGAAACAAGTGCTTCGGTGCTACAGACCCATCACTACATTATTTAGGTGTTATAAAGAATAACAGAAAGCAAGTTATAACACCTTGATGCTGCTAAAGTAATGACCTGGTGCCAGTTAAAAGCGTTCAAAGGGCCAACAGTTGGCAGAATTGAGAAGTCAACAAAATTAAAAAGTCAATGCCTCGACGCTAGGTGGTGGAACTTGAGTTTAAATCAAAGAAGGTAGTGCTTAGGGACCAGAAAAGTAGTGTTGTGGCGCTAGCACAACCCGGGCAGCCAGCACGATGGTTCCAAAAGGTAGCACCATAGACTAGTCACAATGCTTCAGCGCCATATGACAACGATGCGATGTCACAAGGCAGCACTGAGGTTCAAATCGAGTGCAAGATACTTCGAGAGATCATAGGCGATTTTCTTATGCAATTTGATGGTTTTCACAAAATTTTGGCAGCATAATGGCTTAATAATATTAAGTTTTGAAATTTTTTTTAGTGCAACATGCATTATTCTCCCTTGCTCCGAATCCAAGTTTGATGGTCGAGGTCTTCAAATTTCAAAACTTGTATTTAGTAATTTAAATATTGAGCTAATCTTAATTTTACAAAGTTTTTTCTTGGTAATGCCTAATTATTTTGTAATTAATGCTATTGCACTCTTCTCTCAAGCTCCGGATCCAAAATAGATGAAGAGAGGACTATCATTTCGGATCAAAGATTAATGGTAAAAGTCTTTAGAAATTTCCTATGGAGTGAGGAATTATATTAAAAGAACTTTTCATTTTGAATTTTATCTAAAATCTGTGAGGGCTTGGTTTCAGTTGCCTTGCCCAAGAAGGAGAGTGTGCTGCAGAGAGAAGAGAGGAGTTTGTAGCAGAGAAAGAAAAGAGAGTGGCCAGAAAAAGAGAGCAGAAATAGGGTCAGCCCATCCCCTCTTTTTATAAGAAACTGCTTCTTGTAATTGTTCTAGCTCCCCTAACTATTCTCGCTCTCCCCTTTGGGTAGTTATCACCGAGGATGGCTATCGGTAGGAGTGCTTAGTGTTTTCTGAATTATTTAAACTTAGGGGCAGTGGTGACATCACTTAGGCACCAGGATTGCAGCGCCACAACGCTCTGAGTCAAAATATTTCATTTTCAAGTTTTTTTAGTTGCAAACAGTCCCTGCAAAATTTCCCAAGTTAAGAAATTAGGTAGTATCTTATTAGTACTATGGATGAATTCAACATCAAATTGAAAAACCAAAAGTTGTGCTTGCCATGATGCAAAAATTTATTTGGATACTAAATTTTTAACATCTTTTTCGATAATAAATTTAATAGAAGAACAATCAATCTTTAATAAGAACTTAGTATTAAGAAGATCATCTTGGAATTTGAAAATGCATTCTATGATAGAAAATATTTTATTTTTGATAATGAAATATTACTTTGTGTAATATTCCAGCCCCTTGAAATAAAGTGGAATAATTCTTCTTTAGGAATTTTTTTTTCCTTTTTAGGATACCATCGTATTCGAGATTAGATGCATAAATTTCAATGATCGTAAATGTGTCTAGATCAGCTAAACTAAGACATAGAAGATTTTTAATGCATTGTTTAATTTTTTGGACTCCCATGGTGTGAACATATATCTGTGGCAATGAGGTTTTCTTTAATCAGTCAAAAGAGGTGTGACATCATGTGTGATTTTGGTAATAATCTGAGACATAATTAAGAACACCTAAAAATCTTTATAAATATGTTTTATTAAGAATAACATTAAGAAATTTATCAGTAAATTCAATGCTTTGCTTAATAAGAATAATATGAGTATCATTATATTATGACCCAAAAATCTAATTCTTGTTTCGTACAGTTTAATTTTTGGGGCTAAAACTACTAAGCCTTTTTTTGGATTACTCACTTGAAGGTCTGTAAATAATTAAAATGCTTATCTATGAACTTTCAAAAACAAAGAACATTATCAATCTACACAATGATGTATTTGAAATAACTTTCAAATATATCACTCATAATATGTTGAAACTCAGATGGAGCATCTTTAACACCAAATGATATCATGTTCCATCCAATGTTCGAAAGGAACAGTAAATGTAATTTATATCTATCAACTTCTTTGATTTGAATTTAAGTATCCTGACTTCAAATCAAATTTAGAAAATATTTTCACTTTGTGTAATTGGTTCAATAAACCTCTTTTGTTGGGGAGTGGATATATGATCCACTTAAGAACATTACAAGTCTCAGTTTACTTCTTTCTTTCTCTACCGCATGCATAACATAAAAAGTGGTATAACTCCATGGTGAGTAGGATTATCGAATTAAACTTTTCTTAATAATTTGATAATTCTCGGCTTTGCATAAAGTAAGATAATGTTTTTTTTCATTTGACAAGGGCGAGCCTTGGTTGGTATATTCCATTTGTTGAAATTGTCAATGTACAGAAGTCCAACTGTATGAATTTTTCTATTCCAAAAAGCAGTTAGATTTTTATCGCAGATTGAATTTTGGAAATATTATAAACACCATTGTATTTTATTTTGGATAGAAGGGGAAGAAATGTTTTGTTTTATAGGTAAGTTTAAAACTTTTTTTAAATAATAATTTAATTGTATAGATTTATTATTAAGCCTATTCATTTCATTAATAAGAATTTCTTTAGGATTCATGATAAATCAAAATATAACTTCTTCATCCCACATTTCATAATGTATTTCAATTTCATCAATCAAGATAATAGATATTATTTTAAGAAGAAAAGGGTTCCCAAAATAATATACTATTGTGGTGAAAATTTATATATATTCTGCCTTCATCTATCCCCTTTTTTTGGAAAAGAGGATAAATGAAAACAGAAATATATATAATGCCTTGTTGGGACACCACACAGATTTGCAGATGTTCTTATTAGGGTGATCGGGTAAAACATTGAGGAGAGGTACACTATCTCGAAAGATAGAAGTCACCACCCTACAATGGACCTAATCACCTCAATAAAGACTCCTAAGGACTATGGGTCTTTGGAATGTTCCAGAGATTCTTCCCCTACTTTACA
Source organism: Cymbidium sinense (assembly GCA_021442155.1). NCBI lineage: Eukaryota > Viridiplantae > Streptophyta > Magnoliopsida > Asparagales > Orchidaceae > Cymbidium > Cymbidium sinense. Next base: position 96,747,335 of record CM038219.1, read on the forward strand.
TGAAAAAGTAAAATAGTGTTTATTTTAAACCGGGTTCATTAAGTTCCCTACAGGGGTAAGCCCCCATAGTTAATTACATCCTAAGGAACAAAATTCCTTAGGAATACTCTCGATTAAGATAAATGATCGTTGTCTCCAAAGATTTCGAAAGGTAGAACTATCAATTGATTGGTTTATTTTTAAAAAAGTCAAGTGGGATCGATCAAGAGGAGGGAGTTCTTATAGAAGCCAAATGAAGATAAGTATAAGATGGGATGCTAGATACTGGAAGCCTAGTAAGCATCCCAAACTATCCTATGGTTGGACTTTAAATTTTTGAAATTGAATTGATTCATTTGAGTTGAATGTTTTTAGAATACTAGGGCTTACAATTCCATGATACAAGGTCATAGAAATGCCTAAGAGGTGAGAATTTATGCTCATAGCCGGCAAAGGGAACTACAACCTCTGAACCTTAATCTAGAGAACTTTGGCGAGGGCCAAAAGCATGACATAAATCTAAGGCAAAAATGGGTATTTAGTTTACCTCAACAAGAGAGAATAAACCACCCGACTGTTGGACTTACAATCGCTTGGGGGTGACCGCCAACTAACTCCTCCTATGATTTTAAAATATGTAGGCAAGTCATATACTTTTGCAAGATAGCTAAACTGTTATTTATTTTAGAAAGAGACTAAGTCCTTAAACACACTTCCTAAGAGACTAGATCATGTAGGACATGATTTAATGACTTAAATATAATGCAAGTTTTGTTACATTTTATTTTTATTTTAGACAATAAATTTGACACGAGCTTTAGGATTCATATGCCTAATGCATGAGAAATTAGATTATGGACCAAAATTAACAAGATAAGGAGGTGTGTTTCCACCATGGCTCTCAAAGGTCATGCCAAATTCTCTGGCAAAGATGGAAGCCCTCCAATCAAGAGTGAAATAATATACTTTTTATGCATGATGTGAGAAAAGTAATACAACATCCAACTAAGGGGTTGCTATTTTTTTTATCTTGATTTATAACCTAAGCTTTAGATGAGATTATGAGTTATTTTTTTTTAGTTTGAATTGATTAGTTGGATAGAAAATTTATTTTTCTAAGAGCCTAATCGTCATCCAGGCCATACATCAAAGCAAGGAATAAACTAGAAAAATATGTCATCTTAATGCACAAGCTAAATAAACATCAATCAATTTATAAAGTTAGCGCAAAAGAATAAGAGGTCATTTGTGGTCGGGCTCCATCGCATAAACCCGAAAATAAATTGGGTAGCTGAGCTCTACCCTTATACAACCTGGATTACAAATGAATTAACTACAATTAAGTAAGGAATTCATATTATGGGGGTCTTCATTCTTCATTTCTTCTTTCTTTTTTGGTTCTTTCTTTTGGATGGTTGGAATGTGGTTGCTCCAAAGGCTTTACATGGTACATAAGACATGGTCTTATAACCAATATTCATCCTAATACACCATAACAATCATTCCAAAATCCTAATTATAAAATTACATGAAAATGGGAAAAAAGAAATCTTACTAAAATCTGCAAAATAGAAATTAGCTAAACAAATCATACAATCCCAAGCATGTATATGTATAAATTACACTTAGCACCCCACACATGGGTAACCAAGTCCACCTGGCCTATTTTGGATTATGCTTAGGGGTATAAGCATCTGCAAAGCAAAAGTAGTTTTATATTTTTATTACAACGCCCCTTAAGCACAATCCCCTGCATAAGATAATGGTTAGATTAAGATCGTCTTACCATTCAGTCTACGCACATACACCCTATCATCTAGACTAAAATATCACATCACAAAATAAAAGCAAACATCAAATCATGCACCGTCTTAACCTAAAGCTAGAAGTGGTGGCTTAGCCTAATGTATATATTTTTTAAGGTTCGTGTGGTATGCTTAACTAGGCTTTAAGGTTAAAATTTTCTAAGTATGAAAATGTTCAACTTAGAGGGTTGTTTCATTTAAATGATTTAGTTGCTTTGGTTGATTTTATTTTGTGATTTGATTAGATTTGAATGAACCTAGAATTAATTATTAAAAGTTGTAAAGAGAGAAAAAGAGAAGAAAATTTCTCTTTCTTCACTACCTTACGTAAGATAGACTCATATTTGATTTTTGTTTAGTGAATATTTTATTATAGGTTTTAATTAATCCTAAAGTTTATATTTTTCCTAAAGAAAATCTATTAAAAAAAAAGCATTTTAAGATTAAGTAAAGTTAAATACTATCACAAAACACACATCACTTCATTTCTTTCTCAACATGTGTAACATGCATATGGATGAATCCTAAGCATTTATACATACAAATGAGAATGTTTAGCACACTTAATGATGAATGCTAAGTAGTGTTACTTAAGAAAATTTGGATGCTTTATGATGCATGATTTTCATTAAGTAGAAAAGAGTGATTCTTTTATCCATTTTTTCATATGCACATTTACAAGTATAAAAGACATAAGTGAGTACGCCATTATCGACTGTGGGGTGTAAGGTACAAGACCCACTTAGGGCTACTTAAAGCCTCGCAACCCCGGGGTTGTCCAGACTAATATACCACTTTTCTTAAATACATGTCCATGTACAAAAAAAAATGAATGGAAAAAGAAAGATGCAAAAGTTTATGTTTGTTTGGTTATGGTTTGATTGTTTAGTTTATATGTGTGATGTGGAATCCCTTCTTAAGTCATGACATAGGAGTGTATAGGAATGGATTTAAACAACTGTTATGTCCTTTTCAAATGGACTATGCACTTTGTAAATCCTATACAATTCTATGTTAAGAAAGAGAGGGAGAATCACATAACACATTTTATACTATTCATATGCAAGATCATAAATAATTATAAATAGCATACCTTTCAGTTTTGATGTTTAATTCATAGGTTTTAAAATAATTTTAGATTTAATAGTGATAATAGCCATTCATATTCTTAGTTTAACCAAAACATGTAATTTGACATAAAAGAAACATTTTATTTTCAATTTGATTTTCAAAAGGCATGAATGCATAATTTTCATATGACATACACATTTAGCATGTTAGGAAAGAAATAAAGTGATGAAAGCATGTCAATTCATTCACCCTAATTAATTCTTAAAGACAATCTTATGAATAAGATTATTTAAAGCAAACTAAAATTATTTTAAGGAAATATTTGTTTTGTTTGAGTTTGATTTGGATTTAGGAAATGTGAAAAGGTTTGCTGGTCCTAACCCATTCCCACATGTGTGTATTATTTTAGTTTAATTTTTAGGGTGATTAGATTGATTTTATGCTTTAGTTAGGTTAAGGTGTAGATTAAACTCATTAATTACCCCTTACCTATACCATTTTAATATATTTAATCAAATAATTATGAGCCAATGTATGACATAAAACCACACAAGGAATTTAAATCAACAATGGACCTAGGAAAGAAAGGGTCTAATGCAATTGGCTCACAATTAGTGATTAATTAAGCTAAAGGATTTAATTTAAGTATTTTTATAACCCTTCCCACACATGTGGGTTGGATTTTGATTTCCTTAAGTTACTTAGGTTATTGAACACCTAAGCACCTACCCAAGAAGAAAATGATTAAGTTCAGATTGATTGATTTTACAACTTTGATTAATTATGCCATTTAATTAAGTGATTAAACTTATTTAATTAATTTGAGCCTTAATTAGATTTTTATCCAAATGAAATAAACTTAGGAAAAGAAGATATGAGAAAGATCCCTAATCTCATTCCCTAAGTCTACTCACTGTTCTAAAGTGATTATCAACTTAATTAATGGATTTATCACTATTTAAAAGGTTAATTAATCATTTAATTGATTAAGAGGGTAATTAGGAATGAACCAAGCAATTACCCTAATTAAATCATTAATAAATCCTAAAAAAATTAGGAGAGGCAAAAGTCATCCCACTAAATGCACATGAGAAGTTTAGAATTAATTAGTGAGATAATTAGACAGTATTAACATAATTAAATTCTAAATAAAATCCAAATTCAGAAAATATCACTATTCAAAATAAATTTAATTTAATTTTAGATTATTCCCTATTAAATTATCTTCACAATGCATTTTATTTTATATTTTTTTGATTTTTCTACATTTAGTTATGAATATTTGAAGATTTAGTGATTAACAATTAATTAAAACTCCTAATTATTAACTAATTGTCAGCATCACGTGGACCACTTACGCGGTGCACGCTTTCCACGTGGAGCAATGGGATTGGTTATTTAAATTGTCACATCCGAAGTCACGTCAGTGGTCGCGCTATGCACTTTCCCTCTAGATCATCCGATCAGAGATCAAATGGTAGAGATCGAGTTTGCGGCTCTTAAGGGATTAATCCATGGATTCTATGCGGCTTGATCATGACCATCCATCCAAAACACGGATGGATGGTCCTCGATCTGTCATCGAAGCTCACTACGGAGACGGAGATCGTCCTGTGGAAAGATTTGAGCTCGATTGAGCTCAAACTCAACCCACACCATCTAAGAGCAAGCACAAGAAGATCTAACGACCAATTTTGCATGAGGTTAAAATTTCTTTCACAAAGGACCAAGAACTCCTATACCTAAGCTCGGTTTGAAGACATATCTCGCCGGAGGCTATCACCGGCACTCCAATCCATCAAGGTAGCTTCGTCTAGTAGAGACAAAGCCCTGTTAAAGATTTGAGGCTTTGGTATTGGGTAGATCCTTCTATTGGCCAAGGTCACCTTCAAATGGATTCGACTTTGGTCTAGACACCACCTCCCTTGCCTTTGAAACTTGGGAGAAGCTTAGGATTAACTCGATTGACTCCACTGAAGATGTTTGCAAGAGGAATTGAGCTGGTTTTGTGTATTGAGTAAGTTGGAAATATGGTGGAGCTCGCCTGTTTTGGTTTGAAGAAACCAAGAAATGGAGAATTGGAGATGGCTTTAGGAAGCTTGGGGAGACTTGCAATTGCTTGCTCTGAGTTTCCTAGCTTCAATCGAGTGTAAGAGTCTTAAAATGAAGTAAAAATAGGGGGAGTATATCTCCCCCTAGGTGAATCAGATGGACTAGCTTCCCTTTGCTGTTTTGATCCAATTCACCCTATGCAATGGGTTTGTTAGGCCATTTAGGGTTGCATGTGGTTCGCTTTGGATAGTGGGGTGGGGGTGGGGTGTAGGGGAGAAGTTTCCATGTGTAAAACAAGGTGTGGGAGTGATTCCAATGTGCTCAAAATGAGAGGAGTGGTCAGTTTTGACCTTGGGTTGGGTTTGGCTGACCCAAACCCAATGGGTCAAGTGCACGATGCTCACTAGTGTCAATCCACTAAGAGAGTGTCAAGTGGCCACTAGAAGGATATGACCAAATTCCAAGTGGAATTGTCCATAGGTTACCCCTTGACCTAGGGGTAAAATGGTCATTTGGCTTGGATTTTAGTTTGAGTAGTATGATATGAAAAAAATGGGTTGGAAGTTTCAATGAATTTGGAGTTTTGATATGATTTATTCATGTTAACCCATTTAGGTCAAAATGGGTAAACTTAGTCAAGTTGACCAATTGGTCAAATTGGGTCAAACCAAGGGTTGGGTCAAGTTCATATGACCATATGAATTGATTTGTATCTTTCCAATCAATTTATTTATATTTGATTTGGCTCATTTGATTTCATTTAGGTCAAATGGTCAAGTTGACCAATTTGACCCATTTGACCTATTTGGATTAGGTCATGGGTTGGTTTAGGTTTCATTGGTCATTTGAAATGTATTGATATCTTTGTTTCCAATCAATTTGGTTTATATTTGATTTTGACTCAATTTGACCTTTTAGGTCAAGTTAGGCTCAAGGTCAATTGGGCTAGGTTGGGTCTAGTTGGCCAATTGAGGCTTTGGTCAAGTTCAACAAGTGATTTGGAATGAACTTGACCCATTGGTTTCAATCAATTTGGCTTAGATCAAGTTTTGACAAATTTTGACTTTTTAGGTCAAGTTGGGTCAACTTGGGCCAAGTCAATTGGCTAGGTTAAGCTCAAATGATGACTTGGTCAAGTTCAAACATTGATCATGAATGAGTTTTGATCAATGGTTTCAATCAATTTGGCCTATGGTGGATTTTATCTAGTTTAGGTTTTATTTTGGCTAAGTGTTGACTTGATCAACCCCAGTTTGGTTTTTGACCCAACTTGAGTGATTGATCATCTCATAATGGTTGTTGCTCACAATGTGAGGCTTAGTTAGGCTTAATTCAATCCAATTTGAGTAGGATTAGGATTTGGCTCAAAGGGGTACTTTAGGTCACTTTGGGTCAAGTGAGCCTTAGTGGGTCAAATGGCTTGGTCAAAGCTTGATTTGAGTTTGATTGAACTCACATATAGACTTATGATTGAAATATAAATCCATTCACAAGTGATTTGGAGTCAAATGGGTTTTGATTCATTTGACAATTTCAAGTTCAAAGGGTGATCATGAGTTTGATTTGGGTTTGATTTTGAATTTAGTTTTGATTTGATGATTGAAGTTTGTGTTTATATTTGGATTCATGATTGAAGGATTGATTGAATCATGAAGAAAAATCAATAGTTTGGCTTAATTTGAATTTGATTTGGCTAAGTTCAAGAATTTGACTTAAAAGACTTATGTTAAATTTTGATTGAATTTGAGTTTGAATTTTGAATTTATTTTAGATTGATGATTGAAGTTTATGTTTATATTTGAATTCATGATTGAAGGAGTGATTGAATCATGAAGAAAAATCAATGGTTTGGCTTGATTTGAATTTGATTTGGCTAAGTTCAAGAATTTGACTTGAAAGATTTTGGTTGAATTTTGGTTGAATTTGAATTTGATTTTTGAATTGATTTTGAATATTTGGATTTATATTTCATTTATATTTATGAATATAAATGAGAATATAAATGGGTTATGAGAAAACTTTTTGAATTTGATTTGATTTGGATTTGATTTAGGCTAAATCCATAAGATAGAATCAAAGTGACTTAGGAAATATTTTTAGGATTTGGATTTAAATCATAAGCTTCAATCATTAGGAATTGATTTGAGTTTGAGAAAACCAATTAAGTTGGAATTGATTTAAGTTTTGATGTTGATTTGATTTGGAGTTTGACTAAAAGGAAGGAAGTGAGGAGTTGGTTCAAGCTATGGCGTAGGTAAGTTTTCTTATCACCCCTAAGGCATGACCTACTCCTATGGCTAACTCTTCTAAGTCTCTAGGGTTAGGTTAAGTGTCCAGTAATCACTAGAAGTGTCTTAAGACTAAGGAGACTCTTAGTGTCTAAGAGAAGTCCTATGTCTAAGATGGAGGGGTTGAGAGCTCATCCAAAAAATGAGGTCAACAACTATGTAAGATTATTGACTAATAAAAATGGCATACATATATCATCTTAGCAAATTGCTACATATGATAATTTGTATTCAATTTGTAAAGTTTCACCATTAGCTGCTCTGAGCTTTTGAGTAGTTTTTTTGAAATACTTAAGAGGTATAAGTCCTTCTTGAATACAATTTAGATATGTGTAACTATTAATTAGTGTCATTAGATTTGGTATATATTTTTGTTTATAATTAATTTAATAGAAATATACTATTTTGGGTATATTTTCTAAATACTCTGAAAGTAATCCACTTTCTTGGTTTTATTATTTCTGGATTACCTTCAAGAGGATCTGGAATGGGTTGTGAATATGTTAAATGATACTTTATTTTTAAATTAATTATGAGGCTAGTCATTTGATCTTGCTTGCTTGTATATCACTGATTTCTTATTTTAATTGATTTATTTCATTTTTAAATCATTTAGATATCACTGGCTCGCTATTTTGCTGAGCTCTTCTCCTATATACTTCTTTCATAGAATATATAGGGAAGTTGGAAAAGAATTTTTTTGGTTCTTTTTCTTATAGGACTTTATATTCTTATTTCAAGTTGATGTATCATCAACTTGAACTAAGATTTTAATAAGTTGGTTTTTCTGATCACTACTTAAGATAAATAGTCCATACATTTCTATAATATTTTTTATAATAATCTATTTGTTGGCATGAAGTACAACAATCAAAATTTTCTTCATCAAAGGAGGTTAAGATTTCATCCCCTTCTGATGACTCTGAATCTTCGAATTTAGAGGAAGTTAGAAGGATTTTCATAACAGTTTGGTTTAATCTTTCATCTATTTTTAATTCATTTAACTTCTTTATGATTGTACATTTATTTTCTTGCTCCAAAAATTAAGATGCCCATCTCTTACACATTTTAGATGATTTAAAGATATTTTAATGTTGCACGATTGAATGATCCCCATTGGAAACAAAAATTTATAGAGGGTTTTCCTAATTTGTTTGCAGAAAAGGTTAAACCCCATCTTCACCTATATAATGGCATGATTCTTTATGAAGTTTTCACATATGGACCACCTATATCTACTTGCATCCGCACTAGTTTGACTCTCTGCTTAGACATACGATTGAATAATCAACTAAGAATAGAATGTTTATTAGAAAAAAAAAGACAACCTGGTGAATTCTGTAAACAATTTATCTATGAACCTCATTTGGTGAGTTCTTCAAAAAGAAAGAAAACACCAAAAGAATTAGTCTAATAAAAAAGAACTAGGAGACTCTCAAAGCCTTTAGTTCTAAATCTCTTTCTAAAAAAGAAAAGCAAGTAGACATTAACTATTACAAGTGTGGACATACTGGCTACTATGCTAATAAATGTACCGCAAAAAAGTTAAATAAACTAAAAATGGATGGAAGGAATAAAACAAACTCTTATGAAAATCCTTTAACTTCCTCTGAATTTGAAGATTCAGAATCATCAAAAGACCAAGGTGAAATCTTAACCTCCTCTGATGAAGAAAATTTTGATTATTGTACTTCATGCCAGCAAATAGATTATTACAAAATATTATAGAAATGTATGGTCTATTTATCTTAACTAGTGATCCAAAAGACCAACTTATCAAAATCTTAGCTCAAGTCGATAACATCAACTCGAAATAAGATTATAAAAGTCCTACAAGAAAAAAAACTAAAAATCTTTTTTTCTAACTTATATATTTTATGAAAGAAGTATATAGAGAAGAGCCAAGTAAAATAACCAGCCAACGATATTTCTAAATGATTTAAAAAAATGAAATAAATTAATTAAGATAAGAAATCATAGATATTAAAGTTGAGCAAGATCAAATGAATAGCGATAATGAATTTAGAAATAAACCAGTATTCGACACATTCACAGTCCATTCCAAATCCTTTTAAAGGTGATCCAGAAATAACAGAAAATCAAGAAAGTGGATTAGTTTAGAGTAATCAGAAGGAAATATACCAAAAAATATATATTTCTATTAAACTAGTTATAAACAAAGAATACATACTACCAAATCTAATGACACTAGTTAATAAGTGTAGATCTAAATTATATTCAAGGACTTATACCTTGCAAATATTTCAAAAAAAATCACTCAAAATCTGAGAGTAGCTGATGGTGAACCCTTACAAATTGAATACAAATTATCATATGTAGCAATTTGTTAACATGATATATGCATGCCATTTTATTAGTAAAAAATTTTAGACAACACATTATTTTGAACCCCTTTTCTTCTAAAAAAATTCCTATTACCTAGATTGATGAAATGAGAATACATTGTGAAATGTGGGATGAAGAAGTTATATTCGACTAAAGAAATGAATAGGCTTAACAATAAGTCTATGCTATTAAATTATTTAAAGGAAGAAGTTTTAGACTTAACTATAAAACAAAAAAAAAATTCCCCTTCTATTCAAAATAAAATACAATCCTATTTACAAGATTTCCAAAATTCAATCTATGGTGAAAATATGATAGACTTTTTAGAATAGAAAAATTCATACTATTGGACTTATGTACATTAACAATTTCAACAAACAAAATATACCAACCAAGGCTCGCCCTTGTCAAATGAATGAACATTATTTTTATACACAGCCAAGGTTACCGAATTATTAAACAATAACTTAATTCAATAATCTTACTCTCCATAGAGTTGCACCACTTTCTATGTTATGAATGCAGTAGAAAAAGAATTAGGTAAATCAAGACTTGTAATAAATTACAAGCCTCTTAATAATATTCTTAAGTGGATTAAATAGCCACTCCCCAATAAAAGAGATTTGCTTAACCAATTACACAAAGCAAAAATCTTTTTTTTTTGATTTGAAGTTAGGCTACTAACAAATTCAAAGAAGATGATAGAAACAAAATTGTATTTACTATTCCCTTCAACCATTATGAATGGAACATGATGATGTTTGATCTTTAAAATGCTCAATTTAAGTTTCAACATATCATGAATGGTATATTTAAAAGTTATTTCAAATAAATCATTGTGAACATCGATGTTGCTCTCAATTTTTTCAAAGTCCATCGATGAGCATTTTAGTCATTTACAAACTTTCAAGTGGCTAATAAAAAAAATGGCTTAGTAGTTTCTACCCAAAAAATTAAACTGTTTCAAACATAAATTAGATTTTTGGGTCATAATATATCCAATGCTTTTATTATTCTTATTAATCGAGGCATTGAATTTGCTGATAAATTTTCTGATATTATTTTTGATAAAACTCAATTACAAAGATTTTTTTTAGGTGTTCTTAATTATATCTCATATTTTTATCAAAATCTGACACATGATGTTGCACCTCTTTTTGACAGATTAATGAAAACTCTACCATTGACAGATGTTCACACCACGGTAGTCCAAACAATTAAACGTGTTGAAAATCTTTCATGTCTTAGTTTAGTTGATCCTAACACTTTTAAGATCATTGAAATTGATGCATCTGATCTTGGATATGGTGAAATCCTAAACAACAACATAAATTTTAAAGAAGAATTAGTCCGCTTTACTTTAGGACATTAGAATATCATGCAAAGTAAATATTTCAATATTAAAAAGAAAATATTTTTTGTCATAAAATACATTTCAAATTCTATGATTATATTCTTAATAATATGTTCTTATTAAGAATTGATTGTTCTTCTATTAAATTTATTATCAAAAAAGATGTTAAAATTTTAGTATCCAAACAAATTTTTGCATTAGGTAAGCACAAATTTTTGTTTTAGATTTTGACATTGAAATCATCCATGGTACTAATAACTCACTACCGATTTCTAACCTGAGAATTTGTAACAATCACGAGTGGATCACCCCACACCAAAGGATGAATCCCTTTAACCGAGGTGATGCCTCTTCTCGGGTGGGGGAGAGGAAAAGGAAAGAGTTAGTCTAGCTCTGCAATTGGGATGATCGATCTTTATACTTATCTTTATGACACCTCTTAATCTACTATTTAGAAAGGTGAATCCTAAAAATCAAAAACAACAACATCTCTTAAAGATGTCATAGCTCAATAACCTATTTACTTCACTAAATAAGTAAAACATAATATCATTAAAGTCATTCAGATTATTCTATCAATAATCTGTAAGCTCTACTCGAAAAATATGGGAAATAACTCTTTCCTTTATGAGATAAATTTATCTCGAGATACATATGAAAAAATCTTAACACAGGATAGATGTGCTGAGATTTCTCATGTTAAAGACCAAACTATACATCTTATCATGTATAACAAGTGCATTATATAGAAGGTATGACATTAGAGTGAATCTCACCCCATTTCAAGAAAAGACGATATTCATTTCTACTAATTTGCAACATAAAATTATGGTGAACTATTGATGTTATGTTCAACTAATTATAAAGGTTTTTTTTCCTAATTAATGATAAAAATGTCATTTGTGGATGTTTATTGTTAATAAGAAAGTTATTTCAAAAGACTTGTCAGTTTGGTTCTACAGATGGTGAAACTATTTTAGTGTAGAATTGGATATTCTTCCAAGATCAATTAAGAAAGTTTTTACTAATTGGATGGAAGTTGCCTCTAGAATGAAGACTATCAATCCCCGAAGAATGATTCAAGGACAGAACATAACTTATTTCTTTATTAATTACTAGATCAATGGATTTTGTCATGGAATGTCACGCTCAGAAAGGACTCGTTCAACCAACTAGTCCTACAGAGGTAATTTATGTTAAAATGGTGGAGTCAAATCAACGTCGACAAAAAACTTAAACAAATCTGGACCATTATTAAAACTTAATCAAAATTAACTATTCCTTCTAAACTTTCAGAGTTATCAGTAACTAATGTTCTTGATAACATCCGACGAAGATACTCATGAAAATATAGAGCAACACAAAGATTATTTGAAGAAAATATACAAAGCTCAGTTCGTTGAAATCTTCAAGTGACCTATCTACATTTGTGAAAGTGGAGACTCCTCAAAAGCAAACATTGATGTAGAATCTACTGCAAAAAATGATGTATAATAGATCTACATTATTGATTGTAGAAGACTCTAGAGAAAGCATAAAGTGGTACATTAGCAAAAGTAAAGTAGTTTTTTTTCTAAAAAAGTTATTCTCTTTATATCACACTTTATTAAAAATAAAGTCTTGCCACTTTTATCTATCGAATAACTTTATTTGCTAACAATAAAATAAGACTTTCTTATTACGAGACTCTTAATATATATACATATATGGTGATACTTACAAATAGGTTGTTTCTAGTTCCAGGTTGTCTCTTATTATAAGCCTATTTAATGTTTCATTTACAACAGCTTTTATGTATATACATCTCATATATAACTCTTTTAAGTATATATGTTTTTGACATCTAAATTTTAAATCTTATCAAAAATATTATTAGTGTTGTATTCTTAAAATAAAATCCTTTTTCAATGCATGTGTAATGTGTAAAAATCAAAGTTCAAATATTATAAATAAAGATTTTAAAAATTAGATCGAATTGTTTGCTTCATTGCGTTGAGCCGATCATATGGTTAGCCTGCGGATCTGTAAAAGCTAATTTCACATCACATTGTAAAAGTAAGCAGATAATCAGGTCTAGCGGGTCTATTTGGATCATTTTTATTATTTTTATATTTATAGAGCTGTTTGGTTGATTGAATTTTAAATATAATATAAAATATATATTATATAGTGTTGCGTGCTAGAAAATCAATTGCGGTAGAATAAAAGTTTCGTCTTAAACGTTGTGAAATCAAGCACAATATTTAAAGAGTGAAACGATAAAACTCAGAATTTTACTGGAAAACCCCGAAAGAGGGAAAACCACGTGGCTCGATAAAAAGCTATGTATATGTTTGAGTACAAGATCTTCCGATACGGGATTACAATTGTATATATGAGAAATGGACAACGATTCTTAGTAATAAACGATGTTGACGATGTTGGCGGCGATATTGGCGATGATGTTGTGATGATGGCCGATGATAGTGGTATGATGATCCAACATGATGGTCGACGGCGCGAGGATCGATGGTGGCGGCGGCCGTGGCGGTGGTTGACAGTCAGTGGCGACGATTGTGCTTGGAGGATCTTTAGAGCTCTCTCCTCTTTTTTGCTTGGGCTCCCCTCATATAAGGAATGAGGGGTTATTTATAGATTGGAGGAGTGGTCTCGTAAATACATGCAAAATCCACTACTCTCTCCATGGACGACTTGATGATTCCCTTGATCATATGATGTATTTTGTGTATTTGAATGCTCAAATGAAGTGAATTGTAAGATCTTTAGCTTGTTGGGCCCATTCGAGGCCTTCGATTGACTATAAACACTCATATTTGAGAGCTTTTAGGAATTTAACGATGTCTCAAATTTTCGATGATATTTTAAGTGCTTGATCTCGACCGGTTTGATTTCGATGTTTGCTTTTTCAAGATTCATGCTTGTAGAGGAATTTTGGTCATATCGGTTGCCCCTATTTTTGGATGATATTATCTCAATCATCAAAAATATATGTGCCAATACATCAAAATAGTAAATTCTTCGAAATCTGCAGTCCATTAACCACATTTTGAGACCAGATCATCATGTAGAGCCGACTACGGAAGCGGTCAAATAAAATATGTATAAGTATGCAGCCGAAATTGAGGTTCTGGACCCATCCGTCTGACGCCCATGGCAGCGATAAGCATGGCGCTCAGCGCTTCGCTCATGCTGCATGCGAGCGCTGTTAATGCGAGTCGTGGTAGCGGCGAATTCGCGAGCGGCCATGGGGAAGCGTCATGGCAGAATGAGTCGCTGGAACCTCGGCGATCAGATAGACCTTGTGAATTGATGGTGAGCGCCGCAGGCGTCAACCCACGGCGGCCAGCGTAACATGGCGGCGGAGGTTAATCTTGAAGGCGCGCGTGAGCTACGCCGCCAAATGCGATTTTTTGGATTTAGGCGGTTTTGCATTTTATTTTTTGGCGATCTTTTACCCTTTGCCTAGAAGGGGTCTATAAAATCCCCAGGGCCAGGAGAAAGGCACACTTCTTCAATAGTGCTCTTCTTCTTGAGTGAGGTTCGTTTGAGTCAATCAAGGCCCTGATACGTCGTTGTTAGATTTTCCCGAAAGAGGCTTGCCACCGTCGGATCGTCCGGGTTTGGAGGAGATCAAGGCCATGCCGTCATTGTTCTTTTCCCTCGAAGGCGTCAACCGACCTCGTCGGACCGTCGGGTTTGGAAGCGATCAAACCGTACTACGTCGTTATTCCGTTTTCCCTCGAAGAGGCATCAGCCTCGTCGGACCGTCCGGGTTTGAAGGCGATCAAGGCCCACGATACATACGTCGTTCGATTTTCCCTCGAAGAGCGTCAGCGACCTCGTCGGATCGTCCGGGTTTGGAGGAGATCAAGGCCCGCGGTACTTACGTTGTTGTTCCGGTTTTCCCTCGAAAGAGGCGTCAACCGGCCTCGTCAGACCGTCCGGGTTTGGAGGAGATCAAGTCCCGTGGTTCCAACTTTTTTTTGTTAGGAAATTGGATTTCTCACAACTTTAATGGATGATTCAGCAGTTGATAACCGCCAAGATGGCGAGGGAGCGTTAGCCAGGAACTATCGTTCAAATGACTCAGAAAGTTTGGCAGGTAATTTATGAGCATCATCAGAGGAAATATCTTCTCTCTCCTCTTTTTTTATCTTTTTCTTATGTATGTGTATCCTTTTGTATTGTGGCGAAAAATTTTATACAGCTATCCATGAGTGAGAGTCAAAAGGAGGCGCCCAAGCATTGGGGTGAGTGAGTTGCTTTTACAAAATTCTCAGATTTTTGTCATTTCTCTCTTTATTTATTATGTATTTTCACATGGTGATGGCGAAGAAAACCCATAGTGTGGCCTACAGACGATATACCATCCACTCACATCGGATAGTTTAATGTGTTGAAAATTTTCTTCCCTAATGAGTTGGTGGCCATTGTTGCCAAAAGTCGATCGAGGAGCGTTCACCTCCAGTGGTACTTTCTTGTTTACGAGATGATTCTTAGATGCGGGGTGATTCCCTTTGGCTCGAGTTGATTGAGATATTCAAAATATGTGGTGTAGCTTTGTCACGATTTTCATTTGAGCTTTAATGGTCATCGTCGGTTTATGTCTTCTTGAGCGTGGTGTTACTTTGAACATCAAATACTTGTGTCGAATGTGCGATTTACATGTGATACCGAGGGGCGTGTTTCTTATCGGTATAAAGAATTGGATAGAATTTTTTACGGGATCAATCTAGAAATTGGTAATGGATTCTTTTGTGAAAAATGAGTGGGGCCTTCACGAGAGATGGGAAAGATTGAATGACCTTCGGAACCATTGCGATGTGAGAATAAGATCGGCAACTCTTAATATCCGATGTAGGAAGCTTGACATGAGTTACGTCTTAGCAAATATATAGTTGAAGATAGAATGTTCAAGGTTGGCTTTTATCAGAGGCGGGAGATCTCATTCTTTTCCACTAAAGAGGTCAAGTAAAGGTGATGAAAGGTCTCCTCATATTCATAGGTTCTTTAAGAAGCCCGTCACAAAATCAGGGTGGTAGCAATGTTTCTTCCCTAAAGAAAAAAAAGACATGCGCTGAAGTGACTACGTCAGATATCTGCGAAGAAGATGTTCGCCCCCACTTGACTTCTAAGAGTTTAGCTATTTCAACTCATGATGGGGGAGTTCGTTTCTCAAAGCCGCACATTCCTGAAGAGGTGTTAAATCACATATAGGCCAACGGCATGAATTGGTATGTTGTCTTCCTTCTTTCTTCTTTTCTTTTGTGTAATATTTGTGATGGTTTTCTTTATAGGTAACTCAAACATCATAGCAGATGGCTCATTTGGGTGTCGCTTTAGATGAGTGAAATACTGAATTTGTGAAGATAAAATATATGCAAGGCGAGTATGAGCGAAAGATGAGTATTAAAGCCAAAGAAGTGGCGACTTTGGAGGATCAGCTGACCGGGTGCAGAACTGAGCTAGCGAACATGTCGACTTCTCTTTCTCTCAGTGTCAGGAGGTGGAGCGCACTCATGATGAGCTGATTGAGGTGAGGATAGACTCGTCGAGAAGAGAAAAGACTTAAGACTTACGAGGAGAAGAGAGCTCTCGAATTGAGAAGAAAGCATTACAAGATCGTCTTTAGAAGAAGGAGCATATAATGTCGCGGAAGCAAATGAAATCTCCTTGAAGGCGGTGGAAGACTTTAAGAACTCCCTGGCTTATCTCGGTACACTCGAAGACCATGTTCGTGAAGCTTCGTAATCATATACTTGATGTTGAAGTGAAGGACTTGGAGCACCAATGTTTAGAGGAGGGCTTCATCAGGGTTCCTAAAGGAATCCGCTTAGTACATCGCAAGGCAGGAGCTAGTATTGAGGATGTCTCCCAACCAAGTATCAAGACTCTTCGTCGATTCGGAGATGAAGGTGTTGAGAGTGAGTCCAAGGGAGTATCTCTAGTGGTGAGGAGGACATTGATATCACCAACTGATATGATGTAGCATCACTTGAGGATGCATTTTTTTATGTATTGTTATTAGTGTGTATCAGAATCTTGATTCTTTCTTATATCATCATGTTAATGCTATTAAATTTTTTTTTAGATGATACGCTCTTATTTTGTTTTTACCTATCATTGGTGAATATTATTCGGATAATAACACAGACGGATGAGGTTGAATTGAATCCACTCATGATTTTTGGCTATCCAGGGTTGTTTGTCAGTCTCGTCATGATGTTAACTATGGAAGAGGTCATGAGAGTCCACTAAGGACCTTTTGACCTATCTAGGTTGTTTGCGAGTCTTATCGATGGCGTTAACTGTGGAAGAGGTGGTGAGGAGTCCACCAAGGGCCTTTTGACTATCCTAGGTTGTTTGTTGAGTCTTGTTGATGGCGTTAAGTGTGGAAGAGGTCAGAAGTCCACCTGACCTTGACTATCTAGGTTGTTTGTCGAGTCTTGATGACATTAAGGAAGAGGTCATGGAAAGTCCCCAGGATTGATCATGCTCCGATTGAGATATAACGTGAGTTGTATGTTTCTCAAGTGAGAGGATTAAATGAAGAAGAAATAAGTTTGTAAGAAGAAAGCTATAAATTCATTACTCTAATAAGTTCAGTGATACAATCATAAGACAATTTTAACGGATATGAGTTTTAAGAGAAAATGACAACAAAACAACAACAATAAGTCTTTATCTCTAAGTGGGGTTGGCTATATGAAATGATAAGCGAGACAAAATAAAAGTGATAATTATGTGAAATTAATATTTTTGAGATTCTCGGTGTTCCAAGTTGAGGTAAGTTTTCCCTCACGAATCCTTGAGCTTGAAGTTCACGGCTTCACCATAGCTATAACCACATATGGGCCATCCCAAAGAGGTGAGAGTTTATTGCGTTGAGGGCCTTTGCACACTTGAGACTTAGTGGACCAAGTCACCAGATATGGGGACGAGGTTTTACTCTTACATTGAAGTGGAGCTACCCTTTGGTGATAGAAGCGTCAGTAGGGCCATGTCATAAGTTTGGGAGTAGGTCAAGTCTTTGGAGTTTTTCTTCATTACCGTCATGATTGAATAATTGAACTCTTGGACTTGGAACCCCGATATCTACTGGTATAATAGCTTCTGTGCCGAAACACAAGTTATATGTTGTCACCGCGGTGAGTGTGATGTAGTGCATTAATCCCAAAGAACATTAGAAAGCTCATCAACCCATTGCCCGGCCTTCTCGAGGCGTGTTTTTTAGTCCTTTGAGTATAGTCGTTGGTAGCTTGATTATAGTTTGAGGATGTCTCTGTATCACGGCGAATGTGAAGATCTTTGCAAAAGGACATAAAGACTTTTCCAATAAATTGGGTTCCGTTGTCAGTGATGATCTTTGCAGGAAGACCGAATCGACATACTATATTTTTCCAAATAAATTGTTTAGCATTTGCCTCCGTAATTTTAGCGAGTGGTTCGACTTCCACCCATTTAGTGAAGTAGTCGACGGTTAAAATGATGAACTTTCTTTATACGATCTATTGAAAAGGTCCCATGATATCAATCCCACGAGCAAAAGGCCACGGGCTTTGAATGGATGTGAGCTCTGTATGCGGCATGTGAGGGAGGTTAGAGTGCGACAACTTGCACATTTTTTGTGAACTCAAGGCGTCTTGTTTCATTGGGCCAATAGAACCTTGCCTTATAATTTTAAGAAGCCCTTCCTCCCCAGGTGTTCTCCACATATCCGAGTGGACCTCTCTTAATGCGTGTCGGCCTCGAAGGTGAGAGACATTTGAGTGCGGTCAGAGAAAGCTCATTTGTATAGTTCACCTCTGATAATAGTAAAGTTTGAAGCTTGTCTTCGGAGATGAATTGCAGAAGTTGGGTCTTCAGGAAGAGTTTCTTCTTGTAGAAAAGATAGGATGGGGTCCATCCATGAATGTTCCTTTATCTCATCAATTGCTTGAATTACCCATGACCCTTGGATACTCGAAAAATGTATTTCTTCAACACGTCTTCTCTTAAATAAATCCCTAGTAGCAGATGAAGCAAGCTTAGCGAAGGCGTGTCAGTATTCTTCTCTCGCGTATGTGAATGATTTGATGTGTCTTGAAATGGGCAAGAAGAGACTTCACCAAGTTGGAGGTATTGTCGGTGGGATTATGAGCATTAAAGTTTCCCTCAACTTGGGAGGCAACAAGTTGAGAGTCGGTGTCTATCACTAAGTCTTGAGCTTCCATCGATGAGTCGCTATAAGAGCCTCATATTAAAGTATATTATTAGAGGTAAGTCCATACTCAGGGTATTCGGGGAAATAAGTAAGATTCCGCACCGGCCGTACTCTAAAGCTCCATCAACATAGAGGGTCCATTGAGGAGACAAAGGCATGTAGCAGATAGCTCCAGTTGGAGTGCATTCCACTATAAAGTCTGCAGTACTTGAGACTTTATAGCGAGTGAGAGAAAATTTATATCAAACTCTCCCAATTCTGAAACTTGATTAACCTCCCAGATGCTTTTGGTTTCTGTAGGATGACCCTTAATGGTAAATGAGTGTAAACAGATAGTGTGAGCTTGGAAGTATGGGCAATTTTCATCTGAGAAAACTAAAGCCACCTTATCTCGACAGTGGATAACGACTTTCTATATCGAGAGAATTTTTTCTTGACATAATAAATTGGTGGTTGTATCCCACTTTCTTCGCTAAAGCGAGCTTATCACGTGGGAAGAGCTGCGAGATATAAGTATAACATCTCTCCTTGAATAGGCTTGGATAGTAGGGGTGGAGATGCTAAATACTCCCCTCAGCGGGACATTCATCGGTCCATTGAAAATTATTATTTTAGCTCCTTTAATATTTTAAAGAATGGCAAGTATCATCCCCGAGCGGGCTAGGAAGTGGGATAACGGCAATTGTCATTCAAATGTTGAACTTCCTTAATATTCTTTGGAGGAGTCATATTTTGAGAGCTTTGATTTTCTCGGGGTTGGCCTCTATCCGGTGGGTTACCATAAATCAAGAAATTTTCCGTAACCCCAAAAGCACATTTGGTCGGGTTGAGTCATGTTATAACGTCGAAGAAGGTTAAAGCATATTTCTAAGTCAGAAATATGTTGTGATTCTTCCAAGATTTTCACTAACATGTCATCCACATATACCTCCATTGTGCGTCCTAGTAGGTCTTTAAAGATCTTATTCATAAGGCGTTGATAGGTAGCATCAACATTTTTTAATCCAAACGGCATAACTTAGTAACAGTATAAACCTTTATATGTTTGAAATGCTGTAGCTTCTTCATCCGTTGGGTTCATTTTTATTTGATTGTAACGTAAGCATCAAAAAGCGAGCATTTGATGTCCGACGTAGCATCAATTGATCAATTCGAGGAAGAGGAAAACTATCTTTCAAGCTTGTTAAGGTCGGTGTAATCAATACACATTCTCCATGTTCATTTGTTTTCTTCAACACAACAGCCATGTAGGGTAATGTACCTCATTATGAATCCATCAGAAGCTTGTTAACTTATTGCCAATAGCACGGAGGTGGTCAGTGCAAAACTTCTTTATGGATGGCCGGTTTGAATGTCTGATCGATCTTGAGGAGTGCATGATCACATTGGGGTCGACTCCGGCATGTCCGTCGGACTCCAAGCGAAGATGTCTTGATTTTGTAAGAAGTCTATGTATTTTTCCTTTGTTCGAGCAGATCAACACCTTGTGTAATGGTTGGTCATCGATAATGCTAAAGAGCAAGTCTTCTACAGCGAAGCTTTGGGTACTTCATCTCAAAATTAAAATCTTGATGTTGAAGGTCGAGCGTGGTTGAGCTTGTCCGAGATAACATGATTGTCTTTATCTGTTGATTTCCACATACCACTCCAACTCCAATGGGGGTTAGAAATTTCATCTTAAGATGAGATACTGAAGTGACTGTACTGAAAATTGATTGAAGGGGCCTTCCAAAGATAGTGTTATATGCTGAATCTGACTTGACCACCATGAATTGGATTAAATGAGCCACTTGTCGAGAAATTCACCGGACAACGGGAAGGGTGATTGTCCCCTCTACTGCAGGCGATTATCAAACCCGTCTGATGGTCTGCAGCGGGTTGGAGCTTTTCCCAACCGGGCCCATGTTAAGAAATGTGGAGTAAAATAAGACATCAGAACTCCCATTGTCATCATCAAAATTCTCTTAACATTATAGCATGGGTCACGTCCATGCGGATGACAAGTAGATCTTGATGAGGAACATGTACTCCTTCTAAATCTAAGTCATTAAAAGTGATGGAATGATCATTATGAGACTTCTTTAACTCCGGCTCTTTAGAGATGGTAATGAGAACTTGATTAGATAGTATTGGTCCTCTACGATTGTTTGATTTCTTATTTGTTTGATGATTGTTTTTTTTGTTGTTTACATGATTGTCACGGTTGCCCCAGTTGGAGGTATGTTTGTTTGAGTCATTGATTCTTCATAAATCGGCGTAGATATCCCTTATTTGAATGAGCCTCTCAATTTCTTCTTTGAGTTGTTTGCATGCCCGAGTATGTCCGACTTGATGGAAGTGATAATATTGCTCGATTTCGAATTTGGTTTTGATTGGATGCCACTTGATATTTTCTTCATCTCGAATAGCCATTAGGAGGTTAACACGAGATGTGTTTGGCGTGTATTCCTTTTGGTCGTGGTTCACGTCGTTGATATGGGTGGAGGAGATCACGGCGCTTGCTTCTTTTGATAGGTCGGTCCGCATTCCCAGGGTGCTTTTACGTTTTCTGTAGATTGCTCAATTATTTGCGATGGGTAATAGCCTCATCTGAGATTGTGCTTCCACGATGAACCAAGTCGCATATGAAGCGGTCGTGTCTCGTGGTAGCGACTAAAAACGGAGTCCTCCAAGAAAACTCCTCTTAATAGTTGATTACTCAGTATTTGGCGAGCTTCTAAGGAGAACCTCTGGAAGTATTCCTTAAGTGATTCCCTCGTTTTGGCGAATCGGAGAGATGGGAGGAATCTTTAATGATCCTGTTTGCAAGCTGTTCTACAAAAATCTTGGTGAGTTCGTCAAAATGGATGGATTCCTTGGAAGAGTAGAACCAAGTCGAGCTTGTCCGCGAGATGCTTGGAAAGACGACAGAAAAGGGGCTCGTTGGATATGCATGATAGTCTATAATGGTCGATGTGTTCATGTGTGTCCATCATAGGAATCAATGTTGGAAGCTTGAAACCACAAGAATAGGATGTTGAAGAATAGGTAAAGGTGAGGATTCCTTATAGCGGTGAGGGGAAGATGATTTCTATCTTGGAGGTGAAATTGTCTTGCATTAAAAGTCATAATTACGTATAACATGAATAAATTGACATGAGAATGTGTCAACTAGCAATAATTGGTGGATTAGCGATCGGTTGAGCGTGATGGATGAGTAGAAGCGGTGTCGAGGAGATCGACATCCACGGTCTCTACGTGGAGGAACTTGTCAAGAATTAGCATTTTGACCTCCCTCTGCTACGATCTTGGGGAGATGTGTTTTGATAATTACATTGTGTTCCTCAAAGTCGGATCATCTCATTTTGAGACTTTTCCATTAGGCTCGATCTTCTAAAGAGACTATTTCCTTCTTGTGAGTCCTTTGTCGAGGAAGTGAGGCGAAGGTTGGCTTCAGTTGGATTGATTTGAGTGGAGTTGGGCGGGAGGCTCGTTATTCTGAGTGTTCTTTGTGTTACATAGGTGTTAGGTGTGATTGAAGGGTTCTCTTCCACGATGGCAAGCTGTTGTGCTGAAAACCGGTTGCGGTAGAATAAAAGTTTGCCTTCGTTGTGAAATCACACACAATATTTAAAAGTGAACAATAAAACTCAATTTTACGTGGAAAACCTCAAAGAGGGAAAAATCACGAGCTGGCGTAAAATCTTCCACTATGTATCTGTTTCAGAGTACAAGATCTTCCCGATATCGGGATTACAGAATTGTATATGAGAAAGGGACAACAGTTGCTAGTAATAGACGATGTTGGCGACGATGTTGACGATGATGTTGACGATGATGACCGACGATATGATTGGGGTGATGATGGCAAACAAGGTGGTGATGGCGGCGAGATGTGGCGGCGGCGCCGGCGGTGGTTGATACCGTCAGTGGTACGATTGTGCTTGGAGGATCTTTAGAGCTCTCTCTCTCTTGCTTGGCTCCCATGAGGAATGAGGTATTTATAGATTGTAGTAGTGGCGTCTACATACATGCAAAATCCGAACCACTCTCTCCATCGGACGTGATGATTCCCTTGATCATATGATGTATTTTGTGTATTTGAATGCTCAAATGAAGTCGGAATTGTAAGATCTTTGGCTTGTTGGGGGCTCGAGGCCTTCGATTTATTATAAACACTCCATATTTGAGAGCTTTTAGAATTTAAGCGATATCTCAAAGTTTTATGATATTTTAAGTGCGATCGACCGGTTTGATTCTCGACTTACTTTGCATCAAGATTCGTATAGAGGAATTTTCAGGGTCATATCATATAGTAAAAGTAATATATGTAAAATATTTTTTAAGTTATTTAGATGAAAACTATATAAATGTATGATTTTTTTTTGTTTGATAAAATTACAATATATTGTAAATTATTTATCAACGATCAATGATGAGCGATAGCAACAAGTAGCGATGGCCAACATGATGAAGTGTTTGGCAAATTTTAAATACATCAAAACTAAACTAACAAATATATTTTAAATTCACTCTAAAAATACATTATATCTTAAATGTACCCAACCGAAAAATAGAAGTTTAAAAATTCATGCATTTAATTTATAGTACATTGGATTTAGTTATAAACCATCAGCCCATATATTCTTTTTAAAAGTATATGTTTAGTGTATTTTTTTAATATTTTTTTTTTAAAAAAAATCACATTGTTTGAAAACATTCAAAATATTTTTTAAATGTTTTAAATGTTTTGAAAATAAATATATTCAAATTTTTATTTATTTGAATTTCACTCATATTTGAAATTATTTATTTGTGAACATCATATTCGTATTATTCAGCTCATTTGAATTCAAGCAGAAATGAAATCATTTTAAACAAATGAAATTGAATATCTTGTCAAACACATTAGAATTATTTTATTATATATTAACCAATTAATAAAGAAAAAAAAGCATAAGTTAATAATATAAAATTTTAAAATTTATTTATTTATTTAGAGCCAATAATGAGTAGAGCACAATCAAATAATGCTCTGTATGTATTTGGTGATGAAATACGAAGACCGGTGTAGGCTGGAGTTGCAGTTTGCACTCTACGGTAAAGTAATGGATATCTTCAACTACTTTGGCGTCATCCCCACTCAAATTATGGCGAACTCATTTGCTACTATGATGGTGATTTTCCTATATATGAAGAATAAGAAAATCCATTTATTGTTGAACTTATTTCACCATCTCTTCATCATTAAGGCCTATGATAATGGATTGGTCCTATTCTTCGTTACTGGCATCCATATTGTCGGGCTGGAGAACAAGGTACGCGAGTGGAAGATGTCATAGTAAGTGGTGCATGCCGATCAAACCGCAACCATTTCTAGATGAGATGGCTGAACTCCATAATCTCAGCTCAAAAGAAGAGGGATGATTATCAATTTTGTGCAAGTTGAGATTGAGGGTTGATGGGATGTTGGATGACAACTTTGTCAAGTCTACACTATTTTGTAAGCGAACCCTATAACTTAGTTTAACTATGTTTTCTCTAACTTGTCAAGTGGCACTATTTCTAATATGATCTTTCTTTTGCATCTACTGATAGTGTCGGACAAGTTCCCCTTCCATTAGGTGTTCATACTAAAGACTATTTGGAAGGGAAGATTAAAGAAGTAGACAAAGTTGTCAAGGAGGCTCAACAAGTTGACCCTTGTATGGCAAATGAATTCGATTGCTAGTAATTGAGCTTGCTCTTCATTTACTTCGCTAGGCCATCTGAATAGTTGTTGTGCTTTGCAGGAAAAGAATGGAACTTTAACTAAGGATAGAGAGTGTGCTCCCACTTTTGGTTAAGGATTTGGCGCCCTGATCTGGAGTTTGAGCGCAAGTTGGCTGAGGATCCAATAGAACTCAAGAGAATACTTCGCTCCTCAGGAAGACCAGCTCGCCTGACTTCTTCTACTCCATCAATAAGTTTGACAACTCTTTTGATTACTTTTCTTTATATTTGGCTTGATTACATGCTTTAAATAACTTGTCTTACTGAAAAGAGGGTAGTTGGAGGGTCATCTTCTAGTAGTTCCGTATCGGCAAGAGCGAGCGTTTCTCATTACCATTCCATCACTGACACCGCTCTCTTCCAACAAATGAAGGAGAAGAAGAAATTTTGAGAAAGAGGGCCATATTTTGCGCCTGGATAATCTTCTCGGTGGGAGGTCCAACTCTCTAACAATAAAACAATGCCCTTGGTGAAGTCTTGAAAGAGAATAAAATCGTCATCCAAGAAAATAAAGTCCGCAAGTCTTCAGAAATAATCTCAGTTCTAGAGATCACTGAGGCAAAGGATGTTCCACTTGCGACAGAGGCTTGGACTTCTAGAACTAAGCGTATTTTTTATGATGAAAATAATAACACATATATAGTAGATATGTCGGCAGATTGGTACCCTGAAGATGAATCTTCATATCATCTCGCTTATGATTTGACCCGATCACAGATTTGAAAGCATTGCTAAAGAAATGGAGGAATTATTGCTGGAGTTGTTCCCAAAAGTAGTTATGTTGAGCCAAGCAATTGCATGGCAAAATACTTTCTGGATTGCTCTAACTCATAAATGGCTAATAGATAAGATCTCTGCACTTAGGAAAATAATTGGAATTCATAAGTATGAAAAAATCAAGTTGGAACAACACAAGTTGGCTAATCATGGAACTATAAAGCAGCAGAAAGATGCATTTGCCAAATGTTACATGGAGATATCAAACTTGAAAGTTAAGGTAGTTACTAACGAAGAATCAATGAGTAGTCAAAGAGAAGAGAAAGAGAAGAATAAGAAAGAAATGACCAACTAGCATCTTTAATGACTATGAGCTCTAGATTTGCTAAATCATGAGACAAAAGGAACTCGCTCTAGATATCGAGAATTCTTCTATGAGGAATGAAGTCATAAGGCTGCAAACAAGCAAAGCTGAGCCAAGTATGCGCGTGTTCGAGTTCAAACTTGTCGAGCTCGAGCTCGATTCGAGCTTTCTAGGATGGTGTTTCAGCTTGAGCTTATTTATCATTATTAAGCTCGAGCTTAATTCGAGTTGGTTCACGAGCTCAGTTCAAATTGAATTATCAAGCCTGTTAATGAGTAACATGTTTAATGAAATAAACAACATTTAATTAAGCCTTAATTGAGCTTGCTAATGAGCATCTTATTGAGAAATATACATGAAATGTATCAATTAAAGCTTATTAAACTTAAAAAAAATTGAATAAGATTGTTCACAAACAAGCCTTCATCGAGTCATAATTGAGCCATAATTTAGCTCCTTAACGAGCTTGTTCATGAGCTTTAAATGAAAATGTTTATGAACATAAATGAACTAAACGACAAGTTGTTCAAACTTGTTCATTTAGCAATCGAGTATTTACAAAAGTGTTCAAGCTCATTTAATTAGTTAATCAAACGATCATGAATGAGCTCTAATTGAGTTGTGCCACGAGTTGCTCGTTGAACGCTCGATTCATTTGTTGCCTTAAGTCCAAAGTCTCAAAGAGAAGATATCAAGTATGCATACATTAAATTCTCTACCAACTTAAAGAATATCCCATACAAACATGTGCTCACTGAGAAACATAAAGAAGGCATATAATACTACTTGAGCCAACTGGTATATTATAAGATGCTACCTTTAATTTGGGACAACTTTAGCACCTTTCAAAAGATGATTGAAGGGTTGAGTTTAGATGAAGATGATGGTAGAGACAAAGATAGTAGTGCGAGCAATTCTTAAAGACATATATTATACTTATTTGTTGTAATTCTTTTTTTCCCTACAAGTAATAAGAATCACTCTTTCTCTTTTGTTGATCTCTAGTGTATAAAGAATATGAATTTATAATAGTTCAAGAAGCCCCATATAGATAATATTCTCTTTTGGCTCAAGTCTTATACTTATAATTTCTCCCAATTGGTTTTATGGTTAGGTTGTCACCTTTAATGTGCCTTTACGATTGAATATATGTTGATCTCATGGCAATCAAAATAGAGGATATCATTTAGGCTTGCAGTAGAAAAGACTCGCTTCGATACTCAAATCGGATCTTGGTCACAAAGGGGGAGTCATGCCTTCTTGTCTAAACTTATGGCCCAAAAGAACATTATTACAAAAGGCTAAGGATGCTTGATGATTGAATATTGAAGAGTGTTCGAATGTGGATAACATTTATTACAAAATGAATCATTTCAACTAAGTACTCCACATTATATACAAGAAATACTTGACTATATGGACTTTGAATGAAGTCGTGATAACTCACTAGATAATTGAATTAATAATATAATAAGGCGTTGAACTGGCGAACTGATGAATTAGAGAGTTGGTGAACTGATGATTTGAATATCTAACGAGCTGGCTAGCTATCGAGTTGATAGCTTGTCAATATTATAATGAATATTTTTTAATTTAAAAAACTTGATCTTAGTAATCAAAAGCTATAATGTGATATGAAGTCGCCTTATGAGTTTTCATGGACCAAAGAAAATTTAGTTAATCAAAAAAGTTTTAAACCAAGATAATTCTATAAATATTTTGTAATAAATATTTTTTAATATTGCAAGAGTTATTCTAATCAATTAAATTTTTTTTCCTTTAGACAATTCTTAAAGAGAAATAAATTTCAATGGTTGTGTTAACAGCTTACTTGTCCTTCTCTATTGGGCATTTAGCCCTCCTATAGGATTTATTTTAAGGGCTCTTTTGGTTACTACGCAAAACTCCTAAGAGTTTCCAACATTCCTATAGAGAATGTTTAGCAACTTTTGAACTAAACTCATTTTCATTTCCTTCACTGTGGTGTTTGTATTTAGAATCATAGAGACACCACATAGATCTTAATGGTACTTATTAAAATGATCGAGTACAATATCAAAGAATGATGTACTATCTTGAGGGGTAAGAATATCACCTTACAAATGAACTCAATCATTTAGCAAGGACTCTTAAGGCAAATGAGTCTATGTGTACCAAAGATCTTTCTCCTACTTCATATGAATAAAATTAAATAAGGTTTACTTTAAGATGAGTTCTTTAATTCCTTATGGAGGTAAGCTCACATAATTAATTACATCTTAAAAAATAGAACAACTAATGTCTTCAAAGATTTTAAAGTTTTGAAGTTAAAGCATCGGTGATTATTAAAAAAATCAAATAGGCAACTTCAAATGGAGAGAGTTCTTAGCAAATTCCAAAGGAGGATAAGTTGAAAGCGCTTATGATATTATGAAGCCTAATAAGCATTTCAGTCTATCATATATTGTCCTAAGATCTAGACTGCACACAAACAAATCATAACATCTAGTCTAAAATATTATCTCACAAAAATAAAATATTCAATCCACAAAAAAGCAACGTTCTAACCTAAGTCTAAGATCGATGACCTAATGTTCTAAGTGCTGTGCTATAACATAGTGTGATATGATAATACTAAGCTTTTATGTTTGAATTATTCTAAGGATGAATGTTCAAGTCTACCATTAAAGGATGATTATAATTCAAGTGATTAGCAATTTAAAGTGAATTTTCAATTTTTTAATTTGAATAATTTAGTTTCATTTGACTTTAGAATTTTAAAGAGAAAGAGGAGGATTGGGATCCACCTAAATCTCTAACCTTAGGTTGAATCTAAATATGATTTTTTTTAGCTATATATTTAGATTTAACTTAAATGATCTTATCTAAATATAAAAGACATCTCAAGATTAACAATTTTAAATCGTGATTGATTTAGCAATATGTTCTTAATTTTGCTTCATCTCTTAATATTTGGTTAATTGAATATTATAATTAATAAAGTGATTAAATCTTAAAAAGTATATGTATATCATTTGAATATTTCACACCTTGATGCATGAATAAACTAATAACTTTTATTTGTTAATATTTAATGTAAGATATAAATATATGATGCATGAATTTTGTTATATATTTACATACACATTAGTATATTGAATTTATACAAGTACGAGTATTGAACCAAAGAAGTGATATAATTAAAGGCCCCCGTGGGATTACTTAAAGTCTTGTGCTTCCGGGATGTCCAAACTATATACTTATTAATTTATATACATATGTGCATGTATATAAATATAAGAATGAAATTGCAAGAATTTTAAAATGCTTAAGTGTAAGTGGAAATAATTTAACCTTACTATGTATTTCACTACAAATCTCAAGGTACGTGTCATTGTTATACCAAGGGTTCGAGTTATCAAGACCTCTTTTAAACCAGTAGCCCTACGACCTCGGGTATCCAGACTATGTACTTTTCGAAATTATAGATCATATATATAAGATTTAAATTCAAATTTCAATTACTTAAATTATTTTAGATTTATACTAATAAATATTTCAAATTTATTAAAAAATAATTTAAAATTTATTAGTGATAATAATCACACTATTAATCCAAATCATGCAATTAAATAAATTTTTTTATTTATTTTTGAAATATGAATGCATGAAACATATGAGATATAAATTTATAAATGATTGAAGCAAAATACTTGAACATTATCAAATAACATATTTAAAGTCATTAACTCATAAGGTCATTCATATGAAGATAATCACACTTAAGTCTAATCAAGTTTATTAAATATTGATTTTGAAATTTGATTTATTTAAACCTAATGAAGAGAGAAAATATTTAAAATTAACCCTTAACCACTTCTATTCATTAATAAATTTAAAAATAATTTAGGTAAATTTTATGAATTAATGAAAGTTAATTAATTATCTAGTCAATCAAGTCCAAAAGAGCCCAAAAAATCAATTAGACCTTAAATATAAGCCCAAAAATTGTGAGATAATTATTAAATAAGCATAAACATGAAATAAACATGTCCTAAAAGTTATAATGAAATTGGGCTTATAATTAATGATAAATTGAAGAAATGAAGAAAATCCAAAATCATTAATTACACTCAAAATAAACCAAACTAATTGGGGATATTGATTTCATTGAAAACTTCTTTGTTAGTCAAACACAAAGAGGTGTTGGTCAAAATTTTGAAAAAGTATGCTAATTACCATGAATTTTCTAAGTTCTAGGATAATTAATGTTTTAATTAATTAATAAAAGCCCTTTAAAGATGATTTTTTTAAAAAAAATTAGGACCAGAGGTCTTAATTAATTTTTTTGGTCACCATCACTGCTCTGAGAAATAATTAAGCTCTCATAATTAATTTTATATATTTTTCTAATATTATTTATTTATTACGTGCACAAAATGGTTATTTTGGGTTTGAAATTTTGAATTACCTAAACTGCCCAACCAATTGACTTGAAATAATTATGAGAGGAAGAGATCATCCCATGGGACAATCACCCAAAATTTCATGTAAATTAGCCAAGTAACTAAGACTTAATTACACTAATTAAGAAAAGCTTCAAATCATAATTAGTCATTATACACTTAATAAAAATTGAGATTTTTATTTTTCCTCAATTCTCCTCTTTTAAGCTTTCCAAAATAGATTTATTTATATTTTTTAAATTTTTCTATAATTAGTTATGAATTTTTTGAAGTTCTAACTATTAAAATTAATTTTTAAATCTAATTAAATGATTTACACAGTCAGCACAATGTCAACATTGATACGATAATGGTTTTCATATGGCATCATGCGGTTCACTATTTAAAATGTTCTGCATGGCAACTGACTCGGTGGCGGTAGACGCAATTTTGTGTCGATTGTTGATCATAGATCAAACGGTCGAGATTTATTCTGAGGTTTAAATTGAGCTTTCTAACATGTTTGATTAGAGTCATCCATTCTAATCATCCGGAACAGATGGCGGATGATCCGTTGTTGACCTCTGCGAGACAAACACCGTTCATCTTTCACCGCTTGATCGGAGCTTGTTTGATGATGGAATCAATGCCAAAATGATCAGGGAATATGTCTATAGGGGATCCTATGGCTCAATTCACGTCAAATGTAAAATCGCTTCAAAAAAAACCAACTTCACTACGGTTTGATGAAATTTACATCACCAGAACTCAAAACTGGCGACCCAACAACTGAGGTAGCTTTGTTTTGAAGAGGCAAAACCCTACTGAAGAAGCTTCGAGCTGCCTCCCTGTCAATCATCATATGGACCAACCATCATTGTGAACCTCGTCGAGTTGATCTTTGAGTGCCTTTTGGTGCTCAAATCAAACGGCTCTCGATTCATTTTGGTTCACCAAAGTGAAGGGAAAGTGTGGGTGAAGTTAATTTTTTGTGAAGTTTTAGTAGGGTTGGATGTAAGGGGTGCTCAGGCGGAGGGAGAGCTTGATCTCACCGGTGAAAGTGCATGAGGAGCTATTCCCGAGGCTGGAATTCTGAGGAAGGTGTATGTTCAGTTTGAATGGGAGAGGAGGTGTATATCATCCTCCCCAAGTGAACCAACCAAAATGATTGGTTTAATTGCACCCATATAATGGTGGAAATGACATAAGACTGGTGAGGTGAATGTCCCTTATTGCTTGTGGAGTTAGGTGGCTAGAGGTGATGGGGGATAAGGCTTCATGCTAAACCAAAGTTTGGCCAAGGTGAGGGGTGACCTCTCCGTGGTTAATGATTGAGCCCAACAACTTTAGGTCAGGTCTAATCAGCATGGAGAGGCTCAAGGTATGCTAAGCAGATTGCTCAAGATAAAAGGCGGGTTGGACCTTTCTATTTTAGATTTCAATCCTATTTGGGGGGCTCGGTTCACTTGGTTTGGGCTAAACTGGGTTCACCTTGAGTTGGGTCCACTTGGATAGGTCAAGGAGGACCTAAGGGTGAGTCATGCCTAGTTTGGTTGAGTTTGGCTCAATTGAACATATATAGATCAATTTGGGTTCAATTGGGTTGGGTTAATTAATTAACCAAATTAGGTTAAGATGACTATTGGGTTAGGTGCAAATGATGATTTGAAACTTATTAGTGCAATTGGTTTGATTTAATTTGAATTAAATTTAAATTTGGCTCATATGAGTTCATATGGATCATATGAGTCAAGTTTGGTTGATCATTTGAAAGTGTTTGAAGGCTTTGATTTGAATTGATTTGAATTAAAATAAATTTTTGTTCAATTTGACCATTTAAGTCAAATTGGGCTAAATGGGTTGGGTTGATCAAATTGGCTTCAATTGGTGATTGAAAGGTATTCAATAATCAATTCATGAATGATTGGATGGATTGGTTCAATCCAGTTTGTCTTGGATCAAGTTTTGGCTAAATTTAACTCTTTATGTCAAATTGGGTCAACTTGGGTCAAAGACCAAATTGACTAAATTGGATTCAATTGGTTGTGATTAAGTGATTGGTCATGATCAATAATCAATTTGGAAGAGATTGAGTAGTTGGTTTGGTCTAATTTGGGTTGAATCAAGATTTGGCTCAATTTGACCTTTTAGGTCAAATTGGTCAAATGCTTAATTAGGTCAATTGAACTCAATTGAGGGTTGGAATGTATTAAATAATCAATTTAAAGGTGATTGGTAGCTTTGATTTGGTATAATTTGATTTGAATTGAGTTTTGACTCAATTTTGACTTTTAGACCAAATTGGGTTGAGTTGGGCTAAGTGGATCAATTAGCCAAATTGGATTGATCGAAGTCAATTGGAATATTCAATTAAGTGATTAGGTTGGTCATGAGACTTGGATTGATTCATTTTAGCTTAAATCAAATTGGATTGGATTTTTGACCCTTTAGGGTTCAATTGGGTTCAATTGGATTGTAATTAAGTTTCAAATGAGTTTGGATGAGTTTAACTTCAAATAGATTGGATTGATTTTAGATTTATCCCTCTTAAGCCCAAACGGGCCATTATTATGTCAAATTAGCCACATGGCCAAATTGAATCTAATAAGTTAAGTTAGGTTTGGAATAATTTGATCTTAGTTGAGGTTTGATTCATAATCAATTGATTTGGCTTAGATGACTGATTTAGTATTTGGGTTGGTTAGGGTTTGGGATAGGTAGGCTTTACCTAATCTAAGCTAGGATCTAACCCTAGTGTTAAACCTTATGAGTCTTCTAGGCTTAGGTTAGTATTCACCTAGCCACTAGAAGTATCTTAATTCTAGAAAAGTCTTAGTGCCTAAATCGGATCTTAGGTCTATGAAAATGGTTGTCAATCTCACTCAAAAGTGAGGTCACCATTCATCTTTTGTGAATTAAATAAAAAAAATAACTGTAATGATTAGAATAAAATGCAATCTTTGTTGATTGAGTCATCATAAAATCATAGTAATGAACTCACATAGATGAGTTCCTCGTATGTTAAAAAAATTGACAATTTAAAATATAACAAATGAGATGTTCAAGGATAGCATATCTTTAGATAATCTTCACACCATGTCCTTAAAATTTCCTTTCTTGTACGTGTAATCAACTTTCTTAAGCACTAGGTTACTAGGTTGGAATTGTTTCTCCCTAACATTTATATTATAGCATTTGCCAGCTCTCCTTTTGATTTATTCTTGCCTCATTGAAGATTGAATTCATAATTTTTTTTCCAACAAGTCAAGATTATCTACATTCCTTCACCAATAGCTTTTCCCCATTCTTTAAGTTCGGACTCTTCAAAATTTGATGCAATAACTACTCTATGTAAATTATATTTCACTAATAATACTATTTTTAATCCATGAGAAAGAATGAAAGGTGTTTCCCAAGTAATGTTTCTTGATGGAGCAGTTCTTAGTGCCCATAGTAATGATGATAGTACTTCATGCCATTTAATTTTTGCGCCTTCTACTTTCTTCCTCAGAAGGTTGAGAATGAGCATATTAACTAATTATACTTGGTTATTAGTTCTTAGAAGATGAATTGAAACAAATTTCATATGAATTACTTGGCTTTGGTAGAAATTCTTTACCTTTTGATCTTCGAATTGAGTGATATTATCAATTATAATAATCATGAGTAGTCCATGCTTATAGATGATCTCTGACCAAATAAAGTTGCAAACAACTTCAACGGTTATTTTGGCTAGTGCCTTAGCTTATATTCACTTAGTAAAACAATCAATCATCACCAAGATGCACTTTTTTGACCTTTTGAAGTAGAAATGAAACAAGGAGATACATGCCCCCACATAACAAAAAAGCCACGAGCAAGAAATATATTGAAGCTTATGTAATGGTTGGAGCGCATTGGTGCAAAATTCTAACACTGCTCGTAATTGTTGACCTCACTTTGGAATGAGGATTCAATTTTCTCATCATAGGTTTAGGGGTCTTCTAGACACTAAGAGCTCCTTAGTCATAAGACACTTCTACTGACAAAGTGAACACTTAACCTAAGCCTAGAGACTTCGAAGGATTAGCCATAGGATTAGGCTATGCCTTAGGACCTAGGGAAACTTACCTAGCCTACAGCCTAACCAAATCTATGCCTATCTCCTTAGACAAATTCCAACCTCAAAGGAATCACAATAAAATCCAATTGAATCCCAATTGCATCCAAACTTAAAACCAAAATCAAATCCACCATAACCCAAACCTAAGCCCATGATTTAATCTTATGGACTTAGCCAAATTTTCCTTCAATCCAAATCAAATTCAATTTATTTTCTCATAAATCAATCAATCCTTCAATTATCATTCCAAATCAAATCAATTCTACAATCAAATCAACTAAGCCAAAACCAATTCAATTAAACCTAACCTAACCCACTTGAACCCAAATACTCAAATAAGCCAAAATTTATTTGAACTCAAATCAATTGCAACCAAAATTATAAACCAATCACAAATCAATATCTAAACTCATCTCAACTTCGAAAATCCAATTCAATTAACTCAATTCATTGACTTGGTCAAGGACCACTTTGACCAAATTGAACCAAACTCCAATCCAACCTAAATTGGATTGAACTAATCCTTCAAATCTTCTCCATGGTGATTGCTGATCATCTTGGATGGTCTAACTACAATCAATTCAATTCAATCAAACCAATTGACCTATTTAGGTTCACTTGACCCAAAGTGACCTAAAGGACCTATTTGGACCAAATCTCAATCCAACCTAAATTAGATTGAATCAAATCATCCAAAATCTCCCATGATGATTGTTGATCATCCTTATTGATCAATGGTCATCAATTAGGTCAAACCAAGTCAACCTAGCCATTTGACCAAGTCAACCCACTTAACCTACATGAGCCAAAATAGCCAAATCTCATCCAAAGCAAAATTAATTGAAACCATTGATTCACTCCAACATATAATCAATCCTTGAACATGACTTGATTATCAATTGAGCCAAGCCAAACCCAATTGGCCTTTGACCCAATTTGACCTAAAAGATTAAATTGGATCAAATCAAAATCTAACCCAAATTGATTGCAACCAATGTCTCAAGTTCATTCCAAATTGACTATTGAATATGATCAAGCCTTGATTGAACCCAATTTGACCAATTTAACCCAATTGACCCAAATTGACCTAAATGATCAATTTGGTCCTAAATCATTCTTAAATCCAAATTGATTGAAACTAAAGCCTACAATCATCTTCAAATGATCAATTGAACCTAAATGTATGCCTAACCTAAGCCAATTTGGCCAAAATTGTCAACTTGACCTATTTGACTCATATGAATTCAAATGAGCCAAAATTAAATCCAAGCCAAATTAAACCAAACCAATTGAACCAAAACCTTCCAAATACTCATTTGAACTTGACCCAAGCCTTGATTTGACCCAATTTGACCAATTGGTCAACTTGACCCAACCCACTTCAATTTGATCTACATGGGTCAAATGGAGCCAAACACATTCAAACCAAACCCAAACCCATTGAAGTTTGGCATGATCCTTACTTAGGTCATCATGGGTCAGCCCAAATCCAACCCAACCCATGCTTGACTTGAATTGACCTAAAACACTAGCTCACCTGACCCAAAGGTGGTTGGGTCAACCATGAGCCAAGTGGAGGTGAGATCACCCATCTCCTCCCATTGGACACTTGGAAACCAAGGACTCTCACCTCTCCTCCCATGGCAGCCAATCCCCCTCACTCACCCACTCAAACTGAGCCAACTCAGCATCTTTTTGCAACCTAGGACCACCTGCGGTGGCCGGATGGCCATTAGAGGCCAAACTGATCCACACCATCTGATCCAAGGGAGGAGGGGGCATACGCCCCTCATTTCAATTCAATTCGATAGATTGAGCATCCTCAGAGCCCTAGCCACTCGAAACAAGCCGCCAGAGCTTCCTCCTTACTGGAAAACACCAACCCGAAATAGCACAACCTCCATCTCCATCTAACTCCACCAAAACTCAACCCCATTCAAATTAACTTCACCCACATGTTCATTGAGCTTCGACGAGGCAAAAAAAAAACTCTCCCCCGAGCGATTCGAGCACTGGAAGCCCTCCCAAGCATAACTCTAGCGAGGATTCTGGCGACGTTTGATCCACATAGTCACTGGTGGGGAATCAAGGTGTCATCTTCTCAACAGGGATTCACCTCTTCAGTGAAGCTATATCGGTCAGTTCACTCCCGGTCCAAAGCTCGACGATATATTTTCCGACAAACTAAGTATTTTTAATTTTTTTAGGCCTTTTCAAAGGAAATTTGAATGTCGTGCGAATCCAACCGTAGGATCCTTGTAGATCACTCCCCTGAAGGTATCGATCTCGAGCCTCCCTGAGCTCCGACGAGCTCAATTCAGGTGGAGGAATGCGGACGGTGTCCGTCTTTCAAGGGATGATAGATCATCTGTCGTCCGTTCCATGTGATTGGAATGGACGGGCATGGTCTCCTATTAGATTTAATCTCGATTATCATAAGAGAACTGCGGGATTAATCTCTGTCATTGATCTTAGATCGGACGGCATAAAAACTATCTAAACATCCTTCATTCCGCAAGTTTTTAGTATTAGTAGAAAGAAAAATAATCGGGCCTATGACTTCAAGCACCTGCAATAATGAAGACAGAAAGTGATTAAGCTTCAAATAAAATAAACTACAAAATGGAGGCAAGAAACTGTTTGAAATGAAAGTACTAGGATTTGCATCTTCACCATCTTGTAACAACTAAGATTTTCTGTAACACCAACCGTTTGGTTGAAGTAACAAAACTCTATCTAAGCATCCTTCAGGCCTACAAACTTCAAGAGCAAAACTTTTAAAGACAATAGACCAACCATAAGATGAGAAGAATTTTAAGTAAATCAAGATATCATGGATGAAATGGACTTAAAAATATTCATTCATTCGCAACTTTTAGTATCGAGAAAGAAAAACAATCGACAAAAGCGTCATCACCACCATGGCGTTGACGACAATTTTAAATTACCAATCCCGTGGGGCCACGTGGAAAGCACGCCATGTCAATGATCCACGTAGCACCGATGGAATTAGCTTAATTATCTATTTTAATCACTGAAACTTTCAAAATCATAACTAATTATAGAAAAATTCAAAAATAAATAAATAAATACTCATTTTAAAAGTAAAATAGAGGATATTTAATTAAAAATATTCCCATTTTATTTTGAACAGTACTTAAGGCTTAATTAGATTTGAATACATACATAATTAGCTTAATTAAACCCTAATTACTTTAGTAATTGATTCCAAACTTAGGAATTGATTTAATGGAATGACCTCTACCCATGATTTTCTTGAAATTTATTACCTAGGTAATTAGAAAAATTGATGTTTCAAACCCTAATTAATTAATTAAGACTTATTAATCACTAATTAATAGTAAATAGATGGGATATAATGATTAGGACCTCTTTAATCTCTTCCCCAAGTTCATTTCATTATTGAGAGGATTAATTAATATGGTAATTAATTAAATGTTTAATTAATTAAACAAATGGCTAAATTAAATTAAATTAAAATGCAAATCATATCAAATAATTAACAATGAAATAAAAGGTTCCTCTTTATGTGTTTAATATCATAAAGATCCTTAAGAAAATTATGATTAACCCATAAGTGTGAAAAAATCATAAAAGTATTTAATTAGATTCTTTAACTTAATTAATCTTTAATTATGAGCCAATTGCATTTGGTCCTTTA
Organism: Cymbidium sinense; assembly: GCA_021442155.1. Taxonomy (NCBI): domain Eukaryota; kingdom Viridiplantae; phylum Streptophyta; class Magnoliopsida; order Asparagales; family Orchidaceae; genus Cymbidium; species Cymbidium sinense. The sequence continues at coordinate 96,785,473 of CM038219.1, forward strand.
GGAACATTGCAACTTTAGTTTTCTAATATGTTCATATCATTTTGGCTCATGATTAAATGATTAATCAAATTAAAGAAATATATGAAAAGGTAATTAAGTGATTAAATTAATGATTCAACTTAACTAATTCATTTAATTGTATTTCCTTAAACCAATTATGATTATTAATATGGGAACGGGATCAAAACAACAAATAATTTCCCTCCTCTTTAAGTTCAACTCAAATCCAAAATCAAATTAATCAAATTAATATGAGGCTTTAGTAGCCCCAAGAAGGCCATTTGATTACCTCACTTCACTGGTTAACAACAACATATTTTCTTACATCTTTTATACATGTGTATGTGTATGTGATTAAAGAATGAAAACCCTCTTTTTCTACTAAAAAAACATGCACACATAATTACCTAAGTCACTAAAGCATGTGGTATGTGGATGTAATCCTCTATCCATGTATATGAATCTACATATGATTGAATGTTAATAAGTATATAGCATGGACATCCCGAAAATACAAAACTTTAAGTAGCCCCAAAGAGATCATTTGATTATCTCACTTCCCTGGTTAACAAAAGCACATACTTATTTAATTTTATTCCTATATATTTTTATATTAGAATTTGGATGAGCTTAATCCATATATATATATATATATATATATATATATATATATATATATATATATATATATATATATATATATATAATTCAATTAAGAAAAATATAACTTTTTTTTGCATGACTTTCATCTTTATAGTTATGTATACATTAATAAGTATTCTAGATAATAAGTATATAGTTTGGGCATCTCGGGAATATGAGGCTTTAAGTTGCCCCTAGGAGATCGTTTGATTACCTCACTTCCCGGTTAACAATGACACATACTTATTTATATCTTTTATACATATGCATGTATACTTACTTAATGAATGAAAGCTTTATTTTTCCACTAAGTATGTAAGCATACATTCATCATTTAAGAGTGTCAAAATATGTTGTGTGTATAGGTATGCTAAGTGTTAAATCATGTGCATGTTACATATGATGGAAAGGAATGGCTTGCTATATGTCATGTGATAGTAATTCAATTATATTAATCCTAAGATGCCTTTCATAGTGAATATGAATATTTAAAGTTAACCCAAACTTAGGATTAATAAGAAAATACTTAATAAGCCATTCAATAAAGAAAACTAAGTTACAAAAATGTGCTTTTGAAAATGGCTTAAGGTTGGGATGAAAGGAGGTAAGCTCCTTTCCTCTCTTTATAACACTTAGATGTTAAGTGTAAATCAAATGAAACTAAGCAAAATATAAACTAAAATTCACAAATCAATTAAACAACTTGAAGTGGAACCAACCTTTAGGTTAAATTAGATTATTTCACACTTAGAAAATCATAACTCTAATGCTTAATTAAGACATACTACACAAAGCCCTAGCACACACATTAGAATTAAGCCATCACTTCTAGTCCTAAGTTAGAATAGTGTATGTATAATATATGTTTTATTTTGTGATGTAATATTTTATACTGAATATTAAGGTGTATAACTCATAGGCTAGATGTTAGGTCGTTGTTAGCCTAATCATATTTTTTTGCAAGGGATTCTGCTTAAGGGTCTATCTAAAAATGAATATAAATATTCTCATTGTAGGTTGCTTAAACCCCTAAGGATAATCCAAATTATGACATGTGGGATTGGTTACTCATATGCAGGGTACTAAGTTCAAATTATAAATATAATTGCTTGGGATTGAATGTATATTTAGCTAACCTCTATTTTGCATGTGTAGTTTGATTTATTTTTTGCATATAAATGTAATTTTTGCAATAGGAATTTGGATTAATGCTATGAGAATTAGGATGAGCAAGCAGAAGGCTTAGTCCTAGGGTGCCCTATGATGCCTTGGAGCAAATCAAATCAAGAGAAGGAAGGAGAAGAAATGAAGAATGAAGACCTCCATGGCATATATTCATTTATAATTGTAATATTACTTTGTAATTCCAAATTATATATGGTAGAGCTCGGCTACCCAATTTTCTCTTTTCTGAGGTGTACATGACCGTACCAGCCTTTTATTCTTTTGCATTAGTTTATAAAATTATTTGATATTATGTTTAAATTGCACATTAGGATTGCATCTTTTTCATAGTTTCTTCATGTTTGATGTTTTAATGTGTGGCCTGGATGTGATGAGCTCTTAGGATAAAATTAATTTTTTTCCAATCAACAACTCATAACTATGTTTTAAAGTAATTCATAATCTCACCATAGAGCTTAGAATTTAAATAAGATAATTAAAAGATTTAGAAACCTCATAGTTGTATGATTATATGTCTCACATTATGCATGCATATTCTTTCTTCCTTGAATATGGGGGGTCTTCATCCTTGCACAATAGGGAAATGCTTAATCTGTGAGAGCATCCCTTTATGGTGGAGAACACCTTCTTCTCGTTGATTTAGTCAACAATCAATTTCATCATACATTTAGGTAATAAAAATCACAAAATTTTTGTCCAAAATATTATGTCAAAAATAAAATAAAATATATAAAAAATTGCATTTGTAGACTAAGTCATATGCTCATACCACTCATGCTCTAGTCTCTTAGGGGGTGGGTTTAAGATTTTAGTCTTTCAAATTAATTAACAAGCATAACCATCTTGCAATTACATAAGACCAACCCACATGATTTTGAATCATAGGAGGTGTTGGTTGGCGGCCACTCCAAACGGTTGTAAGTCTAGAAGAGTCGGACGGTTTACTCTCCCTTGTGGAAGTAAACCATCATGTCCCCTTTCGCTTAGATTCATGTCGTGTTTTAACTCGTGTTAAAGCTCCCTAGATTTAGGATCCGAGGTTGCTAGTTTTCTTTGGGCTACAAGCATAAATCCTTACCTCTTACACATTTTCACAATCTTGTGTTAATGGATTATAGCCCTTGTAGTCTAATAAAAAACTCAACTCAAATAAATAAATTTTTCACTTGCAAATATATAAAATCTATTATAGGGTAAATTGGAATGTTCATTAGGCTTTCCAGTATCATGAGCATTCCCTACTTACCTTCCTTTGGCTTCTAAAAATAAATCTTTTCACTTGATCTATCCCACTTTATTTTTCAAACATAACCAATCATTTGATAGTCTTAACATTGAAATCTTTGGAGACAATAATTGCTTACTTTAATCGAGAGTATTCTTAGAGAATCTCATTTCCTATGATGTAATTAACTATGGAGGCTTGCCTCCATAAGAAACTTAAGAACCCTACTTTTCATGTAAAGTAGGAAAAAAATCTATGATATATTCGAAGTCCCATCATGCCTTAGGAGTCCTTATTAGGTGGTTAGGTCCATTGTAGGGTGATGTTTCTATCTTTCGAGATAGTACATCATACCTCAATATCGCACCCGATCACTTTAATAAGTACCTTCTACGATCTGCGTGGTGTCCACACAATCATCCGAAAATAAACACATAGTAATGTTTGAAAAATTCTTCTACGTCTTTACGAAATGTGGGCTAGAAATAGCCTTGACTCAAAACTCAGTCTCCAAAATGGATTTCGTTAATACATTGGTGACTTTGCCTTCTTTAACACAACGAAGGTCAAAGAGATGAAATATTTCTTTAGAATAACTCGCCATCAATGAGAAAATACTACATTGACTTGATTTTGGATGACCGTAGGTCTGAGATGCAGAAGGTATAATGTTAATTTTAAGATGTTCAGTGAAATGATTCATCTAACATGACTTCACCTCAAATTCAATCTCCATTACTTCTAATTCTTCAATAATTGGGAAAGTTAGTTTCAAAGTTGGTTTACCAACAATATTCCCCAGCATAGATAGTAGATTAGCATAATGGTTCTTCTCCTTAGGGATGTGTTCATTTTTGAAATATTCAAAAATCCCAATCTTTGACTTTACTTTATAGAGATATCTTTACATGATTTATTCTCATACTTAAATTGTTCATTCACTTAATTAACTACAAGCAATAATCAGATTTGACGAGTACATACCTTACTCCCACACCAACATGAATCTCAAAAATATAATGAGAGGTTCATAATTTACTTGATTGTTTGTGATATTGCAACAAATTTGAATAAAATGGCTCAATGAAATTCCAATGCGACTGTGGACCACCATCCTAATACCAATTTCTTGAGTGTTGGATGCCTCATCAATGAACAAAGTCAACAATTGTCTTTAGAGACTTCTCCTCTATGATTCATAGACTCAAGAAAAATTTGCTAGAAAGTCAACTAGAACTAGCTCTTTAATAATTATGGGCTTGTACGAGATATTGAATTTGTTGAGCTCGACTGCCCATTTTAATAATCTCCCTAAATGATCGGGCTTAGAAAGGAACGATTTTAATGGATGATCAGTAATAACTTATATACAATGCACCTGGAAATATGGTTGGAGCCTCATTATAGACATAATCAATGCAAGTGTAAGCTTCTCCATGATAGGATGCCTAAGCTCAACTCTTCTTAGGACTTCATTTACATAATAAATTGAAGTTTGTTTTCAATTTCCTTCTCGCAATAAGACTAAGCTTATTTCCTCCTTCCTGACACCAAGGTACATAAATAATTTTTTCTTGGCTTAGGACTTTGTAATAGAGGTGGCAATACAAAAGCTTTTTTAATTGAATGAAAGCCTATTCGCATTCCTCCATCAAGGAAAATTATTTTATACTTCTAAGAATCTTGAAGAAAGCTAAATGGCCATCTCTAGGCTTGGAAATAAATTTGTTGAGTCCAACAACTCACTTTGTCAACGTTTGAATCTCATTGATGTTTATGGGAGACTGAATCTCTAGATAGCTTTGACCTTCTTCGGGTTAACCTTGATGCCTTCTAGAGTGAATAAATAACCAAGGAATTTGCCAAATTTAGCTTTGAAAGAGAACTTGAGCGATTGAGCTTCATGTTGAATCGCTTCAATATGTTGAACATCTCCTTTAGGTCTTCATATGCTCCCTCAAGAACCTACTTTTAATTAATAAATCATAGATAAACTTCGACAATTTTCCTTTCTAATTTTTTAATATTACATCCATGAGTTGCTGATAAGTAGCACTAGCATTTTAAAGCCCAAAAGACATACATTATAACAATACACTTCATCTTTAGTTAAAAAAGCAAACTTCTTGCTATCTGTAGGATGCATCTTTATTTGATGACATCCTGAAAATGCTTCAAGAAAGCTCATTACTTAGTAGCTCATGGTGAAATCTACTAAGGTGTCAATTCAGGGTGGATAGTTATCTTTTGAGCAAGTAGAATTGAGATTAGTGAAGTAGGCTCACATCTCTACTTGCTACTTGATTTTGACACCATGATGATGTTTGCACACCAATCAGGGTATTACACTTGTTTGATAAAACTTGCATCAAGCAACTTCTTCACCTTTTCTTGAATGGACTCTATTGGGAAACTTGCCAAAGGTCATATCTTTTGCTTGATCGACCTGGCTCTTGGATGAACAATATATGCAAAGACATCAAGATCAACACCTAACATTCAACCACTGACCAAGCGAATACGGCTCTGTATTCCCCTAAGGTTGAAATAAATAAGCCCCTTCGATCAAAAGAAGTATTGATTCTATAGATTATAGTGGATTCTCCTCCTTCGACAACAACCTCTTCTATAGCTTCAGTAACTTCTAGGTTACCTCCCTTCTTTATGTCTTGTTGTATGATCTCTTATTGAACACTGCAAACAGCTTTCAAATAGCATGCCCTGAATTATAATAGTCACTACAAATAATTATGATTTCTCCTCATGAAAATTTCACAACAACATGTTAAGTAGAAATGATAGCCTTAAAAATGTTTAGAAATGGACGGTTGAATATAGCATTATAGGTAGCTAGAGCATCTACTACAAAAAAAATTCATCATTATGGTAGTGAATTGCTTCCTGCCTTCTCCTTAAGTACAAGTAATAAAATGAAGCATATGTATCTTTTCGCTCTTCGGAGAAACCATAAAGTGACCTTGAGATGGGAACTATATGTAAGTTCCCCAAACCCATCTTCTAGTAGACACTTTTGAACAAAATGTTCATAGAGCTCCCAATATCTATCAAGATGTTGTCAATCTGATAATTCATAATTAGTGAGGTGACCACAATATCGTCATTATAAAGGTTCTTCTTGACAGGTAAGCCTTCATCAATGACAAAAAAGGGTGGCTAATCATTCCCTTAGGGTCTGAATGAATTTGTTAAGTTTATCTCTCCGAACCAAAGTCATTTGAGGTTTGATTGATGATAAATCCCTAGTTCATCCCCTACAAGAATAACATAAACTACTCCAATAATATGAAAATTGTGCTGAAATAAGCCCATTGCTTATCTCTTTGGTGGGTGCCTTCTCCTATCTCCTAGTGTCAAACTCCTTCAACTTTACATCTTTGCTAAAATATTCTATTAAGCATCTCAAATGACGACACTCTTAGATATCGTGGTCATGATCTCTGTGATAAATAAAGTACTTCTTTAGGTCACGCATGTATTTGCATCTAAAAAAATGAAATAAAGTGAACATCTTGACTTAGGGCATGACAGCAATCACGCTCTAAACCGTCATACCTTATAGAATCTAGAAGCTCAAATCACCCCCGATGATTATCTACTTAGATGAAACAACGTCAGCGGTCTGATGGATAGTCTTTGTCATGGCCGACCTTGATTTATAAAAAAAACTATAGTTCCCACCTCAACAATAATAACCGCCTATGGGGAGCGGAGGGAACGATTATGGAGCGAAAAATTGCCCCGATAGTGAGAAATCCATTATAAAAAGGAGAGAACTATCTCTCTCTCTCTCTCTCTCTCTCTCTCTTCTTCCTTCTCCATCACTCTCACTCTAACCCACATGCACCGTTCTTGCTCCCGGTCATCTGCACTCTCAACAACGTGCTTTCTGCTGCTACGAGAGCGATCTCCTCAGGAAAGAGACAAGATCAAAATTTACTCACATCAATTCTAGGTAAAAAACTTATAGAAATGCTTTCTTTCACAATTTTCTTTATGGAAATCAAGTTTAAAAAGATTTCCACTGTTGATCTTGGATATGATAAGAAATAAAAAAAATTATCACCGTCAATCTTAGATTCGGAGTACAAAAGAAAGGCCCAAAACCCAAAATTTCATAATCTTGAAATTCGAAACACCTCTGCTGTTGAACTTGGTTCCGACATAGAATGAAAACCCTCCATCCATCGATCTTGGATCTAGAATAAAGGAGAATAATACATTTGCACTAAATAAGTAGAATTCTAACACTGCTAAGGTGTCATGCCATAGAATTCTCACAAAAAATATCAAATTCTACAAGAATATGGCTCAGAAACGGAGTTCTTGCTCCTTGGGGCCGAGGTTCAACACCAAGGCAATATAATCTCGAGAATGAAATCTTTGGCACTCGGTCCCATAGAGGTGCCAGATATTTGACACTGCAATACTAAACTCTCAAGTTTAGGTACAATTATTGCAGCGTCGTGGTGCTATAATTCAATGTCGCAATGCAAAGCTTCCGAGTTTCATATCTTTAAAATAGCATCGAAGCACTATTTTTCAGTGCTGGGGTGCTATATTATCCACTGTCGAACTTGGTTCCAATGTAAAATGAAATCCTCCCTCCATTGATCTTGGGTCCAAACAAAGGAGAATGATGTTAATACACTAAAAAATGTGAAATCTAACACTACTAAGACGTTACACTACCAAATTTTTAATTTTCTCCAAAACTGTTAAATTTTAGGCAATGATAAAACAAAACAAGGTGCTAAGCTCTCATGCTTTGTGGGAGAAGTCTTCCATAGCACCACAACACTGTATGAATTTTATGATTTTGAACACCTGGAATACTAACCTCAATAAATTCTAAGTCTAAGTCTTGTCTACCTAGCATCATTGCACCGCATTTCGAGTATCATAGCTGAACTTTCAGGTAGAATGATAAGAAATTTCTATCTTAAGAGCATCACAATGTCACATATCAAACACCACATTGACCTTTCAGGTATAATGACAAGAAATTACTATCTTAAGAGCACCGTAGCACTAGACTCTTGGGTTTTAAACTGATGTCCTGCAGACCAGCAACACCTAGGTATTGTATTCTCAGTGTCAAAGCGCACTACTGTGATGTTATTTTAAGTTAGAAATTTTCTATTATTTTAAATCCTAGAGCTTTCAAATGACAAACGAAAAGATATATACATACTACTACACAAATATGTGAAATAAAATATATTTATTAAAATCAAAAGAACAATTACATAAGTTGTACAAAAGAAAGAAAATATAAAAATAAAGAAAAAAGAATGGAAAATTAGTAATCATATTCATCACACTCTTCTTCTTCTTCTTCTTCTTTCTTCTTCTTCTAACGTTGGCAAGATGCTCATGTAAGGTGAATATTGAGGTGTTGTAGGAAAAGAGGCCTGACACAAACCCACAAACCCACAATTTTCAAACATATGAACTAATACTAAGTTAAACTGAGTCACAAGAAAATTATTTCTGTTGCTAATCCAAATGATAATCAAATTTCTTTTTTAAAGACTCTTACCTATGACTGCTCTCACCAACCTTCTTCCTTAAATTTGAGACTTCTTTTTCAATTCTTTGGAGTTGCTCATTTAAGATTTTGAAAGATTAGGATCGAGGTTGTGGGGCACATGGAGCATGTGAGTTTTCCCCCACTTCAAACCTCGACCTGAATCCCCAATTATTCTCTTTGTTAGAGGAGCCTTTTGAATAAGAACTTCATCAGGCTCCCCCAACACACCCATTGAAGTATATAAATCTAAATAAGAGAAAAATGATCATATCCTATAGTGGTACTGCCCCTAAATATATTACAAATGAAATTATGAATAATCTTTTCTATATCAATTATAAAGCCATTTTGAATAACAAAATTTAAAACGATCTTGTCCTTAATCACCTCACTGATATTACAATGAGAATCAACTTGGTAGAAATAAAATAGTACCAAGTCTTAGACTCTACTATAATGTCGGGGACGAGAAAGTTCATGATCCTTTCCTCCCATCATTTCTTTTGAATATTGGCATTTCTGTCAGTGAGAAAACTAAAGATTTCATCAAAATCAAGATGATCATTATAATAGGAAAGATATTGATCATATACTACATTTTGCAAAACTTACTAATTTCTCTTGCACATGAACTCTATTATCTTGATACTCCTTCACAATAACGAAGAACTCCAACGCCATAGAATGGCGTAGGCGCTACTTTCGTAGGCCAGCTTTTCCTAGCCTCGTTCGATGATGATCCTCCATGCTCCCACTTGGACTATAAAAATTTCTCTCCAAAATAATGTGCTTGTGGATGAAAGCATATTGATACCTCTCCTCCACTTCCACACTAATAAATTTGTTAGCATCGCTTGAAGTCACCCTCTTGCCAGCGAGCCTTTTGAGACATGATTATTTTTTTAGTGTAAGAAAAAAAGTTGAGTGTGTACTTCGTTCAGTTACGTATTGCTAAGAGAAGAATGAAAAATTCTGACCGAAAGATTATTTATATGAGGTCTTTCTGCACTTGTAGAAGTAGCTTGAGATGCTAACCTCTTGAATTGTGGAACTAAGAATCCGCGTTCGGTACAAAAAAAGCACTCTGCAATGAGGCACTTCAAAACGAGCTAACCTCTCGGGTTGAAATAAGGAATCGACCGAACATGCAATTCTTAAAGCGGTAGGTCAAAATGATTACTATGCCGATCAAAAAGAGCACTTATTACTATTTATTACCAATAATTTCATAACCGATCAAAACTGAAAAGTGCATCAAATATTAATGTGGCATCGTGATGCTTTGACATGTGTCGTAACGCTGGTAAAAAAGTTTGTCTTATCTGTTAAATGTGTATGCTAACCAATCAACTCGGTTCAACAGTCTTTTGACTGAAGCTGCGACGCTACATAGTCAACGCTGATGCACTAGTCAATCTATCAACCTTCTTTCAAACGTCCTTTATAACGTCTATAACATCATTGCACTAATTTTCTAGTGTCGAGGACAACATCCTAATAATGCTCAGGCACCATAATCTACAGTGCCAAGGCGCTCCACTTCATAATGCCTAGGAGCCATCCCCCAACAGTAACCTATTTATGTTTTCCATACAAGCATCACATAATTCGTTCACCATATGAATACCTATATAAATCTGACTTTTTAAAGATATGTAAGCCTAGTCTTCTATCAATTCTCTATACGAACACTCTATAATTTGTTCACCATGTGGACACCCCTAAAATCATGGCATGCCAAAGGGATGTAAACTCAATCTTTTATCTGTTCGCTATGCGAACACCCTATGATTGTTCACCATGTGAACACATATATAAACTCGGCCTTCCAAAGGGATGTAAGCCTAATACATATGTTCGCCATGGGTTGCCTCGTCTCAGATATCTCGAGTAGACTAGATGTTGGTAGACTAGAATAATATAGTCACGGAATGACAGAACCATAAGATCTTGATCGAGACTATTCTCCTATTTCTCTTAAACAGTCATCTATACCATACCACACACACCATTAGACACTAATTCATATCAGAAAGATATAATTATTTTTCAACTTTAATCGAAGTGCTTTCTTACTGCGATAAGTTGAGTAATTAACTATGAAGCCTTGCATTCATAGAAAGTAAAACCCAGATCTAAATAAACCCTAACGTAATGTTAAGGAAATCTTGTTAAATATATATCAATCTAGCTCATGAAAAATATACTCCTACTCATCTCAATAAAGATGATGAAGAGCATCATCAAATGTGTTTTTTCTAATCGATCAGCATGTGACCTTTAGCCATCATCGGTAAGGGCCTCTTGAAGTAATCTTTATTTTGAATGGTCTCTATAACTTTAGCCATTGAGACTCGTAATAGAGTCAAAGTAGGTAGACAATGAGTTGGAGATGGCGATATCCTCCCATTTCTCTTCGATCATTGAGTTGAGTTCACCACTCAAACTAACAAACTCATTGACTATCAAAGTTCCTTCTATCATCACACCATGCAGTGCAACTTCCATCTTACTTTATGAACTTGTTGAACTTTCTTCTCTGAGAGTGTTATTGGTTACTCCTTATTGTTCACTCTGGAAGTGCTGGAAAGTGAGTTGTATTCTTCGATGAAAATGTAGTAGTTGACCAACTTCAATAATTCAACTAGTTTAAGTATTGTAAACCCAATGTGTAGCAGAATGAACCTTCCAATAGGCCCTAAGCAAATGCAGTGTGAGCCATCGCGGACCTAAGACCTCGTACTTAACATCTCCCTTTGAAAGTAAGTTATAAAATTTCTAAATGATTCATCTAGCTCCTAACTAATCCATAACAAAGCTTGAAAACTCTTATTACGCTTTTGAGCACTAGTAAATTGCATAAGTAACATTCACTTGAATTCGACAAAGCAAATAATAAAAGTTATTGAACCAGTATAAAGTTGCTTCTTTTAGAGTCGTGAAAAATAAACAACAGTTTAGCGCATCATTGATCCTCAGCAAGCAGACAAGAAACTCAAAGGAAGTGACATGATCGATAGGATCAGATCTTCCTTCGTTAGACTCCAAAGATGATATCTTGAACTTTTTTTGGGGCTTTGCCACGATCTCTCTAGAGAAAGCATTCTCTAATGATTTTCTCCTTCGATCTTCCCTTATTGTTCTTTCTTCGCCTCTTCTTTCCACCCTATTGTTGGATTGAGAATCAAGGTAATAGGTATCATCCTCACCATCTTCTGATGTGGATGGCAAAGTCCTCCTTATATTGTCCCAAGTTGATCACCTCTTCTCACCACCAATTCAAAAGAATTAGATGACATATGGACTCTAAAAGAAACTCAAGGCACATGCTCCAGAGCCAGTATGATCATTGTGAGCATCTACTTGCGTAGTTCATTCATTTGTTGTGTGGATGTGGTGAAATTTTATATTAAAAATTTCTAAAAGAAAAAGGAATGTATACTTCCATCTTCACTTTATACGGGATAAAATGAAGATAGAAATATACTTTCTTCTTTTTATGTATTTTTGACACCACGTAGATCCGCAGATATTCTTATTGAGGGTGATCGAGTACGACATTGAGGAGAGATGTACTATCTCGAAAGATAGAAATCACCATCCTACAATGGACCTAATCACCTCAACAAGACTCCTAAAGGATGTGCATGTGTACCAAAGATTCTTCCCCTACTTTACATGAAAAATAAAGTAAGTTTATTTTAAAGCGGGTTCATTAAGTTCCTGGGCATAGTTAATTACATCCATGAGATCGAGAATACTCTCGATTAAGGTAAATTATTATTGTCCAAAGATTTCAATAGGTAGGACTATCAATCGATTATTCATTTTAAAGATAATTGATCAAAGAGAGATAGTTATTATCGAAGTCAAAGGAAGATAAGTAGGAGATATTCACGATGCTAGGAAACCTAGCATCTCAAACTATCCAATGGTTGGGCTTTACATTTTTGAAATTAAATTATTCATTTGAGTTGACTTTTTATTAGAAGTTTAGGACTTATAATTCCACAATACAAGGTTATGGAAATGCCTAGGAGGTGAGGATTTATGCATATGGCCCATAGCCTCTAACCTAAATCTAGGAAGCTTTGGTAAGGGCCAAAAGTACGACCTAAATCTAAGGCGAAATAATTATTTTGTTTGCCTCAACAAGAGATTATAAACCACCAAACTGTTTGGACTTACAACCGCCTAGTGGTGGCTACCAACTAACTCCTACGATTTTAAATTCATGTAGAAATCATGTTTATGCAAGATAGTTATTATTTATTTAAAAAGAGACTAAGTCCTTAAACTCACCCCTAAAAGACTAAATCATGTAAGGGCATGAAAATGACCTAGATCTAATAAAATATATTATATATTATTTTCATTTTGGACAATCATTTGACTCGCTTATGGATTCATATGCCTAATACATGAGGTAAGATTATTGGCCAAAAAAAGAAGGAGGAGGTGTATTTCCACCATGGCCTCAAAGCCCAAGTTTCTCCCAAAGGTGGAAGCCCTCCAATCAAGAGTAACAATATACTTTTATGTATGATGTTAAAAAGAAATACTCATCCAGCTAAAGGGTTGCTAATTCTTTTATCTTGATTTTAACTTAGGATTTAAATGAGATTATAAGTTATTTATTTTAATTTTGAATTTATTAATTTAGTAGAAGATTCATTTTTCTCTAAGAGTCTAATCGTCATCCAGGTCATACATTAAAGCAAGAAGAAACTAGGAAAACATGTCATCTTAATGCACAAGTTAAACAAAACATCAAACATTTTATAAAGCTAATGAAAAGAATAAAGGTCATTTATGGTCGCACCACCAGACAAACTGAATAAATTAAATGAATTACCCTTATACAACCCGATTACAATGAATATCTTCTTTCTTCTTTTCTTCTTCTTTATCCTTTTTTTTGTTCCTTCTTTTGGATGGTTGGAATGCGACTAAAGGTTCTTACATGATAAGATGTAATCTTATGACCAATGCTCATCCTAATCTCCCATTACAATTATTCTAAAATTCTAATTATAAAAATACATGAAAAGAAAAAGTAAATCTAACTAACACCTGTAAAATAGAGATTAGTTAAACAAACCATACAAGTCCCAAGATGTATATTGACAAGACTCACACATAAAAGTGTCACACCTATTGGATTATGCTTAAGGGTATAAGCATCTGCACAACAAAAGCATTTATAATTTTTATTTATTACATCGCCCCTTAAACACAATCCCCTGTAGAAAATATGGTTAGACTAAGATCGCTCTACCGTTCATTCTACGCACATTCACCCTAACATCTAGACTAGAAATAATACATCACAAATAAAAATAAACATCAAGCCATGCACCGCCCTAACCTAAAGCTAGAAGTGGTGACTTAACCTAATATGTGTGCTTTAAAAAGTTTGTGTGGTATGCTAAGCTATGGCTTTAAGATTTGGATTTTCTAAGTGTGAAGATGTTCAACTTAGATGGATGGTTTCATTTAAGTGTTTAGTTGATTTTGGTTAATTTTATTTTGTATTTTGATTAGGTTTAAATGAATCCTACAATTAATTATTAAGTTTTAAAGAGAGGAAAAAGAGAAGAAAACTTCTCTTTTCTTCTCTACCTTAAATAATTTCTAAAGTGGATTCATATTTAGTTTTATTTAGTGAATATTTTATTATGTGTTTTAATTAATCTTAAGTTTAGATTTTTCCTAAGTAAATCTATTAAAAAAAATGCATTTTAAGATTAGGTAAAATGAACTAAATTTACAAAACACACATCACTTCATTTCTTTCCCAACATATATAACATGCATATCTATACATACAAATGAGGATGTTTGGCACACTTTATGATGAATGCTAAGTGAGTTACCTAAAAATTTAAATGATTTATGATGCATGATTAAGTAGAGTTTTCTTATCCTTTTTTCACATGCACATATATATGTATGAAAAGATAAGTGAAAGTAATGATGCCATTTAACTGGGGATGTAAAGTACAAGACCTACTTAGACTACTTAAAGTCTAACTCTGGATTATCCGTGACTAATATACCACTTTCCTTAAATACATATATGTAAAAGAAATGGAAAATAAAAGATGCAAAAAGTTTATATTAGTTGATTTGTTTTGTTTACATAATTTATACGTACAAGTGTAGCTATCCTTCTTAAATAATAGTATATGAATGAATAGAAAGGGGGTTAAGCAAGTATTATGTTTTTTTTCAAATAAACTATATACTTTTTCAAATTCTATTCAAAATCATACTAAAAGAAAAGAGAATGAAGGCTACAATATGCATATCTTCATACTTATATCCACATGCAAGCTCATAACCAATCATAAGTAGCACACTTTCAATTTTGGATATTTGATTTATAAATTTTAAAAAAATAGTTTTGAATATAATAGTGATAATAACCATTCATATTTTACTTTGATCAAAACATACAATTTGACATAAAAAAATATATTTTTTATTTTTGAATTTGATTTTTGAAAATCATAAATGCATTAAACTCATATGACATACACATTTAAATATTAGGAAAGAACTAAAGTGATGAAAGTATATAAACACATGCACCTTAATTAATTCTTAAAGACAATCTTATGAAATAAGAAAGCTTAAAGCAAATCAAATTATTTTTTAAGAAGGTTTGATTTTGTTTTGAGGTTGATTTAATTTGAGAAATGTGAGGTGAGTTTGATGTTCCTAACTCATTCTCACATATGTTTATTGTTTTAGTTTAATTTTTAGGTGATTAGATCAATTTTATG
Source organism: Cymbidium sinense (assembly GCA_021442155.1). Lineage (NCBI taxonomy): Eukaryota > Viridiplantae > Streptophyta > Magnoliopsida > Asparagales > Orchidaceae > Cymbidium > Cymbidium sinense. Next base: position 96,800,864 of record CM038219.1, read on the forward strand.
CTTTGGTTAGGTTAATGTGTGAATTAAATGTGAATTATTATACCACCTTAGCATACTTAATCAAATAATTATGCCAATGAAATGATGACATAAAATCACAAGAAATTTAAATCAATGCACCTAGAAGAAAAGGCCTAATGCATTTGGCTCATGATTAATGAAATTAAACTAAGAGATTTAATTTTAAGTAATTTCATAACACCTCTCACACATGTGAGTTAAGTTTTGATTTTTAATGTACTTAGCTCTTGAACACCTACATCTACCCAAGATAGATTAATTGAATTCTAGAAAATTTTAGAATTTTATGAAATTAATTAATGGGATAATTAGTGAATTAACCTTTAATTAAGGTTGGATTAAGGAAGAAAAAAGGGGGTTTAGGAAATATTTTAAAGAAAACATCCCAAAATTATTCCCTAAACCTCATATTCACTTAATCAAAACTTAATTGACTCAATCAGAGGGTTAAACTACTAATTATACCCTTAATTAAGCTTAATTATATTAAAGGAGTGATTAAGAAATGAATTAGCAATTCTCCTAAATAAGCCACCAATAAATACCAAGAAAATTAGAGGGAGGAATCATCTCACTAATTAAGCATAAAAAGTTTGGGATTAATCAGTCGAGTATTTAGAGGGTAATTAGCAAAATAAAATTTTCAAAAAAATCCAAATTTAGAGAAAATTACTATTAAAAATCCATTGAAATCAATTTTAGAATATTCTATATTCAATTATCTATCCAATGCAATTTATTTCATATTTTTCTGATTTTTCTAAGCTCATATATTAATTTAGGAAGTTTCCATAATTAATTAAAATATTTAAATAACCTAAGTAATCCCACGCCAATGGGCCGCCGTGGCATGCGCTTTCCACATGGCGGCGACGTGATTGATTTTAACCGTCACATCGAAGGCCAAAGGGCTACCGGACGCTTTCTCCTCAACCGCTTGATGGCGATCTAATTTGATCAGACGCCAAATGCGTGGGGATCTAAGATGGAGAGCACGGATTAATCAGACACCATCATCCAAAATGCAATGACGGCGAATATGGGATTAAAATTCTTTCATCCAAACCACATTGAATTTCCATGATCACCGACTCTCGATTCCCTTGGAGAAGTTTCGTCTAGTTGAGACGAAGCTTTGTTGAAGTTTGAGGCTCACAGATGCTGGGAGACCAACTCCCTTTGCCTTGAGCTCGGTCTTGATCAAGGTGACTCCTCCCTTGCCTTAGGAACTTAGGAAAGAGCTTAGGCAAGTTCGATCGAGCTCCCTGAGAGTGCTTGCAAAGGGAATTAGGTTGATATTGAGTGGTTTGATTTTGGAGCTCCCTGCTTTCAAACTATGAAACCGAAATGGGAATTTGGAAATCACTTGAGAGAGCTGGGGAGGCGAAATGACTCCTCTAGCTTCCTTAGGTTCAATCAAATTGGGGAATCTTGAAATCAAATCAAATTAGGGGGAGTATATCTCCCCCTTTGGCAATCAGACGGCCGAGCAAAGCTTTGTCGTTTTGATCCAATTAAGCTCCTTGAGTGGGTTAGTTAGGCTATTAGATGAGTCATTGCATTCGATTTTAGCCAGGGAAGGAGTGGAGGAGGTTCCCATGTGCTTGAAATAAGTGGAGGGATGATTCCCATGTGGCCATTTTCAAGCACATGATCGATTTTGGATTTGGGTTGGGTTTGGCTGATCCGAATCCATTGGGTCATGTGCACTTGGTCCATTAGTGATCATTTGGTCCACTAAGAGGATGTCAAGTGTCCATGAAAAGGAATTGACCAAATTCTAAGTGATTTTGATTTTGTGTTACCCTATGGCCTAGGGGTAAAATGATCATTTGACCTTGATTTCAGTTTGGGCATGCTTGGTATGATGAGAAAATAGGTTTGACCAAGTTTCGTTGAATTTGGAGTTGGTTTGATATAATTTGGCTCATGTTGACCCATTTAGGTCAAAATGGGTCAAGTTGACCAATTGATCAAATTGGATCAAACCAAGGGTTAGGTCAAGTTCATATGACAATTTGAAATATTTTGATGTCTTTGGTTTGATTCAATTTGATTTAGGTTTGAATTTGATTCATTTGATTCATTTAGGTCAAATGGGTCAGGTTGACCAATTTGACTCATTTGACCTATTTGGGTTAGGTCATGGGTTGGTTTATGTTTGGTTGGTCATATGAAATGGATTAATATCTTTATTTCTAATCAATTTTGGTAAGTTTGAATTTGGCTCAATTTGAGTCAAATTGTTCAAGATCAATTAAGTTAGCTAGTTGGCCAATTTGGGTCAAGTTCAACAATCATTTTGGGATGAACTTAACCAATTAGTTTCAATCAATTTGGCTTAGATCAAATTTTAACATATTTTGTCCAAGTCAAACGGGGTAATCAAGGGCAAATGTTGACTTGGTCAAATTCAAATATTGATCATGAATGAACTTAGATCATTGATTTCAATTTGGCCTATGATGAATTTTGGCTATGTTGAGTCATTTTGGCTAAGAACTCAATCAACCTTAAGTTTGACTTATTTTGATCTAATTTGAGTGATTGATTATCTCAATGTTGATCAATGAGAGGTTTAGCTTAATTCAATCCAATTATTAAATTTATAATAATGGTACTTAGGCTGGGTCAAGTGAGTCAAGTAGATCAGCTGGTCAAAGTTTGATTTGAGTTTGATTGAATATACATATTATGATAAATATTTTGCAAGTGGTTTGAAATCAAAGGGTTTTGATTCACTTAACAATTTCAAATTCAAAGGGGGGGGGGGGGACATGAATTTTACTTAGGTTTGATTTTTGAATTGAGTTTTGATTAAGTGATTGAAATTTTTATTTATATTTGGATTCATGATTGAAGGATTGATTGAATCGTGAAGAAAAATCAAGAGTTTGGCTTGATTTAAAATTGATTTGGCTAAGTTCAAAATTTTAACGTAAAAGGCTTAAGTTGGATTTTGATTGAATATGAGTTTGATTTTTAGAAATAATTTTAATTGTTTGAATTTATATTTCATTTATATATTTGAATATAAATGAGAATATAAAAGTGTTATGAAAAAATTTCAAAGATTTGAAGTGATTTAAACATGATCTAAACTTAGTCCTTAAGAGAAAATCGAAGTGACTTATAAAATATTTGTTATTGAATTTGAATTTGGGCTTTAATTTTATTGATTTGAATTTATATTTCATTTATATATGTGAATATAAATGAGAATATAAATGGGTTGTGAGAAAATTTCATGAATTTAAGGTGATTTGAACTTGGTTTAGGCTAAGTCCTTAAGAGGAAAATAAGAACTTAAGAAATATTTTGAACTTGGAATTGAATTTTGGATTTAATTTGATTGATTTGAATTTATATTTCATTTATATATGTGAATATAAATGGGTTGTGAGAAAATTTCATAAATTTAAGGTGATTTGAACTTGGTTTAAGCTAGGTCCTTAAGAGGGAAATGAGGACTTGGGAAATATTTAGAATTTCAGTCATGGGCTTCAATTATAAGTTTCAATTATGGGTTTTAATCATGTGGCATTGATTTGAGTTTGAAGAAAATCAACTAGGCTGGAATTGATTTAGATTTTATGTTGATTTGGGTTGGAGTTTTGACTTGAAGAAAGGAAGTGAAGAATGTAGTTCAAGTTATAAGGTAGACAAATTTTCCTAACACTCCTAAGGCATGACCTATTCCTATGACTAACTCTTCTAAGTCTCAAAAGTTAGATTGAGTGTCCACCTAATCACTATGTGTCTTAGGACTAAAGAACTCATAAAGTCTAAGAGTCATATGTCTACGATAGAGGGGTTGATAGCTCTTCCTAAAAATGAGGTCAACAGTGACGAACTCTCTAGTGCACTACATATTGACTAAGGTTTCTCTTGCATTGTTGACTTCCTCTTGATGAGCTCCTCTTCTGATTTGTAGCATGCACCATGCTTACTGCAACATAAAGGATATTGGATCCTGAATTATCAATGATCTCACAACACCAAAACAGGAACTATAATGGAAAGAAATAAGAGTATGTAGAGAAACAAAGTCAAGGTAATAAAGCACACTCAAAAAATCTAAGCATTCATTCTAAAAACCAATCAAAACTCTAAGATCTAACTTATTTATAGGTTCAACCCTTAGATGTTACATAATTGATTATATCTTTATCCTTCAGTACACTAAAATGGATACAACACAATAACCCACTGAATCATGAAGTCAATTACATGATTTTGTGGAGCAATTTATACAATTACAAGTAATAACAATTGGTCGAGCTTAAATCGAATATTCTTGGTATATTTGAGCGGACTCCAATCTTTATCTATGAGAACTTTGGCTATACAATATTATTAATACATATTTTAATTTAAAGATTTAATATTATAATAACATGTCCAACATATATTCATGTATTTATCCTATTTATATCGTATCCCATATCAACTCGCTTTTTTTTTCTATGGTTCAGCGTGTACTGTATCAATGTTAAACAACATGAGCATGAGCAATATTTTAAAACTTTATTTAATTTTAATAATTGTTAGTTAGGGGACAAATTGTTTATAACTACTTTTGTAAGCTAGGATACTTTAATGATAAAATGCATAAATTAACCAATAGCAATAATAATGTGTTTTAAAATTTGAAATTTTAATGGGGGCAAATAAATAAATAAGTTTTAGCATAGAGTAATATCAACTATTATTTTGCAATTAATTTGGGAAAAAAAAATAAAGTAATATCAACTTTATTGAAGTTGATGTAACTCAAGACTTTCACCCAACAAAACAAGCAATTAAAAGTGATTTCATTTACTCCCTCAACTAGGCATTGTCATGATCAGCAGACCTCCACAAATGCGTCAGGGAGACACCATCAAACCAACTGAATATAGAATTTGTAAAGACATAAGTGATTATAAAGAATTTGACATACAGTTTACAAATAGCACTAACCTGGGGATACATGGTAAATGAAGTCAGTAAGCACTCTACCTAGTCAAATATCCCTCTCACACCTTCCAGGCTCTCTCCTAATGACTCCCTGCAACATAAAATAAAAATACTTTAGACACCGTGATTTCCTTAAGCCATAACCTGTATGACTTCGACAATATTTTAGTTCATCTCGTATGCATTTTAAATGGAGTGCACTTCAATAAATAAATTTGGTGTGATCAACTACAATAATAAAATTATAGGACTTGTCATATAGACTGCCTGTATTAATTGATCCAAATAAATTCATATATGTAATTTCTGAGGGCCTGGTTGTGCCTAAGATTATAATTGATTACAATGAATTTTTGACTTATTTTCTTAATCAACATGAGTCACACAAATGACATAAGAACATAACACATTCAATAGGATATAAAGTACAAAAGTTGAGCATTACAAAATCGGTTCTAAATCAGAATCTAGTCATGTGTACTGATGCTCATGACTAATACACTGAATTTCATGTAGTTTCTAGGTGTATTGAAAGCTCATGATAAAATATATCTAGTGAAAGTAAAGAATGAAAGACAGAAATATGAGAACACACATGCGTTAGTAAGTAATTATGGTTTGAAAAAAAAAACAATTTAGATTATTTGAGAGAGAATAACTTCTGCAAGGACTGACAATATATCATGTGAGTGTTAAGAACATGCGAACCAGAAAATAGGATTCCGGTTACTCAGGAGACTGGGATAGAAATGTTAAGATAGATAAGAAAAGCGGAAGAAAGAAACGGAGAGTAGAGAAGGGAAACTCTGGTGAGTTCTGCTCTCTCTCTTTCTCATCACCTATTGCAGCTATTTAAAAAAGACCAGACAAAAAAAACAGTTGGTAAGTTAGTTATTTCTAACAAACAACTAATTCTTTTACATATAGCTTGATGCCATCTTGGGCACTGACATAGGAGAATATAGAATCTACAATGTTCCTTTGCAGTCCTACACCCTCCATTGGATTCTTATCATTCCTCCATTCATTGAAATCAAAAATGTGTAGAAGATCCATGTAGAAAACTCCCATTGAATGAGGAATTGCAAGAGTGGTTTCCCTTTTAGCAAGATATAACATTGTTTAGAATTGTGAGAGGTTGAACAAATGAATGTCCTTCAAAAAATTTGGTCGGTGTGGGCTCCGAAAATTCGCCACCGATCTCTCAATGAAAAGAGTATGATTTAATGTGTTGGTGAAATTTTCAGAAGGCAGATGGAATATTAGATAAGACACTACCCAGAGATTTCCCCCTCATTTTGTGAGGACTTTAGATCTAGTTCCAGGTTTCCTATAGGCGCAAGCACCTATAGTTAATTACCCTCTCACCGAGAGAACTTTCGATTAACGCTACATTAGATCACTTAATGAACTTATAATAAAGTGGAGTTTAAAATTTGGGATTTAGATGAAATTCATCATCATTAGCTTAAAGCGAGCGGGAATGATGATGCAGATGAAGATCTCATGGATCCGGATGTCGTGGTCCTGTCTACTTAGAAAGACCCAACCGAGAAGTCGAATGAAGGTCGCCAAAGAAATTCTTGTAGCAGGGGTGGTATTTATCTAGGAGATGACTTAAGTCCTTAATTGACAGAGCTTTTGCCCTATCAAGATATCTACATTCACAACTCAAAGCAGCTATTGAGAACATACGCTATACGACCGATATATAATGATATCATTCGCAACTACGATCGAGAACTCTAGTAATACATCATACGGAGCATCTTAAACCACGCAATGTCACATCACATCCTTCCCGGCATGAGATTAATTGAGAGTAAACATAGTTGATTGACATTAACTCTTCAGATAGAGTTTTCTTAATTTGTCACCTTCAATAAACAATTGCGGAACGTGGATTGAGTTTTAGATTTAAGTCTTTTAAAAATGAATTTCATTTAGGCATTTATAATTAAATGACACATTAGGTATTTTTGACTTAATTTAAAGTTAATTTGATTTGAAATTGCAATTATATTTTGATGAAAATATCCTCTCCAGTTAATATCTTCAATCAACTCAGCCATCACTATGGTGTATGTTTTATTTTGCTATTCCAGATCCTATCGACTCTATTAATTTAATAATAAAATATCAGATATACTGTCATATGGCATAATTAATTTCTCAAATATTTTAATAAATCGAAATTCTTATAATATTATTGTTGGATTTTTACATTTTGTTAACGGGATCAGGTCTAAGACCTGACAAGAATCAACGACATCCGGATTAAGTTTAAGCATTGATGTAGTGTATTTTATCGAGTTATTTAATTTAAAATTGATTTAACTTTAAGGGATTTAAATAGTATTATTTATTTTGATTGAGTTTTCATTGCAAGTATAGAATTTTAGATAAAATTTTGACAATATTTCGACAACCTCCCAGCGTTGTCCCCACATAAGGAGCTATAACGGGGTAGGCATTATCTTAGAAAGGTATGTATGGGTGGTGTAAACACTACTGGTAGACATCCACCAAGTAAGAAAGGCATGTATGGGTCTTTGAAGCACCTGCATGAAATATAAATTTTTCCGTCACACCAAGAAAGACGTGTACGGGTACTTATATACTTGTAATGCCAAGTTAAAAATCAATTTTATAATTGTGGTTGCATTTATATTAAGTTGTTTAGGCCTCCTATTGATGTAAAATTGTGGCGTTTTGATTCCGACGTCGTCATCAGGTATGGGGTTGCCTCGGTATCTTTGAACCACGCTAAAGAATGCATTTATAGACACGAATGAATCCCACCATGCCAAAAGAAAGGCGTGTATAAAGACTCTAAGGTACTGCGTTTGCCGAGAAAGTGTATACTTATACACCGATGTCGGTTTAAAAGCAATTTTATAATCATGTTTACTTAGGTCTCTTGATAATGTGAAAATTTGGCATCATTTATGACGATCGCGATCGTCGAGGGGCCCATGGTATCTTAGGCCGCCCTATCGAAAGCGTGTATGGGTAGTATAAACCACGGTCTGAGCGCTATCCCACTATGCCAAGAAAGGCGTGTATGGGGCTTTGAGATATCTGCGTAAAACACATTTCTCCGCCATGCCAAGAAAAGCGTGTACAGGTACTTATATATTTACAAACAAGCACAACTTTCCTCACTACGTCAAGAAAAATGCATAAGAGTACTTATATTTCAACACAGACTTGACGACGGGACATGTACATGAGAACGCGTGGGCACTCGCGATCGCGGCTGGTGCATGCCGCGAAGCTTCGCGGCAGCATGCGTGCGGAATCATTGGGCATCGTCGTGGCTTCGACTCATATCGCGTCGACAGACTTCTTTCTTGATCGTCGGCCGTTGAATTGCAATATGCCGATCAATTTCGACATTCTGAATGCGATGGTGAAGTCCGTTCGTCAATGAGAGATCATTTCGACTGATTTTCAGCGCCGTCGAGTATATTTCAACTCCGATTTGCGCACTGTTCCATCCGAAGTCCGTTGAATTTGTCTTGTGAGCTCGACTCGGTAACGTGCATGCGTGGAGTCAACAAATGACAAATGTGATTCGCGAGTTATATTTGTTGAAAACTGATTGACCCTTTGGGTTAGCCATGGATCTTGAATAATTTCAGCTTCAATTTCAATAGTTTATAAAATTTTGATGGGATATATCATTAGTACAATGTCGTGTGTTTAGACGAGCTAAATGACATGATTGAGCGATTTATCCTGATTGACTTGTCGGATGGATAAGAGCTTCTTCCGCCATTTACTCTCTGCTTCAATGGGTTTGCTGAAGATCTCTTTCTTTGGTGTCTTTATAAATTTAGATTTCCTCCAACCCTAACTTCATACTTTATTGGGTTGGATGGAAAAATTGATTTGGTTGCTTTGAGATTTAAAATTCTTTCTGTCATAGCTTTAAGCTTGGCGAACTTGATGAAGAATTGACATGATTTGTCCATATTTACTTGTCAAGAACTGTATGTACGCCCTAAGTCTTGTGTTTCTTTGCTTTGTGACTCGTTGCGAGACATCTGAATGGATACCTTTATATTAAGTCTATAATGTTAAGTTATCAGTCTAGCAATGTGCTTTAACAGACTGAATAATCACGGAATTCCTTTAAATTAGCCATTACCTTTGTATGAACTATGGAATTACTTCGTCGATCCTGTGCTTTCTGCTTTGACGAACTTGATGAGGAGATGGATTTGATCTGCTTTGTTGCGTCATCATTTGAGAATAGATTAGGATGTCGCATTGCAGGTAATACGGAGATTGATTTGAGGTAGCTCTAGGTTAAGAGTTGTTTCCTCATATTGTTTTTAGTTTATCAATCAAGTAGAAAGATCTCTTCGATTCTGACTGCTTGTATTCACTGAGCTAAATTTAGTTTGAGATTGAACAGCTATCATCAATGGACTAACGAGCAAGGGATCTTTCACTGTGTCCTTTTTTTATGGCTTGTTGAGTGAAGAGAGCGTCTGACTTCGACCATTTGTGTGGGCTTGTTGAGTTTAGAGCCTCTCGAGTCTTTGACTTAAGGCTGTGATGACGGCGGTCATCAAACATCGAACGAGCGAGACTCTTTCACTGCGGCCTTTTCTTGTGGCTTTTTGAGTGAGGAGAGCGTCAGCAACTCGGTCACTTGTAGACTTGTTGAGTTCGACCTTTAGGACTCATCCGTGTTCTAGACTTGAAGATGTAAAGGTTGATTATTTTTTAATTTAGTTAATTGAAGCTTCCGAAATTGGGAGTTCTTCTAACTTGATCTTCAGAATTTGATAAATCTAGGAAATTAACTTTTGATATTTATGATTGTTTTTTCATGTGTAGAAATATATCCTTTTTTTGTTCTTACAAGACGCACTTTATAATAGTTATAGATATATTCAGGAGTCTCGATATAAAGCTCGATGTCAACCTGAATATATATACAAGAAGATCTCCTGTTTCACAGGAAATGATTAAATAATTTTGATTATAAAAACTAAAAAAATGTCCTCTGTCTAACAAGGGGATTGCAGACTAGTTCAAAATGTATTACAGAATTTGAACTTTTTTAATATAAATAAATGTAGCTCATTCTGATTATTATATATATTTATCTGAGAATCTCGACTTGAAGCGCGATGTCAACTTAGCTAAATATATAAAAATGCCCCCTGTCTAACAAGAGGATTTTCACGGTAACTTGAAAATGCATTCTCGTTTTACGAGAGAATCTTCAAGTGACGTTACATGTATATTTGGTATGAAAGCCTTATTAGTGCAAGATTCATTTAAGTATTTATATACTTGTCCACAATTAATTGTGAATTTCTTGAGATATCGACCGTTGATTGATGGCATTGGTCGTTGATCATTCGTGTCAATAAGCTGGTAGGCTCCTCCTTCGTACACATTCTCTATGATGTAAAGACCTTCCCAGTTAGCTTCAAATTTATCACCGATCTTGCGATGAGAGATGATTGACCTTCTCAGCACCAGAACCAATTCACCTTTCTGGAATGTCCGAAGACGTACTGAATTATTGAATGCTTTGAACATCCTCGCTCGGTAGATTTCTAAACTTTGTTGAGCTTGGAGTCTAACTCCGTCAAGCTCATCTAGCACTTCCATTCACAGACGAGCATTCTCATCTTTAGTAAGGCGAATTGGGCCATTTACTGGCGATGGTAACTCAACTTCTAATGGTAGAACAGCTTCAACTCCAAATATTAGAACGTAAAGAGTAGCCTTGATCAGCATTTTGTAAGTTATTCTGTATGCCCAGAGTGCTTCTATCATTTTAATGTCTCACTCACTTTTATTCTTCATATGAATCTTTTTGAGCAACTTCACTAGGGTTTTATTAAAAGCCTCTATCAAATCATTAGCCCTTGGATTGTAGATTGGTGAGTATTGTCAATCGATTTTGTGTCGATCAACGAATCTGTATATCTTCGCACTCTTGAAAGTGGGGCCGTTATCTGAAATGATTCGTCATGCCACCCCAAATCTATAGACAACATTGTTGGTGAAAAAGTCAACGACTTCGATCAATGACTTCTTAAGCGACTTGACTATTTGGAGAATTGATTCTAGAATGAGCGATGCGGTGATGATGAGGATCAATCGGTCCAATTATATCTGTGCCCCAACTTTCGAATGGTCATGACGCTATTGTTGGGTGCAGAGGATTCAAAGGTTAATGAATGAGATCCCCGTGTACATGGCATTCATGACATCTCTTAGCATGACTTATGCAATCTTTCACCATTGATGGCCAAAAATATCTCATCCTTTTAATTTTTAGTACTATTTTAAAACCTGACTGATGCGCTCCACAAAATACATGAATTTCGAATATTATCTTGTCGGTTTCATCCATCACCAAACATCATAACCACATTTGTTCAAAGGATTTACGGTACAATGTGTCATTGACATAATAAGCATATCGTAGAATCCTTTTTGTAATTTATGTGGCTAGTGATTTATTGCTTGGCAATTTGCTTTCTTCGAAATAATCGATAAAGAGTTGTCTCCATTCATCAGGCTCTTCCACTATGAAAGCTTCACATGATTTTTTTGTAGTACTTTTGAGCTTTTCTCTCTCATGTACTTGTTGTTCTTTAGGAGAGTGAGTAGCAACTTGAATTGCTTCCTGCTAGCTTGAGTTTGATATCCCCTCTATCTGTGGGGAATATGAATTTACTGGTTGCAGAACTCGACAAGTGGACACTTAAATCAACACATCGTTGTCGTTCGTGTTCACTATTTATTTTGCTAGCTTGGCCAGGCAATCTTCTTTGCTATTCTTCGGTCGAGAAACTTGAGCTAGTTTAATGTTTAGAATTTGCTTCATGAGCTCAAGCACTCGGCTATGAAATCATCGTCGTTCGTGTTTGCCATTTCTTTTGCTAGCTTGGCCAGGCAATCTTCTTTGCTATTCTTCGATCAAGAAACTCAAGCTAGTTTAATGTTAGGAATTTGCTTCATGAGCTCAAGCACTGCTTTGATGATTCAAAGCTCATTAATCTTATAGAGACCAACACTTAGTTGATCACCAATTGAGAGTCTCCAAAGATTCTTAAGTTTTATATGTTGATTACAACAGCTTCTTCGGGGCATGCCACCAATGCCTCGTATTCAGCTTCATTGTTGGTTCTTGGCTCAGTCAGCCTGTATGAAGGCCTCATTATGCCACCTTCCGATATTATGAAGACGAGACCAACGTCAGCTCTTACTTTTGGTAGATTTGGGGGCTAAGCAGACTTAATAGATGATGCACCGTCGAAATACATTTTTCAGATCTGCAGCTTTTCTCTTTCATGGATAAGCAGAATCTGTTCATCGGGCAAATCATCATTTGACTGTTGAATCTGCTGGGATAGAATGTGCAGTGAAAAAATCTGTTAGTATTTGCCTCTTTACAGCTTTCTGAGATATATATGTAATATCGAATTGTAACAGGAGCACTACCCATCATGCCAAACAACTCGCTTTGGTCTTGTCATTAAAATTTGCGGTCGATATTTGAGATGAGTGTAATATCGAGCATGAGCCATTCCATCATGCCAAACAACCTGTCAATGTTGTTCTTATCATAAAAAACTTCAGCAGATCGATATTTGAGATGAGTAATATCTTCGAGAGCGGAGAACTACCCATCATGCCAGCAACACGTCGTCAAGTCTTATCATTAAAACTTCGGATCAATATTTGAGATGAGTGTTATCTCGTATGATATAATGTTGAAGCTTACGGCGTGAAGATTAGTGCAAGACAATGCTTCTGTCGGAGATACTTTACGGCTCGCGATCTCAATATAACAATGCATTTTCTTTGTCTTCTTCATTGTTACGTGCAGCAATGCTCAGAGGATTCTTGTCGGTAGGTATATAAGATGAGGGCTTCCACGGATTGGTCTTTGGTGGAATTCATGGTATCATTTGATCTTTGAATGCTTTCTTGACATTCATCGTCTCACTTAAATAGTGCATTCTTCTTCATCAACATAACAAATGGTTGACACCTGTCCAGCAGATTTGATATGAAGCGTCGGATGAATGCCAAATGTCCCTGCACGGAACGAAGCTAACAAAAATTCTTTGGTAGTGGCATATCCACTATCGCTTTAATTTTGTTAGAGTCGATCTCAATTCCTATGCCACGTAGTCGAGGTACTTTCGGGAGCGTAATGCACATTTGAGAGGATTCATCTTAATATCATATTTTCTAATTCTTTCAAAGACGATTCTCAAGTCATCTAGATGAACTTCCGATCTGCTCTTGCGAGATCATCCATAGCATTACCTACGATGAATCAACTCATCAAAAATGTGTATCACAGCCCTCTGATATGTAGCTTCATCGTTCTTCAATCCGAAGGACATAATTGTGTAGCAGTATATACCAATTGGCGTCCTAAATGATATATGTTTCTCATCTTCATAAGCCATCTTTATATTAAGTTGCTTAGTCTCCTATTGATGTAAAAGTTTGGCAGCATTTCGGTAATATTTTGGCAACATCTCGATGTCATCCTCGTGTGGGGTACCAGTATCGACTACGCCATGTCAAGAAAGGCGTTGTGGTATACCACGTATCATCCCACCATGCTAAGAAAGGTATGTATGGGCCTCTAAGATACCTACGTGAAACACATTCAGCCAAAAAATGGATCTTTTACACCCGCGATGTCGGTTTAAGCAGATTTTATAATCATGGACGAATTTATGTTAAGCTATTTATTTGGTCTCTTGGCGGTGTTAAAATTTGTGATTTCGATAACATCTCGACCGGTGTAGGGCTGCGTCGGATATGTTGAACTGCGCCAAAGAAAGCGTGTATGGGTGGTATAAACCGGTCACGAATCATCATCCCACAATGCCGAAAAGCATGTGTATGACTGCGTGAACACATATTTCCATCCAAAAAAAGGCATGGGTACTTATATACTTGCAAACAATTCTTCCGCGTCGAAAAAGACGCTATGTATTTTATTTCAACTGGGACGAGGCGTCTGCGCACGCATCTGGGCGCTCCCGGCTCATGAGCAATGGGTCGAGACTCCAGTGCTGTCATCTTGCTCGTGATGAGTCTTGGCCTTCCGCATCAAGCGACCTGCCCTACAGATATGCTCTGAGCCACCAGCGTCTGTGAGGGATCTTTATCTTGGACAAAATCTTGCCGGGCTGCTGCGGATGCCGAAGGGTTGCAGCGAAAGCTCACCTGAACAACGAGACGACGCCTCATGTCAGCGAAAGGGAGGAGGAAAGGAGAATGGGAAATTAGGGTTAGGATTAGGTGTATTTATAGTTTTTTTTTATATATTTATTTAAGTGCTTAATCGACCATAATTTGGATTTTCGACATTATTATTGGAAATTTTATGATCTTGTTATTCGATATTAGGATACATGACGATCCGTTCGTGATCGGGGTGTTTTGGTTCAGTCGGCGTCGAATCGGGTCAATTTTAGTTCAAATTTGCGCGTCTTCGCTTCCGATCGCTCGATATTCGCGCAGACTCGTCCTAATTGAACGTGAATAGTCTCATTTGATAGATTTCGGCGTTTTAACGCTAACGGAGCGATCAATTTCACGAATGGAGGTCGTTTGGTTTAAGTTGACGTCAAATCGGGTCAATTTCAAAATTGCGTCGCATTTCGCCGCCATTTCGCGTGAATCGATTGGCGCGGACAGTCTCATTTGATAGGTTTCAACATTTCGACGCTAACAGCGTGATCAATTTCACGAACGGAGATTGTTTGGGCATCGTCGCGGCTTCACGACCTCGATATGCGCGTTGGCATGTCGACGGACTTCTTTCTTGATCGATCAACCGTCGAATTATGCAATATGTATATTTTGATCAATTTTGACGTTCTGCGTGATGGCAAAGTCCGTTGTCGATTCTCGTTTGATTTTCAGAGTATTTGACTCATTTGTGCATCAAAGTCCATCCAAATTTATCTTGTGAAACTCGACTCGGATCGATACATGAGGGTCCGGCGATGAAGAGGTGTAGATTAACAGGTTTTCTTGAAAAGCTTTTACCAAAGAAACATGAAAAATGGATGAATTCTTGCATCCATTGGAAGATCCAATTTGTATGCCACATTCCTAATCCAGTTAGTACAACAAAGGTACCATAATAATGTAGTTGAGCTTGGTATAGTGTTGTGACAAGAAAAAAGCAGTTATAGGATTGTAGGCGACTAAGAAATTGACAACCCACTTAAAAACTAATTCCATTCGCTTAAAGTCAATCAAATATTTTATTCAATTATAAGTGAGTAGACATATTAGATTCAACCTATGTTAAGAAAGGTAGAGATAGACGTAAAAAGACTTTGTTAAGTAGTATAAAAAAATGATCTTATTTTGTTAGAATTAAATGAGAATTTGATACTTAATAAGATAATGGAGAAAAAAGATTCATGTAGCAAACCTAATATAGTGGGATAAAGGCTAGTTGTTGCATAGGTGACACAAATTTCGACAGAAATGCTGCAGGATTTGTTGGTAATGCAGCAAGATAGTCTCAACAACCTCAACAATGCACATGTGTAAGATAAGTGCCAATGATATAGGCGGTGGTTTGTCCTATTTGTGATGCAAAATGAAGAGAAGTGTTGTAAGATAATTCTGCCTAAGGTAAATAGAAAACTCTTTTCTGGAGGCGCATTCATCACAAAACAATGCAAAAATTGCTTGAATGTCCAATTGGTAACGTTCATTTGGCCGTCTGCATGTGGATGATAAGAACAGCTAAAAGTTAGTAGTGTACCACTAAATATAAATAGATCCTTCCAAAAGGCCTCATAAAAAAGGCTGTCGATCTCTCACAGTAGACTCAGAATCCATGAAGTTCAGATATATTTGTGGCAAAAACAACTGCAACTTTTATTGTAGTAAAGCCCATTGATAAAGCACAAAAGAGAGCATATTTACAAAGATAATCAACAACCATAATGCATGTTTTTCCTTTGAGCGTGCTAGATATTTTGTTTTAGATTTTGCATGTTGACATGTTGGACAACTTTGCACAGGCCGTTTGATGTCTTCTTTCATTAGGTGACAATAAAACTGATAATGATAATGGGCAAATGTCCATTTAAATCCTCCATGACCCACGATTGAGGTAGCATGGAATTCTCTCATTGTCGAAAGCTTAAGAACAGATTTTGGAGACAAAATAACAACACTGCATCAACTAAATAATAATCCATCTAGAAGAATATAATTGGAATATTTGCTTGGATTGATAGATAATTTAGGTGCCAAAATTACAGCTCTTCCAACTATGATGTTTCCATACAGAGTTCACCAAGGATAAAGCAATTACACAACGGCCCAAAAGGAGCTGCATCACTTTCTTTATCCACAAATTGCAGTTCTGAATTGGATTTGAAAATGTCACCTGTCTGGATAATGCATTGGCTTCCCGATTACTAGTACCAAGATTATATTAGATGTCAAAATCACCAATAACATCAATCTTCTAACACTTCATTTACTTGCTCAAATAAGGAATTTCACGTCCAAATAGAAATTGGGCCCATTTGGAAACTGTTTTGATAATTGCATAGAGTGCACAAACATAAGCAGATGCAAGTTTTTATTTTGTTAAAGAAAAAAACAGAATGTAATTATTTAATTAGAACTACTCCAATACCTACTCTAAATAAATAAGATTTGATGACAAATGATACAGAAAAATTAGTGATATGCAATGCATATGAAGAAATAAACACTTATTTTAATGAAGGAATGATTGTGTTGCACGATCATTCCATTGAAAGGAGTCTCGCTTCAAGAAATCAGTGAGCGGACTAACAGTGTTTGCATAATTACAATTGAATAGTCTATAACATCCTGATAAGCCCAAAAAAGAGTATAGTTTTTTTAAATGTTTAGGGTTTAATCCAAGCTAAAATTGCTTGGATCTTGAATGGTACAGAGACAATATCCAATTGAGTAACAATGTGTCCCAAATACTCAAGCTTAGAACTTGCAAAAATGCATTTGATGATTTTAATAAGCAGCATGTGTGTTTCAAGTCAATCTGCAAATGCATAACATGCTTTGAAAATAACTTACTATAGATAAAAATGTCACTGAACAATATCAGAGCATAATGGCATAGAAAATATTTGAGAATACTATTCATAATTTTTAGGAATAGTGCGAGTGTTTGGCAACCCAAATAACATAACCGAAAATCATTGCAGCCTTCATGCATTTTGAAAGTTGTCATGGGAATATATCTTTCAAAAATATATATTTGATGGTAGCTAGCTCACAAATTCAACCCAAAAGAACTTATCCAAACATCATTAATGACATGGGAATCAATTTGCCACAATGAGCCAATTTTAAGTCTCAACAATCGACACAAAATCGTCATGTATTGTCTTTCTCTTTAACTAAGAGAAGGAGAAAAGGCTGTGATTATGACAAATGATTCCATAATTCAACATGACCTATGCCAAATTTTCAATTTCAGATCTTTTGTGAGGTGGATAGAGATTGGATCAAACAATCACTGATTTGGTGTTGGATAACAAGGTGATATGATGATCAATAGCATACGGAGGAGGTAAAGAGATTGGTATTTAAAATACAAGAGCACATTCCTCTAATAAACAATTGAATTTTAGGAATGAACTAGAGGAATCTATAAGGCCATCGGATTTCTATTTTACTAATAGCATACGAGATTCAGAAAACAATTACTATGCAGAGAGCACTTTTTATAAGTTGATGGAAACGTACATAAGTAAAAAATGGTGTCTAACACCTAGTAAACAAATGAGTTTATTGTTCTAATAAAACTCTGTGGTAAGATCTCAATAATTGGTAAGTTAGTTAAAAGCTCCAACCATTGAATGGAAAGCACCATGTGGGCACCAAAAATTCGTATCTGATACAACTGATAAGACACTACTAAGAGATTTCACCCTTATTTTATGAGGACTTTAGATCTGGTTTCAGATTTCCTATAAGTACAAGTGCCTATAGTTAATTACCCCTCTCAATGTTGAGGAAAAACTTTAGATTAAAGCTAGCTATTAGATCGTTAATTACTTGACGTATAGTAGCAGTAAATGAAATTTAAATTTATGAAATTCATCATTATTAGCTCAAAATGGATGGTTGGGGAAATGATGACGCGTCAAATCAAGATCCTATGACTCTGTCGTCCGAGGTCATCGTTGTCCCTAGTCTACTTACTCAAGGTAGGTAGTCGACCCAACTTGACTGAAGGATCCTTGTCAACAGTCATGCTCAAGGTAAGTAGTCGACCCAACTTGACTGAAGGATCCTTGTCAACAGTCATGGGTTGCATCATTCCAAAAAACTTTATAAACTTGAGGTGATATTTGTCTAAGGAGATAATTTTAAGTCTATCTTAGCCAGAGGATTTTTTATCCTATCAAATGTATCCTATGATTCGCATCTCAAACGAGCAAAGCTATTGGCAAACGTACGGGCTACATTCGTGAATGTGATATAGTAAAGTCATTGAATGGCCAAATCACCTAATCAAAGGACTCTAGTCGTAACTACATCATATGAGGAGCTTACTAACCAAATCACACAAATAGAGGACACGGATCACGTCCTTACTGACATGAGATTGTCTAAGAGTAAAAATAGTAGTACACTTGACTTGATATTGACTCCTTTGTGATTTAAAATTTTTCTAATTTGTAACCTCTAATAAACAGTTGCAGAAGGGTGGGTGAATTTTAACTTTTAAGTTATTAAAGATTGAATATCATTTAGGCATTTAAATTTGATTTCTTTTACATTCTTCATATTCTTATGAAATTTGAATTTATCTTGATTTAACATTGAATTTTGGATATAGTATTATGGTGATATCTCATTCAATTGAAATCTACAATCAAAATGAACATCATTGGGTTGTTTAGATCTACTTAATCATTTAATTTATTGTTTTAGATCCTATCAACTCTATTAATCTAACAACAGTGGATCGAGTCTATATTTATATTTTGAGAAATTGAATTTAGAATGATTTGACATTAATACTTTCAATATTCTAGCAATGTTGACCCCTCTGGTTGATATTCTCGATCAACACAACTACCATTATGGTGTAGACCTTATCAACTTTTTTTGCCTACTAACAAAGGATCAGGTTTTATATATCTATTACCATGTCTCCAATCTGATATTGAGAGTTCCATTTTGGATATGTAATTTCTTTATTAATATCAATGTGGTCATATGCAATTGTATAAATCAAATTTTCTTTTTAACAATGGAGCATTTAACTTGCAGCTAGTCTTGTCAAATCTGGATCATATAAAGAGGAGAATTGGATTGATTAAGTAGGCTTACAATTTCACCTTATAGGCAGAGCCATCCATTAATTATGCACATAAACATCAACTTTTGAAAATTAGATTTATGGGAGATGCATATATTTTTCAAACAATTATTAATTTATAGAACACTTGCACATTTTTCAAGGTAATATGGGACTTGAGTTTATCCAGTTTTAACTCAGGTAGTATCCTCAGACACTTAGTTTAAGCTTTCAACATAGTGTCAGGGCCCATGCAAGTTATTTCGATTCAAGTGCTTACATGGATTTCAAAGAAGTTAATTATCCCTTAAAACACTTGTACGCACATTAATGCAAATAATTTGAACATGGGATAGTTCTACACTACATGCATAAATTGTCAAATGTGAGTGCTTGCACAAACTCCAAAGCACTTGAATTACATAAGAACTTGCTTTGTAATTTATGCAGTGAATTTAGTTCATTCATATGTCGGCACACATTCCAAAGCATTTGTGCATATTTTGTTGCAATAGGGTTTAACGTAAAGTCCTCTTGCAATGTGTTCAAATATTTCATTTTTAGGTTATTTACATGCATCTGTATGCTACGACTTTAAATGTGCAATTGTCTCGTAATGTGTAATGTTTCATTCATCTCTTTAGAGGCTTGCTTGAATTTTTGAAGCATTTGAATGAGAGACGTCTTGAAATTCGTGTAAGAAACTTACTACATTTAAACGTTTGCAAGTCTTTTAAAGTGTTTAAATCAAGTAAATAATTGCCTCGTAATATGTAATTGTTCATTCAATTAAATATCTACATGTTGGTAGGTAGTTGTTGAATTCTTGGATTTCAATAGAACTTAGTTCGTGTTTGTTGACAAATTTGTAAATCCACTACAAGTTCTTTTAGTTTCTTTCAGCTTTCTTGATGCAGGATGTAACACAATCAAATCAACCATTGAGAGGGTTGCTTATGCTCATCGGCAAGCGACTTAGTTTCATTGTAAGGGCCTTATAAATTTTATTTGAATTCTTTTGATCTATTTCAATCTGATTGATGCAATTATAGGGTGATTCAAGTAGTCAAATATGACTGTTATATGTTCTAAATATTCAATAAATAGTCATATTCATATTCTCTAATAAATTATTTCATCTTGCTCTTGTTCGTAAGCAAGCTGTTGAGCGATGTTATTGCTTATAAGACAATCATCAAATTTATTTGCATGCTTTACATAGATCCTATTAGCTCATCTATAGTTTGATTCATGGATCAAAATATCAACCAAAAGATTGCATTCTTGATCATAAATGAGCTATCAAGTTCTCTACAAGGTTTATTTTTAACAAATACATTTCTAATTCAAAGACCTAAGTTTTCAAATTTGAATTTAGTTTGGCCTAATGTTTAACTTAAACTAAATTTTAGGTAAATTTTAAGTCAGTTACAGTCAGCAATGCTTCATTTAGTCCTTGTTTAAGTTCTACTTAAGTCCAGATTTTGACGAAATTTTGACAACCTCCAATCATCATCCTCGTATAAGGGGCAACATCGAAAGTTCTAGACTTCCCACAACACTTATAAGTGTGCATGGTCGTATGGGATCCGAAAATTCGCCACCGATCTCTTTTTGATAAAAAGAGTGTTTTAAAGTGTCAGTGAAAATTTCAGAGGGCAAATGAATAATAGATAAGACACTACCCAGAGATTCCGTCCTCATTTTGTGAAGACTTTTTAGATCTAGTTTCTTATGTTAAAGCCCTATAAGTTCCTCTCAATACCGAGAGAGACTTTCGACAAGACTATTTAAAATACCGGTTGGAGTTTAAGATTTATGAAATTTATCATTTTAATTTAAAACTTTTGGAGGAGCGATGCGCTCGATCTACATCTTATGGTTAGATCATCCATTTATTAGCGGTCCACGATAGCAGGAGGAGGTAGTCGACAACGATCGAAGGATCGCTGTCGAGCATGGGTTATTCGTCATTCAGGATCCTTTGTAGTCTGGTGGAGTTTATCCCAAGGATCGATATAGTCGGCGCGGTTATGAAGAGCTTTTGCTTATTACTTGACTCAAAGAAAAATGGATTGGGGAACATCACGATGACAGGCCGTAATTAAAGTAGTGTCGCTGGAGGAACCACCGTCGGAGGCTTTAGTGTAAAAGCCATTTTATGTGATTTTGGTAATGCATGACAGAAACAAGTCACGTCCTTACGAGAACTAGATTATTTGAGTATGAAAATAGTATTCATTTGATTTGGCGTTATTTCTTTTTGTGAAAGTTTCTTAATTTGTGCCTCGAACAAGCGATTCGCGGAAGGGTGGATTGATTTTAAATTTTAATTTAAATAATTAATTTCATTTCATTTATATTTTATTATTTTATTTGAATTTTGATCATTTTATAATTGATTTACATTTAAGCATATAATGATTAATTATTAGAACTTTAATAATAATCACATTTCGATCATGATATTATTGGTAATCTTGTCAACTCGTCCATTTTTCTACAGTGCTCGGGAAATTCATTGCTCCCAAACTTATAATCCTCTAAACCTTGTCAACTCTAGCTTGAGCGTAGAGGATCGGGTTTGGGACTTTTCTCTTTTGAGTTTGAACTTGAAAAGTATCAATAGATTTATTATTTTCATTTTATGAGAATTAGTGATTTTATTAACTTAAAATTCATAATATTGTCATTTTTTTGGTTTTGTTAACTTGTCCTAAGACCAAGCCGGTGAATAGTATATTCTTCGTTTTTTTCTTGTATATCTTTCTAGATACTTTAATGAATACTTGACATACAAACATATCTGTATTTTAAAATGTTGTATAGATATTTAGATATCAAGTTGAAGTATTGTTTGACATGATATATGTGTCATATGCAAGCATAAGTTTTGTTATGGATTTTTAGGTTTTGTTAACCCAGACCCGGTCATAAAACCAAACCGAGAAGTATAGTTATCTGTTCTTTTGTATCTTACTTAGTGAACACTTCAACATACATACGAGTATCAGTTCTTTTAAAATATTGTATGGACATTAAGATATTTAAGTTGAAGTGTAGATGTCAAATTGCAAGTTTTGATTTTTTTTTTTTTTTAATATGATATTTTTGAGTTTTATTGTTAGGACAGGTCTAGACTAAATTATAAGTATTTGTTCTTTTATATTTAACTTAATACTTGGCATACATATGATATCATTCTTTTAAAGATTATATGGACATTAAGATGTCTAAGTTGAAGTGTATATGTCAAATTGCAAGTTTTGATTTTTTTTGTTTAATATGATATTTTTGGGTTTTGTTAACTTGGACCCGGTCCTAAGACCAAACCGGGAAGTGTAGTTATATGTTCTTTCATTTTGCATTTGGGTTGCATATTTACCTTAAATGTTTGATCTAGTAGACATTTCAACATACATATGGGTATCTATTTTTTTAAAATTTTGTATGAACATTTGAATGTCTAAGTTGAAATGACTATGTTTAGTATAATATGTTATCTTCAATACATGTTATAAAATAAGTAATGATCTATTCTTGAATTGAACATTCCCAAATGCAAACTAAATGAGTATATGTTCTAGATGATCAAGCACGTATTTGTTCGAAAGAGGTAAGATATCTACTTTCATATCAAGTGAGCATTTGTTCTTTAATAATATGAATTTAAATCATTCTCGATTTATCATGAATCAAATATGTATATCTTTATAGGATATACGTTTAACCTTTTAAAACATGTGCTAAGCATCGAGTGCCATATCTATCTTAAGGAAAATTTGAGGAAAGGTTATGAATCACGCATAAGTTTGCACATCACATCCAAACTCCTTTATGCATATTAGAATTTGGATGGATAGAGATCAATTCAAATGTAGACTTGTATATAAATTTCCATTTGATGCTTCTTTGAATTTGAAAGAGAGCTTCATACTTAATGAATAGTAATTCTTACTTCAAGACACCTTTCACATATTCATAGAAAGGAAAGAATGATGATGCTAATAAAGCTACATACTTCCCATTTTTCATTTTCTCATTCTTTTAAATAATAATCCACTAGCGTTTGGGCTTCATATAAAGTAAATAATTTTAGAGGATTATGTCCTATTTTATGCAAGATATAAGTTTGATACTTGTTTATAGATGTAACATGAATATTTATTAAGTAAAATGTCACTTTAACATTACCAATCAGCAAGCTAAAAGAGGCTTAAAATTGCATTAAACTTCTTTTCAAATGACATTTTAAAAGCCTATTAGCTCAAATATGAAGCCACTCACTTTTTTTATTATCTTCCTTAGCTCATGATTGAGAAAAATCTAAAATCTTTCTTATACAAGGTTAAAGAAATCTGAAATTCTCTCTTAAATAAATATTGATCCTCATGATTGCAAATGACCAAGCCATAGGAGGAGCCAAAAAGAAAGGGTAATCATGAGCTTGCAACATTTAGTTCATGGCAACATGACAATTTAAACATATGTTCATCCCATTAAGCATTATCTTTATCATATTTTGCACAAGCCCATTTGTAATGTTTTGTATAAGCTTATTTATAATATTTTGTATAAGCCCATTTGTAATGTTTTGTACAAGCCCATTTGAGAAATTTTTTTTTAGGATGGGCCAAATATGAGGGAGAAAGTCCATGACATTATGATCCATTCATAATATCATTTACTATATTTTAGTTATTTGTCATGTTCCCTTTTTATCATGACATGCACTCATAAATGAGAGAAGAGGGAATGACAAAAGAAATAAAGATCTCCCCTTAGATCCATGCTTATGTTATGAGGCATTAAGAGAGAATGACAAAAGAGTAAAGGTCTCCCCTTAGATCTATGCTCATGTCATAAGACATTAAGAGGAAATGACAAGAAAATAAAAAATTTCCCTTAGATCCATGTATATGTCATGAGGCATTAAGAGAGAATGACAAAGAAGTAAAAATTTTCCCTTAGATCCATGCATGTCATGAGGCATTAAGAGGTAATGACAAAGAAGTGTAAATTTTCCCTTAGATCCATGTATATGTCATGAGGCATTAAGAGAGAATGACAAAATAGTGTAAATTTTCTCTTAGATCTATGCTCATGTTATGAAGCATTAAGAGAGAATGACAAAAGAGTTAAAGATCTCCCCTTTGATCTATGCTAATGTCATAAGACATTAGGAAGGAATGACAAGAAAATAAAAATTTCCCCTTAGATCAATGCATATGTCATGAGACATTAAGAGAGAATGACAAAAGAGTTAAGGCCTCCCCTAAAATCTATGTATATGTCATGAGGCATTAAGAGAGAATGACAAAAGAGCGTAGATCTCCCCTTAAATTCATGCATATGTTATGAGATATTAAGAGATAAATGACAAAGAAATAAAGATTTCCTCTCCTTCTTAATGGCATGTAAAAAACTATAAATTAATGGGATGACACAATTTCCATTTCCATCGTGCTAATCATTATAAATAAGAGAGAATCCTTCTCTCATGAAGACTTTACTTCCTCATTTCTCACAATTTTCCTTACAAAATCTATTGCAAGTCTAAGTTTCCTAAGAAAGAGTTCATCATCCTTCAAAGGAAGAGATCACCAACACTTAAGCTTTTATCATCACTTGTAAGTTATGACTAACTTGATGCTTTTAAATTTATCCCCTCTCCATGAATAAATGTATCTCAATCTTATTTCAAAACTTAGCAAAGGGAAGCAATCATGTCATAATCATATGCTTAGTAATAAGACAAGATTTAAATCACATACACGTAAGATGTCTTATTTATTTCGTTAACTAGCATAAGCACCATTTAGGCAAATAAAACTTGAATTTTACACAAGTAATTGTGCGTCTATGAAGATTCAAATAATGATGGTAAGCGTGAATAAACATATTATAATTACTTTTCTTCTTAAGAACTTAAGCATTTATACAAACTCTTTTTTTTACCAAAATTTTATCTCAACGTCATCCCGCGTATGGTCGCCCGAGGCGTCTTCGCTAGAAAAGACGCGTGGTAAGTGTTGTGAGACACCTCAGTCGAAAATTTATTTGCCCACCACGCCAAGAAAGGCGTGTATTGGCTAATATAGCATAGCATAACATTTCTTTTCCACATTGGAACAACGTGAACAAGTACTTATATCATAAAAAGAAACAATTTCCCAACCAAGTTGGAATAATGTGAGCAGGTACTTATCATAACAAATTTTTTTACCACGTTGGAACAACGTGAACAGGTACTTATCACAACAAATTTTCCTACCATGTTGGAACAATGTGAACAGATACTTATCACAAGTTTTTCAGTCGCATTGGAACAACGTGAACAGGTACTGATTTTAATAGATTTTCCTGCCACGTTGGAACAATGTGAATAAGTATTTATTTCACAAGTAATTTTAATAAATTTATATTCACATGTGCAAAAAATTAAAATATTGCTAAAAACCCCCTTGCCAAGATTTTCATCATCATTTCCCCTGAATTTTGCATTTGAAATATTCAAATAGCAAGCTGTAACATAAACTTTAGATCACATGTGAGCACCATTTCATCCTTCTCACTTTGAATGTAAAGGAGGAAATACCTTTCTCAAAGCCCATAATAAAGCAATTAAAGGTCAAGAGATATGCATATATTTCATCTTTTGCTAATAGATAATCACAAAGAAATATTTACATATCCTATGTCTCCAATTCTCAACATTTTCATATGAATGCAAGATAAAAGATACAATAGAAAAGAGACCAATATAAATCATGTTTTGCCTCATGATAGTTGTTTGAAAGTAGTGTTCGATTTGCATGGGGAAACTAATTTCATTTAATGAATATAAATCTGAATTTTCAATTCAACAAAAATATTTGTTTGCATGATAACATGATTTAGCTAATACATTCCCTAGACATTGCCAAATGGTAGAGAATGGCCAAATAGAAGTGTGAAGGATCTTATGAGAATCACAATCTCACTTTATCACTTCAAGCCAAACATCAATATAGGATTGAACCCATGAATAATAAAAATACACTTGCTCTCTTTTCATTCTTCCCCAAATCAAGAGAAACAAACAGGCATTACATATCAATGACCAAATTAAGCCTTCAAAGATGACAACATGTAAGCTAATGAAATTAGAATTTCATTATCACAACATACTTTCATAATTCAAGAGCAAGAAAAAGGCATAAAACAATATATCTTGCATGATTCCAGCCCCCAAATACTCATGGACAGCAAACATAGAATTGTTTTAATGCAAGATAAAGACTTGGCAATTGCTTATGAGTAAATTATGAACAAGCACTAGGCAAGATGCAGTTTTAATAAAACTAAACAACAAAAAGGAAAGCTTTAAACTTGCACAAAGCCACATTTCAGATTGTACTTCAAAAGCTCATTGACTTAGTGATCACAAAAGAGAGGAAAACAAGCACAATGCTAACAAAGTCAATCAACCCTCCCCTCATCCTCTTCCTTTAACATGATGATTATATGAAGTTTAATCCACATAAGCTAAACAATCACACTGAGCATAATAAGTCCAGCAAATCTGAAATCTTGCCTAAATAAGATAGCCACTTTCATGATTGCAAGTAATCAAACAGTCGAAAGAGGCAAAACGAAGTAAGGTAACCCTAAAACTTGCAGTATTTAACTCATTTAAACAACAACATGACAACCTCAAATTTGAAAAGAGATTGAGACAACATGAAAGTTGATTTCAGCATTTAATAACATGAAGGAAGCAAGATTAGATCCCACACATATGAAATCCCATTCTTTTATTTTATTTTGAAGGGTATTGATTTGGTAAGAGAATTTGGATTTGGCTCGATTCAATCCAAGCCAAATGACATAATCCACAAAATAAACACTACACAAACCAGAAATCTCATTATTTGCCCATTTCAGCTCAAGCTAATGATAAGGAAATCATTTAAAGTATGACTTATATTAAACAACAGTGTAGAATGGCAACACTAGCTCCTTTAGACGTTGCAATCTCATCTCCCTTCTACTTGTCATTAAAAATATAACTTGAATAAAAAAAATCTGAATGGAATTTAAATTAAATCTCGCCGAATGATGGAGATGATTGCATTAAATCACAAAGAGAATCAGATTTTGTTTTCCCCACTCCTCTACTAAATGGTCAAGGTGGTGCCTTCATATGACTTTTAATCTATGTCAATTTTGCTTTAATCCAACAATGAATGCGCTGTTTGGAAGTAGAATATGAGCTAGATTTAAACAAGATTCAACCTCAATACAACCCAATCAGGAAATATGAAAACTTTGAAGAGAAAGAAAATCTGATTGCACACAACTGGAATTCAAAACCCTATATTTTTTTTATCTTTCCCAAATCCTACACGAGAGAAGGCCATTCAGTAGCAGGATAAGAGTAGTAGAAGGGATAACTTATCTCTCAGGACAGTAGTAGCAATCAACAAGTGAAAATTCTGTTTGAACAATCAAAGCTGTTCCCTCAAAATAGCATAAAGGCATGGTTGCCAAAGAGGAGCCATTGGGGAGGAGGGCTTCGGTCGCTTGGCTACGTGCTGCTGGGGACAGATGAATAAGATGCTACTCATTTGGCTTGGAATTTTGCGTGAACAGCAATCGATATCCGAAGGAATCGGGCCTTCGATTTCGGTCAGAAGGGAGTGACAGACGAGAAATCCCTTTTGCTGTTCGGATCACGCAGACGGGAAGAAAGAGGAGGGGAATTCGGTCAGCCGACTAGAACGGATGGAATGGAAAGAGCAAGGGTGCTCGTTCGTTCGTTCAGCCACTCGAGAGGAACGGAACGGGAGAGGAAAGCCGCATGAGAGAGAGGAGTAAGCAAGGTTACTCAGTGCGCTCAGCTTCGGCTATGGCTGAGAAATTAGCCCGAAGATCGTGGCTCGCTCGAAAGTCGACTCGAACTTGGGCTCAAGCAAGCAGCGATTTTCGAGCCGAAATGTGGCTCAATTTATTTTGAGCCGACTTGAGCGAACCGTGGCTCGCTCATTTCGCGGATCGCGGCAGGCCGCGAGCGGCGATCACCGTCCGATTAATTCGGCGATTAATTCCCTAAATTCCTATTCTATCGTCATTCGACCGACACTTACGCGACTCTTCTCACTTCATTCTCATTCTCCACTTCTCCGGTTCTCCGTTCTCACTCTCGTGTCATGCCCTAGTTTTGAGTGCGTGCGCGGTCTGCCGTCGTCGTCGATCAATGAGTGCTTGGTTTGCAATTTGATCGGTGGTGATCGTTCCTTGTATGTGCTTGGTTTGCTTCCTTGCTCGAAATACTTCTTGATTTTCATTTCGATTCGTAAGTATTTCATGGAATCATGCCTATGAGATGTTGGTTATTTCAATTGTTTCTGTTATTCCATTATTTGAGGTTTGCCTATTGGATTTGGGGATGTTTCTGGTGTAGTTGATTTGGGGATGTTTCGGTTCTTTAATCATTCATGTGTATCTATGTTTTTTCGTTGGGGTACTTGCAATTTCGGGGTTTCAATTGTCTCTTATTCCACTATTTTAGGTTAGCATGTTGGGGTTGTTTTGGTTACTGGTTAGCCATCCAGGTTAGCCGTCGGGTTTGTAATGATTGTTGTCTGAATGTTGTAGCGTTGCAAACTTGCGATTCGGATGATGTTGTTTTTGACCTCATTACTTACGTAACCGTAATGTTCAACTTATTTGCCTCATTTTCCTTCTGCGGCTCGCCTCCTCAGGTTCTAAAACTTTGTAATTCTGATTAGAAATACTTCCCCATTGGCCATTGTTTCATTTCCTAATTGTTTCACTACTGCGGCTCTGCATCTGTTGAATGTTGTGCCTACCTTCTTTAGTTGGTACTTGATTGTTGTTGCCTTATGCACGGAGGTTATTTGGTGCTATAAAGGTTGTTTACTTGTTTACGATCTTTGTTGTGCATTCATGGGACATGTTATGATGTTCACGTCACGCTTTGCTTTAGTGACTTGGTTGCTCACTTGTTGGTAGATGTTGATAGATGCGATTTCTTGGTTGTAAATATATGGGAATCTTTTATTTATAATCCAGTCTTTAAGCAGATTTCTTGGTTGGTTTTGATCTTTCTTCTAATCCAGTCTTTAATTAATTGGTCCAAAGCATGATTTGTTGTTCAAATTTAAATTCGATCACGAATTTATACTTTTTTGAGTGATTCTATGCATCGCTTTTGTTTCATTTCTTATAGACACAATGGCAAATCCTTCTTAAAGTAAATATATTAGTTGTTCAAGCGAATCAAGCCTACCTATTGATGATAATGCAACAAATTAAAATGAGAGTGTGGGTGAAATAGCTTCGACCGTTAAGATCAAGGGTAAAAGACAACGATCTGAAGTTTGGCAACACTTCAGTGAAATTACTGTAATATAAAAGGGAAAAACGGTGCAAATTTAAATGTAATTATGTGTCAAATCATATGTGAAACAAAAACAGAACACATCTAGGTTAAGTAGACACTTCAAATCAAATCACTATATACAGGTTGATAAGGAAAGAAGCAAAACTATTTGATCCGTGCGAGAGGATTTAGAAGCGATTCAATATCTAGTTTATGTATTTTTCGCCTTTGATCATTCTAATAAAAAAATATTGTGGTAAGATGATTTATTTGAATATCCCTTTATGATAGTTGAACATTTATGGTTCAATATTACGATGAAATCGATGAATCCAAATTATCATAAAATTTCAAGATTTGGCATCAGGAGTGTATGAAAGTGTATAAAGCGAAAAGATAAGTTGAAAAAAAGTTTGAAAGTTGTTGAGAGAGTTTGATTCTAGTGGCCGGACATCAAATCAAATCATTGGTTATATGTGTCTTTGCATTACATTAGTTACGATTGAAAATTACAATCTAGGATAATTAGTTTTATTGATTTGGATCCTCATGTGGTAACGTGATTTACGAGACAATTTCGAAAGTTTGTTGCGTGGGTCAAAACAAAGTTAGTACCATAACTTTGACAATGCATCATCTAATGATGTAGCGGTAGAAATACTTTATTCATTAGAAGATCGGTTTTTTATTGATGGGTGCTTTCTTTCATGTTATTGTCGCTCATATTTTAAACTTAATTGCAGGGATGGGAAAGAAATCAGTTCAATAATTGAAAGGATAAGAGAGTATTTTATTTATAAAAGATCTCCAGATTGCATAAATTTGGAGAGATAAGATATTGACTTATCCCACAAAGGCACACATTGATGTGCCAACTCATTTGGAACTCCACATACAAGATGTTAGAGTGCTTTTATTATAAGAATGTATTTCCGAATATGCTTTTCATTGATCGAATTATATATGGTTGCCTCTCGAAGATTAGGTTAACTTTAAGAAAGTAAGAGGCTGCAAATTTTTCATCACATTCGAAATTTTTTGGGTTCATCCTATCCTAACGAATAGATTGCTCCCAGTTCAGAGAATATTGGATCGAGAATGCTTATCTGATGCTTTTTATTTCAAACATGGCAAGTAGCATGAAAACTAAATTTGATAAGTCTTAGGAGTGTTCATTGTTATTTTCGATTCACATTTTAGATCCTGAATGAAACTTTTACTATCAATTATTACTATCCACAAATATATGTTGTTGACATTGTGAATGAGAAGGACAACGTAAAGCAAAACTTTTGAGCTATACTCTTATTCTTGATATCACTGCAAAAGAACTATTGAAGCATCCACCTCTCAATGCAGAAAGAAACACAATTGAAGGTGGTAATGCTTCACATGATGATTTCGGGTTTGTATGACTTTATAGATTCTCTTGGCCTTTAGTATCAAAAGTTTGATCGGAGATATACCTTGATGAAGCATGTGAAATGCCCATTGAATTTGACATTTTGGAATGGTGGAAAATATCCGCCATGAAATATAAGACCCTCAGATGGCCAAAGATATTTTTTTCATCCTAACAGTTACGAATCGCCTTTAGTGTTGGTGGTTGTGTCTTAGCGATTATAAGTTCAATTTCAAACATTGATCTTTTAAATGTAGTGGAAGCGGATTTAGTACATATAAATCATCAAAAGATCCATTGGTAATATTTACTTACTTTTTTATTTTATCGCAATTCTCTCTTATTCAAATATGAGTTTCATTTTTTATCTATCATTTCGGTTTGATGTTCTTGTGGAACTTGGTTATAAATGTACCGAAAAGTCTATCACATGAAATATGAAAATCGGTGATATCATTTCGGTTATGCTCTCTTTATTTTTGACTATTTTCTTTCAACTATTTTGTAGGGTATACAGTTGTATATATTTTGGAGATTATTTTCTTTTCGTGAAATATGTAGCATCCGATTATATATTTTTTGTTTCGTCTTTAATATTTTATGTTAGTGATGGCGATATGATGCCGATGATAAAATTGGCGAGATTGATTAATGGAGACTTTGGTGATTGATCTTTATATTAATTGGAATGACAATGATGATAACTTTGATCATTTTAAATCGTTTAGGTGACATATTAGTATATTACTTGATATTGTCTTTAAGTTTTTATCATTTTGAAATTTTGATATGACATTAGTCCATTCAAACATATTCTTCATCTTACATTCTTACTTATCTTTCTCGATGCATGCAATATTAGAATATAAAAATTTTCGTTTGAAATTTTATTTTGACTTTACAAACATATTTCTTGCTTATCATCTTTACATGTTACATATACGTCTACTTATATTTTTATGTATTGATGCATACATCATTTCATTACATTCTTACGTGTAAGTCTTATTTTGCTTAGTTGGTGTCAAAATAAAACTCAACTCAATTTTTTGAGAGCAAAATTCTATTAACTTTTTTTGATTCTCCATTCCTTTACAAAAAACTATTTCACACAATCATCAATCAAACTAAATTTTTCCTTATTTGTTTAACACATATTTCTATTCTATTTCTCACGGTTTTTTCGTTTTGGGTTCTAGACTTCTACTTATCAACTGTGGTAGTAGACATAGTCACCTCATTAGCTTATCATGGAGAATTTATGATTATTTAATTTTGGACGGCGATGAGAAGAGAATATATTTGTAATTTGGACTAATTCATTTATTTTGCTTCATTTTGGTATTATCAAGCCTCTTGGATGGTGAGCAACTGAACTTTATTTTTGACTCTTATATTAATGCATGATGTTTGATTGTGAGGTTTGTCACTTTTGTTAGGGATTTGTTTCTCTATCTTTAAGAATTTCAATGGATGCTTTCAACCGAAAGTTAGACAGTATTTAAAATTTTGTTTGGTTAGGTATTTTTTGTAAAGTAATCTAAATCTTTTTCGCTTTTTTATGTTTGGTTCAAGTAAAGTAATTACAGAAAGTTTAGTATTTCAATTTCCTTTTTAACTTTCAAAGAATCTCAAAAGTATTTAGTTTAATGGCTTAAATAATTGGAAAAATTTTTTCTTTTTTTGAGATGGATTTTTTTTTTTTTTCCAGAGCATGAAATTTTTTTTTTTCTTTTTTTGGGAGGCTGAGAACACAGGAATTTTTTTTCTTTTTTAAATTTTTTTTTTGAATTCATAATATTAATTTTAATTTTAATTAAAATAAATATTATTATAATTAATTGATTTAATAAATATAATTATATTTATTCAAATTGATGATAAATAATTCACGATAAATAAAAGAAATAAAATAATTATTAAATTTTTCTTTATTTAATTAAAAAAATATTAAAGCATAAATTATTTATTAAAGAAAAATTATTTAATAAATAAATATTAAATCATGAATAATTTATTTAATAAAATTCTTATTAATTAATTAATGTTTAATATAGTAATAAAATTATATATATATATATATATATATATATATATATATATATATATTAAATTTGTCATTATATTGATATAAAATGATAATATTCAAATTTTCTTTATTTATAACACTAATAATTAATATCTTAGAAAATTTATAAATTAATTATTAATAATTAAATATTCAAATACATTATATTTGTATTTGCTTTTTTTTTAGTTAAGAAAAAATTTTATTTATATTTTAATATATATATATTTTTTTTTGAATACATTAATTAATGAATAAATTCTACAATTAATTTAAATATAATAAAGTATTAATTCATTTGTATCCACTTTCGTTAAATTATAAACGAAAAAAATAGTTTACGTGTTTTTCTTTCTGTACACCCAACAACAATAAAGTATTCAATTCATATTCACTTTCTGTTGTATTCTTTTCTTTTAAATTCTAAGCACCAAACTCTTAAGTAAAATATACAAATTACAAATTTCCGCTAATTTATGCTTGAAGATGGATATTACTTTTCTCGACTCTGATGAAACAAAAGACATTTTCATATTTTTGTTTTTTTTGTTTTTTTAAATGTTATGCCAATTGTATCATTTCAGACTTGTATTTGTGAATCAATTGATTTTCGACTAGAATTGATTTTGAGCTATTAAAATTCCTTCTCTCGGAATTGATTTTCGAAAACTGGCTGTTTGCATTCGAGCGGTTCGTTTGGATTTGAACCATTTTTTGGATTCAGTCGCTCGTTTTCGGCGGGATCTAGCTCGATCTCGATTCGATCCGAGGCTCGGTTCGAAATTTTGAACCCACGACTGAGCTCGAGCGAATTACCCATTTTGCGATTTGGTATGGTTCGAAATCGGCTCAACACACCCCTGCCGGTAGGAAGGAAGGAAGGGGATGTCGGTAGGAAGGAATAGCATGAATGCCTGGCAGCTAGTTTTAGGGTATTAGAGTCGATTTAGTTTAATTGGTTGCTGGCAAACAATTAGAAATAACGGTCAGCTATTTTAATTGGTTGAGTGAATGAGTGGATGACTAGATTAGGATAGAGATTAGAAGATGATTAGCATCTTTTTTTAATTATAAATCAACATAATTTCACGCGTCAAAATTATGAATTTACTTTATCGATAAACCCAAGATATGAAATTTTAGGTATTTATGTTGTCTCAACGATCAATTTTGTCGAAGGTCGTTTACATATCGAGGGCGGTTGAAGTAAAATTGGGCTTGAATTGAGCGACCTTTGCATTTGATGATCGGCGTTCGAAGACTTTCGAATTGACCGGAATCGTCGTTTAATATATTTCGACGTTTCGGTGACAAACGATCAATTTTGCGAGCGTGTCATCATCGAGCTTCACGACCGATATGCGTGTAATTCCATCAAAAATTAATTTTGATTGATTGATTAATTATGAATTGATGGAATGAGCTTTATTTGATTAATTTTAATATTTTGAGCGCAATTATGCAATCAAAATTTTCGATTTAAATATACTTTAATTAATTTTGATCACGATTATGAGGTTTTAATCTCCAATTATGCGACGTCGTCGTTGATTTTCATAGATTTTGTCATATACGCTTAATTTGAATAATGACACATACTTGTAGGTCAACAAGCCGGTGTCTTGTGATACCACGACTAGAGGTCTTCGTACCTACCATACTTATAAGAAGTGACGTATAGGCCTTCAGGTACATACATAATCAAGACAGATAATTTTCTTCATTGCATTGGAACAACACGCACGACTACTTAATTTGTAACTTTCCCCATCGTGTGCGGGTACTTAAGTGATTTTTTTAGGTATTTTCCCTACAACTTTGGAACAATAAGCGCGGGTCCTTAATTGATTTTAACATTCTTATCTTTGCACGAATTTCAAGGTGGAATTGTGCCAATTTCGAGATAAGTACGTGGATTTTGAGGTGAAGATGGGGAGGAACTTTTCCTCTCTCTCTCTCTCTATACTATTTTTTTATAATGATTTTATAGGGAGAGAAAGTGGGAGAGGGAACTAGAGATAGAAAGAGGAAAAAAGAGAGTTCTCTCTCTATTTAACTATAGGAAGTGAGAACTCTCTCTGTTTAGAAAGAGAAAACTCTCTCTTTCAATTAGAAAGAGAAAAAGAGGAGAATGAGATTTTTCTTTGACTTTTAGAGAGATAGAGAGGGAGGGGTGAGGATGGTAGCTCGATTAGTGGCTATTGGAGGGGGCTAGAGAGAGAATGACAGTGGGAGGGCTGCTATCGGGTTAGAATAAAGAGTAGGTAGTCGAGTTGGCTGGAGTTCAAAGCGGGAAGGAGCAGCGGGCTGTTGTGGCATGAAGAGGTCGAACGACACTATGCGAATGGAGAAGGAGGAACTCGGGTGAGGCTATGCAAGAAGCGGGAAACGAACGGAGAGGAGTGGGGAGTTCAGCTAGAAGTAGGTTCGGCGTAGGTGGGTTTCACGTGAGAGGAGGTTGGAGCTGGTGTCACGTGCAGGTGATGGAAGCGATGAGGGCGATGCGTGGAGGATAACAATAGGAAGAGGATGAGGGTTCGGGTTCCGCCTGCTAGTGTTGTTGGCTGCGGCTACAGATGGGAGAGAGGGATGGTGACGGGAGAATGAGATGACGGGGAGGCTGCGGCGATCTGGAGCGAGCTACCAAGAGCAATTGAGAGAGGAATATGCGAAGGAGAGAACGTGTTAATGAGGAAACGAGAGAAAGAAAGACGAGAATCGAAATGCTAGATGGGGGGAGAGTTTTGCGATTTTGACCAGGGCAAGGACAGATCGTGCAACATGGGAAGTAGCACAGGCCACACATTTGACGAGACAGGTCATGGTCATGGACAGCAAGATTAGGCAAGATTTAGGTGAGAATTTGGGTTAATTTCCTCAAACCATGTCTTGATTTCGCCAAAATTCATCGCGCAACAAACCAGATCAATAAGGGTGTCGATTCGACGTGATTTTGATATCGATCTGGCAGCGATTTGTTTTCGATTAGATCGCTTTTACTTTCGGTGTTAAATCAATTTATTTCAAATTATGATTTCATGTCGATCACTCATTTCGCTAGCTGTCAATTGATCACTGGAAGTCTCGTTTAATAGGTTTGGACATTTTGAAGATAACGGCACAGTTTGAAGAACGGAGATCGTTCGGACGTCGTCGAGATCTCCCGACTTCAATTTGTGCATGGGCACATCGAGGACTCATCTTCTCCATCGATCGACTGTCGAATTGCATGAGATGCATATTTTGATCGATTTTAGCGTTCTGGATGTAGCGGTAAAAGTTCGTCAACGTTTATCAGTTTGATCGATCGGGATATTTGCGATTTACATGATATTGTATCGTCCGTCAAATTTGTCGTGCTTGCTCGATTTGACTTGTGTCACTTATATGGAAGTCAACACACCACATCAATCCCTTGAATTTTAAAATATAACAATCAATGAAGAACTCGTACCCATTGCATTTGTCAAAGTATAGCAAAGAATCACCAATGCTAACAATCCTAAAAAAATGCTTAAAAGGTAACAATAGTAAGTTAAAAGTCTGAACAATATGTTCTTGGATGAAATTATGGGTTGAATGACCATCAACAAAGAGTTGACCCCAATCACCAATACAACTTTGAAGACAGAATGAGGAGAATGCTCTTTTGCAAAAGCCACTTCAATAGGAGTAAGACTCAAAAAAATTTTAAAAAAAAAAGAATTATCACTTGATATTAAATCCTTCATTTCAGATTTTGCAAATAATCAATGTAATTTGTTTTTCAAACATGATTTAAATAGGATTCTTAATGAAACTGTAACAAAGATCTTTTCACAGTGATTCATCATTTTGTCAGCAACCATTTTCTTATTTTCTTATGGTAATGAAGTTTTATTTGTAGAAGTTGTATTCAATGAAGGCTTTGGGGTTGTGGGTAAAAAAAATATATGGTAAAGAGATTATTTTTTTTCCATGAGTTTATCTGCCATTAGGTTAGATATGTTTATGGCCTAAATTAAGAAAATTAACTGGAATGCTCTTATTTCGAAATATCAAAACTTATTTTAGATTCAAAATAATGTTGTAAGAAATATTCGGACACTACTACTACTTGATTTGATAGATACACACAATGAAGATAATCATCAATTGATCAATTAAAATAATTTGGAAAGCTCATCTTGCAAGTCTCAGTATTGAGAAGGACCTAATTGATGAAAAAGTTATTGGGAAAATCTTGCCAAGAAGGAGATGAGTGATTCTTTTCTAACCAACAAAACCAAATATGACTAGGCCCGTCCATATACAAAAAAGAAATTAAAAAGCATTGTGTATCAGTAGCTTCATGGAAAGAAAAATACTGATTTACCTAATAGATCTAATCCTAAAGATCTACATCATGGAATCAAAGAAGAAAAAAATGATTGTTTTTAGTAATGCAATATTAGCACAAAACAAAGGAGGATTTTCCATCTAAGGTGTTGTGCCAAAGCTGTCTGATGTTGTCGACAAAGAGGTACTGTTAACAAGTTGCTCAATCTGAATTTCTAGGTTTTGCATTTTCAAACAAAGTTCTCTTCACCAGGCTGATGATTCCGTAAGTTGCCCCTTGAAACTATTGATTTCATTGTGATAATCGTCTATTAGACAAGTGATTTAATTGTGAGAATTGTCAATTAGACAAATCGTAGCACAATTGTCATCCACTATTAGCCCAATCTAACAGTTTTCCAAGGCTCGTGAAGATGTTTGAAGAAGATAAGAAAAGCATTTTCATAGTTGAGGCAATTGTCCAATGAAGATAGATATCAAGGACAAGAGTACCGATTATGATATCAGGTACTGCCCAAAATGTTAAAAAAGAAAAAAAAGAGGAAAGAAAAAGAGGGTACAGAAGATAAAACTCTGGTAAAATCTTGTATATCCCTCTCTCATCACTTATTACAGTTATTTAAAAAGTCCCTGACTGATAGAAAAAACAATTGGTCAATTAGTTACTTCTAACAATCACAACAGATTCTTTTACATATAACCTTAATGCTATCTTGGACACTCATGTGGACTAATAGAGAGTCTACGATGTTCCTTCTGTGCTTCTACGCCCTTCATTGGTTTCGTATCAGAAAATCATTCGCGTAGCAGCAAGAAACAAATAAGGAACTTCTACTGGGAGGTTTTGCAAGCTCATGATAAAATCTTCCTAGGGAAGTGAGTATCAACAATAAAACCCTAATTATGTGAACTTGATTGCCTTAAGTGAACAACTAGACAGAGGTTACATAAAAATCAATTCAAGTTGAATGCTTTTTTAAAAAAGCACATATTGTAGAAAGTGTTGAAGTTACCGAACATAGTTTTTCTTGCCATTATAGAAATACACTCAGTTCTATACTCTAATTACTAATAAAAAAAGGGTCAATTAAATTCATATAAAAACACTGCGAAGTTGCCTGAAATGAAAATGAAACTTCAACTTAATTTATCTTACTTGTGCAAACAGTACTTGTACTCGTGGTTACGGCTGTGATCTCTCTCCCCTTCCTCCAGCTACACATAAAAAATCAATTAAAAAAATATACCGCACAAATTAACAAACATAACAGAAAACAAAATAATACACCACTCTGAAATGAAACCATACGGGATCGCTCTCGTAGATCAGCTGATAACACGCCGAAGAAAGACACCGCAGCGCACAGTTTTCCTTCTCAGTAATCGAAGATTTTGCATTTCCAACCCCACATCCCACTTTCCGAAAACACCGAATCAACCATGAACAATTCACGAAGTAAAATCGATTGCGCAAAAGACAATGGAGAGAACATCGAGTTGTTACCTTTCGATATCGGCATAGCAGGCGTTCTTCTTGTGCCTAATCTCATCTTCCTGCGTTAGGAGCGATACAGAACGTTAGATAACAGGACGGATGAATCAATACCTAAAGGGGTCGATGTATTAAGACGAGAGGAGAGCTCACGGAGATCGGGCGACGAGATGCAGAGAGAGCTGAGGGAGTGAAAGAGGAGATCAGTAACAATAGTAGGAAACATTTGATCAAGCAACAGACAGGAGCTGGAAGAAGATGAGAAGACTTTTCCATCGATTTCAATTACGGCGGCAGAGGTTTTCTCAGTTGCTCTAATTAAATTAGATGCAGCAGGAAGTGGGACAAGTGAGAACAAAAACAGTGATGAGTTCTCATATTACGTTACCAGCAAATTAGTATATAATTATTAAGGCTTATTGGGATTAAATTTAGGAAGATTTAACTATGTATCACACAATTTTTATGCATTTAAATATTTAATAGTAAAGTTAAATATTTATTTATCTAATATTTTTATATTTCAAAATTTATATTTTATTTTTAAAAAATAAGTAATGATGATATTTTGATGTGATATTGAAGATTAAAATATTATATATATAAAAATTAAAATTTAAATGTTAGATATATAAATATATAAAAATTATATAATATGTATTTAAATTTCTTTTAATTTAATTATATGTTTTTTAATATTATTTTTAAAAAAAATTTTGTTAATATATTTTTATTTGTTTTTGCATACATAGCACACAAACTTGGAACAAATTTTTAAAATAAGTATTAATTAATAATTAATTAATAAATTAAGTATGATAAAAAATTTAAATATAGGTACATCGCCGATAAGTGGGTATTGGCCACCTCAAGAGGTGCTGCGTCCAGTATCTGAGGCGGGTTATACTAAGTGGTCGATAATGGGTGGTGGCCAAGTGAAACCGTCGACATTATCGGGTGGCTGGCTTCTTTCTCTATAACCGGCCGAGCGACATTATCTCGAGGGTCGACATTATCCCTAAATCGAATTCGACAAATCGACATCCTCGACCCCATAAGACTTTTCGACATCCCTCGATTTCGCTTCCTTTAGGTTAGTGTTGGTCCTCCCTCCTCTCATTGTTATAACATGTGTGTCGTCGGCTCCACCAAACACTCCGTCCACTAAGGTAAAGATTTTTTATTTATCTTTTTCCTTTCTTAATTCAATTGGCAATAATGTAGAGGGAAGTTTATTCTACTCCTTAGGTGGGGAAGAACTTTAATTTACTCATTAGGTGATGTTTGGCTTTTTTCTGATTTTCATAATTTTCCTCCTAAAATTTGCGTGGGTAGGGTCTACAAAATGTTTGGATTAGTTAATTTGGTTTCTCTTATTTTTCTTTCCTTAATTGTTAGGTGTTTAAATAGCTGAGCAATATGTACACTTCGATTGATTTTTTTTTTTTACGAATTAAGGAATTATTAGATTTTGTTAGATCTTTGGTTGTTGAGCATATAGTAGAATGAGTTAGCTCAGATCTTTATTCTCTCTTCTGACGGTCATATTGATGATTCATTTCAAGTTATGGGTGAAAAAATTGGCTCATGAGTTTTACGTCATGCAAGCTTATGAGATTTAAAACAAAAAATGCTCAGGTCTCTGCATTATGACATTGATAACTTCGCAGTGGAGATCACATGTCGTTTTCCTGTAGGCGCGAGATACATAGCTTGTACTATTGATGATGATGAAGTCTGCAGTATTGTATTGGACGAAGCTTCCCGTCAAACATTAATTTTCTATGTGGAAATAAAGCCACAATGCGCTGCGTAAAGCATCATACAAAATGTACACTCGACACGCCATGAGTTTAAATTGCACGAATCGAGATTCTATCACGACCGAAATAATGTAAGCATTTACCTCAACATCATTGTTATTTTTATTTTTTTTGTAGGTATCTTCTTTTCAAAAGATTGTAGCTTTTAATGTAGGAAGCTATCACGTTCAAGCACAATGAGCAACCTAGTTCATCTAGACTAGTACTCGATGACGAGTACGAAACGATGAATAACGAATCAAGCAATGCATCTGATGATAGCGATGCTGACGATGATTCTTTACTGGGTAATGTCAATTTATGTGAGCGGTTGTCATGAGCTTCTTGAGTCATTCAATCCGAATTCATCGATCCGATGTATGATTTCCAATAACTATGTTTGAATATGTCAAACCACTGATTTATCATATGCCATGTAGTCATACTATAGCACCTCTAGTCCATAGGAGAATCAATCACCTGGTTTATGTGTCAAGGTACTACATCATGTCGATGTATGAGCATACATACTCTTCGAGTTTTCATACATCTCTGCTTATGATTCTCCTCTATTTCATTGTGAATGACTACTCGTTTCTTTTATTACTTGAGCCTTTGTTTAAAATGTCATCTTTAGTTTGTTGTGCATTTGTTGTTGACGTTCTATATGATTGAGTGCTTGATTGTTATGCTTCAATCTTGGTTGTTATGTAGGCTGTCATTTATTTGGAAAGGTTTATGTACTATCATTAAATTCATACTAGTTGCTCATGTTGTAATGTTGTAACTTATGAGCTCTAACTTGTGCTTCAATCTTGGTTGTAAAAATACAACTTATTTTTTTTAAAAAAAATAAGAGCAGGAAAGTCGACCATTTATCACCGTTTAGATAATCGGTCGATAAGGCCATCGATTATCGCAACATTAAAGTATAGTCAATCGCGATAAGTGGGAAGGTCATAAGCCACCTGGTGAGTGGGTGCCCCACTTATTGCGACCTATATTTAAATTTTTTTTACCGTACTTAATTTATTAATTAATTATTAATTAATACTTATTTTAAAAATTTGTTCCGCAAACTTCTTATTTTAAATATTTCACATATAGTCTCTCATATTTATATAAATAGTACCAAAAACAATAAAATAGACTAAAAATAACACTTCATTATAATCCCTAACACTAATCATCCACGACATCACCATGTCACTGCTTGATTGTCTCGGCCTCCTCTCCCG
Source organism: Cymbidium sinense (assembly GCA_021442155.1). Taxonomy (NCBI): domain Eukaryota; kingdom Viridiplantae; phylum Streptophyta; class Magnoliopsida; order Asparagales; family Orchidaceae; genus Cymbidium; species Cymbidium sinense. The sequence continues at coordinate 96,842,897 of CM038219.1, forward strand.
ATTGCGTTCAACCCGTCGCCCATGGCGTCTTTGGGAGGGCGTCTTTACCTCCCAATCTCAGCCTCCTCTCCTGACTGTGCTCAGCCATTGTCTTAGCCTCCTCTCTCTATTAAGATCATCCCCCAAGCTCATCATTTTCACTAAGAAGCACGTCACTCACGTCGTCGTGCTATCTCTCTGCTAATCCCGCACACCAATACTACATCCTTCTAGCACACGTCACGTCATGCTCATTGTCTTCGTTTCCTCTCACCGATTGTTAAATTCCCCAACTACAAAGCTTCATCACCCTCTTGTCAAGCCCGCCCAACTCTTCGTTATAACAATGAGATTTTTCAAAATTAATTTTAAATTGTTTAAGCATTTTTTAATTTGTTTAATATTTTTTCTAATTTTAATAATTTATTAATCATAAAAAATTATTAGTAATATTAAAAAAATTAAAATTATTTGAAAATATTCTTCATATCTACATGAGAAAGTGTTTAAAATATAATATTTATTTATTGTGTATGCTTAGAGTTTTGTATTTTCTAATATTAAAAATCTCGCTTTTGTAATATTACAAATATATCATTTACTTAATTTCACTATGACTTAATTTGAGGTTCTTATGTTCAAAAGTCAAACATTAGAAATCCTCAAGTATTTTTAGGACTTTTATTAAGATATTTAATGTATTTCACCTTGCACTTGCATATAAAGTCTAGTTCAGAGTCATTCAATTTTCATTCTTGTTTTTTAATCTTTTAACTTAATTAATTTAGTTTCAATTTTGTGATCTTTCCTGGGTTTGATTAATATGGATCAAGTCTTGCACTGAACATTCTAAGCATACCAACTAGACCACCATAATTAGTAGACTAATTAATAAGGAATTGCACTTCTTAGGATAGCTTATATAGTATTTTAGGATAATCTACTTAATCTCCCTCTAAGTCTAAGTGATATTGTATGTTACATCACCTACTAAGACTCTTCTAAAGAATAGTTTGATCTATCTTATTTATAGTACTTGCATGCATCATTTTAATTAATACCTTGAGTTGAATTATATTTTAATTATGCATTCTTAGCTAATCTTTTATTGGACTTAATTCCTTTTGCTAAGTCTATTCTTATTTTTACTATATTTTACTCTCCTTTCATCATACACTTTTGGTTGAGAATCATTATAGACCAATCATAAACTTCTAACACAATATGCTCATATTATAGTCATGCCTTTTCATCTATATTACTTGCCAACTTGATCATACTTTTTTTTAGGAAATATCCTATACTAATCAAGCTTTTCCAAAGCTCATTCTCACTATAGCCAAACTTTAAATCATTCCCCTATAAGGCCTTTTTTTTTTACTAATTCATTCCTAATAGGATCATGCTTTTTTTTACCTTACTATTTTTCACTTAGTTCCTTCTTTCATAAACCATTTTGGACATACAAGTTAGGTAGCTTTATCAACCCATGTATCATCACATGTGATATTATAAGTTGAGTCTAGGCTTCACCTCATATTAGTGAAGTGTTAAGTCTCATCGTCTACTTAAGACTAGATCCACACTCTAAGTCTACAAGGTCCCCTTAGATAAGATAACTCATGATTCCTAATTATCTCATCTCCACTTGAATAAATAGATCAAAGGCATTAATGACCAGAAATGATGAAACCATGGATTTTGATTGGGACCATGATAACCTCTAAAATATTCTCTCCTTTTTAGGCAAGTGTTGCAACGTGATAATGTAAATCCCCCTTTCACATTTACTTTAAGTACATCCTTCTTAGTACTTAAAACATATTATCACATTCATCCTTTCTACAGCCCCATAGATTTCATTCTCACTTCTCGAACAAATCTTAATTAAATTCTATCTAACTAAAACATGAGAATTAACTTCTTAATCAAGCATTTTCTCGGAAATGCCAAAGGATATAATTAACCATAGCAACTTGTTCCTTTAGAAAACATAGACCCTCATAATTAAAATAAATCCTATTTGGAGCCACATTCCTTATATGGGAAATCTTTGGAAAAGATAAATTTAATGTGTTTCAATTGAATCCCGTAGGCTAATACAACACATTGATTATGCTACTAGCAATCCTCTACTACAGTGCTACAAGCATCTTTCGAAACATATAATGATAAACAAAGTTTTAAAATTTTAGTAAGATATAAAGTGCTCCTTATATGTTTATACTAAGTTTATTTTAGTTGGTTCTTATGTTGATTAAAATGCTTAATTCATTTTAAAGAGAATATAACATAACATAGATTATAGAATTTGCATTCATGATTTTAGTCTTCACATGATATAAATGTCCAATTTTTAATGTGAATCTAATATAACATTTATGTTTGCCAAGTAATAATTTTTATTATAACTAATTGTATTTAGTCATCATGACTTTATGTTGCATAAAATAAAATTTACATATTTTATCTACTTCAACATTCATGTAATTTGATTTCTGTTGACCCCTTAAAAACTTTGGCATTAAAGTGTAGTTCTTTAAATAAGTAATATAATTATGAGAAAGTATTATTCTCATAAATACTAAATATTACTGCCAAATAACTATGTAATATTTAATATAAACCTAAATTTTGTCCAAATGACTAATAAAATTATAATGAATGAAACTAAGAGTAAATTTAAATGAATTAGCCAAACATTATTCATAACTTAATTACATTGATGATGAATAAGCCTACCCTCCAATAATCTACCTGAAAAAATATCTCCAACTTTTGATGCAGTGTTGTTATAACCCTAAAGAGTTATAGATAAAGAACATAAACAATAAAAAGAATACTAAATAAAAAGTAATTAGCCTTTCATTAAGTGGGTTAGCTTTGTTCCAGGTCAAAATTTTTGAAGGAAAATAAATTTGAAGATGAGACACTACCCAGAGATTTTATCCTCATTTTGTAAGGTCCAAGTTTTCCATATGTGATAAGAGAATTTTGTATTAGCTAGTCGTTAAGTTGCTAAACTTGCATCGTGTGTAGCTACAAATAGGTTTAAATTTTGAGAAATTTATCATCCTCAATGTAGTGCAAATGGTAAGAGGAATGATGACATGGCCAATAAAGATCTTAGGGTTCCATCCTCCTTGCCTTTCTTGGTTCCTAGTATATTTAATCAGAGAAGATACTTGACCCAACCTGACTGAATAATCTTTATTGACAACTATAGGTTTCTTCATCCTTGGAGATCTTACAAACTTATGGTGGATGTTTATCTAAAGAAATAATTTTAAGTTGACCTTAACTAGTTTAGGGATTTATGTCCAATCAAACACACTTTATGATTCATAATTTAATGAGAAAAGTTAAGGGGAATCTACGAGCCGTAGCAATTATCATTATTTAATGTTTATATTTTATGGCAAAGTACCCAATTAGACAACCATTTGATGCAAAACCATATAGACAGAACATAAATATCACATCTTTACTAGAATGAGATTATTTGAGAGTGAATATAATGAAGCATTTAATTTGATATTGCTCTTTAATAAGCTAAAATTTTCTCAAAAGTATCACCCTCAATGAAGGATTGTGGATAGTGGATGTATTTATTTTAAATTTTTAGATGATGAACTTCACTTGAATACTTTGAATTTAGTGATTTATCAAATTATTGTATTTTTAATATAATTTGATTTAGGTTAACTCGATTTAGGATTTTGAAGATATTTTGAATGTCAAATAGCCTCTAGTTTGATTACAAAGTATATATTATTTTAGAATTTATCAACTCTATTTTTTTGCTCACGATGGATCAGATATATGATTTTCATGTAATTTTAATTTGTTTAATCATATATTGCATTGTAGACCTTGACGACTTTACTTCAAGTGTAGGGATCGAATTTGTGGTTGTGGAGTTTTAAATCAGAACTCCACATAAATCTTGATAGTTTTTACTTAGGTGATCGAATATGATATCGAGGAATAATGCACCCCTTAAAGGATAAAAAAAAATCACCCTACAATAGAGTCAAACACTTATTAAAGACTCCAAAGGCTAATTAGTCTATGTGTACCAAAAAACTTTTTTCTTACCTTATATGGATAAAAAGGATAAGGTTTATTTTAACATAGGGTACAAGTTTCTTTAGAGACAAACCCTTCATTTAATTATGGTTCACCTTAAAAAAAATTTTTTTTTGTTCTTCTAGCCCAGGTCGTGTATGTTCGGATGTCACAGTCGCCTCTACCCTTCTAAAAGGATAACCGCCTAGCCGCTATCAAAATTATGGTACAACACCCGCTTGTGATCTTGGCACCAGACCTGCCCGCTATTGAGAGGGAATAGTTGTAGGGAACACTTCTATAAATAACAGTGTCCAGTTCACTGCTCTGTGCCCCTATTTTCTCTATCTGACCACTCTAACTCTCACTACACTCCAACATTACACTCGTGCTCCTAACAATCTTCTTTTATTCTGAGACACTTTGTTCGCTTCAGGTAAAAGATTTTTGCCATTTTACCTTTAAAAAAGCATGTTAAATCAAAATCCCCACTGTTGATCTTGGATCTAGCAAGAAAAAGAAGATTGTAGATTTGAATACCTCTACCATTGAACTTTGTTCCAGCGTGAGATGAAAACCCCTCCCCACCATTGATCTTAGATCTGAAATAAGAGAAAAAGTGCTTCACACTATGATTTTGAAATCTAGCAGTGCTAAGGAGAAATGTTAATGAAATTTCTAAATTTTTTTAAAAAAAAATCTTACAAAAAACTCAATTTTTGACACACAACATCTAACATAAAAAATAATAAAAAAGGGGATTTTATTTTTAAATTCAAAGAAAATTACAAAGTATATATTACAAAAAAAAGTATAAAATTGGGAAAACTAATAATCATACATATCACTCTCCTCTACCTCCTCTTCTTCTTCCTATGTGTTCGATACTGGCGGGGTAATTATATAAGGCTGATATTGAGGTGTTGTAAGGAAGAAGACCTGGCTTGAATCTACAAGATTACAATTCTAGAACATATTGAATAGTGCAGTGTTGAATTGAGCCATGTAAGAGAATTGCATCTACTATTGACCCATATGATGGTCAAACTTGTGCTCAATCTCATACCTATGACTACTTTGGTCTATCTTTTTCTTAAGTATGTGACCTGCCAATTTCTTGGAATTGCTCGACCAGGGACTTGGAAATTTGGGGTCGAAGTCATGAGACACGTGACCCTTCCCCCACTTCAAGCCTTAGGCCAAATCCCCTAATTATCCTCTTTATTAGATGAGCCTTCTGAATGAATATTTCTTAATCAAACCCCCCTACCACTTCCATGGAAATACATAAATCATAAATCAAAGAAGGGTGACTATACGTGATAGTAGTACTCTTCTTCAACATATTACAAATAACTTTTTCAATATCAATTGTAAATCCCCTCTGAATAACAAAATTCAAAATAGTCTTATCTTTGGTAACTTCACTAATGTTACCAGTTGGCATAAGCTTGGAGAAAATGAAATAGTATCAAGCCTTAGATTTAATAGTGAAATTGGTGACAAGTAAGTTGATGATTCTTTTCTCTCGTCATTTCCATTGCACATTTGTATTTCTTCCAGAAAGAAAATAAAGAATCTCATTGAAATCGAGATGATCATTATAATAAGCAAGATATTGATCATAGTAAATATCTTAGAGATTGTAATATGTGTAAACAACACTGTTGTTTACACTTACTAGTTTCCCTCGTACATATGTTTTGTTGTCTTGGCTTTTAAGTGCATTCTCAAAGAACTCACGCACCAAGACAATGCACAAGCTATTATCGTAGGTTAGTTTGGCCCGACCTTGTCTAGGATTACCCTTTTGGAACCACTATGGGATCCTAGAAACTCTTCTTTGGGATCAAATGTTTGTAGCCAAGCTCCTATTCATTCACCATGTGAACAACTATTCGTTTGTTATGCAAACACTGCATAATTCGTTTTCCACTCAAACCAATTCATATCGGTCCATGAAGTGGAAAATCCTTAATTTTTGGCATTCCAAAGGGATGTAAGCCTAATTTTATATTTGTTCTCTATGTGACCACTTACACTAAAATTCTAAGTCTACTCGAGATACCTAGATGAGGCAACCCATGACTGCTAATCAGATTCTCTAGACATTACAGTTATATCTCTTTAATGTTGGTAAGCTAGAATAATGTAATCCCAGGATGAAGGAATCATGAGATATTGATCGAGATTACTCTTTATTTTCTTTTAGACAGTCATCTGAACCACACTTAACCTCACCTCTGAGACACCAATGCATATCAGATAGATATGTATGTTTTCAATCTTAATCGAGAGTGCCCTCTTGCTATGATAAGAGGGGTAATTAACTATGGAGGCCTACATCCATAAGAATAAAATCTAAATCTAAATTAACCCTAATGTAATGTTAGGGGACATCTGGTTGAATATATATCAATCTGCCTCATGAAAAAAATATACTCCTACACATCTCACCAAAGATGGCAGAGCACATCCTTGAAGGCATTTTTTTAGCGATCAAATATATTCAAGAGAAGAAAAATATTCTAAAAAACTCTCAATTAAAAACGTTGGCTTTCACCCTTATAAGCTTCAAAGTTTAATTTCAAGACTGTTAAATATGGAAGTTAAATGAGATAGACTAAATAGATTAATTCTTTTTGAATTTCAATTGAGAAAAAGTAGAAAGTGCTTTGATATTGGGAAGCCTAATAAGCATTTAAATCTATCATATAATTATATTTAACTATTTGAAGTTGAGATTTCTTTTATTTTAAGTTAACATTTTATTATGATTTTAGGACATATATATTAGTAATACTAGATTGTGGAAAAGTTAAGAAGGACAAGGTGCCTCTGATCTTAAATCTAGAAATGCTACTTACATGTACTAGTAGTTTAACCTAGTATGTTAATATGTAAATGATATTTATAAGCTTGCCTCTATCAAGGGACAAAAGCTAAGCCTGACTTTTCTAGACTTATAACCCTTTTAATAGGGATAGACAACTAACCCATCCTATGCTTCAAAGTCATATGGCAAGTCTTATGAAATGCAGGATAGTTTGAGTTATTATTTACTTTATGAAGGAATCTATGAATCTAATCTGTAAACACTAAAGATAATATGAGTGGTATGAAATGTTCCAAACTAAATGTAACTATTTTTTTAAGTTTTATATATTTTTGGACACTTAGTTTATTTTAAAGGCTCTATGTATGTAAATATTCCTACCATGCAAGTACTTTAAAGAGATTAATAAGACAATTTCATAATAAAGGTTGTATTCCCCACGAAGGGTGATCATCCTTAACATTCAAATACTCTTTTATGTGTAATGGGTGAAGTGTTCGAATCTAAGGTTTGAGAAGGAATATGCAACATGGTTCTCATATCTAAGGGTTTCTAGTTGCTTTTATTGTATAATATTGGGGTTTAATTATGAAAGATTATGAGTTATTTAACTTCAAAATATTGAGTTATTAATTAGGTTGAGCAGAGAAATTAATTTTATCTTAATCAATAATCAAGTGAATCAAGCTTTCATAATATCACAATAGAATCATATAAAGAAACCTTTGAAGAGCGTATGATTCTAATGCACAAATAATGTAAGCATACATCAAACAATAAATAGATTTATCAAAAATCTTGTGCAATTGAGTTCCGATATATACCATGGAAGGAAAAGAAAAATTGATATCAAAGCTCTACCCTTTTATAGCACAACCTAAAACTAAAAGTTTGATCTATGGTTCTTCATAATCTCTTTTTTTAGATTGTCTCCTTCTTTAGGACCTCCTTAGACTCTAAAAGGGATCACCAATCTATGTAGTCCACCCCTATTAACCTTAATCTCCCTTAGATCCTAACTTAGTTATAATATAAAATTACAATTTAAATGTAAAAGAAAGTCTAACCACACCCTACAAAATAGATATTAGCAAAGCATATAAGCAAATAGTGGTTATCAAGCATACAAGCTTAGCACTAGTGGTCGTCAAGCTCACCTATCCTAATAAGTCATGCTTAGCGCATAAGCATAGGCACCTACAAGCAAATATGTAGTATGTTCCCTATAAAAGGTATCATCATCAAACCTACAAAAGATCATCCCAACATCAATTTTACATACAAATAATGTCCTACCATCTAGTCTACATAGAAATAATACATAAAAAAATACTAAAATCAATGCATCATGAATAAAGCATCATCTTAACCTAATTTTATAGTCTAGTGTATGTAGGGAGGCTATAATAGGTCTTTAAGATATAAAATTTTGATTTAAGTTTGGAGTTTAATTTGTTACTAATGGATGATTTTAGTTTAAGTAGTCGAAGGCTTTGAAGTGAATTTTAAATTTAAATTTGAATTTAGGTTTAAGTTGAATTTAAGATTTAGAAAAGAAGTGAAGAATGGTTGGCTCCACTTAAGGTATGGCCCACTATTCTTAACATGTTAGACCTAATAAGGTGGACACCTCACTAAAGGGTAAAGAGCCACCCTAAGGCTCTAAACAAGATGATTTTATGGATTAAATTATTTTATTATTTATTAAATTATGACTTATACTATCTTTAATTTTTTTAGATCGAAATAACTTTATATTTTTATGAAATTGGATCTAAAATTTAGAGACATTTTTGAATTATTTCATATAATAAAGATTATTTTAATTAAGTTTTCTTTATTTTATTCACATTTTATTATTATATATTTATTAGTTTTCAAAAGTAAATTTAGATTAATGTTAAAAATTCTTTTAAATTTTTTGAGAATATCCTCAAGAGTTAAGAGGCATTAGAGGAGTATCCCATAAAACTTTTATGTTGATTTTGATTTATTTCAAATTTTCTCATTTTGATTTATTTTAAATTTAATTATGTCTAGAAAATTATAAAAAAAATATGGAGATACTTAGAATAGTGTCTTAACAATCATACAAAATTTTTAAGACAATTTAGAGATCATTTGGAATTTTTATGAATTATTTTATTTATTTAATTATTTAAAATTTAGAAAATATTTTAGTTTCTAAAATAAGTTAGTTTTATTTTTCTTAAATCAATGTGTGCTTATAAATAAAATTTGATGATTTTTCCAAATATACTTGATTTATTATGAATTTTTAAAATTTTAAATTTGTCTAATTTAATAGTTAATTATTTAATCATTGACAGTTAGGGTTTCAATAGTTAACATGGATTTGTACAAACCCTTTAAGAAAATTACAAGAGGTTGGGGATACCTCTAGAAATATTCTATGAAATTTCACCTCAATTAGACTCATATTTAATAATAAACTTTGATAATCTTTAATTACTTAGTAAAGTTTAGATATTTTTTCTATGGTTCCCCTTTGAATGTTGAATTCAGAGAGGGCTTACTCATAATTTTTGGTTAAGTTCTTGATATATCATGTTTTATTGAAGTTTTTTTAATTAAAATAATTATTAAGAATTATTTGAGATTTGAATTTATGATTTTCATGATTTAATCAACATCAAAGGGTCTTATTAGTTTATTTAAGTTGCTATTTATTAGAGGAAATGTTTTAACCTATTTAATGTTATTTTAATAATTTTTATGATTTAGAATTAATTATTTGATTAGATTATTTCAAGAGAATCTAAAATTTTGTAAAATTTAATTTAGTAGTTAAAATAGTTTGTAGTTTTTATGTCAACTAATTAATGATGTGGAGATCATACCCTAAATGTTTTAAGTTTATTAGATGTGTATTTCAGAAGAAATTGACAAAATTTGATTTTTAATAAAAATCAATTTATTTCAAAAATATTTATTAAAAGTTAGGGCTTTTAGGTTCATTAGATTTCTCTCTAGATGCTAATTTCAAAAAGGAACATTTGCAAATTTTATCTATTTGATTGATTTTTTAATGATTTTTTAAGGTTCTAACTTAATTAGGTTAATTAATTAAGATTTAATAACCCTAATTAAATGATTTTAAAATTTAAATAATCTTAGATGGTTTAATTAAGTTTCTTCAGTTTCTGATTTATCATGAAAGGGTTTGAATCATTTTAATGATTTTTTATCATTTTTTAAATTTAAAATTATTTATTTATTTAAATTTCTTTAAAATAGCTCAAAAATTAATAACACTTGATCAATAGCTAAAAAATGTTTTAAAATTTTTATGGGAGATAAATATAGCATTAGCTTCCTCCCCTAAAAATTCAACTCAATTGGATTAATATTTTAGGAGTACAACAACATCAACAACAACAACAACAAGCTTTTATCCCACTAAGTGGGGTCAGCTACATGAATCCTTCATCTCCATTATGCCCTATTATGTGTCAAATTCTCATTTAATTCAAGTACTCTAAGTTCATTTTTTATACATCTTAACCCTGTCTTTTTAGGTCTACCTCTATCTTTCTTAACATAAGGCAAATCTAATGCATCTACTCTCCTAACCGGGTCACTGGACGACCGACGCTTTATGTGGCCAAACCAACTAAAGCGACTCTCTCTAATATTATATGCCAGTGGAGCTACTCCAACTTTTTCCTGAATATACTCATTTTGCATTTTATTTTCTAAGAGTAAAGCCACTAATCCACCCGAGCATCCTCATCTCTGCAACACATAACTTAGTCTTATGCTTCTTCTTTATTGGCCAACATTCTGCGCCATAAATCATTGCAGGTCTTACCACCATCTTATAAAAATTCCCCTTAAGTTTAAGCGGTACCTTTCTATCACACAACAGCCCGGATGCATTCCTCCACTTCAACCATCCAACTTGAATTCTACTAATAACATCTCCATCTATTTCACCATCATTTTAAACAATAGAGTCTAAATAGCTAAATCACCCACTCTTTTTAATGACTTGTTCACCTAATGTCACGACACTACAACTATAACTTCTACACCTAAAATTACACTCCATATATTTAGTTTTAGATCTACTTAAACGAAAACCTTTAAACTCTAAGGTTGACCTCCATAATTCAAATTTATCTTGGAGTCCCTGTCTAGTCTTATCAACAAGAAGAATGTCATCAATAAACAGCATACACCAAGGTACATCTTCTTGTAAATGCCTAGTAAGAAAAATTTATAACTAAAGCAAAAAAGATAAGGGCTTAAAGCTGATCCTTGATGTAATGTTATTAACAAGAACAATGTCATCAACAAAAAGCATGCACCAAGGTACATCTTCTTGAAAATGCCTAGTAAGAAAATCTATAACTAAAGCAAAAAAGATAAGGGCTTAAAGTTGATCCTTGATGTAATCCAACTAAAATGGGAAAATATTTTGTCAATCCTCCTTATGTTTGGACACAAGTAACAACTCTAGTATACATATCATTAATGACTTGAATATAACCAATATTAATTCCTTTCTTTTCTAGAACTCTCCAAAGAACATCTCTTGAAACTTTATCATAAGCTTTCTCTAAATCAATAAATATCATATGTAGATATTCCTTGCTTTCTCTATAGTTCTTCATCAAACCTCTTAACAAATGTATAACATCCATAGTAGATCTACCTGACATGAAACCAAACTGATTGTGAGAAACTTTTTTATCACATCATAATCTATGCTCAATTACTCTCTCCCATAATTTTAATGTATGACACATTAACTTGATTCCTCTATAATTTGCACACTCTTGTGCATCATCTTTATTCTTAAATATAGGAACCAACAAACTCTTTCTCAGCTCATCTAGAATATTTTTAGTCTTTAAAATAATATTAAAAAAAATTATATGCTAAGAAATTCCTTGATCTCCTAAACATTTCCACACTTCCATTGGAACATTTCCACATTTCATTTTTCTTAAAGTTTCTCTAACTTCAAATTTAATAATATGATGATAAAAATAAAATTCTCTATTTTTGTTTAAGGTATTTAAGGTTGCTAAAATCAATAGTATTTGCAGATCCTTCATTGAAAAGTTTATCAAAATACCTCATCCACCTATTTTCAATATTCTTTTCTAAGAAAAGCACTTTATGATTTTCATCCTTAATACACCTCAATTGAGCTAGATATTTACTTCTCCTATCTCTTTGTTTAGCTAACTTATACATACATCTTTCACCTTCTTTGGTATCTAATCTATTATATAAATTACTAAAAGCTAAATTTTTTGCATCGTATATTGCTTTCTGAGAATCTCTACATGCCACTTTATATTTTTTCCCAATTCTCTGAGTTTTTACATCTAAAGTTTCACAACAACACTTCTTATTTTCTTTATCTTTTCTTACACATTCTGACTCTACTATCAAGTATTTTTTATTAAAAGAAGCTTTTCCTTTTGATTCTCCAAGCATATTTTTAGCAACTTGCTTAATTTCACTTGCTACTTTTTCCTACATAACATTAGCTTCCTTATGAACATCCCAAATTCTAAGCTCTTGTAGCTTGCTCTTAAAAATATTTTTATTAGTGTTCTTTAAGTGCCCCCATCTAATACTAGGATAATAATTTAATTTATTTTTTATCTTCTAATCTTGCATCTTAAAATCTAAGACTAATAATCGATGTTGGGTATTTAAACTTTCACTTGGAATGACTTTATAATCTTTACAATCTAAACGATCTATTTTTCTTATCAAAAAATAATCAATCTATGTTTTACTTGATCCATTTTATAAGTAATAATATGCTCATCTCTTTTCTTAAACAAAGTATTAGCAACCACAAAATCATAGGCTAAAGCAAAATCTAATATAGTCCTACCTTCTTCATTAGTCACTCCAAATACATAACCACCATGAATACTTTTAAAATCTTCTATCACTCTACCAATATGTCCATTTAATTCTCCTCCAATAAATACTTTTTCTTCAAGAGGTATCTTTTGTATTAATCCCTCTAATTCATTCAAAAATTTTTTTTTGAGCCTACATCCAAACCTACTTAAGGAGCATAAATACTTATAACATTGATAATCTTAGTATCAATAATAATCTTTAAAGCTATAATTATATCTCAGCATCTATTAATATTTGTAACATTATCCTTCAAACTTTTATCTATAATCACACCTATGTCATTTCTAATTCGACTTCTACCTAAATACCAAAGTTTAAAACCTAAACTATCAATCTCCTTAGCTTTCTCCCCAACCCATTTAGTTTCTTGAACACATAAAATATTTATCGTTCTATGAATAATAATATCTATTAATTTTATTAGTTTACCTGTAAGAGTACCTATATTCCATGTTCCTAACCTAATTCTAGTTTCATGGACTAACTTCTTTGCTTGCATCCATCCATAAGGAACCCTTGCTTATTTAACACTGCACCCGGGTGTCGATGCATTGGCCCTTGCACACTTTTCACTATATTCAGGTCATACAATGCATTACTTCTAGGGGAATCCCTAGTATTAATGCAATATTTTAAAAGATTCAGGTCATGATTATTTCGACAAGTTTTACACTGGCTGTCGACTTCCTATCGTAACCCTCTACTTTTTACATCTAGACTTGGGACCAACAATGGTAGTGTTAAAGAAATATTTTAGGAGTAATTAAAGAAATTTAATTTTTAATTTTAGTTAAACTCAAGTTACTCCCAAAATTCTAAATAAATATTATGAATTTTGGGACCATTAAGTTCCCTTTTGAATGTTAAATCTAGAGCGAGGTCATTTATATATTTTTGGCTTAATATTTTATTTCTTTAATAATTTTAAATTTTAAGTAATTTTTAATATTTTAAATTACTTTAATCCTTTCTTTCCTAATTATCCATGCTAGTGATTGACATGGCACACTTTACACATGGTGACATATGATTGGCTCATGTGGATCCAACTTGGATGGCGGTGATCACATGAAATCACCCAGATCGATCTAAGAAAAGATCAAATGTCCCAAATTGGATAAGTAATTTCAAACATGTTCAAATTAGGATCTTGCATGATCTAATCTAAGTCATCCATTGTAATTAAATTGATTAGACAGCCATAGAAACATCTTCCCCAACTAGCTAGTGATATAGATTATTTGCAAGAATCCTATTTTTATAATCTTTTGCATTAGAAAAGATTAGATGAAAATTGTAGTGGGTTTCTTGATTTGATCCTAAAAAATTTAACATCTCTTTCACAAAGCATGAGAACCTAAGGCTTAGCTATGGCTTGGAGAAATTACCTTATTGAAGCTAATGTCTAATGATTTTCTTAATTTCCTTTGTGTGAGATGAAGATCCAAAATGAATTTCCCATCCTTTCCAATACAAGATCTACCTCTAGCTCATCAGACTAGTGGTTTTTGAAATAGAAGTGATTGGGGAAAGGGGGAGAGAGTTTGGTTTGGCTCCTCAAGTGTTGAGGAGAGGTTGTGATTAGGTTTTGAGCTTAGCTAAACACCTACATCATTAGTGGAGATTAGAGGTGGCTAATCATGGGGATTTAAAGTTGATTAATGGGATGACCTCTGCCTCCCATGATTTTCTTGAGATTTATTGCTTGATTAATTAGGGATATTGCTTGTCTTAGTCTTAATTACTCTCTTAATTAATTAGGTGATTAATTAATATTCTAAATAGTAAGCAAATTATTAATTAAGCTTGCTAATCATTGTGAGACAGTGGGTGGACATGGAGAATGAGATTGGGATCTCTTTCCCATTCTCATCCCTTAGTTTATTTCACATGAGTTGAGATTAATTAATTTGAGATTAATTAATAATTTAATTAATTAATTAAATGGCTTGATTAATCAAATTGAAATCATAATGATTCCAGAATTTATCTAATTAAGTTTCTTGGATATATTCTTAGGTGTTCAACAACCTAAAAGAATTCTAAGGAAATTATAACTAGCCTACATGTGTGGGAGGGTTATAAGAGTACTTAATTAAACCCCTTGGATTAATTAACCAATAATTGTGAGCCAAATTGCATTAGGCTCTTTTATTTTCTTAGGATCATTGCTGCTTTTATTTCTAAAGCATATGCATATCATATTGGCTTATTGTTAATTAGTTAATTAACTTAAGGTGATATATGTAAGGGTTAATTAATTCATTTAATTCATACCTTAACCTAATAAAACCATAAAATCAACTTAACAACTCTTCATTAAACCAAATTAACTTACACATGGGGAATGGGGTTGGATTAGCAAATCTCTTTCACATTCCTTAAACCAAATCAAACCAAATGAAGCTAAAGTGAACCTAAATAATTTAATATCTAAATCAATCCATTTGGAATAAGAGAGTTACTCAATCATTAAATATTTCAACATAATACCTAAATCAAACACGTTAATGAAATTAAATAAACATAATAAACAAATCAAATCAGATAAAACTCTAATCATAAATAATCAAACTTAATTGAGATAAAATAGACAGTTAATTCACTTAATAACAATGATGATAATAATAATAATCATTTAATCAAATCAAACTTAAGTAAAACACTTAACTAAATCAAATCACTGACATGTGGGAAATTAAGTCATTAATTAAACAAATCTTTAATTAATTTGATAATTCAAAATTCAATTATCCTTAATCAAACTTAATTAATTAAACATCTAATTAATACAAACTAAATGAATTAATCCATCATCTTAATGAACCAAATTGATTTATATAAATCACATTAAAATTAATTCTTAAATCAAACTCAAATCATATCTTTAATTAAACCACTATGGGGCTTGTTATATATTTAGTAGATGCTATTCTAAGCTATTTGGAGATTTTTGGGGGATTGTTTTAATAAGTTTTCAATGTGTGCACTCATGAGTGTACACCTCATTTTTTTCAAATTAAACCACTGTGGGCTCATTATATGTTTAGTAGATGCTATTCTAACATGTTTAGAGGCATTTTGGGGGAGTGGGGGTTGGGGTTGGATCAGTTTTCAATGTGTACACTCTATGCACTCATGATTGTACATCCCATTATTTTTAAATTAAACCACTATGGGGCTCGTTAAATATTTATTAGATCCTATTCTAAGTTGTTTGGAGGCTTTTGTGTGTGTGTGTGTGGGGTGTTGGGGAAGGGGTTCGATTAGTTTTAATGTGTACACTCATGAGACCTTACTTTTAGAGTTAGCTCTCAACCTCCTCTTTTTAGACTTAGGAATCCTCTAGGCACTAATATTTTCTTAGTCATAAGATACTTCTAGTAGTTAGGTGAACGCTTAATCTAAGCTTAGAGACTTAGAAAAGTTAATTATAAGATTAGGCTATGCCTTAGGGCTTAAGAAAATCACTTATCCTATAGCCTAAACCCAATCTAGATACACTTTCTTAAATCAAACTCAGATTCAAATCTCAAACCAACTTCAAATTCAAATTCAAATTCCAAATCTAATTCCAAATTTGACTCCAAATAATTAAAACCCAAAACCAAATTCAAATCCTAAGACCCTTCCTAAGCCATATGAACAACCTTCATAAGCTTAGCCAAAACCCCTTTAAATCAAATCAAACTCAATTGATTTCTTTATAAATCAATTACTCCTTCATTCATATTCACAAATATAAATGAAACCTACTTTCCAATGACCAAAGATGAATCTAACTAAATTGATCGCTTCTTAAGCCTTTTTGACCTACATCCATGGACTTGGTCAAATTTGCTTCCAAATCACTCCAAACTCAAGTGATTTTCTCATGAATTATTTAGATCATCATTTATATTCATAAATATAAATGAAATATAAATCCAAATGGCCAAGACCAAATCCAACATCACACCAAAATCTAATTTATACCATTTAAGCCAATTTCTTAGACTTAAGCAAATCCTATCCAAATCAACTCGAAACCAGTGGATTTTCTCATGAATCAATCATTCATTCAATTATTTACCAAAATATAAATGAAACATACAATCATCAAATCAAATCAAGGCCAACCCAAGTCAAACCCAACCTAGCCCTTTTGACTTGAAAATTTTAAGTGTGCCAAAAATTCCTTAGACTCCAAATTGATTGCCATTGAATTTATATTTCAATCTAGGGCTCATATATAAGTTCAACTAAACTTGAATCAAATCAAAACCAAACCAATTGACCCACTTAGGTCCACTTGACCTAAAGTAACCTAAATGACCCATTTGAGCCAACTTCCAATTCAACCCAAATTGGATTGAACTAAGCTAACCAAAATCATCCACCATGATAGTTGATCTCCCTAGGATGATCAATTACAATCAATTAAGTCAAACCAAGTCAATTTAATCCTTTGATCAAGTCAACCTTTAGCCCGAATGAAACCTAAACTAGACAAAGCCCATCATATATCAAATTGATTAAAATCATTGATCCAAATACACTCATAATCAATGATTGAATATGTTGAAACTCTTAATTAAGATAAACCAAATCCAATTGACCATTTAACCCAAGTTGACCCAAATTGGCCTAAGAAGCCAAAATGGGTCAAATCCTAATCTAACCAAAAATGATTACAACCAATAGTTCAAGTTCATTCCAAATTGATTATTGAACTTGACCAAAGCCATAATTGAGCCTAATTTGACCAATTGGTCAACTTGACCCAACCTAGCCCAAATTGACCTAAAGGATCAAATTAGTCAAAATTCAAATTAAATCTAAATTGATTCAAACTAAAGGCTATGTTCAACTTCAATTAGCCAATTGAACATGAATCAACCCATAACTCAAGCAAATTTAGCCAATTTTGATCAAATTAGTAAACTTGATTGATTTGACCTATTTGATTCCAAATGATCCAAAATCAATCCTAAGCCAAATTAAATCAAATTGATCATACCAAAACACCTCAAATTATCATTTGAACCTAATATAAGCCTTGGTTGACCCAATTTGACCAATTGGTCAACCTAACCCAACTTGACCCGATGTGACCCATATGACCCAAATTGAGCCAAATCCCTTGAAACCAAGCCATGACCCATGGGGGCTGATCAAACCCGACCCAAAATCATTTGGGATTAGACCAAAATCAACCCAATCTAATTAAATCTCTCATGGATCCTCCCCCTCATAGGATTCTACTCAACCTCATTTAATTCTCCCCATCACATGCATTCAACTCCTCCCCAACACTTGCATTCAATGGAGCTGATCTTATGGCAGAAAATGAAGACTTTGGGAGCTAAATCCAAAGTCCTCAATCAAGTCATCATCCATCACAACCACCTCACCATTAAAAGAGGAAGAATAGAGATAGTAAAGATATCTGATTTTGGCATTAGAGACTCTCTTAGAACTTCCAAAGAAACCAACTATCACTTCCCCACTTCTCTTGAGCTAAAAACATCAAAACCAAGTGGATTCCGGCAAGGAAGCAGCGATAATTGAAGAATACATCATTCCAAAGTGAAGGTACAAGTCTAGGATCACATAAAGGCTTCTTCTCCCACTCGAGAGCGTGTCTGCATCATCACCGCCACCTAAAACCATCCCCGGTGAGGTAATTTCATCAAACTATAGCCAGCCTTAAGATATTTTATTTGCGCAAATGTATGTCGATTCTAGGAATTTCCCATAGATTACCCTTGCATTTTTCATTTTACACTATCCCAATACATTTTTGAAGTATTTTCCGGTGAAGATCGCTAGAAAATCGAACCCAAATAGCCTAATCAAACAATTTTAGCATTATTTTACTATTTTTATTCTAGTTCACTATAATCGAGAGAAAAACATCCATCCACGCGTGGGATCGACGCCTATATCAGAATCATCAATTTTGACCTTTAGATCGCACGATGGACCGTCCATCGAGAGATCGATCGCGATCTTCACGCCACGCCGCATCATCGATTTTCCGCTCCTTTCCTCCCTCGCCTGGATGCGCCGCCATGTCATCATCGCGTGCCGACACGGATAATGCGCATGGGAATAACACAATCCAATCACGCGCTTGCCACATGACCATTGCCTTATATTAAGTGAAAATGCCTTTTCTAAAATTTTTAAAATTTCATAAAAAAATAAAATACTTAATAAAAAATTATAAATAATGGCTCATTGGATTCATCTTTTCTAGAGGAATCCAAGGAACTAAAAATCCCCAAATTCTACTAAATGGTTTAAGCTTATTTTAAGTTTTAGTGAAAATAAAATTTTATTAATTAGTCCAAAAACACAAATCAAATTGAGATGAAATTGTCAGATATTGAAACTAGGTTTGAAATCTACCTACCATAAAAATTTTAAGACAAAATGACAACTGGACTAAAAGATATTGAATTTAGAAGTTCAAATGATCTATTTTAATTAAATAGTCAGCATACCTTATAAAATTTGGTTAAATTAGATAAAATTTTAGAAATTCATAACTAATCCTAGAAAAAAAAATCCAAAAATATAAATGAGGGCTCATTTTAAAGGTATTTTAGAAGGGCTTAATTTAAAATTAATTCTAATTAATTTTGAATAGTAATTAAGGCTTAATTTGGGTTTAACTAAAAACTTAATTAGCTTAATAATCCCTAATTACCCAAGTAATTAATTGTAAACTTTCTAAAGTTGATTAATGGGATGACCTCTGCCTCCCATGATTTTCTTGAGATTTATTTCTTGGTTAATTAGAGATATTGCTTATCTTAGCCTTTACTCTTTAATTAAATAATTAATATTCTAAAAAGTAAGATTAATTAAGCTTAAATCATTGTGAGACAGTGGTGGACATGGAGAATGAGATTGGGATCTCTTCCCATTCTCATCCCTTAGTTTATTTCACATGAATTGAGATTAATTAATTTGAGATTAATTAATAGTTTAATTAATTAATTAAATGGCTTGATTAATCAAATTAAAATCATAATGATTCCAGAATTTGTCTAATTAAGTTTCTTGGATATATTCTTAGGTGTTCAACAACCTAAAAGAATTCTAAGGAAATTATAACTAGCCTAGATGTGTGGGAGGGTTATAAGAGTATTTAATTAAACCCCTTAGATTAATTAACCAATAATTGTGAGCCAAATTGCATTAGGCTCTTTTATTTTCTTAGGATCATTGCTGCTTTTATTTCTAAAGCATATGCATATCATATTGGCTTATTATTAATTAGTTAATTAACTTAAGGTGATATATGTAAGGATTAATTAAATTTAATTCATTAACCTTAATTAAACAAAATCAACTTAACAACTCTTCATTAAACCAAATTAACTTACACATGGGGAATGGGGTTGGATTAAAATCTCTTTTACATTCCTTAAACCAAATCAAACCAAATGAAGCTAAAATGAACTTAAATAATTTAATATCTAAATCAATCCTTTAATAAGAGTTACTCAAAATATTTCAACCTAATAACTAAATCAAACACATTAATGAAATTAAAAACATAATAAATAAATCAAATTAATAAAACTCTAATCATAAATAATCAAACTTAATTAAAATAAAATAATAATTCTTTAACAATGATAATAATAATAATCATTTTTAATCAAACTTAAGTAAAATACTTAACTAAATCAAATCAATCATCACATGTAAAATTAAGTCATTAATTAAACAAATCTTAATTAATTATAATTCAAAATTCAATTATCCTTAATCAAACTTAATTAATTAAACATCTAATTAATAACTTTTAATTAATCCATCATCTTAATAAATTGATTTAAAATCACATTAAAATTAATTCTTAAATCAAACTCAAATTATATCTTTAATTAAACCACTATATTTATATATTTAGTAGATGCTATTCTAAGCTATTTGGAGGTTTTATTTTTTTAAAGCCAATGTGTGCACTCATAAAATACACCTTATTTTCAAATTAAACCATTAAGTTATATGTTTAGTATATGCTATTAAACATGTTTGGAGGCATTTAATTTTTGGATCTTTCAATATGTGCACTCTATATACTCATGAGTGTACATCCCATTATTTTCAAATTAAACCACTGTGGGGCTCATTAAATATTTAGTAGATCCTATTACTCTTAATTTCAAAATCATATCCAATTACTCTTAGTTTCAAATAACATCAAAATAAGTCAATGAAAAATAAAACTCAAATAAAACAAACCTGTTGAATTAAAATAAGAGATTAATCATCAAACTGAAGAGATAATTTATACATAAACTAAATAGCTAAATTCAATAAGTTAAACCCTTAATTGAAATCCAAATAAAATAATACATTAAACTTCAAATAAATTGTTAGTAAAATAAAGTACATTCACCAATCTAAATCAAACTTAAATTGGAATAATGAAGTCAATGAATTTAAACAACATCAAAATGATATTAATCATATGAAATTAAGGAATTAAATTAAAACCCAAGGGAAAGAAGCTAGAGATTGAATTAAAGGATATTGAATTATCAAAATATTAATTAAATCAAAACATCTAATCTAAAATTAATCAATAAAAATATGAATTTAAACAAACTTAAACTTCATTATATATTAAGGATATTGAATTTTTAAATCAACATATTTAATCCAAAATTGTTAATCAAATACATGAAGATTAAACAAACCCAAATTCTAAAATCTAAATCAAATCAAATAATTACACAAATTCAAATGGGCTAATTAAGATACTTAAGGACCTTAGACTCTTTTAGAGTTAGGATGTAGAATAGGTGAGTTGCATCTACAAATGTAATTCATTCTTCATTCTTGAAAACTTAAACATCACTTTAACCAAATAAAAGTGAAATAAAAAAAAAATAAATCATTAAATCATTTAAATTGAAATCACCCAAAGGTAAAATTTAAACAAATTCAAACCCAAATTGAAACTTAAACTTAAAGTCTTGCTACACAAGCCATCTTTAACACACTAGAATACTACACCAATTAGGTCTATCATTATATATGTATGATGTTGTATTTTATTTTATGATGTAATATTTTAGACTGGATGTTATGGTGTATGTTTTGTAGAATGGATGTTAAGCCGTTATTAGCTTAATCATATTTTCTGCAAGGGGTTATGCTTAAGGGAGCACTGTAATAAATAAATATATATATAAATATATATATATATAAATGTTTGCAGGTGTTGTTTAGCCCTAAGCATAACCCACTTAGACAGTGGGCTTGGTTACCCATGTGTGAGGTGCTAAGTCTAAATTATTCATATAACTGCTTGGGTTGTATGGTGTGTTTAGCTAACATTTATTTTGTAGGTGTAGGTAGATTTACTTTTCCTATTTTAATATAATTTTGCATTAAGAATTAGGATTAATATTATGGGGGATTAGGATGAGCAGTGGCCATGCAGCTTAGTCCCTTGGGTGCCCTATGATGCCTTTGGAGCAAATCAAATCAACAGAAAGATGAGGAAGAAATGAAGAAAAGAAGACCCCCATAACATGTATTATTTTTGTAATCTGAAGGGTGCTACCATCATCTTCTCTTTTGGGGTGTAAAGACCACACCGGTATTTTTTATTCTTTTACGGTAGTCTATAAAATTATTTGATTTAGATTATGCACTAGAATTGTTTTTCTAATTTCTTCATGTTTGATATTTGAATGTATAGATGAGGCTCTTAG
This sequence comes from Cymbidium sinense, assembly GCA_021442155.1. Lineage (NCBI taxonomy): Eukaryota > Viridiplantae > Streptophyta > Magnoliopsida > Asparagales > Orchidaceae > Cymbidium > Cymbidium sinense. The sequence continues at coordinate 96,865,421 of CM038219.1, forward strand.
GATGAAATTAATTTTTCTACCCCAATTAACTCATAATTAAAATTTTTACACAATTCATAACCTCGCATAAAAGCCTAGGAATTAAATCAAGATAACAAAATATATATCAACCCCTTAGCTGGATGATCATATGTATAACATCATGCATTTCATATTCTTTCACTCTTATTAAGGGGGGCTTCCATCTGCTAGAGAATAAGGCTTAACTGTGAGAGCCTTTGATAGAAGAACACCCCTTTCTCTCTTGATTTGGCCCATAATCAAGTTCTCATGCATTTAGGCATACAAAATCCCATAGCCCGTGTCAAAATAAAAAGTCTAAAAGAATCAAATAAATTTGATAAAATTTGCATTAGATTAAGTCATGAATTCATACCACTCATGCTCTACTCTCTTAGGGAGTGAGCTTAAGGACTTAGTCTCTTTCTAAATAATAACTACCCTAGCCATCTTGCAATACATAAGATTTGGTCACATGGATTTAAAGCATAGGAGGTGTTAGTTGCCACCCTTGTAAATCTAATAGACATTCCTTCTTGTGGAAGTAGATCATTATGTCCAACTTTCGCTTAGATTTAGGACATGCTTGTGGTTTGTACAAAAGCTCCCTAGCTTAGGATCTGAGGTAGCTATTTCCTTTGGCTATAAGCATAAATCCTCACCTCTTAAGCATTTGTATAATCTTATGTTGTGGGATTATAAGTCTTGGTATTCTAATGAAATGTCAACTCAAATAATTAACTCTCTTCAATTTCAAAAATATAAAGCCCAATCATAGGATAGATCGGATTGCTCACTAGGCTTCCTAGTATCATAAGTATTCTTTATTCATCTTCTTTAGCTACCAAAATAAGTCTCTCCTTTTGATCTATCTCATTTGATTTTCCAACATAGCCAATCCTTTGATAGTTAACCTTGAGAGGGATTATCTACTTTAATCGAGAGCATTCTTAAGGAATCCCATTCCTTAGAATGTAATTAACTATGGGGGGGCTTACCTTTATAAGGAACTTAACGAACCCAGCTTAAAATAAAACATACTTTACTTTTTCATGTAAAGTAGGGGAAATATCTCTGGTACATTCGAAGACCCATCATGCCTTAGGAGTACTTGTTAGGTGATTTGGTTCATTATAGGGTGGTGATTTCTATCTTTCAAGATAGTAGATCATTCCTTGATGTCATACCTGATGACTTCAATAAGTACCTCATAAGATCTGCGTGGTGTCCCACATCTCAAAAATAAACACCACAGATTTTTCTAGCAACTCCATTTGAGAGGGTTCCTCTCTGTATCTTTAGTAGATAATTATTATCTCCAATCATCAATAGTAGACTTATATTTTATATAGGCCCAAGTCTATCATTCTTTCCGTTGGCACTTAGCTTATTTCATCCTTAAGCAAAGCTTGCCAACATCTTGTTTTAGGACCTCACCCATGTCTTAAAATTCCTATCACCCCCCAATATTAAAATTAATCAAATAAAGGACCAAAATTAAGAACCTCTTCACCATCGATGGTGAGGAAAGTTCATCCCATGAACAATAAGAAAATAAAACCCTCAAAATAACTGTCTTTCCAAAAGCACTTTTCAAAATCCACATGATAATAAGAGATCTTTACACAAAAAATTTGTAAGAAATTTTCAAAAATGCACAAAACACATATAACCAAACCTTGTTTAACAAATCCTATGATTGTTACATGGAGGTTCTTTTCAAAATCAAAATCAACCATTTTTAATGTCTTTTTCAAAAGCACATTTTTTTGGAAATAGCTATCCCTATCCCACACACTCAAATTTGTTGGATGGAAATTCTATTTTTGAATAAAATCATGATATAAAATTGATACTCCACTTAGCATACTTCACATGTGCTAGAGTTGATGTTTTCCTCCTTTTCAAAAAACAAATAAATCATACACACACAAAAGAGAAGTCAAGACATATTTGAAACCCCCACTTGACATACCCAAATTTATTAAATGGGAGTTTCCCTTCCCTTGGAGAAGGAAAATTGAATTCTATTTGACACCATTTGCATTTGTCTAATAGAACTCCTTCTTGCCAAAGTCTTGGGCTTAAAACACATTTGGATCTCATTTGACATGTCCAAGTACGTCAAACGAGAACCCCCTTTTTGAAAATCATAAGAACAAATTGAACTACATTTAACATACCTAAGTTTGTTAAATAAGTTCTTTTCTTTCAAAAAAATCATAAACACATTTGACTTTCACTTAACATACCAAATTTGTTAAGTGAGGGTTTCATTTTCAAAATCATAAACACATTTGACTTTCACTTAACATACCAAATTTGTTAAGTGAGAGTTTCATTTTCAAAATCATAAACACATTTGATTTTTACTTAACATACCAAATTTGTTAAGTGAGAGTTTCATTTTCAAAATCATAAACACATTTGACTTTCACTTAACATACCAAATTTGTAAGTGAGAGTTTCATTTTCAAAATCATAAACACATTTGACTTTCACTTAATATACCAAATTTGTTAAGTGAGAGTTTTATTTTCAAAATCATAAACACATTTGACTAAGTGAGAGTTTCATTTTAAAATCATAAACACATTTGACTTTCAAACATACCAAATTTGTAAAAGTTTCATTTTCAAAAATTAAAATACATGACTTTCACTTAACATACCACATTTGTTAAGTTGATGTCTCACTTTCAATTCACAAACATAAGTGACTCCTACTTAACATAACAAATTTGTTGAGTAAGAGCTTCACTTTCAAATCAAAATCATATCAAACATATTTGACATCTACTTAACACACTAAATTTGTTAAGTAAGAAGCCCCATTTTTTTAAAATCACATATCACACACCAAATTTCACAAACAAAGATATTCTCCACAAAACTTTCAAACATACAATCAAAACCCTTACTTTAGCATACCCAAATTTGCTAAGTAAAAATTCTCTCAATCAAATTTTCAAACAAAATATACATATCTCTAATGGGTTCCTCTAAATATTTGAAACCCATTTAATATACTCAAATTTGTTGGATGTGAGTTTTAAGTCAAAATCATATGACAAAGTCTCTCTTCCAAAATCTCTCCAAAATTTTAATGAGCCCCACTTAACATCCTTGATTGAAGTGGTTCAAATTCAAATCAAATCAGATCAATGGTTGAAGGTGAATATCAAGGCAATATGATAGCCGACAATGCATTTCAAGGCAAGTTCTTCCAGCCCTCATTTAGTACAACATCCATGGCTCCCAACAAATTGGTATTTTCCTTCTCCAATGGTCTAGACTAGCCTGGATCGCTAGTCTCTACCCACCCCAGGTCATCTACTTTGACCATGGTTTTTGAGGGTGAGGAAGAGGGGACATCCCTACTATAATAGAGAAGAGGCGAGGCAGACGCTTCCGATTTGATATGTCATCTGATTCTAAGCTTCCTCCCCTAAAGAGGAAGGCTACTATTGTTCTTGCTATTCAATCAGTGTCAATTTCCATGCTGCTTATTCCACGCCAATTACTTACATGGGGCTACTACCCCTCCTTGGGCACCCCAAAATGGAAGGCTGTCTTGGCTTCTAAGATAATCTCCTCCACATTTGAAGTGGGTGCTAGCTCTCGCTCTGCCATACCTACACATACATAACGATGCAACAAGAACCACAAGGTCAAGTGGCATCACAAGGGGGCGGCTAGAGAGATAGATGCCACTTCCCATATGGCTGAGGAGGGATCTCCCTGGGAGACCTCTCCACTTTTGAGTGATAGTAGGTTCCAGATGGAGAGGAGGACTATAGGAGGATTGTTGCAGTACCTCCACCACCAGCATATTTTAGCACCAGCTAGATAGGGAAGCCCAAGCCGCGATGATTCTTGCCAGTTGAGCCTGACATGCTAGTTCATAATTGATCTAGTCATCCCTAGGAGAGTCGGGTCGATCTAGAGGGAGAGAGCCTTGAGGCTCGTCATGAGATAGTAGGGAGAGTGACGAGGTTTATCGGCAAATGACCTCCTCTCTGAAGGATTTTCCTGATTGTCACCCTACTAGGGCCGATCATTTAGACAACAACATCTTTACCGGTACTACTCATCATAGGAGAAGTAGGCCTACAGTTGAGGGGCAGTCGATGCTACCTCTACACCATTCCACTCACCGCCCACCATTCCAGCTCATAACATCCCCCATTCCAACTAAGATCCAGAAGCCCCCATCCGAGGAGAGAACAACACTATTGGTGATCTAGCTACGACCCAAGGATCCCACTTAATCTACTCCACTCGTTGAGGTGAGGTCGAGCTCTCTTGTTTGACCTCCCGTCATAGTTGCAGTGAAGAAGGAATGACAACCCAAGGCCACCATGGTCAAGTCACCAGGTGAGGTGAAACTCTCTTGTTTGACCTCCCGTCCTTGAATGCCGAGAAGAATGGACCCAGCACCCAAGGCCACCGCTCATTTCTTAAAATAGTCTAGAACGTAGTCAGCATATACCTATCGGTGAGCACTCTAGAGGTGATTGCAGTGGTAAGCAATGCGTGTATTTTGTAGTGAGCATAGCCTCGATTAGCGGTATGTTTGTCCCTGCGCATAGTCTTTGGGATGAGATCTTGCCGGTACTTCGCGAGAAGAGGGAACTCCAGAGGTCCTCCGATAGAGGATGCTAGGTCAATTTTGATCGAGATGAGGATGATCTCTTGGAGGACTCAGTCATATATTGACACTAGAGGTTCCCTCCTTATGGATCAACATAGCCAGGAGGGTGTTGTAGTTGAGGAAGAGGACACAGTTCATTCAACCCAACACCTTCGTCAGCAACTGAGGCAGAGAGATGAATATATCAGTCAGATGGAGAAAAAAGTTGAAGACTTGTTAGCAGTAGTCCTAGCACTTTAAAGCTAGACTCCATTAGTACAACCTACTCCCTTAGAGGTCTACCACCCTGGGTTTTTGCATGTTCTAGATCAGCCAAAGAGTATATCTCTCATGGGCCAGGATAGTGGCAGTCTACATAAGAAGGTCACATATAGTATCTCTATTCCTTAAAAAGATATAAAGTATATGATGGAATAGCAAGTGAGGGAAGCATTGGAACAAGCCTCAGGTAGCCCATCTATTCCAAAGGGTAGACCTTACCTGGAGGAATTCGATGCAATCAAATATCCCAAGGGTTTTGTGCCACCATCCATCAATATTTTGATGGCGGTGAACCTACGACATATAGCACATTTTAGAGTGCTATTTACGGAGGTAGTGATGCACTTCTCTTCTGACTCTTTGTTAGCAGTCTGTTAGAGATTGCATTTGATTTTTACGCTGAACTACCCAATGGTTAAGTGAGAACTTTTGCGGAGCTGGATCACCTCTTCATCAAGAGGTTTCTTGGAGCAATAAAGGTAGCGTGGGTGACCTCATTGTGGCACAACAAAATCTCAATGAGTCCCTTATTGATTATATTCTCAAGTGTAAAACTTGAGTATGAAATGCAAACCACAATTTGTCCAACAATATGCTATAGAAATTCTTCTCAAGAATATTCATGGCCCGGTTGCTTTCATGCTCAATGGGATAATCAAAACCTTTGAGAAACTAATCAACAAAGCGACTAATACAAGGGAAGCCAAAGACCTTTTTGACCAATCGTTCAAGCCCAAGCCACAGAAAGCATTCGAGAAGAAACCAAGTGAAGTAGTGTCAGTAGACAAAGAGAAGTAAGCAGCCAGAGCTTAGTATGAGAGACCTCGTGCACAACAGGCCCCATTGCCACCTCCTCTTCCACCACCTGGCTAGCATACCGCCCACCACAGTTGTCACGGTGACCGCCACCGCCTATTCCATAACATACTCAATAGCAGTACTCATATCCATTGCTAGGTAACTATTACCCACCTAATATTATTGATAGATTGAATAAGTCATATTCATTCAAGAGAGAGGTAGTTAGGAAGATCTCTCTTAAAGAACCTGACTTTCAGTTACCTGAGCCCAAGTTGCTGAAATATGTGGGCAAGAGTAATGATCCTAACTATTGCCCCTACCACCGCATGGTTAGTCATATCTTGGAGGATTGTATCACCTTTAAGGACTGGCTTAAGCACAGCTACAAGTAAAGAGCTATTGTTATCCCTAAAGAATACTTATTAGAATAGCCCTCCAATTTCGTCGGAGTAATTCTTGGGGATACTTGTGATCCTCTTAAGATAAAAGAAGGTTGGGATATTGCCTTATCCCAAACCTTTAAAAAAGTGGTCTCTAAGATCATGAAACTTTCTTTACAAGTGTCTGAAGCAACTCAAACCTCCAACACCAAGGAAGGTTTGCAAGTTACCAAAACAAAGAAAGTGTGTTCAGTGACGACCTACCTTACTTTCCTAGAATAACATAGTAGTGCAACCATCATCCATGGCCAGCATTCCTTTCACAGTTGTAGCTACAGCCACTTCATCCAGCTCTTCTTCCAACAACTATATTGTATCCACGGAGAGGGGTACTAAGCCCCTCACTCCACTTACTCTGCGTGATTTCTATTTTGTACCTCCATCCAAATCTAAATTATCAATGAAGAAAGCTGATTCTACTTACATTTGTGTCACTTTTGATACTACTTGATTTTATTCCCATAAATAACTCTCTAAGTTTAAATAATAATAACTCTAGTTTCGATCATTCCTCTTCTAATTTAGAAATGAATTTCCCATTTTTAAATCACACGGGTTCACCACTTGAGATTGATTCAGAATCATCCGACTCCGATGATCCCATAGGAGAAGTGATAGGTACACCCGATGAGAAGGTAGAACTTCATACAAATTCATCATTCCAAGAGGTCACTAAAGTTAACCTTTGCAATGGTAAAATTCCACCTCTTAGGGTGGCACCACAGGATAAGGGTAAGTAAATCATTAGTTCTAAGGAGAAAATAGCCTCTCCACAGGATGCTCCACCCATGGATATGCTTGTGAAGGATCAAACCAAGGTTGACTACAACATTCTAGCACATCTTAGAAAGCTTCCAGCTAAGTTAAGCATATATGGCACCCTTATCTTATCCAAAGAGATGAGAGAATCTCTAATCAAGGCTCTTCTTGATCCCGAGATATGCTTAGCCCAACTGATCGCTACTGAGAAGGAGGTTAGCAGTTTAGAGGACACTCTAGGAGTTACGTTAAGTGATGATTTTTAGGAACGACCAAGCACAACCGCCATTTTTATATTATAGTGGATATTGGAAGATACAAGATCTCCAGAGTTCTTGTTAATCAGGGTGCATCAGTGAACATTATGAGTTTAAAAAATCTTTCCTACTTGAGGATTGACATCTCCAAACTTTCAAAAGAAAAGATGATATTGAGAGGATTCAATGATCAAGGCGAGAGGGCCTTAGGTTCTATAGTATTGCCATTAAAAGTAGATGATTGGAAGACTACCGCCAAGTTTCATATTATAGACTCAGATACATCTTTCAATGTGGTTCCATCCTCTCTACATCAGTGCATGAAGTTCATGAGGGGTGGGATTGAATCGCATCAAAGGAGATCTTAAGCCATTCAGTTCATGAGGTAAAATATGAGGATGTGACCTACTATCTCTCAAAACCAACAAGTATATTCTCGTGAACTTGGCCAAAGTTCAAAGATAAAAGAAAAAGAAAAGGAAAAAGAGAAAGAAAAAGAAAAAAAGAAAATGAAAAAGAAAATGAAAAGAAAAATAAAAGGGAGCGAGAAATAGACTTGAGGGAAGTAGAGCGACATCGATTTCCACATTTTTACTTCATTCTCATATGGGTAGGATGATGACCTCCACTAGGAAGAAGAAAGCAGATCAGACATGTGGGATGACCTCCTTATTGGCCACCCAATAAGAGTTATGTCCCTACTACTAGGAGTACACTTACTATATATATATATACTTAGAATCTAGTTCAGATGATGAGCCATATGTGATTAGTATGCTAGCTAGCACTTCCAGATAGCAGATCGCCATGCAAGTGATAGTTGAGCCATACAACAATGAAGACCGGGCTCCTCAGCAAAGCATAAGTGTATCCAAGTCAATATGTCAAACATTCAGGCATCAGTTGGGAACTTTATCTCTAACCCCACATTCTTCATAAAAAGTTGAGGGTTTGGTAGTTAAGGAAGCCCTATGTTTTCCACAAATGTAAAGGTGCATAAGTTCTTTCTTGGAGCATCATTCTCTAGTCAACAAGCTGATGTAGAACTTGAGGATGATTCATACAAAGACTTAATAGAATTACCTTTTAATTGGTACTCACCATGTGTTCTTAAATTATAAAAGAAAGAATTAATTCCACATGCTTGGTCTAAACACAGGTTGGATTACTTTGAAAGGTTATGGAACAACAAATGCAGACATTTATAATCAAGACCCAAACTAGGATTCGGTACAGTGGGTCCAGTTGATGATGATGATTAATGCTTAGTCATCGCCAATCATTTGGAATATGATAGGTTCTTTTCAAATAATGTTAATTTATATGATGAGGTGTGTTTAGAAACTTCAGATGATCCAAATGACACTGAAGTCAAGGATGCACCGCCAGAGTTCAAAGAGGAGATCAGATCAACCATCGACGAGCTCAAAGAAATCAACCTAGGCGAAGAATACATGGTTCTATTGAATGAAAAAAAACCAATGATTTAGTGAAACTATTGAGTTTAAGGACTTTGCATGGAGTTATGAAAAGATGCCCGGTCTATCTCTTGATATAGCAGTCCACAAATTAGCAATAGAACCTAATGTTAACCCTATCAAGCAAGCTCTTATATGCATACAATTAGATTTTGAACAGTAGGTCACTTATGAAATTAAGAAACTGATCGATGCTAGCTTTATCAGAGAAGAAAAATATTCTACCTGGTTGTCCAGTGTCATTCCAGTTAAGAGGAAGGATGGCCAAATTCATATATGTGTCGATTATAGGGATCTAAATAAGGCATGTCCTAAAGATGAATTTCTATTATCAATCTTGAAACTAATGGTGGACATTGCCTCATCTCATATAGTCTTCTCCTTCATGGATGGATCATCTAGATATAACCAAATAAAGATGGCCCTAGAGGATGAAAGAAACACTGCCTTTTGAACCCCGATCATAATTTATTGTTATAAGGTCATGCCTTTTGGCCTTAAAAATGCCAGCGCCAAAAACCAGGGGGCCATGACACAAATCTTCGATAAACTCATTCATCATCAAGTTGAATGCTACATCGATGATCTCATTATCAAAAGCAAAGAAAAGGAAGACCATCTCTTTGACATAAGAGTAGTTTTCAAACAGTTGTTGACCTCACTTTTAGAGTGAGCTCTTAACATCCTCTTAGAATTAAGGATCTTCTAGGCACTAAGATTTCCTTAGTCATAAGAAACATCTATTGATTAGGTGAACACCTAACCTAATCCTAGAGACTTAGAAGTGTTAATCATAAGATTAGGCTATGCCTTAGGGTTTAAGGAAATTACCTATCCCATAGCCTAAACATAATCTAGATACACTTTCTCAAATCAAACCCAGACTCAATTCTCAAACTAAATTCAAATTCAAATTCAAATTCTAAATCTAATTTCAAAATTTGACTCCAAATGATTGAAACCCAAAATCAAATTCAAATCCAAAACCCTTCCCAAGCCATATGAACCATATTCATAAGCTTAGCCAAATCTTTCCTTAAATCAAATCAAACTCAATTGATCTCTTCATAAATGAATTATTCCTTCATTTATATTAATCCAAATTCAAATGAAATCAAATCAAATCAAACTCAATTTAAACCCTTTAAGCCAATTCTTTGGACTTAGCCAAATCTATCGGATCAAGTCAAAACCAATGAATTTTCTCTTGAATCAATCATTTATTCAATTATTTACCCAAATATAAATGAAACCTATTATCAAATCAAATCAAAATAAACCAATTGACTTATTCCACTGTGACTAAAGGACCCATTTGAGCCAACTAATCCAAATTTTGAACCAAGCTCACCAAAATCTTCCACTATGATTTTGATCACTAGGATGATCAATTGCAATCAATTGGGCCAAACCAATTGGCCATTTGATCCAATGACCCAAATTGGCCTAAAGAACCAAATCGGGTCAAAATGATCTAACCCAAATTGATTGCAACCAATGGCTCAATCTCATTCCAAATTGATTATTGAACTTGACCAAAGTAATAATTGAACTCAATTTGATCAATCGAGCCAATGGTCAACTTGACCCAACTTAGCCCAAATTGGCCTAAAGGGTCAATTTGGCCTAAATCAAATTAAATCCAAATTAATTCAAACCAAAGACCACATTCATCTTCAATTAGTCAATTGAACGAATGAATCCATAAACCAAGTTAATTTGGACAATTTTGGTCAAATGGGTCAATTTAAAAATGACCCATATGACCTAAATTGGGCCAAATCCCCTTGAAACCAAGCCAAAGCCCATTGGGCTGATCAAATCAAACCATTTGGGATCAGCCCAAAATCCCAACCCATTTTAAATCCTCATGAACCAACCACATAGGATTCCTTATTTAATTCACATGCATAACTTCTCATCACATATTCCAATTAAACAAATCTCATCATGTAGAAGAGAGGACTTTGGAGCAAAATCCAAAGTCCTCAATCAGATCTAGCCAACCACCCCAACAAGATGGCATTCAATTTGGAGCCAAAATAATTCAAAATTTTTTTATTTTCATCCATTATAAAGGAGAGAGAAATGAGACTTGAGCTCTCTTGCTCATCATCCTCAAAGCTCTCCAAAGTCAAAAAACCCATTCCCACTTTTTAGCCACATTGAGCTAAAATCATAAAAGAATTTGCTCTTCCGGTGAGGCGACGGTAAACATCGGAGAAGGAGGTCGAGAAGCGAGGGCTAAAGATTCTAAAAACTTCCCATACATGAGCTCCTCGGATCTTCACCGCCAGGAAATCATCCCGGTGGTAACTTTCGTCAAACTAGCCTTAGGATTTTGCATATTTTGTATTAAATTTCCGATTCTAGAATTTCCTTTAGAAAATCCACTTTTATTTTAAATCATCCCAAATAAAATAGAATTTTTTGGTGCGATGAAAATGGGTCCATTTGGACAAGTTTTGGCTTAGAAACTTTCATTTTTAAAAAATACGAAAATAACGGCCATTTCACCGTCCGTCGATCCGGTTCGGATGACTCGTCGCGCGATGCGTGTGATCGGGCCTTGATCATGCGATGCGATGGGACCCGTCGTCAGCGGTTCCGATGCTTCGGTCGTGATCCGCGAGCAGAAATGATCTGTCCGTCGTGGCACGATGGGGCCATCGCGCGTCAGCGTCGTGCGATCACGGCCTCCGGATGATTGATCGATCTAGACGTCCGTCGTGATCGGCGTCAAAGCAGTGTCTTTCCGCCCAAGCGTGTATATAAAAAAAAATAAAATAATAATAATTTAAATCATATGAAATTTCAAAAATTAAATAAAATACCAAAAATTACAAACAAGGGCTCGTTGGATTGTCTTCGAGAGGAATCCAACAAATTTAAAATATTCAAAATTTACGTATTAGTAATTTAAGTTTTAGTAAAATAATTTTTATTAATTAAGCCAAAAATATATTATATTAAGTTAAAATTTTGATATATTGAAACTAATGTTATAATACATACATAAAAATTTCAAGTTAAAATAATTTGTATTGGAGATATTAAAATTTTAAATTCAGATTATCAATTTTGACAAAATAAATTAAATAAAAATTCAGAAATTTACAAAAATATTCAAGATAACCTAAATCACTTTAATCGACATCTAGGACTCTTAAGAAAATAATTCTATCTTCCGCATCTTCAGAAACCCAAATAAACGCTTAAGATTAGAGTTTAAATAACTAAAAAGTTAATTAAAATATAATCTAAAAAAATAACTCAAATATTAAATAAAAAAATAAAAAAAATAAAATAAAATGATCAGAAATTGAATAGAATTCATTAAATCATTAATCAAACTTTAAATCAAATATCATCTTTAAAGGAGATTAAATTAAATATGATTAAATCATTTAAGTTAATAAAATTCAATTAATGATTAAATCTTCAAACTCAAAATCCAACAAACTTAGAAAACTTTAATAATTTGATACTAATGATTAAACTAAATAAAATTAAAAACTTAATTAACCTATGATTAAATCACATCCATTTGGAATGAGATAATTAAATAACCATTGAATATTTCAACTAATTAAATTGAACATGTTAATGAAATCAAACAAATATAACAAATCAAATCAAGTAAAACCCTAATCATAAATAATCAAACCTAATTAGTCAAACATTTAATTAATGAAATTTAATAAATTAATCCATCATCTTAATTAATCAAATTAATTGAAATAAGTCATATTAAAATAACTCAAAATTAAATTAAACCCATAATTAAATAATCATCCCCCAAATAAACTAATTAAGTTAATATAATTAATCATATTAAACTAACACCAAATAATTAATGTACATTAATCAACATTAAACCTAAATTATTAAGTCATCTTTAATTCAAACTTTAATTATACCCTTAATCAACTTAATTAATTAAAATTTAATTAATCATCATCTTAATTAATCAAATTAATTAAATAATGTCATATTAAAGCTAACTCTAAAATTAAGCTTAAATTAAACCCATAATTAAATAATCATACCCCTTAAATAAATTAATTAAGTTAATTAAATTAATCATATGAAACCTAAACTTAATTAAACACTAATCAAAACTTAAATTAAACCTAAATCATTAAGCCATTAATCTCTAATTAAACAAACCTTTAATTAATCTAATAATTTTAATTAACCCATTAATCAAACTTAATTAATCAAACATCTAATTAATGCAAACTTAATAAATTAATCCATTATCTTAATGAACCAAATTTAACTTTATAAATCAGATTAAAGTTTATTCAAATTAAATACTTAATTACTCTACTAATTAATTTAATCATACATTAAATAAATTAATTAAGTAAATTACATTAATCATATTAAACTTAAGCTTAATCAAACATAAAAATGCAATTAAATGATAATCAAACCCTAATTTAAACTTTCATTAATTCATTTACATCATTAACTCAAACAAACATGAGTCAAATTAAAGTTAAACAAATCTTTATTTAATTTAATCATACTTCTTAAACAAACTATTAAGTTAATCAAATTAATTATATTAAACTTAATTAATTAAAATGCAATTAAATATTAATTAAAACATAAATTAAACTAAACCATTAAGTCATTAATTACATCATTTCTCTAAACAAATTGAGACTAAATAAATAATAATTAATTAAAACAAACCTTTATAATTAACATAAAACACACTTATTAATTAAACAAATCACATAATCATTGAACCTAAGCAAACCCATAGACCAATAAAGTAAATCAAATTGAATCAAATTAAAATCAAGAAAGATTCTCATCAATTTAATATAATCAAATCAAATCTCATTCAACCTACTTAAATAAAATGAACTAATTAACTATCCAATATATGAAATCAAAATGCAAACCAAACTTGATGAACATGACAAATGGATGTGATTAAAAATATGATCCCACGAATCAAACCCAATTGAATAAAAAAAAATAAATCTTAATCTAATGTCAAACTACAAATAAATGAACCAATGAATAATAAACATAAAAGTTAAATCACATAACCATGATCAAAGAAAAGAATTAAATATTTAAAAGGATATTGAATTATCAAGATTCAATTAAATCAAAACACACCAAATTAATCAAAAAAAAACACATGAACTTAAACAAACTTAAACTCCATTAGACAGGATATTGAATTATCAAGATGCAATTAAACTAAAACATCTAATAAAAAATCAATTAATCAAATACTTAAATAAACTCAAATTCTAAAATCAAATGAATTTACACAAGTTCAAATGGGCTAATCAAGATAAATACTTTAGTGATTCTTAGAATTAGATGATGTGAGTCCTACGATGGAATTCATCCTACTTTCATTCTTGAGAACCTAAATATTTTTTAAACCAAATAAAAAATGAAAAGCAAATCATTAAATCATTTAGATTGAAATCACCCAAAAGGTAAAATTTAAATTCAAACTTCAAATTGGAACTTAAACTAAAGAAGCCTAGTAAAGTCTTGCACACAAGCCCACACATTAATACTAAGTCACTACTTCTAAAGTGCTGTCATGTATGATGTTGTGTTTTGTTTGATGTATGTAGACTGATGTTAGGTGTATGTTTCAGATATCATATGTTTCTTAAAAAAGGCCGCCAGAATAAAAAATATATATAAATGCAAGTTGTTAGCCTAAGTGTAACCCAGACAGTGGGTTACCCATGGGTGCTAAGTCCAAATTATTCATATAAAGCTTGATTGTATGGTGTTTAGCTAACATTATTTTGGTGTGTAGATTTACTTTTCCTATTTTTGATGTAATTTTGCATTAGGAATTAGATTAAGGGATTAGATGAGCGGGTTTAAGGTTTAGTCGGGTCCTTTTGGAGTAAATCAAATCAAAAGAAAGAAATGAAGAAATGAAGAAATGAAGAAAAGAAGACCCCATAGCATATATATATATCCGTCAGATATAAGTTTCTGCTACCCATCTTTATTTTCTTTCTGGTAAAGAATGACAGCCTTTTATTCTTTTAAGTTATTGTTGATGGGTTATTAGAACAACATGCTTTTCATAGTTTATTTATGATTGATGCTTGAATGCGGCTGAGAAGAAAAAGTAAATTTTTCTACCCCAATTAACAACTCATAACTAAAATTTAAAATCTTCATAACCTCACATAAAGCCTAGGGAATTAAATCAAGATAATAAAATTTTAGTAACCCTTAGCTAGATGGATGAATGTATAATATCATGCATATCATATTCTTTCACTCTTGTTAAGAGGGAGCTTCCATCTTTCAGAGAATCAAGGCTTAACCTATGAGAGCCTTTGGTGGAAGACACCCCTTTCTCTCTTGATTTGGCCTATAATCAAATTCTCATGCATTTAGGCATACAAAATCCCATAGCGTGTCAAACAAAAGTCCAAAAGAATCAAATAAATTTGATAAAATTTGCATTAGATTAAGTCATGGATTCATACCACTCATGCTCTAGTCTCTTAGGGAGTGAGTCTAAGGACTTAGTTTCCTTTCTAAATGAACAACAGCCTAGCCATCTTGCAAAGCATAAGACTTGCCTACATGGATTTAAAGCGTAGGAGGAGTTAGCTGGCTGCCACTCCAGGCGGTAATAAGTCCAGCAGTCGGGTGGTTTATTCTCTCTTGTGGAGGTAAACCATATACCATTTTGCCTTAGATTTAGGTTGTGCCTTCATTTTGTACCAAGGCTCCTTAGTTTAGGAATCTAAGGTAGATGTTTTCTTTGGGCTACAAGCATAAATCCTCACCTCTTAGGCATTTCCACAATCTTATGTTGTGGAATTATAAGCCATAACAATCTAATAAAATGTCAACTCAAATAATTAACTCTCTTCAATTTCAAAAATATAAAGCCAATTATAGGGTAGATTGGAATGCTCACTAGGCTTCCTAGTATCATGAGCATTTCTACTTTCTCCCTTTGGATTCCAAAATAAGTCTTCTCCTTGATCTATCCCATTTGATTTTCTAAAATAGCCAATCCTTTGATAGTCTTAACCTTGAAATTTTTGGAGACCCTAATTATCTACTTTAATCGAGAGTATTCTTAATGAATTCTCATTCCTTAGGATGTAATTAACTATAGGGGCTTGCCTCCATAGGGAACTTAACGAATCCGGCTTAAAATAAACCCTACTTTACTTTTTTATGTAAAGTAGGGAAAGATCTGGTATATTGAAGACCCATCATGCCTTAGGAGTCCTTATTGGGTGATTAGGTCCATTATAGGGTGGTGATTTCTATCTTTGAGATAGTACATCATTCCTTAATGTGTGCCGATCACTTCAATAAGTACCCCTAAGATCTGGTGTCCACATCCCAAAATAAACACCACATTTTTTGGCGACTCCGGGGATAGTTCTCTCTCCATCTTTAGTAGACAATTATTGTCTCCAAGCATCGATAGTGGACTTATATTTATATAGGCAGACTATCATTCTTTCATTGGCACTTAGCTTATTTCATCTTAAGCAAAGCTTCGCCAACATCCTTTAGGTTTTAGGACCTCACTCCGTGTAGGTCTTAAAATCCCTATTGGGTCCCCCCAATAGGTGAAAATTAAAATTAATCAGAGGAGATGACCAAAATTAAAAATCTCTTCACTATTCTGATGCTGAGGCAAGGTTCAACCCATGAACAATAAGAGAATAAAACTCTTCTACAAAATAACATGTCTTTCCAAAAGCACTTTTTCAAAATCCACATAATAAGGGATGCACACAAAGTTTATAAGAAATTTTCACAAAACACATATAACCAAACCTCGTTTAACAAATCGATGATTGTTACAAGGAGGTTCTTTTTTTTTAATAATAATAATAAATAATAAAAAAATCAAAATCAAAATCATTTTTTAATTTTCAAAAGCACATTTTCTTTGGAAATGGCTATCCCTGTCCCACACACTCAAATTCGTTGGATGGAGATTCTATTTTCAAATAAAACCATGATATAAAAAAAAATTGAAACTCCACTTAGCATACTTCACATGTGCTAGAGTTGAAGTTTCCCCTCTTTTTGAAAAGCAATAAACCATACACACACAAAAGAGAAGTCAAGACATATTTGAACCCCCACTTGACATAACCAAATTTGTCAAATGGGAGTTCCCCTTTGGAGAAGGTAGAGCAAATTGAATTCTATTTGCATTTGTCTGATAGAATTCCTTCATGCAAAGTCTTGAACTTCAAAACACATTGGAACTCATTTGACATGCCCAAGTATATCAATGAGAACTCCATTTTGAAAATCATAAGTACAAATGAACTCCATTTAACATACCTAAGTATGTTAAATAAGTTCATTTTCTTTAAAAAAAAAAAGCATAAACACATTTGACTTTCACTTAACATACCAAATTTGTTAAGTGAGTTTCATCAAAATAACAATAACATTTGACTTTCACTTAACATACCAAATTTGTTAAGTGAGAGTTTCATTTTCAAAATCACAATCACATTTGACTTTCACTAACATACCAAATTTGTTAAGTGAGTTTCTTTTCAATGCACATTTGGTCCCTATTACCAAATTTGTTAAAATAAGGATCAATTTTTTATATCAAATGACACTTGAGATTCACTTAACATACCAAATTTATTAAGTGAGAGTCTCATTCTCAAAAAAAAAAAAAAAAAAAAAATCATATCTCAAAACAAATTTGGGCTTTCATTAACATGTCAATCTTGTTAAGTATGACTCATCTTCAAAGAAAAAACAAATTTATCTCACAATCATATTTAACTTTCACTCAACATACCAAATTTGTTAAGTGAAAGCCTCATCACCAAACACAAATCAGACACATGTGGCCTCTAACATACCAAATTTGTTAAAAAACCCATTTTCAAATCAAAATATCACACAATCAAATCTTCACAAGCAAAAATATTTCAAACAATCACAACCTCTTCTTAGCATACCCAAATTTGCTAAGTAGGTCTTTCAAACTATCAATATTTTTAAACAAGATTTACAAACACAAATATCTTTGAAAATCTCTCTCAAATTTTAGAACCCCAACATACCTAAATTAGTTGAGTATGGGTTCTAAATCATCAAATGGCAAAGACTCTCCTCAATATCCAAAATCTCTAAAATTTTGATGAACCCCACTTAACATCCTTAAGATTGTTTAGTGTGGGTTCAAATTCAAAATCAAATCTTGAAATCAATGATTGAAGGTGAATATCAAGGCAAGTGTCTGACTACATTTTTGCGATTTCGGTCAATCAATTGTTTTAGTCCTGTCGGTATCCCCGGCAAGCTCGTGTTTTCCTTCCCCGGCTAAATCTAGCCTTGGATCAAGCTAGTCTCTACACCCTGGCTCCACCAGGTCATCTACTTTGGCCATGGTTTTGAGAGTGAGGATTTCTTCAGGGGGACCCTCACCAGTTAACAAGGAAGAGGTGGCGGGGAGGCCACTCATTGATTGATATGCCATCGATTACAGTTTCCTCCACTAAAGAGGAAGGCCACTTGTTCCTACCAGCATGTCGGTTTCTATGCATCATTCCGCCAGGGTCGGTTACTCTACTACTACCCCCCTTGGATTCCCCAAAAGGAAGGCGTCTTTTCAAATAGTCTCCTCCATATTGAGGTGGGTGCTAGCTCTCACTCACATACCTACATGTTCCACAGCAAAGAACCCAAGATCAGCGACACCACAAGAGGGCCGAGAGCAAGATGGATGTCGCTTCCCACGTGTGAGGAGGGATCTCCTTGTGAGACCTCTCCACATTTGAGTGGTAGTAGGTTTCACCCCTTTACCTCAGATGGAGAGGAGGACTACTGGGAGGATTCTACCTCCACCACCGCATATTTAGCGCTATGGAGCATGAAGCCTATGGGCTCGGGCATCTTACGCCGGGTTTGGCGCTTAGGACTCAGTGCAGTACAATTTTGATCGGGGCGTTATCCCAGGAGAGTCAGTTCTGAGGGGAGAGAGAGCCTTGGAGGCAAGCATCGATCAAACAAGTGAGTAGGAGGAGCAGAGGTTTGTCGGCGGTCGGCCTCAGCTCTTATGGATTTTCCGATCGTCATACCGGGTCGATCGTTTAAACGGCATCATCCTTACCAGTGCTACTCGTCATAGGAGGAATAGGCCTATAGTCGAGCGTGGTCTTACCTCGCAGCTCCACTCACGCCCACCATCACATCCAACTCCATCCCCATTCCGACCAAGATCCGAAGCCCATCGAAAGACCATTGGTGATCTAACTAGCCCAAGGATCCACTCCATCTACTCACTCATTGGTAGGTGGTCTCTTATTCGACCTCCCCTCTGAGAAGAAGGAATGGCGAAGGGCCGTGGAGATCACCACCAGCGGTCACGGGCAGTCTCCACTGCGCGGCATCGTGGCGGAAGGGATAGAGGATAGATGTAGTATCCATGGCGGTAGATCCTTCACGATCGTGTTGAGTGGGCAATGATCAACATATACTATCGTGAGCAGTCCTCTTAGAGATAGTAGTACGGTGGCAAGAAATGCGATTTATTTGAGTATAGCCTCCACTCGGTGTGAGTATTTATCCACGCGACTAGGCGCTCTTAGATGAGATCGTTGCTCGTACTTTCTTTGAGAAGAGGGAACTCTATGGGGACAATGCCTCTGATGAAGAGGATGCTAGGGTCAGTTTTGATCCAGATGGAGATGATCTCTTGGAGGACTCAGCAGAAGTCCATATGGTTGACACTAGGGGTTCCCTTCTTAGGGATCAACATAGCGAGGGTGTTGTAGTTGAGGAAGAAGAAGACCGCTCATTCAACAACACCTTCGGTTGAGGTAGAGATGAGCATATTAACAAGATGGAGAAAAGAGTTGAAGATTTAGCGCTTTAGCACTTCAAGGCCAAGCTCCATCGTCACCTACTCCACTTAGAGGCACCACGTTGTTGCATGTTTGGATCGACCAAGGTACATCCGTGACCGGGATAGTGGTGGCATGCATAGGAAGGTGGGACAACCTCCATGCAAGAAAAAAAGATATCAGGTTAGTGGGCGGCAAGTGAAGGATGCATTGGCACAAGCAGGTGGCTCATCTGTTCCAAAGGGTAGACCTAGGAGAATTTGATGGTGTCTAATATCCTAAGGGTTTTTTTGCCTCCTTCCTTTAAAATTTTTGATGGCAGTGGGAACCCTCGGCACAGCACATTTGATGGATCTTTGCAATGAGTGGCTTGATGCACTTCTATTGTCTCCTCAGTGGTTTAGCATCACATTTGATTGGTATCTGAACTACCCAATGGTTCGGTGAAGACTTTTGTTGGAGCACCTCTTCATCAAGAGGTTTCTTTGAGCCCGAGGGGTAGCTGGGTGACCTCGTTGTATCAAAATCAAATGAGTCCCTTGTTGATTATATTCTCATGTGTGAACGAGTATGAAATGTGAACCACGGTTATGCCATGCTATAGAAATTCTTCTCAAGAATATTCATGGCGTTGCCTTCATGCTCAAGGGATTCTGATCAAAACCTTTGAAGTTAATCATAAGGTGGCTACAAGGGAAATGCAGTTACCTTTTCAAGACCAATCATTTAAGCCAAGCCTGAAAGCATTAGAAGAAGCCGGGGTAGTAGTGTCGGTAGAAAGAGAAGACCGAGCTCGTATGAGAGACCTCATGCACAACGACCTCCATTGCCACCACCACCACCCATCACCACCGTTACCCCAATAGCCACTCAGCCATAATACACAAGTACTCATATCCAGCAAGCTATTACCCTCTCTTGTCGATCCATAAACCATATTCATTCAGGAGGTAGTTAGGAAGATCTTTAAGAATCTTAAAGAAACTTGACTTTTCTTACACGAGCCCAGGCCAAGATGTGGGCAAGGTGATGATCCAACTATTGCCTACCTTGAATTGTGTCTTGGATTGTGTCACCTTTAAGGATTGGCTTGACATACCAATCAAATGCGATGCCTATCAAACTAAAGAGACAGAATAAGAGTTCATCAAGCCAGGCATTACGACATCAGATCCGAAATGTCTATGTACTCTTAGGGGTTCTGCCATCAAAAAATTTTGAAGGAAGGAGGCACAAAACCCTTAGGATATTGGACACCATCAAATTCTTGGTAGGGTCTACCCTGGAGCAGATGAGCCATCTCGAAGCCAATGCATCCTTCACTTCTTTGCTCTACTAGCCTTGATATCTTTTCTTGCATGGAGGTCTTTGTCCCAGCCTTCCATGCATCTTTGCCACTATCTGGTATGTACTCTTGGCGATCCAAAACATGCAACAACTTTACTAGAGTACATGATGGAAGACCTTGAAGTGCTAAAAGCCATTTAAATCTTCAACTCTTTTCTCCATCTTGTATGCTCTCACACGAAGGTGTTGGATTGAATGACGTGTCTTCTTCTCCTCACCCTTAATGTTGATCCACAGAGGGAACCCATTTTATATGGACCTGGCTTCAAGAAATCATCATCACGGATCAAGCGATAGCATCCTCTTCATCAGGCAATCATCATCAGTTCTCTTAGAGTCGGAGCGATCTCATCCGAAGAAGTTATTTGAGGACAAATTGTTCTTTGGAGAGTCTCAAGATTCATGATTGTTGTACTATCTCTAAGAACTATGCTCTTAGATATATGTATCACTTAGAAGCATGTGGAAGAATCTGATGAACAACATCATATCCTCATCTCTTATGTCTTTGCTTTGGGGAGGTGGAAAACAATGATGGGATATTCGATAGGCGACCTTTTGGTTCACCAATGGTCTTTGAATCACCAGATCTTATCTTGGTGAATGGGGATACTTGGATACATTGAGTGGGCGGTGCGAGGTAGCCTGCCTCTCACTATAAACACTCATGATCCTTCGGCGATGAAAGAGGCGGGCTAGGCCCGACAGGTGGCATTGAAGCGGTGATGAGCCTCAGGCTCTCTAGAACTTCGAGCTCTTTGAATGCGTCTCATCAAAGGAGAATAGGCGATCCAAATGGCGTCTGTCAGGGGACTATGCTCCACAGGATGTCTTATTCTTTGGTGGAGTAATCGACAATCCTCATAGTCCTCTCGAAAGAGGTGAAACTACTACCACATGTGGAGAGGTCTCAAGATCCTCCTCGAACATGGGGACATCCATCTGCTCTTCCCTCTTGTAAAATCTAGTTCTTTGCATATGTAGTAGGCATGAGGAAACCCCCTCTAGACTATTTGAGCAGACTTCCCTTAAGGATCAGGAGGTAGTCTTGTAGTACTGACAAGAAATCGGCAGCTCTAGCAACAACAAGCCTTCTCTTTAGTGGAGGAAACTTGAGATGATGGCATATCAAATCAAATAATTGGCATTTGTAGCCTTTTCAGTTAGCTGGTGAGGGTCCTGGAAAATCTCACTCCCTCAAAAAGTAGATGACCTGAGGTAGAGATTCGGATAGGCGTGAAGGAAAACAGAACTGATACAACTTTGTTGCTTGAAATGCATTATTGAAATATAGTGGACACTTGCTGATATTCACCTTCAATCATTGATTTCAGATTTGATTTTTGAATTTGAACCCCACTAAACAATCTTAAGGATGTTAAGTGGGTTCATCAAAATTTTAGAGAGATTTTGGATATCGAGGAGAGTCTTTGCCATTTGATTTGATTTAGAACCCATACTCAACCGATTTAGGTATGTTGGGTTTCTAAAATTTGAGGAGAGATTTTCTTAAAGATATTTGTGTTTTGTGCATCTTGTTTGAAAATATTGATAGTTTGAAAGACCTCTTAGCAAATTTGGGTATGCTAAGAAGAGGTTGTGATTGTGTTTGAAATATTTTTGCTTGTGAAGATTTGATTGTGTGATATTTTGATTTGAAAATCTTTCTTAACAAATTTGGTATGTTAAGTAGAGGCCATGTGTGATTTGTGTTTGGTGATGAGGCTTTCACTTAACAAATTTGGTATGTTAAGTGAAAGTTAAATGTGATCGTGAGATAAATTTGTTTTTCTTTGAATATGGGAATCATACTTAACAAGATTGATATGTTAAGTGAAAGCCACAAATTTGTTTGAGATATATTTTTTTTCTTTGAGAATGAGACTCTCACTTAACAAATTTGGTATGTTAAGCGAAGTTCAAGTGTGATTTGATCATGAAAAAAATTGGATCCTTACTTAACAAATTTGGTATGTTAAAATAGGATCAAATGTGCATTGAAAAGAGACCTCACTTAACAAATTTGGTATGTTGAGTGAAAGTCAAAGGTGATTGTGATTTTGAAAATGAAACTCTCACTTAACAAATTTGGTATGTTAAGTGAAAGTCAAATGTGATTGTTATTTTGAAGATGAAACTCTCACTTAACAAATTTGGTATGTTAAGTGAAAGTCAAATGTGTTTATTTTTAAAGAAATGAACTTATTTAACATACTTAGGTATGTTAAATGGAGTTCATTTTGTACTTATGATTTTCAAAATGGAGTTCTCATTGATATACTTGGGCATGTCAAATGAGTTCCCCAATGTGTTTTGAAGTTCAAGACTTTAGCATGAAGGAATTCTATCGACAAAATGCAAATAGAATTCAATTTGCTCTACCTTCTCCAACTCCCATTTGACAAATTTGGTTATGTCAAGTGGGGTTCAAATATGTCTTGACTTCTTTTGTGTGTGTATGGTTTATTACTTTTCGAAAAGAGGGGAAACTTCAACTCTAGCACATGTGAAGTATGCTAAGTGGAGTTTCATTTATTTATTTATTTATTTTTTTGTCGTGGTTTTATTTGAAAATAGAATCTCCATCCAATGAACTTGAGTGTGTAGGACGGGGATATCCATTTCCAAAGAAAATGTGCTTTTGAAAATTTAAAATTGTTGATTTTGATTTTGATTTTGATTTTATTATTATTATTATTATTATTATTATTATTATTATTATTTTTAAAGAACCTCCTTGTAACAATCATCATTTTGTTAAATATATAGTGTGTTTTGTGAAAATTTCTTATAAACTTGTGGGATCCCTTATTATGTGGATTTTGAAAAAGTGCTTTTGGAAAGACATGTAATTTTGTAGAAGAGTTTATTCTCTTATTGTTCATGGGATGAACCTTGCCTCACCATCAATGGTGAGGAGATTTTTTAATTTTGGTAATCTCCTCTGTTTGATTATTTCAATTTTCATTGGGGAACCCAATAGGATTTTAAGACCTACACCTGAGTGAGGTCCTAAAAAAGGATGTTGGCAAGCTTTACTTAAGAATGAAATAAGTTAAGTGCCAACAGAAAGAATGATAGTCTCGAACCTATATAAAATATAAGTCCACTATCGATGCTTGGAGACAATAATTGTCTACTAAAGATGGAGAGAGGAACTATCCCCAGTGGAGTTGCCAGAAAAATTTGTGTTGTTTATTTTTGGGATGTGACAATGAGATCTTAGGGGTACTTATTGAAGTGATGGGTATGACATTAAGAATGATGTACTATCTCAAAGATAGAAATCACCACCCTATAATGGACCTAATCACTAATAAAGACTCTAAGGCATGATGGGTCTTGAATATACCGAGATCTTTCCCTTAACATGGAAAAGTAAAGTAGGTTTATTTTAAGCCTGTTAAGTTCCCTATGGAGGCAAGCCCCATAGTTAATTACATCCTAAGAAATGAGAATTTCTTAAGAATACTCGATTAAAGTAGATAATTAGAGTCTCCAAAGATTTCAAGGTTAAGACTATCAAAGGATTGGCTATTTTAGAAAATCAAATGGGATAGATCAAGGAGAAGACTTATTTTGGAATCCAAAGGGAGAAAGTAGGAAATACTCATGATACTAGGAAGCCTAGTGAGCAATTCCACCCTATAGTTGGGCTTTATATTTTTGAAATTGAAGAGAGTTAATTATTTGAGTTGACATTTTAGATTGTTGGCTTATAATTCCACATAAGATTGTGGAAATGCCTAAGAGGTGAGGATTTATGCTTGTAGCCCAAAGGAAACAGCTATCTCAGATTTCTAAACTAAGGAGCCTTGGTACAAAATGAAGGCACAACCTAAATCTAAGGCGAAAAAGGGTATATGGTTTACCTCCACAAGAGAGAATAAACCACCACCTGGACTTATTATCGCCTGAGTGGCGCCTGCCTAACTCCTCCCTTTAAATCCATGTAGGCAAGTCTTATGCTTTGCAAGATGGCTAGGTTGTTGTTCATTTAGAGAAAACTAAGTCCTTAGACTCACTCCTAAGAGACTAGAGCATGAGTGGTATGAATCCATGACTTAATCTAATGCAAATTTTATCAAATTTATTTGATTCTTTTGGACTTTTTTGACACGGCTATGGGATTTTGTATGCCTAAATGCATGAGAATTTGATTATAGGCCAAATCAAGAGAGAAAGGGGTGTCTTCCACCAAAGGCTCTCATAGGTTAAGCCTTGATTCTCCGCAAAGATGGAAGCTCCCTCTTAACAAGAGTGAAAGAATATGCATGCATGATATTCATCCATCCATGGCACTAAAAAATTTTATTAATCCCTAGGCTTTTTATGTGAGGTTATGAGTTGTTTTAAAATTTTAGTTATGAGTTGTTAATTGGGGTAGAAAAATTAATTTTATCTAAGAGCCTACCGCATCGGGCCACACATTCAAGCATCAATCATAAATAAACTATGAAAAGCATGTTGTTCTAATGCAATCTAAACACAACATCAAACAATTTTATAGACTACCATAAAAGAATATGCGGTCGTTCGCCAGAAAAAGAAAAGAAAGATTTAGCTCACCCTTATACAACCTGACAAAAAATAATATATATGGGGTCTTCTTTTCTTCATTTCTTCATTTCTTCATTTCTTTCTTTTGATTTGATTTGCTCAAAGGCATCCAGGCACCCAGGGACTAAGCCTTCGCCACGCCATCCTAATCCTACCCCCTAATTCCTAATGCAAAATTACATCAAAATAGGAAAAGTAAATCTAGCTACACCTGCAAAACAAATGTTAGCTAAACACACCATACAATCCAAGCAGTTATATGAATAATTTGGACTTAGCACCCACATATGGGTAACCAAGTCCACCTGTCCTAACATGGGTTACACTTAAGGGGCTAAGCAACCTACACAGCAAAAGCATGTATATATTTTTTTATTACAGCGGCCCCTTTAAGCATAACCCCCTGCAGAAAATATGATTAATAATCCTAACATCCAAATCTAAACATACATCCTAACATCCAGTCTAAAATATTACATCACAAAACAAAACACAACATCATACATACAACGCCCTAACTTAACACTAGAAGTAGTGACTTAGTATTCTAATGTGTGTGCTTAAGGCTTGTGTTGCAAGACTTTACTAGGCTTCTTTAGTTTAAGTTCCAATTTGAAGTTTGAATTTAAATTTTACCTTTTGGGTGATTTCAATCTAAATGATTTAATGATTTGCTTTTTCATTTTTATTTCAATTTTATTTGGTTTAAAATGATATTTAGGTTCTCAAGAATGAAGAGTAGGATGAATTCCATCAGACGTGATTCACCCTATTCTACATCCTAATTCCTAAGGAATCTAACTAAAGTCCTTAAGTATCTTGATTAGCCCATTTGAATTTGTGTAATTCATTGATTTAGAGTTTAAAATTTGAGTTTGTTTAAGTATTTGATTAATTGATTTTTTTATGTTTTAGTTTAATTGCATCTTGATAATTCAATTCAATGTCAAGAGTTTAAGTTTGTTTAAGTTCATGTGTTTTGGTTGATTAATTTTAGATTAGTTTTGATTTAATTGAATCTTGATAATTCAATATCCTTTTAAATATTTAATTTTCTTTGATCATGGTTATGTGATTTAACTTTATGTTTATTTAATTGATTGTGGTTCATTTATTTGTAGTTTGATTGATTAGATTAAGATTTTATTTTGATTCTAATTGGGTTTGATTCTTTGTAATTGGGATCATATTTTTAATCACATCCATTTGTCATGTTCATCTAAGTTTGTATTTTGATTTCATATATTGGATAGTTAATTAGTTCATTTTATTTAAGTAGGTTGAATGAGATTTGATTTGATTCTATATTAAATTGACAAGAATCTTTCTTGATTTAACTTAATTTGATTCAATTTGATTTGCTTAGCTTTATTGGTCTTATGGATTTGCTTAGGTTCAATGTGATTAGGTGATTTGTTTAATTAATAAGTGTATTTATGTTAATTATAAAGATTTGTTTAATTTTTTTTTTCATATTTGTTTAGACAAATGATGTAATTGATGACTTAATGGTTTTGGTTTGATTTATGTTTTGATTAGTATTTAATTGTGTTTTGATTAATTAAGTTTAATGTAATTAATTTGATTAACTTAATTAGTTTGTTTAAGAGGTATGATTAAATTAAATAAAGATTTGTTTAACTTTTAATTTAATTTCATGTTTATTTGAGTTAATGATGTAATTGATGAATTAATGATTGAAGTTTAAATTAGGGTTTGATTATCATTTAATTATATTTTTATGTTTGATTAAGCTTAAGTTTATGATTAATGTAATTTATTTATTTAATTTATTTAATAAATGTGATTAAATTAATTAGTAGATTAGTTAAGTATTTAATTTTAATTAACTTTAATCTGATTTATAAAGTTAAATTTGGTTATTAAGATAATGGATTAATTTATTAAGTTTGCATTAATTAGATGTTTGATTAAATTTGATTAATGGGTTAATTAAAATTATTAGATTAATTAAAGTTTGTTTTAATTAGAGATTAATGACTTAATGATTTAGGTTTAATTTAAGTTTTGATTAGTGTTTAACGCATCTTAATTATGTTTAAAAGTTTAGTTTCATATGATTAATTTAATTAACTTAATTAATTTATTTAAGGTATGATTATTTAATTATGGGTTTAATTTAAGCTTAATTTTAGAGTTAGCTTTAATGTCACTTATTTAAATTAATTTGATTAATTAAAATGATGGATTAATTCATTAAATTTTTATTAATTAAATGTTTGACTAATTAAGTTTGATTAAGGGTAATTAGTTTAATAAAAAGTTTATTTTAATTAAAGATTAATGAATTAATAATTTAGGTTTAATTTATGTTTTGATTAATGCATCTTAATTTGTTTGATTAAGTTTAGGTTTAATATGATTAACTAATTAGTTTATTAGGGTGATGATTAAATTTAATTATGGGTTTGATTTAAGCTTAATTTTAGAGTTAACTTTAATGTGACTTACTTAAATTAATTTGATTAATTAAGATGATGGATTAATTTATTGAATTTTCATTAATTAAATGTTTGACTAATTGAGTTTGATTATTTATGATTAGGGTTTTACTTGATTTGATTTATGTTATGTTTGTTTTATTTCATTAACATGATCAATTTAGTTATTAGGTTGAAATATTTAATGATTATTTAATTATCTCATTCCAAATGGATGTGATTTAATCATAGGTTAATTTTTAATTTTATTTAGTTTAATTCAATTAGTATCAAATTATTAAAGTTTTCTAAGTTTGTTGGATTTTGAGTTTGATTTAAGATTTAATCATTTAATTGAGTTTTATTAACTTAAATAGATTTAATCATATTTAATTTAATCTCCTTTAAAGATGATATTTTTCTGATTTAAAGTTTGATTAATGATTTAATGAATTCTATTCAATTTCTGATCATTTTATTTTTATTTTTTATTTTATTTTTTTTATTTAATATTTGAGTTATTTTTAGATTATATTTTAATTAACTTTTAGTTATTTAAACTCTAATCTTAAGTGTTTATTTGGGTTTCTAAGATTGAAGATAGAATCATTTTCTTAAGAGTCCTAGATGTCAATTAAAGTGATTTAGGTTATCTTGAAGATTTTGTAAATTTCTGAATTTTTATTTAATTTATTTTATCAAAATTGATAATCTGAATTTAAAATTTTAATATCTACCAATACGTAAGTTATTTTAACTTGAAATTTTTAATGTATGTGTATTATAACATTAATTTCAATATCTAAAATTTCAACTTAATATAACCTATATTTTGGCTTAATTAATATGATTTTCACTAAAACTTAAATTTAGAATACATGTAACTTTAAATATTTTGGATTGTTTGGATTCCTCTCGAAGACAAATGAGCCATTGTTGCAATTTTGGTTATTATTTTATTTTTTATGATTTTGAAATTTCATATGATTTAAATTATTATTATTATTATTATTTTTTTTATATACGCGGTTTGGGCGGAAAGACAGCGACCGCTCGGACCGTCCGACCGGACGGTCAGATCGATCGCGCGCGATCCAGAGGCGGATCGCGCGATCGGCGCGATAAGCCGTCCGTCGCGAAACCACGCATCGACGGGAGATCATTTCCGGTTCGCGGAAGCTCGGCTTGATCACGCGATCGAACCGTCCGACGCCGCATCAGACCGACATGTGATCGCCGGCTGATCGCGCGATCCACGCTGATCCGACCCCAACTGCGGGATGGGACGAGATGGAGCCGCGTGAATAGTGTTTTCGGGTATTTTGGAAAAATGAAAGTTTCTAAGCCAAAACTTATCCAAATGGACCGTTTGATTCGCACCAAAAAAATTCTATTTCATTTGGGATGATTTAAAATAAAAGTGCTGGATTTTCTAAAGAAATTCCTAGAATCACGGAAATTTAATACAAAATATGCAAAATCCTAAGGCGACTACGGTTGAAAGTTACCTCACCGGGATGATTTCCATGAAGATCCGAGGGAGCTGAGAATCTTTAGCTTCTTCTCTTAACGCCTCCCGATGTTTACCGTCGTCACCGAAGAGCAAATTCTTTTATGATTTGAGCTTAAGTGGCTAAAGGAGTGGGGAATGGGTTACTTTTGGCTTTGGAGAGCTTTGGGGGCTGAGTGATGATGGGAGCAAGAGAGCTCAAGTCTCATTTCCTCCCTTTTATAAGGATGAAAATAAAATTTTTTTTGAATTATTTTGGCTCCAAATTGAATGCCATCTTGTTGGGGTGGTTAGATCTAGATTGATTGAGGACTTTGGATTTTGCTCCAAAGTCCTCTCTTACTACATGATGAGATTTGTTTAATTGGAATATTGGTGCCATGTGATGAGGGGTTAAGTGCATGTGATGGGGAATTAAATGAGGTTAGGTGGAATCCTATGTGGGTTGGTTCATAAGGGATTTAAAATGGGTTGGGTTTATTTTGGGCTGATCCCAAATGAGTTTGGGTCGATTTGATCAGCCCTAATGGGTTTGGCTTGGTTTCAAGGGATTTGGCCCAATTTAGGTCATATGGGTCATTTTGGGCCAAATTGACCCATTTGACCAAAATTGTCCAAATTAACTTGGTTTATGGATTGATTCATGTTCAATAATTTAATGAAGAATGTGGTTTGAATTAATTTGGATTTAATTTTGATTTAGGCCAAATTGACCCTTTAGGCCAATTTGGGCTAAAGTCAATTGATTGCTCGATTGATCAAATTGAGTTCAATTATTACCTTTGGTCAAGTTCAATAATCAATAAATTGAGCCATTGGTTGCAATCAATTTGGGTTAGATCATGATTTGACGGTTCTTTAGGCCAATTTGGGTCTTTGGATCAAATGGCCAATTCTTGGTTTGGCCCAATTGATTCAATTGATCATCCTAGGTGATAAAAATCATGGTGGAAGATTTTGGTGAGCTTGGTTCAATCCAATTTGGGTTGGATTAGGCTCAAATGGTCCTTTAGGTCACTTTAGTCAAGTCTAAGGTCAATTTGGTTTAGTTTTGATTTGATAATTGTAGGTTTCATTTATATTTGGGTAAATTGAATAAATGATTGATTCAAGAGAAAATTTGTTGGTTTGACTTGACTGGATAGAATTTGGCTAAGTCCAAAGAATTGGCTTAAAGGGTTTAAATTGAGTTTGGATTTGATTTTCAATATGGTTTTGGTCATTTGAATTTGGATTTCATTTATATTTGTGAATATAAATGAAGGAATAATTCATTTATGAAGAGATCAATTGAGTTTGATTTGATTTAAGGAAAGATTTGGCTAAGCTTATGAATATGGTTCATATGGCGAAAGGTTTTAGGATTTGAATTTGATTTTGGGTTTCAATCATTTGGAGTCAAATTTTGAAATTAGATTTAGAATTTGAATTTGAATTTGAGATTTGATTTGAGAATTGAGTCTGATTTAATTTGAGAAAGTGTATCTAGATTTTTGGGCTATGGGATAGGTAATTTCCTTAAACCCTAAGGCATAGCCTAATCTTATGATTAACACTTCTAAGTCTCTGGGCTTAGGTTAGGTGTTCATCTAATCACTAGATGTGTCTTATGACTAAGAAAATCTTAGTGTCTAAAAGATCCTTAAGTCTAAGAGGATGTTAAGAGCTCACTCCAAAAGTGAGGTCAACAAAAGGACCCCAATAGGTGTAACCGGCACAGCACGCATTGGGCGTTGACCAAAATGATCAACAACATCCATAAGATTGCAACAAACAACGGAAGTGATCTATACCTAGACCCGAAAGGTAGATAGAATCATGATCTTAGTGCAAGTTTATGAGGAGAAAGAAAGAATCCACTATGGATTGAGTACATGAACCTTCACTGTGGGAAGTTCAAGTTATCCAGGATATAGATTTGAGTTTGATTGTGAATATGATTTATTTGGGTGTGTATATAAGAATTTAGATTTCTTTGATTTTTTGATACTCCTAGGGAGGTTTAATTTGTTATGGCTCGGGAGAAGGGTTCTAGATAGGGCATATCTTACACTCAATTGAATTTGTTTAATTTGGAACTAGCTAGACTAATTTGATTTGCACCCTTGGGAGAAATTTGGTTTGTTTGAGATGTTTAATTTGACTGGGGAGGTTGGTTTCAAATTTATTTTGTTATGTTTTATGTAATATCAAGAAGGGCCATGACTCTTAGATTTATAAGTCTAATAGTCTACCCATAAGGACTATCCAACCCAAGGGTTGCCTTTTGGTGTAAATGACTATGCTAGGAAGAAAGTAGTAGACTTACATCTTCCAAAAAAGGAGTTGTTGGGTGATCTATTGGATGAGCAACAAATCAACCCTACGCTTTGAGTGAGCACCACTGGGATCTTACCAACTCAAGAGTAGTCGATGATTAATTTGATTTGATTTACTTTAATTTTGTGTGTTATATTGTGGACCTTGTTGGCTTGCGATGGACCCACTGAGGAGGAGCTATGTCACTTGACCTATCTGATACAAGTCCAAAGGGGTAGTCTACCAACCACAAGTAGGACTATCCTAAGGTTGCCTTTGCAAAATGAATATGCTAGGAAGAAAGTAGTAGACTTACATCTTCCAAAGCAAGAAAAAGTCATTGGGGTGATTTATTGGACAAGCAAATCGAACCCTACGGCGACTTTTGAGTGAGCACCAGGGATCTTACCTCAACTCAAGAGTAGTCGATGATTAATTTGATTTGATTTGATTTACTTTAATTTTGTGTTATATTGGACCGCTACGATGGACCCAGAGGATTATGTCCTTGACCTATCGATTTATAAAGTCCAAGGACCAAAAGGTAGGACTATCCGCCTAAGTGCCTTTCTGTAACACTATTGGGAAGAAAGCGTGACTTACATCTTTCAAAGTAGAGATCAACCGTGATCTATTGATGGCGCAAGATCAATCGACCTAGTGACTATTTGAGTGAATGCCGGACTATCATTCGAAAAATGTAATTACTTTAATTTTAGATGGACCCCATTGGTTTGTGATGAATCTACAGAAGGAGCTAATATCGTAGACCTATCTTAGATTTACAAATCCAAAGGGATACCAGTTAGGTAGAACTAACCAACCAAAGTGCCTGCAATGGTCAAGTTTGGAAGAAAGCACGGGACTCACATCTTCCTAAACAAGAATCCACTGGGATGATGGTTGCTTGCAACAACGGGCTCGACCTGGCTTCACGATTTGCAATGATCGCGGGAAAGAATGCATTATATATCTTTCAAAGAAGAAAAACCGGGTAACTGGCACAAGTTGAACCGACTTGGCACTACCGAGAGCAGGGATTTATCTCAACTGTAGTCGCAATTCCTATAGAGTTTTCGGACACGCCTAAAGATAGGATGCCTTGGGAAAAGGGGCCACTGGGGCTTGAATTCTAATCCACAAGCAAATATTTTGTTTGTTTGTTTAATTTGTTTTATCATGGACCCTGTTAGTTTGTGAAGGATCAAACTGAGAAGGAGCTTATGCCCTGAGACTGTCATTTTGAACCAAGAATGTGCATCCGAACAAATTCTCCAACCAAGGTGGCTACCGAAAGGGGACTCCCAATCCAAAAGTAAGGGTAGTGTCTAAATGGGGTCTCAAAGGATGTGATCCAAATGGAATGCCCGCAGGGGAAGGGGCCACAATGGGGCATCAATCCAACACCAGAAAATGACATGGCTACCATATATCACATAGGTATTCTGGCCAACTCATGGAGAAAGCGTGGGGACTTACATCTAAGAGTGGTGTACCCACCGGTGAGTCAGTAGTAGCAACATCAACCAACCTATGGTGCATCGGTTTGCAACAAGTAGAAGAAAGCGTAGCTTACATCTCTAAAGAACCGACCACGGGATAGTCTCTGGCAAAAGCCATCACCTAGACCAATGAGTGAATGCCACGGGGTTTATATCGACTCAAACATAGTCAAGAGGAAAGCCTCTGGGGACTTTTTAAACCTCAAATATATTTGACCTAGTTAGGTCATGATGATTAGTTCAAGAAGAAAGCACAGGGACTCACATCTTCTCAAACAGATCAACCATGAGGTAGATACAAAATAAGACTACAAACTAACAAGAGCCATGGGTTTGCAATGGTCAAATTAGGAAGAAAGCGCGGGAACTTACATCCTCCAACAAATGACCACTGGGGTGATCGGTTGCTTTGGACAATAAATCGAACCCGACCTAGCGAGTAATGAGTGAGTCTTGCTCATCAAAAGAGAAAGATATGTGTATTTGTGTTTGATATGAAGGAATAGGATGCCACTGGGGACTCTTACACCTAAAACAAGCTCTAGGACGGACCAACTTGTTATGAGCTTGAATCATCTTGGCTTTATATAACTCGAGGTTTTGGCATGCTCGTAGCGTCTCTCCTCCAAACCTTGAGCTCTTCCAACCGTAACTTAGCATTCTGTAGTGATTTTGCTACTCACGCTATCCTTAGTGATGGGAGTTGGACTTCCAAGGGTAGAACGGCTTCGGACCCATACACTAAGGAGAAAGGGGTAAATTGAGTTGGAGTTTTATATGTGGTACGATAGGCCCATAAAGCTTCAACCAACTATTCATGCCATCATTGTTTGTTGTCATCTAATGTCTTCTTCAGTATTTGAATGAGGGTTTTGTTGAAGGCTTCTGCTAACCCATTTGCTCTTGGATAGTAGATGGTAGAATATCTCCAATCTATGTTGTGTCTTCAAACAAAGCTATTGATTTTAGTGCTCTTGAATGCAGTACCATTATCGGATATAATTCGTCGAGGCACCCCGAACCTATATACGATATGGTTCTAAAATTGGAGCACATGTTGAGTGACCTCTAAGTGGGATTGCCTCGCCCATTTGGAAAAGTAGTCGATGCCTAGAATGAACCGATGACCCTTGGAAGAAGGAGGGTCGATCGGACCCACAATGTCAGTACCCCAACACTCGAATGGCACGAGGCCAACGTAGGATGTAGAATATTAGGAGGTTGATGTAGGACTACATCGTGTACCTGACATTGATGGCATCTCCTAGCTACATCCATACAGTCTGTGATCATTGAAGGCCAGTAGTATCCTAGTCTCTTGATCTTGGCTTTCATCTTGGACGATTGATGTGCCCCACATAACCCCTGAAAATTTAGACTATGGGCTTCGTGTTTGTCCAGGCAACGTAACCACATATGATTGAAAGACTGGTACAAGGCCACAAGAGTATAGGAAAGGGCTCTGCTTCACGGTGTGCGTGATTTCTCTTGAGGTAGTCTACATTTAAATAATCTATGAATGGTTGCCTCCAATGTGGCTCCTCATCCTTATTAGTAATGGCAAACTCCCCTTCAAGAGAGAATCTCTCAATGAGTTCAAAGATCAAGGGATAAGACTTGTCTATTTTGGACCCTTATTGGAATGGACTCATCTTACGACATGCCAACTCTTTGACAAGCTTGGCTAATGCATCTGCTATTGCCTTCTCCCCTCGAGGAATATTGTAGATGGTAACCTCTGGGATTTGGGCCAACAACTCCATAGTGTAGTTATGGTAATGATGGAGCTTAGGCTTTAGAACTTTATAGGACCCAGCGATTTGGTTGATGACTAACTGAGAATCCCCAAAGATGTTGATACTCTGGACGCATAGTGTAATGACTAGCTCTAGACCGACAATCAGAGCCTCATATTCGGCTTCATTATTGGTGCATGGATTGGACAGATGATATGAGAATCTCATCACATCGCGGTCTGGAGTTAGGAGAACTATTCCTACCCCTGCCTTCCTTGGGATAATAAATTGTGGTTCTTCTCCTCTTTGAGAGGAAGCTGCACCATCAAAGTACATCTCCCAGTGGTGAGCACTAGTACCCACTAAGTTCATGATTTGTTCATCGGGGAGATCATCAGCGGAGAATCGGGAGTGGATGTGGCTAAGAAATCGCAAGTGCTTGTCCTTTACGCACGGAGTACGAATGTTATATCAAACCGAGATAAAATCATGGACCAACGTGCCAACCGCCTGATAAAGTTGTCATGGGATATTGTAGTGGATTGACTGAGATCAAGTTCACCTTATGAGAAAGCATGTAGTGCCGTAGCTTTTGGGATGCAAAGATTAAAGCTAGGCAGTGCTTTTCAATAGGTGGATAGTTTGCCTCAGCAGGGATTAGATGACGATTGAGATAGTAGAGAGAGTTTTCCTTTCCTTCGTCATTGGTTTGAGCCAACAAAGCGCCAAGGGAGTCATCTAATGATATAATGTAATAGCAGAGGGGCTAGGTAGGTGTCATCGATATTGCTTGATATCTTCGAAAGCATCGGCACTTATCATCCCATTTGAACTTGGCATCTTTTTGATAAGTGCCGAGAAATGGCATCTTCGATAAGTTGGAAATAAAGCGTCTTAGATACCAACCGCCCTTGGAATGACTGAGTTGTGTTAGTTTTTAGGGGTGGCATTTCTAATATCGCTTTGATCTTTGGATCGATTTCAATTCCTCGACAACAAACCCAAGAAATTTTCAAACTACTCAATGCACACTTGGGGTTCATTTTGAGGTTGTCTTAACTGCTCAAAACTACTCCCAAGTCAAAGAGATGGTCTTCCTTTTCTTTACTTTTGACAACGAGATCATCGTAGCATTCAACTTGATGATGAATAAGTTCATCAAGATTCGAGTCATGGCCCGGTATGGCACCGCATTTTAAGACGAAAAGGCATGACCTTATAACAATATATTCATCGGGGGAAAGGCGTGTTTATTTCATCCTCTAGGGCCATTTTAATTTAGTTGTAGCCAGATGACCCATCCATAAAGGAGAATACTGCATGAGATGAAGCAATGT
Organism: Cymbidium sinense; assembly: GCA_021442155.1. Lineage (NCBI taxonomy): Eukaryota > Viridiplantae > Streptophyta > Magnoliopsida > Asparagales > Orchidaceae > Cymbidium > Cymbidium sinense. The sequence goes on from CM038219.1 coordinate 96,901,669, forward strand.
CCACCATTAATTCTGGTATAGGAAGTGGAATTCATCCTTAGGACATGCCTTATTTAGATCCCTAAAATCAAGCATATGAATTTGTCCATTCTTTTTCTTAACTGATGGCCAACCAAGTAGGATATTTTCTTCCCTAATAAAGCCCATCGATCGCTTTGATTTTCAATGTCTAATGCGCGTCTAGGAGCCTATTTGATAGGTTAGCATTCTATTGCTAGTTTTTGACTATGTCGAGAGATAAGGCATCTCTTCATAACTCCATGCAAAGCAATCCTTAAACTCAATCAATAGCTTCACTAAATCATTGGTTTCTTTTTCATTCAATAGAGAACATATATGTTGGTGTGGATCTTCTTGTTCTAGGTTGATTCTTTTTGAGCTCATTGATAGTTGATCTCTCCTCTTCAACTCTGGCGGTGCATCTTTGACTTCAAAGTCATTTGGATCATCAAGTTTCTAAGCACACCTCCTCATATGAGTTAGCATGATTTGAAAAGAACCTATCGATTCCAAATGATTGGTGATGACTAGCGATAATCATCGACCACCGTATCAATCTAGTCCGGTCTTGATTGTGAATCGCATTTGTTGTCCCATAACCTTTCAAAGTAATCTCGACGTGTTTAGACCAAGCATGTGGAATTAATCCTTTCTTTGCTAAATTAAGAACACAAGGCTAATACCAATCAAAAGGTAATTCTATTAAATCTTTATATGAATCATCCTCTTCTACATCGCCTTCTTGACTTGAGGATGATGCTCCAAAAAAGAACTTCGCACCTTTACATTTGTGAAGACTTAGGGGCTTCCTTAACTACCAAACCCTCAACTTTTTGTGAGAAAAGTGGGTTAGAGCTAAAGTTCCCAATTGATGCTTCAATGTTTCACATATAGATTCGGATACACTTATGCTTTGCTTAGAGCCGGTTTCACGCTCATAAATTTGCATGGGGATCTCTGAAGTGCTAGTTGTTCATATATGACTCATCATGTGAACTAGATTCTAAGTCTACATAGATAGTAGAATGGGTAAGGGACATAACTCCTATTAGATGGCCAATAAGGAGGTCTTCCATCTCTAGGCATGTCTGGATCCCTCTTCCTCGACCGGTGGAGGTCGAGTCATCCTACCCATATGTTCGAATGGAGTAACGAACTGTGGGTGGAATCTAATGTTAGGCTCTATGTTTTTCTCCAAGTCTATTTCTCGCTCCCTTTTATTTTCTTTCTCATTTTCTTTTTTCTTTTCTTTTTCTTTTTCTTTTTTCCTTTTCCTTTTCTTTTATTTTTGAACTTTCACCAAGTTCACGAGAATAGACTTGTTGATTTTGAGGGAGATAGTAGGTCATCTTATATTGACCTCATGAACCGTGAATGGCTTAAGATCTCCTTTGATACAGTACTCAATCCCACCTCTCATGAACTTCATGCACTGATGTAGAGAGGATGGAACCACATTATTCTCATGTATCCACGGTCTCCCAAGTAAAGCATTGAAAGATGTATCTAAGTCTATAATGAAACTTGGTAGTCTTCCAATCATCCACTTCTAATGGCACACTATAGAGAGCCCTCTCGCCTTGTTCATTGAATCCTCTCAACATCATCCTCTCTTTGAAAGTTTGGAGAAGTCAATCTTAAGTGAGAGTTTTTAGACTCATAATAGATGCACCTGGTCAAAGAACTCGGATATCTGATCTTCCAACATCCATGTAATGTAAAGAGGTGGTTGTACTGTCGCTCTAAGCAAGTCTTCATAATGTAACTCCTGAGTGTCTTAACCGCAAGCCTCCTCTCGAAGCAATGCTAAGCATATCTCCATCAAGGAGGGCCTTGATTAGAGATTCTCTCATCTCTTTGGATAAGATGAGGGCATCATATATACTTAACTTAGCTGGCAACTTTTTAAGATGTGCTAGGACGTTGTAGTCAACCTTGGCTTAATCCTCCACAAGCATATCCATAGGTGGAGCATCTTGTGGAGAGGCTATCTGCTCTTTAGAACCAATGATTTGCTTACCCTTATCCTGAGGTGCCACCCTAGGAGGTAGAACTTTGCCACGCGTGAAGGTTAACTTGGTGACCTCTTGGAATGATGAATTTGTAGAAGTTCTACCTTCTCATCGTGTACCTATGATTTCTCCTATGGGATCATCGAGTCATGACTCCAAATCAATCTCAGAGAACCCAATGATTCAGGAATGGAAAATCCATTTCTAAATCAAAGGTGGAATGATTGGAACTAGAATCATCATTATTTTGTAGACTTGAAGAGTTTTCGAGAGGAATAAAATCTAGAGTATCAGAAGTGGATAAGATATAAGTGAAAGCTTTCTTCATTGATTTCTTCTTAGATGGAGGTACATGATAGAAATCTAATAAAGTAAGCGGAGAAAGGGATATAGAAGACTCCCTTAGAGCTTTGTTAGCTCAGATCAATGATAAAGGGAAATAAAATATTCTCTACTACTTCAATCATCATCTAATTCCTGCTGAAGCAAACTACCCACCTATTGAAAAGCATTATTTAGCTGTAATCTTTGCATCCCAAAAGCTACAACACTACATACTTTCTCATAAGGTGAATCTGATCTCCAGGATCAATCCACTACAATATCTCATGACAAGGTTGACGCTAACTGGATGATTGGCATGGTGGTCCATGATTTTATCGTAGTTTGACATCATATGCATTCCTCCAGGCGGTGAAATGAGACACTAGATTCTTAGCATCACATCCACTTCTGGCGATGGTTTAGTGATGACATCCTTGATGAACAAATCATGAACTTAAGGGGCACTAGCATTCGTAGCTGGGAGATGTATTTTGATGGTGCGGCTTCCTCTCACAGAGGAAGAACCATAATTTACTATCTCAGGGAAGGTAGGGGTATGAACAGTTCTTCTAACTATGGATTGTGATGTGATGAGATTCTCATATCATTTGTCCAATCCATGCACTAATAATGAAGCCAAATATGAGGCTATGATTGTCGGTATAGAGTTAGTCATTACACTATGCATCCATAGCATCAACATCTTAGGGGATTCTCAACTCATCATCAACCAAATCGTTGGGTCCTACAAAGTTCTAAAGCCTAAGCTCTATCATTACCATAAGTACACTATGGAGTTGTTGGCCCAAATCTTAGAGGTTACTATTTACAAGACTCCTCAAGGAGAAAATGCAGTAGTAGATGCATTAGCCAAGCTTTCCAAAGAGTTGGCATGTCTGAAAGATGAGTCCATTCCAATAAGGTTCCAAAATAGATAAGTCTTATCCTTTGTTGATGCTGAACTCATTGAGAGATTCTCTCTTGAATGAGAGGTTAGCATTGCCAAAAATGATGAGGAGTTATATTAGAGGCAACCACTCATGGATTACTTAAATATAGGCAAACTACCTCAAGAAAAATCACTAGCACACCAGGTGAAGCAGATAGCCCTTTCCTATGCTCTTATAGGCTGCACCTTGTACTGGTGGTCCTTCGATCATATGTGGTTACATTGTCTAGACAAGCATGAGGCCCGTAGGATCATGACCAAGGTACACTCAAGTTTTTGTGGAGCACATCAATCATGTCCGAAGATGAAAGTCAAAATCAAGAGACTAGGATACTACCGCTACGATGATTACCATAAGCTGTAATGGGCCATGTACATGGTTACACCAATCACCTAACATTCTCCATCCGACATTGACTTCATGGCCATTTGAGTGTTGGGTACTAACAATGTGGGTCCGATCGAGCCTCCTTCTTACAAAGGTCGTCAATCATCCTAGTTGCTATTGACTACTTTTCCAAGTGGGCAGAGACTATTCCGCTCAGAGAGATCATGACTCAAATTGTGCTTTAATTTTTCAGAAACCATATCATATATAGGTTCTGGGTGCCTCGCCAAATTATATCAGATAATGGTATTACATTCAAGAGCACCAAGATCAACAACTTTTCAGAGACATAACATGGATTGGAAGTACTCTATCCAAGGGCAAATGGGTTAGCAGAAGCCTTCAACAAAACTCTCATTCAAATACTGAAGAAGGCACTAGATGACAACAAACGACAATGGCATGAACAGTTGATTGAAGCCTTGTGGGCATACCGCACCACCTATAGAACTCCAATGCAATCCACCCATTTCTCCTTAGTGTATGATCCGAAGCTGTCCTACCATTGAAGGCCCAACTCCCATCACTAAGGATATATGTGGGTAATAAGATCATGACAGAATAAAATGCCAAGTTGCGATTAGAAGAGCTCAAAGGTTTGGAGAAGAGACGCCTATGGGCATGCCAGAACCTTGAGTTATACAAAGCCAAGATGAGTCAAGCTCATAACAAGTTGGTTCTTCCTAGAGCTTTTCAAGTAGGAGAGCTTGTTTTAGTTCTAAGGAGACCAATTGTTGCTCGTCGAAAGATGGGAGGCAAGTTTGAACCCAGTTGGGAAGGCCCTTATGCCATAGAAAAGGTCTACCAAGGAGGATCTTATCAACTCATAAATTGTAAAGGAGAGCGCCCAATGCTTCCAATCAATCGGCTCTACCTAAAGAAATACTATCCATAAATCACATTCCGAAATGATTATCAATAAAATTTCTTTTCATCTCAAATTTCATCTCTTCTGTGTTGAGGAATATCTTTGCTTATGAATCCAGCATGATGTGTTTAGGGTAAGTGTAAGGAACCCAAGCGGCATCCTATCCTTAGTAACACAATACCAACATAAACTACACACAACCACATATAAAACAAACATATATCTTTTGTCTCAGGCTATTTTGATGTGGGATAAAACCTCGTATGACACTTACTCATTAGCTGCTCTAGGTCGGGATGACATGCTACTTTGCTAGTGTGTCATCCCAATGATTACTTATCTGATGGATGTAAGTCTACAAGCTTTCTTCCTAACTTTCCCATTGCAAACCAACAAGCACCTTATTAGTTTGGTAGGCCTTACTGCACAACTGGTAAACTATCCCATGTTGACTTTGTTTAAGAGGATGTAAGCCTAACACTTTCTTTTTTAACTAGCCATCATGCACTGACTAGGTCGAGTATATTTGAGGTTTACGATAAGTCCCTTAGTGGCTCCATTCCTCCTGACTACTTCAAGCATGGGTTTAGTCCTTACATGAGACTCCCCACTTGGTAGTCTCCTAGGTCGATATTATCCCGTTGACGACATACTATCCCGATGATCATTTCTATTTATCAAGATGTAATTCTACAAGCCTTCTTCTTAGGTTGATCATCATAAATCGATGGGCACCTTAGGTTTGTTGGTTATCTTCATGCTGATGGTTACCCACCTGGTGGATCACCACTCATGGCAGATGTAAGTCTACAAGATTTCTTTAAGAGTTGGCCACCGTATACCTATAAGCTTTATTTTATAGGGTCCTAGATAAATCCCCAAGTGGCACCTCCTTTGTGGGTACTCTATTTGGATCACATCCTTAGCGACTCCATTTAGACTCTACTCGGGCTACTTTTAGATTAGACAATCCCCCTTTCCCAGTAGCCACCCCTATGGTTGGAGAATTTGTCTTGCGAATATGCAGATTTGCCCTTGGTCCAGTAAGTCTGAGATAATACTAAGCTAATATAAGCTCCTTCTCAGTGTGATCTCTCATACACCAATAGGGTCCACGTAAATATATAAACAAAATAAAATATATATTTTCACTTGTGGATTATAAAGAAAACTCCCAGTAGTACCTTTTCTCAAGAAGGCATCCTATCTTTAGGGCAGTGTCAACAAAACTCCCTGTAGGAATCACCTGATTACTTTGAGTTGAGATAAGTCCCAGGGTTGACACTCTCTCAGTAGTCACCCTTAGGTCAGGTTTGACTTATTGTGTCACCAACAGGTCACCCTCGGTCATCCTTGCTTTGGGAGATATGAGTCTATCACACATTCTCTCCAGCATGACCGTTGCAAACTGATGGCCATCCTTAGGTCGGGTTTGATTTATTGTGTTATAAATCAATCACCCCAGTGGTTCCTTGTTTATGAAGTTGTAAGTCTACAAGCTTTCTTCCTAACTTAATTATTACATACCGAAAGACACCCCTTAAGTTGGTTAGCTCTACACCGCGGCCGGTAGACTATCCCTTTTAATTTGTAAATCTAAGATATGCATAGGCTGATATTATCCCCTTCTTAGTAGATCCATCACACACCGACAGGGTCCATCTAAAACTAAATTAATTCTGACTATTCTTGAGTCAATATGAGTCCATATCAGTATTCGCTCAAATGGTCACCCTAAGTCGGGATTGATTTGTCACGCCATCGACAGATCACCCCAATGGCTGATCCCTACTTTAGAAGATGTAAGTCTGCTATGCTTTCTTCCTAGTACAGTCATTGCACACCGAAAGGCAACCCTTAGGCCGGATAGTCCTACCTTGTGGCTGGTAGACTACCCCTTTGGATTTGTAAATATGAGATAGGTCAAGGCCGACATAGCTCCTTCTCAGTGGGTCCATCGCACGTCAACAGGGTCCACAACATAACACACCAAATTAAATTAGATCAAATTGCATCAAATAAAATAAAATTAAAATCAAATTAATCATTAGGACTACTTTTGAGTTGAGGTAAGATCACCAATGAGCTCACTCAGTAGTTGCTTTAGGTAATGTTCGATGTGTTTCTCATCCAATAATCACCCTAGTGGCTTTTCCCTACTTTGGAAGATGTAAGTCTACCATGCTTTCTTTCCAGTACAATCGTTGCACACCGAAAGGAAACCCCTTAGCTAGATAGTCTTACATTATTGTAGGTGGACTACCCCTTTGGACACATAAATCTAAGATAGGCTAAGGCCCCTGTGGCTCCTCCTTAGTGTGGTCCATCACACACCGATAGGGTCTATAACAAAATAAATTCAAAACCAACCTTCCTAGTGGAGTCAAATTAAACATATTGGACAAACTAAACTTCTCCCCAGTGAGGCACAAATCAAATTAGCCTCCTTAGTGGAGCTTATATCTAAATCAAATAAATCTAAGCGAGTGTGCATCCCCGGCAGATATTCCCTCAATCTAGAACCCTTATCTTCAGTGGAGTCATATCAAATTAAACCAACCTACCAGGTGGAGTCTAATCAAATAAATCAAAGAAATCTAATCAAATCCTTATCCATAGTGAATAGGCCGAACCTGCTTCCCTAGTGGAAGGTTCACATACCCAATCCCTAGCAAATTCGAGAACATCTCCCTAGCAGATATGCCTCCATATTAATTAAAATAAAATAAATTAAAATCAATTTGATCTTGATCCCCATCGGATTATAGATTTTTATCCCTAGCGGATACACACCCAAACTAATCATATTCACAATCAAACTCAAATTCTTATCCCTCGGGATAACTCAAACCGTTCCTAGTGGAAGGTTCATGTACTCACCTCGGGCTGGTTCTTTTATCTCTCTCATGCCCTTGACATAAAGAGAGCTACATTGCACTAAGATTGTAATTCTATCTACCTCTTGGTTCTAGGTATAGATCATTTCTATTAGTGTTTGCAATCTTCTGGATGTTATTGATCATTTTGGTCAATGCTAATACGTGCGATATGCCTTGTCAGTTACACCACACCTATTGGGGGTCCTTTTGTTGACCTAACTTTTAGAGTGAGCTCTCAACCTCCTCTTTTTAGACTTAGGAATCTTCTAGACACTAAGATTTCTTTAGTCATAAGACACTTCTAGTGATTAGGTGAACACTTAACCTAAGCCTAGAGACTTAAAAAGGTTAATTATAAGATTATTCTATGCCTTGGAGTTTAAGAAAATCACCTATCCTATAGCCTAAAATAAATCAGGATGCACTTTCTCAAATCAAACCCAGATTCAAATCTCAAACCAAACCTTAAATTTAAATTCAAATTCAAAATTTGACTCCAAATGATTGAAACCCAAAACCAAATTCAAATCTTAAGACCCTTCCTAAGCCATATGAAAAACCATCATAAGCTTAATAAAAACCCCTTTAAACCAAATCAAACTTAATTGATTTCTATATAAATCAATTATTTCTTCATTCATATTCACAAATATAAATGAAACCCACCTTCCAATGACAAAAAATGAATCAAACTAAACTGATCGCTCCCTAAGCCTTTTTGACCTACATCCATGGACTTGGTCAAATTTGCTTCCAAATCACTCAAACTCAAGTGGATTTTCTCATGAATCATTTAGATCTTCATTTATATTCATAAATATAAATAAAATATAAATCCAAATGATCAAGACCAAATCCAACATCAAACCAAAATCAAATTTATATCCTTTAAGCCAATTTTTTAGACTTAACCAAATCCTATCCAAATCAACTCAAAACCAATGGATATTCTCTTGAATCAATCATTCAATTATCTACCCAAATATAAATAAAATCTACAATCATCAAATCAAATCGAAGCCAACCCAAGTCAAACCCAACTTAGCCCTTTTGACTTGAAAATTTCAAATGAACCAAAATTTCTTAGACTCAAATTAATCGCCGTGAATTTATATTTCAATGGGGCTCATATATAAGTTCAACTAAACTCGAATCAAACCAAAACCAAACCAATTGACCCACTTAGGTCCACTTAACCCAAAGTGACCTAAAGGACCCATTTGAGCCAACTTCCAATCCAACCCAAATTGGATTGAACTAAGCTCACCAAAACTATCCACCATGACTATTGATCTCTCTATGTTGATCAATTACAATCAATTGGGGCAAACCAAGTCAATTTAGTCATTTGACCAAGTCAACCTTTAGCCCAAATGAAACTTAAACTAGCCAAAACTCATCATATGTCAAATTGATTAAAACCATTGATCCAAATACACTCATTATCAATGATTGAACATGACCAAACTCTCAATTGAGCCAAACCAAATCCAATTGATCATTTAACCTAAGTTGACCCGAATTGGCCTAAAAAGTCAAAATGAGTCGAATCCCAATCTAACCCAAATTGATTATAACTAATAGCTTAAGTTCATTCCAAATTGATTATTGAAGTTCCCCTAAAGTCATAATTAAGCCTAATTTGACCATAAATTGATTACAACCAATGGCTCAAGTTCATTCCAAATTGATTATTGAATTTTACCAAAGCCATAATTGAGTCTAATTTGACCAATTGTTCAACTTGACCCAACTTAGCCCAAATTGACCTAAAGGGTCAAATTAGTCAAAATTCAAATTAAATCCAAATTGATTCAAAACAAAGGCTATGTTCATCTTCAATTAGCCAATTGAACATGAATCAACTCATAACCCAAGCCAATTTGGCCAATTTTGATCAAATTGGTCAACTTGACCCATTTGACCCATTTGATTCCAAATGAGCCAAAATCAATCCTAAGCCAAATTAAATCAAATTGATCATACCAAAACACCTCAAATTATCATTTGAACCTAACCTAATCCTTGCTTTAACCCAATTTGACCAATTAGTCAACCTAACCCAACTTAACCCAATGTGACCCATATGACCCAAATTGAGCCAAATCCCTTGAAACCAAGCCATGATCCATTGGGGGCGAATCAAACCTGACCCAAACACATTTGGAATCAGTCCAAAATCAACCAAACCCAATTAAATCCTCATGGATCCTCCCCCACATAGGATTCCACCCAACCTCATTTAATTCTCCCCATCACATGCATTCAACTCCTCCCCAACACTTGCATTGAATGGAGCTGATCCTATGGTAGCAAATGAATACTTTGGGAGATAAATCCAAAGTTCTCAATCAAGCCATCATCCATCACAACCACCTCCCCATTACATTTATTCAAAATTTCAACTACCATTAAAAGAGAAAGAATAGATATAGTAAAGAGATCTGGTTTTGGCATTAGAGATCCTCTTAGAACTCCCAAAGCAACTAGCCACCACTTCCCCACTTTTCTTGAGCCAAAAATATCAAAATTGGGTGGATTCCGGTGAGGAAGTGGCAGCAATTGAAGAATACATTGTTCCAAAGTGAAGGCACAAGTCTAGGCTCACTCCAAGGCTTCTTATTCGACTCAAGAGCGTACCCAAATCATCACGGCCGTCGGAAACCATCCACGATGAGGTAATTTCATCAAATTATAGCCAACCTTAAGATCTTCCATTTGCATTATATCTATTCTAAATTTTCCATATTACCTCACATTTTTCTTTACACTATCCCAATATGATTTGGGTGTTTTCAAGAAGATCAGAGAAAATTAAACCCAGCCCAAATTGGTTTTAGCCATTTATTTTTTTGGATTTGGTTCACTAAATCGAGAAGAAGAGCACGGCCCAATCCCGCATTCAGGGGATCGGATGGCTTAGATCTCGTGCTAGAATCAATAGATTTTGACCTTCAGATCGTCTGACGATTTGGCTAAATTAGGGATTAATCACGTGATCGGATGGTCAGATTGTGTCCTTGCATCATGTCGTATGATCCAGATTTTCTTGCTCCTTTTTTGCAGTGCTCAATGGATGCGCATGCCATCAATGCCACGCTAGCCAATCGCCAAGGAGTATGCCATGCGATGGAACCGCATGATCTAATGCGCGGCACCACGCTGTCTGTCATGAGTGGGTTATGGGAAAATGCTTATTTTTTATTTTAATTATTTAAATTGCCTAAAACTTTAAAAATTCTTAAAAAACTAAAATACTTAATGAAAAATTACAAATAAGGGCTTGTTGGATTCGTCTTTTCGAGAGGAATCTAAGAAACTAAAATCCCACATGGTTTGAGCTTAATTTAGGTTTTAGTGAAAACCTAATTTCATTAACTAGTCTAAAAATACAAATTGGATTGAGGTGAAATTTTGAGAGATTGAAACTAGGTTTGAAATATACTTACCATAAAAATGTTAAGACATAATGATAGCTGGATTGAAAGATATTGAATTTAGAAGTTTAATTGATCTATTTTAATTAAATAAATCATTATACCTTATAAAATTTTGTTAAATCAGGTGAAACTTTGGAAATTCATAACTAATCCTAGAAAAATCTAGAAAAATACAAATGATGGCTCATTTTAAATATATTTCAGAGGGACTTAATTTAAAATTAATTCTAATTAATTTTGAAAGTATATAAATTTTAAACTTAATTTTAATTAATCCCTTAATCCAATTAATTCCAAAATTTTTGAAGTTGTTTAATGGGATGACCTCTACCTCCCATGATTTATTGAGATTTATTACTTGGTTAATTTGGGATATTGCTTATCTTAGCCTTAATTGTTCTCTTAATTAATTAGGTGATTTATTAATATTCTAAATAGCAAGAAAATTATTAATTAAGCTTACTAATCATTGTGAGATAGTGGCTGGACATGGGAAATGAGATTGAGACCATTTTCACATTCTTTTCCCTAAGTTCATTTCACTTGAGTTGAGATTAGTTAATTTGAGATTAATTAATGATTTAATTAATTAATTAAATGGCTTGATTAATCAAATTGAAATTATAATCATTTAAACTTGAATTAAGTTTCTTGGATATATTCTTAGGTGTTCAACAACCTAAGAGAATTCTAAAGAAATTATAACTAGCCTACATTTGTGGGTGGGTTATAAGAGTACTTAATTAAACCCCTTAGTTTAATTAACCAATAATTATGAGTCAAATTGCATTAGGCCCTTTTATTTGCATAGGTTCATTGCTGATTTTTTTTTCAAAGCATATGCATATCATATTGGCTCATTATTAATTAGTTAATTAACTTAAGGTGATATAAGTAAGAGTTAATTAATTCATTTAATTCACACATTGACCTAATTAAATCATAAAATTAACTTAACAACTCTTCATTAAACTAAATTAACTTATAAAATTAAATTAGCAAATCTCTTTCACATTCCTTAAACCAAATCAAACCAAATGAAGCTAAAGTGAACTTAATTAATTTAATATCTAAATCAATCCATTTGGAATAAGAGAATTACTCAATCATTAAATATTTCAACCTAATAACCTATGATGCAATACATGAAGGACATACACGATCTAATAATGGACATGACATCTTTTTCAAAAAAAATAAATTAATACACACATTGGACACGTCATTATAATAATAATTAAGAATAATGTGTATAAATTAAATAGATAAAATATTAAAAATAATAAAAAAATTCATTTAATTAAAAAAATTAAATTAATTACTTAAGTTTTATATATATATATATATATATATATAACTTAAATAATTTATTTTATTGTACTTTAATAATTTTGATGAATAAATTTTATTATAAATTCTAAATTTATAAATTTAATTATAATTTTTATAATTTTAATTATTTGTAATAAATATATCTTATTATTCTCTCTTAGCTCAAATATCATTATCTAAATTTCTAAAACTCTATAATAATTTAAAATATAACAAACTATATTTAAAATATTTTTATATAATTTTAATTCAATTATTTGGACATGCAATGTCCTTTAATTTTAATATTATTTTAATCGTACACTTTTCCACCATATCAAAATGAAGTGTTGATGTCTAATGTAACACTATAATTTTTGAGTAAAAATACCTAATCAAATCAAACACGTAATGAAATTAAATAAACATAATAAATGAATTAAATGAGATAAACTCTAATCATAAATAATCAAACTTAATTGAAATAAAATAGATAGTTAATTCAATTTAATAAATGATGCTAAAAAATAATTTTAATCAAATCAAAGTTAAGAAAACACTAACTAAATCAAATCACTCACATGTCAAAATTAAGTCATTAATTAAACAAATAATTAAATCCCATAATTCAAAATTTAATTATCCTTAATCAAACTTAATTAATTAAACATCTAATTAATGCAAACTTAATGAATTAATATATCATCTTAATGAACCAAATTGATTTAAATAATTCACATTAAAATTAATTCTTAAATCAAACTCAAATCAAATCTTTAATTATTCCAATAATTTAATCACATCTTAAAATAAACCAATTAAGTTAATTAAAGTAATTACATTAAACTTAAGCTTAAGCAAACATAAATTTGAACATAATTAAAATGCAATTAAATGTCAATCAAATCATAAATTAAATCTAAATCATTAGGTCATTAATGACATCATTAACCTAAATAAATATGAAACCAAATTAAAAATTAAACAAATATTTATTTAATTTAATAAACCTAAACACACTTCTAAATTAAAATTATATAATCACATTGAACCTAAGCAAACCTATAGATTAATAAAGTTAATCAAATCAAATTAAATCAAATAAAGAAATACCCTCATTAATTTAATACATGGTCAAATTAAATCTAATTCAACCTACTTAAATAAGATAAACTAATTAATTATTAAAATATGTAAATCAAAACATAAACTAAAATCTAATAAACATGATAAATGAATGAAATTAAAAATGGAATTCTAATCATAAATAATCAAACTCAATTATATCAAAGCAAACTTTCAATTCATTTTATCTAATCAAACTATAAATAAATAAACCATAATAAAATCAAATAAACATAAAATTACATATAAACTCTAAAGTTATTAAATCATATCCAATTACTCTTAATTTCAAATAATATCAAAAAAAGTCAAACAAAAATAAAACTCAAATAAAACAAACATATTGAATTAAAATAAGAGATTAATTGTCAAATTGAAGAGATATTCTATACATAAACTAAACGGCCAAATTCAATTAGTTAAACCCTTAATTGAAATCCAAACAAAATAATACATTAAACTTCAAATAAATTGTAAGTAAATTAAAGTACATTCACCAATCTAAATCAAACTTAAATGGTATAATGAAGTCAATGAATTTAAACAACATCAAAATGATATTAATCATATGAAATTAAGGAATTAAATTAAAACCCAAGCAAAAGAAACTAGGGATTGAATTATAAAAATATTAATTAAATCAAAAAATCTAATCTAAAATTAATCAATAAAAAATATGGATTTAAACAAACTTAAACTTCATTAGATATTAAGGATATTGAATTATCAAAATTTAATTAAATCAGCACATTTAATCCAAAATTAGTTAATTAAATACATGAAGATTAAACAAACCCAAATTCAAAATCAATCAAATCAACAAATTACACAAATTCAAATGGGCTAATTAAGATACTTGGACCCAAGGACTCTTTAGAGTTAGGATGTAGAATAGGGTGAGTTTAAGGACTTACAAAATCACATAGCCTGTGTCAAAATAAGAAGTCCAAAAGAATCAAATAAAATTGATAAAATTTGCATTAGATTAAGTCATGAATTCATACCACTCATGCTCTAGTCTCTTAGGGAGTGAGTTTATGGACTTAGTCTCTTTCTAAATAATAACTACCCTATCCATCTTGCAATACATAAGACTTGGCCACATGAATTTAAAGCATAGGAGGTGTTAGTTGGCGACCTGTGAGTTGTAAATCCAAATGTAATGGTCTATCCTTTCTTGTGGAGATAGATCATCGCTTAGATTTAGGATGTGCTTGTGGTTTGTAAAGCTCCCTAGGATTTGAGGTAGCTATTTCCCCAAAAGCATAAATCCTCACCTCTTAGGCATTTTCACAGTCTTATGTTGTGGGATTATAAGTCCTGGTATTCTAATAAAATGTCAACTCAAATAATTAACTCTCTTCAATTTTAAAAATATAAAGTCCAACCATAAGATAGATCAGATTATTCACTAGGCTTTCTAGTATCATAAGCATTCCCTACTCATCTCCTTTGGCTGCCAAAATAAATCTTTCTTTTTGATCTATCCCATTTAATTTTCCAACATAGCTAATCCTTTGATAGTCTTGCTTTAAAATCTTTGGAGATCATGATTGTCTACTTTAATTGAGAGTGTTCTTAAGAAATCTCGTTCCTTAGGATGTAATTAACTATTGGGGCTTGCCTCCATAGGTAACTTAATGAACCCGACTTAAAATAAACCCTACTTTACTTTTTCATGTAAAGTAGGGGATAGATCTCTGGCACATTTGAAGACCCATCATGCCTTAGGAGTCCTTGTTAGGTGATTAGGTCCATTATAGGTGGTTTCTATCTTTTGAGATAATACATCATTCCTTAATGTCATACCCGATCACTTCAATAAGTGCCCCATAAGATATGCGTGGTGTCCCACATCTCAAAAATAAATACCACAGAGTGTACACCCTTTTTTTTAAATTTAAACCACTAGGGATTGCTATATGTTTAGTACATGCTATTATAACCTATTTGGAGGAATTTGGTGGTTTTTTGTAGCTATTTTTTATGTGTGCACAATTCAAAAAAATTAGAAAAATGGGTGTACACTCATGAGTGTATAGATTGTACATGAAAAGCCTCCTATATCACCGAATTCCTCAAAAAACATCTCTAAATAGTTTACAATATAGTGTACTAAACATATGGAACTATAGAGTGTACACATCAAAAATAGCTCTAAAAATCTCCAAATTCTCCAAGAAACATCTCCAGATGGCTTATAATAGCATTTACAAATGATGTAGCATGCCTCAGTTGAAAAAATTAGGAAAAAAGGGTGTACACTCATGAGTGTATAGAGTGTACACATGAAAAATCGCTCCAAAAACTAGCAAATTCTTCAGGAAACATCTCCAAACAGCTTAAAATAGTAATTACAAAAGATGTTTCATACCTCATAGTTGAAATTTTTTGGAAAAAAGGGTATACACTCCAGATTGTACAAAGTGTACACATCAAACATAGCTCCAAAAAATTCCAAATTACCCAAGAAATAACTTCACACTCTATACACCCTAGAGGCAATTTTAGTAAATTTTGGTGTAATAATGCAGATTCTATTGAGAGGAATTTTTAGTGATTTAAAGTACAAAATATCAACAGTTTATTAAAAAAATAAGCAGCTTAAGTCGAAGTACAAAGTTTAGCTTTAAAGTACAATATAATAATTATTGATTAAAATACTTTCAATCAAATTGACATGAAAGTATATACATTCAAAGAACATATGAAAATTAAATGATATCACACATTATAATGTTTCCTTATAATGATATCCATCATCAGCTTGGTGTATCCTTCTACCGACTGACTGATTGTTGAGCTTGAGTTAAATTCCTAATATAGAAGAACATTGTATCAGTTGATGATATCTAATAGTAGGAATGAAGTGTTATACCTACATACCTCTAAAAAGCACTCTAACATAACAAAAAAAAGGTGTTGCAATGGGTGACCCTTTATGTTCTTCACCTCTGCAACTTATTCTTTCATCTTTATAACATTAAATACATAATGGTTTAAAGTTTAACAATAATATTTGAAGAGTATAAATTTAGAGATAGGTGAAAAATTACTCTTGGCTTTCATGTTTCTCTCCCAATATCCTTTCAGCCTTGCATTGGAAACACCCTTTGGTCGTTTCTTAACTTGATCCTTTAATAAGTCAATTCCTAAATCTATTATAGTAGACTTTTTTTTCTTAGCTGTTTTTCCAGTTGGAGGCGAATTCCCACATAATAAAGAATTAACATTATTAGATGGTTTCTTTAAGGAATCTAACATATACTCCTCAGCTTCATTATTACCTTGTTCCCTGGTGCTTATTTGTATGCATATCGACTGATGTGATTCTGAAAAATAATGTCAGTTTGATTTCTATCATTACCTTGCACATCTTTTAAGTTCCTGTAAGCACTGTTAAAGTAAATATCCCTCTTTGTTCTGGTTGACCATCACATGAGAAGATACTTATATGGAATGCATACAATATCTTCTTGACTCGGAACTCAGAAGCAGTGGGCACAAAGTACCCCCATCATTTAAATTTTTTACAACTACAAGTTATATTTAGGCATGTCTCATCAAAAGGATAGTCCATGTTTTGGAAGAGCTCTTATTCTCTAAGTTTCTCACCAAATAGTCAATGGAATTGTCATCCACATTTCTAACTAATCCAACTCAATGCAAAATTCTTCTTCAAACATTGTATAAAGCTTTCTTGTGTAAAACATAGTAATTTGTTTCAATATTGGATTGGTTTTAACAACAGGAATAATTGCTGACTGGCTACACTTGAAATCTTCATCATATTCATTCCGTCGCCATGTGTCCATAACCTTCTTCAATCCCAAGAAATAATCGGTAATATAACTTGTTGGTTTAGAGATTCCATGGCATACATTATTCATGGACTCATTATGTTGTGTTGATAAGATTCTTACAAAATGAGTCTTGCGTAATGCGGACCACTTGCATCTAATTTTATATAGCTCAGATAGTCAAGCATGATCATGCAAATTGCTTTCTTCTAGCATGGAAGATCAAACTTGTTCAAACTCTTCCTCTAAATCATACTCATGCATGTATAAAAGAGATTTTGTACTATCTTATTACTATTAAAGCAATGTACCTTCGAAGAAGCTTTCTTAGAAATATGGCATTGGCACAACCTATGGCGAGTATGCAATAATGCAATTTCGATAGCTCTCGCCATTGCCTGACCTTGATTAGTGAATATTATTATAGGATGTCTCTCATTCATTAATCAGAGAAATGTTTTGAATAGACAAGTGATTAACTCAATTATCTCTTCTTATAGAAAGACCACTCCAAATAAGGTATTTTACCAATGATGACTCATTCCAATAAAAGGTGCATAAACAAGATTGTATTTATTGAGTCGATAACTTGTATCAAAAATTTTGACATCCCCGAACAATCATAGTTTATCCTTGATATGTCATTGCAAAAAAAAAATTTAACCAAGTTGTCTAACTCATCAACTTGGACATCCCATGCAAACATTCCATCCTTCGTTTGCCTTTCTTTGAATAGTTGTACTAATACATTAGTATCACCATTTGTAATCCTTGATGTTATTTCTTTTTGGATATAATTGAAAGCATCTTTTTTTGTAAAGAAAATATTCTCTACACCGCCAACTTCCTCACTAAATAGCTAAATGCATGAGTTGCTCTAATTCTAGCCTCTATCATTGACTTCAACACAGCCGCCTTCTCATAGCTAATATCTCTATATGATCTGAAAAGATGTAGGTCACCCAGCTCTGCTAATGAATGATTATGACTTTCTATAAATTTTTTAACCTTATAATTCTCATCTAAATCAATATAAAATCTAATCATGGTCAGACAGCCAGTCCTCATATCTTTTTTTTTTAAATTTGACTAAGTAGTATAGATTGGCACCTTTCTTCAGACCTGCTTTTGCACATAAAAAATCCTTTGATTTCAAATTCTTTAAGTTTGACCAATAACTAGTATGATCCTTCCTAACACTGAAACAAGTTTGGTGTGCATAATCACAGTAAAGTTCATATGCCTCCTTTTCATTGTGAACAGTGGTGCCAAGGAGTTTGCCTACAATTAGTTCATGAGACATAATGGTTTTATCATCACACTGGTGATTAACCTCATTCAGCTGCTCAGACACAAATTTGTTTTAGGAGTACACATGAAAAATAGCTCAAAACCCCTCAAATTCTCCAGGAAATATCTCCAAACAACTTACAATATAATGTACTAAACATATGGCAAGCCCTACAGTTGAAAAAATTTGAAAAAAAGGTGTACACATAAAAATAGCTCTAACACAAATTCTCGGAAATATCTCCAAATAGCTAATAATGTACTAAACATATGACATGCCCCACAGTTGAAAATTTAAAAAAAAGGTGTACACTTATAAGTGTATGAGTGTATACATGAAAATAGCTCAACTCAATTCTTTAGAAAATATCTCCAAGCAGCTTATAATATAATGTACTAAACATATGGCAAGCCATAGTTAAAAAAATTGAAAAAAAGGGTGTACACTCATGAGTGTATGTAGTGTACACATGAAAAAAAAGCTCCCAAATTCTCCAGAAAACATCTCCAAATAGCTTACAATGTAATGTACAAAACATATGGCAAGACCCACAATTAAAAAAAAATTGAAAAAAAAGGTATACACTCATGAGTGTGCAGAGTGTACACATGAAAAATAGCTCTAAAAACCCTTAAATTCACCAAAAAAAGCATCTCCAAATAGCTTACAATAGAATGTACTAAATATATGATAAGCCCCATAGTTAAAAAAAATTGAAAAAGAGGGTATACACTCATGAGTGTACAGAGTATACACATAAAAAATAGCTCCAAAAACTCTATAATTCTTTAGGAAATATCTCCAAACAGCTTAAAATAGCATGTACAAAATATTTGACAAGCCCCACAATTGAAAATTTTTTTTAAAAAAAGGGTGTACACTCATGAGTGTATAGAGTGTTGTTGACCTCATTTTTAGAATGAGCTCTCAACCTCTCCACCTTAGACATAGGACTCCACTTAAACCCTCGATACTTAGAAGAGTTAGTCATAGGAATAGGCCATGCCTTAAGGGTGTTAGGAAAACTTGCCTACCCTATAGCTTGAACCAAATTCTCACTTCATTCTTTCAAGTCAAACTCCAAATCCAAATCAACAAACTTCAACTTCAAAACAAACCTTAAATCAATTCCAATGGATTTTAAATCATGCATCAATTCCAAATGATTGAAACCCATGATTGAATTCCAAATCCAAAATCTTTCCTAAGCCATCTTGATTTCATCTTATGGACTTAGTTCAAATCGAATTCAAATCAATTCAAACACAAGAGATTTTCTCATAACTAATTTATATTCTCATTTATATTCACAAATATAAATGAAATATAAATTTAAATCAACTTCAAACCAAAATTAAATTCAAAATCAAAATCCAAATCTAACCTAAATCCAACCTAAACTCTTTCAAGATAAATCATTGAACTCCTTCAAATCAAATCAAATTTAAGCTCATAAACCCTTTATATGTTCATTTATATTCATAAATATAAATGAAATATAAATTCAAATAACAAAAGCCAATTCAAAACTCAAACTCAAATCTAACCTAAAACCAACCTACACCCTTCCAAGTCAAATTTTTGTTCTTAGCCAAATTAAACCCAAATTGATCTAAACCCTTGGATTTTCTCCATGATTCAATTAATCCTACAATCATGAATCCAAATATAAACACAAACTTCAATCAAAAACCCAAATCAAACCCATGTCCATTCTTTGAACTTGAAATTGTCAAATAAATCAAAATCCATTTAACTCCAAATCACTTGCAAAGGGATTTATATTTCAATGATAAGTCCATATGTGAGTTAAACCAAACTTGAGTCAAGTCTTGATCAAGTCAATTGACCCACTTAGGCTCACTTGGCCCAAAGTGATCTAAAGTACCCTTTTGAGACAAATTCTAATCCTACCTAAATTGGATTGAACTAAGCTCATCTAAGCCTCACATTGTGAGCAACAATCATCATAGGATGATCAATCACTCAAATTGGGTCAAACCAAGTCAACACTTAACCTAAATGAAACCTAAATTAACCAAAATCTACCATAGGACAAATTGACTGAAACCATTGATCTAAACCAGTTCAAGATCAATGTTTGAACTTGACCAAGTAATCATTTGAGCCTAACCTAACCCAATTGGCCAATTGACCCAAGTTGACCCAACTTGACCTAAAAAGTCAAAATGGGTAAAATCTAGATCTAAGCCAAATCAATTGCAACCAATGGTTCAAGTTCATTCTAAATCACTTGTTGAACTTAACCAAAGCCAATCAACTAGACAACCCAACCCAATTGACGATGAGCCCAACTTGACCTAAAAATTCAAATCTAGCCAAAAATAAAATCAAACCAAAATTGATTGAAACCAAAGCTTACAAAATATTTCAAATGACCAACCAAACTTAAATCAACCCATGACCTAACTCACAATTAAATAATCAAATCAATAACTTGACCCATTTGACCTAAATGAAATCAAATGAACCAAAATCAAATATAAACCAAATTGAACCAAACTAATGATACCAGAAAATCTCAAATGGTCAACTTGGGTCAATTGGCCAATTGGTCAACTTGACCCAAGTTGACCTAAATGGGTCAACATGAGCCAAATGATATTAAATCAACTCCAAATTTCTTAAAATTTAGCACAACCCAATTTCAAACTATTCTAAATCTATCGAAATTAAAATAAAATCCAAATGACCATTTTACCCCTAGGTCAAGGGGTAACCTATGGCCAATTCCACTTGGAATTTGGTCAAATCCTTTCATGGCCACTTAGCACCCTTATTGGACCAAATGAACACTAATGAGTGTGGAGCACATGACCCAATAAGTTTGTGTCAATCAAACCCAACCCAAGGCCAAAACCAATCACCAATGGAAAATGAGCATGGAATCACCCCATATCCTCATCAACATATGGGAAACTCCTCCACTTTTCTCTCGCCAAAAGTAAATCACATGGAATCCATAAAAGCCTAACAAACCCATTCCATGTGATCAATTTGATCAAAATGGTAGGATAGCTCATGACCATCCGATCTAAGTAGGGGGTGATATTCTCCCCTAATTTCATTCCAATAGATGACTTGCAATCGACAGGAGAGACCAAGGAAAGATCCAAGCTTCAAGCAATCCCCAAGCTCTTCTAATTCTCCATTCTCGATTTCCTTAAGCCAAAAATAGGGGAGGTAGGAAGAAATTCCAACTCTTTCATCACTCCACCAAAAGCTGATTCCTCTTGCAAGCACCATCAAAGGACCCAATCAAGCTCACCCAAGTCAAGTTCCAAGCATCTATGCCACGGAAAGAGGGAGCTAGACCAAAGCAGCATGCCTTTACCTTAAGCCTTCAAACCTTCAATAGAGCTTCATCTCCACTAGATAAAGCTACCTTGATAGTTGGGTGCACTGATGATAGCCTTCGATGAGGTATGCTTCAAAACCGAGCTTAGATATAGAAATCTTTGGTCTTTTGTGAAGGAAAGTATCATCCCAATTGAAATTGATCATTGGATGCCTTCCTCTTTTAGATGGTGTGTGTTCAATCTACTCATGGAGCTAGAGCTTATCAAGGGAAACGCCTCTACAAGCGAGGCAAGGATGAATCATGGACTGTCCATCCCACTTTTGGATGGATGGTCCATTAATCTGAGGATCTATTTTAATTTAGATCCATGGGTTTAATCCCATCTTTGATCTACGGTCCAAAGAGAAAATGCAGCATACCACCTAGTGGTCAATGATTTGATAACTTAAATAACCAATCCCATGAAAAAAGCACGCGTTAGTGGTCCATGTGGTTTACGGATTAGTTATATATATTATTTAATTATCCTTAATCATCGAAACTTAAAAAATACATAACTAAAAATAGAAAATCATATATATATGAATGAGGACTCATTTTAAAGATATTTCAGTGAGGAATAATATAAAATTAATTCTAACTGATTTTGAAGAGTGAATTTTCCTTAATTAGGGTTTAATTAAAATCTTACTAACCCTAATTACTCCCTAATGACTTCATTAATTAATATTAAACTTCTTAGGCATGTTTAGGGGGATGACCTCTGCCTCCCCTAATTTTCATAGAATTTATTAATGGGTTAATTAGATAAATTAATTAATGAATCCTTAATTACTCTCTCAATATAATTAAGGATATTAAGCATGTGAACAGTGGTTTAATCACTTAATTAAAATAATTAAACATTATTTAAATGACTAGGAGGTTTATGGAATAATTATGGGATATTTTCCTTAAGTTATTCTCTAAACTCCCTTTCTTCCTTAATCCAAACTTAATTAAGGATTAATCCACTAATAATCTTCTCAATTAACCTAATCAAATTTTCAAAATCAATATGAACTTAATCAATCCTTTATTGGGTAGATACTTAGGTGTTCAATAACCTAAGTAAGCTTAAGGACATTATTTCCAACTCACATGTGTGGGAAGGTTATGAAAGTACTTAATTAAATCTTTTAGCTTAATTAATCAATAATTATGAACCAATTGCATTAGGCCCTTTCTTTCTTAGGGTGCATTATGATTTAAAATGGTTGTTATCATATGTTGGCTCATAATTATTAGTTAATTATGTGGTGGTAGGTACCTGGATTGCATAGGCTTTAAGTACATGTGGTGTAGGTACCCTGGAATATTAGGTTAATTACATGTATTTAAGAAAAGTAGTATATTATTCTGGATACCCTGGGATTGTGAGGCTTTAAGTAACCCCCAAGTAGGTATTGTACCTTACACCCCTTGTGTAGAAAATAATGGTGTCGTACTCACTTATGACTTTCATACATGTAAATGTGCATTTGATTAATGGATAAAAGAATCCCTCTCCTTTCAACTTAACAAAAATATGCATACATGAAACATTCCAAAATTTTCCTAAACAACATCTCTTAGCATCTCATCATAAAGGTGTGCTAACACTTCAATTTGCATGTACAGATATACTTAGAATTCATCCATATGCATGTTACTCATGTTGGAAAGAAATAAATGGTTGTGTGTTTTATGATAGTAATTCACTTTAATTAATCCTAAAATGTCTTTCTTGTTGAATAGGTTTATTTAGAGTAAATCTAAACTTAGGAGTAATTAAAACACATAATAAAATATTCACTAAAGAAAAATCACTAATGAATCTACCTTAGAGATTACTTAAGGAAGAGAGGAAAGAGAAGTTCTCTTCTCTTTTCCTCCCTTTACAACATTTAGTAATTAAGTATATGTTCATTAAAAGCAAATCAAATCATCAAATAAATTTAACAAATTAACTAAATCACTTAAATGAAACCAATCTCTAAGTTGAACCCTTTCACACTTAGAAAATTCTAACCTTAGCTAAGACATACCACACAAGCCTTAAATGCACACACATTAGGCTAAGTCACCATTTCTAGTCTATGTTAGTGGTGCATGGTTTGATGCTTGATTTTATTTTGTGATGTGATATTTTAGTCCGGATGTTAGGTGTGTATGTGTAGATGAAGGGTAGAGATCTTAGTCTAACCATGTCTTCTCAGGGATTGTGCTTAAGGGGTGCTATAATAAAATATAAATGCTTTTGCGCAGTGCTGTTTATACCCCTAAGCATAATCCAAAATAGCTGTGGACTTGGTTACCCATGTGGGTGCTAAGTCCAATTTATTCATATACATGCTTGGGATTGTGTGGTGTTTAGCTAATCTCTATTTTTGTGTTTTAGGATTTATTTTTTCCCATTTTCATGTAATTTTGCAATTAGATTTGGAATGAATGTTATGGGTGATTGAGATGAACATTGGTCATAAGACTATATCTTATGTACCATGTGAAGCCTTTGGAGCAACCACCTTCCAATCAACCAAAAGAAGAAAGAAGAAAGAAGAAAGAAGAAAGAAGAAAGAAAAGAAGAAAGGAGAAATGAAGAATGAAGACCCCCATAACATGAATTCCTTTTTTATTGTAATTAATTCATTTGTAATCTGGGTTGTATAAGGGTAGAGCTCGGCTACCCAATTTCTTTTCGGTTTGGGGAGTGACCAATAAAGGCCTCTTATTATTCTTTTGCACTAGCTTTATAAATTGTTTGATGTTTGTTTAGCTTGTTCATTAAGATGACATGCTTTCCTAATTTCTTCTTTACTTTGATGAATGGTCTGGATGCGATTAGGCTCTTAGAAAAAAAAATAAATTTCTTATCCAATTAATTAACTCAAAACTAAAAATTAATAACTCATAACCTCACATAAAGCTAATATAAATCAAAGATAAAAGATTTAGCAACTTACGTATTGCTGTTGTATGTTTTCCACATCATTACATAAAATATATTGCTTCACTCTTGCTAAGATTTTATTTCTAAAACTTCATGACCTTTAGAGCTATGGTGAAAACACACCTCCTTTACTGTTTTATTATAATCCAATTTCTCATGCATTAGGCATATGAATCCCATAGCCTGTGTCAAATCAATTGTCCAAAAATAAAAATAAGACATAACAAAATTTGTATTAGATTTAAGTAATGAATTCATGCCCTATATGATCTAGTATCTTAGGGAGTGTGTTTAAGGACTTAGTCTCTTTCTAAATAAACAACAACTCAGCTATCTTGCAAAAGCATATGACTTGCCTACATGTATTTAAAATCATAGGAGGAGTTAGTTGGCGGCCACCCTCACGCGGTTGTAAGTCCAAGCAGTCGGGTGGTTTACCCTCTCTTGTGGAGGTAAACCATATACCCATTTTTGCCTTAGATTTAGGTCATGCTTTGGCCCTCACAAAACCTCTATAGATTTAGGATCTGAGGTTGCTTCTCCCCTTTGCGGGGTACAAGCATAAATCCTCACCTCATAGGCATTTCCATGATCTTGTGTTGTGGAATTGTAAGCCCTAAATTTCCAATAAAAATTCAACTCAAACAAACAATTCTCCTTAATTTCAAAAATGTAAAGCCCAACCATGGGATAGTTCGAGATGCCTACTAGGCTTCCTAGTATCATGAGCATCCCCTACTCCTCTCCTCTTGGCTTCGATAATAACTCCCTCTTCTTGATTAATCCCACTTGATCTTTCAAAAATAACCAATTGATTGATAGTCCTATCTTTGAAATCTTTGGAGACAACGATCATTTACCTTAATCGAGAGTATTCTTAAGGAATCTCATTCCATAAGATGTAATTAACTATGGGGGCTTGCCTCCATAGGGAACTTAATGAACCCAATTTAAAATAAACCCTAATTTACTTTTTCATGTAAAGTAGAGAAAAAATCTTTGGTACATGCGAAGACCTATTATCCTTAGGAGTCATTATTAGGTGATTAGGTCCATTGTAGGACTGTGACTTCTATCTTTCGAGATAGTACACTATTCCTCAATGTCATACCCAATCACTCTAATAAGAACATATGTGGATCTACATGGTGCCCAAATGAAAAGTATATTCCTATCTTCATTTTATCCACATAGATTGAAGATGAAAGTATATAAGAAAATTTCACCACATATTTTTTACTTTCGGTGGGGAAGGTTCTCTCTCCATCTTTGGTAAATGACCATTGTCTCCAAGTATCGATAGTGGATTCATATTTTGTATGAGCCTGAGACTATCCTTCTTTTCCATTGGCACTTAGCTTATTTCATCCTTAGGCTAAGCTAGCCAACATCCTTTAGGTTTTAGGACCTCACTCCATGTAGGTCTTAAAACCCCTATTGGGTTTCCCAATAAGTGAAAATAAAAAATTTATTAAAAGAAATAACTAAAGACTTCCTTCTTACCATTTCTTTGGTAAGGTAAGGTTCATTCCAAAAATAAAGAAAAATAAATAAACCCTTTATAAAACCATCAATTTCCAAAAAGCACTTTCTCAAAATGCGCATAAAAAAATGTTTGCACAAAAAAAATTTCATAAATCAACCTCCTCTAACAATCTTCATCGTTGTTATATGTAGGATCGTTCTCAAAAATAAAATCCAAAATCATATTTTTAGAAGCACAAATGAACATCCTCATTCAATTTATTGAATGAAAATTTCATTTCCAAAAATCAAAATCAACAATAACATTTTTAAAAGCACAAATGAACATCCTCATTCAATTTATTGAATGAAGCTTTCATTTCCAAAAATCAAAATCAACAATCATATTTTCAAAATCATAAATAAATATCCTCATTCAATTTATTGAATGAAGATTTCAATTTCAAAATAAAATCAACAATCATGATGGAGGTGGGCTTCTTTCTTTTGATGAGATTGAGAGAACGTGGGTATTAGGGGAGAAGGAAGAAGATATGTTGGATAACTAGCTCCCACCAAGGATTGCCAAGGTTTGGCCACCAAGCTCTCAAACCACAAGAATAACTCAAAATTTTGCAATTGCCAAAAGTTTCCTTTCATTCAAGTAAGAGGGGCTATTTATAGCCATTACAAGCATATTTCAAAAGAAAAGAATTCAAAACATAGAGGGAAAAAGTGGGTGGCCACATTAATGTGAAGCATTAAATTGCCTTATTATTTTATGCCAACCACACATGTCATGCATTTTTTATGTGGATTCAACCACCTCACATGTCATGCTTTGAATTTTTAAATGCAAAATTTCAAACATGGAGTTTCTAGAAGAAAATTAAAAATTACATAAATAAATAAGAAAAGATGAAATCATGAAATGGGCCTTATGGCTAATGTACTTCTTTCTTGAATTTTCTTGGGCTTTAGCTTGAGATCTTGTAAATGGACCTTGGGTTAAATTTTCTTGGGCTTTAGCTTGAGATCTTGTAAATGGACCTTGGGCTCTAATTTTTCCTCTTGATGTTTTACATCAACTCCCACAGGCTCAATTGAACTCCCAGAGTTGAAATTTAAGAAATCTTCTACTAATTGTGGGGCTAACCTCTCCAAATCGACAGTCAACCATGTGTCTTCAGGCTTATTCTTCCAATGAACTAGAAACCGATGTTGAAGGGATTAATGGGTGCTTCCTCCATAATATAGTCAACTTCAAAGAGGCTTCGCAAGTGTGCTATATCTCTGCTAAAGAGTTAGGATCAACAAGTGGAGGTTTGCTAGTTCCTTCATATGATAATATCTTCAATATTAATAAGGATGATGAATGAGCAAATCAAGGTGATAAACATTAGTTCCAATTTTCTTGAGAATTCTAAATGGGCCATGCGTGCATGTAATTTCTTATATCTATTGGTTTGATAACGCCAGTAATGCGAATCAATACATAATCACCTTCTTTATATTCTTTTGTTGAACGATTATGATTTGCCTTAGAAGCATAATTTTCATTACTTATAGTAATTTGCTTTCTTATATCTTCATGGAGGCTTTGAAAATCTTTAACAAATGAGAATGCTGCATCAGAAAATACATGAGATGGTAGGTTTGCAACATCAATTGGTCGTCGTGGGTTTTGACCATAGACTATCTCAAATGGTGATTTTTTTGTATTTCTAGATGTAGTACTATTATAGGCAAATTCTGATGTTGGCAAATGTAAATCCCAATTTCCTAGGCTTTTACTTACTAAGCATCTAAGCAAATTTCCTAAGCTGATTAACTACTTGCTTTGTCCATCACTTGTGGGTGAAAGGCAAGAAAATTTTAATTTGGTTCCTAATAATTTTCATAATGTTTTCCAAAAATATGAGACAAACTTAACATCCCTATCAGAAACAATGGTTAAAGGGAGACCATGGAGTCACTATTTCCTTAAAAAATAATTTAGCTATATAAGAAGCATCATTGGTTTTTTGAACAAGGTAAGAAATGAGCCATTTTGAGAATCTATCCACTACAACAAAATACTATCATGTCCTCTAGTCATAGGTAATCCTAAAATAAAATCCATTGATAGGTCTTCCCAAGGCCTATAAGGAATGTGTAAGAAGTGTATTGTCCGGACTTTGTTTGATAGTTTTAGCATACAAATTAAACATTGAGCCACTAATTTTGAACATCTCGCTTTTAATGAAGGCCAATAAAATCTATTTTCTAATAAACATATGGTCTTATCCTTTCCAAAATGACCGCCTACACCCCAAAGATAGCTCGATAAGAAATTCTCTAAAAAGATCGAGGAATGCATAATTGTTTTCCTTTATATAAATACCCATTTGTTATCAAGAATGTCCCTTGTAAAGTTATTGGTTTATCTAGATGTTCAAGATAAATTAAGTGAAAATCAGGGCACACAATATAATCATCTTTAATTCTATCAAATTCGGGGATTCTCAATTCTAAAGAGGAAATCATTAGGTTTACCTAGATAAAGCATCATTTATTCTCAACTGTGCTTATGCTTTAGAACAAAAGAGTAGTCTTGTAAAAATTCAACCCATTTTGCATGCCTATGACTTAATTTTCGTTGAGTATTAATGAATTTTAAGGCATGATGATCAGAATTAAGTATAAATTCTCTATGTAAGAGATAGTGTCGCCAATGCCTTAAGGATTGAATTACAGCATAAAACTCTCTATCATAAGTGGAATATCGTTGTTTGGCTTCATTTAACTTCTCACTAAAGAATGCTATAGGATGATTCTCTTGACTCAAAATTCCACCTATCCCATCAAACATGTAACTTCAAAGGCTTTAGAAAATCGAAGCCAAGGATTGAAAAGTGATAAGAACTTTAATTTGCTCTAAGGCCTTTTGTGCATTAGAGTCCAACAAAATTTATCTAATTTTAGTATATTAGTTATCTGAGCAACAATGGTACTAAAATTCTTAATAAATTCGATAAAAGTGGCTAAACCATGAAAGCTTCTAACTTCAGTAAAACTTTTAGGTGATGGCCAATCTAAGATTGCTTTTACTTTAGAAGGATCAGGTTTAAGTCCAGCAGTGGATATAATAAAGCCTAAAAAGATTACCTCAGCTTGCAAAAAGAAATACTTTTTTAAATTAATGTATAATTTCTCTTGTCTAAGACAAATACTATTTGTAGGTGTTGTAGATATTCATTTTCACTTGGACTAAAAATGAATATCATCAAAATACACCACCAAAAAATTTACCTATATGGGTTTAAGAACGATTCATTAATCTCATAAATGTGCTAGGAGCATTTGAAAGTCCAAAGGGCATGACAAGCCATTAAGTCCATCGTGGGTCTTAAAAGTTGTCTTCCACTCATCTTGATCTAATCCAATTTGATGATATCCACTTTTAGATCAATCTTTGAAAAAATTTGCTCTTGAGATTAAATCTAACATATCATCTAATCGGGAATAGAAACCTATATTTGATAGTAATTTTTATTTAATCAACACACATTCACCATGTTCCATCTTTTTTGGAGTTAATTAAGCAGGGCTAAGAGTCTCTTGAATAAAACCCTTTCTTAATAATTCCTCAACTTGTCTCTTAATCTCAATATGCTCGTAGGGTTCATCCTATAATGAGGAAGATTAGGTTGAGAACCGGTAAGAACTCAATAGCATGTTGAATGTCTCTAAGAGAGGTAGCTCATCGTGAAGCTCATCGCAATATCATTAAAATCGAAGAAGAGAAGAGACCACATGTATGAGACTCATTAGATGGTATGACTTCTTTTATATGTAATATGTGAAGAAGAAATGGATCAAAATTCATTTAGAAAAGCTCCAAAACCTATTATTTCTATCTTTGGGGTCAAAGGAGGAAGAGTAGATGTTTTAAAGTAAGGATAAAAATGATAGTATTAGGCATAATGAAGGATTTTCTATGATAATTAATTGAAGTTTAGCATTTTTCTTCAATGAGGCTTAGGTTGCAAGTCATAAGTTGTTTTGTGTGGTGTTATGGAGGGTGTTTTTTCTACTGGCTTTATTGGTAAGAGTTTAATAGTCTTGCTATTATGTTTAAAACATAAGTATTTTCCCTACCATAGTGAATAACATTCATATCATATAGCCAAGGTTGTCCTAAGAGAATATGAGCAATGTCCATAGGGAGAACATCACACCAAATTTGATCCTCATAGCTTCCTATTTTAATAGAACTAAACACCGAATTGGTGATGGGAAGAGATGTATGATTTACCCCCTAACATGAAATGGCCTGTGGTGAGGTTCAGATTTTAGGTTGGCTCGAAAGGTGTGTGTTGAAATGACATTCACAGCACTCCCTCCATCTATAACTAACCTACATCTCTTTTCATTACACAAAACATACATGCTAAAAATGTTCTTTCTCCTCCAATCTTCCTCATTTTTAATTACATAAGACATCTCATCACATTAACATGAGTGTCATCATTTAATTCTAATTCTTCATCGATAATGGGGTGTCATCATAAACTTCTTCTAGATTATCGTATTGGATTTTCAACTTCTTCTAAAAATAAGATTTGAGCTTTACATTGATTTTGCATATGACCCTTTTTATGACATTTAAAACATATTACTTCCTAGTGTTCTTAGAGCTCCCTCAATTGTAGTTTTAGTAAAGTGGTTGGGCCATTTGGATGGGTCTAATAATAGATCTATGAGAAGAAATGGAAGGTACTTGACTTTAGTTTTAGAGAGAGAAGATTTCTTTTGTTGTTCAACCAATAATGCATAATGAAATGCTTCCTCTAAAGATTGTGGGTCAAATAATTCAACTTCATTTCTAATGTCCCTAAGTCCAATAACAAATTTATTAATTGCCAATCATTATCACAATCAATTCTAGAAACTAGATCTTCAAAAGTATTTAAGTATTGATTACAAGATAATTACCTTGTCTCAAAGTTAATAATTGACTATGTAGCTTCTTATCATGATGCCTAGGACAATACTTTGCTCTTAACATTTCTTTCATTTCTATCCAAGTTAGGTTTGTCCTTCCTAATCTTTGTTCTTTAGCTAAAGTATTTGTCCAATAAATTTTAGCATGTCCTATTAATTTCATTTTAGAAAAAAGTAACTCGTTGATAATCATCCATTTTATACCAATCAAAGAAGTCATCCATTTGAACTAACCAATCAAGAAATTTATTTGGGTCATGTACACCATCGTAAGTTGGGGCTTCTACTTTAACTCTTGACTTGGATCATTAGAGTCTTCTATAGTCTTAAAATAATTTTCTCCCTTCCACCATTTCTAGCAATTGATTGTCTTCTAAGTGGTTGATTTTCTCTATGGTTTGGATATGAATCATCTTCATCTATTCCTATTGGCATAGTTTGAGCAGGTATTGGGGAAGGAGTTGGTACTCTATTATTTTGTAGATGCGCAATAAGAGTTTGCATTTGTTCTTTAAGTTCTTGCATTTGATTCTTACTTTCTTCTAATATTTGTTGAGTTTTAAATTCATTATCTTGGATCCTAAGATCTAAAGCATCAACTAATCTAGTCAAATTTTCAACTTGATCTTGAGAGATAGATTTTGGTGCCATGAGATTTCTTTTTTTTTTAAAATGAAAAAAAAAAGATATATGAAAAGGGGCTAGTGAAAAAAATGAAAAAAAGTATAATATAATTGTGCAATCAAAGAGAAATTTTAGGCTAAGAGAACTTCCAGGTGAGGAGGGGGGTACAAGACCACTTAAATCCCAAGCTCTCCTTAGACAGTTTAGGTCTTTTTGACAAAGTTCTATTTAGCTTCCAAAATCACCAAGTTTAACACATTTATATTATTATGCAAAAAAAATTATGCAATGAAAAATGCTCAAATTTATCAAGCCTCTTTTTTTTTTTTTTTTGAGAAAGCAAGTTATTATAAGTTAATAAAAAAACTTCTAAAATTAACCATAAACAATAACAAAGATAATAAGGTAAGTAATTAGATTTTGATTTGCATTAATGGCTAGATAATATTTTTTTTTGGTGAAGAATTACCTCACTAAGGTACTCTCTTAATTTTTTCTCTTTTTTTTTTTTTTTTTTTTTTTTGAAGGGGAGGAGGCGCACAAGTTCACACACTTGGGAAATGGCTAAAATATATAGTGGAGCTTACTAATTGAAATTTATGTTATCACCATAAACTTGCAAGCAATATCTATCCTTCCAAGCTACTAATATGTATTTAAACTATCATATAAAAGAAAATAAATTAACCTCACAAGTTCAAGAAAAACTCACAAGTTTGAAGACAAGTCTATTACTTGAGATGCTCCCTTTGTTTTTAACTTTATCCAAATGCTCCTTCAGTTTCGCCTGATACCAAATTTGATGGAGGTGGGCTTCTTTCTTTGATGAGATTGAGAGAACGTGGGTATTAGGGGAGAAGGAAGAAGATATGTTGGATAACTAGCCCCACCAAGGGATTGCCAAGGTTTGGCCACCAAGCTCTCAAACCACAAGAATAACTCAAAATTTTGCAATTGTCAAAAGTTTCCTTTCATTCAAGTAAGAGGGGCTATTTATAGCCATTACAAGCATATTTCAAAAGAAAACAATTCAAAACATGGAGGGAAAAGTGGGTGGCCACATTAATGTGAAGCATTAAATTGCCTCATTATTTTATGCCAACCACCCACATGTCATGCATTTTTTTTTTTATGTGGATTCAACCACCTCACATGTCATGCTTTGAATTTTAAATGCAAAATTTCAAACATGGAGTTTCTAGAAGAAAATTAAAAATTACATAAATAAATAAGAAAAGATGAAATCATGAAATGGGCCTTAAAGCTAATGGGCTAAGCCACTTCTTTCTTGAATTTTCTTGGGCTTTAGCTTGAGATCTTGTAAATGGACCTTGGGTTAAATTTTCTTGGCTTTAGCTTGAGATCTTGTAAATGGACCTTGGCTCTAATTTTGGTTCCTCTTGATGTTCTACATCAAATCATCTTTTCAAAATAAAATTAATAATCATTTTTTCAAAATATAATCAATAATCATCTTTTCAAAAATAAAGTCAATAATCATCTTTTCAAAATAAAACAGCTTTATTTAGCATACTATTTCTAAGTAAGAGTCCACTCTTCAAAAATCACAAAATCAAAACATATATGGATTTCCTTTATTTAGCATACCTAAATTTGCTAAGTAAAGAAACCTCTTTTCAAAAATCAAAACATGAAACACATTTGGATATCCTTTATTTAGCATACCTAAATTTGCTAAGTAAAGAGTCCACTTTTCAAAAATCACAAAATCAAAACACACATGGATTTCCTTTATTTAGCATACCTAAATTTGCTAAGTAAAGAATCCTCTTTTCAAAAAAATCAAAACATGAAACACATTTGGATTTCCTTTATTTAGCATACCTAAATTTGCTAAGTAAAGAATTCTCTTTTCAAAAATCCAAACATGAAACACATTTAGATTTCCTTTATTTAGCATACCTAAATTTCCTAAGTAAAGAATCCTCTTTTCAAAAATCCAAACATGAAACACATTTGGATTTCCTTTATTTGGCATACCTAAATTTGCTAAGAAAAGAATCCACTTTTCAAAAATCAAAACATGAAATACATTTGGATTTCTTTAGCATACCTAAATTTGCTAAGAATCCTCTTTTCAAAATCATCAAAACAAAATATATTAGGATCCTTTATTTAGCATACCTAAATTTGCTAAGTAAAGATCCTCTTTTCAAAAATAACAAAAAACTTGGACTTTATTTAGCATACCCAAATTTGCTAAGTAAAGATTCTAATTTTTAAAATTCACTCATAATTCACAAATAAGCAAACAAAAGAAGAAAATTATTTTCAAACACCTCACCTAACATACCCAAATTTGCTAAGTAAGTAAACTCTAATCAAAACAAAATCAAATTGACCTTACTTTAACATACTCAAATTTGTTAAAACAATCAATCAAATTCAAATATGTTGAAATTCAATATCAATTCAAAATAACAAAAAATAAAATGAATTCTTTTCAAATTCTAATCAAGGTTTATTTGATTCAATTAGGTTCAATATTCAAATGGTACCGATGCATTTTTCCTTTTGGGATGGATTTGGCCTTGGATCAGCCTACCTCCCGATCGACTTTGCCCACCTCATTCATTTTGGCCGAGGTTTTGAGGGGGCTAGGATCACTTGTGAGGGGACCACCCTCACAATAGTCAATAGTAGCATGGTGACCGAGCAGAAGCCAATTATCCAGGTTGAGATGCCATCTGACTCAAAGTTTCCCTCACTAAAGAAGAGGATGTTGTGGCGGTTCTGCGAGTTCTAGCGCCAGTGCAATGGTTCCTTCCCAATACGGGCTAACACCCACTCGTTGGCTTCCTCCAAGGGGAAGGCTCCCTTGATTCTAGGGATTGTCTCCCCTACCTACAAGGTAGGGTCTAGTTCCCATACTGCTCATCCCACCAGACTCAGTGCTAAAATAAGAACCACATGATCAAGCAGTATCATACTCACATAGCGAAGGAGCTAGAGGTTTCTAGGGGGTACCTAGGATAGTGTCTCCTCTTATCATGAGAACAAGTTTCACCCCTCTCATCGATGGAGGGAAGACTTAGGATTTCGGTTTACCTCCACATACAGTTCACTTTAAGGCTCTATTAGTGACAGGAGAAGGTCATATGCTCTTAGATCATTATCTTGCGAGCAAGGCTTATGAGCGATCAGTCCAATTAGTTTAATTTTTATCATCCCCATAATGTAGGAGCATATCGGAGGAGAGGGCCGTGAGGTGTATCAATGTGACTAGTGAGAGCGAGGTATAGTAGGCGTGACCTCATCTGGACATTCCCGATCGGCGCACTATCTGCATCAGTCATTTTTTGACATTATACTAAGGGCATTACCATGGGAGGAGCTCCTTGAGAAAGTTGGTGCCTCCACCACACCACTCCACACCCACCATCTCAAGTTCCATCATCTCTTGTTCCACAAAGCCATGAAGGCGCATCAGGAGAAGAGAGG
This sequence comes from Cymbidium sinense, assembly GCA_021442155.1. Taxonomy (NCBI): domain Eukaryota; kingdom Viridiplantae; phylum Streptophyta; class Magnoliopsida; order Asparagales; family Orchidaceae; genus Cymbidium; species Cymbidium sinense. The sequence continues at coordinate 96,936,885 of CM038219.1, forward strand.
CTTGTTGGTGATCCGGCTACAGCCAAGATATACCATTCCATTTACACTGCCGACCAAGGCGAGGTTGAGCTCTTCTGCTTGACCTCTTGCCCCAGTTGTGGTGAAGAGGAATGGCGACCGCCGAGCATAGTAATCATGCCATCACCACCACCACCATAGCAGGTTATGGAGATAGCAGTAGTTGAGGGAGGAGGAGATAGTTCAATTGCCCCCATGGCCATAGACCCTCCTAAGAGTACTACTCCACCCAAATCTATTGATATCCAGGAGCATCTTTCTTCTAGTGAGTGTAGCCCTCATAGGGTTGGCTCTCCAACATCAGCAGAGGTTAGATGTCTTTCTGGTCATGACAGTGATCCTACCACGGTCAACCTTGATCTTTTATACATGTTTAGTTGGACCGTTATCTCAATGATATTGTAGCCCAATATCTAGTGGAGATGAAGGAGATTCTAGGATATGTCTAGTCTGACCTAGAGGATGAGAAGGTTTTGATCATAATGAAGATGATTTGTTAGAGGATTTAACAAGAGTACACATGGTAGATACCAGAGGTTCTCTTCTTTATGATCAGCAGAATTTGGAAGGTGATGCGTCCGAGCAGGATGATACAGCCTACTCGACCCAACACCTCCTTCAACAATTAAAGCAAAAGGATGAACAAATTGATAGGATAGGGAAGAAGCTTGAGGATTTGCTAGCAGTAGTCTTGGCACTTCAGAACCAAGCTGTGCATCCTACTATTACAGAGATAGGTCAGCATGAGTTATTGCATGTCTTGGATTAGCCTAAGAGTTTACCTCGGTAGAATAAGGCAGCATAAGCTTGTATAGGAAGGTAGTGGATAGTACCTCCATATAAGAAAAGGACATTAAACTCATGGTTGAGCAGCAGGCGAGAGAAGCACTGGCGCAAGCCCAAGGAGGATCATGGAGACCCTACCTAGAGGAATTTGATGCCATCTAGTATCCTAAGGGTTTTGTGCCACCTTCTTTCAAGAGAATCGATGGCAGCGAGAACCCATGACAGCATATAGTGCATTTCAGGGCTAGTTGTTGTGATGCTAGTGGTAGCGACACATTACTATTCTAGCTCTTTATCAGTAGCTTAGCAGGCATAGCCTTGATTGGTGCTGAACTCCCAATAGTTAGGTGAAGACTTTTTGTTGAGTTGAGCAACTCTTCATTAAGAGGTTTGCTAGAGCTCAAAAAGGTGATGTGGGTGATCTTGTTGTGGCTCATAACACCAGTGAGTCCCTCATTGATTATATTCTCAGATGGTAATTTGAGTATGAAATGTGAACCACAGCTGTCTGAATAGCATTGAAATTCTACTTAAGAATATTCATGGCTCAATTACTTTCATGCTCAAAGGTTTCACCATCAAAACATTTGAGAAGCTAATCAACAAGGCTGCTAGCTTATAAGGAGAATCCAAATAGTTTCCTTTTTCGGATCAATCAATAAAGCCAAAGCCATAGAAAGCTTATGAGAAGACACAGGGGCTAGGCGGTAGAGGGGAAGCACCAGAGAGCGTATGAGAGACCTCATGCTCCCACATCACTTCCACCTCCTCTACCACCCAGGCTATCTAGCACAGATCCTTCATGGCCTTCACCACCTTCTCCTCAGCCACATCCATAACAGTGATACACATACCCACCGCCGTAGCTACCATCAACCAACTCTTATGGATAAACTAAACAAACCATAGTCATTTAAGATGGAGGTAGTTAAGAAAATCTTTAAGAATCTCTTAAAGAAACCTTACTTTCAACTACCCAAGCCTAGAAGTCTAGAGGAAGTGGGCAAAAGCAATGATCCTAACTTTTTCCCCTACCACTGCATGCTAGGCCATGTTTTGGAGGATTTTTTTACAATCAAGGACTGGCTTGAGCATAGCTTCAAGTCAGGCGTCATAGTTATCTCAAAGGAATACCTTGTGGAACAACCATCCAATTCCATTAGGATAATCCTTGGGGATACTTGTGATCCTCTCAAGACAAAAGAAGGTTGGAATATCTCCTTATCTCAAATTTCTAAGAAAATTATTTTCAAAATCAAGAAACTTTCCTTACAGGTACTAAGGCAGCTCAAACCTCCAACATCAAGGAAGTTTTCAAGTTGCCAAAGATAACTTGGGGAAAGGGGAAGCTCAGTAGCAGCACAGTAGTAGCCTATGCTAGCCCAGGATAGCCAAGTAGCGCAACCACCGGCCGAGCCCAGGCTCCAGTCCACCGTTATAGCTACTACCTCAACGAGCACTTCTACTTTAGCTAGCCCTTCCTCTAGTAGACATCTTGTATCGGTGATGAGGGCATCAAATCCCTCACCCACTTACTTTACTAGATTTCTACTATGTACCTCCTTCAAAATCCAAGAATTCAAGGAATAAAGCTAGTTTGAATTAAATTTGTATCACTTATGATAGGTTATCTAACTCTACTCTTTTAGAAACCTCTCCAAGTCTGAATAATAATTATAACAACTTCGATCTTCCTCTTTCTGATTCAAAGTTAGACTTTCCTTCTCTGAATAATACAGGCTCACCTCTTGAGATAGACTTGGAATCATTTGATTCTGAAGGTCCCATAGGAGAAGCTGTAGGTGAGCGTGGCGGTAGAACCTTCCACTAACTTACCACAAGAGATCAGAAGTCAACCTTATATTGGCAAGGTTCTACCTCTAGGGGCACCTCAAGATAAAGGAAATAAGTCATTGGTTTGGATGATGAAGCCCCTCCAGGATGCTCCACACTTGGATATGCATGTGGAGGATTAGCCTAGAGTGGATTACAATGTCCTCTCTCATCTCAAAAAGTTGCCATCTAATTTAAGCATATATGATGCTCTTATCCTATCTAAAGAAATAAAGAAATCATTAATCAAGGCTCTTCTTGATCCGAAAATATGCTTAGCTCGGTGATTGTTGGAGTGGAGGCACATTATTGAAGCCAATGAGTCACTTTCACGGAAGACCTTCTTAGGGACATGGAGCACAACCATCCCTTTACATTATAGTGGATATGGCGATTCAAATTCTAGAGTTCTTTGATCGAGCATCGGTGAACATTATGAGTTTAAAACCCTTGCCTACTTGAGGATTGACATCTTTACACGAGGAGATGGGATGATGTTGAGGATTCAATGAACAAGGCGAGAGGGCTTTAGGTTCCATAGTGTTACCTTTGAAAAAGGTGGGAAAGGCTGAAGCCAAGTTCTATATCATTGATTCAATACTCATTCTTGCTTTGCTCGATAGGCCTTGGATACATCAAAACAAGATGATTTCATCCTCCCTCCATTAACACATCAAGTTTGAAAGGATGGGATTGAATATTGCATCAAAGGTGATGAAAAGTCATTTTCAATTAGCGAGGTTGAGATATATGAATATGCGACCTACTATCTTCCTCAAAACACATTTTCTCATAAACTTGGTCAAAATTCAAATACAAAAGAAACTGAAAAAGAAGAAAAAGAAAAAGAAAAAAAATAAAAGAAAAATGAAAGTTCAAGTGAACAAGAAAAGGACATCATCGAAGAAGTAGAGCCGCATGTCACATTCCACCCACAATTCATTCCATCATATGGACATATGGGTAGAATGACTCGACCTCCACAGGTAGAGGGACATAGGATTCCATGGGAAGACCCCGGTTGGACACAATGGGTTATGTTAGTTCTGAGTATCCCTACTATTCACATAGACTTGGAATCCATGAGGATGAGTCTAATGTGATACACCCAACCCCTCTGGGTTTCATTGAGGTGATGCTCGAATGACATGAGACAAGCCTCCAAGCAAATCACGAATGTATTCGAATCAATCTTATGTGAAACTATCAGGCAGTAGTTAGAAACCTTAGCTCTAACCTCTCTTTCCTCTCAAAAAGCTGAAGGTTTAGTAGTTAAAGAAGCCCCTAAGTCTTCCATTGATGCGAAGAGATTCCTATTGGGATCATCATCCTCAAGTCGATGTAGAACTTGAGGATAATTCATATAAAGAATTAATGGAATTGTCTTTTGATTGTTACTCACCATGTGTTCTTAATTTTTCAAAGAAAGGTTTGATTTCTTATACCTGGTCTAAGCACAGGTCAGAATACTTCAAAAAGTTGTGAAATAATAGAGGTAGGGATGCACAATCAAGTTCAGGACTAGGATTCAGTATAGTTGGTCCAATCGATGATGATGATTACTACTTAGTTATTACCAATCATCTGGAATCTGATAAGTTCTTCTTAAACCACACTAATTCTTATGATGATGTGCATTTAGAAACTTTAGATGATCCAGATGATCTCCAATTCAAAGATGCACCACCATAATTTGAAAAAAAATTCATTCAATAATCGATAAGCTTAAAGAAATCAACCTCGGGGCAAAAGAAAATTCACGCCTGGCATACATCAGTTCATTATTGAATGAAGAAGAAATCAATGACTTAGTCAGGCTATTGATTGAGTTTAAGGACTACTTTGCATGGATCTATGATGAAATACCTAGATTATCTCCTGATGTAGCAATCCACAAACTAGTAATAGAGCCTGACGCTAACTCTATCAAGCAAGCTCCTAGACGCATGCGATTAAAAATCAAACAACAAGTCATTTCTAAAGTTAAGAAACTGACCGATGCTTGTTTCATCAGGGAAGAAAAATATCCTACCTGGTTAACTAGTGTCATGCAGGTTAAGAAAAAGAATGGCCAAATTTGCATATGCATCAATTTCAAGGACTTAAATAAGGCATGTCCTAAGGATGAGTTTCCTCTTCCTATACCAGAATAAATGGTGGACATCGCCTCATCTCATGTAGTTTTCTCCTTTATGGATGGGTCATCTGGCTACAACCAAATCAAGATGGCCCCCGAGGATGAAAGAAAAACTACTTTTTGAACCCCAGTCAGAATATATTGTTATAAACGCATGCCTTTCAATCTTAAAAATGTTGGTGCTACATACTAACGGGCCATGACTCAAATCTTCAACGAACTCATTCATCATCAAGTTGAATGCTATGTTGATGATGTAGTAGTCAAAAGTAGAGAAAAGGAAGACCATCTCTTTGACTTGAGAGTAGTTTTCAAACTGTTAAGATAATTTAACCTCAAAATGAACCCCACGAAGTGTGCATTGAATAGCTTAGAAGTTCCTTGGGTTTGTTTGAACAGGAGAATAGAAATAGACCTAGAGAAGATCAAAGTTATCTTAAAAATGCCACCACCTAAAAGTTTAACTCAACTCAGATCGTTCTAAAGGTGGTTGGCATATTTAAGATGTTTTATCTCCAACCTATCGGGAAGATGCAAACCATTCTCAACACTTACCAAAAAGGATGCCAAGTTTAAGTGGGGTGACAAGCATGCCTTGAATATCAAGTATTTGGAAGCCACCAGTCTAGCTATCCGGGTAGCCACTTATCCTCTACTGCATTGGAGACTCCTTGAACTTTGTTGGCCTAAGCCAATAACGAAGGGAATGAGAGTGCTCTCTACTACCTCAGTCTCGTCTGATCCCTGATGAAGTGAACTACCCACCTATTAAGAAATATTGCCTAGCTTTAATCACTGCATCCTAAAAGCTACAACACTATATGCTTTCTCATAAAGTGAACTTGATTTCAAGAATTAATCCACTATAGTATCTCATGACATGGCTGACATTATCCGGATGGTTGGCACATTGGTCCATGATTCTCTCGTAATTTGATATCACATTTATACCCCTCGCATGGTGAAAGGACAAGCACTTGTGGATTTCTTAGCAGTACACCCACTGGCTGCTGACTCTTCACTTAGTGATGATCTCCCTGACGAACAAATCATGAACTTAGGGGAGGTTGACAATCATCATTAGGAGATGTATTTTGACGGTGTAGCTTCATTTCATAAAGGAGAAGAACCACGATATACTCTTCCATGAAAGGCAAAGGTAGGAATAGTTCTCTTAACTCAGACCATGATGTGATGAGATTCTCATACTATCTCTCCAATCCATGTACCAACAATGAAGTCGAGTATGAGGCTTTGATTGCTGGTATGGAGTTAGCCATTACAGTGTGTGTCAAAAGCATCAATATTTATGGGGACTCTTAGTTGGTCATAAACCAAATTATTGGGTCCTACAAAGTTCTAAAACCCAAGCTTCATCATTACCACGAGTATACATGAAGTTGTTGGCCCAAATTCCTGAGGTCACCATCTATAAGGTCCCTCGAGGAGAGAACACAGTAATAGATACTTTGTCCAAACTTGCCAAGGAATTGGCATGTCCGGAAGACGAGTTCATATCAATAAGGGTCCAAAATAAACAAGTCTTATCCCTTATTTATACTGAACTCATCGAGAGACTTTCTCTTGAAGAGGAGGTTTTCGTTGCCAAAAAGGATAAGGAGCTAGATTGGAGGAAACCATTCATAGATTACTTGAAACTACCTGAGAAATCACAAGCCCATAAGATGAAGCAGAGAGCTATCTCCTATGCTCTCGTGGATGACACCTTATATCGACGATCTTTCAATCAAATGTGGTTATGTTGTTTAGAAAAACATGAAGCTCGTAGGATCGTGATCGAGGTACATTCAGGTCTATATGGAGCGCATCAATCCGATCTGATGATGAAAGCAAAGATCAAAAGACTAGGATACTATAGGCCTTCGATGATTACGCATGAACGTGGAGGGATCGATTAATGATGCGGTATGGTCCTACATCAACCACCCAACATTCTACATCCTACATTGGCCTCATGGCCATTTGAGTGTTGAGGTACCAACAGTGGGTCTATCGATCCTCCTTCTTCCAAGGGTCATCGATTCATCTTGCCACCTACTTTTCCAAGTGGTGAGCAATCCCACTTAGAGGTCACACTTAGCATGTGCTCTAGTTTTCAAGAACCATATCGTATATAAGTTCGGGGTGCCTCAACAAATTATATCTGATAATGGTACTTCATTCAAGAGCACTAAGATCAACAGCTTCGCCAGAAGACACGATATAGATTGGAGATACTTCACCATCTACTACCCCAAGGAAAATGGCCTAGCAGAAGCATTCAACAAAACTCTCATTCAGATACTAAAGAAGACGCTTGACAACAACAAATGATAGTGGCATGAGTAGTTAGTTGAAGCTTTATGGACGTATTGTACCATATACATAACTCCAACTCAATCTATCCCGTTCTCCTTAGTTTATAGGTCTAAAGCCATTCTACCATTAGAAGTTTAGCTTCCATCACTAAGGATAATAATGGGTGGTCAAATCACTACAGAGCAGAATGCCAAGTTACGGTTAGAAGAGCTCAAAGGTTTGGAGGAGAGACGCCTACGGGCTTGCTAGAACCTCGAGTTATACAAGGCCAAAATGATTCAAGCTCACAACAAGCTAGTCCACCATAGAGCTTTTCAAGTAGGAGAGCTTGTTTTAGTTCTAAGGAGACCAATTGTTGCCAGTCGAAAGATGAGCAAGTTTGAACCCACTTGGGAAGGCCCATCATAGAAGGCATACTAAGGAGGATCTTATCGACTTATTGATTATAAAGGGGAACACCCGATGCTTCCAATTAATGGGCTCTATTTAAAGAAATATTACTCATAAAAATATGTTTGAAAACAATTATCATCAAAAGAATAAAATTTCATTCCAATTCTTCAAAATCTTCTCTTCATTCGAAGTATTATTTGCTTGTCTTACGAATCCGCCACGACATGTTTAAGTTAGGTGTGAGAGAACCCAAGAGGCATCATATCCTTCTTTCACAACACGAACACAATTAAACCCAACTCCATGGCACTACTAGAATAGGTGTAAGAAAACCTGAGAGGCATCCTATTTCAACTAGCACAACTAAGTTAGGTGTAAGAGAACCCAAGCGACATCCTTCCTTGGTGGGATCACAACCGCCTTTCGCGCCACCATTTCATCAAATTCCCCAACGTGTTAGGATAGGTGTAAGAGAATCTGAGCGGCATCCATTCCCTTTAACATAAACACAAAAATAAACACATATCTTTTATATCAAGTTATCTTGGAGTGGGAGCAAGCCCCCTGTGGCACTCACTCATTAGCTGCTCTAGGTCGGGCTAACATACTACCTTATTAGTACATCACCCAAGTGGTCACTTCTCCGGCAGATGTGAGTCCATGTGCTTTCTTCTTGACTTGACCATTGTAAATTGACGAGCACTTTGTTAGTTTGGTAGACTTTACTGCGCAGCCAGTAAACTACCTCATGTTGATTTTGTTTAAGAAGAGTGATTCCCTACGCTTTCTTCTTGAACTAACCACCATGAACTAACTAGGTTGAGTATACTTGATGTTTAGGATAAGTGCAGAGGCTCCTTTCATCTTGACTATTTTTGAGTTGATATAAGTCCCAATGATATTCATTAGTAGTCAGGTCGGATAGCACATGTCGGAGAAGATAGACTATCCAAATCGGTTATATAGGATGTGAGTCCTGCTTTCTTCTAGTGATTGTGCAAACTCGGCACCTTAGGTTGGTTGATGTTTAGCTATCGACCAACTCACTAGTGGATACACCACTCTGGATGTGAGTCCCATGCTTTCTCCAGTTGGCAATACTGCAAATTATTATCTCTGGGTGTTGGATCAAGCATTTATGACTTTGGATCACGTCCTTTGCGACCCCATTTAGACACTACCCAGGTTACTTTTGGATTGGACAGTCTCCCTTTCCTAGTAGCCACCCATATGGTTAGAGAATATGTTCAGTGGATGCACAGATTCTCCCTTGGTTCTGTAAAACTGAGATAGGTCTAGGCTAATATAAGCTCCTTCTCAGTATGATCTCTCACAAACTAACAGGGTCTATAAAGAAACAAAACAAACAAATAAATTATTCACTTGTGGATTAGGAATTCAAGCCCCAAATGACCCCTTTTTCAAGCAGGCATCCTATCTTTAGGGCAGTGTGAGCAAAACTCCCTGTTTGCACACTCTTGAGTAGAGATAAGTCCCAGTCGACTCTCTCTAGTTCAGGTCGGTTCAATCTATTTTGCCACAAACATGTTACCCCGGTGGTCACTTCGCTTTGAAAGATGTAAGTCTACTACACATTCTTTCAAGCATGACTGTTTCAAACCGACGAGCAACCCTAGGTCGGGTTGACATGTTACCTCGCTAATGTGTCACCCCAGTGGTCATCTATTCAGGAAAGATGTGAGTCCCTGAGCTTTCTTCTCTGAATCAGCCGCTGCAAATTATAAGGCACCCCTTTGGTTGAATAGCTCTCCCCTCGGTTGGGAAACTACTCCCTTTAGATTGGTAAATATGTAGTAAACAAGGCCAACATGGCCCCTACTCAGTGCAGTCCATCGCAAACTAATGGGATTCATCAAAAATAAATTAAAAAATGAATTTGATCTTTGAGTATTTTTGAGCTGATTTAAGTCCCCCAGCATCATTCACTCAATAGTCAGCCCTAGGTTGGGTTTTAATATAAATGAATTCAAATTCAAATCAATTCAAACACAAGAGATTTTCTCATAACCCATTTATATTCTCATTTATATTCACAAATGTAAATGAAATATAAATTCAAATCAACTTCAAACCAAAACTAAATTCAAAACTCAAATCCAAATCTAACCTAAATCCAACCTAAACTCTTTCAAGATAAATCATTGAACTCCTTCAAATCAAATTCAAATCAAATCAAATTCAAGAGATTTTCTCATAAACCCTTTATATTTTCATTTATATTCATAAATATAAATGAAATATAAATTCAAATAACCAAAACCAATTCAAAACTCAAACCCAAATCTAATCTAAAACTAACCTATACCCTTCCAAATCAAATTCTTGAACTTAGCCAAATTAAACTCAAATCAATCCAAACCCTTAGATTTTCTCTATGATTCAATCAATCCTATAATCATGAATCCAAATATAAACACAAACTTCAATCATCAAACCAAAACCAAATTCAAAACTTAAACCCAAATCAAACTCATGTCCATTCTTTGAACTTGAAATTCTCAAATAAATCAAAATCCATTTGACTCTAAATCACTTACAAATGGATTTATATTTCAATCATAAGTCCATATGTAAGTTCAGCCAAACTTGAATCAAGTCATCAAATTAATTGACCACTTAGGCTCACTTAACCCAAAGTGACCTAAAGCACCCTTTTGAGCCATTATAATCCTACCCAAATTGGATTGAACTAAGCCAAAGCCTCACATTGTGAGCAACAATCATCATAGGATGATCAATCACTCAAATTGGGTTAAACCAAGTCAAACCTAAGTGTTGACCAAGTCAACACTTAACCTAAATGAAACATAAACTAGCCAAAATTCACCATAGGCCAAATTGATTGAAACTATTGATTTAAACCAGTTCATGATTAATATTCGAACTTGACCAAGTCATCATTTGAACCTAACCTAGCCTAATTGGTCACTTGACCCAAATTGACCCAACTTGACCTAAAAAGTCAAAATGGGTCAAATTTTGATCTAAGCCAATCAATTTCAACCAATGAGTCAAGTTCATTCTAAATCACTTGTTGAACTTAACCAAAGCTCCAATTGGTCAACTAGACCCAACCTAACCCAATTGGCCATGAGCCCAACTTGACCTAAATGGTCAAATTAGGCCAAATCAAATCAAACCAAAATTGATTGAAACCAAAGCTTGCAAAATATTTCAAATGACCAACCAAACCTAAACTAACCCATGACCTAACCCAATTGGGTCAAATGGATCAAATTAGTCAACTTGACCCATTTGACCTAAATGAAATCAAATGAACCAAAACTAAATATAAACTAAATTGAACCAACCAATGATAACAAAATATTTCAAATGGTCATATGAACTTGATCCAACTCTTAGTTTGACACAATTTGACTGATTGGTCAACTTGACCCAAGTTGACCCATTTTGACCTAAATGGGTCAACATGGCAAATGATATCAAACTAACTCAAATTCTTGAAATTTGGCCAACCAATTTCAAGCTATTCCAAATCTGTCCAAATTGAAATCAAAGCCAAATGACCAATTTACCTCTAGGTCAAGGGGTAACCTATGGCTAATTCCACTCTGAATTTGGTTAAATCCTTTTCATGGAAACTTGGCACCTTCTTAGTGGACCAAATGAATATTAATGAGTGTGGTGCACATGACCCAATGGGTTTGGGTCAGCCAAACCCAACCCAAGGCCAAAATCAACCACCTAATGGAAAATGAGCATATGGAATCACCCCCATATTTTAACACATGGGAAACTCCTCCACTACTCTTCTCTGCCAAAATTGAATCACATGGCATCCATAACAGCCTAACAAACCCATTCCATGTGATCAATTTGATCAAAATAGAATAGCTCAGGCATCGATCCAAGATACTCCCCCTAATTTCATTCCAATAGAGATGACTTGCAATCGATTGAGCTAGAGAGACCTAAGGCAAGCTCCCCAAGTTCTCTGAAGCAATCCCCAAGCTCTTCCTAATTCTCCATTCTCGATTTTCTTAAGCCAAAAATAGGGGAGGTAGGAAGAAATTTCAACTCATTTATCACTCCACCAAAAGCTAATTCCTCTTGCAAGCACCATGAGGACCCAATCAAGCTCACCCAGTCATGTTCAAGCATCAAGCCATGAAGGGGGAGCTAGACCAAAGCCACAAGCCTTTGAAGCTTTGGCCTAGGAAGATCACTTCACCTCAAGCCTTCAAACCTTCAACAAAGCTTCATCTCCACTAGACGAAGCTACCTCGATGGTTGGGAGCGCCGGTGATAGCCTCCGGCGAGGTATGCTTCAAAACGGAGCTTAGGTATAGAATTTATTGGTCCTTTGTGAAGGAAAGTATCATCCCAATTGAAATTGATCGTTGATGTCTTCCTCTTTGCTCTTAGATGGTGTGTGTGTTTTCACTTAATTCAGCTCAAGTGAGCTTCAATAAGGACGGATGGTCGTCTCCCACAGGCGAGGATGAATCATGGATCCATCGCATATTTTGGATGGGCGGTCATAATGATTAGATCCACATTTTAACTAATCCACGAGTTTATCTTGGCCATTGATCTTTGATGGACGATCCAAGGAGAAAACACATTACCGGTACATAGATTTGATAACTTAAATAACCAATCACATCGCAATGGAAAGCGACCACGTATGTCCATGTCGTGGGTTAGTTATATAATTACAGTTATTTAATTATCCTTGATCACTGAAATTTCAAAAATACATAACTAAATGTAAAAAAATTTAAAAAATATGAATGATGGCTCATTTTAAAGATAATTCAGTGAGGAATAATATAAAACTATTTCTAATTGATTTTGAATAGTAAATTTTCTTTAATTAGGGTTTAATTAAAATCATAATAACCCTAATTACTCCCTAATGACTTCACTAATTAATTCCAAACTTGTTAGACATGTTTTGGGGGATGACCTTTACCTCATCTAATTTTCTTGGAATTTATTAATGGGTTAATTAGGGAAATCAATTAATGAATCCCTAATCACTCTCACAATGTAATTAAGGGTAATTAAAAATGTGAACAGTGGTTTAATCACTTAATTAAGATAATTAAATATTGTTTAAGTGATTATGGGGTTTATGGAATAACTTTGGGATATTTTTCTTAAGCTATTTTCTAAACCCCCTTTCTTCCTTAATCTAAACTTAATTAAGGATTAATTAACTAATAATCTTCTTTATTAACCTAATCAAATTTTCAAAATCAATCTGAACTTAATCAATCCTTTGCTGGGTAGATACTTAGGTGTTCAATAACCTAAGTAAGCATAAGAAAATTATTTCCAACCCACATGTGTGGGAAGGTTATGAAAGTACTTAATTAAACTCATTAGCTTGATTAATTAATAATTGTGAGCCAACTGCATTAGACCCTTTCTTTCTTAGGGTGCATTGCTAATTTAAATTCAATGTGGTTGTATATCATATGTTGGCTCATAATTGTTAGGTTAATTATGTTAAGGTGGTGTTAATTAATGAACTTAATTCACACCTTAACCTAAGCAAAATATAAAATCAATCTAATGGTTCTAAAAATTAAACAAAAATAACACACATATGTGGGAGATGGGTTAGGACCAGCAAATCTTTTCACATTTCCTAAAATCAAATCAAACTCAAAATTAAAACTAAAATCTCTTTAAATAACTTTGATTCATTTTAAATGACTTTATTCCATAGGATTGTCTTTAACGATGAATTAGGGTGAATGAAGTTACATGCTTGCATCACTTTATTTCTTTCATATCATGCTAAATGGTGTGTGTCATATGAAATCATGCACTCATCTCTTTTGAAAAATAAATTAAAATGAAATGTTTCCTTTATATCAAATTGTATGTTTTGGCTAAAGTAAGAATATGAATGGTTATTATCACTATTAAATCCAAAATTATTTTCAAAAACTATAAATCAAAGATGTGTAAATGAAAGGGATGCTACTTATAATTACTTATAAGCTTGCATGTGAATACAAAATAAGATGTGCATTATGTGACTTTTCCTTCTCTTCTCTTTTAACATAGTTTTGAATAGGATTTGCAAAGTGAATAGTTCATTTGAAAAGAACACAACACTTTCTTAAATCTATCCCTATTCATTCCCATGTTAACCTTTAAGAAGGATCTTCACATCTACACATATAGATTAAACAATCAACAAATTAAACAAACAAACATGACCCTTTTGCATAATTCTTTTCCATTTATTTATTTTTGTACATATTTAAGAAAATGGTATATTAGTCACATAGGTTGTGAGCTTTAAAATTAAGTAGTCTTGTACCTAATGTAATAATGATGACGTACTCACTTATGTCTTTCATACATGTAAATATGCATTTGATTAATGGATAAAAGAATCCATCTCTTTTCTACTTAATAAAAACACGGATACATGAAACATTCCATTTTTTCCTAAATAATATCTCTTAGCATCTCATCATCAAGGTGTCCTAACACTTCTGTTTGCATGTATAGATATGCTTGGGATTCATCCATATGTATGTTACACATGTTGGAAAGAAATAAATGGTTGTGTGTTTTGTGATAATAATTCACTTTAATTAATCCTAAAATGCCTTTCTTGCTGAATAGGTTTATTTAGAGTAAATATAAACTTAGAAGTAATTAAAATACATAATAAAATATTCACTAAAGAAAAATCACTAATGAATCTACCTTAGAAATTACTTAAGAAAGGGAGGAAAGAGAAGTTCTCTTCTCTTTACCTCTCTTTAGAATATTTAGTAATTAAGCATAGGTTCATTCAAACCAAATCAAATCATCAAATAAAATTAATAAATCAACTAAATCACTTAAATGAAAATAACCACTAAGTTGAACCCTTTCACAGTTAGAAATTCTTAACCTTAAAGCCTAGCTAATACATACTACACAAGCCTTAAATGGCATATACATTAGGATAAGAAATCATTTCTAGCTCTATGTTAGGGTGGTGCATGGTTTGATGCTTGATTTTATTTTGTTATGTGATGTTTTAGTTTAGATGTTAGGGTGTATGTGCATAGACTAAATGGTAGGGCGATCTTAGTCTAACCATTATCTTCTACAGGAGATTGTACTTAAGGGGCGCTGTAATAAAATATAAATACTTTTGCTATGCAGGTTGCTTATACCCCTAAGCATAATCCAAAAATAGGTCAGGTGGACTTGGTTACCCATGTGTGGGGTGCTAAGTCCAATTTATATATATGCTTGGGATTGTGTGGTGTGTTTAGGTAATCTTTATTTGCGGTTTTAGTGAGATTTACTTTTCCCATTTTCATGTAATTTTTTGTAATTAGGATTTGGAATGAATGTTATGGGAGATTAGGATGAACATTGGTCATATGACTATGTCTTTTGTACCATGTGAAGCTTTGGAGCAACCACCTTCTAACAAACTAAAGAAGAAAAGAAGAAAGAAGAAAGAAAAGAAGAAAGAAATGAAGAAGAGGCCCCATAATATGAATTCCTTAAAAATTAACAATTCATAACCTCACCTTAAGCTTAAGTTATAAATCAAGATAAAAGATTTAGCAACCTCTTAGCTGGATATTGTATATTTTTACATCATACATAAAATATCTTACTTCACTCTTGCTTATAGAGGATTACTTTTGAAAGAACTTAGCTTGACCTTTAGCCATTGTGAAAACACATCTCATTCTTCTTTGATTTTGACCCATAATCAATTTCTCCATTAGGCATATGAATCTCATACGTGTCAAATCAATTATCAAATGAAAATAAAATATAAAAAATTTTGTATTAGATTTAAGTCATAAATTTATGCCCTACATGATCTAGTCTCTTAGGGGTGTGTTTAAGGACATAGTCTCTTTTAAATAAATAACAACCTAGCTATCTTGCAAAAGCATATAACTTACTACATGTATTTAAAATTATAGGAGGAGTTAGTTGGCCTTTGCGGTTGTAAGTCCAACAGTTAGGTGGTTTTACCCATTTTGCCTTAGATTTAGGTGTGCTTTGGCCCAAAGCTCTCTAAAGGATTCAGGTTGCTTCTCTCCTTTTTTCTACAAGCATAAATCCTCACCTCTTAAGCATTTTCATGATCTTGTGTTGTAGAATTATAAGCCCTAAATTTGTGATAAAATTCAACTCAAATAAACAATTCTCTCAATTTCAAAATGTAAAGCCCAACAATAAGATAGTTTGGGATGCTTACTTCTTCCCAGTATCATGAGCATCCCCACTCATCTCTTGATTTGATAATAACTCTCTATTCTTGATCAATCCATCTTTCAAAATAACCAATTTATTGATAGTCATATCTTTAAAATCTTTGGACAATAATCATTTACCTTAATCGAGTATTCTTAAGGAATCTCATTCCTTAAAATGTAATTAACTACTGCTTGCCTCCATGAGAACTTAATGAACTCGATTTAAAATAAATCATACTTTACTTTTCATGTAAAGTAGAGGAAGAATCTAGTACATACATTTATTTAGGAGTCCTTTAAGGTGATTAGTTATTTAGGATTGACTTTTATCTTTCGAGATAGTATACTATTCCTCAATGTCATACCCGATCACCCTAATAAGAATATCTGTAGATCCACGTGGTGTCCAAACGAAAAGTATATTTTTATCTTCATTTTATCCGCATAGATTGAAGATGGAAGTATATAAGAAAATTTCACTACAAGTGTATACTTCAAATCAAAATCCCAAAATTTTGGAAACACTAAACACTTACAATAGAATGTATTAAGCATATGGTAAGTCCACATTTGAAAAAAAATTTGAAAAAAGGGTACACTCATGATGTCAGTGCACTCATGAGTGTATAGAATATACACTTTAGCTTCAAAACTATCAAATTCTCAGTTAAACTCCAACGACTTCTGATAGATGTCTAAATATATGACAAACCTAGTTGAAAAAATTGAAAAAAAAAGATGTACACTTATGATTATACAGAGTGTACATATGAAAAATAACTCTCAAAACTCCCAAAGTCCTCTTGCAAAGAACTCCAAACGGTGTAGAAAATATATATTTCAGAAAAGAATTTCAAAGAAGATCACTGATTGTTTCAAAATAGCTATATAAACGGTGGAAAATTTCATATTTATATTTAAGATATCATATGCTAAATTGATTAGATATCAATCTTATAACTTTCAAATTCGTTCTCCATCTTCACAGTTCTTCCTGAAATTGAAATGAGATTTTTTTGTTTCTCTTCTCTGAGCTCAGTTCGTTTGAAAAAAAAATCATATTATGCCCTAAATCCATTTATATATTGCTTTTAAATTGCTCCCCATTAAATGATAATGCCCAAATTGCATAATATTTTCTCCCATTTTAAGTCGGTGATCGAATAACGTTAACAACATCGATACCGCGTTAAGAAGTATAAAAAAAAATATTTTAGTAGTGGATGTTGAGATTGATTGATATCGGATGTCTACGTCAACTGATACTCTCTTATGCTAGAGGGGCAAATCTTTGTGTCATCGAGCGCATGTGTGTACGGAGAGCAAGGAGACGGGGATGTTTCCTCTAAGAGACAGGTGAGAGTATAATGTGGCAGCTCATGCGTACAAAAGAGGGAGGATGGTTCCTAGAGGACTCAAGTTACAGAGTGACGAAAATGGGGTTACGCGAGGTAGTATTTAGGTTTTGATTTCTTGAAAAAAGGAGACGTAAGACAACAGATTGGAAGGCATTGGCAGCGTGGGTGACACACTATAGCAGCATGTGGGCGTCAGTTTGGGTGGCGCAACAGTTAAGAAGCGAGGGACAGATTTAGTGAAATTTTCTTTTAATATAAAACCTATTTATAAAATTATAATATAATCTTGTATATTTAAAATCAGGTATAAAATCTTTTTTTTTTTAATTTTGATTGCATGTTCATGCCATTAATGCATATTAAAATAAATGTTATTTCCAAACATTCATGTGAATTTTGATAAATTTGTTTGTGTGGCAACTAAGAGTAATACATGTATCTTTTCTAAGCCATTTTTGATGTTTCAAACTTACCAAAACAATTTGTTTAGCAATTGATGATCATTTAGATGATTTTGTCGCCAATCAAGATATTTCGACTCTAATTCAATTGACATCATATCGTAGCTTACCATTTGTATCGCATGATCGAATTGATTGAAGATGATATCCTTTAAATAATATAGAGATTTTTGTGATATTGTCATAGTCCGTTTCACGAACAGAGGACGGACGTTTGAATAATGTCGAGTCCCCATTGACCTCGATTTGCATGATATTTCCTCTTCTTCTTTGTTGAGTTATTGTTTGCTAATGCAAGAAGTCTATCCTAAGAAATTTCATTATTCTGAATGCATCAGTGCGATCTTTTTCATAAACCAATGTTGCTTTGATTAGTTTCAATTAATGAGATATTTTAATTTCGATTCCCGAGACATCATGTCTGTTGTCCAATGATTTCACCATGTCTTCTTGATTCAACTTATGAGATATTTTTCTTAAAAGAGTCCTCATTTGTATTTCAAAATATAATGCCTTCAATATGGAATTTCATGTCTATTTATATGATTTAAATCATGAATAATTATAGGAGCAATACAAAATTAAAGGACATTGAATTATATGCATAGTTATATTAAAGTAGCACTTTATTATATGAATTTCAATATTATGCCTTATTCACCTTTTAAAATTTATATAACTTCTACAAAAATTTACACAATAAGGTGTTTACCAATGCATGCAAGATTCTAATTTATTTTATCCATAAAATACAAGATAAATTTAGCCAAGAAGCTTATAAAAATAAGTTCTTTTCTAGTTTAAATAAGGCTACATTCATTTTTTTTTTATCAAGCTTTTATAATTAGCTTATATGGTCTAGATGATACTATTGCATCAATTTTTATAGTAGTTATCCACCATATTAGGAATTAAACTCTTTCATGGTTAACCAAGTGGCTAACTTTTTTTTTTTTTTGGATTGATAAGAAATCTAAGAGGGTGAGGCGCATGATCTTGAGCAATGTTGACCTATATCAAATACAACAACAACAACAACAACAACAACAAGCCTTAATCCCTAGGTGGGTCGGCTATGAATCCTTATATCAGGTCCTATTATGTGTCAAATTCTCATTTAATTCGAGTATACTAAGATCATTTTTATACATCTTAACCAAGTCTTTTAGGTCTACCTCTACCTTTCTTAACATAAGAAAATCTAATGCATCTACTCTCCTAATCGTCATCTGACTACCGACGCTTTATGTGGCCAAACCATCTAAGGCGACTCTCCCTAATCTTATCTATCACCGGAGCTACTCCAACTTTTTCCAACATACTCATTTTGCATTCTATCTCTAAGGGTAAAGCCACTCATCCACACGAGCATCCTCATCTCAGAACACTTAACTTACTCTTATGTTTCTCTTTATTGGCCAACATTCGCACCATAAGTCATTGCGGTCTTACCACCATCTTATAAAATTTTCCTTAAGTTTAAGTGGAACTTTTCTATCACATAATAGGCCGGATGCATTCCTCCACTTCAACCATCCAACTTGAATTCTACTAATAATATCTCCATCTATTTCACCATCATTTTGAACAATAGAGCCTAAATATCAGATCTCACTCTTATTAATGACTTGATCACTAAAGTCACAACACTACCACTAAAATTTCTACAACTAAAATTACACTCCATATATTCAGTTTTAGATGCTTAAAGAAAACCTTTAGACTCTAAAGTTGACCTCCATAATTCAAGTTTACATTTGGACTCCCTCTCAGTCTTATCAACAAGAAGAATGTCATCGACAAAAAGCATACACCAGGTACATCTTCTTGTAAATGCCTCAGAACATCCATAACTAAAGTAAAAGATAAGGGCTTAATGTTGATCCTTGATGTAATCCAAGCTGAAATAGGAAAATAGTTTGTCAATCCTCCTTGTGTTTGGACACAAGTGACTCTAGTATACATATCCTTAATGACTTGAATATAACCAATATTAACTTCTTTTTTCTAGAACTCTCCAAAGAACATCTCTTGAGACTTTATCATAAGCTTTCTCTAAATCAATAAATATCATATGTAGATCCTTTTTATTTTCTATGCTTCTCCATCAAACCTCTTAACAAATGTATAGCATCCATAGTAGATCTACACGGCATGAAACCAAAGCGATTGTGAGAAACTTACGTATCACATCGTAATCTATGCTCAATTACTCTCCCATAATTTTAATGTATGGCACATTAACTTAATTCCTCTATAATTTGCACTCTTGTGCATCACCTTTATTCTTAAATATAGGAACCAACAAACTCTTTCTCCACTCATCGGCATCTTTTTTAGTCTTTAAAATAACATTAAAAGATTTGTAAGCCAAGAAATTCCTTGATCTCCTAAACATTTCCACACTTTGGAATATTATCGGTCCTCTTGCTTTTCCACATTTCATTTTCTTTAAAGCTTCACTAACTTCAGATTTACTAATACGACGATAAAAATGAAATTCTCTATTTTTTGTTTAGGGTATTAAGGTTGCTAAAATCAATCGTACTTTCAGATCCTTCATTGAAAAGTTTATTAAAATACCTCATCCACCTATTTTCAATATCTTTTTCTAAGAAAAGCACTTTATTATTTTCATCCTTAATACTCCTCACTTGAACTATGTCTTTACTTCTCCTATCTCTTTGGTTGGCTAACTTATACATACATCTTTCACCTTCTTTGGTATCTAATCTATTGTATAAATCACTAAAAGCTAAATTTTTTGCATCATATATTGCTTTCTTAGAATCTCTACAGGCCATTTTATATCTTTCCCAATTCTCAGTTTTTACATCTAAACCAAGTTTTATAACAATGCTTCTTATTTCTTATCTTTTCTTGCACACTCTGACTCCACCAACTATTCTTATTAAAGAAGCTTTTCCTTTTGATTCTCAAGCACATCTTTAGCAACTTGTTTAATTTCACTTGATACTTTTCCACATAACGTTAGCTTCCTTATGAACATCCCAAACTTTAATTTCTTGTAGCTTGCTCTTAAAAATATTTTTATTTGTGTTCTTTAAGTGTCCCCATCTAATCCTAGGACAATAATTTAATTTATTTTTCTCTTACAACCTTTCATCTTAAAATCTAAAACTAATAGTCGATGTTGGGTACTTAAAATTTCACTTGGAATGACCTTCTTTACAATCTAAGCGATCTATTTTTCTTATCAAAAATAATCAATCAGTGTTTTCTTAGATCCATTTTATAAGTAATAATATGTTCATCTCTTTTCTTAAATAAAGTATTAGCAACTACAAAATCATAAGCTAAGGCAAAATCTAATATAGTCTACCTTCTTCTTCATTAGTCACTCCAAATCCATAACCACCATGAATACTTTTAAAATCTTCTACCACTCTACCAACATGTCCATTTAAATCTCCCCCAATAAATACTTTTCTTCAAGAGGTATCTTTTGTATTAATCCTCTAATTCATTCCAAAATTTTCTTTTGAACTTACCTCCAAACCTACTTGAGGAGCATAAACACTTATAACATTGATAATCTTAGTATCAACAATAATCTTTAAAGCTATAATTCTATCTACATCTATTAATACTTATAACATTATCCAAACTTTTATCTATAATCACACCTACACCATTTCTAGTTCGACTTTTACCTGAATACCAAAGTTTAAAACCTAAACTATCAATCTCCTTGGCCTTCTCTCCAACCCATTTAGTTTCTTGAACACATAAAATATTTATCTTTCTATGAACCATAATATCTATTAATTCCATTAATTTACCTGTAAGAGTACCTATATTCCAAGATCCTAACCTAATTCTAGTATCAAATAGAAAGTAAATAATAATTGATTTCACCTATAAAGTAAAATTAAATAACATGTAAAGGAATTTCTCCTCTACTTGCAAGGGAGTTTTTAACCTTTTTCTTCTACTTTTCTCACCACTTCTTTATCCTCAACTTGATTTATAGGATATGCCTTCAATTTTTTTTTTCTTCTTCCATTCTATTAGCCAACATCCCTGTAGTTTCGAGGAGGCCTTCCAATTTATATTACAAGAAAAGGCTATGTTTTGATAGAGTGCATTACATTTGTTCTTAGCATCCTCTCTCAGAAGATGTGCAATAGTCTTTAGAAAGGATTTACCCTTTGTCCATAAAAACCATTCACTGATACTATACAAAGGCAAAGATCTATTTTCTCTTTTAATTTATATATCTAGTAGATATAACAGCTCAATAGGCCCATGCATATAGCTAAGAAAAACTATCTAGTTGACTCATATTATAGTTCTACCAATTTTGTTTTTTGATTCAGTTGAAGAACCCCAAATTTTTTCAAATAATATATATTCAAGAATCTTATCTTTGATCTATCTTTATAATTTTATTAAGAATAACAGCCTCAAAAAATTTGAAATCTATCATTAAAATATTTCTTCGGGGTGGCAAAATATGGTTGAGTGGTATTATATAGTAAAAAATTTTCTATCATATAAGATGTAGAAAAATTTCATCTAGTCACACAAAATTATATGTACTTATAGTTATATTTTAACTAGAGGTATTATATTTTTATCAGTATGCAAATTGAAATTGAGCCCCTCGGTACATGGCCACCTCAGCTCAACTTGAATTATCATATGTTGGCCTGAGCAGAGCTTGCTGCGAAAGACATGGTGAAGTGGTAACTGAAATTAAACTTATAAATTATCTCTATTGTTTCATTAAATCAAGAAGATTTATTATATTCATTCTATATTCAATTATGCTTTTTTAGATAATTTTATGTTAGTTTGGATAGTCATAAATATAATTTTAATTTCATTATTATCTTATAACCTTATTTTTATAAGAAGGATATACAATACAATAATAACAACAACTAACTTTTATCTCACTTTTTTTTTCTCTATTGTGTCCTATTAAATGTCACATTCTCATTTAATTATAATATATTAAGGTAATTGTTTATATTTCCTAATCAAATTTTTTTAGGTGCCTCTATCTTTTAGTAATATAGGTCAAATCTAATACATCTACTCTCTTAGCCATTAAAACATTTTGTCACTAACATGGTGACTCTTGAATCTTATTAAAGCTACTCTAACATTTTCATATAAATTCATTTTACATTTTGTCTCTATAAGAAATCTGATCCATCTAAGTGTCCTCATCCATACAACACATAATTTTATGCCTTTTCAAAACAATATTCGCATCATCAAGCATTATAGATCTTACCACCATCTTATAAAATTTTCCCTTTATGCGGCATTCTATCGAGAAGTCCGATGCTTCACTTCACCATCTAACTTGAATTCTACTAATGGCATCTTCACCATCACTTTGTACAATGAAATTGAGATATCTAAAACGTTCACTCATTTTAATGACTTGATCGCCCATTATCACAACCCCGCAATTAGATCTACTACTAAAATTACACTCTATATATTAAGTTTTTGTTCTACTTAAATGAAAGCCATTAAACTCTATGGTTGACCTCCATAATTTAAATTTTCCTCGAGCACCCTCTCTAATCTTATCAATAAGAAGAATATTATCAGCGAAAACATACACCAAGGTACATCCTCCTATAAATGTTTAGTAAGAATATCCATAACTAAGGCAAAAAAAATATGGGTTTAAAGCCAATCCTTGATGTAATCCAATTGAAATAGGAAAACACTTGATTAATTCTCTTTGTATTTGAACACAAATAACAACTCCAATATACATACCCTTAATGACTTGAATATACAGAATATTATTTTTTTTCTAGAACTCTCCAAAGTACTTCTCTTGGCACTTTATCATATGTTTTCTTTAGATCAATAAATATCATATGTAGATCCACCTTATGCTCTGCATACTTCTCCATCAAACCTCTCAATAAATATATAACATCCATAGTAGAACAACTCGACATAAATCCAAACTAGTTTTAAGAAACTTTTGCATCACTTCTTAAACTATGCTAAATTACACTCTCCCATAATTTTAATGTATGACACATTAATTTAATTCCTCCATAATTTACACTCTTGTGCATCACCTTACTTTTAAAATTAATAACCAATAAATTCTTTCTCAATTTTGACATCTTTTGATATTTAAACTAGTATTGAAAATTTTAATAAGCCAAAAAATTTCTTGGTTGCCTAAATATTTTATACTTCTATTAAAATATCATCAAGTCTTACCTTTACCACAATTAATTTTTTTAAAACCTCTTCAACTTAGAATTTATTAATACGATGATATAAATAAAAAATTTATTTTCATCTAAAATACTAAGGTTGTTAAAATCAATCATATTCTCACAACCTTTATTAAAAAATTTATCAAAATATTTCATCCGTCTATATTGAATATCCTCTTTTAAGTAAAATACTTTTTGATCTTCTATCTTTAATGCATTTTACTTGAACTAAATCATTAATTTTATTATCTCTTTGTTTGGCTAACTTATACATACATCGTTCGCCATCTTTAGTATCAAATATATTAATATAAATCATTAAATGTTGAATTTTTTGCCTCACATTTTATTTTCTTAAAATCCTTATGGAACACTTCATATCTTTTTAAATTCTCCAAGCTTTTACATATAAACTAATTTTTATAACAAAACTTCTTATTTTTGATATTTTTTTTATTCATTTTAATTCCACCCTATTTTTTATTAATATGAGTTTTTCTTTTGATTCTCTCAACATAATTTTACGTTACTTGCACTTGCTTTTCTCCCATAAATTGAACCTCTCAAATCCTAAAATCTTATAGCTTACTCTTAAAGATATTTTTATTAACATTCTTTTAAGTATCCCAATTTAATCCTAAGACGAATATTTTAATTTATTTTTCATCCTCAACCCCATTATCCTAAAATACAAAACTAGTAGTCAATGCCAAGTACTTAACTTTTCACTTGGAATGACATTATCTTTACACACTAAATGATTTATTTTTTATAAAAAATAATCAATTTATATACTATATCATTCTATAAATAATAATATGCTACTCTCTTTTATTAAATAAATTATTAGTAATTACAAAATCATAAGCTAAAGAATAATCCAAACTCATAAGCACTATGAACATTTTAAAAATCTTCTATCACTTACCAACATGTATATTTAAATCTCCTCTAATAAATACTCGTTTTTCAATATGTATCATTTGTATTAATTCTTTTGGGTAATTTTAATTTTTTCTTTTGAACATATATCCAAACCTACTTGAGAAGCATAAATACTTATAATCTCAGTATCAACAATAACCTTTAAAGTTATAATTCTATCTCCAATTTTATTAATTTTCACAACATTATCTTTCAAATTATTATTTATGCTTACACCTTCATTTCTAATATGACTCCTACCTGAATATCTAAGTTAAAAACCTAAACTATCAAACTCCTTAGTCTTTTTTCAAATGCATTTAATTTCTTGAATACATAAGATATTTATCTTCTTATGAATCATAATATTTATTAATTTTATTAATTTACCTATTATAGCACCTATATTTTAAATTTTTATCATAATTCTAGTTTAAAGGACTAACTTTTTTGCCCGTATTAATATTTAATATGAGAACCTTTATCTATTTAACACTACACCTAGATGTCAAAACAACTACCCTTGCACACTTTTCATTTTATTATAGTCATATGCGTCTCTTCTAAAGAATGTCCTAGCATTGACGTAATATATTAAATGATTCATATCCTAATTTTTTGACAAATTTTACGCTAATTGTTGAATACCATACTCCCATTTAGAGGCTTTTTTAAAAAAATAATTTCTCCTTGTCACTTAATCTCTACCCTTGCATCCCTAGGCCTCTATTGACGATTTGCTAAATCTCCTCTCAACCTCTACGGCTCTCCTATATCAGATTCATCCTTTTATTTTATTTTGTTGCCCATCTCCTATGCCATTGCAAATTAGCTAGGACCCGCCCTAACAGAAGCGAGGGCTAAAAGGAAAGACAATCTTCGTATGGTCATTGAGTCCTGAAGATGAAACTGTAATCTAAAGGGAATCTATTCATGAATTATATGCAGTTAATCTACAGTTTTGTTGCATAGTTTTCACTATGAAAATCAATGTTTCTGCATTTTATAATCAGAGTATAAGCTGTCGTGCAATTGATATAACAACTGTTCAGCATAAATGCTTTAAACAGACAACCATTAGCACAAATTTCATATGAAACAAACAACAGTGATAACCTTGATCAAAGCAAAATACAAAATATATTACCTGTTTCATTCCATACGAGAAATTGACTTCATAAAGGCATAAACCAATAGCAAACCGAAAAGATATAGATGGATATACTTCCACAAACTAACATGCTTAGATGATGAAAAATGAAGAAAAGAAGATAAGATGCTGGCAGTTCGATAATATCTCTAAAAACCTGTAGCTGATAACTGGAGATTTTGAACCCTCTCGTTTACTTCTTCGAATGAAATTCCAGGCAATTCAAACGGTCTAATTCTGCTTGCTGGAGTTTTTGGCATGCCACTTCTCTATAGCAGAGAACCAGTTCCACTGGAAACAAAGAGCCACAAATCTCATGAAGCTTGCAGTAGATATCTCCAGGAATGCCGCCAAGAAAGAACTCTGAGGCGACAAACCAGCAGTGGCAATAGCAAGCATGGTTCCATCAAAGTTGCAAGGGATGGTAAATCTTCCAGATTTGATGCCATTCAACGATTTCTTGGCGACATCATCTGCCTTCATTCCACCAGAAGATCCAGCTATAATTTTGCTGATCTCCGGCCTTCTCCAGCTCTGCAACAACCATGAAAAAAAAAAATGTTTTAGTAAACAAAAATTGAAGATGATATAAGATAAGATTATTGAATTGATACACGATATAAAATTTATTCCATGTAATAATATTTGCTCCCTAAATTATCCAGATGGGAATAAACACTTGCAAACTGGAGTATAGATTTCTCAAGAAGCTAGAAATGAAAGCAAATGCTTCAAGGAATACCCTGATTTTAAAATTCTATCAACAACCACACATCATTTGTTTGATTGTCACATATTATCAGCAACCTGAATATGCTTTTATGTTTTTAGATGAGGAAATAAACACAAGTTTTGCAGAACTGCCAAGTTCAGTGATCTTGGCAATTGTGAAAACTTTGTGACAGTTAATTTGCTAAATATTATGATCTTTATGAAGAATTAATAATTAAATAATATTTTGACATATAAAATAGAGAGGGTCATCAAACAAACAATACAATACAAATTCGAAAACAAAGACATACACTTAAGTCAGTTCCTTGAAATACAAAAAAACCAAAAGCATAACTTATATAATAATTATGTATGGCAATATTCTAAAGGAATTGATGTGCTCTCTTTATCATCCCATCTCAATTTTCTTCCTCTTAGTCTCTTAAAATCAACTTTAAAAGTATAGAATCCAAAATTAATGCCCAGTAATATCGCACAATTGTTGATTCATTCTATTGACAGAAAGCTTGGTTAGTGATCCTAGAGTTGGTGAGACTCAAGCATGCAACTTGCATGGTGTAACATGCTGGCTTAAAGAATACCAACCTTGTGAAGTTTGAGGACTACGCGTTAATTGAAAATCTACCAACACTCTGGTGTTTTTGAAAAAACTCTCAAAACCAGTTTAAGTCTAGAAAATCAGTAAGCTTTTAATGGTTTCAAGATAAACTGACCCAAACCCACTAAATTAGACACCCAACAAGCTGATAATCTTGCTTGTTGTCACAGCACCCATTGGAAATCATGTAACAGCTTAGCCTCCTGGTGCCCCCCACAATGGCCTGTGCATAAGTGAGAATCCCTCAATTAACACTGGACTATTCCTTGCCTAAATGTCCTCATTTCAAAATAGAGAATCTAATGCAACAAATTGCCAAAGAAGATCTTCCTTCATTAGTAGATACACCTGAGATTAAGCTAGGGTGTAAATGATGAAGAAAAATCAAATATACATAAATAACGATGCATTCTAGTTCCTAAATAACTGGTTAATCGTCTCTGACATCTCACTTATCAGGAAATGATGCCACCATCTAAAGTTTGGAGACTACAGTCACACTTGAAACCTTTTGCATAAAAATTAGGGCTTATATGAAACAATAAAAAAGAACACCTGTATGTAGTATCTTCAAAACTGTGAAAAATGATAATAATCAATAACATATTTCTTCCTTTACGAAGCTTATAGTCAAAATCTTGCAACATGGCATGATATATAACTATCTTTAAATTAGACCAGCATAAATGTCTAGTAGAGATGTGGATTAACAAAAATAAAAGTAGACAATGAAAAAAGCAATGAGAGCGTGCTTAATATAGAGGCAGTACATCACATATCTTTAGTAATGATTAATAACATAGATATCACTAAATAAAAGCAGATCACATGTAGCACTAGATATTTAAAATTATTCAGTGTAACACCCAAATTTATCAGACCTTTTAGAACAAACACTGGTTAACAATCAGTAAAGATGTTGAGAAAATCTTATTCATCTCCCAAAATTCAGTAAAAATTTAAATTTAATATATAAAAGTCCATTCAACTAATCCAAGTAGCAGTTGTCGGTAAGAGTATAGGCAATTAATCCGCACTTGTATAAGGACATCTTGTGTGCTAACAACTGCTCGCCAGAACCTACAATCACTCTGTAAGATTTTTTTAACAGTGTGGGAAAGGAGAGAATAAAACTAATCTTTCTTATGAGAAATACATGCATGGATTCTACAAGTCTAAGGTTGGTTAGCACAAAGTTAACAGAAATTTTTTAAAAAAGTTTGGGAGCTATACAGGCGCAGTTAAAGATTGAATCTCACATAGGTAATTAGCCCATTTTAAGTGGTAGGTATGCAATTGTGTCTTTCAGGATATCCAACCTCAATAAGGACTATATTTCATTTTATCAATGTTTGATATAGTTCGTTCTTATCAATTAGATGTTGATGGAATAAGAACTTGAGTGATTATTACAAAATTCTCCAGAGAATTAGCAGAATTTTTATAGGTTTTCTTACCTTTACGAGTAATTCATGGATAAATGAACTCCTATCATGCTCAAGTTAAAGGAAACATCAATAAAATAGCGATAAAAGATAGCCAAGATGGCTTTTCTGCTGCAAACCTTCAGAAAGACCCGGGGTGTCAGTGTCTGCAGGAAATATCAATGAAACAAAAATGTTATCTGCGATGACCTCATGCTGCAAAGCCTCAGACAATCCTCGAAGTGCAAATTTGCTTGCTGAGTAAGCCGTGTAACCATAGACGCCGACCTAGGTACATAAGATACAATAAAAAAACCACGAAAAACGTCCTAAAATGGGACCCCAGGATAAAGCTTTCTTAAACAAAAAAATGCAACTCAAAGCCATATATTAACAGGGAGATTCATCAAATGGTGGGGGTGATATAATCTGGTGAACGTTTACCTCAATTATTAAAATGAAGGCCTCAAGGATTAAAAAGAAAATAGTAGAATAGCAATCACGTTTAACAAATCTAGAAGAATTGAGATCAAAGAGAATATTTCTTGAATCCCTGGCCATTTTGGAGTAGATTGCTCAGCAAGCAAAGTTACCCGCATGAAAATATTGGAAGACAGAAACAAAAAGATACCGATCAGTCATCGATAGCAAAGAAGGAACAGTTAGAAACCTGGCCAGCTTGTGCGGACATGATCGCGATAGAGGCAGGAAGACCGGTCTCTCTCGTCTGACGCTTCATTCCTGGGAGAGCAGCCTTAATGAGGTGGAACGTCCCCATCAAATTCACATCCAGAATGAACCTAATCTCATCCATCTCCTGCTTCTCAAGCTCTTGTGGCGTAAACACACCTTGATTGCAAACCAACACGTCGATTGGCCCAGCCTGCTCAATCGCGCGAGCCACTTCTGCATCCCTCACATCGACACTGTAAACCCCAACGTCAACGCCAGTGGCGAGGCGAATGGAATCTCGAGCCTCGTCGAGGCGGTGGCGGTTGCGAGCGAGGATGGAAACACGCGCGCCTTCGGCGGCGGCGAGGCGGGCAATGGCTAAGCCGATGCCGCTAGATCCACCGGTGATGAAGACGTGTCGACCTTTAATGGGGATGCGGGAAGGGCGAGGGCGGGGCGGGTGATTAAAGCGAGCAGAAGGAGGAAGGAGACGGGGAGGATGGTGATGATGAGGAGGAGGAGGAGGGGAGATGAGGAAAAGGAAAACATGGGAGAGGAGAAAAGTGGACTTTGGGTATCCTGAGAAGGTGAGATGCATAGCCCAGATGAGTGAGTGTACAGTATATAAAATGAGGGGATGCCGCCGGTAAGGAACAGGCCGGCTTGGTGGAAGTGATTGCCGGCTAGTTTTTTAATTAAATAGTTGCGAGAAGGGAGTGAGGCCCACTTGGACGACCAACTGGTACTCTTGGCCGAACCGGTAATCATACTAATTTTAAATATCTAATATTTAAAATTAAATACTTATTTAAAATTTTAGGATAGGAGAAAATCATGTGGTGCACCCTTCAAATTATTATTATTAAATATTTAATATTATTTTATATATAAAATTTAAATATCTAGCACATAATCCTTATGTATTTATATATTTAATACCTAAACTTTAAATTAATGATGATGTATTTTAGATGAAATATTAAAAATTTAACTATTATTTATATATAAAAAATTAAAAATTAGAAATCAGATATTTATGTAAGTAAATAATCTTATTTTATAATATGACTTTTAATTTTTTTTATGTGAATAATATATATATATATATATTGAAAGATGTATATCAATCTTCAATGATAAAATTTTATGATAATTATAGCTGCATCTACACTTTTTAGGATTCAAACTATAAATTAAAACTTTAACCATTTCAAAAACTTTTGTTCATCATAACTACAAGCTGGAAACAAAATATTTAATCTAATGGTTCAAAGCAGATTAAAATTTATGATTTTAAAGTGAAATTTAGTGTTTAAAATATTTATTTAATTTTTAGGATGTTTTGTTAGAGATGAGTATTTTTCCTACTATATGTGCTGAGCTAACACATTGCATTGTTATTAATGAAGATTTGATCTTACTTGTAAAAATTTTCTATAGGGCTATTTGATTAGCTCAAAAATGAATACACTGTAAAAGGAATATAATATATTTGAATTATTTTAATTTATTTGATTGGATACTCTATCAATACATGAATATTTTTTTTGTTAAAATAAATATAATGTAAATTATTTTTGAGCTTGTGGGTGGCCATAATATTTTATATCAACCGGTGTATTTGAAATTCATCTAAATTATATGAATTCTAAATACATCAAAAATGACCCTTTCAATATGTAGGGGCTATTTGGTTGAAATCAAAAATAAATTAAATGCAGAGTTTTTTTTTTTTTTTTTTGGCATTTGATATGATGTAAAGTAAATTTTCAAAGTGATATAATGCATTTGAAATTCACGAGATAATTATATTTTAGTGTACTTGAATTCATTGTAATTCTAAATACATCGATTAATGTAAAGTCTTTGCATTTGGCCACGATGCACCACCAACCACCATCGCCACCATTGCCACCCAAAACCTTCAAAAAAAAATTTCTTGATTTTATAAAACTCTCAATCAAAACCTAAAGTAATTCAAATACATTACATTTTTTTTACACTGCATTCTTTTTCAGGCAACCGAACAACCCCGTAGTCTAAATACATCTCATTAGTATGAAATTTAACTTTGTACTATGACAAACTTTAAAAAAAAAAAAAATTTAATTCTTGCATTTATTTTACTTTAAATCCAAAATTATTCTTTCCAAATAGCCCCTAAGTTAACATATTTGGTTTGGGAATAATTTCATGGTATAATAATTCAGTTTAGAATATGTATACATTTAAACTCAAAGTAAAGTACATTCTTGCACTTTTGTTTAGTAGTAAAATAACTTAGGAAGATTTACATACATATATATAATTTTTATATATTTATATAATGAAATTAGATATTTACTTATCTAATATTTTCTTATGCTTAAAAAAAGGTGCATTTCACTTTTTTAAAAGTGAGTGATGATAATATTTTGATATGATATTGAAGATTAGAGTATTATTTATATAAAAATTAAAATTTAGATGTTATATATATATAAATACATAAGAATTCTATGATATGTGTATAAATTCCCCAATAATTTATTCAAACACAGCAATTTCCGGACTAGTAAACTCAAAGTAAGGGAAGTACACAGCTTTTCTGAGAAAAAAAAAACAGTTGACTTTATTTTTTTTTGTTAAAAAAAATCGTGTACTTTTATTTAGTAGCAATTTTATTTATTTATTTATAAGTACATAATTATGTATTGACTAATAAAATCAAATTAAATAAAGAACACGTATGTGCACTAATGCACACATGTTTAATAGCAAATTATTTTATTTATGAATAAAGTACATAGTTTTGTTTTAATAAACTCAAAATAAATAAATACAAATGTATACTTTTATTTTGAAGGAATGTAATTCAATCTTAAATAAGTATAGAATTATGTATTGTGTGATGTTATTCTCATGCATGGTGATATAAAAGACAACTAATCTTCTAAATGTTGTTATGTTCACTAAAAAATATGCATTTGTTGTATAGCACTTTTATTGCCATTAGTTAGTGTTTGTACATATCGTATTTCTTATTGGTTAAAATGAATAAAATTAATAGGTTTTTTTGTTTTCAAAGTTGGTTTCAAGAGTTGTAGTTTTATACCCAAGATTGCCTCTAAATAGCTAGGCCATTACAAAGCTTAATTAGATGTGCATTAGTCAATGTGAACCAAATTAAAAATTATTTGAACAAACTAGTTCAGTTTGAAAAGTAATGGTTATTATTGGTTGAAAAATTTATTCTTTATGGTTAAGTTTTAATTAAAAAGTTTGGGTTTATCAAAAGCCGATTAATTGTTGAATGTTGATAAATTAGTGCTCATGATCCGTTGTGAGCCCATGAAATGAGTCGATTTAACACTCAAAAAGAAGGGTTTTAATTTTCATTTTCCCATTTCTCCATTTGCTGATTCATGTCTTTTGGCCCTAGTCACTCACACTTCACGCAACAAAAAGGAGAAGATCTCGTGGCCTCCAACTTAGTCTCCAACCTTTGAGAGGTGAGAACCTATTCCCATCTCTTCTCAAACACACCCTAGTCATTCTTTGATGATGCTATCATAACCTCAAATTGTTGAGGCAACATAAGGGTAACTATGGTAGACTCATAATCAAGAAGAATGAGAAGCTTCTCAGGTAAGGTTTAATGGTTTCAATTATTGTCTTTATGTCTTCTTATTGAGAATGTATAGGTAAAATTATCTCTCGCTTTCTATTTTCTCTATGTGGTTCTTTTGATGTAGCTAAGGTTTGAAGTTGAAGTTGAGATTCACAGTGATTGAATGACCAATTATTTGCTTATATTAATGCAAGGTATTCATTGCAATGACTGAACAAAAAATACATTTTCTATTTTTTTAGGTTATCGGATGTCTATAAAAAAATTTTTATTTTTTTGGTATTTTTACAAACTTCTAAGTTATGATGTTGTCATCAAACTATTTGACTACATTTATGAGGCTTTGAGCTATCTCTTATTGCACATTTGAGTTAGTTAGGTTGCGGTTGTTTTTTTTTTTTTTTTTTTGTAATGTTTAAATGAAAAATTGATTTTCTATTTTCTTTAGGTTGTTGGATGCTTAAAAGATTTTATTTTATTTTTTTTTTGGTGCAAGCTTATAATGTTGTTATCAAATTTATGGGAGTACTAAAGGCCACTATGTAAGGATCTAACTATTTGTAATGGTATATATCTCACTTATATATTTTCTCATTTTGACTATTTATTAGTAAAGGCTTTATGCAAGCAATAATATTCTGAAGACTTTAATCTAAACAATATTGAAAGTTTAATTCCCATTTTATAGCTTTGAGGCTTTAAGTTTTCTCTTATTGCTCATTTCAATCAATTGATTTTACAATAATGTCGAAGTGGCTACTTGCTGTTGAGGTGTTGACCTTGATACTTGCAAGTTGGGATACATTTTCTATTGGAGTTGATTTTATACCATTATTTATCAATGCTTATTTAATTTAATATATGATAATAATTTTTATTATAATAATTAGTCACTATAAATATTTTAATCATATCATTATATGATCTATCATAGTGTGCAATCCGGTTCATTAATTAAAAAAATTCATTCTTGTACTTTATCAAAGTTTAGTTTTCTTTTCTTATTAAGGATAGTTCAAATTTTGCTAGTTTCTCCAAAGTTATAACCAATACTCAACAAGTTCAAGTTACTAAGACATAGTGCTAGTAATGAGGCCACCTATTTTTTTTTAAAAAAAAGAGAAGCTTCTAAACCTAGATCTGAGATTTGGGATCACTTTGTGAGGTATACTATTGGGAGGAGAGAAAAATAAGCAAAAGAAATTATTGTAAAAAGTCATATCACAATGATTCAAAGATTAATGTCATGGCAAATTTAAGAACACATATTTCTATGTGTCAAAAAAGTCATCTTAATAATGTACCAAATCAAACTAAACTTCAATACAATTTTGTGATAATGGTGAAGAGGTATGTGCAAGCCTTAAAATATGAAGATTTAATCAAAAAAATATAAGGAAAGCTTTAACAATGATTACTATTACTAATGAATTGCCTTTCAAGCATGTTGAAGGTTGAGGGTTTAAATATTTTATATCTCAATATCGTCCAATGTTTCAAATACCTTCATGAAGGATACGTGATTGTTTTCAATTTTACTTTGATGAGAGAGCAATTCTAAAATGAATGTTCAAAAAGTTCTGCTATAGAATGTGTCTAACAACTGATACTTAGACATCTATTCAACGAATTAATTATTTGTGTATCATAGTTATAAACTTTAGTTGATGAAAGTAGAAACTCAATAAAATAGTTATAAACTTTTGTTCTATCTACAGTCATAGGGGTGAGTTAATTGGGCAACAAATTGAGAAATACCTTATTAATTAGAGGACTTATGTAATTTTCACTATAATAGTTGATAATGTAAGTTTAAATAATGGTATCATCACACACTTACAAAAAAAAAATTACAAGAGAGAAGGTAGTATTCTTAATGGTCACTTCTTGTATATAAGATGTATAGCTCATATTATTAACTTAATTGTGCAAGATGGTTAAAAGAAAATATGTGAATTTGTGCATCATGTTAGAGGAATAGTTAAGTACATTATACAGTCACCTACAAGGCTACAAAAATTTAAAGAATGCATTGATATAGAAAAAATAAAAAGCAAAAATATGTTGTGCTTGGATGCCCCTATTAGATGGAATTCCACTTTTTTATGTCAAGTGCATTGTAAAAGTTTAAGAGAGCTTTCGAAAGATATAAGGAGGCGAACACTCAATTTAATTCTGAATTAAAGAAGAAAGATGAACGTAAGGAGAGTTTTAAATTATAATGAATGGGAGAATGTTAGAAGAATGCCCTTTTTTCTTGAAAAAAAATATATAACCATACTTTATGAATTTAGGGTTCCTTATATGTGGCATCAAATACTTTCTTTCATGAAATTGCCAAAGTTGTTTGACTTCTTCAAGCTTAGTAAATGGATAATAATCCAAATGTGAGAAACATGACTTAAAAAATGAAGGCAAAATTTGTGTGTGTGTGTATATATATATCCCCATTTTAAACAATGCTATGTAGAGTTTGTCGTAATGGATATGTATGAAGGCATTGATGGAGTAACCTTGATGCAACTTATTAGATCATCATACTATGATATATTTCATGATTATAAAATGAAGAAAATAGGTGCGAGGTAGAAAGTAGTCTCATTAAAAAACAAAGTTCTACTAAAAGGCTTAATTATTTGTAAATGCAATCTTGTGAGAAGATATACATGATAGAAAAATTTAAAAGATCCAATTTAGATAAAGATGATTTAGATAACAAAACATATTTAGATAAGTATTTATCTAAGAAGTTTGAAGTCATGAAAGATGAGTTTGATATTCTAAGTTGGTGAATGGTTAATACACTGAAATTTTCTATCCTCTCACACATGGCTCATGATGTTTTGATAGTTTCAATTTCTATTGTTGCCTCTGAATCAATTTTTAGCATAAGTGGTCATATTCTTGATGCATTTAGAAAATCTTTATCCCTAAAGATTGTAGAAGCTATATTATCTGCTCAAAATTGGATGCGAGCAGAATGTACAGTTAATCTAGTAAATATAAAAGAAAATATTAATGACATTAATCAATTTAATGAATGTACTTCTTAATTCCATAATTGTTTATTCTTTTAATCTTTTAATTAAAATAATTATTTATTCAATTATGTTACAAATTTAACAAAATTTAAAACTGAAACACAAACTTCGTGACTTGGCTTATGATACTGCTTAAAAATTTTTGCAATATGAACTACTGGATATTTTAATTTATTGAAATATTGTTTATTTACATAAATTTATGTTGGTGAACTTTTAGCAACTTTTATATGGTTGTTTTGACAATATATATCTTCTTGTTTAACTTATTTTTTAGTTGATCACTTGTTGCTATTTGGACTTTGAAGAGTGAGGCATTAGCTAAAATTTATATGCTTTGTTGCCATTTATATGCAACCATTTACATGCTTTACTACCACTTGTAAGTCATGATCTTTACTAATTTCTGTTAAAAATTAATTAATTATTATTTGATGGTGAGTTTCTATTTTTTCCGCATCTTTTATAGTTTGAAGTTTAAACTTTTCATTATTTTGATCACTACATCAGTACATATTTGTGAGCTCGAAAATTTTCACCGACCTCTTCGATGAAAAGAGTAGTTTAAAGTATCGGTATAATTTTTAGAAGGCAGATGGAATATTAGATAAGACACTACCCAGAGATTTCATTCTCATTTGGTGAGAACTTTAGATCTGGTTCCAGGTTTCCTATAGGCGCAAGCCCCTATAGTTAATTACCCCTCTCAATAAATGAGAGGGAACTTTTGATTAAGGCTAGTCATTAGATCGCTTAATGCATAATGTATAGTAGCAGTATGTAGAATTTTAGAATTTAAGATATGAAATTCATCATTTTAGCTTAAACCGGATGATTGGAGGAATGATGACGTGCCCGATCTAGATCCCATGGTTCCGTCATCCGCGTCCGATCCACAGTCTACTTAGTCATAGGATAGTCGACCCACGATAAGGATCCTCATCGAACACATGAATTATGTCCAAGAAATCCTTGTAGACTTGGGGGGGTGTTTGTCTCAGGAGACAATCTTAAGTCTACCTTAGCTAAGAGAGAGTTGTTTGCCCATCAAGTATACCCTATGATTCACAACTCAAAGGGCAGAGCAATTGCGGAGCATACGGGCTACGGTCATGATCGTAATATAATGGAGCCGAACTGACCAAACCACCAATCAGAGGACTCTGGTCGTAACTGCTTCATATGTAGAGTTTATTGGCCAAGTCACGCAGTCAGAGGACACGAGCCACATTCTTACTGGCAAGAGATTGATTACGAGTGAATATAGCAGAACACTTGATTTGATATTGGCTCCTTTGTGGGCTAGAGTTTTCTTAATTTGTAGCCCCTGACAAACGGTTGTGAAAGGTGGATGGATTAATTTAAGTTTTTAATGATAGAGTTTCATTTAAATAGTTTCTTATTGATATTTGAAAATTGATTAGAATATGTTTTAGAGCTTTAGATCCTATCGACTTTGTTTAGCTACTAATAGAGGATTAGATCTACTGTCACCTGACATAATCAGTTTCTTAGATATTTCACTAATTTGAAACTCTTTTTATTAGTTTTTTAGATTTTGTTAACCCAGACCTAGTCATAAGACTAAACCGGGAAGCAACCTGCGCAGCATCCTCAGACACTTGAATTTAAGCATTCAGCATAATATCGGGGCTCATGCGGGTGTATTTAATAATTCAGATAATTTTATGTTTAAATTAAGAGCTTTTGATCATGTCAACTCTATTTAACTGCTAACAAAGGATTAGATCTATTGTCACCTGATAGAATCAATATTTTACTGATTTGAAACTCTTTTTATAAGTTTTTAAGTTTTATTAACTGATCAGTCATAAGATTAAATCGAGGGATAACTGCAACATCCTCGGACACTTGAATTTAAGCATTCAACATAATGTAGGGCCCATCTGTGTATTAAGATTTTATGTAGTGTTTATTTCTTAATTATGAGATTGATTTTATATTTTTTCATTTAATTTCAATTTATCTTCGTGACCTTTTGACATTAAAATTTACACTTGAAATCTCTATGTCCCAAGCACACAGTTTATAGCAGCTAATTTCATCTAATTAATGAAATCATTGATTTTGAAAATCATAATTAGAATAAAATTTCTTAATTTTTGATCAAAAGCCCTATAATTTTTTGTAGATTTTGATTTAATATCGCTTTCTGCGCTTACAAAGAGTTGCAGATCCGGTGACAATGAAGGCATTTTGATTTAGATTGCAGTTTAACACACTATTGACACTTAGTTTATTTATTGAGTTTTTGTGATTTTCCTAATTTGATTATGCTCAATTTACACCAATTTTGATAAATTATGCTGGTTTCTGTGTTTGTTGCTTTAGCATTACTCATGCTTATTGGCTAGCATAGTAATCACCTCAATATTTGTATAAGAGTTATTAAACCCAATTTAGATTCATTCTTAAATTTTAAATTTATTGCAAGTTTGTTATGAGTTTAGCATTAGTCTCTCCCAAATTTTAATTAAAGCTTTCTTAATTTTGAGAAATTTATAATAAAATAGAACTCACTTTACTGCTTCAA
Organism: Cymbidium sinense; assembly: GCA_021442155.1. Classification (NCBI taxonomy): domain Eukaryota; kingdom Viridiplantae; phylum Streptophyta; class Magnoliopsida; order Asparagales; family Orchidaceae; genus Cymbidium; species Cymbidium sinense. The sequence continues at coordinate 96,975,350 of CM038219.1, forward strand.
TTTAAGTCATAGAGAATTACAATTAGAGTTTGTGAGTTTAATATTAACCTCCCCCAAAGTTTGTGAGTTTAATATTAGTCTCCCCAAAAGTTTATGAGTTTAATATTAGCTTCCCCCAAATTTTACGTGCATTTTAAATGAATGTTCTATTCTTTTCAAAATTTATTTTAAAGGCTCCCCCTTTTTTTATTTGATGCTTTTAGTTTAAAATTAGCTGCTGATTTTCCTACTTAGCGTTCTTAAATCAGCTCATTTTACCCTCCCATTTTTTCCTAAGTCTAAAGATTTGACACAATTTCGGCAGCCTCCCGGCATAATCCCTGCATAGGGGCTACATCGGGGGTATTTTGGCTTACTTGCTATGCCCTCTTGAGCATAGCGAGTGGTGTCTTTCATGATTTCATCTTACAGCCCTCTTGAGCGTACAAGGCCTTCGGACCTGAAAGAAGACATACAATATAATATATATTCATTCCCTCATTCTTTATCTAAGTCTAGAATTTAGACAAAATTTCGGCATCCTCCGTCATCCCCAGAGGTCATCGGGGTGTGGCTACTCGATGCACCTCTTGAGCATGCGAGTGGTATCGAGACACCACAAGATTTTATCTCATCGTGCCCTCTTGAGCTTCAAAAAAGAAGACAAATGCAATATATATTCATTCCCCCATTTTTTTAGCCTGAAAATTAGACAAAATTTTGACAGCATTTCATCTAGCGGAGCGACATCTAACAAGTGTCTAGCTTACTCGGTATGCCTCTTAAACGGCTGTCTTTGCACCATGCTTTATTTTCATCTCGTCAGCCCTCTTGCAGAGGTCTTCAATCTGAAGAAACACAAGCATACAATATATATCCATTCACAGATCCCATATGTTTTGACTTATTTTCGGCATGCTGCAACGAGATCTTGAGCACAACGAGGTCTTCAAATCTGCAAAGAAACACAAGCATACAATATATATCCATTCACAGATCCCACATGTTTTGACTTATTTTCGGCGTGTTGCAACGCTAGGCAAAGGAACAGGGTTAGGTATGCGGTTGGGAATGTAAGGCAAGGAGTGCGACACCAAAAATCGAAAGAAGAATTCACCTCTTGATGATGTTATTCTCCCGATTTATGGCGAAGCGAAAAGTGGAAGGGTATCGGGGAGTGCAACTCTAGAAATCGAAAGAAGAATTTGTCTCTTGACGATATTCTTCCCCTGATTGCGGCGAAGCAAAAACGGAATGGCCAAAGCGAGGGGTGCGACGCCAAAAATCGAAAGAAGAATTTGCCTATTGACAATGTTCTTCCCAATTCTGTAAAAGTGGAAGGGTTCTGAGGGAGTGAGAATCGAAAGAAGAATTCACCTCTTGGCGATTTTCTTCCCTCGATTATTGCGAAAGTAGGAGGTAGGAAGTAAAAGCGATGAATCGGAGAAATGAAAAGAAGAATTCTGTCGATCTTCGTTTATGAAGCGAAAAGTGGAAGGGTTCTTGAGCGATGTTGGAAATCGAAGAAGAATTTGCTCGATGATGTTCTTCCCGATTATGATGAACAATAGGATGAGTAAAGGTTCTGAGCCTGCGTCATAGCGGGCTGGATTGTGTAGAACGGATCGGAACAGCGGGCTGTTGGGCAGTAGGAAGTTGGGTTAGTGGGTTGTAGGAATTGGGCTTGGCCGGATAGAGGAAGTGGGCTGCTTGGGCTTGCGGGTTGTGTGGTTTCACGGGCTAGCGGTGGGCTGAACGGAACCGCGCGTGCGGTTTTAAGGGAGTTAACAAACGGGCCGGCGGCAGGCACGGTGGGCTGTAGTTGCGCGAGATGCGCGGAACGTGGGGGTAGCACGATGGAGGGACGCAGGCGGGCTGGCGGGAACAGGCCGATGCGTGAGTCGGTGCGGCGCAGCGGCGCATGGCGCGGAGCGACTTGCTTTGCGGCAGCGGGCCGCGAGTACGGTTATGCAAAAAACGGTGGAGCGGGTTTGGCCGGCGGCGTGACTCGCGGAAGCGGGTTTCCGGCAGTGGGACGCGCGCAAAAGGGCCTGCGGGACGCATGGTCGGCGGGTTTTCGGCAGACGTGGGGAACAGTGCGAGACGAAGGAAAATTACCTTTTTTAGGAGGGATTTTTTTTCTTGAATGTGAGAGGAAATGCAAAAGAGAGGAGAGTGGGAGGGAATGAGGAGGGAATGAGGAGGGAATGTGAGGGACTACAAAATGGAGGAAGTGATTTTTTTAATTTTTTTTTTGAATTAGATAAATTGAAAATAGGGGGAATGGTTGCTGAGTGGGGGTAACTTAGAGATTTTTAAAATTAGTTTTAAATTTATTAAATGATTTTAATATGGATTTAGATAAATATATATATATATATATTATTTATAGATAATTATTATTTTTGAATCGTGATTTATATGTTTAATATTAGGGATTTTGTTTGAGTGGTGGCCATGAGACATTTATTTCAATGCGTCGCCATTTTTTTTGACCACTCAATTTTCATGCAGACTCGTCCGAATTGAGTGCAAACGGTCTCATTTGATAAATTTTTTTGAACAATCAATTTCACGAATGGAGGTTGTTTGATCCTTGTCGGTGCCTCCTGATCTCGATATGCATGCAGACACGTTGATGACTCAAACGCTTGCTCGGTTCATCATCAAGTCATGGAATATTTATATCGACCAATTTTGACGTTCTTAATGCGATGATAAAGTTCGTTCATCGATCGGAGGTCATTTGAATTAATTTCAGTGACGTTTTGTACATTTCAGCCTCGATTTGCGCGTTGTCACTTCAAATCATTCGACATTTGTACAAACTCATCTGAATTGACCACAAATAGTCTCATTTGATAGATTTTAATGTTTCTAAGCTAATGACATAATCAATTTCATGAATGGAGGTTGTTCGGATATCATCGTAGCTTCCCGACTCCGATATGCGTGTCGACACATTGATAGCTCGAGCGCTTAATCAATTATTTGTTATATTTTGCAATGTCTATATTTTGATCAATTTTGATGTTCTAAATGCGATGGCAAAGTCCGTTCATCGATCGAAGGTTGTTTCGACCATTTTCAGAGACATCCAGTGCATTTTGAGCCTTAATTTATGCACTGTCACCTCCGAAGTCTGTCGAATTTAACTTGTAGGTCTGTCTTGACTTATGACACACATATAAAGGTCAACAAATGCCCCTTAATAAATGTGATCCATGCATAGAGTGAGTCACATTTGTTAAAAACTGGTTGACCATTTGGGCTTGTCATAGAGCTTGGATCATTTTAGCTTCGATAACTTGGGGCTTTTGATAGGATTTATCAGTATCATATTCAAGACATACTAAATGGACCAATTTATCGATCGACTTATCGGATAGATAAGAGTTCTTGCACCATCTACTATCTACTTCAATGGCTAAAGATCTCTTTCTTTTATGTCATTGATTTGAGCCTCCTCGACCCTAGCTTTATGCTTGGTTGGGTTTGATGGAGGAATTAGTCTACTTTTTTGATGAAGGACTCCATTGGGAATCGTTTATCGTGCTTGGTCGATTTGAAATTCTTACTTTAAGCTTTCAACTTGATGGACTTGATGAAGGATTGATCTGATTTGTCAACATTGACTTATCGGGAAGTGTAGTATGCGTCATGAATCGTGCTTCGCTCGGATTTGTTGAAGGATACATACAATGACCCGTCCGCTTATATAGGGTTAATGTTGAGTTATTAGTCTAGTAATGTGTGCTTTAACAGACTAAATAACCACAAAATTCTTTTAGTTTAGTCGTCGGCTTTGTTTGAACTATGGAATCGCTTCCTCGGTCATGTGCTTTCTGCTTTGACGGACTTGATGAAGAGATAGGCTTTGATCTGTGCCTTGAGCTTGATTAGATCATTTTAGGATTGGTTGAGATATCACCCTGAGGGCAATATATAGATTGATTTGAGGTAGATCTGAATTGACAGTTTCCTCAGATTATCTTGACTTATCGATCAAGTAGAGAGATCTCCTAGATCCTGATTGCTTATAATCACTAAACTGGATCTGGTTTGAGATTGAACAGCTATTATCATTGAACTAACGAGCAAGGGCTTTTTCACTGCAGCCTTTTCTTACGGCTTGTTGAGTGAGGAGAGCATCAACAACTCGACCATATTTGGGCTTGTTGAGTTCGACCTTTAGAACCTACTCGAGTCTTCGACTTAAGCTATAGTGGTTGGTGGTTTTGTCATCAGACTGACGAACAGGGGCTCTTTCACTATGGCCTTTTCTTGCAGCTTGTTGAGTGAAGAGCGCGTCAGCAACTTAGCCATTTGTAGACTTGTTGAGTCCGACCTTTAGAACCCCTCCATGTCCTAGACTTCAGGATGTAGAGATTGATATTTCTCCAACTAAGTTGATTGAAGCTTCCAAAATCAAGAGTTCTTCTGACTTGATCTCCAAAATTTGGCAAAGCTGGGAGATAAATTTTTTAACATTTAGGGTTGTCTTTTCATGCGCAAAAATAAATTCTTTTTATTCCTGCAAGATCTGTAACTTAATAATGATAATTATAGATATATTCATGGATTTTAGCGTGATGCTCGATGTCAACCTGAGTTAGAGTATATTTGAGGATCTCATCTTATGGCACGATGTCAACTCAAATAAACTTGATATAAACTAAAAAAATGCCCTTGTCTTGTAGTGGGAATTCTAAAATACATTTAAGAGAATTTTCAAGATAAAAATATACAAATACATCCATACTTGAATTGATGTACTCTAAAGGAGATTTTAATAAACAACATTGATTTCATCTGTATATAAAAATCAAAAAATACCCCCTATGTAACAGGAGCAATTTTCACGAAAAAGCTCTTCCTATGGAGTATGTTTATTTAGGAATCTCGGCCTGAAGCACGATATCGACCTAAATAGATATACTAAAAAATGCTCCTTATCTTGTAGGAGGATTTCTATTGTATCTCGATAATGTGGTCGTCATGTTAGTACTTTTTTAGGTATCGATCATTAATTGGCGGCATTGGCCTTTCACCTTTTATATTAATGAGTTGGTATTCCCTCCTTGATACACTTTTTCAATGACAAAAGGGCTTTCCCAGTTAGGCTCAAATTTTCCACCAAACATTCGATTAAGAATAATTTGACTTCTTAGCACCAGACAATTCTCCTTTTAGGAATGTTTGAGGCCACACCGTATGGTCAAAAGCCCTAGACATCTTTGCTCGATAGACTTCCAGATTTTAATGAGCTTTATAATCTAACTTCATCAAAGCACAGTTCCTCCATTCTCAAATGAGCATTTTGATCTTCGTTAGATTGTATTGGATGGCTACTCAAGTGAAGGCAACTTCAACTTCAAGAAAGCGCTTGATTCCAAATACCAATGAATAGGGAGTTGCTTTAATCGACATCTTGTAGGTAATTTGATATGCCCATAGAGCCATTACTAGCTTGATATGTCATTCTCTCTTATTTTTGGCGAGAATCTTCTTGAACAGTTTGACTAAGTCTTATTGAAGGCCTCCGCCAAGCCATTTGCTCTTGGATTATATATTGAAGAATACTGCCAATCAATTTTGTGTCGATCGATGAATCTATAAATCTTTGCACTTTTAAAGGTTGTGTCGTTATCAGAAATTATTAGGCGTGGCACTCTAAATCTATAGACTACATTATGCATGAAGAAAGTTGAT